>CM044306.1:70032487-71399153 GCA_024291935.2 Okapia johnstoni | reverse complement strand
GCACTGGATTATGGCCCAATCAAGTAATGACTTCATAACTTGATTATATCTTACAAAGACCCTATTTCCAAATAAAATCACATTCTGGGTAGATAAAAATTTTTAGGGGAACACCATGCAACCCACTACACAGCACCTACCACATAAAGAATTTATATATGTAAGGTGCTTAGAACAGTTCCTGGCATATGCCATGTATGAGTTAGCTGCCTTCTGTCATTATCTCCAGCAGATAGTAGCTGCCATGAAATATGTGGATGCTCTGTTGTGTATGAATCACCCTCCTTCCATTCTGAGTCAGAGGCAAGAAACTGGATGGGACTAGAGTTCCAAAAAGAACAGATGAGAACAGAGCTGGAACATGGTGGGTGTACTACCACTCAACACCCCCTCAACCAATACCCTGTCAATATACCTAGGCTGGAAGGAGGAAACACCTGCTACAGTCACATGTTTTTGAACAGAACTTATCATTTCAAACTAACAACAGCCCTTTCAAAGCAGTCTCCAAATAAGAACCCACTTAGGAGGAGCTTCCAGAGCCAGGAGAGATGCTACACCAGTGAGCCCAGCAGCTTCGTCACATAGTCAACTGAGTTCTGATCCCAAACTGCTTTATACAGCATATTCATCCCAGAATAATGCAGATCCGGGAACTTCCCTGGCAGTCCAGTGGTTAAAACTCTGTGCCTCTATTGCAAGAGGCATGGGTTCAATCCCTCATCAGGGAACTGAGATCCCATGCATGGCATGTGGTGTGGCTGAAATGATACACAACTAACCAAAGTGAAACGAGCTGAAACAAAACAAAATAAAATGGAGCCTTGCTATTTGCTATAGCTAGGATACCTTACTTTCAAATTAGGGGAGGGGAGAATAAAGGCTCCTGTTCTTACTCCTTCAGTAAAGGGGTCTGGGACACCACTGAAAAGAAACAGAGCCAGATCAACTGCTATCTTCACATAAAAATAAATTTCAGATGGATCAAAGATTTAAAGATTTAAAAATACATATCCATACAAAGTACTCAAAGACAATAACTGTTTTTATAGTTTTGAAGTCGGAAAGAATGCCTTTTCTAAACATTGGCCTAGCAGCAAATATATTCTAAGGGAAAAGATTATCTTTGACTACCTGAAAATGTCAAACTCTTACAAACAGATAAAAAATTGCACAAAGGTGGAAAACGAAAAACAAACTGGGAACAATATCTGCACCATATACAACTGTGAACACTCCAGCTCTTACAAATTATTTTAAAAAATAATGTGCAAAGGACATGACATGAATGAGTAGGAAAATGTGCAAAGGACATGACATGACATGAATGAGTGATTTAAAAAATATATACATCTGCCCAAAAGATACTGGATTTATATTTATAAAAGATGTTTAATCTTTAATATTCACAGAAATGTACACTAAATCATATTTATTGCCATGTCTCAGTTACTATTCAAAGCATTTTACTTGGACTAAATTATTTACTTCTCATGAAATGGGTGCTATCAATAACCCTACTTTACCAAAGATGAAAGGGGGATAGAGAAGTTAAATGACTTACCCAAGGTCACATAATAAGTGGCTGAGTCATAATTCAGTCCCCAGCAGGCTAGCTTGAGTCACAGTCTCAACTACCATGTTACAGTGACAAGACCACGTGTCATCTGTCATGTGAGGAAGACAAAAAACACACAAGCCAGAGTTACTGATGATACGGAGAAACAGGCAATCCCATGCACTGCTGGTGTTAACACTCTTACATGTAGTTTAGCTCCATGAACCAACATTTTAACTGTACATATCCTTTAACTCAGTCATTCCATTTCTTGAAATTTATCCAAAGGAGATACATAGACAAGAGTATAAAGATTACGTACCAAAGTATTTTCTAAAGAATGTACATAATAACACAAATATTACAAATAAAAACCTCAATAAGCAAACCAAAAATCCAACAAATTCATTCATTCAACAAATATTTACTGAGCTGTACACCTGGAGCTGGTACTAAGCTACAGGTACAGAAAAAGTAAATTAAAAAAAAAATCCCTATTTTCATGGAGCCGACATTCTAATGAAGGGTGTTAGGCAATAAACAAGAAAAAAAATAGTAGTATAGCAAGTTGGGCGAAACGCTATAAAGAAAATAAAAGGAGAGAAGGGAGAGGGTAAAGGAAGAGGGATTGTTACAACTTGAAGTAAGAGTATCAGGGAAGGCCCCACTGATTAGAGATGAGATAAACAGATTAAACACGAAGTAATATGCGTATGGTATATCAACACGTGGAAATATAATTCAGCCATTAATTCTGTGTTTACTGACATGAAAAGATGTCTATAACACACAATCCAACAAAAAAAGATTCTCACTACACACAAAAAATAGGTAACTATGTAAGGTAATGAATGTGTTAACCGTATTGTTGTAATCATATCAAATCATCACACTGCACACCTTAAACATACACAATGTTATATGTCAATTACATCTCAATGAAACTAGGGGAAAAAAGGAGAAAAGGATTACAGAACAGTTTTAAAGAAGAAAAACACTATTAAGGTATGGATCCATTCATGTGAAATTATTAATACATGTGTGCACATGGTTATGCTCTAAATGGGAAAGAAAACAACACAGAAAGAGGTTGATAACACCAAGCAAGGGTATAGGCTGAGTGCCAGATAAGTGGTACAGGCAGCATATGTTTGTTCTCCCACCCACTCATTCACCCTCCTCTGCACACCTATGCTTTGCTCCAGAAAGGATTATAAGGATAGCAAATCCACAGAGTCCCACAAGTTCATTAACTCTCCCCATCCTCCTGCTCTTCCCAGAAGCCAGAACAGTGATAGCATGAAAGGAATAAAAGCTTAAGATGAAGAAAAGCTGAGAGGTCATAACACGGATGGAGGGAAGCCCCCAGAGATTGAGATTCCTCTACCTCAGCACACAGGAAACACCCTGGGAGGTGTATTTCCTCCCTGAAAATCTCTAGGATTTGAAGCAAGTCTATCTGATTTAGATTCTCTAGTCCAGCTCCTACTATATCCCAAATGCCTTGCAGGGCAGCCAAGAGCAAGACTGACTCATTCATAGGGCGGTGACAAGCCACAGCAGGCCACAACACTGCCCCTGGCATACCAGTGCCTACATCTTCCTTGGAGCAGAAAATGACACAGAGCTGAGCCCTTTTTGCCCCCTACTTATCTCTCCCTCCATGCCTGGACCCACCCACAAGCTACCCTGGCTATGCCATGACACCTTAGAGATAAAGACTTCCCCACTAAGATCCTCAGGCCAGGTCTCCACCAAGAAAGCTGCCCGAGGTGACCAGCCCTGCCAGTGTGATAGGAACATTTTCAGCTGGGATGCAGTTTTGAGTATACCCCTAGGTCCAGATATTTTGCTCTCAAATATGTGGAAGCAGAATACACTTCTGGTTTGAGCATAAAGCCACAAACAAGAAACCGGCAACTTCCTAAAGGTGGAATCCATGTTGCTATTCCCTATTTCTTTAGCCTGAGGGTAACCATGGAGGCACATGAATAGAGATAGGGGACCTAGGGAAAGATTTGACTATTTCAAAATATTTTTCAAACACTATCTGTCATGTTTTGGATACCTACTCTATGCTAGGCCCTATGTTAAGAGCTTTCATATACTTACACCAAAAATGACAAATTACTTTTATCAAACATTCCTATTATGTGCTACTAAAGTTAGACACTTAAGGCACATACAGGTCCAACTACCCAGGTGATAGCTGAATATCCAGGCTTGAAATTAGGTTGAGGGTAAAAATCTGAGACTCTCCTCCAGGCTACAACACAGAAGAATCACTATATTACTATCAGGCCACAGCCTCAAGGCCCCATTCCAGCTTCTGCTCTCTCTCCTGGGCTTTCAGAAGGTAACATCACACACAGACACACACACAAGTCAAACACATTTAGTCTGCAAGCAGAAGAAATTCACTAGTGAAGAGTGTAAGGTCAATCAGAGAAAAACCAAGGCAATCATCTCTTCAGCAGAAGAGTCTCTTTCTCTCTTTATCTACCTCTCTCTAGTCTTTCCTGAATATGCAGTTATTGAGCAGCTTCTATTATGCTTATCACTATAGGATATAATCATAAGACATGCCTCCTGTGCAAGAATTTACTCTATTTAGAAAGACAAAATCAACACACAAGAAAGCTGTCATTGAAAAAGGCAACTCCAGTGTATATGTAAAACTGAAGCAGACTGACACATAGAGAAGACAAACTAGTGGTTACCAAAGAAGAGAGGGACAAATTAGGGATTACAGATACAAACTACTATGTATAAAGTAGATAAGCAAAAAGGACACATTGTATGGCACAAGGAATTACAGCCATTATAATAGCTATCTTAAAATGGAGTATAATTTGCAAAAATACTGAATCGCTATGCTGTACACCTGATACTATGTAATATTGTAAATCAAGTATACTTCAAAAAAGAGGGAGGAACGCTAAGATATCCAGTGCTAGAGTGGTGCAAGTAACACAAATGGAGGGGTAAATGATGTTAGACGAATGGTACACATAGGTATCTTCAATTTCAAGCACAATCTCCCCTTTTTTTGTCCTATTCTTAGTAGAAATGTGTCTCACTTCAAGAAAAATCTCAAATACAAAAATACAAGACATAAAATTGGGAATTACTCACTAGAAAAAAGGATTTCTTTGCTGTAAAGTTTAAGACAGGTAAGACAGTAAATTTTATGTGTTTTTATCACAATTTTTTTAAAAAGGCAATATATATAGGGGTTAAAAATTTCAGCAACACAGTAAGATTAAAAAAACAGAGAAACAGACCTCCAGAGGTAGTCTGTTTATAGCAAGTATATAGAGTCCTCTCCTTTTTTCATACAAATACTAATACTAGCATGCCATAAACTCTTCTCTTGCTTTAGTTTTCTATTAACAATAGACCTTAGAGATTGCTCCATATCTGTGTGTATGTGTGTGTGTGCACACGTGTGTGTGAGAAGGTAGGTATATCTTTCTTTTTAACTGCTATATAATATGGTGCTATCCACCATATCAACTAGTCCCTTATCAACATTAAGATATTTTTTATCAAAATGTGTCAAAGCCTTTGCCCACCAATTTTTGCACATTTTTCCCCTCAACAAAAATGTTCAGATTTCACCCTTCATAATACTTCCAAGCAACTGTGCTGTGTGCTAAGTCACTTCAGTCATGTCCAACTCTGTGCGATGCTATGGACTGTAGCCTGCCAGGCTCCTCTGTCCACGGGATAATACTGGAGTGGGTTGCCATGCCCTTCTCCAGGGGCTCTTTCCAACCCAGAGATTGAACCCACATCTCTTATGTCTCCTGCATTGACAATCGGGTTCTTTACTACTAGCGCCACCTGGGAAACCCAACTATGAATGATAACTGACATCTGCTTTAGTTTGAATTTAACAGTGCTTCACTTAGGCTCATCTCTACTAGGTTGTATGTTGTGGTTGTCACAAGGAATCACCAAAGATACAACTAATGACCATGGAATACACACACAATCCTCTGAATAATTTCTTCATCCTTCATTCTATCATCTATCTTTATAAACGGTTTGTCAATGATACAGCAGTCCTCCCTTATCCATGTGGGATACATTCCAAATCTTGGAACCATGGACAGTACCGAACCCTATATATACTAAGTTTTTTCCTATGGCATACACAGCGTAGGTATGCTGGACTAAAGGATGATTCACATCCTGGATAGGAAGGAGAAGGATGGCACAAGATTTCATCACATTACTCAGAACAACATGCAATTAAAAACTTATGAATTGTTTATTCCTGTATTTTTCCATTTAATATTTTCAGACCTGAAGTAACTGAAGCTACAAAAAGCAAAACCTCCGATAAGGGGGAACTACTTCTACCCTTTACTGTGTTTAATGCTAAGAAAATTAAAAATATACATACATACACACACACACACTCATTACTTAAGTAATCTTTTCTAAAAACACCTCCTTCATTTCAGAGTCTCTGAGTTTGCTATTTGGTGTCTTTTAGAGAAAGCACAGTGAGACAGAATGACTGAGGGCTCTACAGACTCACAGGGTTTAAATCTCGGTTATTCCAAGTTAATCCACTTCTCAGAGCCTCTGGCTTGTCATCTGTAGACCAAGGGAAATGCCAAGTATCTCCCACATAAGGAAAATCGCCATACAGGGTGAAAAGTCCATTCAAGAGGACCCAAGTGCTTTCTCTATTGAATTAGAACTGCCTGGGGAAGTCAAGGAATTGCTCAGAGAAGTGGTAAACAACAAGAAGGAATCTGGTCAGTCAATGAGAGAAAGGGTGCCTCTGGCAGAGGTAACAACACACATGCCAAGGCTAAGAACTGTGCAGAGCCACAAAGTACCAACGCAGGTACTAATAAGAAGGTGAAAGGCAATTTAGTCAACAAGTCCTTATTGAGTACCTCTACACACTAGGCACTGAAGACAAAATCATGAGCAAGAAGGTCCCTGCCCTCATGGAGCTTACAGTGTAGCTCTTTCTCTTAAGAAAGACAAATGAGTAAAAAGCCATAAGTGGTCTAGTGGAAGCAAACAGGGTGCTATGATAATAATGTGGTGTTGCTTTACACAGAGAAGCCAGAAAAGACCTCCAAAATGAGGTAATGCTCAACTGAAACTTAAAGGCAAGGGATAATGAGGTGAAGAGCAGGGTAAACAGTATTCTAGGCAAAGGCCCTGAAGCCAGAGAACTGTAAGCAGGTGATGATCCATGCAGGAGATAAAGGGAAGAGGGGCTTGAAATGAGACTTGAAATACAGGGAGGGACCAGACCTTACTAGGCCTTGTAGGCCACAATTTGAGTCAAAATGTGCAAGACTTTATTCCAACCTGAGACATTTGGACTTGACTGTATAGGTAACATGAATGCAACAAGGGATTTTAAAAGGAGAGACGAGGCTGGGTTGTTTTATAGAAGGACAGTAGAAGCTTTTTAAAGGATCGCTGCAATAGGGAGTGACAACAGCTTGGAGACCAAAAGACAGCCTACATTAGGGCACGGTCACTGTGTACAGAAAAAGCATCATCCCAGAGGCAAATCTGAAGTGCAGTTGGCAGCCTTCAAAGTCTACGTTCCATCCTGCTTTCTCAGTCCAAAGCCTAAGTCCCCAGTATATTCCAGAGCTACTGACCTGCAGTCTACCCGGTCGTTAAGGCTCTCTTACCAGATCGAGTCTGCCTCACTGGGAAGGTGTGCCTACCACCAGCAATGAGAAGATGAGGTACACAGAGACAGTTATCCACTGTCCCCACTGGATGAGAGGTGACAGTCTAAGGTTCCTGGGACCTCAGGATCCAAGTAAAGACTTCAAATCCTTTGCTTTCCACTTTGGGGGGGGGTGGTAAGGGGAAGGTGGTCAAAAGAGTCCTCTAAGTCAGAGTTTCTCCAAATATGGTCTGTAGATGACGACTGGTGTCAGTCACCTAGAAGGCCAATCAAAATGCAGATTCCTGGTTACCACCCATACCAATTTTATCAGGATAGCAGGAGTAAAGACCAGGAATCTGCCTCTTTTATTTTATACTGGCGTATAGCCAGCCGATTAACAATGCTGTGACAGTTCCAGGTGCACAAGAGAGTGACTCTGCCGTACATATACATGTGTCCATTATCCCAGGAATCTGCATTTTAAAGAAGTATCCAACTCCTCAACACTTGCCTCCATGGGTAATTCTGATATATTATAGCCTCAAAACTGTAGCTCTAGGAATAGGGCTAATGGAGGAAAGCTGACTGGCAATGTCAAAACCAGGGGACTGCATAGAGCCAAGACTCAAGCTGGGCAGGAAATAAACTAAAAAAGGAGTCAGAAGGGCTTATGAAATTTGAAGGCCCCCAAAGCAGAAAATAGAAGGCAGGACATCAGAGCATGGGGATTAGAGAGCAGAGGAGTCAAAACAGATAGCACTCTTGGGGCAATCACTAACGATGGCCATGATCTCCAGCTGCCTTAGGTTGGGTTTTCCCAGGAAGCACTAGGAGGGGAGTGCAGAGGCTTTACCTCACACAGACCAGCTGACTGGGCCTTGGATGTCCAGTATGTGCATACAATCACTCCATCCAACCATCATAAAGGGGACAACACCCCTAATCAGTAAGTACTGTTTCTATTCCAGTGATTCCCCTTCAGAATCCACCACGATGCCAGCTATTGGTCAGGCTATAGAAGAGCACCAGGCTACGTAGAAAAACATACAGAACACCTCTAAAGGGTAATGACTAGCCCTACTAACCAAGATTCCTTACGTGGCACATCAGAGCCCTCTAACATTGCCATAAACTCTAGGACAACTCCAGATAAGAAACTTTGAAGCCCACTGCTTTCAACCTTCAGATCCTACCACTCAGCCAGCCTTTCACTACTCTTTACTAGGCCTCACCAAGAGAGTCCCACCCTAATATTCTACACTCCCATGTCCCTCCTCAAACTTGAGAGAGAAAGTCCACAGATTCAGGTTAGGCAGGAAGTTCTGAACTCCTGAGGCTAGCTCCTATGCTTAATTTGGAGGGAGGAGGTAGCCTGAAGGAGTGCTCACCAAACCCGAAGGGAGTACCCTCAGCCTACCAGAATTGAGCACCGAGATTGCTGAAGGCTTCTGTACAGGAAACTTATTAAAAATATGAGCGAGTTGAACCTAATACATTTAAAAGAAGGGAAGGTAAGCTCCTGGGAGCAGCAATTAAAGCGGGGGCGGAGTGAGGTAAGATAGGATTTCTGGGGATTTGACTTTAAATAGCATATAAAACACAAAGCAATACAAAATTTAGTTCAAACTTTTATGTGTTAACTACCTGATCCTTCCTATAATCCAACAGCTGGTTTTACACTAAAGAACTAACAATGCTAGAAGATAATTTTAGTAATCCCAAAGATTATTTATGGCTTTAATCCTGAACTGCTTGCCCTGTTCTTTCTTACACCCCACCCATGATCCTGATTCTCTAGGTTTTTCACCTAATGATTCAGCTTCCAACTTCATCCTTGCCTCATCTTATTACCCCTAAGGCCTTTTGCTTTCTTCCTTGCTTGCTTAGGACTGCACTCCACTCTCAGCTATTCTGCCATCAAACGTTCAAATAATCCGCCTATTCAGATCCTCAACCTTGATCCTAGGTAGGCCACGGCCAAGGATTGATAGGAGATACCCAAGCGGTGGCAGGGCATTTAAGGAAGCATGTTCTAGGCAGATTAAACAGCCTATATAAAGTCCCTGCAGCAAGAAAGCTTAACTGAAGAGATGGGATGAGCTGGGGAGGTCATGGTAGAGTACACCATGGCAGATGATGGCTGGAGAGACCAAGAAGGAGGGTCTCGTAAGACATATGAAGCTGTTTTATCATTCTCTTAAAAGTATTCACTGAGTGCTTACAATGTATCAGGCACTGTCCTGTTTTACTGCTGTAAATAAAACAGACAATATCCCTATTCTCAGAGAATTGACATTCCAATTGATGGAGACTATAAACAAACATGTGACTAAACTAGAAAAACATCACTTGTTAGCAAGTGCTATGTAAAGAAATAAACAGGTAATGTGCTGGAATGTACGTATATAAGTGGCTACTTCATAATCATTAGGTGGTCAGGGGAAAGCCTCTCTGAGGAGATGACATTTAGAAGTAGGTATCCAGGGACTTCTAGGTGGTCCAGTGGTTAAGACTCTGCACCTTCAATGCAGGGGGTGTAGGTTCAATACCTAGTTGGGCACCTAAGATCCCATATGCCACATGGCACAGTCAAAAAATTTTTTAAATAATAAAAAAAATAAAAGTAGGTGTATCTAAATAAAAAGGAATGAGCCATTCAAAAATCAAGGGAAAAAGCATTCTAAGTGTGGGTAACAGTACACACATGCAAAGGAGTTAGAGCATGACCATTGTTACATTTTATAAAGATCACTCTGGCTGCAGTATGGAGAACGGAATGGAGGTAGAGGAGAAAAAAATCAAGCCTGGAGACAGACATGAAAGTGGATACATTAAGAGGAAGCAGCAGCAGACAATAACAATGATGAATATAATAGCTAATACTCACATTAGCACATACTGGGTGCCTATCCATTGTTCTAAGCATTATACATACATTATTTAAATCCTCACAAATAGCATATTTTATAAATTAGAAAACTAAAGTATAGGACAGCAGCAAGGAAGAAGAAAGCAACTGGATCCAAGAAATACTGGGGTGGGTAAGTCCTCTGACAGACTGGCTTAGAATGACTTAGAGGGCTTAGAATGACTACTAGGCTTTGGGCCCACCAACTGCATGGGTGGTGGTGCTATTTACCACATGACAGGACATTGGAGGAGGAGCAACAGGGGAACAGCAAGAGCTGCATTCTGCTGAGTCTTCAAAACGTCCCAGTGAAGTTGTCCGTGTGAACAATTGGATATTCTGGTCTGGAGAGAGATCTGGGCATCATCCACGTGCAGATGGTAACTGAAGTGGTCAGAGAGGCTGAGACCATCTAGGGGGTGTAGGAAGAAAACAAAAGGAAAAGAAATGGCCTAGAAACAGAATGCTGACTTTTAAACCACAAAAAGTTCAATAAAAAATAAAAAAAAATTTAAACTACATAAGAAAAAAGAAAAACCAAAAAAAGTTTTAAAAAGCACAAAAATAATCACTGACAACAGAAAATTAGAAATACCTTAATGTCCCTCAATAGGAAAAAAGGTAAATAAAACATAATACATCTAGTCTACGAAATACTATACTACTGCTGCTAAGTCGCTTCAGTCGTGTCCGACTCTGTGTGACCCCATAGACGGCAGCCCACCAGTCTCCTCCGTCCCTGGGATTCTCCAGGCAAGAACACTGGAGTGGGTTGCCATTTCCTTCTCCAATGCATGAAAGGAAAAGTGAAAGTGAAGTCGCTCAGTCATGTCTGACTCTTAGCGACCCCATGGACTGCAGCCTACCAGGCTCCTCTGTCCATGGGATTTTCCAGGCAAGAGTACTGGAGTGGGGTGCCATTGCTTTCTCCGATGAAATACTATACGGCAACCAAAAAGAATGAGACCTATCTTCATGTACCAATACGGAATACTGTCAAGGCACACTACTCAATCAAAGAAAGAAATATATGAATGATACATAAAATGTGACCCCATTTGTGTTAATAAATAAAACACAAAAATAGCACTTTAAATTTTCTCTGGGTTCATACATATGTATAAAAACACAAAGTCTGGGAGGTACATTCTAAACTTAACAGGTTACCTCTGGGAATACAGAAATAATTGAAATAGGGTAGCAGGAGTATTTAAAATATCTATAATGTTTTGAAATTAACAGTTTTCAATATATTCATATTTTAATTCACAACAGAAAAAGGTGCTCCAAAACTGGAAATTCATACTTGTGTAAATCATGGAAGATTTTAAATGTGGTGTTATTTTGACAATGTTTTAAATTTTAGTCACATTTTATTCTGATTAGAATTTTTATTAAGATGTTGAGCTTTTTTTTGAAACTAGTTTGTCATAACATATAGTATATAATCACAGTATTCATTTTCTAACACTACTGTGAATGTGTAGACTTATATTTACTGCTAAGAGAACAATTATTTGTAAAATAATATTAAATCCAGTATTGGCTGTCTATTTCAGACACTGCTTGCAGAGATCTATGTTACATTTTTTAAAGAATCACCCTCACTGTTGAAAGTAAAGGTACTCTTTGTTTTGGTGCAGCTATTAGTATTCTAATAAGCATGAGGTTATATTAAGGTGGTGGCAGCAGGAAGATAATTTTGATTCCACTGGGAAATTTAGGTTTTCATAAACTTATCGGGAAAATAGTTTTCCTTGTACTGAAGTTTCTTTTTGGTACAGTATCTTTCTAAAAGAAAAGCATGAAGGAGAAATTGAAGTCTGTACCTTTCCTCAAATGACCAGCATTGTATTCATGAATACTGTGTATCTTCCAATGAGCAGTGTGGAAGCTGTTCATTTTTCAATCTGAAGTAAAAACACTTTCAAAAACTTTTTAAAAAGCCTACACGTTTTGATTTTTTTAGACTATATTATACTGTCTATAAAATTAAAGATCAATTTTTCAAAAAATAATGGGAATTCCTGTACCTTCTTCTCAATTTTGCTATGAACCTAAAACTGTTCTAAAAAATAACTTAGTTTTGAAACGTTGGAAAAGAGGGAGCCTACAAAGGACATCCTTTACTGCAAATACTAAACTTTCTGTTTCTTCCACCCTCGACTGGCCTTGATGTTTAAATCTTCCGGCTTACCATCTCTCCATGTCTAAGAAGTTAACACCAAGCCCCCTAATTCCATGCTCTAGCCTGAATCCTTGGCCCCAGACCAAGTCTGGCCACAGATCCCCTGGAGGAGGGTGAAATGCCTAAGTCCTAAACAAATATGAGAGAATGAGTGTGAAGATGCCAGCTTCAAAGACAGGAATCAGGTGGCCTTGCTGGCCAGCAGCAGTCTCAAAAGAGAAAAAGTACTTGAAGATCTGGAAGCAGCTCTGCAGTGCCGGGGTATGAGGCTGGGGGACAGTCAGACAAAATCAGGGGATGCGGTGTGGGACAAACTGATGAGATCGTCAGCTCCACTCATGAAGATACCAAGCGAAGTGCGACAATATGGTGGAAACCACATTTACAGCAAAAGGAAGAGGGGAAGCTGCATTCTATGAAGGGGTTGGGGCATGGTAGAAGGTTTTCTAGGCATATCTAGAGGAGTCACTGCAGATCAAAGCAGCAATTCCAGGAGGCACAGCGAGAAAGTTTAGAAAATTTCTGGAACAGCAGAAAGAGACCAGGGACTTGGCTCCTTCCTGAAAAGAAAGAAGGTTCTACAAATGAGGAGCAAGGACGCTGAAATAAAGCCCTTCTTTCTTCAATAAACCAAAAGCAGAGAAATCATGATAGATCTCTGGTGATTGTGCTCTTAACTTCCTGAGGATGAAAGATGATATATTTGGTCTACATGTTTTCCTGGCTACCCAAAGAGATGACACTGCCTAGGTCTTACCCAATAGCTGACTCATCATCAATTAGTCTCTATCACAGCCTGCTGTGCCTCACGCATCACGCATAGTCACATACCGGACAGCTCTGAAAAGAAAACAAGCTGGTGTGAGCTGTCAAAGTCCTCTCGGTACCTGACCTCACCCTCTGGGATAGGTTTCATTTCAAAACTAAAAGGGACTGAAGGGCTGGGGAAATCCAAAGATCAACAGAGCCCAAGAACAGGTGGTTTCCAGCAGAAAAGGGTCCCATGCTGGAATTCAAAACAGAAACCAGACCACTGATAAGGCAGTTTATGATGTCTGTCTCCAAGCCTTCAGATGCCATTTATACATTTTCCAATATTTACAACAGAGAATGACCATGATAATCCTACTTCTGACAACTAAACATATAATTCTCCAAGTATTCAAAAAACTTCTTGGTTTTATTAAATTTTAGAGCTTTGGGGTATTTCCAATAGCTGGGGTACTGGGGGGACTTCTGAATTCTTCAGTCATTCACATGGGCCACATTTTAATAGTAACGAATTCTATCACCTCCTCTTCTTTCTTCATCTCCTCATGAACCCTTGGAAAAACTCCTGTCCCACTAAAAAATCACCAATTAGTTCATGATGGCTCTCTCACTACAGCAATATTCAATACAATGAAAGTGTACCTCATTAAAAGAATCAGTTTATTTTCTTGAGGTTCATTTTAACTACCTGAGTGATCCTTAGGTAAGTCACTTAACCTTTCTGGGCTCAGTTTCTTCATCTACAAAGTAAGGGGGTTGGAAACAGACACAAGAAAAGCAATAAAACTTCCCTTAACTGAGAAAAAAACAGGTTTTTAAGTCTAAAAGGTTTATCAAGTGGCAAGCAGAGTTTCTTTTTTTAAATATATCTAAGTCCATCATGATAAAACACTGCTGCTGCTGCTAAGTCGCTTCAGTCGTGTCCAACTCTGTGCGACCCCATAGACGACAGCCCACCAGGCTCCCCTGTCCCTGGGATTCTCTAGGCAAGAACACTGGAGTGGGTTGCCATTTCCTTCTCCAATGCATGAAAGTAAAAAGTGAAAGGGAAGTCGCTCAGTCGTGTCCAACTCCTAGCGACCCCATGGACTGCAGCCTACCAGGCTCCTCCATCCATGGGATTTTCCAGGCAAGAGTACTGGAGTGGGTTGCCATTGCCTTCTCCTGATAAAACACTAAGCATGAAGAAAAAACTTAACAAACTTTCAAAGAGAAATGGCTATTACTTGCAAAGGGAAAAGAATCCTATTGACACTGGACTTTTAATCTGAATCACTAGAAATTAGACAATAGAAAGCTGTATACTTTGTAGTCTGTGTGCTCAGTTACTCAATCTTGTCCAACCCTTTGAGACCCCATGGACTGTAGCCCTCCAGGCTCCTTTGCGCATGGAATTTTCCAGACATGAATACTGTAGTGGGTTGCCACTTCCTACTCCAGGGCATACTGCTGACCCAAAAGTTGAACCCACGTCTCTTGCATCTCCTGCATTGGCAGGCAGATTCCTTATCACTGCACCGTCTGGGAAGTCACACTTCGTAGAGACTAGGACTACTATTCAAGAATCTTAAACCTAGCTAACATTATTCACACATGAAGATACAAGATACACACACACAAAGTAAATAAATACATGAACCTTGAAAGTAGCATCTAGGCCCCTTTTCTTAAAAAAAAAAAGTCAAAGTGTCCTAGTCAAATTAATATTTAAGGAACTTCCCTAGTGGTCCAGTGGTTAAGACTTTGTGCTTCCACTGCAGGGGGCACAGATTTGATCCCTGATACAGGTATGCTGTGCAGCACAGCACCCCCCCCAATTAATATTTAAAACTGTATCAAAGCAGAGAAAGACAAAGAATATGTGAGACTTATTTCTCGTCCCCCCAAGAAAAACCATTTAACGAAATTTACTAGGTGACTTCTGATGGTGTTTCCAAGTACAAACAGAAACTGTCCTGTACACAACCCTCCTTGACAGTCGGGTTTGCGAGTTGCTCATCACCTAGTGGCCTGACGAAGTAAATGCAGTTTCATCAAGTGCCCGGATAAACTTCCCGACATTTTGTGATCTCTGGCAGTATATACGGGGGCCACAGCCTGATGGCCTAGAGATTCTGAGCAGAGAACTGCAAACTTGCCAGATTTGCAGCGAATTGAACAGATTCAGTTCACTATCCATTCGTTCTCCAAGAATGTGGGAACGGCTCATATTTTCTGCTAACTAATCACAAGAAGTGCAAAGCTGCGCTTGCAAACAGTGAGAAAGACAGACTGCTTTTGTGCTGACCAATCTGAACTGAAAGCAAGCTTAGATGCTATGAGAAAACTGCAAATATTCCTTCTAAATAGGAAGAGTGTCTTCAAAACATTCACACAATTGGATATGGAAGATACAGGCTATAACCAATGAGAACATATTGCAATTAGATGTCAATTCAAAACAAGAAAATAATTTTCTGCCAAAAAGAGCTATTCAACAATACAATGGAAGAAACCATAAACAAAATGAAAAGATAATCTACAGAATGGGAGAAAATATTTGCAAATAACACACTCGACAAGGGCTTTATTGGCAAAATACACAAACAGCTCACACAACTCAATGACAAAAAAAAACAAATAACCCAATCAAAAAATAGGCAGACCTAAACAGATATCTGTCCAAAGAAAACATACAGATGGCCAATAGGCACGTGAAAAGATGTTCAACACTGCTAATTATTAGAGAAATACTCTTTGCAACCCCACGGACTATACAGTCCATGGAATTCTCCAGGCCAGAATACTGGAGTGAGTAGCCTTTCCCTTCTCCAGGGGATCTTCCCAACCCAGGGATCAAACCCAGGTCTCCAACATTGCAGGTGGATTCTTTACCAGGTGAGCCACAAGGGAAGCCCAATTATTAGAGAAATACAAATCAAAACTACAATCAAGGGACTTCCCTGCTGGTCCAGTGGTTAAGAATTTGCCTTGCTATGCAGGGGACACCAGTTCAATCCCTGGTCGGAGAACCAAGATCCCACATGCCCCAGAGAAACTAAGCCTGTGTGCTGCAACTAGAAAGCCTGTGAGCCACAACTACTGAGCCCACACACCACAACTAGAAGAGTCCACACACCGCAACAAATGATCCCACATGACACAACAAAGATCATGTGTGCCACAACTAAGACCCAGTGCAGCCAAATAAATAAATACTTTTATTTAAAAACTACAATGAAGAATTACCTCACATGTCAGAATGTGCCATCACTGAAAAGGTCTACAAATAACAAATGCTGGAGAGAGTATGGAGAAAAGGGAAACTTCCTACACTGTGACTGAGAATGTAAATTGGTGCAGCCACAATGGAAAACAATTGGAGGTTCCTTAAAAAAACTACACAGAGTTGCCATATTATTCAGCAATGCTACTCTTGGGCATATATTCAGAGAAAACTCTAATTCAAAAATATACAGGCAACTGAGTTCCACCTGAAGGGGAATGAGGTTAAGTAAGAAGGTCTCTATACCATGGCTCATACAAAGCAGACAGCCTGCAAATTCACTTGTGGTAAAGCACCAAGGAAGCAACTGGCCACAAAAGCCTCTTGCAAAGAGTATGCCGTCTATTGCAAGGGTGAAGAAATCTCATCATTACAGGCCTGGTATTGCAGTACTCCATGAAATTAGAATTATCAGAAGTCCACTGAACTCCTGATTCACAAACTTTACTTCCAGTGTGGGAAGTTGCTCAGGACTTCAAAACAGATCTGGACTTCTAGAGTGCAGCTATTGGTCCTTCAAAAGAGGCAAGCGAAGTCTATCTGTGGTCGGCTGTTTTGAAGACACCAACCTGTGCGTTATCCATGCCAAATTATGCCAAGTGACATCCAGCTAGCACACCACATACGTGGAAAACATGCTTAAGAATCCACTCTGATGGGAAATATTTCATTCTTTAAAAATAATTTTTTCTCTTCTTCCTATTATTGGTAGTTCTGAACATGAGATTTTTTTTTTCCCCATGGGGTCAAAACATACCTAAGTATATGTCTGAAAGTGGAAAAATAGAGCACAGACTGGCAGTTTTTTCATTTTCATTTGTGTGTGAATTTTTAATATAAATGCAGGGACATAAAGGCATTGATGCAAGTCAAAATGTTTCAGGGAACAAGTTTCAGCAGTTCAACTTTGTAACAATTATAAATAAACCTGTTAAATTTCTCTGGACAATGAAAAAAACAAAGATACAGGCACCTCAATGTTCACAGCAGTACTACTGGCTATTTACAATAGCCAAGACATGGAAACAACCTAAATGCCCATCAATATATGAATATATGTAAGTAATATATATACACAATGAAATATTACTCAGTCATTAAAACAATGAAATAATGCCATTTGCAGCAACATGGATGGACCTAGAGACTATTGTACTAAGTCAGAAAGAAAAAGACAAATACCACATGATATCACTTACATGTGAAATCTAAAATACCAATGAATTTATTCACAAAACAAAAACAGACTCACAGACATAGAAAACAAACTTATGGTTACCAAAAGAGAAAACGGGTAGACGAGGGATAAATAAAGAGTTTGGGACTAGCAGATATAAACAACTATATATAAAACAGATAAACAACGTGGTCCTACTGTATAGCACAGGATATACTCAATATCCTATAATAACCATAACAGAAAAGAAAAAAATATATATATATAAAATTGGATTTCTTGAGAAGTGATGAGCTTCCCAGCAACAGAACTATTCAAAAATAATTTAAATGATCCTATCTGTCAGGGGACTATAGAAAGCAATCCTATAACTGAATGGCAGACTGGAGACAAGGAGACCGACTATATTACCTCAAAGACCCTTTCCAACGCCAAAAGTCTACCATTATAAATAAAGCAAACAAATAAAACAAAAACCACTAATAAACAACGAAAGAATTTTTCCTTTGCATTTTTTTTTCAAGCTCTGACCAAGAAGCCAGTACAATTTCGTGGATGTGGTACCACTTTTCACTTAAGTAAAAGTGGGCAAATTATTTAACTCAATTTGCTTCACTCTTATTATCTATAAATTTAGAACCCAAATAATAGTACCCATCTCGTAAGATTACTAAGAAGATTAAATAATACAATACTTTATAAAGTACTTAAAACATGCCTAACATAGAAACTGTATAAAACTAGCAGCTAGCTGTGGGGAATGGGGGTGGGGGGTGGAAAGTGAAACCTAAATGTGCTGCTTGTTTTAGTTATCTGTTTCCCACTCTCAACCAAAGAATTCCTGGTTGTCGCTGGCCAGAGGCTAGGTTCCCTTGGCAACCAGCCTCAAAAAAAGAGCTTCGATCTACCTTCCTCAGAAAGGCAGCTCATTCTTTGCCCTGAAATCTAGCATCTCCATTTGCACAAAGCAAACTCCCTCAAAGCTCACAAATACCAATGTGCCAAATCAAGGAGCTGAGCAAGTATTACCCTTCTCACTTCATATGACCAATCACAGATCAGAGCAAGGACTATCTCAGAGACCATCCAGGGAGACTCCTTTGTTTAGTAAATGAGGACAACAGGCTGAGAAAGGTAAAGTTCTAGATGTGGCAAGCTGGTGACCGAGTCAAGACAAGATCCCAGGTCTCTTTATTCTTAGCCTAGTAGTAAAAATTGCCCCATTTTTCAGTAGGACTGGCCCTACTAAGTCCCACACTACTGACCCATACTACGTACTTTAAACAGGTAAAAGAGGAATAGAAGCAGTAGAGTGTAGAGGTTGAGAGCAGGGGCTCCAGAGCCAGACTGCTTGTTCAAATCCCAGCTCTACCACTTACTGTGTGACTTTAAACAAGTTTCTTAATCTGTTTCTATAAAATAGGGATAAGGATTACAGGAAAGATTAGATAAGGCTATTTTAACATTAAGAACCCACCTGCCAATGCAGGGGACACAGGTTCAATTCCCGGTACAGAAAGATCACACATGCCACGGACCAACTAAGCCCGGGAGCCACCACTACTGAGCCTGTGTGCCACAACTACTAAAGCCCGCACGTCTAGAGCCTGTGCTCCGAAGAGAAGCCACCACAATGAGAAGCCCTCACACCCTAACAAAGAGTAGCCCCGGCTTGCTGCAACTAGAGAAAGCCCACACAAAGCAACAAAGATGTAGTACAGCCAAAAATAAATAAATATTATTTTTAAAAATGAAAACAATATATTGAAGCCTTTGTTTTTAAAAATAAAATCTTTACTACTCTCATTAGAAAAGAAACATATGCTTAAGTGTTTCAAAAAAAACACAGATATACAGTATTTACTTTTTAAAACAATTGTTCTCTATGTCCTTTCCCTTTCCACTTTCCTGTCCTCAAAACTAGTATATTATTTAGTAACTTAATCCTCACAAGAAGTTAAGACTAGTGTCATTTATCATTATCTCCATTTGACAGGCACAGAAACTGAGGTTCAGAGAGGTTCACAACCATATAGCTAGTGTCAGGCCAGGGTCTCTGGAAAAGAGTTTTCAGACATGCAGGAAGGTAAAGATAGTCAACTCCTTCTCTAATCCTGAGACGAAATGGTTATGATAAACGGTTCCTAGAAGGTACCTAAAAAGAACCAAGACTGATTAATAGGATTTTAAGAAACTCTTACGCTAACAAGGCAAGATCAAAGAGACGTTGTAACCCCAAAAGCCAGTCATGCAGTGAGGTATAATCAATCCTACCTTCCCCAAAACAGTGCAAATTATTGATAAACCTAACAAAGCAGGCTCTGAAGATAATCATATCACTGTACACCCGTTCTTACCACCCCAATTCCAAAATGATGTATCATTTTATCCTGCTAGAAAACACAATTCAAAATAAGTATTTTTTAGAGTAAACAATTTGAGGCAGGAACAATGTCTTGTTCATACAGATCTCCCCTCATTATCTGGTACACAACCTTCTATTAATATTTATTCATTTCTGTTTAAAAATGAATAAATTTATTCATTCAACTGCTATGTGCTAGGTACTATTCTAGAAGGTGGGAATACAGCTAAGAACAAAAAAAGTGGATGAAATTTACATTCTAATCATGGGTGGCAAATATTAAACTATAGAAGACAGTTCCTAAAACAGTGCCTGGCACACAGTAGAGAGCATTCAAAATATCTAAATAATGAATGCATGAACAGTATATCAAACAGTAATAAGTTCTATGGAGGAAAACAAAGCAGGAAGGGAAACAAGGAAAGCAGAGAGTAGAGATGGTTTTTATTATAAATAAGATGGTCAAGGAATGCTTCACAGATTAGGTGACAGTTGAGCAGAAACCTGAAGGAAGCAAGGGAGGAGGCCATATGACATCTGGAAGAAGTGTTCCAGGAAACAAAAAACTACAATGGTCCCAACGCTTGGCACGCTGGAGCAACGGCAAAAAGACCAGTGTGGCCAGAGCACAAGGGGAGAGTGGTAGAAGACGAAGTCAGAGCAGCTCGGAGAGGTGATACTGAAGATCCCATGCGGCCACGTAGATCACTTTAAGGATTTTAGTGTTCATTCTGGGTGGGACTCCGTGGACAGTCTTCAGCAGAGGAGTGGCATGATTTGATATACACGTAGCAAAATTACTCTGGTCACTGTTAAGATTAGACGGGGGACCAAGAGCAAAAGGAGGAAGACTATATTCCAATAGTAACAGGGTCAGAAGTGTTCAAACTCTGGATGTATTTTAAGGTAAAGCTAATAGGACCTGCTGGTGGACTGGATGATGAGAGAAAGAGAAAAAATAGAGTCAAGAGGGACTTCCCTCGTGGTCCACTAGTTAAGATACCATGCTTCCACTGCAGGGGGTATGGGTTCAATCTCTGGTTGGGGAACTAAGATCCTGCATGCCATGTGACACAGCCCCCCAAAACGGGGGGGGGGGGGGGAGAATAGAGTCAAAGAAGAATCCTCTATAAAACTGAAACTGAGGTGGGGAGAAACTTGCATAGGTACAGGTTTGAGAGGAGAAGTTCCAGGGTTAATGTTTTGAATACGTTAAGTTCAAGAAGCTATTATCCTATAGGCAGCTGACATTAGACTCTTTGAGTTCACAGGAATACATTCAAGCTAGTAATATATACTTTATAATTCTCAAGGTATAAATGGTATTTAAATTCCTAAAAGAGAGAACCTAGGAAATGAGTGTACACAGAGAAGGGATCCAAGGAGCAATGTGAGTACTCCATCACTGGAGGCTGAGGAGATAAAGAAATCAGCCAAAAAGTGTGTGTGTCGGGGGTGGGGGGTTGCATAGGAATTTGAGAAGAAGGGGCTAGAGAGGTAGAAAAAGAATCAAAGAAGTGGCATCCTAAAACCAAAATGAAACTAGTGAGGAAGGAGTGTCAAACACTACTGAGAGATTAAGATAACTGAGAAATGACCAAGAACATACACGCTATATTCTAAGCATTCTTCTCTAAACCACACATAACACTTTTTTTTTTCTTTTAATCTATGTTAAATCCCAGTATTGCCCAATGAATTCACATAAGGTTTCTGTTTAATGCAGCTGTATCCACATCTCAAAAAACAAAATCAATGCTCTTAGTGTGGACACAACACACTTTACACAGTGAATAATGGTGAATAAATGTTCTACCTGGTTGAAGTAACTCTCTGAAACAATGTCCTTAACCAAGTCTTGCTTGTGCTCAGTAGGTGTTATGAGAGAAATGAGCTACTCAAATAAATTTCTTTTGTTCTGCTATAAGTGGCAATTATTCCTGAACTCGTTTCTCTACTTTATTTTTTTTTATTTCATTTTTTTATTATTATTTTTTTAATAAATTTATTTATTTTAGTTGGGGGCTAATTACTTTACAATATTGTAGTGGTTTTTGCCATACATTGACATGAATCAGCCATGGGTTTACAGGTGTTCCCCATCCTGAACCCCCCTCCCACCTCCCTCCCCATCCCATCCCTCTGGGTCATCCCATTGCCCCAGCCCTGAGCATCTGTCTCATGCATCGAACCTGGAATGGTGTTCTGTTTCACATATGATAATATACATGTTTCAATGCTATTCTCCCAGAACGTCCCACCCTCACCTTTTCCCTCAGAGTCCATAAGACTGTTCTATGCATCTGTGTCTCTTATTCTGTCTCGCATATAGGGTTATCATTACCATCTTTCAAATTCCATATATATGCATTAGTATACTGTATTGGTGTTTTTCTTTCTGGCTTACTTCACTCTGTATAATGGGCTCCAGTTTCATCCATCTCAATAGAACCGATTCAAATGTATTTTTAATGGCTGAGTAATATTCTATTGTGTATATGTACCACAGCTTCCTTATCCATTCGTCTGCCGATGGATATCTAGGTTGCTTCCATGTCCTGGCTATTGTAAACAGTGCTGCGATGAACATTCTAACCAAACATCCTAAGCAGCTAAACAAAGACCCTAAATTTCCACATGCTCCCCTTTAAAAACAAAAGAAAACACAAATCCAAAAGTTGGATGAGAAAGGGATATGCTGTCCATTGCAGCTGCTTTCTTTTACTATACAAAGGGTTAATCATTATTTGCTAATTCAAAAGCTCTGCTTTACCTACATTTTGTCCTTAAAATCTCTAGATAGGAAATGTGACTTCTAGTGTCTTCATCTTAAAAGAGAATTATTGCTACAAAATAAGAACTTTTAACTGTTTGTGCTCTAGTGAACACAGATAAGTCTCAATATCTACATTTCTGAAACAGCAGAACAATAGTCACCACAAACTGAATCATGCAAATATCTTCCATGTCTCCAAGCTCTATGCCTTTGGGCTCTTGCTCCCTCTGCCTGGAATACCATTCCCTGCCCTTCACTATGCAATTTACCAACTTGGGACTGAGAGTGAATGACAGACTCAGAGTGAATGACAACTTCTCCAAGCTGCCTTCCCCGATTCCCTCTCCAAGGCTTGAATCAAGGGCCCTCCTCTGAACCCATAACACCATAGCTTGGCAAGCACCAAAGCTTACTCGTATCCCAATACTTTAAGACATTACACTGTGAATCTGTTTACTCATCTGTCTACCTCTTCAGACCATAAACATCCTGAGGGCAGGGACAATATCTCATTCATTTTTATAGCCTCAGTGTTTGGGACATATCAAGCAATCAGTAAGTATTTGCCTAATGAAAGAACATGAAATTTTACCTCAAATATGTTATATGATTTTGTAGCACATTTCCTTAGTAAACCAGGTGAACTGAGGCTAATATTAAAATTACTGGCATCTATATGATGCATCAATCCTACTCCTGGGCATATATCTGGACAAAAGTGTAATTTGAAAAGATACATACATCCCTAACTTCTCAGCAGTACTATTCACAATAGCCAAAACATGGAATCAACCTAAATGTCCATTGACAGCTGAATGGATAAAGAACAGGTGATACACGTATACAATGGAATATTACTCAGCCATAAAGCAGAATGAAATAATGCCATTTGCAACAACATGGATGGACTTAGAGATTATCATACACGTGAAGTAAGTCAGAAGGATAAACACAAACACAATATGATATCACTTATATGTGGAATTTAAAATATAACAAAAATAAACCTATCTACAAAACAGAAACAGACCCACAGACACAGAAGACAGACTTGTGGTTGCCAAGCAGGAGGCAGGGTAGGGGAGAGATGAATTAAGAGTTTGGGGTTAGCAGATGCAAACTATTACATACAGAATGGATAAACATCAAGGTCCTACTATATAGCACAGGGAACTATATTCAATATCCTGTGATAAACCATAATAGAAAAGATTAAAAAAAGAACACATATATAACAGTTTCTTACTGACAGCATTGTAAATCAACTATATTTCAACAAAATAATATAAAATATAAAATTACAGGCATCTAATCACATTCCCAACTGATAGCAGAAACAAAGTAACTTCCCCTACCTGACACTGGAAATAGAGAATAAGAAAAGACAGGTGCTGCTCAGTATCAACTCAGGAAGTTATAATAGCTGCTTTTCCTTGATTTGTCCCACACCAAAGGAGAGGTTAACAGACCTCTGGATCGCTCTTCTCACCTCCCTTCCACTGATTCTGTATCCTTCTCTTCTCTCTGCCCTATTCTTTTCCCTCTTTCCTTCTCCTATCTTTTTTACCTTCCTCATATTCTACACTTTGTATTTGCATTCGTTCTCATTTCCCCTTTAACTTTTCTCTGCACTCTGTCCTCCAGGCCACATTTCAGTTAGAGTGACCCTGGGGAATCCTTTGTCCAATTGGAAGAACTTAGGCCAAAGACACTGCTGTAAGGACACTGGTCACTTCTGTAAAGCACACCAACAGATTTCTCCTGTTTCTGAGGAAACCAAGTGGTGATTCCCTAACACCAATGGAGGATTACCAGCATATGAGGTCAAATTGTTACTACTCACAGCGGGTAAGACAAGTTTCTAAACTGCACTGTACAGTATCCTGGAAAGTAATAGGGAAAAGGCCCTCTTAATTTACAATAATTTTAAATAAAAGAGAAATGGAAAGCTAAATATGAAGGAGAAAAAGAAGCCATATTTTGGGGGGAAATGGTGTGTGTTGACAGGGAAAATATTAAAAGCTACAGAATAGTTGTTGGGCCAGGAAGGTTGGGGAGAGGGAAAAAAAAAGTGATCCCTGCCCCAAGGGAACTTAAGTCTTCTTCCCACCACTTCACAAATCCACAAATGTAAATATTACAGAACCAGAGAGAGGAACCTAACATAAATGAATTGGATGTTCTGGGACAGAAAAATAATGACTGGATAGAAAACATTTTGAATTTAAGACAGTTATCCCATGTGTTAAAGTCAATGACACAGTATGAGAAGCCAAGAGAAGGAACAATCCACAATTATGAATCAAGGGCCCCAGCTGAGGTCCTAACAAGCTGTGTAACCTTGGGCAAGTCTCTTGACTACTCTGATCCAAAGATGGGTCTTTCACTGGCAAAACTGACTATGATGATTAAATAACACTTTGAAAGGTTTTATATAACATATCTATGTGAGGTAAAAGGAAGTAAAAATTCTACATTTCAATTTCCAAAATGAAAGCCTGACTCACCTTCCCAACCTTGTTAAACCCTTTAACGAACCTGGAAGAGTCATGTGAGGCTCCAGGGGTAGGGTGGTGACTATTTAGTCAGTTATTCTGTATCTCAGTGGCTTCATCTGTAAAATGGGAGGTATGGAATTCATTCACATATCCACAAGATAGTTCGGGTCTGAGGAAGGAAGTGGAGAATTTACTGTACATGAGTAAAACATTTACACAACCCTCCCTCCCAGGGATAAATAACCCAGATCATCTGGACAGAATCAGAAGGGCCTTCAAGAGCATTTACTCTCCTGTTTTACAGATGGGAAAACTGAGGCTCAGATAAAGGAAATTGATTGTAGAAGTCTAAAAGCTAGTCAGTAGCCGAGCTGGAGCTAGGGGCCAGAACCACCAATTCCCAAGTCCAGTGCTCTCTTTGCCTGATCTCAGGGTCACTCAAGACACCTGAGGCCCCTACAATGTATTATCAACTGCAAGACACACTACAATTTCATCAACAGCTAAATGTGGGCTATCCAAGGGAAGGGCTATAAGACTCTGATGAGGTCGGTGCTGAGATGGGAAATGGAAGGCTTTGTTGGGAAGGTGAGTAGAGCCCCAGACATATTTAGACATCAAGAGATTAAAGAAATACATCTGGAAGAAAAGGTTTATTACTTCCCTGGTGGCTCAGACAGTAAAGCGTCTGCCTACAAGGCAGGAGACTCAGGTTCAATCCCTGAGTCGGGAAGATCTCCTGGAGAAGAAAATGGCAACCCACTTCAGTATTCTTGCCTGGAAAATCCCATGGACAGAGGAACCTGGTAGGCTACAGTCCATGGGGTCGCAGAGAGTTGGACACAACTGAGCGACTTCACTTCACTCGGCAGTCTTCGGAAGAAAGACACAGGGGATAAAATTTTCTTCAGGGAAAAGAAACAGGAGACAGAGGACCAGAATGCTTTGAATCAGGTTAATTCTTTTTTTTTTTTTTTTAGGTACTTTTTGATTATAATTACTTTGTAAATTGTAATTTACTCCTTTTGTTGCCTCCTAAGTTTTAACAAGGTTTTCATCTCTTTAGTTTGACATGCATCTCCTTCTTTTAAAGGTAGAGAACAGAAATTACCTGAGTACACTGCATGTAGTATGAGTAAGTAGTTTTTGCAAATATTTTTTCTTTATATAAATGTGTGTATATGTTTCAGATATTAAAACATATTTTTCATAGTGGTTTGCTTTTAAAAATGTGAGAACCACTGAAATAACGAACAAAATAAAAGCCCAAGTAGTGCCCGGCACACAGTAAGCACTTAGTGCTATGACTGTTATTGTTACTGTTATGTAACTACCTATTAAAGTTGTCTATGGGACTATCTAAGGTAATGTGAAGGCCCTTTGGAAAGTCTAATACACAAGATCGGTGTAAGCGAAAAGAAGCAAAAAGCCCTTCTCTCCACCTAATACCCATACAACACAGCCCTGTTCAGGCACATATTTGTTGCCTGGCCCACAAGTTATTTGTTACAACGAACTGAAAAGTCCACAGACCGCGATTTATCTAACACTGTTACGCTCAGTCAATATCTGCGAAGAAATGGAGGCCTGGCGCCAGAGTTAAGTTTATTTATTTTTACCTGGGTGGAGGTTGGGGTGGGGAAAGGGGAAGTCATGTCCATGTGTAACTAAAGGAAGCAAGTGAGTCATACAGAGAAACTGTTTGCTCCCACAGAGCCAGGTAAATAAATTCAAATGTGCCACAGACCAGGCCGGACTGACAGATACTTGAGCCTTCATTTGCAGGGCTGAATCACTTCCTTCTCTCTAGCCTCATCCAGACGCATTAAAAAAAAAAAAGGCATCTGAGCCCCTTACAGGCATAGCTCACACCAGAAAAAACTGGGAATTCCCAAACAGATACTAACAGGGGATGACTATACATCAAGAAGTTCCCTGAGGGATTCCTTTAAATGACAAGCTCACCTAAACGTCCCGAACAGTATTTAAGTTCTAAAACCCTGACTTAAGAGAAAAATTTGAAAATGTGCTCACCAATAAGTGTATCACAAGGTCTGGAATCCATCCTGGACACCGTGTGACCTTCAATTAGTCACTTCATCTCTCTGGGCCTAAATGAATTCATCTGTTAAAAAAAGAGAGAACACGTACTTCAGAGAAGCACTGTAAAAATTAAAGACAGTATGCAGTAAAACTGTTAGCCGAGGATCTAGCACTGGTAAATGCACAAGAAATGTCCGTCCGTCCCTTCAAAGTCTACAAGTTAACAATTAAGGTAAACTGAGGTTCACTGGCCAGCTGGCCTATGAAAAAGGTCATAGATATCCTAGACGCTTCATGGAAATTGCCTTTTTTAAAAAGAAACTTTATAATACCATTTATTTCTCTCTCCAGCACAACAGCCAATCTTATAAGTCTAGGAAAGCAGTAATTTCTCATCTTATTCCTTAGTGATTCCCAAACGTTTTGGTACTGCGTCCCCACGTATCCATTCATTATTAAACATAACGAGCTAGGGACTGGATATGATGCCTACTTCCTACAATTAATCGCGGTCCAGTTCCAAATTAACGGGAGAAATGTATTAAAATTCGGCCGCTGATGGGACTTCCCTGGTGGTCCAGTGGCTAAGACTCTGCGCTCATAATGCAGGGGACCCACGGTTCCAGCCCTGGGAAGGGAAATAGAGGCCACATGCTGCAAACTAAAAGATCCTGTATGCTGCAATGAAGACTGAAGATCCCACATGGTGCAATTAAGACCTGGCGCGGCCAAATAAATTATTAAAAAACAAAAAAATTCCCGGCTGAGGTTGGGACCAGCCTACTCGGTTTCAACCTCTGGTCACAGGACTCGCTGCGCGGAGAAGGCCCCATACCGTGGGTGGGGTGAGAGGGGGGCGCATTCTAAGGTTTTCAGGCCAACCCCAGTTTCTCGTTGGCGACGAATCCAGGACACGTGTCGCCATTTTGTGTTCAGCAAATATGGCGGACACCCCCGCGGGGAAGGGGGGGGCTGAGGGACCGCCACGTTAGCCGCTTTCCCTAACGGACACTAAAGCACGCCGCGCACTTGGCCTGTTCTGTCTGGCTCAACCGAAGGAAAAGGGAACGGGCAGAAATCACAACTGGTGCACCAACGGCCCCAGCGACCTTTCCTTAGCGGGAGGGCCGCTCGGTTCCACACCCTCAGGAAAGGTCCTCCAAGATGGCGGGCCCGGCTGGGGGCCGCCCCGAGACAGCGCGGGCGCGATGGCTGCACTGAGCGTGGAAGAGGCCGAAAGGCAGCAGCGGAGCGTAACCCGCGCGGGGGAAACAGCAAGAACCCCCCAAGAGCCCGGATAAATGCACGCCATTGTCTTAAACGTGTGACGAGGCGGCAGCGACTAAAACATCAGCGTAGGAGGTGGGGTTTCTGCGGGCTTAACGAAGCGAGTTGCAAAATGCAGACAAAGCATTATGTAAATGGACGCCATTCTCTTTAGGGCCCCGTTTCTAGCACTTCCCAGAAACCATCAGCAGAGCCGCGACTCTGATGGCGGCAGCGCGGGATAGGTTTTGGTCTTTCTCCCCACCGGCCGCCACCACAGGGCCGGGGCGGGGGTGGGGACTGGCGCGGGGCGCCCGGACGCTGAGGACGAAGGGGCCCCACGTGCCCGCCCGAGCGGGCGCCCGCCCCAAAGGCCTCGTCTCGCCTTCCCTCCCCCAGCGGAAGACCGCAGCTGCCCCTCCCGTCCTCCCCACACCTTTGCGCATGCGCTCTGGTCTCCTCACGCGCACGTTTTAAACCCGCGGCGTCCTAGCAGCCGCCTGCAGTTACGGCCAGGGCTGCCCGTGTCGCTCCGCACTCAAACCGCTTTTGTACGGCGGGAAAATAATGTGTCGCTCCCAAGCACAACACTGCCATTTCCAAACGTCTGCCGGCGCCTTCTGGGGTTAATAAAATACATGTTCGTCTTAAAATTTTGCCGGAATCACAGCTTCTGCCCACAGGGGCTTTATTTTCAATGCTATCCTGTTAAGAGGGTTTTTGAAAAACTACTCTATTTGGGGTTGGCGCAATCTCGTGACCTAAAAAGGATGGGTCCTCTTTTTTTTTTTCAAGGGGTCCTGCGCAGCAAGCACTTCCGGGGTCAGAGGGTACGCGGGGTTGAAAGCGGGCTTCCCGCCCCGCCCAGACCGCCGAGGCTGCCGCCGGAGTCGACACCGCCGCGCCCTCGCCCACCCGCCCGCCCGCCGCTCCCGGTCCCGCTCGCCCCCTCCGCCGCCGCCGCCGCCCGCCCCTGCGACGACGCCGCGGCCTCCCGCCCGCGCCCGCTCGCTCCCGCGGCCCTCGCTCGCCTCGCGCCGGCAGTTTTGGGCCTACACCTCCCCTCCCCCCGCCAGCCACCAAAGACTTGACCACGTAACGAGCCCAACTCCCCCGAACGCCGCCCGCCGCTCGCCATGGATGCCGGTGTGACTGAAAGTGGACTAAATGTGACTCTCACCATTCGGCTGCTTATGCACGGAAAGGAAGTAGGAAGCATCATTGGGAAGAAAGGGGAGTCGGTTAAGAGGATCCGCGAGGAGAGTGGCGCGCGGATCAACATCTCGGAGGGGAATTGCCCGGAGAGAATCATCACTCTGACCGGCCCCACCAATGCCATCTTTAAGGCCTTCGCTATGATCATCGACAAGCTGGAAGAAGATATCAACAGCTCCATGACCAACAGCACGGCGGCCAGCAGGCCCCCGGTCACCCTGAGGCTGGTGGTGCCGGCCACCCAGTGCGGCTCCCTGATTGGGAAAGGCGGGTGTAAGATCAAAGAGATCCGCGAGAGTACCGGGGCCCAGGTCCAGGTGGCGGGGGATATGCTGCCCAACTCCACCGAGCGGGCCATCACCATTGCTGGCGTGCCGCAGTCTGTCACCGAGTGTGTCAAGCAGATCTGCCTGGTCATGCTGGAGACGCTCTCCCAATCTCCGCAAGGGAGAGTCATGACCATTCCGTACCAGCCCATGCCGGCCAGCTCTCCAGTCATCTGCGCTGGCGGCCAAGATCGGTGCAGCGACGCTGCGGGCTACCCCCACGCCACCCATGACCTGGAGGGACCACCTCTAGATGCCTACTCGATTCAAGGACAACACACCATTTCTCCGCTCGATCTGGCCAAGCTGAACCAGGTGGCAAGACAACAGTCTCACTTTGCCATGATGCACGGCGGGACCGGATTCGCCGGAATTGACTCCAGCTCTCCAGAGGTGAAAGGCTATTGGGCAAGTTTGGATGCATCTACTCAAACCACCCATGAACTCACCATTCCAAATAACTTAATTGGCTGCATAATCGGGCGCCAAGGCGCCAACATTAATGAGATCCGCCAGATGTCCGGGGCCCAGATCAAAATTGCCAACCCAGTGGAAGGCTCTTCTGGTAGGCAGGTTACTATCACTGGTTCTGCTGCCAGTATTAGTCTGGCCCAATATCTAATCAATGCCAGGCTTTCTTCTGAGAAGGGCATGGGGTGCAGCTAGAACAGTGTAGGTTCTCTCATAACCCTTTCTGCTGTTTTCCCATGATCCAACTGTGTAATTTCTGGTCAGTGATTCCAGGTTTTAAATAATTTGTAAGTGTTCAGTTTCTCCACAACTTTATCATCCGCTAAGAATTTAAAAATCACATTCTCTGTTCAGCTGTTAATGCTGGGATCCATATTTAGTTTTATAAGCTTTTCCCTGTTTTTAGTTTTGTTTTGGGATTTTGGCTCATGAATTTTATTTCTGTTTGTCGATAAGAAATGTAAGAGTGGAATGTTAATAAATTTCAGTTTAGTTCTGTAATGTCAAGAATTTAAGAATTAAAAAATGGATTGGTTAAAAAATGCTTCATATTTGAAAAAGCTGGGAACTGCTATCTTAAACTCTTTGTTGGTGCCTTTTTTTTCCTCCCCTTTTAGCGTTAGGCCTTTGTAGGAAGAAAGGTGGGCCCGTTCCTGGTATTTTCTCCGGCCCTTTTCATCTTATTGGTAAGATTCCATTCCCTCTCGTCCCAACAAAGGAACCCGGCAGGCTGGGCCTGCTTTGGGGTGTTTGCAGAGATGGAAGGCTCTCTTGGAGAGTGACATCCCTCCGGCTAGGTTCCAGAGAGAGGCCTCTGCCCATTTCTCTGGTAGAAAAAACATGAGGGTTTTCTCAGATTGGAAGAGTATGCCTATTCTATAGGACCTCTGATGAACGGTAGTGTGTCCTCTAGTCCAACCGGCCCCACCCCCAATCCCATGTGCAAAACTCTTAGCCAGGAACAAAAAAATGTTCTGAGGTGGGAGGAGCCTGGGGGGCCCAGAGAAGAGGTGGGGGAGGGAATGGCTGGGCTGGGCTGGGCTGGGGGAGAAGGGAGGGGCTGAGGTGGAGGGAAGGGAAAGGGACTAGGGGGGGTCTAAGGGCTTGGGAGAGGGTAGGTGCTGCAGGGTGGTGGTAGGCGTAGAGGGTGGTATTTGGGCAGCAGGACTGAAGGGGGATGGTACCAGCGAGGCGCACGTGTCGAGCATAGCACCTGTGGCAAGCAGCCTGTCAGAGGATGTTACTACACCTGCCAAGTGGCGTATCCAGAAACAAAGGAGGCCCAGCTTCTAATTCTTGAACTGTGTGCAATGTTTAGAGAAATCATTGTACCAGGAAATAATTCTGCCTAAATGGGAAAGTCCACACTGGCAGGAATGTAGGCTGATCCGTTGACAACCACCGAAGAATGACCTCAATGTTAAAAATTCAGATTCCTGGGTCCCACCCTAAATCTCATCAGAAGACCGCATTTTTAACAAGACTCCAAAAGGTTCGGAGTTAGTGCCGCTAATTCTCTTCACCGGTGGAGAAGGAAGATTTTGCTGTAAAGGCCTAGCAGCCTCATGTCAGCCAGTGTGTCTAGGCTGAACCTGATGAGGAGAGGAAATTTTTCTACTATTAAGCAAAAACACACAAGAAACAGCAGATTAGGAAAACACAATTAAGTGCTAAAATGTGTAGTTTAAACCAGGCAATGTGGGAGATCACAGAGAAATCCCTGTGGGAGGGGAGTATTAGCCACACCATAAATACCTGTTGAGGTTTCTTCTCTGCAGGGCATCTTTTCTCAGAGGTACAGACCTGGTTCCCAGGGTCCCTGGAGATAAGATTGAGGTCTATTATGTACTTAATGTCTACTGTGAAGTCAGGCAGGTGGTCACAAGGAGCACAAATCCTGGAGTCAAACCTGAATTTAAATTTGCATTCTGCCACTTGTGGCCATGGGCAAATTACTTAAGCTCTGTATAAGATGGAGCTGTTGAAATCAGCATCTCCTGGGTTTGGGAGTGGGGGGTGGGGGTGGGGAAAGCGTGTGTAAAACAGAATAGTGCTTATGAGACAGTAAACTTCAATATAGATTGTGAAAAGCCAAAGGCCCATTTCTGCCCACAGTTTCTTTGGGCAGAGAAATATTGAAAGAAAGCAATGTTTACTAAATGATAAGCTGAGAGAAGGTAGTTGTCTTGGGCCAGGATAAGTTAGGGAGACCCTAGTGAAGACCCAGAAATGGGTTCAGTGTCTTCTGGAAATAATGAGCTCCTGTCTATGTAGAATAGGAGGGGATAATTAGGTTGGACCCTGAAACACCAAGCTAAATGTGAGATGTCCCTGAAACTTGCTGGGGGAGTGGTTCCAATGCCCTATAAAAAGTAGGCCTCATTTTCCTCAAACCATCCTCCTTCCCACTGCTTCAAAGGCAAAGCTGACAGGAATTTGTAGAATAATGATTTAGGTAGCAAGGATGGATAGGATAGAAAGACTGGCAACTTAAAATAAAGGCAAGAACAGCAGTTAGAAAAATGCCTCAGGTAAGCAGGTTCTAATATTGGTGGGGAAATAGTTATCAATAGAAATTCATATAGAAGGGGCCGCCAATGCAAGAGAGATCAAAACTGCTTGAGGAGGCGAGAAAAAAAGATGAGAGGTCAGACCTGGTGATTGGAGTATTTGCGAGCAGAAATACTCAACAAGTAGCTTGAAATAGAAGACCAACTGAAAGGGAATCAGCTACAGGAAGACAAGGAGAGGAAAGGGCTAGAGACAGCTTTGGGGTATACCCTGGAGGTAAAGGGATCTAGTCTAATTGTTCACTGCTATATTTCTAGTGCCTGTCACCATACCTGACATACAGCAAGGGCTCAATAAGTATTTTTGGAATGAATATGAAGGACACAGCCAAAGAAGAAATAAAGGCAGCAGGAGAGAAACCACAATAGCACCCTTGAAAATAGTCAAGGAGGAAAGTTTCAAGGCCAGTGGAGTGACAATAAGGCAGTAACTGCAAGGTTTAAGGTTTAACAGGTTTTATTGGACATCTACTAGGTGCAAAAATACTTTGAACTAAAACTCGAAGTTTTGATACACTTGGGAGATGTGTAATAGCCCATTGTAGTTAGAGCATAATACTTGGTAAGGGAGGGAAGGGGAGGTGGAGGAAGCTGTGGAATCATTTGAGACTATAAACAGCTTTCAATGCCAAAATAAGGGTTTGAGCTTTATCTTGAAAAACCAATCATCTCCAAATATTTTCTTAAAGTGTACCCCTTTTATAAAAAGTCCTTATTACATGCTCATTTATCAATAAATTACTTGTGTCTGTAGTCATTATGCTTATTTATAAACTATATACGTGCATAATTCAAAATATATCTTAGAAAAGATAAGCATAAATGTTAATAAGATAAACTGAAGTCTAATTTCTAATATTTTTTTTATCCCCTTTCCTCCAGTCATTTCGGAGATTAAAGGGGACACTGGAGAGGATAATTTTGATGTCTTGAGTATCCTTAGGAAACAGAATTTCAGAAGAGAGATGCAGAGAAGCCAGATGGCTGCTGGAGAGGAGGGCCTGGGGGCCGAGGCAGCGAAGACAGGAGTGTAGATGGCTCAAATGCTTGGTACAAAGGAGGAAAAGAAGTAGGACAATAACTTGATGGGGGAAAACGGGGAAAGGTCTTCTCTTTTTTTGTTGTTGTTTTTGAAAGAAACCTCACTAAAGGCAGAGTAATGAGGCAGTAGAAAGCTGAAAATGAAAGCTGCAGGTTTAAGAAGACTAAATAGAGCATTGGGGCAGTGACTGCCAGATGTCCCGCAAGTTTGACTATTACAGTTGAATCCACTTTGTCCCCTCTCTTACGGGCACTCACACTTCAAGAGTCCTCCCCTTTCTCTTTGGGACAGCTTGGGCCCGTCCCATCCTCTTCTGACTGAGTACTGAGAATAGATGCACACCCTCTGCAGTTGCTGTGTTTCTTCTCACAGCCCCATCATTGCTACCACCAGCTGTTAGGCCACAGCCACTGCCACAGTCTGGAGGAGGCTAAACAGCTTGACAAGCACCTGTTGTGTCATACCCCCGAAGTAGTCCCCTGTATTTAGAAGGCTAGTCTTCCCCCAACTCCTATGCCCTCCATTGCCCGACTCCGCACACTTACATCACCACCATGTACCCCACCCCAGCCAGCAGAACCACTGGGTAGTGCATCACCATTTTAGGGTTCACCCCCAAAAGCAGTTACTTATTCTCTGTCACTTGTTTGCCAAGAATCCACCTCACCACCACCACCCTCACCCCACCCCCCAGCTATCCCAAGTAGTGAACCACATATGGTCCAGCATCACTGGGGCTGTCACCTCCTGTCAAAAAGACAGCACCCAGCCAAACATATAAATAGGCAGTAACCGTCAGAGAAGCTGCCCACTGCCGAGTCCTCTGGCCACCTTGCCTGGCCTGGCCGCCTGAAGATTCCAATCTGACCACATCACTCCCTTGCTTAAAGGTCATCAAGTCCCACCTCCACCCATGGTCTTCAAAAGAAAATCCAAACTCAGTGGAGTTTCCAGACCCTTTGGGATCTGTTCCCACCAGTGCAAAGCCTGCCAGCTTCTTAACAATTCTCCAAAGTCATTCTGTTTGGACATCCTTGCATTTGGGAAAGCATTTGTTTCTTCATAATCTGTCCCTGGCTGTCCTCTTCATTACTTTCCTGGGTTCTGGGGCTCCTGCTCTTTTAGCATGAAAATTCTGCAAGGAAATTTATACTGATGAGCAAGAGACCTGAGTTCTAGTCCTGGCTCTATGTGATTTTGGACAAATTGCTCACCTTTCTGTGTTTCAATCCTTCATCTGAGATAAGATGATATCCATGGCTGCCTTGGGAAATGATACTGCCTTCGTGGGCACCTACCTCTGCTTCTCTTCCTGCCACAGGACTGACTTGACACATATGCCTTCTGTAAACACTCTTAAGAAAAAGGGAAGTTAACAAAAACCTGGCAGCAACAAGCCCAGCTTGGCATTTTGGGTAACTATTCAACCAGGCCTTGATGGAGGAGAAAGCAGAAAGGAACTACCAGAGACATTTGCTCTGAACATCCCTGAAGGTGCTGGCACCTTTAGACTTTATGGGGAAGCAGAGAGGGCAGTAGAGGGGAAGGCACAGGGGTCCGTGCCAGGGAGGGTTACACACAGGCAGGCGGAGTAAGCCGTCCCACCAGCAGACTCAGGCCCCCACACCTTCCTTCCCCTGCCCTCAGGCCATAGCAGTGAGGGCTCTGTGAAGTGGCTATGGCTCCCCTGAGTGTCCCCTGGACACTAAAGTAAGGAGAGGATGACTCTAGCTGCCCCCTTCTTCTCCAAGCAGCCTCTTAAGACTCCAGACATCTGCCTCGAGGCTGAGCACATCTTGGTGGGGAACTGAGGCAGCTCTGCTTCATTGAGAGCAAACACATTCCCCAGTTAGTCACTCAGGTGGTGGAAGACCCCAAATCACTTATTCCCTGAGCCATGCAGCCACAGCAAGAAGATAGATACACTTTCTTAAACCTGCCTTCATGGAGATGAAAACCCATGCCATCATTTGTTAGTTTACCTCTATTTCAGAAAGCATTTTCAGGGCTTGTTCTGCTGCTGCTGCTGCTGCTAAGTCGCTTCAGTCGTGTCTGACTCGGTGCGACCCCATAGACGGCAGCCCACCAGGCTCTGCCGTCCCTGGGATTCTCCAGCAAGAACACTGGAGTGGGTTTCCATTTCCTTCTCCAAAGCATGAAAGTGAAAAGTGAAAGTGAAGTCACTCAGTCGTGTCCAACTCTTGGTGACCCCATGGACTGCAGCCTACCAGGCTCCTCCGTCCATGGGATTTTCCAGGCAAGAGTACTGGAGTGGGGTGCCATTGCCTTCTCCATCAGGGCTTGTTCAGTGGGTCCTTAAGAGAACCTTCTCCCACTGGCCCCTGACAGGACGTCAGTGAGGTCAGATGTAGTCATTCTCCAGCCTGCAACCTGAGCCATGCCAGCAACATCTCCAGGACTGGCTAACATTTATCAAAAGCTTGGTGTGTGCAAAGCACTGCTCCAAGCATTTTAAATGAATTAACTCCTTGAATCCACAGGGCCCTGTGAGGTACATATTATTGTGATGCCACTTTACAGGTGAGGAAACTGAGGCACGCGGCAATGAGATGACTTGTCCAAAGCTACAGAGCCAATGGGAGGCAGAGCCAGTATTTGAGCACAAACAATGTGGCTCTCAAGCTGCTTTCTAACCACCATTTTGGTTTTGTTTGTTTTGGGTTTTTTTTTTTTTAATGTTTATTTATTTACTTATTTCTGTCCATACTGGATCTTGATTGCTGCTCTGGCTTTCTCTAGTTGTGATGCACAGGTTTCTCATTGTGGTGGCTTCTCTTGTTGCAGAGCACGGGCTTTAGGGTGTTAGGGCTTCAGTAGTTGGTCTCCCAGGCTCTAGAGCACAGGCTCAGTAGTTGTGGCACACGGGTTTAGTTCCCCTTGGCATGTGGGATCTTCCCGGACAGAGATCAAACACATGTCTCCTGCATTGGCAGGTGGATTCTTTACCTCTGAGCCACCAGGGAAGCCCCTAACCACCATTTTGGGTTGTCCCACTAGGCCAGAAAAATTGCCCCAAGAGAGTCTAAATGGTCAGAGAGTCTGCACATTGTTTTATTTTGTCTTTTTTTTTTTAATTTTGAAAGTATGATAACAGATGTACAGGAGGCTTGGAACAAGCCTACAGAACAAGTTTCCATCTAGTTCCACTATATATTACAATTATTTTTAAGTAGATAAATTAAAATTTTTGGTTGGAGTTTTAGTATCAGACTCTCAAAAATTAATAGAATGAATACATAGAGAAGTAGAAAGATATAGTAGACCTGAAAAGCTCTGTGAACCAATTCAACGTAATTAAGATTTATAAATTTTCACACAATGGTAGGATACAAATTCTATTCAAGTTCCCATAGACTGTAAACTAGGAGACACTGGAACATATCCAGCGTATACATATATAACTTATGTACGTATAATGTATATGTACCATATAAAGCAAGGTACAAAAATTTCACGGTATAAAGGTATTGAAATCATACAGAATCTGTTCTCTTATCACTGTGGAATTATGTTAGGTATCAATATCAAAAGATATTTGAAAATAACCCACCTATTTTCAAGTGCAATGTGACATTTACCAAGAGAGATCTTTGACTTAGTCATGAAAAGCCTCAATAAAGCTAGACTGAAAAAAACACAGGGGGTGATTGCAGAGAATAAAGCATTTAAATGAGAAATTAGTATCAAATTAGTATTCAAGATACTGTAAACAAAATCCCATGTATTTTATCTTTAATAACTTTTATTGCCAAATTTTTCAATTAACACAGCAATACATATTTTATAGAACATACATAAATATATAATACATACGAAAACCCATATTACTACATTATTGTGACTAGAGGTTAACATTCTCTAGTCTTTTATATACTAGTCTTTTAACGTAATATATATATTAGCCTTTTAAAAATGGATCATACTCTACACACTAATTTGTATGCTATTTTCCTTTTTATTGAATTGAAATATCCTTCATATACCATAAAATTCACCATTTTAAAGTGTACAATTTTGTAGGTTTTAGTATGTTCACACCATTGTATATTTTCAAGTGCAATGTGACATTTACCAAGAGAGATCTTTGACTTAGTCATGAAAAGCCTCAATAAAGCTAGACTGAAAAAAACACAGAGGGTGATTGCAGAGAATAAAGCATTTAAATGAGAAATTAGTATCAAATTAGTATTCAAGATACTTTAAACAAAATCCCATGTATTTTATTTTATCTTTAATAACTTTTGTTGCCCAATTTTTCAATTAACACAGCAATGCATATTTTATAGAACATACATAAATATATAATACATACGAAAACTCATATTACTACATTATTGTGACTAGAGGTTAACATTCTCTAGTCTTTTATATACTAGTCTTTTAACGTAATATATATATTAGCCTTTTAAAAATGGATCATACTCTACACACTAATTTGTATGCTATTTTCCTTTTTATTAAATTGAGATATCCTTCATATACCATAAAATTCACCATTTTAAAGTGCACAATTTTGTAGGTTTTAGTATGTTCACACCATTGTATAATCATCACCACTATCTTATGCCAAATGTTTCACCACCTTGAAAAGAAAACCATACCAGTCACTCATCATTCCTCACACACCCCATCTACCCTAGTGCTTGGCAACTAGGACTCCTTCCTGACTCTACTTCCAATAATCTACTTCTTGACTCTATGGATTTGCTTAGTCTGGATATTTCATATAGATAGAGTTACCTAATATGTGACCTTTTGTGTCTAGTTTCTTTCACTTAGCATAATGTTTTCAAGGCTTCCTCCATGCTGTAGCACATAACAATACTTTGTTCCCTTGTGTGGCTGAATATATTCCATTGTATGGCTGTACCACAGGTTGTTTATCCATTTATCAGTCAATAGACATTTGAACTGTTTCCACTCTTTGGCTATTATGAATAATGCTGTAAGGAACATTGCTTTCTAAGTTTTTGTGTGGACATATGTTTTCATTTCTCTTGAGTATATACCTAGGAGTAGAATTGCTGGGTCATGTGGTAAATATGTTTAACTTTTTGAGGAACTGCCAAATAGTTTTCTGTGGTGGCTGTACCATTTTACATTCCCACCCGCAGTGAATAAGTGTTCCAATTTTTCTACCATCTTGCTAATGCTTGTTAGTTTTTCTGGTTTTTTTTGGAGTCATCCTAGTGGGTGTGAAATAGTACCTCATTGTGGTTTCGGTTGGCATTTCCCTAATGATTTGCATTTCCTTCGTTGAGCACTTTTTCTTGTGCTTATCAGTCATTTGAATATCTTCTTTGGAGAAATGTTTATTCAAATACTTTGCCCATCTAAAAAATTAGGATTCATCTATGACTATTTTCTTATGAAAAATTATCAAAAGAGGAAAGTCTGGATTAAAAGGTAGCTTTATTTTTGAGGCTTTAGATGCACACCATCACCTTGCTCTAGAACAGTTCCCAAACATTTGGTCTTGGGATCCCTTTACACTCAAAACCCATTGTGGTTCCTAACAGGCTTTTGTTTGTGTGGATTATTTTTATTCATATTAACCATCTGAGAAATTATGTGCTGTGCTAAGTCGCTTCAGTCGTGTCCAATTCTCTGCGACCCTATGGACTATAGCCTGCCAGGCTACTCTGTCCATGTGATTCTCCAGGCAAGAATACTGGAGTGGATTGCCATGCCCTTCTCCAGGGGATCTTGAGATTATAGCATTAAAAAAAGTTAAACGTTTTTATATTCGTTTCAAAATAAATATAATGAACCCATTAAGTGTTAACATAAGTTATATATATTTTTATTAAAAACTATTTTCCACAACAAACAATGTTTAGTGAGAAAAGTGGCAGTGTGACATTTGTGCAGAGCCTTTTAATCTGGGGTGTCATATCTCCTTCTGCATCAGTCTGCTGAGATATCGAACATCAACTAGCCTCTGAAAAACTGCTCTCCACACTAATGAGAGAGAACAAAATGGCAAATGACATCTCAGTGTTATCATGAAAATAGTTTTAAAAGACTGCCTGGCAGAGCTGAGAAATTGCTTAAAAAAATTTTTTTAATAGTTTTGACCTCTCAAACCCCTAAAGAGCCTCAAGGATCCCTATGGGTCCCTGACCACTCTTGTAGAAATACTGCTCTGTGGAAAAATTTTGCCAAAGTATACTCTTACAACTGTGTCCTTTTCTCTGCACTTCCACCAACACTGGGAATTACCTTTTTTTAAATTTTATTTTATATTGGAATATAGTTGATTAACAATGTTGTGTTAGTTTCAGGTGTACAGCAGAGTAATTCAGTTATGCATATACATTTATCTTTTCTTTTTCAAATTATTTTCCCATTGAGATTATTATAAAAGATTGAGGAGATTTCCCTATGCTGTACAGTAGTTCCTTGTTAGTTATCGATTTTATATCTTTTTTTCACATTTACTAATTTGTTAAACAATCAGTAGGCTCACTTTATGATTTGAATTTGCATTCTGTAATTTCTCATAATGTTGAAGCTTTTTTCATGATTTTTATAGTTTGTTTTTCTTTTATAGATTGCCTCTTCATATCCTTTGTTCATTTTCTTCCTGAGATGAATATCTTCTATCTTAATAATTGTAAGAGCATTCTATATATTTAGGAGTTACCCTAAATACATAAGCTATAATTTCTAAGGCAGTTCATATGAAAAAAAATAACCCACACAAAAAAATCATGTTAGGAACCGCAATAGTTTTTGAGTGTAAAGGGATCCCAAGACCAAAAAATTTGAGAACTGTTCTAGAGCAAGGTGATGTTGTGCATCTATTATAGCCTAAATATATGTGCATCTGAATTCCAGGGTTTGTGAATGTTGAAGTTTTTTGATGTCCATGAGTTTTTTTTTTCCCATTTATTTTTTATTGAAGGATAATTGTGCATGAGTTTTGTGTTGTTTTATATAGGCAAACCTATCAGCAGTTTTAATGGTTTTATCCTTTCCTTTTGCCCTGTGCTGTGCGCTCAGTCGTGTCCGACTCTGTGACCCCATGGACTGGGGCCTGCCAGGCTCCTCTGTCCTTGGGGATTCTTCAGGCAAGAATACTGGAGCAGTTTGCCATGCCCTCCTCCAGGGGATTTTCCCAACCCAGGGATTGAACCTAGGTCTCCCACATTGCAGGCAGATTCTTTACTGTCTGAGCCACCAGGGAAGCTCTCCTTTTGCCCTGCTGCTGTTGCTAAGTCGCTTCAGTCATGTCCAACTCTGTGCGACCCCATAGACGGCAGCCCACCAGGCTCCGCCTTTTGCCCTACCTATAGTCAAATAAATTCTCATCTAATTTAATTTCCCATCAGCAGCAGGTGAATGGGCCTGTTTGGCCTAGGAAAGCATTGGGAAGTACAGGATTAGCACTTTTATAGTATTAATAATATCTTATTTTCATTCTATTGATTCTGTATTACACAATGAAAGTGAAAGAAGATCTTTAATGTCATCATCCCAGGACATCACCCAACCAAATGTCCTTGGGGGGAAAATTCCTGCCTCCTCAGAACAAGGTGACAAAGTAGGATTTATTCTTTGTGTATCTGATGAGGTGGATGTCCCTGCTCAGAAGGCTGGAGACTGGTGAGTCTCCTGTTCCTCACTGGGGAGGAGGGAGCCCATCTGGGTGGGCCTCCTGGCCTCATGCCAACACTTTGGTGCCCAGCAGGGGGCTGTCTCAACGTACCTGAGGTGGGGCCAATTTTTACCCAAAAATTTTGCAAGGGATTTGGGTCTCTAAGAAGTCAAATCTTTATTCAGGGGCAGTAGCCTAAGCACTCATGACCCATCTCTTAGGAAGAGACATTTTAAAATAAGAAAAGGAAACTGAACTTAACAGACTGACAGGATATTCTAGCTAACCACAAATTTACAGAATTATAGCTTAGCTGAGGAGATCTTCTCCTTTTGCAACTTTTTGCAAATCTCTCCAGTAAATGCTACCTTCTAGAACTTGACTGCTCTCTGAAAAAGTAATCAGAAACCATTACAGAGTGGATTTTTGCAGCCAAGATGGCTAAACTGCATTAGCAGGGGTTTTCCCAATATTGTTTCCCATAGTCTCAACCAGACTAGAGATTTTTCTTTGCCAATCTGGCAGGTGAAAACAAATGTCATTGCATTGTGTGAATTTTCATTCCTTAGATTATTGGTGATTAAAAAAAAAAGAAAAAATTATGTTTCTCAGCTGTTTGCATTTCTCTTTTGGTGAATTACCTATTAACATCTTTTTCATTTTTTTCTATTGGATTGGTCATATTTTTCATATTGATTGAGGAACTCATTATATAATAAAATATTAATCCATCATATACTGCATTTTTTTCCCTCAATTTGTCAGTTTCCTTTTAACTTCTGCTCTGCACAAGTTTCTAATGACTAAGAAGCTAAATCTATCAATCTTTAACTTTATGGTTTCTGCCTTTAGTGTCACGCTTGGGAAGTCCTTGCCACACCACAATTATTAGAAAAAACAATCCTGTGTTTTCTTCTAGTGCTTTATATTTTCATCTTTTACATTTAACTCTAATCCATCTGAAATTGATTTTGGTATATATGGTAGAGAAAGCTTATAGTTTTTTCCCCAAAATTGCTGGCTAGCTATCCCATTGATATTTCTTGAATAATCCAGGAATGACAAATATGTCCCTTAGTGTAATTTTCTGTTCCTGGGCCCCTGGAAGACATTTCTAATCAAACGCAGAACTCCTGGCTAAGCCTAGACTAGGCCTCACAGCCCTGCTAGCACTTCAGGGCAGCCACCTCCTACTCCTACCTGTGAGACTTGGTATCAAGATGAAACTCTAGACTAATCCTTAGGACTTCCCTGGTAGTTCAGCTGGTAAAGAATCTACCGGCAATTGCAGGAGTCGGCAATTCAGTTCCTGGGTCAGGGAAGATCCCCTGGAGAAGGGATAGTCGACCCACTTCCATATTCTTGGGCTTCCCTGGTGACTAAGATGATAAAGAATCCACCTGCTATGCGGGAGACTTGGGCTGGATCCCTGGGTTGGGAAGATCACCTGGAGGGGGGCCATGGCAACCCACTCCAGTATTCTTGCCTGGAGAATCCCCATGGACAGAGGAGCTTGGTGGGCTACAGTCCATGGGGTCACAAAGAGTCGGACAGGACCGAGCAACTAAGCAAAGCACAGCACAGACTAATCCTTCTTCTTCCCCATTGATATGAGAAGACCTTTATTAGAAATTGCATTCTTTTTTATTCCAAACTTTCCTTTCTGTCTTATCAATATGCCTGTCTTTTCCTGTGCCATCTCCACCTTGTTTGGTTATTACTTCCATGCACTAGAAGGTAATGACTGGTAGCATAAGGCTTACACTCTTTGCAACACATTCTCGAATATTTTCTCTCATTTAAACTTCTAAGTTTATTGAATCAAAGTGCCTCCAGAAAAAGTTAACAAAACTTAAAATTCATATTCATTTAAATTTTATTTAATTCATTAATTTTAATTAAAATTTAAAATTCATTCCCAATTTAGGTACATAGTATTTCTTTCCATTTTTAAAGATTCCCTTTATGTTTCTGAGGAGTCCCTGGTGGCTCAGACAGTAAAGAATCCGCCTGCAAAGCAGGAGACCTGAGTTTGATTCTGGGTCAATAAGATCTCCTGGAGAAGAGAATGGCAACCCACTCCAGTATTCTTGCCTGGACAATTCCATTAACAGAGGAGCCTGGCAGGCTATAGTACATGGGGTCACAAAGAGTTGGACACAACTGAGTGACACATTTCTGAATAGTTTTATTTTAAGTTCTACACATTACTGGTTAACTTTATTCCTAGATATTTTATATTTGTGGTGAAACCTTTTTTACTAATACAACATCTAACTTCTTATTACCAGAGTGTAGGCTTCATGAGAGCAGAGACTACATACCTTTTGTTCATAAATGTAGCTCTACAGCTTAAGAAGCTGTAGGCTCTATATAAATTTTTAAATGAGTGAAGGGATAATAGCATAAAGCAATGCTGTGGTCTTAGTGTGTGATTAATATGTAACAGACAACGTGACTAATTTGATTAACTTTGTTTTTCACGTGATCCTCTGGAATTTTCCACATTTGCAAATATGACAATTATCTTCTTGCCAATATGTATTGTTCTTATTGATTTTTCTTATAAGACATTGAATTGAATAGATTTTTCTATTCAGGTTTCTATTGTCCTTTGAGAACAATCCTAAATCATAAGGATGACAGTGGGTACCTTTTTGAGTTCCTTTCATGGTAATACTTCGAGTGTTTCACTATTAAGTATGATGACTAGAGTAAAAGCAAATTTGATGGAAAAAATATAATGGTTCTATTCTGGACATGTTCAGGGGGGTATTAGTGTGGAGATGTCCAGTAGACAGCTGGACATGTAAGAAATCTGGACTGGAGACAAAGATTTGGGAGTTAACATCATGTAGGTAGGAATTGAAGCCTTGGGATAGATAAATTCAGAGAGAGAGAAGGCCAAGGAGAGAACTAGGGAACATCAGTCTCAAGGCTGAGTAAAGCCAAGAGGACATCATCAAAGAGATGAGAGGAAATCAGTAAAGAAGGAGTCACAGGAGACGAGAGATGAATTTCGAGGGAGAGGAGGTGATCAACACAGCCGGTGAGAAGAGGAAGATGGAAAATAGGCCAAGGATTTAGTGTCTAGGAGGTCACTCATGACCTTAGCGAGTGTCAGGAGTGTCCACATTATAATGGAGCTGAGCTCACCTGTGGCAGGTTGGGGAGAGGTGAGAAAGTACAGATTGCCATAAGGACTCCTTCAAGAAGCTTCACAGGGATGAGAAACCAAGAGATAGAAGACTAAATTGAAAGGGAGACAGAACTGAGAAAGGGATTCCGATTTTTCAGGTGGCAGTGACATAAGAATGTTTGTAAGTTGAAAGTGAAAAAACTATGAAACAGACTAAAAGTTTGAGAAAGAAATACAGGGAAAATATAGGCAAGCAAAGCACAGAGGGTGTGGAAAGGAAGGGCTCCTGGGGTGGGGACCCCATTGGCCTCAGTCTCCGCTTTCTCTGAAGGGCAAAGAAGGATGTAAGATGGGTAAGGACTGGCCTCTCAGGAGAAAGTAACTACCCACCTCTGTCCTTTCAGACCCTGACTGGCAGAGGAAGGAGGATGGGAGTCTGGAGGGCAGTGGGGGTGCAGAATCACAGGCTGGCCCTGCTGAATAGGGAGGCCTGGAGGGGCTACTGGGCAGACTTAGGCTTCCAGCTGAAACTGGAAATCACAAACCTACCTGGTCAGAGTAAAGGCCTAAAGAGATTCCAATTTAATTGATCTGGTTTTTAACCTGGGCATAAGGAATTTAAAAAGCTGCCCCTTGTTAAACAACAAGGTCCTACTATATAGCATAGGGAAGGAACTATGTCTCAATATCCTGAGACAAACCATAATGGGAAACAATATAAAAAAGAAAGTACCTGTATGTATAACTGAGTCACTTTGCCGGATAGCAGAAAGTAACATAACATTGCAAATCAATTGTACATCAATAAACTAAAAATTAAAATAAATGAATGAATAAATATGTAGAAATGAAAGAAAAAGAAAAAGCTGCCCCAGTGATTCTAATGTACAACCATGGTTGAGTATTGCTGGGGTCAAAAAGTACCTTTGTGGGAATTCCCTGGCAGTCTGGTGGTTAAGATTCCATGCTTAATCAATGCAGGGGGCCCAAGTTCGATCCCTGGTCAGGGAAATGAGATCCTGTAAGCCATACTGCAAGGACAAAAAATAAAGTATATTTTGCATACGGAGACCCTAAACCTAGTGGGGAGGATAAAGAGAGGCTTGGCAGTTCTGATTGAAGCCTCAGTGTCCTGTGAGGGTGTGGACAAACCCCCAGTCACAAGAGGACAGATTCCTGCCTTGTTCTGCCCTTTGGTCAGGATCTGAATTCCTTTTCTGCCTTAAGTTAAAACACAGAAAGTTTCCCTGACAGAGAGACCCAGAGGCCCCTGGAATGGCAGTAGAATGCCAGGCTGAGGAATATGACAGTAGTTACAGCAAACAATATGCTTTCCCACTTAAGAACCAAGCCGTCGGCCTGGCTCACTCAGAGCCTGTGTGTGTGTGTTTCAGGCTGCCTATTCAACTGAAAAACAAAAGCAGCTCTGAGACTGGAGGGGAGGTTTGAACAAGTGACCAGGGTGACTCATGCTGCTTGGCTGCAGAGGTCAGGAGGCTGCCACCCCTAGTGGGCGGGGCCTGGGCGGGAGGAGCTGCAGGTACAGTGGCTCCTTGTGAACTTCCCACCCTGCCCTTGGGCAGGCTGCCTTTTGGGTCATGCAAATATTTTTACAAAGATTAAGACAAAAAATGTAACTTTCCGCTTAGGGCTGCAAATTTCTGGTGGAAGTGCACAAGCTGAAGCAAGGATAAGGCCAATGGATCTTACAAAGCCCTGGGGATGTTCACACAAAGATCAGGTTAACAATATTAGGTCAGAAACTGTGACCTTTTTCAACACAGGCTCCAATGGGAACAAGAGAAGGGCTGCAGAGCATGGATGCCCCTGTGAGGGGTCAGGGGGTAGGAACATCCCAGAGGAGCACATTTAACGGACACTTTCAATGTGCAGGTTTTGAGACACGAAGGAAACATTGAACCTATGCTGCCCAACACATATGTTGCCACATATGGCTGGTGAGCACGTGAAATGTGGCTGGTTTGAATTACATGTCAAATGCACACCAGATTTCAAAGATGTAGTACAGAGGGAGAAAAATGTGTAAAATAGCTCATTAATCATTTATTGATACTTTTTATACTGACTACACAGTTGAAATAATCATATTTGAACATAATAAGTAACCTGTGTTATTAAAATTAATTTTACCTGTTTCATTTTACTTTTTAAAATGTAGTTATTAGCAAAGTTGAAATCACATTTGTGGCTTCCCTGATATTTCTGTTGGACAGTGCTGGCATATGCCCTTCACCCAATGAAGTTTTATTGGACACCTACTTTGCCCAAGGAAGCGTGAAGGTACAAAGCCATATAATATTAATAATGGCTCCAGTTTTTACAAGGCTGACTACTTGCCAGGCACTTTGCACTGATTTAGTAACTTGCCCTAGTTAAGAAAGTGCACTGACTTCCAGAACCCACATTATTAACCAGTTGGCTAAACTACCTTCCTGGTGGTAAAGACCTTGGGGTCTAGTTGGGGTACATCACAGATGCCTGCCCTGACATCATAAAGAGACTGTCACACAGCAGAGAATATCCAAGTTAAAAACTCACCCTCAGAATCATGTACAATTTAGATTTTTTTTTTTAACATAATTGAAACACACAGCCATCTAGCTGCATTCTCTTTCCCTTTTTTTTTTTAAACAAAGATTGCCAAACTTTTTTGACATGCTGGTCAGAGGAAGAGGTTCAGGATGTGACTGAGGAAAGAACAGTGGTTCTCCACTTGGCTACCCAGTGCAATAAGCTGGGGAGCTTGGGGCAATGCTGACACCTGGGCCCCATCCTTAGAGATTCTGATGTAATTAGTCTGGTTTCAGGTCTGGGTTTGGAGGTTTTTTAAAGCTGCCCAGGCAGGGGGTGGTTCTAATGTGCAATTGTGGATGAAAATTACTGGAGTAAAAAGTTAACTGGTCCATATGGAGGTTGGAACTCCCAACCCCAAGCTCTCTCATTTGTTTGCTTCTGGTTCATTCTGCCCACCTGACCAGCTGAAGGTGTGCCCACGTCCTGAACTCATGACAAGGGGCTGCTGGGGTGAACGGAGCTCAATACAAGAAAGGGGACAAAGCCCTAGAGCTTCGTAAAGGCTGAGCATTTTGACTTGGACTTTTTCTGAACTTGTGCGTTTTTTAAATACAGCTACCCTAGGGCAAACTCTGTTCCACTGTATTTACCGCTCAAGTTTTATGTATTTATAAATCTATACCCACATATACATATGCTAGTGGATGAAATCAGCAGGAAGTTGTGGAAAGTACACTAGACAGAAAGCCAAGAGTACTTGCAAAGAGTAGTAAATAAGCTCCAGAGATTTAATGCAGTGTAGTAAACAGTAAACAACAGTATTGTTTTATAATCATCATATCTAATGAGAGATCAGAACTTAATGTCCAACCACTAAAAAGGATAATTATGTATCATTACAGAGATGCTAATTATTACTGCAATGGCAATCATTACAATATATAAAGGTACCAAATTAACATGTTGAACACCTTAAATTTACACAATCACACAGTGTTATATGTCACATATATTTCAATTGGAAAAAAAAATTTAAAAAGCCAAGAGCACTCCTCTCCAGTTCTGTCTGCCACTTCAGAGATCTTAATTTCCACATCTGTAAAATGGGTGGGTTGGCTTAGGCGGGCCTGGGAATGATTGAAGGTGAGAGGAGAAGGGGAGGAAAGAGGATGAGATGGTTGGATGGCATCACCGACTCAATTGACATGAGTTTGAGTAAACTCACCAGTTCAGTTCAGTTCAGTCGCTCAGTCGTGTCCCACTCTTTGCGACCACATGAACCTCAGCACGCCAGGCCTCCCTGTCCATCACCAACTCCCGGAGTTTACCCAAACTCATGTCCATTGAGTCGGTGATGCCATCTAACTATCTCATCCTCTGTCAACCCCTTCTCCTCCTGCCTTCAATCGTTCCGAACATCAGGGTCTTTTCAAATGAGTCAGCTCTTTGCGTCAGGTGGCCAAAATATTGGAGTTTGCTGCAGTCAATGGGGTTGCAAAGAATCGGACAGGATTGAGCGACTGAGCTGAAATGAAGACCTCTTCTAGTGTTGACATTCCAGAATTCTATCTATTTATTTATTTGGCTGTGCCATGTGGCATGGGAACTCTTAACTGTGGCATGTGGGATCTAGTTCCCTGACCAGTGATGGAACCCTAGGCCCCCAAATTGGGAGCTCAGAATCTTAGCCACTGGACTACAAGGGAAGTCCCCACTCCATAATTCTAGATTGAGGGCAGACTCTGCCTTAAATTTTGTGTCTGATTCCCCAGGGCAGGTCCCCTCTCTACAGCAGATCCTGTGCTGTTGGCCATGATGGAGACATCACCTGTGAAACAAAAATTTCCCTCTGTATCCTATCTTGCTTATCCCACCCTTCCCACCTCCACCCTCCTCATGTAAATTAGCCTGGGGACTCAGATCTTGGAGAAACTTTGATCTCTTTATCTGGAGGCATAAAGATAGCATTGCAAAGCCTGTGGCTAGTGTGGAGGTGGCATGGTTCTGCATGCTTCACATTTTTCTGGTGAGTTTTATTCTTACCATATTCTCAGAGCAGGGACTTTCCTCCAACAAGACCCTGGGGAAATTGGTGATGGAATGTAGGGAAGAACAAGAACAGGGTGGGGGAGTCTTCTTGGAAAGGAAACCTCAGCAAATTCTGATATGCAAAGATTTGAAAAACCCTTCACTTTGAGGTCACTCAGAAAGAACATGGGACTGAGCTATGGACTTGCTTCTGTCACTGTATCATTTGAAAAAAGACGTTTCATGTTTCCAAGCATTAGGCGCCAAAAGGCCTCTCTCCAAACCCCCGAGTCCCATTCTGGGGCCCTCCAGCCCACCACCTGTCTGCACGCTGCCAGTGCTCGCTCTGAAATGCACATCTGACCATGTTCTTCCCTAGCTTAGAATCAATCTCCAGCTTGACTCCTACCAGACCACCTCCATGACCAATAGAAAAAAAAAAAATCAGTAAAATCTAAGTCCTTCTCCATGTCCTTTGAAGCCCTTCAAAATCTGGTCCCAGGCTACAATTTTTATTCCATCTCATGGAGATCTGTGCCTTTCTCCTACTCTCCAGCCCACCGAACCTGTTGACCTCCTACTGTCCTGTGTGTCATATCCCACTCTGGGCAGCATGAGCTCCAGTAGGACAGACAGTGGCTGGGCCACTCCAGCTGTGTCCACCCTCCAGCACCTATCCTGGTTCTTAGGACACAGGCTCAGTTAAGGTCTGCTGCCTAAATGACCAGCTAACTGAGCTATCTTGTAAATTAAGGCCCCTGGACAGGACAATTCCTAAATTCTCTTCTGGCACTAGCTTCTGAGAACTGTTTCCCTGGGCCGAGCTCAAACCTGCTTAGAATTTGACCCAGTTCATCCTAACAGTCACTGCAGTTTCCAATCCAGAAAAAATAGAGACAAGTGGTCTGACAAAGGGTTTGAAAGGTTTTTGTTTATTTTTAGTAAAGCATAAAAATGTTTAGTAAATCCTCTGGTTGCATAACAACATGAATGTACTTAATGCCACTGAACTGTACGCTTAAAAATGGTTAAGACAGTAATTTTATGTTATGTGTCTTTCACCACCATTTTTTCAAAAGGACCATTCTGAATGTTCAGTTGCTACCACAATGCCTCCTAAAGAAAATGGAGAAAGAGAAGATTCCTGTTTGAACAAAATGTTTAAGTGCAATGATACTCAAAGTACCCTAATTCCACTAATTTCCAGAAGTTTCAGCTGTCATGCAGCCCAGATCTAAGAAATAAGCAAAAATAGCCTCGAGTGACCACAGTAAATGTCACTAGACTAATTAAAGAGCTGATTTTATGAGGTCGGCAATCTCCACTTCATGGTCAAGGAAATTGAGACTTAGAAAGGGTAACTTGTCTAAATTTATACAGCTGGCCAGTTAAAGAACCAAGAGTCAAGACTACTTCAGGTGTGGAAAGATTTTTAAAAGAAAAAAAATATTCAAGTTCACGCTGTTTCCATTTCACCATGGTTTGACTTCCTGGATGCTGTAATATTTATAATGTCTTCCTTATATCACTTGGTTTGGTTTTTATTTTGTTTTCTGCAATTTTTATTGAGGTATAGTTGATTTACAATATTTGTTTCAGGTATACAACTTAGTGATTCAAAACGTTTATAGATTACACTCCATTTAAAGTTATTGTAAAATACTGGCTACATTCCCTATACAATATATCCTTGTTGCTTATTTATTTTATACATAGTAGTTTGTATGGTTTTTGTTTCGTTTTCCTAAAACAACTTTGACTGCCTGATCCAAATAGGACTTTACTGGAAGGAGACTAGGGGCTCAGAGAACTGAAGGAACGGCTAACAGGGCCAGACTGGCAGGAACCAGGCAGCTAGGGGACCTTCTCTCTAGAATGCAGTGGTTCATGTGACACACATTTGAGCTTGCCAGGCTCAGAGACTCTCTGTTCAGGTTTCAAATTCTCAGGAAGGAGAATCTGGTTTCATGCCTGGGTTCAGTTCAGTTCAGTCGCTCAGTCGTGTCTGACTCTTTGTGACCCCATGAATCGTAGCACACCAGGCCTCCCTGTCCATCACCAACTCCTGGAGTTTACCCAAACCCATGTCCATTGAGTCGGTGATGCCATCCAGCCATCTCATCCTCTGTTGTCCCCTTCTCCTCCTGCCCCCAATCCTTCCCAGCATCAGGGTCTTTTCCAATGAGTCAACTCTTCGCATGAGGTGGCCAAAGTATTGGAGTTTCATCTTCAACATCAGTCCTTCCAATGAACACCCAGGACTGATCTCCTTTAGGATGGACTAGTTGGATCTCCTTGCAGTTCAAGGGATTCTCAAGAGTCTTCTCCAACACCACAGTTCAAAAGCATCAATTCTTTGGTGCTCAGCTTTCTTTATAGTCCAACTCTCACATCCATACATGACCACTGGAAAACCAAAGCCTTGACTAGACGGACCTTTGTTGGCAAAGTAATGTCTCTGCTTTTAAATATGCTATCTAGGTGTCTCCAGATCTATCAATTAGCTCGGCCAGGGAAATGGAGTTCTGGACCCCAGACTTGGCTACTGGGGCTCATCCTGGGTGCTGGCTCTCTTCTCAGAGAAGTGGGGGAATCCCTGTGGGCCAGGCAGACCTCTAGGTGTGTCCCTAGAAGGAAATTTTCTGGGGGAGGGAAGAAGGCATTAGGAGTACCCTGTCACCCTGAGAGGCCCCTGTGGAAATGCTCCAAGCTATATAAATTCAGCCTAAGCTTTGCATATTTTTCCATTCATGGTTTCATCATTATTCGGAGTTACAAACTTTGGCTGCATATCTGCAATTTTAACCTCAGTGGACTTCTCAAAAGCTGTTAAAATTCATCTCACCTGTGCCAAGGAGTCTCCTCCGGGGTTTGCCTTCCAAAGAGGGCTGCTCAGGGGAGGAAGAAATGAAGGTTACAATCTAGAAAGCTCAGAGCTGTCTGGGTGGCAGGCTGTGTTCATTCTCCAGGAACCCCAGAGGGCTCTCTGAAAAAGACAAATACTATGTATTTCATGCATTTGACTCCATTTAGCTGTGTGTTTGGGCTCATTGCAAAGAAACCTGCCCCCACAGCCAGTCTCGTTTAGCAATAACCAAGCCTGGCCTAAATTCTAAAACTCATTTAAGGTTATTAGAACCATTAACTCTAACTCAAGTTCAGCTTATAGGCACAGATCACTAACCACATTAAATGGCCAGCCTTTCAAAGTCAGGAAGGGGCCTGTGAGTGAACCTGCAGCAGCAACAACTACCCTTGCACAACACCTTACTGCTGGTTCAACTGCATGTCTCTACAATCCTGAGAAAGCTGTTATTACAACTACTGATGGATGAGAAAAATGAGACACAGAGGAGTTCTGACTTGGCCCTAGAACAGAATCTTGGGGAATCCCAGACAGAATGAGGACTTGAATTCAGTCTTCTGACCCCAGAGTATGTTACCTAATGATTCTCCACCTTTACACAGAAGGGCTGACTTCTCCATACAAAGGTACCTTTAAAGACTGCATCAGATTAGTTTCTCTGCCCAAGAAAATAGTGTCACCCTTTTCCTGTGCTCTGATTGCAAGAACAGCTGAGCTGGAGCAGATCCTGTTGACCATTTGTTGCCAAATCCCGGATTACACAGTAGACAAGAGGGGTTTTCTAGGACTACGTTAAAGTGAGTATAGTTAAGGTAAGGGTTTCAGGACCACGGAACTAGAGAGAACTTGATTCTAAACCTCAGGATTGAAATCCAAAACCAGTTTTTGCTTTTGCCTGTTAGATGTCAATCAAAGCTTAGTTCAGCTTCAGTGCTTATACACAAGGTCTTCAGTGTTCTCTATGGATTGATGATTGTCTGGCCTCTCTGTCACCCCTGGGCGTGGGAGATGAGTGAAAGTGGCATGGAAGTGGGTAAGATTTGGGGAGAGAGAAAAGCAGCCTCTTCGTGGTTCTGATCTGTGTTTTACAAACTCTGGGTCAGGCTTCACTGATGGGCTAAGTCAATTTACTAAAACTGATACTTTTTTATTTTTAAAAAACTTTTGACCATGCCATGCGGGATCTTAGTTTCCTGGCCAGGGATTGAAACCGGGCCCTAGCAATGAAGGTGCTGAGTCCTAACCACTGGACCACCAGGTACTTCCCTAAAATAATTTTTTTAAATAAACATTTTTGAGGGTAGTGGCTTGGAATGTAAACCCTCCTTTTTTTTTTTTTTTTTTTTTTACAACAAGTCAGTTTTAAAAAAAAGTTTAGAAGCCACTGGCTAGGTGGATTGAGAGCTGGAATGCCTATGTTTATAATCCTCTGCGTTTTATACTAGGTCTCAGCTGTCAGGGAATATCATGGGGGTTATTTAAAACTTGCCACGTAGAAGCATGAAACCAAAACCAAAAGCTGGAAAGAAAAGATTCAGAAACTTGGTTTTAAAAATATTTCTAAATTTTCTGCATTAAAAAGTATAAAAGAGAGGGTTTCCCTGGTGGCTCAGTGGTAAAGAATCCGCCAGCCAATGCAGGAGACACGGGTTGGATCCCTGGTCACAGAGGATCTCACATGCCGTGGAGCAACTAAGCCTGTGGGCCACAACTATTGAGCCTGTGTTCTGGAGCCCAGGAGTGGCAATTACTGAAGCCTGAGTGCCCTAGAGCCCATGCTCCACAGCCAGAGAAGCCACTGCAATGGGAAGCCTGCGCAGCACAACTAGAGAAAAGTCCACGCACCAACGGAGACACAGCACAGCCAAAAATAAATAAATAAAAATTAAGTAATTAATTAAATTATTTTTTTAAAGTATAAAATAGAATTGAAAGGTAAAAAACAAATTGAAAAAAATACTTGCACACATTTCAGAGTCATGTTCTTAATATAAAAATGACTATACTAACACAACACTGTAAAACAACTATAAGATACATTGTTCAATAAGTTGTTCAATAAGATACATTTTTTAAATGGTTATAAATAAAAGTCTGCATATTCCAATAGAAGGAAAAAGGGCAGAGGCAAATCGTTCAAAAAAGGGAGAGAAATGCAAAGATGTCCAACTTCACCAATAATGTGACTTAAAACAAAATATTTTTTTCACCTCCCAGTGTTTTTTAAATACCCAGTTTTGTCCAAGATGTAAGAATGTAAAAGGCATCACATACAGCTGGTGGGACTATAATTAGATAAACTGGAGGAAAAATTGGCAATCCCCACCAGAAGACTTGAATATCATGTACCCTTTGACTCAATAATTCCTCTTCAAATAATTTATCTCAAGGAAACAATGATGGGTGTGTTCAAGGTTGCTACAATAGTAGAAACTTGGAAAACACCCTAACTGTCCAATGATAGGAAAGTTAAGATCTCCTTTGTGTAAAAACTGAAACAAATAACGTGCATAGCAGAGTGTCCTAGTTAAGTCCAGCCTGGGCTTAGAGTCTGGGCCATTTGTGGGGCTGGAAGGCTGATAACTCCTCTGGAGTTCATTTTCCTGAGCTGACAGGTGAAGACAGGAGGAAGGAGAAGTTTGGGGAACACAGGATTAGGAAAAGGCAGACAATGGGACTTTGAAAATAAATGGAAAGAGAGGTTTGAGATAGAAGCAGAAAAGCTGTTTTCATGAGCGACTTTTTAGACTAAGTTGGCACGTGGGATTAACAATATAGATAATTGTGGTGGTGAAAACTCTCCTGGAGATAAGTAAAGCAGATAAGAGTATAGGGAGTGTGGGTGAGGGGGGTACTTTGCAAGTTTATTTAGCGTAGTCAGGAGCTGGCTGCTTGCTCAGTTGTGTCCGACTCTTTGCAACCTCATGGACTGTAGCCCATCAGGCTCCTCTGTCCATGGGATTTCCCAGGCAAGACTACTGGAGTGGGTTGCCCTTTCTTCTCCATGAGGGTAGTCAGGGAAGACCCCTCTAATGGATTGACACTTGTCAGAGACCTGAAGAAAAGGGGAGAAATACGAAAGGAGTCTAGGCAGAAGGGAGCAAGTGCAAAGGTCCTGAGGCATCAACACACTTGCTATGCTGGAGGAACAGCAAAGGGGACGTGGGGCTGGAACTCAGTGAACAAAGAGGGGAGTCAGTGAAGCAGCCAGGTCAGGTCATGTAGGCCATTATAGCCACTCTAAGGATTTGCCTTTTACTTTGAATGAGTCAGGGAGCCATAATGGGATTTTTGAGTAGAGAAGGGACACGACCTGAATTATGCTTTTAAAGGATCACTCTGCAGAGTGCAATGTAGACAACAGACTTTGGGGTCAGGCATGGGGGCAGAAGATAGAAACTGGAGATAGTTAGACGACTACAGCAATAACGCAGGCAGAAGGCAGTGACTTGGACCAGGATGATGGCAGAGGAAATATATTTTGAAGGTAAATAGGCAGGATTTGCTAATGGATGGGGTGAGATGTTGGTTTATGTGTTTGTGTGTGAGAGTATGTGTGTACGTGGGAACTCCACTTCATCCCAAGTGAATCAGATTGTCTGCATGAAGATAGTTCATGATATTTCTTAAAAGCTTCCCAAGGAGATGGTAACCAGGGTTGAAAACCACAGCTCTACATTGGTCATAGGTTATAGGAGACTCTCTTCTTTAATCTTTGTTTTATTTTCTATAATAAAAGTTGTCATCAGCAAGAAAGACATTTTAAACAAAACATCTCTCCTCCCCCGCTCTGGGATATAGAATGTGGGTAAGATAACAATCACAGGGCTTTATTTTAATATCTCCCATTGCCAAACTCCTTCCATGGCTAGCAGAAGTGCTACCTCCTCTCTGGAGTCCCTTTAGCTCCCAAGCCCCTGCGATGGCTCATTTTTGCTTATTCATTTTTGGAGTGTAGTTCTCCAGATTTTTTGTGTGGAGCCTGCATTTTGACTGGAGGGAGTGGTCCTGTAAACCTAGTCTGGAAACTGTCAAAGCAGGCCCTGGAGGGTTCTATTTGTCTGGAGGCCATAGTTCAGCTGGAAGAAGTGGTGGAGAAAAGACCTGGAATGTCAGCCAGGGGGACACAGGCAGGCCAAAGGCTGGCCCTGGATCTGGGATAGACCGTGGCCTCCCCTGAGGCACTGGGCTCCTGGTTCATCCATCCTGAAGCCCAAACTCTGGGGAGGCAGGGAGTGAACTATTTGTATAAGCCATGGCCCAGGAATGTATCCCAAGTTCTCTGGCAGCAGGCTCCTGATTTGGAGGTCTAACAAAAAGTTACGAAGAGAAATGGAGAAAGCCTCTTTCCCTCTTACACCTCTGCTCCACTCTGTTTAGTATCCAAGTTTATAAGCTTTCAAGTCAAATTATGACTAGTTTTCCATGTCACTACACATTCTTCAAAAATACAATTTTGATGATCACATATTATTCTTGTTACCTAACCATCCTTTAATCACTCCCCCATTGTTAAAATGTAGAGTATTTCTAGTTTTACTTCATATTAAATACCATATATAAGATCATGGCATCCGGTCCCATCACTTCACGGGAAATAGATGGAGAAACAGTAGAAACAGTGGCTGACTTTATTTTTCTGGGCTCCAAAATCACCGCAGATGGTGATTGCAGCCATGAAATTAAAAGATCCTTACTCCTTGGAAGGAAAGTTATGACCAGCCTAGACAGCATATTAAAAAGCAGAGACATTACTTTGCCAACAAAGGTCCGTCTAGTCAAGGCTATGGTTTTTCCAGTGGTTATGTATGGATGTGAGGGTTGGACTATAAAGAAAGCTAAGCACAGAAGAATTGATGCTTTTGAACTGTAATGTTGGAGAAGACTCTTGAGAGTCCCTTGGACTGCAAGGAGATCCAACCAGTCAATCCTAAAGGAGATCAGTCCTGGGTGTTCATTGGAAGAACTGATGTTGAAGCTGAAACTCCAATACTTTGGCCACGTGATGTGAAGAGCTGACTCACTGGAAAAGACCCTGATGCTGGGAAAGATTGAGGGCAGGAGGAGAAGGGATGACAGAGGATGGGATGGTTGGATGGCATCAGTGACACAATGGACACGGGTTTGGGTGAACTCTGGGAGTTGGTGATGGACAGGGAGGCCTGGTGTGCTGCGGTTCATGCGGTCGCAAAGAGTGGGACACGACTGAGCAACTGAACTGAACTGAATTAGAATGCAATCCCCAAATTTTGAGACTACAACCAAGAGGAAAAGCTCTTTGATTTTTCAAAGATTTCTCTACTTTTTAAAAAAAATTCTTCTTTGGAAGGGCAATCACTCTTGCCAGTATCTGAGTTATATTTGTCTTTACTATTATTATTTAGATCTGTATATAGCTCTACAGTTCATAAACCTCTTTTCCCCATGTCATCTAATGGACACAACAACACTATGAAACAGGCTGTTATTCCCATTTTACATTTGGAGAAATGAGGCTCAGAAAGGCTACATGACATGTTCAGTACAACAATTATTGAGTGTCAGAACTTAGACTTGGGCCCAGGTCTTGGGACTCCTAAAACCACATCTTCTACCATATGCAAAGTATTAGGCTAGGGGGTCCTGGGGGAAGAGATGGACAGACAGCAGTAGAAGGACAGGTATGGAACAACTCTACAAAGCAGTGTGGTGAATGCCATTGAAGACATACAGATAAAGTAGCACCAACATGGGCTTTGCCAGAACAAAGCAGTTCCTCTCATTGGGGGACACTGTGGAGGTTTTTGGAGAAAAATGACTAAAAGTCAGGTCTTTGAAGAGGAGTAGGATCTGGATATTTAGAGTAAGGAGGGGGACTTTCCAGAGGCGCAGTAAGAGCGAAAGGAAAGTGTGGCTGATTGCAGAAAGGAGCAGCAGAGAGAGAGGTAGATGGGGTGGGGCTGAGAGGCTGCTGCTGCTGCTAAGTTGCTTCAGTCATGTCCGACTCTGTGCGACCCCACAGACGGTAGCCCACCAGGCTTTGCCGTCCCTGGGATTCTCCAGCAAGAACACTGGAGTGGGTTGCCATTTCCTTCTCCAAAGCATTAAAGTGAAAAGTGAAAGTGAAGTCGCTCAGTCGTGTCCGACTCTTTGGGACCCCATGGACTGCAGCCTACCAGGCTCCTCCGTCCATGGGATTTTCCAGGCAAGAGTACTGGAGTGGGGTGCCATCGCCTTCTCCAGGGGCTGAGAGGAATGGAATGGTAATTGTAGACTCACAGAGGTTAGAGCCAGAGGGCCTTGGAGCTCAGCTGCTGAGGAAACCAGAGATGGGAAGGAATTTGCTGAAGGCAGTAGGAGGCGAGGAAAGGGCAGGTTCTTGATTCTACCCTAGCCTCTGGTCACCCAAGCCAGTGCTTCTTCCCTGCAGTAAACTTGATCGATCTCCTGAATCTAAGGGGCCATTTCCGTGGCATAGTCTTTTTGATGGATCACGGACCTGCAGCAAAATGAGAGATCAGCACCAGACCTTGGGAGGAGAGAGCCAGGAGGCTACCGCAGTGGCCTGGCAAGGTGACAGAGGAGGTCCGAAGGAGGAGTCAGAGGAACAAAGAGGAGGGAACTGAGAGATAAATATTGCAAAGGTCACACAGCCAGGACCTGATCAGATAAGGGAGGGAATGGAGAAGGGACTAGATCTGAGTTTCCAGCCCCTCAGAGAAGGCAGCTTGACGGTGTGAGGGAGGGTGGGGGTAGGGGGGTGGGGGGGAGAAGTCAGTGAAGAGCCAGAGAGACAAGGTAGACTTCAAAAAAATCCTGCAGCATTGCAGAGCAGTCTGCACCTCTGGCTACTGTTTGTGAAAGATATATACGTTGCTATAATTGTTCTGGAAAAATACACAAAAAAAGTAGTATCACTGAGGGCCTTGGGAGAAAAATGGGTGTTTAGCAGACAGGGGTCTGTCTGGTCTCTCCCTTTCAGATATACCTTTGGATGATGAGCCACTGGCATGTAATATCTAATAGCAAAATAATTAGGAAAAGGTTTTCAAGTTGTATAGAAAATGGAAGGAAAGAAGTAAGAAAATAACACAAAGGAGTAATGGTTCTTTTTTTCCTTCGGAAGGGGAGACTTGAGCACCTTGAAAATGTGAGGGGGAGGGGATAGAGGACCGTGGCCCGGGAGTGGGAGGAGAGCTCCGAGGCCCCCCAAGGAAGTCGGGTTGCCAGGGAGGAGGAAGACATTTAGGTGGAGCAGGGGAAGGGCAGGGGGAGGGTCGCGGGCGGTGGCGCCCTGCCTCGCTCGCCTTGTGGCGCCGCCGGTCGGATCCTGCGCCCGGGCTGGCGTTCCCCCGTGGTCGGCGCTTCTCTGCTCGGGCCCCGCGCCTCCTGCCGCCGGGCCGCCGCCGCCTCCCGCCCGGACAAAGATGCCTGCCTCGGGCGCGGAGCCCCGCCGCCCCGATCCCCGGCCGCCCAGCAGCCCTTTGTTCCGCACCCCCTTTTTCTTTTTTTTTCTTTTTTATCCCCCATCCCCCCTCCCCCCTCAGCTCCTGGTAACCTCTCATCTACTTTCTCCATCTTTACAAATTTGTCCGTTCTAGGTATCTCCTGTCAGGAATCGCACAATATTTGGCCTTTTGCGTCAGGTTTATTTTGCTTTGCATAACGTTTTCAATATTCACTCATGTTGTGTATGATGACTTCATTAATTTTTTTGGGGGGGGTAAAATGTACATAACCTAAAATTTACCATTTTAATGGATATTTTAAAAATTAATAAAAGGAAGGCAAACATTAAGAAAATACACAAAATCCTGGAGGTTTCAATTTTAACAAATTTATAAAAAGGCTTGCTTTCCTCCATCTGAGGACACAGCAAGAAGATGGTTTACCATCTGCAAGCCAGGAGGAGGGTTGTCACTAGACACTGAATCTGCTAGCACGTTGATCTTGGAATTCTCAGTCTCCAAAACTGTGAGAAATAAATGTTCGTTGTTTACACCATCAAAAAAAGAGAAGCCAACAGCGTGCAGCTGGAAAATAATCATGGGACTGCAAAGACTACACCCAAGTGAAGGATGGGAGTGGAGGAAAGCAGTTAGAACTGTCTTGTCGATAAAAATGTAAAGTGATTCATAGTTAAATTTTTCTGTTTAAAAAAGGAAAACAAACAAAAAAAAGTAAAATAGTGAATTCTCTGACGGTCCAGTGGTTAGGACTCTGCTCTCACTGCCTAGGGCATAGGTTCAATCTCTGCTGGGGGAACTAAGATCCTGCAAGCCAAGTGGGGTGGCCAAGAATGTAAGTAAATAAAATGAAATAAAGTTTTCTAGTAACCACATTAACAAAAATTTCAAAGCAGTAAAACATTTTATGTAGTCCAATGTAGTAAAAATATTATTTCAACATATAATCAATTTAAAAATTAATGAGACATATTTCATTCTTTCATCCTTGGGCTTCAAGATTGGGGAGGTCACAGAAGTGCTCAATAGCCACATATGGCTACTGTATTGGACACTCCAGGGTTAGAACCTGGGGTGGGTGTCAGACAGGTATCAAGACCCATATTTCATCCCTTACTAGGCTGTGTAAACACAAATTACTTGTCTTCTTTCACCTGTTTCTTCATCTATAAAATGGAACTAACAGTAGTACCCACCCTATAGAGTCATTGTAAAGATTAATGGTACATGGGGCTTCCCTGTTGGCTCAGATGTTAAAGTGTCTGCCTGCCATGCAGGAGACCCAGGTTCCATCCCTGGGTCAGGAAGATTCCCTGGAGAAAGAAATGGCAACCCAATGCAGTATTCTTGCCTTGGAAATCCCATGAACAGAGGAGCGTGGCCGGCCATAGTCCATGGGGTCCCACAGAGTGGAACAGGACTCAGTAACACTTTCAGTAACACTTTCAATGGTGCATGAAGCATTTAGTACGTACTCAGTAAATGTAGATGATTATTAATTTGAATTAATGAATTTTGGTATTATTGTTATTGTGACTTCATTCATTCCCATCGGATGTTGTGCTTTGGAGACAGTCCAGAGGGACAGTTAAAAGAAATGGACAAACTGGGAAAACTTATTTGCAACATATATGATAAGCAAAATATTACTTTCAATATGTAGGAAGTGCTTGCAAATGAATATGAAGAATTTAAGTGGAGAATTCAAAAAAGGACACTAATATCTGATTTTTTTCTTTTTTTAAGGAAGACCCATTTGAAATAAGTTTAGCTATTCTAGGAACTGAATGAAAATAAACATGATACCATTGCTCAGTAACAAATTGGCAACAACCAGAATTCAGTGGCACCTAATTTTGAAGATGAGTTGGGGAGATCAACTCTTTATTCACATCAAGATTTTCTGAAGTTTCAACCCTCAGATATACTCCTAGATTATCAGGGTAAACAAGCAGAGTTCTGGCTTCAAGGGGAAGCTAGCCAGACAGCCTTTCTATCCACCTTGTCCCTCTTCGAAACGAAGCTGAATAGCCACAAACACCTTTTGGCAAGTTTGATTTATGTTTACTTATCCCTTGTGCAGTCACTACATATTTGCTTTGGTAACAGTCCTTCACCTCTATTGTTGACATTTCATGTAGCTTGAAATAGTCCCAACATTGTTCCATATTTGGGCAGGGCTAACTGACATTCTTACTTAAGCCACAAAACCCCCAGAATATTCTTAGACTTTGGCTAACTCCTTCAGGAATGCTCTATCTGCCAGCAGGTTCAGCTACGTATTTGGGGGACCCAGTGAGAAATGAAAATGTGGGATCTCTTTTTCATAAAAGAAGGAAAAAAGCTTTTTCCTTTCTTCTGCAGTCTCTGCCAACCTGTTATGGTGTCTGCTTTTTTTTGTTGCACTCTCAGGCATGAGAATACTCAAGGGGCAAGTGTGGACCCTCCACAGGTGCCTGGGGTCCTGCACTTTTCAGTCTGGGAAAACTTGATCTATGAAGAAACTCCCTGAGACTGATCTAAGTCAGGCTTCGGGTCTCTGCATTCTGCTCTATGGCAGGAGCCTTGAGGTGAAAGATGCCTCAGTGGTGCAGTCATCTCAAAGGGAGGGAGGGTTACAGGAAACAGGAAAAAAAAATAAGTTGGTTAGGAGGTCAAAATATCATCCCTGCACGTACATGGGTATCTGAGAGTTGGATTAATGAATCAGCCCTCAGAGAGCTGATACACTCTGTGTGTTAATACATGAGGTCTCAAGCCAGGCAAGGCTGAGGGCCAGTCTGACTAAGCCCTGAGGTGAGTTGACACCATGGGGAATCTCTGTGGATTGGCTGGCCAGTCTTCGGCGGTGACCCTATTCTGTCTCCCTTCATACACTTCTAGGAAGTTCCTAGACTGTTCAGGGGCCCAAATAGGAGAGAGGATGGTTAATTGAAACCCTGCTTTATTGCATCACAAAATGCCTCTCTTGAGGCACTTCCAGGCCCCACCTTGGAGGGAAAAGCCTTCTGAACATTCAGTAAACATTCTAAAAGATGGTTATGTCAGAAGCCAAGGCTGGGGATGTCTTCAGTTACAGTCCAGGGACCAACGTGCCTCACTCCATGTAAAGCTGGCTTCCATATGTGGGTGTTCCCTGCTTCCCCCATTCACTGGGAGTCCAACACAGGTCCCTCACTTTAGTCAGCCAAAGGATTAGAAATGATTCTTTCCTGACTCAGAGGGAAGGGCCCAGCACACAAATACCGGCAACTACATGAACCAAAGAGGAGGGTGGGGGTGGAGGGTTTGGAAGGCACTAGGTGGGCCTTGTTTGGTATCCTTTCCAACAGCTCCCTAGTCCCCAGTGTCCTTAGGGTTCAACTCTTCCCTGAGACAGTTCTCTCCTGTCTGGTCACTATGGTCACCTCTGTCTCACCTGGAACATGTTCCTGTGACCACTTGAGTTTTGAGAAAAAGAAGAGGGAGAAAGCCGAGAGCCTCTTATTGGTCAATATTACTCTTTTCCTCTCAGCAGCATTTATATTATTAACCATCTTCTTCTGAAAAGCCTTTTTTCCTTTTTTATTGGGGGTGGGGTGGGTAGGGTGGGGGAATATATCTCTCTTCTGGTTCATTCATTTGTTTATTCACTCAGTCGTGCCTGCTGTATGCCAAGCATAGTGATGGATGTGGGGGACAAAAGGGTAAGACTCCTGGTGTCTGTTTTCAGGTTCGTCACTCACAAAGGACCTCCCCTTTCCCTGGCTACTCTTCCACCTCCCTGACTTCCTCCTCTTTTTCCTCTCGGTTCGCAAAGATGCCCTCTCCTGAGGCTTTTTCCTTTGGTCCTCTTCTTTTCTCCTGAATGCCTTGCTTTACTCCCATAACTCCAATGCCACTATAGTGCAAAAGTCTCTTAAATCCTACCCCTAGTCGAAAACTCTCTCCTGAGCTACAGAACTGATTTTCCAACAACTGACCAGTTATTTGTACCTGGATGTCCCACAGTAACTCAATATAATCCAAGAAAACACTTCTATAACTTTCCGTCACTACTACTCCCTCCTGCCTTACCCCTCTTGACCACCTTATCCTTGTGACTGCAATGCTTATGTGAACAAAAACACTCTTTCCCAAGATAAAAAGTATGGTTTGTTTGACTTTACCCATGCCCCTGACCTTCCACAGCCAATCAGTGATCAGTTTCCATAGATTCTACAGCCAGGCTGTGTCCCACAGATGTCTCTTTATTTTCATTCCTGCCTCCACCCTGACTGAGTCTCTCCTGGACTGTTAAAAAGCCTTTTCTCTGGTTTCCATGCTCCTGGCTTTTCCTATTTTTTTTTTTTTTTAATATTCTACTGAGTATTTTCCCAGGTGCCACAGTGGTAAAGAATCCACCTGCCCATGCAGGAAATGCAAGAGACTTGGGTTCGATCCTTGGGTCGGGAAGATCCCCTGGGGTAGGAAATGGCAACCCACTCCAGTATTCTTGCCTGGAAAATCCCATGGACAGAGGAGCCTGGCAAGCTACAGTTCATGGGGTCACAACGAGTCGGACACGACTGACCACACACACACAAATTGAGTATTTATATACTATTTTTTTAAAGCTGCTGCTAAGTTGCTTCAGTCATGTCCAACTCTGTGCGACCCCATAGACAGCAGCCCACCAGGCTCCGCCGTCCCTGGGATTCTCCAGGCAAGAATACTGGAGTGGGTTGCCATTTCCTTCTCCAGTGCATGCAAGGGAAAAGTGAAAGTGAAGTCGCTCAGTCGTGTTCGACTCTTAGCGACCCCATGGACTGCAGCCCACCAGGCTCCTCCGTCCATGGGATTTTCCAGGCAAGAGTACTGGAGTGGGGTGCCAAGCACTATTTATTTATTTATGGCTGCACTAGGTCTTCGTTGCTGCATACGGTCTTTCTCTAGAGCGTGGGCTCAATATTTGTGATGCATAGGCTTACCTGAACCTGTGTCCCCTGCATTGGCAGATGGATTCTTAACCACTGGATCAACAGGGAAGTCCCTGACTTTTCCTCTTTTTAATGCAGAGCTCCCAGCAGGCCTTTTTCTTGTCTGCAAAGTCTTCAGGGATTCACCCCATCACCAGAATAAAATACAGAATCCCAAAGTTGACATCTAAGGGCTCATCAAAACAGGCCGGTCCTCTGCCACATATTCTATTTTTCATCAACACAGGCCATTTCCTTCTCCAGGGAATGAAGCATAAGATTGAGGCAAAAAGAGTTGATTTCCCATGGCTACATCTTCCAGGGCCTAGCACAGAGCCTTGTACAGAATCGCAACAAAATGAAATAGAAAAAATAACAACTTAGAATGAGAAGCCCTGGTTATTAACTGTTACACTTAGGTCACCTAATCTTTCTCAGCCTGTTTCCTTATCTGCTGTTTCCTTCCTCATGGCATTTACTGTATATCAAGTAGATATATACATGAAAGGTTTGACAGATAGCAAAAATAACCTATGTGAATTTATTTAGTCAATAGTATTTATTCATTGAAAGGGAAACGATTGAGGAGAATCACAGAGGGAACATGGGAAGCTCCTCAGGAATAAGAAAGCACAGTGGTAAGCACTGCTATTGAAGGCTTCTTCTAAGTTGCCTAAAGATTCTCCCCTCCAGTTGCACCTGGTCACATGGTGGAGACAGTCATCTGGCCCAGTCCTAGCATGAGTGGGGCTAAGGACAAGGGTGTAAATGGAGGCCCCTTTACCAAATGCCACATAGCTTCATAAAAACAAAATCACAAAATACAAAGTATGGTTTTATACAACTGAAAGTTTCACCAAAGTCCACTGAATTTAATTAATTTTACATAAATTGGGGTATACCTTGATAAGACTAGCAATACAAAGTAATAAAATAAACAGAAACATAATTCTTTTTTTAAAAATAATTTTAAAAAATTTCTTTTTGACTGTTCTGAGTTTTCGTTGTTGCGTGGGCTTTTACCTAGTTACGGTGCGTGGGCACTGCAGTGGTTTTTCTTGTTGTGGAACATGGGCTCTAGGGCACACCGGCTTCCATAGTTGTGGTACGTGAGCTCAATAGTTGTGGCACAATTTCTCACTGAAATATATATTTATTATATATTGAAATTATAATATTTTGGATACATTGGTAAATAAAATATATTATTGAAATTAATTTCACCAGACTTCCCTGGTAGTAGGGGACACGGGTTTGATTCAGGAAGATTCCACAGGCCACAGAGCAACTGAGCCTGTGTGCCAGAACTACTGAAGCCTGAGCTCCTAGAGCCAGTGCTTCCAACAGGAGAAGTTACCACAGTGAGAAGCCTCTGCTTGCCACAATTAGAAAAAGCCTACAAGCAGCAACCAAGACCCAGCAGAGCCAAACATAAATAAATACTTAAATTTTAATGAATGTAAAATATAAAAAATAAAAAATTTAAATTATTTTTCAAGTTTTCACAAATAATATTTCTTCTAAGACACTGAAAAATATTAAAGTTAAGGGCCTTCCTTGGCAGCCTAGTGGTTAGAACTCTGAGCTTCCACTGCAAGGGGTGAGGGTTTAGTCCTTGGTCAGGGAACTAAGATCCCACATCCTGTACGATGTGGCCAAAAAAATAATTTTAAAGTTTTTTAAATATTAAAAGGAAAAATATAAATCATAATTAATGAATATCAAACATTTAAATACATTAAGGTGAATCCAAACTTATATTTAATTTTTAACAAATAGTTTAAACAGAATGACATATTAATTTCTATAAAACTAGAACTATTTATAATTCTAGGATTATATATATATATATATATATTGACTTGACAAAGAATTATGCACATCACAGATACATTTATGAAAATTTAGGAGTAATGAGTCTTTTAATATTGAAAAAGTTCATTTCCTAAACTGTCATGTGCAATGCTGTGAATATTTGGTAAGTTATGAGTACATCTGTAACCATGAACAAGAAGAAGAAAGAAAATTGATGATTTGCACTACTGGGAAACCATACTTTATTTTTCAGGAATCTGCTGTATCTCTACTCACATAGAGATATGTGGTATATTGATGGTAGAGAAGGTCTTATCCTAATCTCCAGAACTTGTGAACATGTTACTTTTTATGGCAAGAGAGAGTTTACAGGTGTGATTATGGTAAGGATCATGAAATAGGGGGGATTATCTTTGTGGGCCCAGTGTCATCACAAAGGTTCATATGAGAAGAAGGCAGGAAGGTCAGAGAGAGAAAGACAGAGAGATTGGAAGATGCTACATCACTGGCTTTAAAGATGGAGGATAGGGCCATAGCCAAGAAATATACGTGGCCTCTAGAAATTAGAAAAAGGGGAGGAGCCAGATTCTCTTTTAGAGCTTCCAGAAGAAACAGAGACCTGCTAACACCTCAGTTTTAGGACTTCTGACCTCCAGAACTGTAAGATAATAAACTTGTGTCGTTTTAAGCCATTAAGTTTGTGGTAATTTGTTATAGCTGCAATAGGAAACTAATACCTCTGCCATCTGAGAAGGATCCAACAATTATTTTTTTAAAAATACTTTCAGGGGTGAAAAAGAAAAAAAAAAAAAGGAAAATAGTTTCAATATGTTTATTTATGTCTTTGGCTGCACTTTGTGGCATGTAGGATCTTAGTTCCTTGCCTAGGGATTGAATCCCTGCCCTCTGCAGTGGAAGCACAAAGTCCAACCACTGGACTGCCAGGGAAGTCCTTAATTTGTTTTTTCTCTTAATAATCAAGTGGTCTGTTCCTCATATCCTCCCTGAAGGCCAAAGCAATCTTCCAACATAGAGGCACACAACCCACAACCTTCATTGCATTTGGTCGCAGTCCCCTTTTGTTTTGAGAACACAGGTTAACAGATGGAGAAGAGGGTTTCTAAAGGCTTGAATACAGTTAGTAATAAGAGTAGATATTTAGGGTTATGAGTGGGACTGGACTGGCACTGAATACAAGATACTCAGTGACAAAGATTCCTGTGAGTTCTTTAAATAATTTGTTATTTTATATGTTTGTGATATATGAGGCCCTGTGGCTCAGTGGTAAAGAATCTGCCTGCCAATGCAGGAGACACTGGCTCAATCGCTCGGTCCGGAAGATTCCTTGGAGAAGGAAATGGCAACTCACTCCAGTATTCTTGCCTGGGAGCCTGGAGGGCTACAGTCATTGGATTGCAAAAGAGTCAGACATGACTTAATGACTAAAACAACAACAAAGTATAGGATACAGAGCAGGCACTTCTTGCTTGAAAGCAGGGTAAAACAAAGGAGGAAAGAGTAAATCAGTTGTGTTTGTTTGGGTGTGTGCTGAGTCACTTCAGTCATGTCCAACTGTTTGTGACTCTATGGGCTATAGCCCACCAGGCTCCTCTGTCCATAGAATTCTCCAGGCCAGAATACTGGAGTGGGTTGCCATGCCCGTCTGCAGGCAATCTTCACAATCCAGGGATCAAACCTGCATCTCATGTCTCCTGCACTGGCATGAGGGTTCTTTACCACTAGTGTCACCTGTTTGCTTGTTTAGCACTGATCTAATTAATTTCAAATTTAGAAGCAAAGGCATTAATGGAAGACCTCTTTATGATTAGAAGATCATAGAATCTTCTTGTAAAAGTTTTCAAACCAATAGTTTGATTATACTTTTTAAAAAACTTTCAATTTATTATTATTATTTTTGGCTGCACTGGGTCTTCATTGCATCACTCAGGCTTCTAGTTGGGGTGTGTAGGCTTTGTTGCCCCGAAGCATGTGGGATTTTAGTTCCCCAATCAAGGATCAAACCCTCATTCCCTGTCTTTGAAGGCAGATTCTTAACCACTGGATCACCAGGGAAGTCCCTTGATCATACTTAATGGAGTAATTCTAGAGTTACTCCTTTCAAGTCTAAAACAGGGAAAGAATGCTCATTATTTTAAAACATTTTTTCTATAAATTCTAGCCACTGCAGTAAGACAAGAAATAGAAATAAGAGCTCTAGATATTTGAAAGAAGACAAAAGTATCAATATTTGCAGATGATATGCTACATTACCTGAAAATACTAGAAAATTTTCTGAAAAATCACCTAGCATTAATACAGAAATTATTATGTATATCCCAGTTATAAAATATCTACAAAATAAATATACAAAATATGATAGATTTTTATATATGCCAATAACATACAGTTAGAAAATATAATGGTTTAAAAAAAAGCCCTCAAAAACATCCAGAGCCTATGTGAAGAAAGCTCTCAAACATTACCCAAAGACTTAAAAGGATATTTAGAGGAACATTCTGATTTGCATGGAAAAATGATTATTCCAATGTCTATGTTTCCAATGCCACCAAACACTTCTTTAATTCTCAGTGGACACCAACAACAAATAATTCTGACACTATCTTCTAGGAGGTGGTGTTAGATCCCATAGGTTAAGGGCTCAGTCCACAAGACTGCTCCCACTTCAGACACCAATTCCAAGTCCAGATTCTTACCTATGCTTCTGAGTGACCAGCTATAAATTGAAGGTTCTCATCACCTGCTCCTTTGATTCAATTACTTTACTACAGTGGGTCACAGAACTCAGGAATACAATTTACTTATTAGATTACTAATTTATTATGAAATATTTTAAAGGATAGGAATGAACAGCCATTTGAAGAGATGGGAGGGACTTCCCTGTTGGTCCAGTGGTTATGACTACACCTTCCAGCACAGGGGCATGCATTCAATTCCTGGGTGGGGAGCTAAGATCTTACCTGCCTTGTGGCCAAAAAACCAAAACATAAAACAGAATTAATATGAACTTCCCTGTTGTACAGTAAATAAGAATCTGCCTGCCAATGCAGTGGACACAGATTTGATCTCTAGTCCAGGAAGATTCCACTTGCCTTGGAGCAACTAGGCCTTGTGCCATAACTACAGAACCGCAAACACCTAGAGCCCATGCTCCACAATAAAAGAAGCCGCTATGAGAAGCTGGAGCACCACAACAAAGAGGAGCCAGAGACCATTGCAACTAGAGAAAGCCTGAGCAGAGCAGTGAAGACCCAGTGTGGCCAAAAATAAATACATAAAATTAAAAAAATATATAATAAGAATAAAATAAAAGTGCTCTACTACCAAAAAAAAAGAAAAAGGAAAAAGAGAGAGAGATGCCTGGGACAATGTTTAGAAGGGTCCAAAACACAGCAATTTTTGTCCCCATGGAGTATGGCATATGCCACCCTCCTGGCAAGTAGAAAATTCTGATTAACCAAACTGGAAGCTCTCCAAATCTCATCCTTTTAGACTTTTTATTGAGGCTTCATTACATAGGTATGATTGACTAAATCATCGGTCTTTGGTGACTGATTTAACCTCCAGCCCCTCTCCCCTTCTAGGTGACTGGGACAGAAAGTTCCAACCTTCTAATCACATGGTTTGTTCCCCTAGCAACCAGCCCTCATCTTTAGATGCTTTCCAGAAGTCACCTTATTAACCTAAACTCCAGTGTGGTTCAAAGGGGATTGTTGTGCATATCAAGACATCTTTTTTGCTCTTATTACATAAAAGTGTTTATTCTTTTTAATGATTTTTTTTTTTTTTTTAGTTTTGGCTGTGCTGGGTCTTCATTGCTGCACAGACTTTTTGCTAGTTGTGGTGACCAGAGGGCACTCTCTTCTTGTGGTGCACAGGCTTCTCATTGTAGCGGCTTCTCTTCTTCCAGAGCATGGGCTCCACAGCTCACAGGCTTCATTGCTACACAGGCAGCAAAGTAGTTGTGGCGCATGGGCTCAGAAGTTGTGGCTCCTAGGCTCTAGAGCACAGACTCAATAGTTGTGGGGCACAGGCTTAGCTGTTCTGTGGTATGTGGGACCTTCCTGGACCAGGGATCAAACCCGTGTCTCCTGCGTTCTTTACCACTGAGCCACCAGAGAAGCCCTGCTCTTATCATTTAGAAATTCCAAGGGTTTTAGAAATGGGATGAAGACAAAATATACATTTTTATTATAATAAATCACAATATCCCAATTATAAAGATGTCAATTTTTCCCCGTGGGAAACTGCAAAATGGTCCCCTCAGATGGTAAAGCATCTGCCTGCAACGCGGGAGACCTGGGTTCAATCCCTGGATGAAAATAGTTGGACAAGACTTAGCACACATGCATTCCTATTTAATTAGGAGCAATCAAAGCATCTTCAAAGTCAAGGAAGGCCAGCAGCCACCAGAAACTAGAAGAGGCAATGAATGGATTCTTCCCTCCAGCTTCCAGATGGAGGGTGGCATTGCTGACACTTTGAGTTCAACTCAGTGACACAGATTTCAGACTTCTGGCCTTCAGAACTACAAGAATTCATTTCTGTTGTTGTTAAGCCATAAAGTCTGGTCATTTGTTGTAGCAGCCATAGGAAACAAAAACATCCCCCAAAAGGATGTTTAAATTAAATACAATTCAATTTTTCATCCAATTCCACTTTTCCAGAATCTGGAAAAATTATTCTAACATTTTGAGAAAAATAAGAAAATTAAAATGGCCAAAACATTCTTGAAAAAAAAAAAAAGAATGTAATGAAGAAGGACTTACACCAGTAGATATTTAAGTGTGCTTTAATGAAATTGTGATTACTACATGGGAATAGAGAAGTCAATCTACAGAATAGAATAAAATCTAAAATCAATTCTATCTATGCTTATATAAGGATTTAGAATATGATTAAGATAGCATTTCAAACTGGTGGGGTAAGTGTGGCTTGTTCAATAAAGGATGTCAGGCAAGTTGCTAATTAACCATTTGTAAAAAAATAGTAATAATTTAGATTACTTAACTCATATCATGAATCACCATTAATTCTAGAGAGATTAAATATTTATGTATAAGTAAATTCTCTACCCAGAGAGAATTTTTAATAAATTATAAATTATTATAAATCTAAAGGATGACATACTAGGCAGTCATTAAAAACAATGAGAAAAATATTTTTTGACATGGAGAGATGATTGCAAGCACTGTTAATTGAAGAAGGCAGGTTATAAAAAAGTGTGTACTGCACCATTCCATTCAGAATTTTATACTATATGCACATTTGGTTAGAGAAATAACTCAAAAGACAGATCAAAACATATCAGTAATTTTTTTCAGTGGTACAATTATGTGCTGAGTCACTTCAGTTATGTCCAACTCTTTGCGACCCTATGGACTGTAGCCTGCCAGGCTCCTCTGCCCAGGGATTCTCCAGGCAAGAATACTGGAGTGGGTTGCCACACCCTCTTCCAGTGGATCTCCTTCCTTCCAACCCAGGGATCAAACCCACGTCTCTTATGTCTCCTGAATTGGCAGGCAGGTTCTTTACCACTAGCGCCACTATAGGCTACCTGTATTTTCCTCTTTTTACTTATCTGCATTTTTAAAAATAATAAATATACATTGGTTCTGAAAAAAAGTATTTAAATTTATGTGATTACTCTAATTAGGAGTAATCAAAGTATCTTCTTTTTTCAAGATAAAATTCCATCTATGCTTTACCACTGAGCCACGTGAGAAGCCTTTTATGCATATACAAGCTAAAATATATATGCTTGGTTGCAAGGTATAATATATTGGTTTCACTGGGTACCTACTATTTCTCAAGTTCTTTATATATTACTTAATCTTTCACAATAATGTTATAAGACAGATAATAAAAATATAAAACAATCCCCACTTTACAGATGAGGCAATGAAGGCCTAAAGTCAAGCATCAGACTAGGATTTGAAGTCACATGTGTTTTTAGGGTCCATGCCCTTATTCATAATACCAAAACACTGGAAATAACCTAAACCTCCTTCAGGGGAACCAGATAAATTACACTACATTCATACAGTGTAAAACTCTGCAGCCACAAAAATAAAACTGAGAATGTTCTCTGTACATGTATAAGGAAATGTTTCCAAGATATAGTGTTAAGTGGGGGTGGGGAATGGGGAACCCAACAAGGTGCAGAGGTTTATATAGCATGGCACCATTTGTTAGAATGGAGTAAAGAAGAAAATATACTTTAGCTTGTATATGCATAAAAGGCTTCTCAGGTGGCTCAGTGGTAAAGAATCTGCCTGCCAATGCAGGAGACACAGGTTCAATCCCTGGGTTGGGAAGATCTCCTGGAGTAGGAAATGGCAGTCACTCCAGTATCCAGTATTCTTGCCTGGAAAATTCCATGGACCAAGGATCCTGGCAGGCCATGGTCCATGGGGTTGCAAAGAGTCAGACATGACTGAGGGACTGAGCATGCACACACATGCACAGAAACATCACTAGTGGGATAAACAAAACCTAGTAACAGAGTTTTCTATTTAGGATGGGGGAAATGGGCAGATGGGGTACAGGAACAGGAGAGAGACTTTTTGTTCAGTCAGTTCAGTTCAGTAGCTCAGTTGTGCCGACTTTTCGTTATATACCTTTTTATACTATTTTAGTTTTGAGCCATGTATATGAATTATCAATTCAAGAAAGTAAATACACATAAACATTTTAAAAGCAAAATAAAATAAAACGAAACTTTGTCCTTTCTGTTCTTCCACATGCCTTAGACGTCTTTGGAAGGCAGTCTGCATCCACTTTTCAATGAGACACATAGGGGTAGCAGGCCTCAGGACTCCTCCAGTGACTGGAACAACAGCGTCAGCACAGAGATCAGGAAGATGGCCTGGCTTGCAAGCAGTGCCAGGCCAAGCACGCCCTCTTTCCTTACTCCTAACTTAGAAAAACAAAATCAACACAAAGCCACTCATCAGCATTTCTGTAGCCAGCTATTAACCAATCCTCTTCCTGCCCTTTCCTCTTTCTTTTCTTCCTTTTTCCAGAAAAACCTGGAAAGCTCTGCAAAGCTTTGCAAAATGACTTACTTGCTCTGGCTGCCTTGTTTTCCTTCTCTCCTTTGGCCTGTGTCATCCTCTGAGGCTGGGACCGCAGTCTGACTTCCTGCCAGCTGGCCTGCTGGGTTCATTTCAGTCTCTTATAAAAAAAAAAACAAAAAACACAACAACTGTATTTTCCTAAACCTACAAACATCAAGTTAGGGGTCATTTTGTCCAGTTGCATCCAAAGTAGAACATCTCAGTTATAAAAATTTAACCGAGTAAATATATTTGGTTTTAAACACGATCCCTTGGTTTCACTTTGTCTAGCCAATCAACTCGGACTGACAGCTCTCATAAAATATCTGCTCTTGCTAAGAATCCCATGGGGCAGGACTAATTGTGTGTCGAGTTTAGCAGAGCAGAGAGCCCCAGTAAATTTCCATTTAGTAATTCAGTGACTGTCAATTGACACCTAATATGAATCCATGGCTGTCTGAGGCCCTGTGCTGGGGTCAAAAACAAATGTTAGATCCAGCTCTGGCCCTCAATCTCTAATCCCTTGTTAGGACATCTTCAGCTCATAAATGTGTCCAGACTCATTCGTTTTGTTCTTTTAAATCCATTTGCAAGGTATCGACTATATCACTAAGTTGTGAACACTTTCATGGTTAGCTGTGTTCAGAAATATGATTTACAGGGATGGTTTTCTCTAGCTTCTCCCTTTTTAAAGACTTGAGAAATAGCTTTTACATTATAAAGATCATAGCAAGAGTTCAAACTCTGGGTAATGTAATCCACACAAGATTCACTAACCTTTCAGGGTGTTAATTAGTTATAACAGTGTCATAGTGTTCAGCTTTCAGTAGCTAGAATTCCTTGGCTAATATGCAGGAAATTTGAGATGTATGCCAGGTACGTTCAATGAAAGGTTCTGCTCAAATCAAATGTGAGTCAAAAAGCAAGTCATTCTCAGCAACGTTGAGCTTGGCAAGGAATCAGGCGTCTAGAACCATATAACCCGCCCCGCCCCCGCAGAGGACTGGGCTGGAACACTGTCACTGAGCGAGTGCTGCTACATGCTGGGAACTCAGAGCAGAAGACACGACAGAGACTGTAGGCCCACGTTTTACACATGTACAGCATCCCCAGGAATGACACCATGAGATTCATCTGTCCTGGCTTCTTCTCAGGGAAAACCCCAACCAGGCTGAGGATAATGAACACCACAGACTGAAAGAAGTAGCCAGAAGCTACTGCACCATTGTGGCTTCCACAGATCCATACAAAACACAGCGGCAGGAAGGAGTGTTGCCTTTCTCAGGTTTCCTGTCAGGACATCCTGGCTTGAAACATGGTTTTGTCACTAAAAAATCTGAGCTAGTTGACAGATGGGAGACTGCCAGATTGTGTCCTTGAGAATCTCAGAAAATCGGTCAGTTTGCAAGAGAGAGTTGGCAAGCAAGTATGAAAATCACCTATTTCCATTAATAACTGGTAGATTTTCTTCCAGGCAAAGAGGGGGCATGAACTGATTCAAGGAATGGGGTCTGGGGAAGACTCCATGTACACATTCTGAGAGGACAAGGTCTTTTTTTTTTTTTTGGCAATGCTGTGTGGCTTCCAGGATCTTAGTTCCCCAGTTCAGTTCAGTTGCTCAGTTATGTCTGACTCTTTGTGACCCCATGAATTGCAGCACGCCAGGCCTTCCTGTCCATCACCAACTCCCAGAGTTTACCCAAACTCATGTCCATCGAGTCGGTGATGCCATCCAGCCATCTCATCCTCTGTCGTCCCCTTCTCCTCCTGCCCCCAATCTTTCCCAGCATCAGGGTCTTTTCCAGTGAGTCAGCTCTTCGCATCAGGTGGCCAAAGTATTGGAGTTTCAGCTTCAACATTTCTTCCAATGAACACCCAGGACTGATCTCCTTTAGGATGGACTGGTTGGATCTCCTTGCAGTCCAAGGGACTCTCAAGAGTCTTCTCCAACACCATAGTTCAAAAGCATCAATTCTTCGGCGCTCAGTTTTCTTTATAGTCCCAACTGTCACATCCATACATGACTACTGGAAAAACCATAGCCTTGACTAGATGGACCTTTGTTGGCAAAGTAATGTCTCTGCTTTTTAATATGCTGTCTAGGTTGGTCATAACTTTCCTTCCAAGGAGTAAGCGTCTTTTAATTTCATGGCTGCAGTCACCATCTGCAGTGATTTTGGAGCCCCAAAAAATAAAGTCAGCCACCATTTCTACTGTTTCCTCATCTATTTGCCATGAACCAGGGATCAAACCTGTGCCTTCTGCAGTGGAAGTGTGGAGTCCCAACCACTGAACCGTCAGGGAATTCCTAGAGTTCTGTCTTAAACAGCCTTGCACCAAATTTACAAGATTTATCCAATTTGGGGTATAAGCATTACCATATAAGATGGTAGGCGCTGTTTCACTTGTGACTCTGAAGATCACCTGCGAATTCCCCATTGCCCCATGGGTTTGCCACCCACATTGAACAGTTCAGTTCACAAAAATAGTATAAGGCTATATCTTGAACACTATAAGCCATCTCCCTGGGAGAACCGCAAGATAAAAGTTTAGTCGGCAAGTAATGTCCAACTATTTCGCAACCCATGGACTGTAACCCACCAGGCTCCTCTGTCATGGGATTTCCCATGCAAGAATATTGGAGTGGGTTGCCATTTTCTTCTCCAGAGGATCTTCCTGACCAAGAGATAGAAGCTGCATCTCCTGCACTGGCAGGCAGATTCTTTACCACTGAGCTACCAGGGAAGCCTGCAAGATACAAAGAGGATCCATTAAAAGGAGAGGAGACTGTAGGCCAGGGCCCTGTTCTCCAGGCTTGTCATGGCAAGCTCCAGATCAGAGCACTCATCCGTTAATTCATTTATTCATTTACTCATATTTACTCATATCCGTTAATTCATTTATTCATATTAAGCACTATGCTAGGTCTGAGAACACAAAGGCAAATAAGACCCAGTTCCCTGCCTTTGAGAAGTTCACAGTTGGAGATGGGAGAGCCAAGAAGATCAAGTACAGGAAGGCACTGTGTAGATGTTGAGTGTGCCTGCCTTGTTTCAAACATGGTAGCACACAGAGAGTTAGGGAACAGTGGCCAGGGAAGAGTGATGCCTGAGCTGCATACCTGAAGAGTAAATAGAAGCAGGTCAGGGGAAGTGGGGAAGGAAAGAATGTTCAGGCAGTGATAGCATCATGGGCAAAGGTACAGAGGAGAGAGAGAAGCCATGGCTGTGTGGATGGAGAATAACAGAGGGCAGGAAAAGCGGGGTGGAAGAGATGAGGATGTATGGGGAAATTAGAATCAGGTGGCTGAGGCCCTTGTTGTCATGCTAAGGCGGGAGCTGGGTCTCCCTTTGTGTCCCCCAGGGGTTGGAGATACTGGTACATATTAGTTGCCAATAAATATCTGGAGACAATGAGGTGCCACTGATGGGTTTTAAGCAGGGGAGTAACATGACCAGGTCTGCATAGGAGACAGGCATATTTGGGGAAGATTTGAAGAGGCTTAAAGCGCATGCAGGAAGACCAGATGACCTTAATGACCTGCAGTCATTGAGGTAAGAGATGAAGATGGGTTGAACTAAGGTAGTGCCAGTGGGAGTGGAAAGAAGTGAGTGCACATAAGATCAATACATCAGATAGGAGAGAGGGGGCTGCCATTTTTAGGTCAAACAGTATGCTTGATGTTTATCACATCTCATGGGCAAAGCCAGACCACATGCAGAAATTATTGGCCAACCTGAAGATTCTTCAAAACCACACACTGAAACTATAAAGCTGGTGGTCTCCATCGCCCATTACTGTGTCTGGGCAAGATGCCACTTCTCAGGTCCCCACAGAACTTCTCTTGTGCTTATTCCCATTGCCTCTTCTGTAGCAGAGGAAGGAAAAAAGGAAAACACTGTTCAGTAAAGGGTAACACCCAACTATCTCTAAGTGACCATCTCTGTCCAAATGAACAGGTTGGGTTAAGATGAAGGGGCCCCAACCTCTTTACAGAATGTCAGAGGGAACAATAGAGATCAATTCAAGTCCTTTGTGCACAGAAAGGAAGCCAGAACTCCAAGAGGGAGAGAGACTTGTCCAAGGACAGACCTAGAGAGGAATAGAACAGGGAGGGACAGCCAAGAACACAAGTGTGATCTCTACTCACCACCCCGCCCTTCCCCACCCCCCATTAGGAAGTCCTTTAAATTTTCCCTAACCTTATCATTAACAGAGGGGGAGGAGGAGACAGGTAAAGCAAGTGTGTAAGCTGAGCCAATTCAGATACCAGCCACACCAGTTTCCCCAGCTTCAAAGAGAAGAGAGATGACTACTGACTCTGACTGTTGTTACAGGTCAGTGTCGACTTTTGAGGCCCTGTCGTACATCTCTCAGCCCTGTTCTGGGGGTACTATCTAGACAGTATAATAAAAAGCAGAGACATTACTTTGCCAACAAAGGTCCATCTAGTCAAGGCTATGGTTTTCCAGTGGTCATGTATGGATGTGAGAGTTGGACGGTGAAGAAAGCTGAGTGCCAAAGAATTGATGCTTTTGAACTGTGGTGTTGGAGAAGACTCTTGAGAGTCCCTTGAACTGCAAAGTGATCCAACCAGTCCATCCTAAAGGAGATCAGTCCTGGGTGTTCATTGGAAGGACTGATGTTGAAGCTGAAACTCCAACACTTTGGCCACCTCATGCGAAGAGTTGACTCATTGGAAAAGACCCTAGTGCTGGGAAGGATTGGGGCAGGAGGAGAAGGGGACGACAGAGGATGAGATGGTTGGATGGCATCACTGACTCAATGGACATGAGTTTGGGTAAACTCCAGGAGTTGGTGATGGACAGGGAGGCCTGGCGTGCTTCGATTCATGGGGTCGCAAAGAGTCAGACACAACTGAGCGACTGAACTGATCTATTAACACTAGTATTCACACTATCCACCTTTGCTCTCACCTCAACCACAAGTTTCTACTTCTATTCTGTAAGTCATAAAAACATTTTTACAGTGCCAATATTTTGGTCCCAGTTTCACCTCTGGCACCAAGTAGTATAATAAACTTTATAGTTCTGAGTCTTGGTCAGTAAACAGTGTTGTCTGTTGGTGGGAATGTAAGCTGGTACAGCCACTATGGAGAACAGTACAGAGGTTTCTTAAAAAACTAAAAATACAACTACCATATGACCTAGCAATCTTACTACTGGGCATATACCCTAAGAAAACAATAATGCAAAAAGACATGTGTACCCCAGTGTTCACTGCAGCTGTATTTACAATAGCCAGGACATATAGCAACCTAAAAGTCCATCAAAAGATGAATGGATAAAGAAGATGTGGTACATATCTACAATGGAATATTACTTGGCCATAAAAGGAACAAAACTGAATCATTTGTAGAGACATGGATGGACACAGAATCTATCATACAGAGGGAAGTAAATCAGAAAGAGAAAAACAAATATCATCTATTAATGCATATATATGGAATCAGAAACATGGTAAAGATGAGCCTATCTGCAGGGCAGGAGTAGAGAGACATGTGGACAGGAGGCGGGGAGATTGGAATACTGGGATTGACATATACACACTGTGCTCAGTTGTTCAGTCATGCCTGATTCTTTGTGACCCCATGGACCACAGCCCGCCAGGCTCCTCTGTCCATGCAATTTTCCAGGCAAGAATCCTGGCATGGGGTGCCATTTCTTACTCCAGGGTTGGTCAGGACCAGACTTTTCAGTTGAGATAACCGCCATCAAGTATACACTACCATGTGTAAAACAGACAGCTAGTGGGAACCTGCTGTATATAGCACAGGAAGCTCATCTTGTGCTCTGTGGTGACCTAGAGAGGTGGAAGGGGTGGGAGGTCCAAATAGGAGAGGATATATATATACACATAGACATAGACATACAACAAACCGTACTTTGTTGTACAGCAGAAACCAACACATTATAAAGTAACTATACCCCAATTTTTATTTTTATTCCCTATTTTTAATAAAAAAGAAAATGAAAAAACAGTGCTGTGACACACAAGGTGAGCAGGTTGAGATCCCTCCTGAACTTCGTTATCTCCAGCTTCACAGGCACATCTGTGAACAGTGAACCTCTTGAGGAAACACATGTGGTCTCTGCCGATTCCACAGCCACCTTGTCTCAAGGCTTGACTTCCTCCCCTCTCCCTCCCCCAGACCCACCCCTCCTAAGCAGGAAAAGGAGCGAAGAAGGTGTTTCTTTAGCTCTTTCCTCTTCCCCACTTAGGTCTATCACATCTCACAAGGTCAACACCTATTTTCTTAGGACCAATAATATTCATATTTAGAGGTTTAGGGTACAATTCTGTTTTCCTCTATCATTGCACCTGATTTTTTTTGCTTTCAGAAGTGCTCCATTCATACATCATGGCTTACTTTTCCCCAGGCAGTGAGTCATATTCACAGACAAATTTTATCTTCTGGGTCACAACCTGGTCAGCTTCCCCTTCTCACAGAAAATGATCAAAGGCCCAGATCTGGGTCTTTAGCTTGCACATATATTTTAACTTTATATTAGCTTGCACATAATTCATTAACCATTTAAAAGAAGAAAATAAAAGAAAAAAAAATTTAAAGAAAAAAGACCTCAGCACATCCTCCAACCTCCCCACCCCTTATTTTAATTTTCTCCACAGCACATCTGACATACTATATAGCCCTTCATCCAACCCTTCTTCTTTTCCACCCTCCTTCCATAGTCTGTCTTTCTCCTCACTAGAGAGAAAGGTAGGGCTTTTGTTTGTTTTGTTCATTTCTATATCCCCCAGACACAGCTCAGCACCTGGCACATACTAAAAACTCCAGACATGTTAAATAAACAAGCTGCTGACTAAACAGTTCATTTTCTTTCCTTTTCTCTGGAGCCTACCACTCCCTCTCCTGCAACAACAGTGTTTTTTTCTTTGGCTTAACAGCTAAGAGATCAGATGACCATACATTCTACATTAGCTCTAGAGGGACTTCACTGAAATGGCAGAGGATATTTCTTCTCCATCTCCAACATCTCCATCTATTGAAATCCTATCCACTTGGCAAATCCTACCCACCTCTTCTGTGACACCATCTTTTCTTTAACCTCTCACAGCAATCTCCCCCCATCTTGGAATCCATAGCACTTGATGCCTGCATCCCTCATCTAGAATTTAACACTTTCTGCCTTGTGCTGATAATTTTCCTAAACGTGATTGCAACAGGAAGGTCAACAATAAGACAAGGGTAGTATTTCCTTGGCAAAGTTGGCTTCCTGCCCCTCCTCCCCAACTTAATTTCTTGCTGATTTAACAAGACCCAGATCTGGGCCTTACACTTTTAAGCCATCCCATGTGAAGGGATCCACCTCTAAAACACCTATTAACCAAGTTCACACAGAGGTTGCAGGGCATACAAACCAAATGCCAATGTAATGATTCATGCCAAGGAACTGTGGACATTCTAATGGACTAGAATGCTTGAATTGGCCTGACTGGCTGATCTTTTCCTCAAGGGCTAAAGAGTGCTTGGTTAACAGAAACTGAGAATAAAAGTAATCAACCTAAAGTCCCATCTCTCTTTATGGCAGGGCCCCCTTCCCTGCTACAGGAGCAGTCTGATGAAGGCCATCACAGTGCCCAAGTTCCCTTAGTTAAGGCCTGCGCTTTCTCAGGTAGTACCAGGGCCAATGCTCTACTTCCAAGGACGGCCAAACCCCTTCTGCTCAGGTTAGACTCTAAACTGCTTTATCACTTAAGCTAAATTACAACCACATTCCAGCCTTTTCTTCTTGAGGCTGCTCCCAGACATTTGATTAGTGCTTGGAGTGTCCTCAACGATTTGGGCAACAAATTTACAGACACTTTCTAGGTTTACTGTCATGGAGAGCTCATCATCCACTACATGTGGATTTTACTGGTATGAAGGCAAACTTATTTCCTGTCACTGTGGTGTGTAAACTGCACTGACAAAATAGAAGACATTTCTCCAAATGAGCACCTGGGGGACCATGCCTTGTAGGTTTCAAACTAAGGTCCTAAGACAGGACAGGAAGAATTGCTTTGGCAGCAAAGAGGAAGGAAAAAAACCCCCTCCATTTAAAGTGGCCTAGGGTCAACTAACAAGGCTCATCTGCTCTTTCAATCTGAAACACAACAGCTACCTACCTTGTTCAAAACCAGGGAATATTTACCTACAAAGTCCTGGGCTTTGAGGAATGACTCCGAAATACCTGGGCCCTTATTAGTTTGCCTTATCCCGGGAATGTGTCTATATTCTGTTCTAACCAAGTTCAAGATTTTACAAAAAGAAAGGAGGCAAAAGAAAATGGAGAGAGGACTTATGCCTTTGTTGTCTTACTCGGATCTCTTGCAGTTCCACAAACAACTAGCAGTGGGTACGGGTTGTCATTCTCAGAATGAAGTTCAGAGAACACCTCTCTGAGATAGCAGTAAACCTAACTTACACACACACCAGTTCTTGCCTTTCACACTGCTGACTGGCAAATGAGCAATGGTTTGTACATGGAGCAGGTGCAGGAGAGGTGGCTTCTGCCAGATGGTGCTAAAAAAAGGCCCCAGTCTGATACACAAGTCTTTCCATTAACCCATCCATGAACAAAGTGAAGTGTGTATCAGGATTGCTGATCCTTCTCTGGCTTTGGGGACTTCTAGGGTCTCAAAGGCTGCCCTTCAGCGCTCCATCACTTAACCTGCTTTTCTGCCTTATACACATGGCAGGTGTAGCCAAGAGACTGGGATTATGCAGAGAAAGGTTTTAGTGTAATATGCCTTCACTCTTTCCCTCTGGATGGTCCTGAGCACCTCATGCTCTAGAAAAGGGCTGACTCGTACTGCCTCTTTCTTGCCTGAGTCCTGCAAGGTAACTTTAGTAGGGCCTCTGAGATCACTTGCTCTATCACATTCTTGCTATAAGAAGTGATGCACACCATTTACCCCGTTGAACCCGAGTTTCCTCCTCTCTATAAAAAGATAATTAAAACCTAGCTCACAGGACTGGCTGCGGGAATCTAATGAACTAACTTGTGTGAAAAGGCAAATATAGTCTCTGCTACATGCTACATAAGCACTCCAGAATACATTCGTTTTCTTCCTTCCAGGAGATAGTCCTGCATTGTTTACTCTGTTAGACCAGCTTCCTATAAGCTACTGGAGAGTGGCTTGTCCCCATGGCTCACTCATGTCATCCCAGGAAATGGCCATAGCACTGTAACATGAGACGAAAAATTCTAGGAAGGAGCAGCTAGAACAGAAAGACAACTGCACGGTGCCACAAGGCAGTGTGCCCTAGACAAGGCTCCCAGCAGGAAATCCTGTGGCCTCGCAGTATCACAGGTGCTGGGGCCCAGAGAAAATTCCCCTAACTACCCTTCCGTAAATTCTCACCAGGCCCCACATTCAACTCATCAGATAATGGATGAGCCCTCTGCCACCTTTTCTTCTAAAGCCACTCACTGGGCAGGCTGTGGAGCTCATGCTAGGAAAAGGGAAGTTTCTCTCCATTAGAACTCAGTAGTGGAGTTCCCAGTAGTGGGAAATACACAAAGCCTTTTAAGAGCTATCCAGGGATTAACGGCTCTGCAGCGTGGCTCTAAGGGTTAGGAAGACTCTAACCCGGTGGGAACAAGTGGAAAAGCAACTTTTTACATCTTGACTGGTCGACTACTACTAGGCTGCTAGGCACAGACTAGTGAGTCTGTGGAGTGGACGGTGTTTTGAAAAGGAGATCTGAAAGACTCGCTCAGGGCAGACAGGCCAGCCGGAAGCCACGCTCCCTTCTCCTTCCCCACCAGGCAGGGCAGCCAGGGCGAGGCTAGGGCGGGGAGGGGCCCGGAGTCTGGCGCGACGGCTCTGGGTGCGGTCAGGCCCCACGTGCCCGGCCGGCCCTGCAGGCCAGCCGGCCATAGTCCAGGATCGGCCCCAACCGCGCGAGGGTGTCAGGAAGTCGGTGCCCGGCCTTACAGAGGATGTGAAGGTACCTGAGGGCACGCCTGGGCGGCCTGGCCGGCTAAAGAGCTCAGGAGAGATTCGCGCCGGGCCGCCAGCACTCCTCCCCTCCGAGCCCGCCTCATCAGCACCTTTGCCGCAGCTCGGAGAGCCGGCCCGGCCCCACAGTGGGTCACGAGGCAGCGTCGGCGCGCGCGCGGCCCGGTCAGTCCCGGCAGGACCTGTGCCCGGCGCCACCCACGGCCCCCACCCAGCGCGCGCCACGTCCCCGGCTCCGCCCCTGCCCCCGAGAGCCACGCGGGGAACCCCGGTGACGTCACCGCCCTCCAGCTCTCGCCTTCCCGCGCTCTCCAGAAAAGACGCGAAGGTGGTGACGTGTCCGAGGCTTTGACGCGGCTGCGCAAGAGACGTCGGCAACAGAACGACCTGCGGCGCCGCCTGGTGGAAGAAAAGCCCCAAGATGGCCGGAAGCGGCGGAGCCGGCGAGAGGAGAACGTGACTGACGTCAGCTTGCGGAGCCGAGGGGGCGGTGGCCGCGTGACCAGCCTCCGCCCTCGGCGCCGTCGCGTCTTTCTTTTGCTCCTTTTATCAGAGCAGTGTGGTAGATTATTCCCCCTTCTTTTAAGGTTATAACCTTGCCTTTTCTCGAATATAACAATGTAAGTTACGTTGTTGGTTATAGAAAATTTGGGGGGAGAAAAGCAAAGGAAAATATATGAAGGAAAGGAATAGCAATATCCCTTTTCATATTTACTTCTGGCCTTTCTTTTGCTTTAATCAGGTTGTGAACTCGCTGTATGGCAATGGTTTTAAGTACAAAAGCTCTTGAGGGACGAAAAGCACCAAAACTAAATTAGAAAAACACGGTAGAGGAGAAACAGAACAATAGGTTAAGGGTAATAGTATTTCATGAGCGTTTAACAGACTATCTCATTTACTATGCACATCATCCACAGGAGGAAACGGGCTCAGAGATTTAAAAAACTTGCCTAAGGTTACACGGCTCACAAGCGGGTAACGGAGTAAGGAGTTTGAACCCAGCGGTTAAACTCTGAACCTTAAGATGGTGGTCTGTGGAGACGGTGAAAAATTGCAGGGAAAACAGATGGTGACAGACCGCCTTTGTATTTCTATAACCGTCAGATGTGACTAGTTCCCAGGAGCAAGGGTTCATCCGTAGGATCAGCTTTGCAGTAGTGCGCCATAAAACAGCTCCCACTAATAATGTGCCTTGAACCACCTAGCTATGTGCTTGTTACCGACCAGAAGCACTGCCCTCTCCCATTAGCAGTGAAAGGAGACGGTCTGCGCCAGCAGTGGTATTGGATCCTGCAGTTCGAAGTGCAACCTGCCCTCTGGCAGAATTTCTTCAGTCCAGCAACTTGCTTCATCCAGCAGGATGATAAAATTGCAGGCTCTTGGACCCCACCCTGGAATTTCTTGAATATATGGTCTGACTATATCTGTGGGTGATTTCTGTGCACATTAAAGCACTAGTGTAAACATGTCCTGCCCTTTCTTGTTGGGATAGGTGGGATGGTAGAAAGATGTGAAGGGAGCCTGGTTGTGGGAGGGCAGGCAGACCGGAGGTTTTGGTTTTTTGTTTACCTGGGCCACATGACTTGTGGGATCTCAGTTTCGTGACCAGGGATTGAACCTGGGCCACAGCAGTGAAAGCCCAGAATCCTAACCACTAGACCACCAGGGAACTCCCTGTAAGGAGGTTTAAAAAGAGGATCAAATAAGGAATATTAGGAAATATCACAAGATGGGCCATAAGTAGGAAATCAGAATCTATAAGATTGAAAAAAAAAAGGGACTATGTTGAGTTAAGCAGGTTCATTTTGGGAAATTCACTGAAAAACTAGACACAGGGCTGTTCTCTGTGACTGACTTTTCTGTGTTGTCTCTGACTTTTGGCTGAGAGAGTCCATTCATTCAAAGGGCTGGAGGAGGGCAGCCCCTGCCCATTCATTCCCTCACCTTCAGTGGATAAAGCAGGAGTTCCCAGAGTTCTAGTGGAGGGCAAATCTTAGCCTGTTTCGGACATAGACCAGGCAGTGATAGGAGTTCCTCTGGGATGACATATACAGGTTGCACTCTGTAAATGGCCCAGCCTGGGGGCTGGTGTGGGTGCCTGGGTATGCACATGTGGGCTGGAAGGAAAGGGAAGTGATTGGCTGACCAGACAGAACAGGAATCAGTGAGAGAAGAGGGGGACCTTCCCCCAGAAAGTCACAGAGCTGATGACCTCTGGTACCTTGAGAGAGCCAGGTGGCAGGCCTACAGAACTTCCCTTAGGTGGGTGGTTCTTAGAAGCAGATTTTCTGAAGGTCTCTGAGTGGCCTCTCATGCCTCTGAATTGTAGCAAGCTATTGCAATGCTAGCAATTTTGGTAGAGGCAGATGTGAACGAAAGTGTCCTGGGTGTAGGAGTAGCAAGTAGTTCTCACTATGCCCACTGTGTCAGGGGCCTGGCCATATTGTCTGAAGGAGTTAGGATGCCCATCAGTATACACTCAGTCTGAGGGTGGTCAGCCTGTGCAGTAGGCAGGAGGCTGTGTGGACATGGGAAGGTTTTCCACTGCCCACTCCAGAATACAAACAGTGGCTGCAGCATGGAAAGGCAGTAGATGGGCAGCCCTCAGAATTGAGAGAGTCCAACAATTAATGGAGGAGGTGTGCAGCAGAGAGTACAGGTGGGAGTATGTATGGGTGGGTGCAGGGTTTGAAGAGCACTGGACTGATGGGAGTATCTAGGCCCACTCTACTCTTGTAGTGAGGGGCAGGTCTGAAATGAGGTCACTGCTGATGGTGTCCCAGAGGTATCTGGATGCTGGGAGTGGGTGCAGCAACCCTACTGGTACTCTTAGGACTGTGCTCAACCTGGTAGAGAGGGTGTCAGTGTAACTCTGAACCAATGCCAGATTTTGATGGACTGTGTTGATGGGCCAGGGGGGTCCTGGGTGAACACCCCAGCACTGGAGGGGGGGCTCTTTGGGTAAATTATTTGCTCCAGCTATGTATTTTATGGCCTACATGGTTCTGATGGCCCCCAGCTAGACTGAGCCAGGATTTGCCTGTCACAGGTTTAGCTTGATCAAAAAACTGACTGATGTCCTCAAAGACTAAAGGACTTAGAATAGGCCAGCCACTGTGTTTCCTTGGGTATTTTTACTTTTCAGGCAGGCACCTAGTTTTAATGTCTCCTCTTCTCTATACTTATCCAAGCCCTTCCTATCCTTTTTTATTTTGTCCACGTGGTAGGGTTTGTGGGATCTTAGTTCCCCGACCAGGAATCAAACCCGTGTCCCCTGCAATGGAAGCATGGAACACCAGGGAATTCCCCTTTTCCTTTCCTTTAAAGCCCAGAACAAAGTCTAATTCTCCCTGGACCTCTTGGTTCTCAAGGATCTTCCCCATTGAAGCACTTGAGAACTCTCCACACAAGCCAGCCCCTCAATTGTAGAGGACAAACAACCCCAAATTTGCCTACCCATCTCCTTCACGTAGGGGCACAGGTCGTTCTTTTACCAAAAATGCTCACAGACCCGTCTCCCACCTCAATTAGGTCCACCAGACCTTTCTTTGGGGATTTTGGACTTTGTACTTTCGAGTTGAGCAGAGCAGTCAGTCCTGCTCTAGAGCGGAAGTGAAAGCCAGTTTCAGGTGCATTTATTGTTGTCGTTCAGTCACTAAGTCTTTTCCGACCCTTTGTGACCCCATGGGCTGCAGCACGCCAGGCTCCCCTGTCCTTCACCATCTCCTGGAGTTTGCTCAAATTCATGTCCATTGAGTCGGTGATGCTATCTTAGCATCTAGTCCTCTGCTACCCCCTTCTCCTTTTGCTTTCAGTCTTTCCCAGCATCAGGGTCTTTTCCAGTGAGGCAGCTTTTCACATCATGTGGCCAAAGTATTGGAGCTCCAGCTTTAGCATCAGTACTTCTAATGAATATTCAGGATTGATTTCCTTTAGGATTGATTGATTTGATCTCTTTGCTGTCCAGGATGTGTTAGGAGCCAGAAATCCTACCAGAAGGAGCTGCTCTGTGTTGATAGTAATGAAGCCTCAGGAGAGGTAGAGATGGGTCAGATGGACCCTGGCTGCAGGGGTTCTGAGGCCTAACCACACCCCTGCTCCACCTGAGGATAGTTGTCTAGCCCTATTTTAGTGTCCATGAACCATTCATTCCTGTTTTTGCCTGAGCTGGTTAGAGTTGGCTTTTTGTTATGTGCAATCAAAAATGCCTACCTACACACTTTTCTTGTCTTCCAAAGATAATGAATTATGAAGAATTTATATTATAAAGCAATATGATAAAGTGGAAAGAACATGCACTTTGGAATAAAATGAAACACTTTTAATGCTATTTCCAGTAAGATACTTAATCTCAGAGAGACTGTTTAACTTTATAAAAGGAGTGGTGGCTAAATTCAAATGATGATGAGGACTAAATGAGAAAAATGATTAAGTGAGATTGTAAATGAAAATGCCTGGAATGTAATAGGCAAATAGGAAATGTTCTATTTTCTTCTTTTCTCCTTAAAGGCAGCCTTCTATTCTGTGACTTTCAGTATCTCCATTCTGTGATCAATGAATTAAAAAATAGAAACTGAATTTTACCACCTATTAAGTTTTTTGGAGAGTAAAGAAGGAAATAAAAATCAAGTGAACAAGCAATTACAAGCATTAGTCTGAAACGTCAATCAATATTGCCTTGACACCTGAATCTCTTTCCTAGTTCACTATCACCTAAATCTCCCAAAAGGTTTATAATTTTATAATTAGGCCAACAAAATATAATTTATAAAAACTAGTGACACTGTGCTTTATTTGAGAAGAGCATAAATGGATATGATTGGAACTCTTTCAGGATGATCTTCAACATTTTGCCCTAACCAAGGTATTATTAATTTTCCAACATGGTAGTATAAGGTGGAGTGCTGCTGACTTCTTAGAGAATTAGGAAAAGGTTGAAACAAACTCTAAAGGTGAGTCCTTCAGGAAGGTAAGTGAGCTGGTTTTCTTTTTGTTTGTTTAAAAACTCTATCCAGGAATATCATCCAAGTTAAATGAAGACTATACACAGCAGCACCAAAAGGGCTATTTACAAGAAGAGTTTTTCTTCAAAAGAATTCACTTGAATGCACTGAGAAACTGCATCTTAGCTAAGATAGTTCACTAAGGAACAGAGCCATCTAAGTGTCTAACTAGTATTTAAAGTTGTCAAAGGGTGGGGATGTGCAAATTTAGCAGCAACTCTTGTTTTGCTTCAAGGGAAAGTGATGGTGGTCAGAGGGGCCAGTTCCAAGGGCTGGTCCAAGGGGGGCCGCTGGTCTTGGTACTCTGCCACATGCCCATTGCGGTGGTGCCCATACTCAAACTTGATTCGAAGCTCACCAATCTTGGATTGGGGAAGAATATCTGGGATCCACTCGATGATGAAAGGTGTTGGCTCCTTTTGATCTGGGGAAGTGTTGCCTAAAGATAAAAAAGAAAAGAAAAAAGAATTGATTAGTACAATTCCAAAATAAATTTTCACAAATTTTAAAATGAAAAAGAAGTTAAAAAAAACACAAAACTATATGAGAAGAAAAAAAGGGGGTGGGCAACAAGAACAACTGCTCTATCTATCCAAAACAAAATTTCAGGTAACTGTCTGGCATTCTCAAAATAAGATTCAGCCTTTATGAAAATAGGGCCAGGGACCTCCCTGGTGGTCCAGTGGCTAAGACTCCACTTTCCCAATGCAGGGGGCCAGGGTTCAAACCCTGCTCAGGGAACTAGATCCCACATACTGCAACTAAAGATCCTGCACAACAAAATGAAGGTAGAAGATTCCACATACCACAACTAAGACCCAGCACAGTCAAATAAGTAGATAAATAAATATGTATTAAAAAAAAAAGAAAAAAAAAAAAAAAAAAAATAGGGCCAAAAGAATCATAAGGAGAGGCCAGGCTAAGAGGAAAAGACAGCTGGATGAGATGAAAAGGGAGACTAGCAAGAAAAGGTCAAGTTTCAAGGAAACCAGAAAGAGAATTAAAATCCACATGGTTCTAAAATATATTACAAATCGATAATAACCGCAAGAGTGTTGTACTGGCATATATCTAGACAGATGAAAAGAACAAAACAGAGAGATCCAAAATGGATACAAAATGAAGAGGAATTTAAGATGAGGCCAAAGTGGTATTTTCAATTAGTGTAAGAAATACAAGTAAGGGTTTCTTATAACAAATGGGGTGCATCAACTACATAATTATCTGGAAGAAACTAAAAGATGACAGAATCTTACTTCATAACTTACATCAAGATAAAGTCCAGAATATTAAAGATTTAAATGTGAAAAACTCAGGTTAAAGAATGCTCTTGAATAAATATAAAGTACTAGCAGAATTAAAAATAAGTATATGGTATCACCTCTAAAACATGGAGACAATAAACAGAAAACATAGTCCATTTAGCAAAAAACAGAAAAAACAAAAAGACAGGGCTTTCCTGGTGGCTTACAGGTAAAGATTCTGCCTGCCAATGCTGGAAACACGGGTTCAGTCCCTGATCTGGGAAGATCCCACGTGCTGAGGACCAACAAAGCCCACGAGCCATAACTATTGAGCCTGTGCTCTAAGCCAGGGAGCCGCAACTGCTGAAGCCTGTGCTCCCTAGTGCCCATGCTCTGCAACAAGAGAAGCCACTGCAATGAGAACTCTGCACAGGGCAACTGGAGAGTAGCCCCTGCTCGCCACAACTAGAGAAAAGCCTGCGTCGCCAAGACCCAGCACAGCCAACAAAAATAATAATAATAAAAAACCAAGAAGACAGAAGACCAGCTATATTAATTATAGTAAAGGGGATATATTAAAATCAGAGAAAAATAAAAACAATATAATACTGGTAAGAGAGTCAACAAGAACAAAGTGTCACAAAAAAGTTAAAAGGATGGCAGTCATCAGAAAAATGTAAAACGAAAGCTGGTGTCACTGTTGTAATATTGAATAAAGAAAAATTAAGGGCAAATGTTATTTTTAAATTGAACTGTTGCTATAGGCTGAATCTATATTCTCTAAATTTCTCCCTAGTTATTGTATCCTCCCCAAATTCATAAACTGAAAACCTGATCCCCAATGTGACAGTACTTGAAGGCGGGGCCTTTGGGAGGTGATTAGGTCATGAGGGAACAGCCCTGACGAGTGAGATTGAATGCCCTTATTTAAGACCCCAGAGACATCTATGCCCTTTCTCAAATGTGAGGACACAGAGAGAAGGCTGCTCATGGCTATCTTTGAACCAGGATGCAGGCCCTCATCAGACATCGAATCTGTAGGAATCCTGGACTTCCCACCCTGCAGAACTGTGAGAAACAAATCTCTGTTGTTTATAAGTCACCCAGTTTACAGTATTCTGTTACAGCAGTCGAAATGGACTAGATAATATAGTTACATTGACATCTGTCAATAACTCTAATGTACCAAAAAACATTGCATTACAATACTTAAAGGCGTTTGCTATATCAGAAGGCATTTAGAGAAACAAAATCGTAGTAGGAAATTGTATTACAACTCTGCTATCTAAGTTTTATAAATCTTAAAGCTATACAAGATTTTATATTGGATAAATAATAACACGTTTGCTAGCACAAATTCGTATCATACATTAGGTTAGTGAGAAAATATTTTTAAATTCCTTTAAAAAAATTGAAAAGGCACATCTTCTGAACTCAAAATAAAAAAGTAGGAATGGATAGTTAAGAATATAAAAATCAAAAGCCTCATCCAAATAGAAACTTTAAATACAAAGCATTGGGAACAGAGAAACTAAACTATGATTATAGGCTATTTAGATATTAATAATAAGAACCTTAAATGTTCCTATTATCAAACATGAATTTTAAAAAGTAACTGATAGGGACTTCCCTGGCGGTCCAGTGGTTAAGACTTCACCTTCCAATGCAGAGGGTGAGGGTTCAATCCCTGGCAGGGAGTTAAACCCCACATGCCTCCGGGCCAAAAAACTAAAACATAAAACAGAAGCAATCTTGTAACAGATTCAATAAAGACTTTAAAAATGGTCCACATCAAAAAATATCTTTAAAAAAAAATAAATAAAATAAATAAAAAGTAACTGATAACTCCAAAAGGTATAAAAATTAAAAAGTTCCAAGAAAATGTTAGAAAAAGTTTTTAAAGAGTTCGGAAAAGTTTAACAGACAAAACTGGAAAATAGTTCAAAACATACAAATCATTTTCTACATAACTATTACCAAGACCCAAAAAAGATAGCCTCCGAAAAAGAAATTGTAGGCAACTAATACTTATGAACAGATAATAAAAAATCCTAAATAAAGTATTAGCAAATAGAATCTACATATATATTAAAAGAAAAAAGACTACATAGGATTTATTCCAGAAATGTAAGATTATTTCAATATTAGAAATTGATTCCTAAAATTCATATTGTACATCAACTATACTTAAATTTCATTGCACTTGGGTCAGTAGAGTTTATCTTTAGAGGTTTCTCAATAGAGTTTATCTTTAGAGGTTTCTCAAAAGATAGTAAAAAGGTATTTAAAAAAAATTCAATTCCAAGGAGCTGCCTGGTGGTCTAGTGGTTAGGATTCAGCACTTTTACTGCTGTGGCCCAGGTTCAATTCCTGGTTGGTGAACTCCTGCAAGCTGTGTGGCAAGGCCAAAAAATAAATGAATAAATAAATAAAATTAAAAACTATATTAAAAATCAATTCTAGCTCCTAATAAAAATACCTTAATAAACTAAGGATATGCTATTAAAATAAAACATTTTATCTGAAATTAATAATCAATAGTTCATTATTTACTAGTGAAACTTAAGAGTAGCTTTTTCCAGAAAAGTATTCTATATGAAATACTAATGGCATTCCCCTGAAAAGAGTTCACTGGTCAAATAAGTCGGGGAAAATTGAAGTTACATAAAGTTCAATACAAATCTGTATTTTAGGATCTTTTTAATATGCAAATTTATATGATGAGTTACTAAGAGAGATATATTATATTGTAAGACACTACTCACTACTGCCTCCCTACTCTAATTGTAACATTTTCTGAGATCTGAGTGTATCTTACAACTAGGGAAGTTTTCACGTGGCAAAATTTCTTTTCCCACCAAAAGTTATTACAAAGTTGACGAACATCTTACATTCAAGGGTCTTCAAATCAAAGAAATACAGTATGTAGCATTTTTAAAACTTACCAGATCATGGAACACTTTTTTCAGAGAATATTTATCACTATCTCTTCTTCAAGACAGTTGGAAAATGCTATGCTGGGGGAGTTTTATTATAGTAAAAACAATAATTTTACTATAATAAAATGAAAATCACAGCTGCTAGCTTTACTATTATTCATTGTTGCTCTTGAAGTTGTAGGCAATTTAACAAGAAAAAGACAATGGTATAAACATTTGATAGGAAACAAATTTGTCATCATTTTTCAAGTGATATAATTAGTTTCCCAGAAACCAACAGGTAAACAACTATCATCACTAATAACTCATTAAGGACAGCAATTATACCAAAATCTGGAGAAGGGCATGGCAACCCACTCCAGTATTCTTGCCTGGAGAATCCCATGGACAGAGAAGCCTGGCAGGTTACACAGTCTCTGGGGTTGCAAAGAGTCGGACATGACTGAAGTGACTTAGCATGCATGCATACCAAAATCAAGAGCTTCCCATACACTGGCTGTAACAAGTTAGACACTTGATAAACATCTTACTCACAAGAGTAGCCAAAAATATATTTCACAGGAGTTTGACAAAATAATTACAAATTCTAAATTTCTCCATGACATAGTTCACTGCCCTGAAAGTGCTTATAGCCTAGTTAGTGGAAAGACAGGTGAGTGAGTACTGGGTGGCTAGGAGTGAGGGCTCTGACTGCCTGGGGTTGAAGATCAGCTCTACCACTTCACTAGTTGTATAACTCTGGGAAGGTAACTGTACCTATCTTCACCTCAGTTTATTCATCTGTAAATGGGGATCACAGTATCTACCCCTGAGTAGGCTGATGAGAATTAAATGAATTAATCTATGTAGAGCACTTAAAATAACAGCCAGCACAGAGCTCATTAAGTGCATTTTGTTGCAGGTGTCATTATTATTAAAATACCTCAGTTAAAAATACACAAAGCAAAAGCATTCATCAAATACAAATGACTAACTGAAAAATTTACTCTCATTAATATTTGAGGGTAATGTAAATTAAAAGAACGATAGAATATTTTTTGCCTATCAGATCAACAAAGATTAAAAAAGAGAAACTCTTTCATACATGGTTAGCAGGAGTAAACTGTAGAATTAGTACCATCTTTCTGGACAGTAGTGTGGCAAAAAAAAATCAAAAGTCCTAAAAATGTAAATAAACTCTGACTCTCCAATTGCACTTTTTTTAAAAATAATTTTATTTATTTCTGGTTGCACTGATCTTCGTCGCTGTGCAAGGACTTTCTCTAGTTGTGGTGAGTGGGGGCCGCTCTCTAGTTGTGGTGCTCAGGCTTCTCACTGTTGTGGCTTCTCTTGTTATAGAGCTCAGGCTCTGGAGTGTGGGCTCAGTAGCTGTGGCAACCAGTCTCAGTTGCTCTGAGGCATGTGGAATCTTCCCAGACCAGGAAGCAAACCTGTGTCCCCTGCGTTGGCAGGCGGGTTCTTTTCTGCTGTGTCACCAGGGAAGTCCTCCAATTTAACTTTTAAGAATTTACCCCCCAAAATATCCTAAATAAGTTAGGAAATAATTAAGGCCAAATAATTAAGGTTTTTCTAAAAGGAAGTTAATTATAAAAGGAAGCATTGTTTGTAATAGCAAAAAGTCTGATATAACTTAAACTCAGGGTTGATCAGAGTGAGATAACGTAATGAATGAATTTTATGCAGCTGTTTAAAAATGTCATGTTCACAATAGCGGAAAGATCAAGCAATTCAAGTATCCAGACAGATGAATGGATACCCAAAGTGTGTCTATACATATAATGAAACATTTCTCAGCCTTAGAAAGAAAATTTGACATATGCTACAATGTAGATGAACATTGAAGACATTATGGTACATGAAATAAACCAGTAACAAAAGGACAAAAATTGTATGATTCTAATTCAAGTAGTCAAATTCATACAGACAGAAAGTGGAATGGTAACTAGGGTTGGGGGAGGCAGGAATGCGGATTAGTATTTAATGGGTACAGTTTCAGTTGAGGACCATGAAAAACTTTTGGAGATGAATGGTAGTGATGGTTGCATAACAATGCCAAAGCACTTTATGGCAGAAAAATTTTACGCTTAAAAATGGTTAAAATGTTAAGTTTTATATTATATATGTTTTATAATAATAAAAAAGTCTAAAATAATGTTGAAGGCAGACATGGAAAGTTGTTCATGATATATTTTTAAGTGGAAAAAGCTATTTAGATATGATACCATGTTTCAGAAACTCTTCCTATGCCCAGAAAAAAAAAGAGTGTACACCACAATCTTAATGGTGATGTCATTTATGGTGGGTGGGATTGTGCTGTGTGCTAAGTCACTTCAGTCATGTCCAACTCTTTGCGACCCCATGGACAGAGGACCCTGGTGGGCTTTTCCTGCAGCCTGCCAGGCTCCTCTGTCCACGGGATTCTCCAGATAAGAATACTAGAGTGGGTTGCCATTTCCTCCTCCAGGGGATCTTCCCATCTTCTCTCTTATGTCTCCTGCATTGGCAGGCGGGTTCTTTACCACTAGCGCCACTTGGGAAGCATGGTGGGTGGGATTATCGGTGGTTTTTATTTTTCTTTATGCTCTGTAGTGAAATCGATGATTTCTGTATAATGAACAGGTGTTACTTCTCTAATTTCATTTTAAAAGCAGTGGCTCAAATGAAACAAAACACCTTATCCCATGACTCCCTTTACAAAATGTATGAATGTGTCTTCTTTGCTTAAGGTCAAGACCCAAAGTCCAGGACAGCATAATACACACAGCTGACCTTCAAAGGAAGGTGTGCTATTGAAACCACCAATTTACTTACCAACTTTGAGAAAAGTTTTTAGTTCCAAGGGTCGCAGCACTGGTTGCTTTTCTATACGGCCATAGGTTTCTGCTATGCTCTCTACTTCTACTTTAGGACATTTAAACAGCTCATAGGTCCCATCCCGGTTCTGGATAAAACTCCGGGTGATTTCCAAAGGCATCTGGATATGGAGACAATACCAAGAAAGGTGAGAAAGGAAAACCTTTACAAGTGGACAAACACTGGATGACAATAGGTTTTAATCATTCTTTCAAGTGCACTCAAAACTTTTCCTTGTATTTTCAAGTAAATTTTTTCAACAATTCTGCTTTTTTTCCTATTTATTGTTCATGGCTTTCCCTTTTTTTCTATAACTTTAATTTGAACTCCTGCAAAACCCTAGTGAACTGAACCCCTATTACCTTCATGGCTACATAACTGCTGCTGGCACAGATCTGCTTTAAAGTCATTTTATTCCTTCCTCACTGCTCTGCTGGCAGCAGTCTTCTCCTAAAAACTCTACTGACAACACCTACAGCTCATGTCTTGTGTGCTTCCACCATCCTTGGCACTGAGTCAGACAAAGCCTGAACTGAATTTTATCTTTGCCACTAAACAGCAGGCTGAGCTTCCCACAGCCTGTTTCTCATCTGCAAAATATAGTCCATACCAAGTCATGGCTGTGAGCTGGAATGGGGTGATATAGGTAAGTGATGCGCAACAGACAGAAACTAAGCAACTTGACTTTACTCTGGGTTGTTTCAGTGCCTCCCTGTACATCATGTGTTTCTTTCTGTGACATCCTGCATTTAAAGAAGTTCCTCCATTGTCTTTGGGGCTAACATAAATCTTCCCTAGTGTTCACATGTAAGTTCTACAGATAATAATTTATTATTTTTCTGAACATAACAATGCCTTGCAATCAAGATAATCTTAATGTATTAAATCACATGATGTTGAGTTTTCCACAATATTCTATCATCATAGGAAGGGAAAATCCTCAAGTTTTTAGGATCTGCTTGAAAAAAATATTTAAAAATGTCTAATACTATCCCTGTAAAAAGGAACAAAAACTAAGAATCATTTCTCTAATGAGAACTCAATTGCAGTTTGGAGAGGGACACTAAACTGTGCTGGACCTACTGACTTCACAAGTAGCATATCATCTCAAATTATACATACACTTCTCAGGTGCCTACCAGTTAATCTAGGGCTCACCGTAGATAGTATGGGAGCATTATTTAATTTACAAGAAAAAGTATCCTTGTTTTCTCATCCCAAAGGCAAAGAAAAAAGGATGCTCCAGTTTAAAAAAGAATACAACCTCAAGTTCCAGTGAATACCTGTTAAAATCAGAGTTGGAACCATAAAGTCATGAATGTTCCTGAATAATCTCTTAGGATGAACAAAAGGAATTCTCTGTAGTGTCCGTAACTCAACGAGCTGGTGCTTCCTGCACTTGCTTCTCTCTCTTCCCCACTCTGCCCTCCCAGTGTTGTAGAAATCAGCTCTTACCTCTGGGGTATCTAAGATTTGTTTAACCTGCAGGATATTCGTGATATGCCAGGTATACTTGGAAAAGGTTCCCAGTGGCAAGGCATCTTTGCGAACAAAAGCTTTAATGTAAAAAAAGGGGACAAAATTAGACTACTGAAAAATAATAGCATTACCTGTGCTCTTTCACTGAATTTGTCATTTTAGTTTCTAGAGAGTGCAGTGAAGTGATATTCGTGCCTTATAGAATCTTGCCCTCTAAAAAAGAAATCCTGGGCTTTCTTGGTGGCTCAGTGGTAAAGAATCCGCCTGCCAGTGCAGGAGGCATGGGTTCAATCCCTGGTCCCAGAAGATCCCACATGCTCTGGAGCAACTAAGCCCGTGTGCCACAACTACTGAGCCTATGCTCTAGAGCCTGGGAGCTGCAATTACTGGAGCCCGAGCACTCTAGAGCCCATATTTAGCAACAAGGGAAGCCACTGCTATGAGAGTAGATCCTGCTCTCTACAACTAGAGAAAACCCCACAGGCAGCAAGGAAGATCTAGCACAGCCAAAAATTAATAATAAGCAAATCTATACACAGGGTTTTGGCAAAATGTGGTGAACCAAATGATACGGATTTTTGCTATATGAAGTCTCTGATGCTTCCTTGAGATACTAATTTTGGGCATCTTAGAAACTTCTTTCTTTGTTTCATAAAACTATAGACACAAGACTCCATTATAAAACAGCTTCTTACAACTTTAGATACGTCAGAGGTCAAATCAGAGTCCTTAAAATAATTACATGGAGTTTAAACCTTGCTCATGTGGTTGCCAATCTATTACCCTGCCTCCCGATTATAAAGGAGTTCCACTGAAGGGCCTAAAAATATCTAAGGGATGGGTTAAAATTAATGTATTAGACCTAAAGTGTAAACGGGAAGAATCAACATTGTCTCATATGTTAGAGAGATAAGGTGTAAAGATGGGAGATTTTTATGGCCCTAAACAGAGTGATTCACAGTTTGTACCATTTAAAGTGAAAGTGAAAGTGCTAGTTGCTCAGTTGTGTCCAGTTCTGTGATCCCGTGGACTGTAGCCTGCCAGGCTGCTCTGTCCATGGAATTCTCCAGAATTAAACTTCAGTCCCTATTACATCATCAAATAACAATTTACTGAAGAAATAGCTCCAAAATCACTGCTGATGGTGATTGCAGCCATGAAATTAAAAGACGCTTACTCCTTGGAAGGAAAGTTATGACCAACCTAGATAGCATATTGAAAAGCAGAGACATTACTCTGTCAGCAAAGGTCTGTCTAGTCAAGGCTATGGTTTTTACAGTAGTCAGGTATGGATGTGAGAGTTGGACGGTGAAGAAAGCTGAGCGCCGAAGAATTGATGCTTTTGAACTGTGGTGTTGGAGAAGACTCTTGAGAGTCCCTTGGACTGCAAGAAGATCCAACCAGTCCATCCTAAAGGAGATCAGCCCTGGGTGTTCATTGGAAGGACTGATGTTGAAGCTGAAACTCCAATACTTTGGCCACTTGACTCATTGGAAAAGACCCTAATGCTGGGAAGGATTGAGGGCAGGAGGAGAAGGGGACGACAGAGGATGAGATGGCTGGATGGCATCACTGACTCGATGGACATGTGTTTGGGTAGACTCCGGGAGTTGGTGATGGACAGGGAGGCCTGGCATGTTGCAATTCATGGGGTCGCAAAGAGTTGTACACGACTGAGTGACTGAACTGAACCAGCTATAGATACTCTTGAGCTATTTGCCCCTAAGCAATCTTTTCTTCCTCCTTTTTTCTCCCTCATTTTCCTATACTACCTAATAAGTATCTTGAGATCTCTAGTAGAAAGATATTATATAAAATCAAGAACTAAGTACCAAAATACTGTAATGGTAAAATGTATCAAGCCTGAGAATCACTCCAAAAAGAAAATCTCCCTTCATCAAAAATCAGGAATCGTGAAAAACAAGTTTTAGTGTTTGACACATACTGTAATATGCTTCCAAGAAGCCAGCCCAAATAACAACTGGAGCTTGCAATGCTTTTGTTGAAACTGGCTCATATCTAGAAAATACCCAACTTCTTGGTATTCTTCATTGCCCTTCATTGGTGGTTCTTTTATCAAGTTTTTGCTTTCTGAATCTTTTCATCAACTCTTACTAGAATAAGCATGAGGCCTTTGAAGTGTGTGATCATTATTCTAAGAGCTGATGGGCTAAGGCTTCATGCTCTGAGCATGTAACTAGAAGACCTAATCCTGAAAATCCTGCACAGTTTTTCCCAAACATAATTCTGTAAGGTCCAGACATTTATGGCTATTCCTAAAGAAACATCTCATACCTGTGGTAGAGTTGGGAAGCCGTTTCTTCGCGCTGCCGATGGATATTCTCTGTTGCAGGGCATCAAAAAAGGACTGAGGAATGTGGAAAACCAATGGCTCTGGTTTGCCTACAGGAAATAAGAACTCATTTTAAGAAACACAAGTGGGCTTTCTGGTGTGGAGGGAAAAGTGGAGGAAATGGAACTGATGGGCAGTAATAACTAAAGATACCACCGAGATTTCTTTATACAGAGGCAAAAACGAGCTTTGATAGACCTTTATGAGTCTAGCACTGTCACTTGCCCTACTCCTGATCCCTTGCAATTATACCCGATTCTTGTCATCTACCAAAAATAACTTTTCTAGTCCTCAATTTTGTAAACACCACCACAGCACAGACTTTTCCCTTTAAAGAGGACATGAAATGAGAACATTGAGGCTGAGTTGAGAAGGTAAAGTTGATTCACTCCTGCTCACTCTCCCAGGCACTTGCTGCTTGCATTCATGCTTTCAGATGGCCAGAACTGTGAATGCCAGAGACTGCAAAGTTAGGACACTTTATCCAATAAGCATCAGTCTTCTCTCTGATCTGAAGGTAGGAAAACTGTTTGAAAATACTTAACAAACTTCTTTAAAAAACTTGCAAAACACCAGGTCAACAAAACGTCAACAGAAAGAGTGTTCAGGGGAGAGGTTGAAAAAATTCAGAGTTTTTCTTACGAACTCTGCCCAAGGGTCAAGCTCCAACAGAGCAAAAACATCCAGAACCAAGTGGATTAATAGGTAACTTCCACCTCCCTGGATGCAACTTAAAGAGCAGTTCTTAAAGACAGTTCAGACATCTTTTTTGAAACAAAGATCAAACCAAGAAAAATAAAAGGTTTTCTGGAATTTCATATTAAGATTTTACATGCTTTCAATTGATTTTACCTGCTTAATTGAATGTAGAATAACAAAACTGTCATTGCTTTTGAGCCACTGTAATATTAATATAGGGGAATCCCTGGTGGCTCAGATGGTAAAGAATCTGCCTGCAATTCAGGAGGCCTGGGTTCAATCCCTGGGTTAGGAAGATCTCCTGGAGGAGGGAATGGCTGTCACTTCAGTATTCTTACCTGGAGAATTCCATGGACAGAGGAGCCTGGTGGGCTACAGTCCATGGGGTCACAAAAAGTCGGACATGACTGAGTGACTAACACACTTTTGCATATTAATATATATGCAGTTGATTTTATTTTTAGCCATGTGGCATGACTTGCAGGATCTTACGCCCCAACCAAGGATTGAACCTTTGCCCTCAGCAGTGAAAGTGCGAAGTCCTAACCACTGGACCATCAAGGAATTCCCATATAGGCAGTTTAGAGAAGTCACTGAAGAAAGGAATTTTAAAGTCTTTCATCTTGAAATTAGATTATAAGCTACATGCAAAGATCATTACGACTCTAAAAGTGCTAACTCACCAGAACTCAGCTGATGGGATGCTAGGGTTTAGGTTTATAAATTAATCTTGAAAAACCCTTGTTAAAAGACTCAGAATTACAGTGCTGGAGAGAGCTGATGGTGACTTTGACAAAGGTGGTGGCAATAGAGATGGTGAGAGAGGGTGGTATAAGAATGGGATGAAAAAGGACCATAGTTTACAGCTTACATTATTGTCAATGTTCTATTTTATGTTTTAGGAGGTGGGTTAGTAAGTATTTATTATATTATTTCAAACAATATATAAATAAATGAAATTTTAAAAGAAAAGAAAAACAGACTCTCTTTTTAACCTTCCCTAGTTTTTTTTTTTTTTTTTTAAATGATCTTCTATCTTTGCAGCATGCAAAATCTTTAGCTGCAGCATGTGGGATCTAGTTCTCTGACCAGGGATCAAACCCAGGCCCCCTGCACTGGGATCGTGTAGTCTTAGCCATTAAACCACCAGGGAAATCCCTAAAGTTCCCTAGTTTATTTTGTTTTTCTAAAAGCAACTTCTAAAATTTTATTTCTGAATAAATTTTATTTATTCTGAACCAAGGTAAATAAAACTAAGCATGTATTTCAACACCTCCATTCTTGTTCCTTTCTTCACCATGAAGCCACAACTGCTCCAACCGTTCAACTCATCTCCTCCTACTGAGTGTCTACTGTTGGGCTACTATTCCCTTTGGGGTGCTTTGTATTTAAAATGATATTCATAAACTTAACATATTCAGCAAAGAACATCAAAATGTTGTGAGGTTTATAAATAATGCTATGAGGAGTGTTTGAAGACTTGAGATATATCACTTGGAAAAGAGAAGACCTGTCATGCAGGCCAATGGGTGTGTGCAGTACAGGTACTGTTACTTGAAAACAGGAACAGACTTACTCCACGTGGCTGGAGCCCAGACTAAAACCAACAGGAAGTATTATTAGCAAACATTTCCACTTAGTATGAGGAAGACCTTCCCCACAGCTCTCACTGTCCAACAATGTTATGAGCTGCCTCAGAAAGGAGTGAGCTGCTCACCACTACTCAAAACCTGAAAACCATCCATCAAGGATGCTTTTCAGGCAATGGGCAAGGCCTGGTGGATGGTCCACTTCTGAAATTGCTGAGGTTCCATGAGGCTATCATGATCAACCCGAATCCAGCTTGTGTTTTCCAATCTTCCTTAGCATATATGTGCTATGTGCTATGCTTAGTCATTCAGTCATGTCTGCCTCTTTTCGACCCCACGAACTGTAGCCCACCAGGCTCCTCTGACCATAAGGATTCTCCAGGCAAGAATGCTGGAGTGGGTTGCCGTGCCTTCCTCCAGAGGATCTTCCCCGCCCAGGGATCGAACCCAGGTCTCCTGCATTGCAGGCAGATTCTTTACCATCTGAGCCACCAGGGAAGCACTTAGCATATCCATGTAATTTTATATAACTATCTTATTCTCACATGTTTAGATTTTTTCCACACTTTTTTCCTCCCATGCTTTAAGTTTGAGAGTTTAGAATGACCTTCTAAGGCATGTTTATCTCCCTCATCAAATACACACCCACGCACACCCTAAGACCAAGCCTGTCTACTTTTACTTATTATTTGCTGTGGTTTTTCTTTTCCATCACCAAATTCAATTTTGTTCGTCCTGCATTTTAATTATGTGATTATTCCTTTATTTCATTTCAATTTCTATCCTCTTGTGGTCCAGTGCCTCTAGACTGAAGCCCAATTACTTTTTTTTTCAAAACAGAGTAGAGCTATACACAATCACTTTAATTTCTCTGACTTTCACCAACAGCACAGTTAGATGACCAATACTTACCATCAAACTGATAGTGCATGGTTTGATGGATGCGTTCTGTGACACTGGCCAGCCAGTCTTGGAAGGATAAGGTCACTTGTGCCTCATCTAACAGCTGACCACAGGCTAGGGAAAAAAAAAACCTCTTCATTAATTTTTATCTTTTCTTACAGAATTTAACACTTAACTAAACTCTGAAAAAGCTAAGGAGTTGATACTACATAAAAGAGCAACAAGCTGAAATTCAATGACAGTAGGTAAATTAAGTGAAATGGAATACTGCAGGATTTTCTTTTTAAAAATCCATCTAGAGAAAGAAAAAAAAAGAAATAGAAAGCTCGGAGAGACTAATGGGTTTAAGATTATTAACCACAGAAAGTTTGCAGCCTTTCAACATCAAACTGCAAACTGAAGAATGGTTGGTTTAGAGCCATTAATTGACCAGATTACTGAAGAGTATGTTTATATACTGACCTACCATTCTATTTCTTCTCCTGAAATGTCTTCATGTGTCTGAAGTATATATCCCCTTTTATAAAGATGTAAAGATGCCAAAACTGCTATTCATTTAAAATTAAAATTCTCATAGGTAAAAGCATCTAATGATAAGCTGAATTAAAAGCTATTTTCTTTTTTCTTTGTGTCAAAGTGATACTTTTAATATGTTTACTTCCTGACCTTCTACAAATATTTGTTCTTGGAATGTGTAAGTTCTTAATTATTTAGTTAATTGAGATTTGGTCTTGTACTATTTGCTGACATGACTGAAGCAATTTAGCATGCACACACACATGTACCATCTGCTATTTATGTATTTACTGGTCTTGTCTTCAAAACCCAAGTGTGAGTGTAGGGATGACCTCTAATTTTTAATCACCCAGCCAAATGATATGAGACTGAAGAAGATGTTGATCCCTAAACATACAGGCTTAACTCTTCTGCACAGAAAAGTGATATATATATCATATATATATATATATAAATTTATAAGTTATGCTCAAATTAAGTCATTCTGTCTCAAAAATTCAGATTGATAGCCCTGCTACTGCCTTTCAGTGTTTTCAAATTTCACTAATTTTGTATTTCTTAACAAATATTTAGCATTGTATAACTGTAAAATGTGTTTCTTCTTCAGTTTTGAACCACCCATACCAACTGCATGTGGGTAATGAGCAACAAAAATAAAATATTCTACAAAATCCATGATGCTAAAGCATGTCAGTAGTTTTTGTTGCATTTGTTATTTAAAAGACAATTTGGTTGTGAGCCTGTTTTGAGGCAGTGGGAGGGACAGTACAGATCTTGGCCTCAGTGCCTCCTACTGTTAATCTAGGGGGACAACATGCAACATTTCATGTGATTATACTGCTCTGGGCTTCTTTAGGATAATTTTCCACCTCTTTACCCTATTTTGGGGAAGGGACACTTACCCTGCCTTTTTAATGAAGAAGCAACCACAGGCTTTTTCAGGCCACTTTTCCTTAGATTACTGCTCACTGCATCTGGAGGTAGCAGGGAACTGTTCGTCTGTGCACCTAAACCACAATCATCATAGTGTTTAATAAGACATCTGCAGAGTATAAATCATTTCAACATTAATTTCTGAAGTCTAAAACATATAAAAAGTCTATTCTAATTTCTACATTAGCTTAGCTTCAGTTTCTAAAAGGAATTAGCATTAGCCATTATATATAACATTTAAAGTGTCTTACACTCTTTACAGGAAATTGGTGGGGGGAATAGAAGTGAAAGGAAGAAAAGAAATTCACCCTTTGTTCTACCTCTCAGACAATCACTATCAATTTTCTGGTGAAGTAGCATCCATTTTCTTTTTTATAGATAGTTTATTTTGCTGGTTTTGTGATTTTAAGAACCTGTAATTACATCCGCCTTCATGGATCACTGACTTGCTGTGGCGAAGGGGCTTGCATAACTCAATGAAGCTATGAGCCATGCTGTGCAGGGCCACCCAAGACCAATGGGTCATAGTAGAGAGTTCTGACAAAATGTGTTCCACTGGAGGAGAGAATGGCAAACCATTCCAGTATTCTTGCTGTGAGAACCCCATGAACTGCACAAAAAGGCAAAAAGATAAGACAACGAAAGATGAGCTCCTCCCTGCTCGCTCCCTGCTACCCCTGAGGTCAGAAAGTGTCCCCTACGCTACTGGGGAAAAGTGGAGGGCAATCACTAATAGCTCCAGAAAGAATGAAGCAGCTGGACCAAAGCAGAAATGTTGCTCAGTTGTGGATGTGACTGGTGATGGAAGTAAGTCTGATTCTGTAAAGAACAGTATTGTATAGGAACCTGAAATTTTAGGTCCATGAATCAAAGTAAATTAGATATGGTCAAGCAGAAGATGGCAAGAGTGTTGAACATTGACATTTTAGGAATCAGTGAATTAAAATGGACGGGAATGGGAAAATTTAATTCAGATGACCATTATATCTACTACTGTGGGCAAGAATCCCACAGGAGAAATGCAGTAGCCCTCATAATCAACGCAACTGTCTGAAATGCAGTACTTGGGTGCAGTCTCACAAATGACAGAATGATCTTGGTTCATTTCCAAGGCAAACCATTTAATATCACAGTAATCCAAGTCTATACTACAACCACTGACACTGAAGAAGCTAAAATTGACCAGTTCTATGAAGACTTATAAGACTTTCTAGAACTAATACAAAAAAAAAAAAAAAAAAGGCAAAGGCTAACAGAATTCTGCCAAGAAAATGCACTGGTCACAGCAAACACCCTTTTCCTACAACACAAGAGATGACTTTACACGTGGACATCACCAGGTGGTCAATACTGAAATCAGATTGATCACATTCTTTGCAGCTGAAGATGGAGAAGCTCTACATAGTCAGCAAAAACAAGACCTGGAGCTGAATGTGGCTCAAATCATCAGCTCCTTATAGCAAAATTCAGGCTTAAACTAAAGAGAGCAGAGAAAACCACTAGGCCATTCAGGTACAACCTAAATCAAATTTCCTGTAATTATACAGTGGAGGTGATGAATAGATTCAAGAGATTAGTTCTGGTAAACGGAGTGCCTGAAGAACTATGGACGGAAGTTTGTAATATTGTACAGGACGCGTGGACCAAAACCATCTGCAAGAAAAAGAAATGCAGAAAGGCAAAGTGATTGTCTGAGGAGGCCTTACAAATAGCTGAGGAAAGAAGAGAAGCGAAAACCAAGGGAGAAAGGGAAAGGTATACCCAACTGAATGCAAACTTCCAGAGAACAGCAAGGAGAAACAAGTGAAAGTGAGAGTCACTAAGTTGTGTCCGACTCTTTGTGACCCCATGGACTATACAGTCCATGGAATTCTCCAAGCCAGAATAATGGAGTGGGTAGCCTTTTCCCTTCTTCAGGGGATCTTCCCAACCCAGGGATCAAATCCAGGTCTCCCGCATTGCAGGCGGATTCTTGAGCAACTGAGCCACAAGGGAAGCCCAAGAATATTGGAGTGGGTAGCCTTTCCCTTCTCCAGCGGATCTTCTCGACCCAGGAATCAAACCAGGGTCTCCTGCATTGCAGGCTATTCTTTACCAGCTGAGCTATCAGGGAAGCACACAGAGAATCAAGAAGGCCTTCTTCAATGAACAATGCAAAGAAATAGAGGAAAACAACAGAATGGGAAAAGACTAGAGATCTCTTCAAGTAAATTGGAGATATCAAAGGAACATTTCCTGCAAAGATGGGCACAACAAAGGACAAAAACGGTATGGACCTAACAGAAGCAGAAGAGATCAAGAAAAGATGGCAAGAATACACAGAACAACTGTATAAAAAAGATCTTATTGACCCAGATAACCACGATGGTGTGGTCACTCACCTAGAGCCAGACATCCCAGAGTGTGCAGTCAAGTGGGCCTTAGGAAGTCCTGCTGCCAATAAAACTAGTGGAGGTCATGGAATTTTAGCACAGCTATTTAAAATACTGAAAGATGATGCTATTAAAGTGCTGCACTCAATATGTCTGCAAATTTGGAAAACTTAGCAGTGGCCACAGGACTGGAAAAGGTCAATTTTCATCCCAATGCCAAATAAGGGCAGTACTAAAGAATGTTCAAGCTACAAGACAAATTGCACTTACTTCCCATGCTAGTAAGGTTATGCTCAAAATCCTTCAAGCTAGGCTTCAGCAGTACTTGAATTGAGAACTTCCAGATGTACAAGCTGGGTTTAGACAAGGCAGAGAAACCAGAGATCAAATTGCCAACATTCACTGGATCATAGAGAAAGTAAGGGAATTCTAGAAAAACATTTTCTGCTTCATTGACTACACTAAAAGCCTTTGACTGTGTAGATCATAACAAACTGCAGAAAACCCTTGAAGAGATGAGTATACCAGACCACCTTACCTGCCTCCTGAAAAACCTGTATGCGAGTCAAGAGCAACAGTTAGAACCTTACATGGAACAACTGAATGGTTCAAAATTGAGACAGGAGTAGAACAAGGCTGTATATTGTCACTGTGTTAACTTATATGCAGAGCACATCATGCAAAATGCAGGGCTGGATGAGTTGCAAGCTGGAATCAAGACTGCTGGGAGAAATATCAATAACCTCAGATATACAGATGATACCACCCTAATGGCAGAAAGTGAAGAGCAACTAAAGAGCCTCTTGATGAGGGTGAAAGAGGAGAGTGAAAAAGCTGGCTTAAAACTCAGTATTGAAAAAATAAAGATCAGGGCACCTGGTCCCATCACTTCATGGCAAATAGAAGGGGAAAAGGTGAAAGCAGTGACAGATTTCCTCTTCTTGGGCTCCAAAATCACTGTGGGCGGTGACTGTGGATGGTGACTGCAGCCATGAAATTAGAAGACGACTGCTTCTTGGAAGGAAAGCTATGACAAACCTAGACAGTGTATTAAAAAGCAAAGATATCACTTTGCTGGCAAAGGTCCATACAGTCAAAGCTATGCTCTTTCCAGTAGTCACGTATAGATGTGAGAGTTGGACCAGAAAGAAGGCCGAGTGCCGAAGAATTGATGCTTTCTAAACTGTGGTGCTGGAGAAGACTCTTGAGAGTCCCTTGGACAACAAGGAGATCAAACCAGTCCATCCTAAAGGAAATCAACCCTGAATACTCATTGGAAGGAAAGATGCTGAAGCTGAAGCTCTAATACTTTGGCCACCTGACATGAACAGTGGACTCATTGGAAAAGACCCTAATGCTGAGAAAGATCGAAGGCAGCAGTAGAAGAGGGAGACAGATGATGAGAAGGTTGGATGGCATCACCAATTCAATGGACATGAACTTGGGGAAACTCCAGGAGAAGGTGATGGACAAGGAGGCCTGGCATGCTGCAGTCCATGGGGTTGCAAAGAGTTGAACAACAACAACAATTACACCAGGATTGCCGATTTAGCAAAAAAAATTTTTTTAATTTCAAATAATTTTTTATTGTAAATGTGTTCCAAAGATTCCATAGGAAATACTTATGCCAAAAAAATCATTCACTGTTTGTAAGAAATTCAAATTGAATTGAGTATTCTGTACTTTATCTGGCTACCTGAGTGATCTAACATTCCTGAAAATTCCTTACAGTCATTTTTAATGGCTGCCTGGCATTCTATCAAGTGGTTTGTTTAACTATCCCCAGTGGTTGGCCCTTAGTTGTTTCTAATTTTTCATTACTATAAACAAATACCCAGTGGGCATCTCTGGACAAAATGTTTTTCCTATATCAAGGATTATTTCTTTTAAAAAAGATCATTTAAATGTAGAATTACTGAGTTACAGGGTATAAAAAAATTTTTTTTTAATTTCAAGTTTTCTGGGGGAAAGACTCATAAGTAAACATTTAACCACAATCTCTGTTCTATATTGCTGCCAGAATTCTCTCTCAAAAACATAGAAATAACCAAGTCACTGTCTCTCCATCTTTCTCCAACTTCCCAGCACCTAAACTATGCACAACCACTTGACCCGCTTCCAGCAATACGCCCTCTATGGATAGGAACATTTTTCAAGGTTCTTAACAAATACTGCAAACTACTTTTACAAATGATTAAATCAACTTACACTACATTAGCCACGCTGAAGAGGCCAATTTGCCTGTGGCCTCATCACGTAAAAAAAACTTTGCTAACTTGGCATCCAAAAGTATCTTGTTTTAATTTTGTATTTATAAAACATTTGCATTTCTCTCTTCACTAGTGAGTCTGGAGTTTGGTCCACATATGCAGACCAGGTAACATTTTCCTTTCATTCAGAGTCTAGGTCTTTTAACACTTATATCAACTATAATACTTTAGCATTTTCACATTGATTTATATGAGTCCTTTGAATTAAAAAAGAAAAAAAATACACATATAATGCCATCTGCTGAAAATGCAGAAAACAAACTATATTTCTAAATTATCATGGAAAATATAACTAAACACTATCACAAATTTTTAAACAAACACCTATCAATGAAAACTTCGTAAGTCTATCCTAAGGCAGGTTAAGGTGTAAAACTAGTCTGAAAATGATTCAGGGATGAACAAACATATCAATAATACAAGCAGAGTTTGAGTGGATCTTATACTTGGCCAACAGAACCAACTCTTAGCTTGACAAAGAATTATCAATAAGGGTAAAAGTTTTTTCAGAAAACAACAACATTACCTCTTGTATTTGCTGAGATTCAGTGAAACATATAAAACACAGTAAAACAATATCTAAAGGTCACACCACCACCAAACAAATGAAATAGCTTCTCACCAGATACTTCCTCCTTTTTCCTCTTCTTTGGCTTAGAGGCGGTAGACTCACAAGCTGATACTGGTGATTCTGAATGGCAACCTAACTGGGGTACAATAACCTCCTTTAGACCTAAAATATAACAAATTTCCGAATTATTAATACTATCTATGAATAACTATGGGTCCCAACCTAGAGAAGAATTAATTTCTAAAAAATCCAAATCCCCAAAACAAATTACAGCATGACTGCCTGCTTTAAAATCAGTTCCTTTAAAAAACTCCCCAGACATATGTTCTTGTTCATGGGCCATTAATATGATAAAAGGCTCTACAGAGAAACGTAAAACAAAAAATCTGGGAGTTGCTGCCAGCTAAAGATCATTCAGAAATGAAAATAAAAGCACAAGATGAAAATGTTAAAAACAACATAAGTTTTGATGTAGAAACTTTAAAACATTTTTTGAGCAAGGTACTCGTTTTCCCCATCTTCAAAGATAAGAAACAAGCAAGGGAGACAAAATAGAAGGTACTTTTTGTGTGTTCTTTGTTTTTACTAACATAGGGAATCTGTAGAAATGTAAAAAATCAAAGCAAAGCTAACTTTGCTTGATTCATTGTCTCAATGAAAATACCCAAGTTTCTTGATCATTAATTTCAACCAACCAACCAACCTTCATGCAAGTGTGCTGACTGGAATTAAAAGAAGGAATGCTTTTCATTGGATTTATCTAGCAACTGCTTTTGAATGTTGCTAGGACAATCTCCAAATGCCATCAGTGGGACTCTTTCAGTGCCGTTCTAGAAAAACAGAGTAAATGTGTCAACCACACCACCTACCGCTGGAGTCAAAGTTTAGGAAGTCTGAGAATTCCTGAGCCAATGTCTCGTCACTGGCAAAGGCACAGATGCAAGCAAAGAAATGAATGCATCTCTGGACTGCCTCGTCCTTGGAAGCATTCGACTTGTGTGACTTTAGAGTCTGGCAGGAGCAGAAGAAACGGCGTTCAGGCAAGCTTTTGGCACTGATTTTCTGCACAAAGGATGTATGCAAGTACCCCAAACTATGCTTCTGGCTTGCTTTGCATTTCACCACCAAAATGTTTTTAGTAATCCTCTGAACAAGGGGACCTGTGGGTTCCGTGGCCAACTGCCAGATGGTTTGCTTGGTTTCTGGGGAGGCCTGCATGGCATTCAGGACCGAGCTCTTTAGAGTCAGGGGGGTAGCCTCTGCCTGGCAGTTCACTGCCAGCTTGATGTGCTGGCACTGGTTCTCCACAACACCCTGGGTGGCAGCTTTCAGGCATGAGGGGACATAACACCGGCCAGAGCTCAGCTGAGTGATGATGGTCCCGTCCACCGTCTGGATGGTCGTCTCTGAAACACCTAGCTCCACAAAGCATCGGTAATCGGGGCCCCGGTCTCTTTGCCGCACTGAGTAGACTTGCAGATCGGAGCCTGTGATGATTTTGACAGCTTCAACACTAGGTTGCTTCCGGGCACCATACCGGAAAATGGTTCCACATGTCTTGTTCTTACAGCTCAGTCCCCGGGTTCCATTGTATGTGCCACATCGGGGACACTTTCTGATCCCCCTCAATGTGGCCTTCCCCAAATCAGATAAGAAAGCTGGAACTTTGGTCCTTAGAGAGTTTGGTTCCATTTTTCATAGGTTCTAGAAAAGACAATAAGCTCATCAGCCTGAGTATACATGCACAGACACACACACAGTTAAAATCACTTACAATATTTAGTACAGAAAGTAAAATGAAAAGAAGCTATCCACTATTTTCAAACTGTACCCTCAAAGAAAACATCCATTTAAACCCTCAAATAAAATAAAAGTGTAGGAAACTTTGCCTTTTGTATCTTTCTATTCTTTAAGGCCTAATGTTAATAACTGAAATATTTCTCAAGATTCAGTCTTGTTTTATACAACAAGCTAGATTAGTTAACCTAATCTTTTTTTGACCACACCAAGGGATCAATGGCAGTGAAAGCACAGAGTCCTAACCACTGGATTGCCAAGGAATTCCCTAGTTAACCTAATTTCAACATGCACAGATGTTTGACTTGAGTGACTGGAGAATGGGAAAGATGAGTTCTTTCTCTTCCACCATTCCCCACAAAACCCAGACCAATCTTACCTGTATCAATTGCCAGAGTATCCAGAAAACAGTATAACCTGAATTCATAAGACCTAAAAGGTGTTTCATTAGTTTATGATGATCATAGAGGACAAGTGAAGACGCAACAATTTGCAGAGTAAAAAACACTGTTTAACTCAAAGTCTTCTGAAGTCTGAACTCTGTGGTGTAATAATGGAGACATTCTGCTTCCTCCTTCTCGGCCAGCCAATGGCAAAGCTCATGCCCAATGTTCCATAGTCAAAGATTCCCACTGCCCTAAGTGGAGACCATGGCAGCCTGTAAATAAAACAGGAAAAAACTATTAAAAGTTATACAAAGAGTGGTTCTTTCGTTTTAGAAAAGGAAAGTCTTTCACAAATATTTGAGAAATATTTGATAGAAATTATCATGGTTGTTTTATACTTCCAATCACAAGAAGGTAAAACAGGGCTAATGTCATTACACAGGGAGCTTTCAAAAACACCTAGAGCCAGGTATATAAATAGTCAAACACTCAGCATTCCTAATAGTAATGCACTGCATTTTTAGAGCACTTTATGCTTATTAACGTGCTTTTACGTTCATTATTTCATTTGAATCTCACCATATTAGTGTCTCATTTGAGCCAAACAACAACAATGGCTTTCCAGATGAAAATCAAAAGTTAAGTAACTTGCCTGAGGCCACCTATCAAAATCAGCAGTGTGGTTGCCACTAACCCAGTGTCTGCTAAAAAAAAATGTGAATCTCTGTTTCTGATTTCCCCCAACCTTACAAAAATTTTCTAACATATAAAAAAATAGAATTATACAGTCAACCTTCATATACCCACCCACTAGATTCTAAAATTAACCTTTTCCTATATTTGTTTATTACATATCCCTTTCTTCATCTATCAATCCCTTTCATATTTTGATGCATTTCAAAGTAAGCTGCAGGTATCAGCAGCATGCATATTATTAACTAAAGTTTAATATTTTTAATGCTTTTAAAAAAGGTAAATCTGCTTATGATTTTGAAGTAAGGTGTGAGTTTGCTTTTGCTTTCTGATCCTAAAGAACAGTCTTTTTTTTTTTTTCCCAGGTGTGCTGAGTGTTGCTGTGCGAGGGCTTTCTCAAGTTGCAGCGCATGGGCTTACTTGCTTACTTGCCCTGCATGTGAAATCTTCCCAGACCAGGGATCGAACCCATACCCCCTGCATCAGCAGGTAGATTCTTAACTACTGGACCACCAGGGAAGTTCCCAAAGAATCGTCTTGATAAAAGACTCTCCCTTCACATCATTAGTTTACTGATTAACAAATTGAAAAGTACAAATAAGAAAAGTCTAGGAATGCCTACATTTTGATGCTAAGAACTAATCCCCCATGTAATATCTGCTGAGTGAATGAAGTTTTGTGAAATATGATTGATAGCAGGGTTTCTCCACCTTGGCACCACAGACATTTAGGGCTGGATACTACAGGGAGGGAACACAGTCCCACCCATCAGCAGAAAATTAAAGACTTACTGAGCATGGCTTTACCCACCAGAGCAAGACTATTTTCCCCACAGCCAGTCCTTCCTATCCGGAAGCTTGCACAAACCTCTTATCCTCATCCATCAGAAGGCAGACAGAATGAAAACCATAATCACAGAAAACTAACCAAACTGATCACATGGATCACAGCTTTGTGTAACTTAATGAAACCATGAGCCATGCTGTGTAGGGCCACTCAAGACAGATGGGTCATGGTGGAAAGTTCTGACAAAACGTGGTCCACTGGAGAAGAGAATGGCAAACCACTTCAGCATTCTTGCCTTGAGAACCCCATGAGCAGTATGAAAAGGCAAAAAGATGTGATGCTGAAAGATGAAGCCCCCAGGTTGGTAGGTGTTCAATGTGCTACTGGAGAAGAGCAGATAAATAGCTCCAGAAGGAATGAAGAGGTTGAGCTGAAGTGGAAATGATACCCAGATGTAGATGTATCTGGTAGTGGAAGTAAAGTCCGATGCTGTGAAGAACATGGCATAGGAACCTGGAATGTTAGGTCCATGAATCAAGGTAAATTGGATGTGGTCAAACAGGAGATGGCAAGAGGGAACATCGACATTTTAGGAATCTGAACTAAAATGATGGGAAGGGGCGAATTTAACTCAGGTGACTATTATATCTACTACTGTGGGCAGGAATCCCTTAGAAGGAATGGAGTAGCCCTCACAGCCAACAAAAGGGTTCAAAATGCAGTACTTGGGTGCAGTCTCAAAAATGACAGAATGATCTCGGTCTGTTCCCAGGCAAACCATTCAATATCACAGTAATCCAAGTCTATGCCCCAACCACTAATGCCAAAGAAGCTGGAGTTGACCAGTTCTATGAAGACCTACAAGACCTTCTAGAACTAATACCGAAAAAAGATGTCCTTTTCATAATAGGGGAATGTAATGCAAAAGTAGGAAGTCAAGAGATACCTGGAGTAACAGGCAAGTTTGGCCTTGGAGTACAAATGAAGCAGGGCAAAGGCTAACAGAGTTTTCCTGAGAGAACACACTGGTCATAGTAAACACTGTCTTCCAACAACACAAAAGACAACTCTATACATGGACATCACCAGATGGTCAATACCAAAATCAGACTGATTATATTCTTTGTGGCCAAAGATGGAGAAGCTTTACACAGTCAGCAAAAACAAGACCAGGAGCTGACTGTGGCTCATATTACGAACTCCTTATTGCAAAATTCAGACTTAAATTGAAGAAAGTAGGGAAAAGCACTAGGCCATTCAGGTATGACCTAAATCAAATCCCTTATGATTATACAGTGGAAGTGACAAAAAGATTCAAGGGATTAAATCTGACAGAGTGCCTGAAGAACTATGGATGGAGGTTTGTAATACTGCACAGGAAGTGGTAACCAAAACCATCCCCAAGAAAAAGAAATGCAAAAATGAAAAGCGGTTGTCTGAAGAGGCCTTTCAGATAGCTGAGAAAAGAAGACGAGCTAAAGGCAAAGAAGAAAAGGAAAGGGACACCTATCTGAATGCAGAGTTCCAAAGAATACCAAAGAGAGATAAGAAACCCATCTTAAGTGAACAATGCAAAAAAACAGAGGAAAACAATAGAATGGGAAAGACTAGAGATCTGTTCAAGAAAAAGGGAACATTTCATGCAAAGATGGGCACAATAAAGGACAGAAACAGTATGGACCTAACAGGAGCAGTAGATATTAAGAAGAGGTAGCAAGAATACACAGAACTATACAAAAAAAGGTCTTAATGACCTGGACAACCACAATGGTGTGATTACTCACCTAGAGCCAGACATCCTAGTGTGTGAAGTCAAGTGGGCCTTAGGAAGTATTGTTAAGAACAAAGCTAGTGAAGGTGATGGAATTACAGTCGAGGTATTTCAAAACCTAAAAAATGATGCTGTCATAGTGCTGCACTTGATATGCCAGCAAATTTGGAAAACTCAGCAGTGGCCACAAGATTGGAAAAGGTCAGTTTTCATTCCAGTCCCAAAGAAGGGCAAAGCCAAACAATGTTCAAACTACTGCACACAACTGCATTATTTCACATGCTAGCAAGGTAATACTCAAAATCTTTCAAGCTAGGCTTCAACAGTACGTGAATGGAGAACTTCTAGATGTACAAGCTGGATTTAGAAAAAGCAGAGGAACCAGAGATCAAATAGCCAACATCTGCTGGATGATAGAAAAAGCACAGGAATTCCAGAAAAACATCTACTTTTGCTTCATTGACCACCCTAAAGTCTTTGACTGTCTGGATCACAACTGGAAAATTCTGAAAGAGATGGGAATACCAGACCACTTTATCTGCATCTGAGAAACCTGTGTGCAGGTCAAAAAGCAACAGTTAGAACTGGACATGGAATAACAGACTGGTTCAAAATTGGGAAAGGAGTACGTCAAGGTTGTCCCCTGCTTATTTAACCTATATGGAGAGTACATCATGCAAAATGCTGGGCTGGATGAAGTACAAGCTGGAATCAAGACTGCCGGGAGAAATATCAATAACCTTAGATATGCAGATGACACCACCATTACGGCAGAAAGCAAAGAGGAACTAAAGAGCCTCTTAATGAAAGTGATAGAGGAGTGAAAAAGCTGGCTTAAAACTCAACATTCAAAAAACAAAGATCATGGCATCCAGTCCCATCACTTCATGGCAAATAGATGGGGAAACAATGGAAACAGTGACAGACTTTTATTTTCTTGGGTTCCAAAATCACTGCAGATGGTGAGTGAAGCCATGAAATTAAAAGACACTTGCTCCTTAGAAGAAAAGCTATGACCAACCTAGACAGCATATTAAAAAGCAGAGACATTACTTTGTTGACAAAGGTCCATGTAGTCAAAACTATAGTCTCTCCATCATGTTCAGATGTGAGAATTGGACCAGAAAGAAGGCTGAGTGCCTAAGAATTGATGCTTTCAAACTGTGATGCTGGAGAAGACTCTTGAGAGTCCCTTGGACAGCAAGGAGATCAAATCAGTCAATCCTAAAGGAGATCAACCCTGAATACTCATTGGAAGGACTGATGCTGAAGCTGAAGCTCCAATAGTTTGGCCACCTGATGTGACGAGCTGATTCACTGGAAAAGACTGTGATACTGGGAAAGACTGAGAGCAGGAGGAGAAGGGGGTAACAGAGGATGAGATGGTTGGGTGGCATCACCGACTTGATGGACATGAGTTTGAGCAAAATCTGGGAGATAATGAAGGACAGGGAAGCCTGGCATGCTGCAGTTCATGGGGGTCACAAAGAGTCGGACACAACTGAGCAACTGAACAACAACAACTATTAAGCGGGGGCTATCCTATGTGTCATATGATGTTTAGTAGCATCACGGGTCTCCACCACTAGATGCCAGTAGCAGTCAACATGCCCTCCCCAAGTTATAAAAAAACAAAAATGTCTCCAGATGTTGCTAAATGTCCCTCTTGGGGGGCAAAATCACCCCTTTAAAAACACCTAGAGACATTAGTCTGTTTACATAGCATTTCCTTCTGAGGTCAATACCCTTTTTCGGTAGGTGTTCTCAATCAGTCAAATGTGGGTTCTTAGGAAAGAATGTTGTTCCAAAGCTGATTATCTCTATGACCAAATCTTTTAAATTCTGAGCTTCAGATTGCTTTATATATAAATCAATTTTAAAATTACACTGATGATGATAATTTCATATTATTATTAAAGTGAAAAAACAGAACTTTGCTCATTAAGGGAGGAATTATTTGCCAGTTATAGTTTATTTTGTAAATAAATCATTTAAGTCTATGATCTTGCAAAAGCAGACTAAAGAACTAATGACCCTTTTATCCCCTACTTTCACTACCACTACCCCCACTTGCCCCTCCACCCCACAAATCCTCACTTTTCGAGAGTAAATACAGTTAACAGGCTGGCATATATCCATCAGACTATTTTCTGTGTTTATGAATAAATAAATATATACATGTACACATGTGGGATTTTGGTTTTAGAAAAATTGAGTTACATTAAACTCAGTGTCCTCAAGTTTGCATTCTTAATATTTTACCACAGTTGAACCATCTCTACCAATGAGTTTTAGTTCTAGACAATGTTGCAATTAACATCTTAAACACTGACTTTAGTATATAGGTGCAATTATTTCAGTAGAAAAGATTCTGAACATTGTTTCTAGTTTTCTTAATTTATTGGGTACAGAATAAAATTTTATTGGGAGAAAGAAGTTTGGCTTCTAAAAATGTTATTATTGTCTTATTCATCCTATCTCACTTTCTGTACTCAAATACATTCCAAGCGGATAAAACATTCAAACACAAAAAAATGGAACAGTCAATACACTAGAACAAAAAGAGGAGGGAATTTTTTCTTAAAATATTTTTTAAGGATATCAGATTGAAGATGGCCTACATGACACAAAACCCAGAATCCAGAAAATAGTAAACATTAAATCTAGAAATGATTGATTTTTCCTATTTATCAGTGTTTTTTAAAAACTTCTTTATTGAGGTATATTTTACATACCGTAACATTCACCCATTTTAAGTGTAGAGTTCAATATTTATTGTTTGTAGAGTTGGGTATCCATCATGACAATTAAGTTTTAGAACACTTCTATCACCCCATAAAGGAGCCCTCTTGCCTTCTGGAGTCAATCACCATGCCCACCCTTAGGTAATCACTAACTTACTTTCCGTCTCTATAGATTTACCTTTCCTGGACACTTCATATAGACGGAATCATACAATATGCGGCCTTTTATGTCTGGCTTCTTTCACTCAACATGTTTTCAAGGTTCTACCACATCGTAGCATGTATCAGTACTTCGTTCCTTTACACTGCTGAGTGGCATTCCACTGTGTATGGCTGTATCATTTTGTTTATCCATTGAGCACCTTATACATACTTGGATCGTTTCCACTTCAGGGTTATCATGAACAATACTGTTGAGCACATTAACATGCAAGTCTTTGTGTAGACAACTGTCTTCATTTCTCTTGGGTAGAAACTGAGAATTAGAATTACTGAGTGGTAGGGTAATTTTACATTCACCTCAATAAAGAAGTTAAAAAAAAAAAACAACACTGATAAATAGGAGTAGTCAGAATTCCCTGTAGCTCAAATGGTAAAGAATCTGCCTGCAGTGCAGAAGAACAGGGTTTGATCCCTGGGTCAGGAAGTTCCTCTGGAGAAGGGAATGGCAAGCCACTCCAGTATTCTTGCCTGGAGAAACCCATGGACAGAGAAGCCTGGCAGGCTACAGTTCGTGGGGTCACAAAGAGTCAGACACGACTGAGAGACTAACACTTCAGGGTAAGTTTAAGTGTAACATTTTAAGAAACTGCCAAAATGTTTTCCAAAGTGACTGTGCCATTTTACATTGCACCAGCACCATTATACATTCTCACAAACTTTCTCCACTTCCTGGCCAACATGTGTTATTGTCTCCTTGGTTATGGCCATTAGATTATAATGGGTGTGAAGTGGTGCCTCACTGAGGTTTTTACTGCATTTCCCTAGTGAATAATGATGTTGGTAACATTTCACATGCTTATTTAGTCATATGTCTATCTCTTTGGGGAAATAACTATTCAAATATTTGACCCAGTTTAAAATTATGACTTATTTGATTACATGAAAATGGTATTTTTCTTTATGGAAAAAAAACCTTAGACTAAGTTCAAAGATTAAAACAAACTAAGCAACCAAAGCAGTGGAAGACTTGTACAGCGAAAACTACAAAACATAATTGAAAGAAATTCAAGACCTAGAAAATGGAAAGGCATCTTTTCATGTTCATGAACCAGAAGAGTTGATCTTGTTAAGATGGCACTACTCTTCAAACTGACCTACAGATCCAATGTAATGCATTCCTATCAAAATCCTAAATACTTTTTTTTGGAAATTGACAAGATGATCCTAAAATTCATACAGAAATGTAAGGGACCTGGAAAAGCCAGAAAAATGTTGAGAAAGAACAAAGTAGAAGGACTCTCACTTTCTAATTTCAAAATTTACTACACAGCAAATTAAGACAATGCAGATAGAGAAGGAACAAATACTGTATTACATCACTTACATGTAGAACCTAAAAAAACCAAACTCATGGAAGTAGAATGTAATGGTAGTTGCCAGGGGCCTAGGGCATTGGAGAAATCGGGAGATGTTAGTGAAAGGGTACAAACTTCCAGTTGTAAGACGAATAAGTTCTGGGAATCTAATGTACAGCATAGTTACAGTGGTTAAGAATCCACCTTGCAATGCAGCGGACATGGGTTCAATCCCTAGTCTAGAAGATTTCGCATATTGTGGGGCTACTAAGCTGGTTTGCCACGACTACTGAGCCCACATTCTAGAGCCTGTGAGCCACAGGCTGTGCACCCTAAAGCCCTTGCTTTGCAAGAGGACAAGCCACCACATGAATAGCCCACACAGTGCAGCTAGAGAGTAGCCCCTGCTCACTGCAACTAGAGAAAGCCTGGGCGCAGCAATGAAGATACAGTGCTTTCAAATCTTTATTCCAAAAAGAATAAATGATTTTAAAAAAAGAAATGGTAATTATGTGATGTAATGGAAGCATTAGGTAATGCTATAGCGGTAATCATTTTGCAATGTAAGTGTGTTACACTTTAAATTTACACAATGTTATATGTAAATTACATCTCAATAAAATTGGAGGGGGAAATGACAATGTGACAATAGACATACAGATAGACATAGAAACCAATGAAATAGTACTGAGAATTAAAAAGTAAACCCTCTCATTTATGGTCAGTTGATGTTCAACAAGGATGCCAAGATCCATTAGTTGGTGGGAACAGTCCCACCAACAAATGGTGCTGGAACAATACATAGCCACCTGCAAAGGAATGAAGTTGGATCCCTGTTTCACACTGTATATAAAAATTAACCCAAAGTGGATCGTAGACATAAATGTAAGAGCTAAAACTATAAAACTCTTAGGAAGAAATACAGGCATATATCTTCATGACCTTGGAATAGGCAATGGTATCTTAGATATGACACCAAAAGCCTGAGTGACAAAAGAGAAAAATAGAAAAATTGATCTTAATCAAAATTAAAAACAGCTGTGCTTCAAAGGATGCATCAAGAAAGTAAAAAGATAACCCACAGAATGGGAGAGGACATTTGCAACTCATATGATAAAGGACTTGTATCCTGAATATATAAAAACATTTATAAGTTAACAGTAAAAAGACAAATAACCCAATTTTAAAATGAGCCAGTGATATGAATAGATACTTCTCCCAAGAAGACACACAAATAGCCAACAAACACATGAAAAGATGTTCAAAATCATGCCATTAAGGAAATGCAAATCAAAGCGAGATGCCATTTCACCAAGATGACTAAAAAAATACAGACAATAATAATGATAAAGAAAAATTGGAACCTTCATACATTGTTGATAGTATTATAAAATGGTGCAACCACTTTAAAAAATTGGTGGTTTTGTAGGTAATGCTCGTTATAGTAGTATTCATAAAAGCCAGAAAGCAGAATCAATCCAAATGTCCATCAACTGATGAATGGGTAAACAAAATGTGATATATCCATACAATGGAATATTATTTGGCCATAAAAGGGAATGAAGTTCTGATACATGTTATGGCATGGATGAATGAATCTTGATATACAATGCTACATGAAAGAAACCAGACATAACAAGCCATACATTGCATGATTCCATTTAAACAAAATATCCAGAATCAACAAATGCGTAGAGACAGATGAGTGGTTGCTTAGATCTGAGGGGAATGGGGGGATTATGAGTGACTGCTAGTAAGTGTGACATTTCTTTATGGGGTGATGGAAGGTTGTATTACTGTGAATATACTAAAATCACCAAATTTAACATTTTAAAAGGGTGAATTTTATGTTATATGATTTATATTTCAATAAATCTGCCACTAAAAATAAAAGGATAAAATTGAAAATCAACAAGGACCTACTGTATAACACAGGCAACTCTACTCAATACTCTGTAATTACCTGGATGGGACAAGAATCTGAAAAAGAGTGGGTATATGTGTGTGTATATATATATATATATATATACACACACGTGTGTGTGTGTGTGTGTACAGAATCACTTTGCTGTACACCTGAAACTAACACAGTACCGTAAATCAACTATATTCCAAGATAAAGTAAAGATTATATTTAATGGGAAAAAGAAATATTTGAAATGCAAATAACAAAGGGCTAATTTCATAAAATAAGAGTTTTTACAAATCAATAAAAAAGCAGCAATCCCACTAGAAAAATCAGTAAAGGGCATGGAAAGACAGCTTATAAAAAAAAAAAGAAAGAAAAAAAATTTTTTCTGGTGGTGTGGCTTGTGAGATCTTAGTTCCCCAACCAAGGATTGAATCCAGGTCCTCAGAAGTGGCAGAACAGAGTCCTAACCACCAGACCACCAGGGGATTCCAAAAAAAAAAAAAGTTTTAAATGTCCAAAATTCAACCTTGCAATAAGCAAGAGGCAAATTAAAACAGGACTTCAGCAAAGTGACAAAAAAGATGTTATCACAGGAGGATGTGGAGAAACACACTCTGCATCATTGGTAGGAGTATAAACTGCAACATCATCTTCAAAGGGATATAAATAAAATAAAACTTGAAACACACTTTGACTTAACAATTCCACTTTTAAGATTCCATGAGTTCAAGTCTCACATGAACACGAAACATGCACAGGGGTACTCCATGCAAGGTTGTCCATAACTGCACGAGAACAGAAACAGTCTAAGAGCTAACTAAATAAATCATGGTGTAACTATAAAATATGCTACTACAGAGCCATTAAAAAGTATCAGATCTATAAGTATTGATAAGGAACAAATATCAAGATACATTGTGTATGCTACTACAGAGCCATTAAAAAGTATCAGATCTATAAGTATTGATAAGGAACAAATATCAAGATACATTGTGGAGTAAAAAAAAAAGGTATAAAACTTCATGTTTAATGTGATACTAGTATCACTTAGGATTCCCAGATGGCTCCAGTGGTAAAGAACCGGCCTGCCAATATAAGAGATGCAGGAGATGAGGGTTTGATCCCTGAGTCAGGAAGATCCCCTGGAGGAGGAAATGGCAACTCACTCAGTATTCTTCCCTGGAAAACCCCATAAACAGAGGAGCCTGGCAGGCTACAGTCCAAGGGGTCACAGAGTCAGACACGACTTCGCAACTGAGCACAAGTATTACTTCTTACAGAAAGCATACACGAACAAGTAACACAATTTGTAAATGACACGGATAGAGTAGGATAATTAGTTAAGTTTAGAAATCCCACTATATTTTAGTATAATTTACCAGCCTTTTGCTAATATACAAGTGACTTAATTAGCGCCAGGACAGTCCCAGTTAGGCCAGAGAGGGTCAAAGGAGGAACTAATCATGTAAGCCCTGATGCAGGTCCAAGAATGGGGAAGAAGGTGGTCTTCTCTTCTCCCCACTTCTCGTTTGATTATAAAAATGCAGCCCTATTGAATAGTTCTCAAGGTTGTGCTCCCTTGCCGGCCTGCTTGTATTTCTCACAAGCCTCCTATGCTAATAAACTCATTCTTTACTGGCCACTTTGCCTCACACTTAACTCTCTGAGCTTCACTAAGACCTGACACTAGTTGAACGGTTTCAATTAACAGATCAACACAGTGAGTTCCCATTCCCTCCTAAGTCAGGGATCTTGGGTTCAAGTCCGAATTTGAGTTTTGGCTGAGTCTCACCTGAGAAGAAATGCAGATTCAGAAAGAATCTGTATTTAAGCTCTGCCTTAAAAAGGGTCTCCTCTTCCAGGCAAGTTTTCTGAACAGCCTCCTCGGATGGTGTACAGGGACTGGTGCTGAAAGAGCTACCCCACGAACACTCCCTGTGGTGGTGGGCTTTCAGCCATGTGCCATTTGTTGTTGTTGTTGTTTTTATTAGTTTATTTATCTATTTTTTTAAGCCATGTGCCATTTGGCTGTAGAGCTATATTCAGTTCGCTGAACGCTGTTTAATTCTTGTGAAGCACAGTAAAGTGAACGAGCACCATTTAAAACATAAACTTGCTAACATTTATTGAGTACAAGTAAACCCTTCCCATGCATTTACTCATGTAATGCTCACCACGATCCTTTGACACAGGTATTATTTTACCAGTGGCTCAGAGAAAGCAGGGGTTTGATTCCTGTTCCTCGGTCAGCCTCTAAATAATCTAGGGTGAGTTTGGAATCGGATGGACTCTTTGTCAAACCAGAAAAGAGAGGAAAGGGCAAGACTAGAGCCAGGACTCTCCACTTCAGGTCCAGGGTGCTTCCGTTTGCTCTGCGCTGCCTCGCAACACCGGAGAAAGGTCAAGATCCCCAGTCACCCAGCGGGTCCCGCACCTTCCACCTGGCTTCCAAGACGCAGCCCTCCCCCAGACGCATCACCCGGGAACCTACTTCCCGGCATCCTCCCCGTGCGACCACTCACTTCCGGTCCTAACTAGGCCCGAGTAGAAGCATCACTCGGCCAGCACCCTGCTCTTGGGAAACGCTATCCGCCAGGATTCCCGGCTGTACGCCCTTGTCCCACTGTCGCCCACGCCTTTGGTCAACACAGTCCCCTTACCTGCCCTGCGCCCCCCACCCTGCGGCCCCGGGCTCCCACGCTGATGACCGCCCTCACCTCCTCTCTCTTCGCCTGCTGCGGCCTTTTACAAACACGGCCAAACTGTTCGCTGTAACGACAGTCGTTATTGGTCAGAGCCGCCCACGCGCGGGGAGGGCCCACCCCGCCTCAGTTCGCGTTGTCTGACGGGAGTTGTAGTTTCCTCCTCCTGGAGGCAGCGGACAATTGCTGCAGAATCAGGTGGAGGAATCTGCTCCTACCAGGCGGTTGTACCACTTACTTTTTTTTTTTTTTGCTATGGCAAGAGTGCTCTGGACAACTCTGCTGGTACTGGAAGGCACAGACAATTCTAGCGCTGGTCATGGCTATTTCAGGCCTGAGTGAGTCCTGTTTCTGGGTAGAATTCCATCCGTCACTGATGCAAGTCTTAAGATTTTCTGTATTTTTAGCAATGTCGGCTGCGATTTAGTGTTTTGTCAAGGAGTGTTGTCCACCAAAGTATTCGCCGTGCCTATCACTTGTGTGTTTGTATCAAGTTATCTTTTTCTCCCCTAATTATACTCTGACGTATTACTTGAACGTTTTCCCCTAGAAAGGGTTGGAATTGAGTTGAGTTCCGGCATGACCTAGTTTTGGTCCATGGTTTTGCACAGGATAAATCTACATACTCTTTGTTGACAATAGCTGCTGAGTACAAATGTGTTAAGGGTGAGGCTTGTATGTACTGGAAAACCCCGGAATGAGATTTCGTGCACCTTTAGCCTTCATCCTGCTACTTATTAATCGTTGCACTGTGGACTGGTCGCCTGAGAACTGTCAAATGAAATAATATGGATAAATAAAATGGTGAGAGCTGTTGTTTGTTATATTCAGGGACTTACTGAGGACTGTAGTCAATGGGACAGTCTCTCAGCTCTGAGGAAGTGATGTGAGGAGGTTATGGGGGGAGGTTAGCACATCTATGATTTTGGAGACGGAGTATGTGCCATCAAGCACACATTGGTAGAGAGGTGCTTCTGGTCACAAAGCACAGGTATCTTAGTTAATGATTTTAGTGTTTTTCTAAGTATGGAAAGATGCAGGAAACTAGGTTCATAAAATCTCCTGAAAACATCCATATGCAGTCCTATTCTCCCAATTTTTCCAGAGCACAAAGTGCCTTGTTTCTGATCTCCACCCTGAACTCCCTTCAAGGTGTTGAAGGTCAGTGACTGCAGTGGCTGATGACTTAATCCTTATAGAGCCAGATGGTGAGTGATATTCTTTAGCTGGCAGAACCTTAGTCTTCTTAACTACTAATAAAAGAAGGGGTCCCTTCCGTGATTAAGATTTGCTATGTTGTTTCCTAATCTGGAGGTAGGGGGAGAAGGGCACATTTTTTCTTTTCCATGGAATTTTTCCAGTTTTGTCTTTCCATTTCAAGTTTTAAAATGATCATCAGAATATCCTGGATCAGGACTTCCCTGGCTGTCCAGTGGCTAAGAATCTGCCTTCCAATATACAAGGGAGATGGGTTAAATCTCTAATTAGGAAACTAAGATCCCACATGTCATGGAGGGACTAAGGCCCCACACTGCAACTACTGAACCCACACACCCTACAGCCCATGTGCCACAAGAGAGAAGCCCATGCACCACAACTAGAGAAAGTCCACACTATACAACGAAGAGCCTGTGCAGCCAAAAAAATTCTTTAAAAAAGTATATCCTGGATCATCTAAATGATCACCTAATAATGGTGGGGTTTCAACGTCTGGTTGTGTTTATGATTATATTAGTGCCAAGTGACTACACAAAGCAGTTGTTCTCAGTTGGGAGCACTGCTTACACATCTAGTAGATGCCATAGGTGTTGAAGATCCTCCAATGTACAGGACAGCCCTCACAGCAAAGAATTATCTGGACCAAAATGTTAATAGTGTCACAATTGAGAGACTCTGTTGTAAAGAGAATGTGTTTAAATTTTTTTCCAATGGAATCGCCCAAATGCATCCTAAGAGATCCGTGGGTTTTCAGCTGATACACATTATATGTTCCAAACAACCTCATTCTAAAACAGGTTTCCTTCTTCCAAGCCAGGCACGCTGGGTTCTTCAATTCCTTCTTCAAATAAGGGCTTTATATAAATAAGGGCCTTCTTTATTTCAGTATGTTAACATTTTTTTACCCACTTAATTCTCATTGTTTTTATAATATTTTTCTAATTGTTATAGGTTTGGGATTTTTTTTTTCCTTTCTTCTTTGGCTCCCCTGGGTCTTTGTTGCAGTGTGTGGGCTTCTCTTGGGGACCACAGGCTCTAGAGTGGACGGACTCAGCAGTTGCAGCATGTGGGTTTAGTTGTCCCTAGGCATGTGGGATCTTAGTTCCCTGACCAGGGATCAAACCTGTGTCTCTCCTGCATTAGAAGGTGGATTCTTAACCACTGGACAACCAGGTAAGTCCTGGAAATAATTAATTAATAAGGTAATAGTAGATAACCTTGTCTTCCTGACCTTAAGAATGTTTCTAGAGTTTCTCCATTTGCATGAGCCAACCCACTCCAGTACTCTCGCCTGGAAAATCCCATGGACGGAGGAGGCTGGTAGGCTGCAGTCCATGGGGTCTCAAAGAGTCGGACACGACTGAGCGACTTCACTTTCACTTTTCACTTTCAGGCATTGGAGAAGGAAATGGCAACCCACTCCAGTATTCTTGCCTGGAGAATCCCAGGGACGGGGGAGCCTGGTGGGCTGCCGTCTATGGGGTCGCACAGAGTCGGACACGACTGAAGCGACTTAGCAGCAGCAGCAGCTTTCACCCTAATTATACTTAGTTCTTTAAGAAAGATGTCTAGTTCAAAAGTATTGTTTTCAAAACTTCCTCTATTACTTTCAAAGATAAATGTTATCTTTTTCCTGCAACTTGCTTTTGTCACTTAACATAAGATACTATGATCATATTTCTTAAAAAAAAAAAAAAAATATTTTTTGGCTGTACTGGGTCTCGTTGCTCCGAGGGCATCTCTCTAGTTGTGGTGAGTGGGGGCTTCTAATTGTAGTGCACAGGCTTCTCATTGCGGTGGCTTCTCTTGTAGTGGAGCACAGGCTCTAGGTGCATGGGCTTCAGTAGTTATTATTCAATATGCAATCACTATGTCTAAAAGTCCTTGGAGGTCAAACAGACAAAGGATATAAACAGAAATATCACAGAAAAGAAACACAAACAACCAATTATCATGGGGAAAAAAATCACTAACTTTACTTGCAATCAGAGAAATAAAAGAGATCATTTTACATGTCTCAGATTGGCAAAAATGAAAGCTTAATAACAATCAGCATTGGTAAAAGCAGGGCAAATGGGTGCTTTCAGACATTTTTGGTTGGAGTGTAAAACGATACAACTTTTAAGAGGGCAATCTGACAATATATATCATACAATTTTTACACTTTACATTCTTTACTCCATCTCTCAATTCTAAGTATCCTAGAGAAATAGTACACACATGCACACAAACGCATTCTTGAACTGTTGTTCCAGTTTTTATATAAAATAGAGGTATTTTTTTGTTGTGTATTTCCAAATGGGTGAACAGTAGAGGTTTTGTTTTTGGTGATCATTTACTTACCTTTGTGATTTATTCATAATTTATTGTCTTGAGATGTTAAAAAAAATTATTGCTTTCTTAAATCCATCTGCTCCTTCCTCTCTGCTTCCTTCTCTCTACAGCCCACTGAATCAGGAAGGCAGTCTGCACTAAACATCCACACCTCCCACTCCCTAACCCACTGCATCCACATTTTGTTCCTACTATTTCGCTGAAAGTGTTAGTTTTTAAAGTCACCAATTACTTCTTTACTGCTAAATCCAGTGAACATTTTTCCCCTCTGCCACACTTGACCCTTCACTACTATTTCCTTGAGTTGTTTCCTTCCTGATCTCTGCAACATTATGGGCCTTCAGTATTTCTCCCCCGTCAGGCAGCTCTTCCTCATTCTCCTTTGCAAGCTTAGCTGTCTCTGCCCCCTTCCGTACAGACAGACCTAAGAGTTCTGTCCTCAGTCCTCTTCTTACTCTACTGCCTCTCTGGGTGACTGCCACTCCTTGGGTTGAACTACAGCCATCTCTATTCCAGTCTGGATCTCCCTTCCAAATTCAACATCATTATCTACTGGATATTTCTACCTGAATGTGTTACGTGCCTACGCCCCACATTTTGTAAGGTAGATCTCATAGAACTGGCCCTGGTTTGGTCCTTTAGTTTTAGCTCTTATCACCTCACAACCAGTATTTTAGGTGGTAGTACTATCAGCACACAGCAGAAAGCCATTTGTTTAAAATGAGATTGAGATAATTAAATTAATTAAATGATTTACTACCTACAGGGTATATATACAGCATTGAGGAAAACAGTCACCAGCTTTTAATAGGGAACACAGGTTTTAAAGATATAATCACATAAATACATAATTTAAAATTATGACAAATGCTCTAAAGGAAGACTGTAAGATGACTTGAGAGGCTCCTGATTTAGACTGTGGGTAGAGAAAGGAAGAAGTTTTAGAGGAAGAGACATTTAAGTGGAGAGCTGAAGACAAACAGCAGACAGACAAGAGGCATTCACACGGCAGGGTTCTGCAATGGGAGTCCTGATCCCCAATCCATCCTGCTCTGCCTCGCTTTGTGAAGCATTTCACCTGTGCCAGCTGGCTCAATATTAGGCTCTGCCAACAGAGGGAACTAGAGGAACATGCAAGGCAATGACAGGAAGGAATGTTCTTTATGGGTTCTGGTTTAATCTTTATATTCAGTGTGCAATCCAATGGATCAGTGTACAGAAGACCCAGGGGTGCTCCCCTCAGTGGTTCTCTGGACCTGTCCCTGCTGCACCCTCAGGCTACACTTTTCCTCAGTTGCAGCTGCTTCTATGGCAGTTTTGGCTGCACCAGCCTGTAACACCCTCAAAGGCTGACAGATAAAATACAGGACGCCCAGTTAAACTTGGGATTCCAGTTAAACATCATATAACTTTTAGTATGTTTCATGTAATATTTGGGACTGTGCTTTCACTTGCTAAATCTGGCAACCCTAGCTCCCTCACCTGGTGGACCATTTCTAAAGATCAACTCTGGCCAATGGTAGGCAGCTCCTAAGGAACAGCTCTGGCCCAAGTTTCTTACCAGGCTGCAGGTTCCTGTGATAATCAAGCCCACTTTGAAGAGGTTAGAAACTTCAAGTGCTCTTCTAAACCCTTAGCTTCTGCACTGTCCACTCTGCTCAGAAGTAGTAGCTTTTTTTTTTTCTTTGCACTTGCAATTTTTGGACTCCTTCTAGGGGTTAACCATTTTTCACTATTTACACTAAAATTTCCCTTTTCAAATTTTAGTGGTGGTCTCTGTCTCCTGATGAGATTCTAATATATAAAGTGGCTTGCAGTGAAGTTGGGTAAGCACAGACTATACTTTAGAAGACAACTGCAGGCCGTATTAAAGATTTTGGTCATTGTTGCTCAGTTGTGTCAGACTCTTTGTGACCCCATGGACTGCTGCATGCCAGGCTTCCCTGTCTGTCACCATCTCCTGGAGTTTGTTCAAACTCATGTCCACTGAGTCAATGATGCCATCCAACCATCTCATCCTCTGTTGCCCCCTTCTCCTCCTGCCCTCAATCTTTCCCAGTATCATGGTCTTTTCCAAAGATGTTAGATTACATCCTAAATATAATCTGAAGCAAAGACTTTCAAGAAGGGAAGAGTCATGATCAGATCTACATCTATAAAAGATTCCTTTGGGCTTCTGATTCTGGCAAAAAGGTTAGCAGTCTGGTACCTGGATCTTTACCCTTCTGGAAACCACAGGGAGCAATAAGGAAAACCTATGACCACCAACTCCCATAGACAGTATCTTAAGTGAAGCCAGGGATACAGAGAAAACTCAACACATTCCACATTGAAGTGTGGTATTGGATGGGAGGCCAACCGAGTGCTGTCGGGGAAGGACAGGGAGTGAGGAGGGGGCCAGCAGTGGCAGACCTCAGAAATCACTTGCAAATATTCAGTCTGAGAGCCAGATCGTGAGTGGAGCCAGCTGTCGGAAGGACTGAACTAGTATGTGAGTACTGGAAGAGGCAGGGAGGGAAGATGTGTTAAGTGCTTAAAGGGTCCAGAGGAGATGTCTTTCAGAAAGCAAGTTAGAGGATCTCCTTGAAGACAAGAGTTTTGTCACTTAATGGAGCACATGAAGGAATCAAGGGCGCTCGGCTGGCACAGAACTTCTGAACAGGGCCTCATCCCAGAGAGGAACCATGGCTACGCTTTTAAGGAGACAATTCATTGTAGCCACAGAGGAGGGAGGTAAGAAACCCTGACAGGGTCTTTCCCCTTCATCCTCCTGCTGGTACTTGGTCTAGAAAAAACCAACCGTTTCAAATATGAATAAACAGAAAGGAGTAAGCACAGCATTTGTACCAAGATACTGTAATTAAAAATAAGAAAGACAGCAAAACTTACCCAGAGTTTCCCTGGAGAAAACTCACAAGAAAATGTTCCCATAAAGCGGTTGAAAATAATACACTGACATTCCAATGTAAATTTTAAAAATCTAATGAAGCAAATGCAGCTAAGAAATACAAGAATTCAGGGAAGAGCTGTCCCTAAAGTGAAACAGAAATTGGTAGAGTTTAGGAAACAGAAAAAAAAATTTTTTTTTTCCAGAAATGAAGGTTACATTAAAAGGAACACAAGTGAGTCGGGATACCACAGGAAGCATATTAAGGAACAGAGGTTAGAGATGAGGAACGCAGGGACTTCCCTGGTGGTCCAATGGTTAAGACTCCAGGCTTCCAATGCAGGGGACGCGGGTTCGATCTTTGGTCAGGGAACTAAGATACCGTATGTCATGGTGCCAAAAAAAAAAGCAAACGAAAAGATAAAAATAATTAAGCACAAATGATAGAAATCAATGACAGGCAGAGGAAACCCAACATACAATTGGAGTTGCCAAAGAAAACCAAAGCAGTGGAATAGTACAAATATTTATGAATATAATTCAGGAAAACAAGAAATATTAGCTTGGTGCATGTACTTGGCTCAGGGAATGTTTCTTTTCTTACACAATGTCTTCCCTGGCTTGTCTCTTCCCATTTGCCTGATTTTCCAGTATTTAGTCCTCTCACATTCTCCATAGTTCTGTGAAACTTCTCACAATATACATTCCGACCTCTAGAGAGCCTTAAGTCTGGCCTGCTGACCATCCATCTGGATTGGCTGCCAGGTCTCTTCACAACTGTAATCCTAGGACTTCCTGTTATCTCACTCCTGTTTGATCCTGTTTCTAGATACTACATCGTATTTTTTTTCCTGACTTAATTCTTGTTCTGATGGAGTTTATCCAGTTTATCCCTGAGAATCAGTCTTCTATGAACTTACATATCTAGTCTTTATTCTATTGTGACCCATGACATAATTCATTTACACTTCTGAAAACAGTGCCCCACTGATTCGTAGGTTCAATGTTGTCATTGGGCATTTTTCTCAATCCTTTTTCTATCTGGTAAATTTTAGGATGGGCCCCTTAGAGGCTTGGCATCCTAAAATTTCATAGTGGTATGGCTTCATATGCATCTTTCCTATTTATTGTGCAAACTCAACATTAGCTTTTCTTCAATCTTAAAACTCAAAAAAATCACCAGGGAAATTTTCTTTTATTTAGTAAATTCCACCCACTCCCCTATTTTCTGTTTTCTTCTTGGAACACTTACTGATTTTATATTATAAACCTCCTCAATTGATCCATATTTATTTTTTCTAATTTTGATTTCTGTTCCAGAACATCTCCTTGTCTTTTAATACTCTCACTGAATGTATTTATTCTCATTTCTTGTTGTGACATTTTATCAGTATTCTGTTTTAATTTCTTGAATACAGTATAAGTTTTCGGATTCTTGAGAGCTGCTGTTTATTTAGTTCTACCTTTTGCAATCAAAAGTTTTTCTCAATTTCTGGTGACCTTTGGCTGACTTCATTGAAAAGTGAAGCACTAAAAACCTGTTTGGAAGGTTTGTGTACATGGGCAGGGCTTACTGGTCAGCACACTCCACTCGAAGAGGACTGGTGGCCGGTTACTTTACGGTTTTGTTGTTCGGTTGCTCAGTTGTGTCTGACTCTTTGCGATCCCATGGACTACAGCATGCCAGGGTTCCCTGTCCTTCACCACCTCCTGGAGCTTGCTCAAACTCATGTCCACTGAGTCAGTGAGGACCCTCAAATATCAGCATCTGTCTTTTCACTCAAGAGCAGCTTAGGATTTCCACAGTAGGGGCCTCTAAACCTTGCGTGTTTAAGTATGGTTATTGGTCTTCTAGAGCTGAAAACACATAAGCTAGGGATCTCATTTATCTAGTATGTAAATCTGCTTAACTCCTACCTTCTGTGCAGTAACTCATTTAAGCATATTAACCCTGAGTCAAAAATCTACTTTTTCCTTTTTTAGGTGAATTACTATTAGAATAACTTCAGCCTCCAACTTCAGAGGCCATAATGTAAAGTACTACTCAACTGAGACTCATTCATATACATTTTACTCAAGGTTCTTAAATTAAAATTTGTGGTTTTAGAGGTATGTTCTTCAAGTTCTAAACAGTCAAAATGTAGTCACTGGAAAAAATGCAATAACCCTGTACACAAAGATTTTGTCTTTAGAAATCATCACTCTTTCATTGAAAGGGTTTGCTCTTTATTTCCTACAAACACAGTTTATTTTTCCAATTCAACTGTAACCTCAAGAGCACCCTGCAGCTCTTAGTAAACTCAACTCTAATTCTCTATGCAAACTAGTCCTTATCAACCGTCTTTTCCAAAGCAATAGAACTCTTAACATACATACAAAAGGAAGCTAAGCAAGCACAGAAACAAAACAAGAATAAAACTAGAAGGTGAGTCTCATTTTCCACAGGGAGAGAATATCAACAAGGAAAATGAGATCCTGATTTCATATAATAAGTTTTCTATAGCAATTCTTTGCAGTATCCCAATGCAAAGCATGGTTTCTGGAATAAGATTAAAAAGAAATCTAACAAATACCTGAGTGAATATAACAATATGGCTAGACCAAAAAGAAAAAAAAAATCTCACACACAATAATCACTGCAAGAAGATCCCAAAGGTTATAGAAAACATAAAGGAACTTTAATATCCAAACAGTCAGGGCAAAGAATACTGGATTAATGAACCCCTTAAGTGTGAACCACTTCAGGTTCTTTACAGTACCAGATGTATTTTAAAGTAAAATCTGAATGTATATTGCAGAGAATGAATTCATTTTAAAAACTGTAATTTCCTTACCGGATACTAATACCAGTATGATTTTTAGACTGTAAATTTTTAAAATGATTTAACACTGAGAATAAGATTTAAAGCAAAGTTAGCAATGTTCCTGAATTGCAAATTTGTTCAGTAGTAACCCTTTGAGTAATACTACTTTCTTCTCAAAAAGTAGTCTGTACATTTTAGAATTGTGCAATAAAAAATATTGGCTAATAAAAAGTGTTATTACTTGAGATAGTCAAAATGAACGGAAAACTACACTTTTGCTTACATTATTTATGCCCAAATAATTTACCCTGCAGTCCACAGATGTATAGGACATAAAAATTTTTTTGAATAAGAGAAAAGCAAGAGAGGGTCCTAAAACAGGAACATAAACCAGAAGAATCTAAAAACAGCATCCTGTTATTTCATTTTTTGAGTATTTCATTTAAGCTGCTTTTGGTTGCATGCCCTGATCTGTAGAAGTTGACAAGGAAATAAAATTTCCAAGTGTTTACAACTGCATAGAATTGAGCCCCAGAGAATTACACATTTATGAGCTGTCTTTCCTGGGCTCTGGTTTACTGGAGTATTGGCTTAGAGACCAGTTCAGGCTCCTTTGCTGCTACCTGGAGAATACAGGCCAGGAATCTCTTAAGATTCCATGGGCCTTTTCTGTTCCTAAACAAAACATCGGGAGCTCTCTGGTCTTAAAAAGAACAACCAAGCATCCAAATAGGTATAGTGGGGATCCTTTCCCTTTGTGAGTCAAACAGGAGAGTTTGTGACTTTTATTGAAAACAAAACAAAACAAAATCTCCCACAATTGTTCTAAGAGACTCTGAAATGTACTAGAAATTTAAAAACTAGAACAATGCCATCAAAGATTAAACTTCTTAATGCTTGGAGCCAACCCAAAATAATAAAACGAGGAACTCCAGGAAAACAGGTACCAAAAGAATCAAAGTAATGATTGCACTGAGGATTCTCCTCTTCGAAGGCGGTTTAAGGAGGTAGGATTTCAAGGGTTTTTGTATTTTTTTTGTTTATCTTTTGGCCTCTGAACATTTAAAAAATGCTTTGCCCGGCTGGTCATTCAGGCTAATTTTGGAGTTCACAAGGAACCCCCATGCCTGACAAGGATATTCTACAGTTTCACAGCTATCATTTGTACATATTAAAATCAAGTTGATTTACTCTTTTTGAGTAAATATAACTAGAATATGGCAAATTAATATATTTTTTACATACAACTTTGTGTCTCAAAATTCTTGAAAAACAAGAGCTGATGACTTTGTATTCAAAGACTACCAAAGTGTGTATTTGATATTCACATGCAAACAAAACTTTATAAATCTCCTGTCGACTCTGCATGATGCCTTTAAGGAGGAAATGACATACAAAGTTTGGTAACTGTGCAAAATATTAAATTGCTAAAACATTTTACATAATGAAATAATACATGTAAATATAGAAGTTGACGTATGAAATTAACATGGGTTCATAAGAACTTATCACATTTCAGAGATTTTCTTTAGTAACAAGTTTTTGTTTTTATAATTCCTGGTACACAGCAAAGTTTATCACAGAAGATAAAACCCTTTTAAACAGATTCAACAGGGAATTCTTGAGGCACCTTCTCATATAAAACACAAGATGAATACAATTATCAATCCATCTGAGAAAAGTTTTCAATCTAAATGAACATCATTTTTTTTTCCATTTAAGTGTATTTTACAGAACTTTCATAAGGCAAGACAAATTGTGAAAAAATGTAGATACAAAAATGATGTAAATTAATAATTTATATTTAAAAACGGCAGAGGAAAACAGTGGCGATGGGACAGCTCAAACAATGCCTATTTCAAAAAAACCTAAAACAGAATTGTGCATTAGCTGAAGATTACAAAGAACTTCTAGACTCTGCACAGTTTTGGTTTTTCTTTACATCTTTATATTACATGTTTTAAATCATACCAGGAATGCAAACTAGAACTGCACACTACTTCAGTGGAAAAAAGTTCAACATTGTGCAATTTTCTGCCTCAATTTTAAAAAAGTGGCAGCAATCCCTGCATTTGTATTTGAAACAAGGATCTGAGAAACTTTATCAAAAAAGGTAATGAAGGCAAAAATTGGCAGACATCCAGCATCTTGTTTCTTTTTAAAACAATGTGGATGATAAGTAATTTCATGATTGAAAAATGAATCTTTTAAATAAATACACTGTATCTGACATTTGCACTGACTGATTTGATAAATCTGTAAGTAAACAACGGCTTTACTACTCCCTGTAGCCTTAAGCCCCTGACTTTAGATTCTGGAGTCCTTTTTCACTGGGTTTCATACCCTGCCACTCGGTACCCTGCAGGCTGATTAGGCATCATGCTGCCATTCTGTCCTGGAGGTGGCTGCACTCCATAATTTGGTCCCATCCATGGTGGAGAAGACTGTGTCTGACTGGTGGAGAATGTGAAAGAAGCAGAGGGGAAGGGAAATCCACTGATTAAAATAAAATGTAATGTCAAGAAGAAATTACACATATGTGGGAAATATCCTTTTTCTTAAGCCCAAATATAAGAATAATTGTTATGTCAGAGAAAGCAAAGGCAAAAGGTTTTTTGTTTTAAAAATAAGCATCCATGTGGCTTTAATTTGTACGGTTTAATTCTGTTAGTTTTACTACAGCTAAGAAAATACCCTTCATCTATAAACATTTATTCCCTTTGAATTCAGAAAGACTCATCTCTAATTTCAGAACTGTTCTCCTGGGGTTTGACATACGGTGAACAAGCCACTGTCTCAAAGAATCTTGATCATCTGGTATAATACGGACTTGCATTTATATTACTCAAAGAAGAAATTAAAGTATTTATTAGTATATGTAAGCTTATAAATATTTCAGCATAACAAGATTCATTTTAAATAAAAACTGCAAAGTGTTTTTCAGAAATTTAAGTAAAATCGCATTATTCAGGATGTATAGAGAAGTTTTTGTATAACAATGTATGAATAAACCCTCTGCACAGGAAAAAAGCCTAATGAATAAAGCAACTAGGATCAAAATAACTGTATCCAAGAAAGGCTAGTGACCATTAGTCACATAAAAACCTTAACAACTATTAAGTTCCTATTTTCTTACTTAAATATTTGTTGAGTCATTCAAGCATTACCCAAGTCCTTATAATGCTGGTTATAAATCAAAGCAACACATTTGCAGGCAATTTTTTAAAGATATACACTTAAAACTATAATGTAAAAGACTCTCTAAGTCCTTCAAAGGCTATGCTTTAGATAGAAGGCCACATTACCTGCTAATTACTTAAAATCTCTTCTTAAGTTCTTGACATTTTCAAAGGTTAATAATGAAGGAAAAGAACAAGTGTGCTTACTTAAATCCTTGCTGGTTCCACGGCTGGCCATACATTCCATATGCAGGTACTTGCCAACCATTAGGCATATACTGGCCAATTTGTTGCGCATTCCCATACCACTGGCCCCACTGGCCATAAGCTTGTGGATATCCAATTTGATTCTGCTGTTAAGTAAAGTTATAACAGATAACTCAGTATTATTTGAAATTATAGGTGCATATACAGTCCTTATATACCACAAATACATAGCCATAACACATAGAGTCATCATTACAATGACAACTGAAGGATAAGCAAAAGTAAGTTGTCACTGCTAAAAAACTGCGAGGTCATACTGCTTCAACTCTACAGTGATGCTCTAAATGCCATACTCTTTGAGCCAGCAGGTAATGGCCTAGAAATAAATATTAAACTCAGGATAACATTTAAGTGTTTTGTAAATTATCCATATGACTGTTTCCTTTAGATAAGGAAGATATGAAGACTATTCTTATATTCAGTTTACTTAAGAAAGTTATATAGTTTAGGATTTTCTCAATCCTATCCTAATGTTTCATTTACTATTTCCTTATAGAAATGTTTGTGGGATCAAGTTTGAACTACTAGAGCTGCCTGGAAAAACAAAGGTGGCAAAATCTGGAAGAAAACACCAAGGTCCTAAATATATTTATAGCTTTTGTTTCAACTGAATTCAAACATGCTTGTGAGTTCTCCGAATAGTACGTTAAGTCTACTAAGAATTAGAAAAAAATTTAATACCCTGTTAGGTTTGTCAGAACATTTTAAAATCCACTGTGGTGTGAGCATGAGTCAGTTGAGGCAGTCACATTCATCATGTCACCACTGCATCCATGAACCATCACTCTGGAACTATAATATTATACATGTAGGAAGAGCCCCTATATGCCATCATTGTAGCTAGAAACATTAACAAGGATTATTAACAATTTCATTAAAAAATACCTATTAGCCCAGCCATTACTTTGCAAAGTCAAGAACCCTCTCACCTGTTGCACAGGATTTATCATATCGAGAGTTTCTTTGCCCCAATAGCATTTCACAACATGGCCTTCAATGGTAGTTCCATTAACAGAAACAATTGCATGTGCTGCACTTTCATGGGAATTGAACCTATTGAAAATAATATTAAGAATTACAATATAAACTGTTTAAGGTACTTATAAATAAAACATATTTGAAAAAATCAAACTGGGCCTGAGGTAAAACAGGAATTTAATATAAGAGAATAGAGAATAAAATGGCTTCATTTTTTGGAGAAACTTGTCTTAATAGAAAATGATTTGCCTTTGTATTGGAAGGAAGGAGTTATTGTGGCGAATTTAATAAAAGCTAGAGAAATTTCTATTTCTTTATAACCAAAGTAAATTTTAAAGAAAATCACTAAGTTAAAAGTTCAAAAAGATCTGGAGGTAAAAGTTTTTTTAAAAACCACACCTACCGAACAAAAGAATATCCTTTATCTGGAAAGACTCGAATTTCCATTATTTGTCCAAATGGTGAAAAAGTCTGACGCATTAGTTGTTCTGTTAGATGAAAACCAAAACCGCATTAAAATCCTACAAATATCAAGTACTTTAAAATTAATCTTAAGATGCCACATAGGTAAAGATGCCATACCTGTTAGCCCGGAAGTGACGCCTCCACAGTACACAGTACAGTTGCTTGGACTGGACTGATTTACAACTTCATCATATGATAGTTGTTTGGTGTTTGCTGGGGAGAAAAGTTTAATATTTTTAGTTCATGAAATGTTCAGAAAGAAGAAAGTGATATTAACTACACTATTGTAATGGTAATATTTATCTTGATCAAAATGCTTGTTTAATACATATTACAGTTTGATTAAGGATTAAACCTCCCCGAAGAATGTCTAAATATTACTCAATATTTTCTAATTAATAGGAGACTTGACATTAGAGATATTACTTATTATTTATAATTACAAAAATGAAAACTAAGTACATTTTTGAACAGTAGTCTTGATTTGCTTCTCATCTATTTCTGCAATAAGTCTCCGGGAACAGCTCTAACATTTAAAATCTAGTGTTTTTTCCTCCAAAATTCCACATTTCCTTTTCTTCTCCAATACACCTACACTCATATGTACTCTTTGGAGCTGGAGGCTTTCGGGTTGCCCAGTTAGTTCTGATTTGTCTTCCACCAAGCCACTGGCCACCCATCTGTTGAATGGCGTTCTCAGCATCCTGTTCCACACAACATTAGAAATACAAAGAAGCCACTATTAGTTGATGTTAAACAACTGTTAGCAAAAGAGAAAACTCAGGGTTGCTTTCCACAAATGTTTTCTTAATGAAATACTTTATGATATACACAATATATGACAGCTTTCCTAAAATACAATGGTGGTTTTGTTTATTTTACAATGGTGCTTTTAAACTGTCTTTCTTTTACCTCATAAGGGCTTTGGGGGATTTTAATCACCTGAAAGACTCGAGCCCAAAAGCCCTTGTGAGGTAGCCACTGTCAAGTTCACGTAACAACCCAGACTATTGTGGATGAAAATCTCACTTTATACAATCCAACAAGCTTTCAACAATAGTGTTTGGTTACTCATTCATCTTACAAGCAAATACTGAGCAGTCACCATGTTCTAGACAGCAGTTAACGTTAAGTGCTAGGAATACAGTCAAAGAGGCAGACACGGTCTCTGCTGCCATGGAGCTTCCATTTTGTGGAGGGGACAAATCAAGTAATTATTAGTGTGGTAAGTGCCATGACAGAAACAAAAGGCTGAGAGCAAGAATATGTCACGCTGAGATACAGGGATGGGAATCTACCTTAGGGCAGCACGATTAGGGAAGGTCTCTTAGAAATGACTTTAAAGCTGAAACAAGAGGAAAAGGAGCTAGAAAAGTCAAAAAAACCAGAGTGTTCCTGGTAGAGGGAAAACCACTGCAAAGTGTGTTAAGGCAGGCAAGAGTTTGGTACATATCTAAAAGAAGCATGTGAAACACGACTAGTTTCACTGGAATCTAGTGTGCCAAAAGGAAAAGTGTGAGAAGAAAAAACTGATTATTTTAAGCAAGAGAGTATCATGATCCAATGTATGCCTTAAGAAGGCCATCCTTATGTTTTAAGGAGAACAGTTTGGGGAGATAAGACAGTAAAAAAAATACTTTTTATAAGACTAATGTAATATTCAGAATAAAAAAGAATGTTGGTGACCAGCACTAATACAGTGAAGTCGCTCAGTCGTGTCCGACTCTTTGTGACCCCATGGACTGTAGCCTGCCAGGCTCCTCTATCCATGAGATTTTCCAGGCAAGAATATTGGAGTGGGTTGCCATTTCCTTCTCCAGGGGATCTTCTCAACCTAGGGATTGAACCCAGGTCTCCTGCCCTGCAGGCAGTCTCTTTACTGTCTGAGCCACCAGGGAAGCTCAGCAGTAATGTAATCTAAAGGAAGAGTCAGCAGAATGGGGCGGGGGGGTGGGCAGTGTGCACAGTAGGTAAAAGGGCAGGAATCAAAGCCAACTCCTAGGTTCCTGCTTGTGCAGTAGGGAGGACAGTGCTAGTATTTACGGAAATGAGAAGCTTGGGAGGCAGTAGAGGAACAAGTTTGAGGAAGAAACGATTATTTAAGACACATTAAGTTTCAGATATATGTAAGACATCTAAACGAGGACAATTTGTTAGTTAAGTGTGAAGTAAATGGAGCTGCAGATATAAGATTCAGAGCCATGAAGAAAGACTGAAGAGAAAAGAAAGCATCCTAGATACAGCCCTGAAAAAGAGCAAAATGTGAAAACTGGATAAAGGAGAAATTGCGAGCTAAGGTGACTAAGAAGGAATAGCTAGTGATGAAGGAAGAAACCCACAACAACGTACTGTCAGAGAGCCAAGCAAGCAGAAATCTACAGGTGAACTTGAAAAGAGTAGGCTTGGTACAGAGTAAGAATAAAGCCAACTTAAGAGTAGATGGAAAAAGACGTGGGGTTCAGCTTTGGTTTGCCTATGTCAAATGTGGGCTTAACCTAGCACAGAAGAACAAGTAAATTTAAGGCTAAAAGCTGTCCTTGAGACACATAAAAAGGAAATGATTCTTCTTAAAAAAGAAACAAATATTGCTTTCCACACTAACCAGTCTGAACTCCATAGCTGGTTGAACTGTGTCGCTTAAATTTATATAAAGTCCTATCTATCCAGCCTCATAACTGTGAAAGCGACCTCATCTGCATTTGAAATAGGGTCTTTGCAGGTATATTAGTTAAGATGTGATCATACAAGTTAGGGTGGGCCCTTTTAAAGAAAGGCTGTTATAAGAAGATGAGAAGTTAACAAGGACACACACACAGAGGAAAGAGGGTCATGTGAAGACAAAGGTAGAGACTGGAGTGATGCAGCTACAAGTCAAGGATGCCAAGGATTGCCAGTTACCACCAAAACTAAAGAGGGAAGGAAGGATACTTCCAGCGTCTCCAGATGGAGCATGGCCATGATGACAACCTGATTTTGTACTTCTATCCTCTACAACTTAGAGAATCTTTTTATTGTTCTAAGTCATTCAGCTACTTTGATACAGCAGCCCTAGAAAACAAATATAATTACATGCTCATATACAACTACAGGAAAGACTTCCTCCACTGTAACAGGAGGAAGAGGGAGAGGGTGAGAGCATTTAATATAGGTTTGGTGGTAGAAAGCTGAAGGAATTTCTGTAGGATAGCTTTTACTTTCTCATTTGAAGCTCAGGGTGATGATGGAGAAAAAGAGTGAGGAATATTTGAGGAGAAATGAGGGAGCATGAAATAAGTTTTTCAAAGAACAGGAAATCAATTTTACTAGAAAAACACAGGTTTACAAAGACAGTACCATTATTTATCTATGTGTAACCGCTAAATTAGATGGAGAAGGCAATGGCACCCCACTCCAGTACTCTTGCCTGGAAAATCCCATGGACGGAGGAGCCTGGTCGGCTACAGCCCATGGGGTCGCTAAGAGTCGGACACGATTGAGCGACTTCACTTTCACTTTTCCCTTTCATGCACTAGAGAAGGAAATGGCAACCCACTCCAGTATTCTTGCCTGGAGAATCCCAGGGACGGCGGAGCCTGGTGGGCTGCCGTCTATGGGGTCGCACAGAGTCGGACACGACTGAAGCGACTTAGCAGCAGCAGCAACTGCTAAATTAGACGTGAAACCAGCTGACTCAATTTCTATCTAGCAACAGTTACTTCAGAGTAGGCAGGGAGGTATGTTCAACCAGTACTGGAGTTTGCGTAGGACACACAACACAGGAGAGGCAAGGGAGCCAGGGGCAATTGCAATCAGTGCTGTGGCACTTCGCAACACCAGAGAATGGCTGCCAATCACATAGCACAAATTTACAGAAACTAAAATATAAATTTGGGAAGATCAAATTGTATCACTTATTCAAAGTTATATACCTCTTGTGTGATGGTTGTCAGGATTATCAGGATTATAATCCATGTCTGGTAACTACAGAGGTCACACACAGACATCCTCTGCTATATCTGACTTTCATACTAACTATGCATTTAATAGTGACATATAGCAGGGGAATATATTCCATAATCCCAAATGCAAAAAAGTGAGTTTTTACTCCACCCAAAGCCCTCAACCTATATCACCAAGTATCACAAAACATTGACAACCTATTTATCAATCCTTTAAGGTAAATGTGGCTATCAACTCATTGCATGAGGTATTCTTCTACCTTCCCTAAATATTATGCTGTGATTAACAGTAAAGCTTTAAGAACTAGTTACAGACTCATAGTTTTTATTTTCTCATCTCCTTTTACACCTGGTAGATGGGACCATACATGACAGAGCTTTTACATCTTCACCTCTCAATATGCTTTACCATTTGCAATTTTTCTTCTAATATACGGATTTTTCCTGACCTCTTAGATTAATACCTGCTTCTTAGAAGACAGTCACTTCATGAGAGGAAGATGATAGTTATACAAGAATCTGATTGAAAGATACGATGCCACTGTGCAAACAGCTGACACACAATTAAAATGCATTCTACCTTCTTTTGTTTTAACTTAAAAGCCATGTTAAGGACTTCCTGGGTGGCGCAGTGGATAAGAATCTGCCCGCCAATGTGGAGGACATGGGTTCAATCCCTGGTCCGGGAAGATTTCACATGCTGCAGAGCAACTAACCCCGTGTGCCACAACTCCTGAAATCTGCATGCTCGAGGGTCCGCAACAAAAAGTTGTGCCCCCCACACTCCACAACTAGAGAAACCCCTCTCGCACCAATAAAGACCCGGCACAGATATGAATTAAAAAAAAAAAAGGCCATGTTAACATTTTTAGGGCTGATTTTTTATTTGAAAAGTAAATTTTGGAAAAGTAAAATGGCTGCAAGCTGGCTGTTACAGTGAGTATCTGGATAGGGAGGAATAACCAGACATTAGTTTCAATATAAGCAGACACGAACTAGAAAATGTAAGACAATTTGACACTAGTTGGCGTAACTGCAGATGTTTTTAAAAACTCGGAAGGAACTGGTACAATAAATGATGCTTATAAATTTCACCTGAAGTTATCAAGAAATGACACCTATTTCAAATACTCCCTTTACTAAAGAAAATCCTTTCTAAAATTTATTTCATAGTATCAGAAATTTTAATGGCTCATTCTAAGGCACTCTTGCACAAAAAACACAGTAGTTTTACACATATCTCTGGCAAACAATCGTAACATACAGGCAATACAATAAAATCAAAGGTTTATTTTAATGAAACCTGAGTGTATAATCCAGGATTAATGCATATAAATTCTCCTACCATCCACCTCTATATTTTTAGAAGTGTGATATCTCTGCTTTAATTGTTTGGAATCTTGAGTTATCACACTAAAAAAACTATTCACTTGAATTAGTAATATAGTTACAAGGTTCAAACTTCACATAGTACAATACAGCTAGAAGTTTCTTGCCCTCCTGCCCATGTGCCTCTCATTACCTAGCCCACAAACAGGAAATCTTACAAGTGTTTTGTTAATCTCTGCAGGGGGAAAAGAAATCACCCCCACCCCACTCCCTGCCACGCACACACATATAATATGCTCTTCTTTTTTACACAAAAAAGTTTTTTTACCTGACAATATCCCATGGAAATCTTTCCATAACCAGTACTTACAGAGGTTCCTCATTCCTTTTCCTTTTGTAAACAGCACAGTATTACATTATATGGAGAACATACCAAAGATTTTATCCAGCTGTCATAAATATAAGCCTTTCTTTCTCTATACCCTCCTTTCACCTCTCATTCGACAAACTATGCTATCTTTCCTTTTCTCTGCAAAACTCAGAAACTTCAAGTCTATGCAAATTCATGTTCAATGGTGTTTACTGGATGAAGGAAATGATGAGACATTTTCAAATACATTAATATACTATTTTTAGAAAAATTCCCACACACCAGAACATTTTATTAGTTACTTTTAAATTAACGTGGGAATATAAAACAGGGAGAAAACAAATCAAATATATAAATAAGATACTCAATATCTATCCTATCTTTGGATGATGATTTAAACACCTCTACTTTTTATATCCTGAAAACATTTTCTCAGTACTTTGCATGCATCAGGTGCTAAATACATGTGCTTAGTTGCTCAGTTGTGTCCAACTCTTTATGAGCCCATGGACTGTAGCCTGCCAGACCCCTTTGTTCATGGGATTCTCCAGGCAAGAATACTTGAGTGAGCGGCCATTCCCTTTTCCAGGGGATCTTCCCGACCCAAGGATCGAACCCCAGTCTCCTGCATTGCAGGGGGATTCTTTACCATCTGAGCCACCAGGGAAGCCCAAGGTGCTAAATAAATGTTGACTAAATAACCAAACAGGAGAAAGAAGGTATCCTCCAGTAAGAGTACTAATTATCAGTGATATGCACAAATGGTAGATGACAGAAATGAATAATTGAAATGAAATGAACGTTTTTGTTCTTTCTTCTAATACTGCACATGCACTTTTTATTGAGCTCACCCATTTGTTGAAAAAGGAGACAAAGCCATATCCCTTAGACTTTCCTGTCGCCATGTCTTTTACCACGCGGGCATCTCTGAAATCAGAAACAATCAGAAGTTTAGGTTTGCAAACTCTCCTCTGGATATCAAGTGAGAATTTCATACACAACTCATTTTCATGTTTCATCTTCATTAAAATGAACCTTTAATACAAATTTACCTTTTATTCTATAAAATTTATCATGTATTAGCAAATGAGGCTTAATTTTATAAACATGCAAATCAAAAACTTCTTAAATATATATGTATACATTTTACAGAAACTGCCTCCCACTTCAAAAAGTTTTTACATTTTTAAATATTAAGCATGGTAAAAGCAGCTATTCACATGAATTACTTAACTTATAGGGTTCACTGGCACACTAAATGAATGGCTTTCTTTAACCATGCAATTTATAATTTGCTATTTTACACTATATACTACCTAATCATTAAAAAATTAAAATAGAAAACTGGAAACTAAAAGAATGAAAAAGTTGTATATTCCCTAAATCAATTAATTTTTTTCATTTTCTCAGATCAGTTCACACCCCCCTTCTGAACTATGGGTAAATTTTGAGAACTTGACATTTTCAGAAATGTTAAACTATTGAAGAAAAATACTAGACACACACTTTAGTCTTATTCTATATAAGAAAAGATTTTACACTAAATTCTAAAATAGCAATCATATAAGATTGATTGGAAACTACAAGATATAAAAGCAAAATTTTAAAAAGTCAGAAAGTAAAAAAGCACGCCAACATTTATCCACTGTGAACCGTAGCTTGTAGTTAGCCAGGGCAATTCTGTCCATTCTTCAGAGATACTCTGCAAAATAACCAGAGCCCTATTATTTGAGATTGAGTGAAAAACCCAGCCATGATAGCTAAAACTCCATACCTCAAAAAATTGGACTCAAATTGTGCTTCGCAGGCAATCTGCTTTTAAGTTAGCCAGGTATGTCACAATGCTTGTTCTCTCAGGACACATGAACAAAACAGGCACTTTCACAACAAAAACCCAAGTCAGAAAGCCATGCAATATAATTTTATATTAAAGTATACATAAGCATATTTTGATAAATTTAGGAGTGATTTATTAAGTGTTTAGGGTCAAAATGACAAAGAGGTGATGGTGAAAGAGGAAAACTAATGCAAGTCACTTCTCAATATGTAGAAATACTTATGGTACACATGCATTTAATTTGTAGCTGATTCTACAGCAAAATCTGTTAGACTACCCTAAACTCAAGGAACAGGAAAAATTTAAACTGTATAAATTAGGGAAAGAAAGTGCTATAATTTTTATACAAAATATTTTAATAGGCCAACATTTACTACACAACTTTTATAAATCAAGCACTGTTGTTTAGAATCTACAGACAATACCTGACTATCATGAGAACCTCTCAATATATGTATTTATCAACGTGTCTCCTTTAATTAAAAAAAATCAAGTGATGCTACCAACTGAAAATTTGGTTCCTTCAAATTTAGAAACACTAACTTAGGATAACCTAAAGCTTAGACATTATCTCAACTGAAAATTATAAAACTTAAAGGTCTTATCAAGAAAAAAATCATATACATCAGTAATCATAGTAGACTCTAAGAAAATCTACAGACTACAATTATGATACCAACATATTTAACAAAAAGAAATTATTGATTCTTGATTAAAAAGTAATGAAATTACTAAAATTTGAATGTCATTTAACTTCACTCGCCAATTGTTAAACAATCTTTATCTTAACCCCAAACTAAATATCCATGCTTTCAGAAAAGCTACTTCAATCAAAATCTAAACATTCAATAGTATAACATTTAATCTGTTAAAATGTTAGAAAAGCTTTTTCTTCTTAAAGTTAAGTTTCAGGAAATGTTAGCCTTGATTCTTATATTATCTGAAAGAATTCTCTAAGGAAGAAGTAGCAAAGATACAGATCAGAGTTCTTTAATCCTTTATAGTCCTGTGACTATGCTGAAAGTGGATAAAGTTTACAAAGATACTACACATCAAAATGAAAACAAGTGCAAAATTTTGCATACAGAAATTTATAGAGCCTTTAAGAGGTCAAAGGTTAAGACTGTCCAATCTAGATATTTGAAAGCCAGCTAACCATCATCAAAACCCTAAAACAGACAAAAAGAACAATCAAGAAATTAGAACTTTATTTTCCTAAAGTCAGTTCTAAGAGATCAAGAAAAATGTCACCTAAAAGAAGAGCCCACCTATAAACTCTAATCTTGTGACTGCCTTTAAAGTTGGCCCCTTACTTATGTCATTCTTTGGTCACTATCCATTTTCTTCCTCCTACCAGTGAACTAATACTCTTTAAGTGAAAATTCCCAAATTCAACATTAATACCACCAGCATTTACTTTCCAGTCTCCTTCTCATCTCTGCTGTTGGTCTGTTCATCAAACCAAATCAAAGCTAGCATTTCCTGTTTTCTGCTCTTCTAGCTGGAACACCAATAATAAAGCAACCAGAAATTCTAAAAACTTTGTTTTCTAAATTCAACAATTACTTCTAAGAAAGTGCAATAATCAACTTATTCTTACTCCACTACAGGCATGCTTTTCAAAATATTAAAGTTCTTATATGATGAATGCTCAAGTGAGCTATTTATAAAAGGCCTAAACTGTAAAATTAATAACAATGCAAGCAATACAGTGCTTCACAAAATACTAAGAGGCATTATTATTGTTGTTAATAGCAACAATAACAACAACAAAAGGACAGATATCCTGGAATTAACATTTAATAACTGCTTTTTAAACTGTTAAGGTTTCTTTTTGTTAAAATATATTAACAGAAAATGCATGGTATCATAGAAGTGCCAAAGGGTCTAAACTCCTTAGTCATAGCACAAGTTCACTAAGGATTATGACCAGGCTAGCAAGACACTCATACAAGAAACAGGATGCAAGACAGCACATTCGTCTCTTAAAAGCTAATGCTAATTGAAAAAGAATTTTAAGATAATTGAAGACCAAAGATTTATCAATGGGAAAATAATCTTTGGCTGTTAACTGCTTGAATAGGCTCTAAACAATACATTTATTCAAGTGAATATTAATACATTACATTCAGGTGTTAAAATTAATGTCCAAAAAAATTCACAACAGATTTTCAAATTACTTCCTATATAAGATCGTTTCTAATTAAAAGCATTTTTAAATTTATCTTCTGTTACTTACGATATTCTTCCAAATGGTGCAAAAGCAGCTTTTATATCTTCAGTTGTAATTTCTGGACTGAGATCACCAACAAAGACATGGAAATGATCTTATAGGGGGAAGGAAGGGGAAGTGAAAAGAAAAATACAATTTTAGAATTTAAAAAAGTGCTAAGATCTATTCAATAAAGTATTCTTAAAATAATTTATGTATTACAATAAAGTATAAGTAAAACACTATCCTATATCTAGACAAATTCTATCAGTTTTAAACATAATGAATAATGAATCAAGGTGACAATACAGGAAAGATTCTCCTATGATATATCTAATGGGAGACTGACAGTTACATTTCTACTTATAACCAATTATTATACTGGCCAAAATAAACTAGTAATACATAACAAGTTTTGCAAAAAAAAAAAAATATATATATATATATAAATAAAAGATTTAATTACCATTCTAATAGTAATTATTCACGTTCATTCAGTTTACCACTACATTAAATCTTTACAAATTAAAATAGTGGTATTATGAGTTATTAGGCTAGATTTGCCTCAGTTAAGACAGTTTACTGAAGCTAGCTATGCGATATACTTGGTTTAACCATATTTTGTGAAGAACAATCAAAGAAATACCTTGCATTCAACAGTTTGATGTTAAAGTATTTGAGTTTTCTCAAAAGCCAACAGTTTTGGTTGCCCAGACATTACACCATTCAGTTTATGTGAATCCATGTGCAAGTGAACTAAGACTGAAGGCAACAGAATGAAAACAGTAATCCCTTCACTTTATATCAGAGGCATTAAAAAAGCACTGGAGAGAAATAAGGATCCCATATATGAAGTTTTCTTAAAAAGACAATGCTCAAAAAAAAAAAAAAAAAAGAAAAGAAACACTTTAAATATACAAAATAGTTGGATCAACACTTTAAATGGACATACATATCAATTCTGACAAAGTATATCTGGAAAGAAAAGTTACCCCTACTTGGCAGGCCTTTAAGCAACATATTAGGTTGCTATTTGGGAGACACAGTTTCAAGTGCAACTCAAGCAATAAGAAGCTCTGGGTATGAAGCACAGAACTTGACCTCAAGGAAACAGGGTATCTTGCCCTTCAGTGGTGAAGTATTTCTAAGGCATCAGCTGCTACCAAGGGGGGAATCAGAGAACTTGAAATAGCACCAAAGTAGTGGACAAGCCACACTTGGTCAACACGGGGAAAAAGGGAAAAATATTGCCAGAGAGACAAATAGAAACACGATCCCTCCCTCCCCGCTCCCCCCAACATCAAACAAAAAAACTTCAGGTGGTTAGTGAATACCCTTTCAAGAGATTTCATTTTATGTTTAAGAAGATACAATTACCTTGTGAACGCTGTGTGCTGACAACGGTACTACCTGATGACAAAGATTAGATTTGTTCTTAAATTTATTAACACAAACACAGTCAATCATATCTTAGGATAACGATCAAAACATTACTGCAAATGCATGATGTTTATATGCTTTACAAGAAAACTACTATGTACAATAAACACAAAAGTTCAAAGAGTATAAAATATACTTACTGCTTGTGTCTTTCTTTTGACTGCTGGGAGTTGTTGCCCAATTCACTTTGACTTCCTAAAAAAATTTTTTCTACATTTATACTTCATAAAAATAAAGGTCATAATTAGGTATTACAAGATTTGCATCTATGAATACAAAGGTATATGTTTGACAAGAAGCATTCAAAATTTTCTGGTCAAAATTTCAATACTTTTTTAAAAAGAATTAACAACTTTGTTTCATTAAGGACGAAATCATTACCATCTGTTATCACTGCCAATTTTTTTTTTTGAGACAAGCCATTTTAACATTAGCAAAAATGTAGAAAGGACATAATCTCAGAATTATTTCATTTTTCCCTTCAATACTTATTTATTTTTTAATGTACACGTCTGCACATAATATTAACAAATCCTAACCATACATAACTTCTCTATTAACATTCAACTGAAGTACCTAAATTGGTACCTAACGTACCAATAAATTTTTTTTTCTTTTATTCTTCCCCATTAGTAGCCAGTATTCTTGTATGTTTCAATAAAGCCTGGTAATTCAACAGTTATCTAAATATTTACCATGTGCAAGGCACCATGAAGAATACTAACATGAACACATGCTCTAAAAGCTTCACCCAATCTTTTTAATATTAATTGTGATCGTTTTCTGTACAATAAATACAATGCTCCTAAAATGGAAACAAAACCTTTTACAACTTAGAATTTTCCAGTGCACATCACCTTCTTTAATTACGATAGCTTACCTTACCCATTATCTTCCGCCCATTCATAGCAGCTAGTGCTGCAGCTGCATGACGATGCTCATAAAACTCCACAAAACAATATGGATCATTTCCAGCTGTCTGTTGAAGAGACACAAAAGTCAGTTTTAAGTTTTATATACTCTCCTTACTTTAAAACTATACAAAGTTTTATACAGCTCAAAATCAGGCCATGGAGAATGAGGGGCTGTTCTGCAAGTAAATGTTTAAGATAAGGCACTAAACAACAACAAAAAATAATTATTTTTATAGAAAGCTATCTTCTTCAACAGCTTATATTATACTACTATATGTACTTTAATCTTTTATTAATGACTAAATGTTATAATTAACCTTCTTAAACCTATTACTAAAATAGAAGTATATACACTCTAAAAACTGAAGACATTCTCAGATAAGTAAAGTTTTAGAATAGGTTTTAGAATGTGGACTTTCTGACATCAAAATTTTTGCCTGCTTAGAAGGCCTTTAAAAATAAAAATTCTTGGGAATTCCTTGGTGGTTCGGTGGTTAGGTCTCTGTGATTCCACTACAGGGGGAACGGGTTTAATCTCCGATTAGCGAACTAAGATCTCACAAGCCACTGTGCAGTGCAACCAGAAAGAAATTCTCTCCTCTCTTCTGTTGGTGTTCAAAGTAGTTGAAGCCTGATGACAGGCAAAGCCTGGATGTTTTCTTATAAAGACGTAGAAAAAAATACCCAATATTTTCACACCTCTTGGTGTAAAACACCAAATGGCTTCATAGTCCTTTTTAAAATTCTTTCCATAATCGCCCAAGCAGAATTGTTAAAATAAGAAACTAATTCAAAAGACTAGAATGGGGGACTTCTCTGGTGGTCCAATGGTTAAGAATCTGCCTTCTAATGCAGTGGACATGGGTTCAATCCCTGGTCGGGGAACTAAGCCCACGCACCACAACTTCTGAGCCTGCGAGGCATATAGAAAGAAGCTGGCTTACCAGTGAGGATCCCACATGCCAAAACTGAGAACTGACCCAGCCAAATAAATAAATAAATATTAAAAAAAAAAAAAAGACTAGAATGATAATAAAATAAATATGCCATTTTATTTCATGCACAATTAACAGTTAAAAAAAAATGTTCTTGGCAATGATTTCGAAGAATTTTAGAGTAAAGAGGCAACCACAAAATTGATGACATTGAAACTATCCATTATTTTATTTTAAAAGCATTAGAGAATATATAATGTTTTTAAAATTGTATAATTCAAACTAATGCTATTCTTAATGGGAATTCTACTACCAAGATCCATGTTGACAGGCATCAGAATCAGAAAAGTGGTTAAAAAAGTGGCTATACGTAAGAGTATAGCAATCAAAATAAATAAGAATGTTCATTTTACTTAATTTGTGTCCAGAAAAACAAAAACTATACTTTTTAGATTAAAAAAAATTCTAAGCACATGCATTATCAGCCTTTGTACTCTAAAGTCTTAGTCACTCAGTCATGTTGGATTCTTTGTGACCCCATGGACTGTAACCTGACAGACTCCTCTGTCCATGGGATTTTCCAGGCAAGGATACCGAAGTGGGTTGCCACTTCCTTCTCTAATTCATACTCTAGGGAGTATAAAATTAATAAATATGAACATCAGTTCAACAGTGTGAACAGACTGGAATTTAGACTTTAATAATAATAAAATAATGATAAGAAGCAGGAGAAAGAGTAGTCAATCTAAGTCTTTGAGTGACCAAAGTCCAAAATTTATACAAAGTGGCAGAGGCCCCCCTAGCTAGTCTTTTTCTGTAGGTCCAGCAGTCACTAACACTTTGCCTAGCAATCTTTACCAGCAAATCGAGAAAGACCTAGACAGAGAGAGAATAGCAGCCTATAGACCTATGGAGAGAAAAGATCAGCCTGGGTTTACATCCTTGCTTTGCCTCATTTCTGTATATATTAAACAGGAATAACATCTGCTTTGTAATGTTTCTATTGAGTATTTTTGATGAGGCATCAGTATGAAAATGATAGGCAGTAAGCATTTTGTAAATGCTATTACTAAGATAAGGAAGGAGACTCAGATGAAGGAAAGACTCTTTTTAAATTCTCCATCATTTCCCTTTATCTCTCCCTCTCATCTTTTTCTGTGGGTACGGGAATCTTTTATTCGTTATCCAAAGGCATACAGATATTAAATATGATTCAGAGAACACTTCAGAAGAGTGTAAAGGATAAAAACACCTATTGAATCCATCAGTATCATGTGTAGGTGACTCTGCCGCATTAGGAGAAAAGTTCTGACTTTTTAAAATACAAGACAACAAACCAAAGCCAACTGGTTAAATAATTACTTTTAAAAATACCAAGTTAAAAAAAGTTAAACTGGAATATAATAGAAGAGAAAGTAGTAGATACCGATACATACATGATTTTCTTTCCTGGAGAAACAAAAAGTTTAAATGCAGGAAAGACCATGGGATAAAAGGATTTCTCTTTAGTACTGTTTTTCTCACCAAGAGAATTTGAAGCTGCCTTTTTACACATATTATGACTCAGGCTTAATACCAATTACATGAGTTAATTGATGTTTTTTCTATACATTAAGGTCTGATGAATGGGCCCTGCCACAATACAAGAAAAACTTGAATTGTGACCTTTAAAAATCAAGTTTAAAACATCTTCACAGTATCAAAGTCTATTATTTCTTTTGCCTAATTTCCCATTTTAATTAATTGAATTTCTAGATTTGCCAATCAACTGACACCACATACAGAACAAACAATTCTGATGCCTCAATACATTTTAAAACAAGAGCCCTACATATAGTTCTCATCTGTTTTGGAAATGATTAGATCTAGTCTCTTCTTTCTTTATTGAGTAAAACAAACTTGGTTGCCAAAATGGACTTATTACAAATTTACTAAAACCTCTATGAATTTAGACTGTATAAACCAATTTAAGAGATTCTGCAAGTAATGGATTTAAAGAATGTATTAAAAAAGAAGAAGAAGAAAGTTAACTAAGTAAAATACCCTTACATCCATAATCATTTTGCAGTTTTTACAAGGTCCAATCTGGCTAAAGAGCTGGAGAATTAGAGCTTCTGTGACATCTCTGGAAAGGTTACCAACATATCTGAAACACAAAGAAAAACGATTCACCACTTAAAATTTGCTTCTTTTAAATCAGTTCCTAAAGTTGAATACTGAACAGTGAATTGGGAGAATAGGCAGATCTTTGCTGTGTACTACACTATTTAGGAACTTATAAAAGTTTGAAAACTTCAAAATCTCTTACAAAACAGATGTAAGATATGTTACTTACAAATATACTAGACAGTTAGTAGAGGGAAACTGGTAAGTATCTGTTTTTAGTGAAGATTGCACAAATTAAACCTGTTGCTTTTATTTAAGTTTCTAGGCTAATCTTAGGAAATTATCAAAATTAGGAAATTAGGAATTAAGGCGAGATGCCTAAAATCTCTCAAATGAATCATTTGATATGTAGAACAGTTCATACAATCAATCCTAGAAAACTCTGCAATTATTCTCCTTCTACAATATTACTGAACATTAAATAAAATTTTCTCAATGTTTAATTCACGATTGTCCTAAAAGTGTCCAACTGAGGTATACTTTGGTTTAGACAGTAAACATATTTTTGAAAGATCATGAATCAATCACTATCAGCTGTTGTACATGCTCACAAAAGAAAGGGAAGCCTTTTAGTGAATATCACTGATCAGTGGAAGCAGAAAGGGAATAGAAAGATTCTAGGAGAGACTTTTACCAGATAATGTAAGTTGGTGACTAACAAAATTACTGTAAATAATGTATTACAAGACAACATGACTAGGATGATCCTTACTTTTTTAGGGGGGAAGAGGATGATCCTTATTTAAAGGGTTTATAAATATTCAAAATGGGATTTTGAAATGAGATTACCTCCAGATATGTTAGTTTTATTACTTCTGAAATCAGAGAATGTAGTCTCCCAACAACTGTAGATGTTTTAATTCTTCTGCTAAGAATCCTTCAGGGAATGTGATGAAAGGTACAGACTCTCTCCCCAGAAAAATAAAACACCTATACATGCCAGAAAGTGTGGATTCAATTCCTTCCTTCCATTTACCCATTCAATATACTATTGAATGCTTACTATGAAGGCATAGGAATAGGCTAAAATGGCAAAGAGAGAAGTGCAGAGTCTTAAGAACAATGAAAAATTCCTTTACAGAAAAATGCTAGACAATAATTGTAGACAGCATTAAATTAACGATGTGTAAGCCCTACTGAAATCAATTGATTCAGGCATGAACCATCAACAGATGCTGGAGAGAGTGTGGAGAAAAGGCAACACTCTTGCACTGTTGGTGGGAATGTAAATTGATACAGCCACTATGGAAGATGGTATGGAGATTCCTTAAAAAACTAGGAATAAAACCACCATATGACTCAGCAATCCCACTCCTAGGCATATACCCTGAGGAACCCAGGGTTGAAAAAGACACATGTACCCCACTGTTAATTGTACCACTATTTACAATAGCTAGAACACGGAAATAACCTAGATGTCCATCCACAGATGAATGGATAAACAAGTTGTGGTACATATGCACAATGGAGTATCACTCAGCCGTAAAAAGGAACTCATGTGAGTCAGTTCTGATGAGGTGGATGAACCTAGAACCTATTATACAAAGTGAAGTGAGTCAGAAAGAGAAAGATAAATATCGTATTCACATATATGGAATATAGAAAAATGGTACCGAAGAATTTATTTACAGGGCAGCAATGGAGAAACAGACATAGAGAATAGACTCATGGACATGGGGAGAGGGGAGGAGAGGGTAAGATGTATGGAAAGAGTAACATGGAAACATATTATCATATGTAAAAGAGACAGCCAAAGGGAATTTGCTGTATGGCCTAAGAAACTCAAACAGGGGCTCTGTGTCAACCTAGACGGGTGGGATGGGGAGCTGGAAGGGAGGTTCAAAAGGGAGGGGATATATGTATACCTGTGGCTGATTCATGTTGAGGTTTGATAGAAAACAACAAAATTCTGTAAAGCAATTATCCTTCAATAAAAAAATAAGTTAAAAAAAAAGGTGAGATCTCTAGGCCACTTTGACTCTGTGATCAAACTTTAAATCATGTTATGAATGAACAATGAGACATTATGTATACAATTTGAATTATACAATATCATATATGAAATATTCAAGTCAGAAAGATCTAACTTGAATTTAGCTAAGCTTAAATTCAGATATAAGTTTACAGGATATTGGGCATATGAAACAATTACACAAATTCAGATCTGGGATATTATATAAGGTGACTTATTTGATATCTTAAAAAGATTACTGTCCTTAAAAAAAACAAAAGTAAAAAGGAAGACTACTTTTGATTAAGAGAGGTTTAAAAGACACTGACAACCTAATATTTACAATGAATAATCCTTGACTGAATCCTAGATTAGGGAGAGGGTGAGAAAGCTTTTTCTTACGGAATTCTAACTAATAAATGTACAAGAAATCAGGGAAATCATCATTAAAACACCTTAGTAATAATGTTACGGGTAAGAATTCTTTGAAACACCTCCCTCTATGAAGTGAAGCTTAATTTCCCTCTCCTTGAGTGTGGGCAACTCTTAGTGACTCAATTCTGACAGGGTATGTTAAGAAAAAAGGTAGTCACTATACAGTGGAGATAAGATCATGGCATCTGGTCCAATCACTTCAAGGCAAATAGATAGGGAAACAATAGAAACAGTGACAGACTATTATTTTGGGCTCCAAAACCACTGCAGATGGTGACTGCAGCCATGAAATTAAAAGACGCTTGCTCCTTGGAAGGAAAGCTATGATCAACCTAGACAGCATAATAAAAAGCAGAGACATTCCTTTGCCAACAAAGGTCCATCTAGTCAAAGCTATGGTTTTTCCAGCAGTCATGTATAGATGTGAGTTGGACTATAAAGAAAGCTAAGTGCCGAAGAATTGATGCTTTTGAACTGTGGTGTTGGAAAAGACTCAAGAGTCCCTTGGACTGCAAGGAGATCCAACCAGTCCATCTTAAAGGAAATCAGTCTTGAATATTCATTGGAAGGACTGATGCTGAAGCTGAAACTCCAATACTTTGGCCACCTGATGTGAAGAACTAACTAGAAAAGACCCTGATGCTGGGAAAGATTGAAGGCAGGAGAAGGGGACGACAGAGGATGAGATGGTTGGATGGCATCACTGACTCAATGGACATGAGTTTGAGTAAGTTCCAGGAGTTGGTGATTGACAGGGAAGCCTGGTGTGCTGCATGCAGTCCATTGGGTAGCAGAGTTGGACATGACTGAGTGACTGAACTGAAATGATACTGAGGAGAAACAGTACCCTTCCTAAGTGCCACAATAAAGTTATCTCCTCACATATTACAGGAAAGTAAAGAGACATGACAACAAAACACAATGTATGTTGGATTAGACGTTGGAATAGAAAAAGGACATTAGTGGAAAAACTGGGGAAAACAGTAATAAAATTTGCAGTTAATAGTATTGTACCAATGTATTAACTTCTTAGTTTTGATAATCATACCATGGTTATGTAAGATATTAACATTAAGGGAAGGGTGAAGGTCAAGTGAAAACTCTGAACCATCTCTGTAACTCTTCAGTGTCTATTTTTACCCAACTCGTGTGCCTATAAGAAACCCTAAGGATTGCATATGTCTAAGGGAAAAAATGGCTCTTCTGAAAATTTAATTCTAACATCTACTTTGCTAAAGCTAGGTAATCCAGTGATAAACTGACAGTATGTAGGGAACCTGCAGTCTGTCATTTACTCTGCAAAACTTCAAGATTTTTCTCAGAAAAACCAGAAACTCAAAATTTCTAAGTGACTTTCCCAGTTTGAAGATATTAAGGTCTATACTGCCTTTGTATTTATTTAATGTGGCCTGCTATGTAATGTAATTTCCTGGAGCCTTTATCAACTACACACAGCCGTTTAGTCTCTTCAGAGCAAGTTACACAAACAACTTGCTCTCAAACTTTGACACTATTACAATAAACTTTAAGTTAACATATTTAACAGTCTGTTTTATAAAACAAGTTTCTTTAGTTGTCCCATACTTTGTCCCTTCTGAAGCAAAGGATTTCCTATTAACAGCATAGATTTAAGTTCCATACATAAGTTTGTTTTTTTTTTCCTTTCAGGCTTGCAAACATCTTCCTACGTTTAGAGAAATCTTCACCCTGTGGCAAACCCTGACTCCTCTTCAAAAGATGAAAAGGCTAAATACAGTTATATAGTCTACCATGCATATGATCTAGGCAAGGTCATATTAGAGATACCAGCCCTGAACACAGAAGACAAAGACAGGGGTTACAGAAGCAGAAACTGAAGAGAATCCACTTTGGTGGCAAACAGCAGCCGAGTCCCATGTCCAGTTGAAGTTGAAGTTGTAGTATCAGGCCCTCACTGTATGTGGTAGGAGTATCCTTTCTGGGATGGTCTGTAGCTTGACTAGGACTGTGGGCCTGACAGTTGTCTCTCTTTCCTGAACATTTTCTAAAGCCAGGTTCCATACACTTCCTCCAAATTCTGAAAGTGTCCTCTCTCTCTCTTTCCATATATATATATATATATATATATTTTTTTTTTTTTTTTTTAAAGAAGCATGATTGAACAATTCTGAAGCTACTTTTTGAAATTCTAAGACTAAGCAATCAAGTAAATATACTGGGAATATATATATTGGCAATAGAAGCCAAGTTCTTCACAGTTTGGAGAATGGAGTTACAAATACAGAGAGGGGAAAGAACAGAATGAACTCTGTAGCATCAGACAAGAACTGGAAGTATCAGTGTAAACTCTTGGGCATGTGTATCTCATTCATTTCCCAGCTCTAACCTCTAAGTAGGCCTGGTTCAAGGACCTAATGAAGCTCAGGTTCTTGATGTCTCACTGCAGAAAGAACTCAGTGAGACAAAGTGATAGGTAACAAGTGGATTTATTCACAAGAGAAACACTTCATAGACAAGAGTATGGCCCCAGTATCTTTTTTTAAAAAAAAACAAATTACTTCCATGATAAAAACTGTTTTGCAGCAATGCATTTAACGAAATTCTGATGGATACCAACGTTGACTCTGGAGCAGCTGAAAGCCAAGACTCCCTGTCACAGTCTGGCCAGACACTAAACCAAAATGTAAACTTCCTTCATTTGTGCACTTACAGTTTTTCAAGATGCTCTTTATTCAAGAACATTAAAACATCCTTTTCTAGGTGTTCCATGAACTTCTTGTTAACACCCTAGACTGAAGTATCCCATGTTGATATTTATAACATCACCTCTGAGATCATGCACCAATCTCATACAGAACTGCAAAGTAAATGTCCTCCTTGGGCAACTGGATAAAATATGAACTATGTATTGGTTAAAAACACTCTGTCAATGTAGTCTCCTTAGTATGAAAATTATATTGTGGTTATACAAGAGAATGCCCCAATTTTCAGATTTATTTAAGCCCTAAATGTATTGATGTTTTCTCAAATGGTTCAGCAAATGTGGGTATTAGCAACTGGTAATTCCACATGAAAGGTATCTAAGTCTTAAATGCACTATTTTTGCTACATTTCCATAGGTTTTAAATTTTTCAAAATAAAAAGTTATCTGAGAAGTCTCAATGGAAAAAATCATCAATGCCAGTGAAAACTTGACAGTTCTGAGAGAGGATTTCATGTCAATTTAACATATACATTATTTTAAGGTGATATTAAGTTCAAATAGTTATAACACTGGAATCCAAAACATTTTAAGTATTCATTAGTACAGCTCTGGAAAATTTAACTTACAAAGAAAAGTATGCAAGGCAGAATGCTGTATTGGGTTTGTTTAGAGAGACAATCATTGTATAAAAATGTAGAATTTAATATGAGGCCTCTGAAAATTTGAGTGAAAAACATGAGTAAATAGGTTTTAATCTAATGATAAATTTCATCAGAATAGAGACGTATTTTCATTCATATCTACTACCTAGAACTCTGCTTGGAATATTCTAAGTGCTCTATAAATATTTGTTAAAGAGATAACTGTAGCTGATTCACTCTGCTGTACAGCAGAAACTACAACATTATAAAGCAATTGTACACCAATAAAATAAAAATTTAAAAGAGGTAACTGTATTCTCTTACAATTATTTTTGAACATTTGCAATGTGATAGAAAATTAATCCATTTTTGCCGGAGTTATTCTAGTTCAGGGGTAAAAGGTGTATATCTCTAATTATGAAATTATGACAAGGATATTGTATACCACAGGGAATATAGTCAATATTTTATATTAAAATAGCAATATATTTTGTAACTATAAATAGAGTGTAACCTTTAAAATTGTACACTTGTAACTTATATAACAGTGTATCAATTATAGTTCAATTAAAAAGAAACTATGTACAACAGTAAATACTCTTACAACAGTAAATACTCCTTGTACATAGTACATATGTATGTATGAGTCACTCAGTCGTGTCTGACTCTGCGACCCCATGGACTGTAGCCTGCCAGGCTTCTCTGTCCATGGGATTCTCCAGGTAAGAATACTGGAGTGGGTTGACATCTTTTTCTCCAGGGGATCTTCCTGACCCAGGGACCAAATCCAGGTCTCCTGCATTGCAGGCAGACTCTTTACCATCTGAGCTGCCTGCAAAGCCCCAAAGTGTCTGCAGCTCAAGACAATATTCTGGTTTCCTTTACATCTAAGTCCTTTACCTGGGGTTCGCTTCTGATGGGAGGAGGGAGGGACACCTTTTACTGCCATGATGGGCTGGACAGGCAGAGGAGGATAAAATGGGTGCAGGCCAGTGTCTGTTCTTTTCTCATGTGTTGGGGAGATGATTCTGCTCTTGCCGGATGGTATCTAATCTCTCCATGAACAATCTAGCAAGCTCCACTGAAGCTGAGGGTGGAACTTGGTAAGAGCCACGCAGTACATAATACAAATATTATATGCCAGCATCATAACCTTGCTATTATTTAACTGTCTCTTCTTCACAAAAGACAGTCTGCTGCATGATAGCAGAAACCCTCTAATTTTATTAGTTGGCCATCTCCTTCTCTTGGATATCAGACCATATGCAGTCATCCATTACTTGTTACTCTAAAGGGATTGGTTCTTGGACCTGCCTCTTCCCATGGATACCAAAACCCATGGATGCTCAAGTTTCTTACATTTGGCTTATCATATTGAGGGATCCACATCAGTGGATACAAAGGGTCAATTGTAAACAAATCAGTCTGAAGAAAAGACTTCTCAGGTGGCGCAGTGGTATAGAATCAGTATGCAACGCAAAAGATAAGGGAGATGGGAGACAATTCACTCCAGTATGCTTGCCTGGACAATCTCACGGACAGAGGAGCCTGGCGAGCTACAATCCATGGGGTCACAGAGTCGGACACAACTGAGCACACACACACATGCCCAGAAGACTTATTAAGACATCCACGCTCTCAAGACAGTTCTCATTTTTAATTTTATTTTGCAACAAACTAACATTCTAGATAACTGATAATTACACATTTGCAAACTAAAGTTATTGTTGACTTCACTCTCATATTCAACATCAAACCACTGTCAATTCCTGTAGCTTTATTTTCAAAACACATCCAGTATCAAATCACTTCACACAATGAGGTTGACCCTTGAACAACATGGGTTTGAACTGCATGGATCCATTCATATACATGGATTTTTTCACTAAATATGTACTACACGATCCACAATTAGTTGAATCCACAGATGCCGAGGTTTGACTGTAAAAGTTATACATGGATTTTTGACTGCTCAAGGGCTAGAGCTCCTAACCCTTGCATTGTTGAAGGGTCAACTGTACCATTTCCAGAGTACTGCTGACAAGAAACTGAATACTGGCAGTCTCTAAAGAGGCAGTGCTGAACACTCATTTGGGGCAAATGAAGATATTTCCTGAGCCAGTTAGGTACACAGGTAATACTGAAATTCAGACACATCTCTTACCCTCAAGAATGAGTAAAATCTTGATTCACTGTTTGGAAACTGTACCTGTTTTTAAAACAATTTTATTGATCACTTACCATGGATCAGACATTGCTAAGAACATATTAAGAGTCTCTGACTCCCAAGGTTATTCACACAAACATTTTATATTAAAAGTAAAAACGTTGCTGGCAAAACTTAGGGATGAGCACCTACTCATATTTAATCAGGACTGGTTTGACTGGAAGAATGGGAGCTTTCGTTGAGAAGATAGAAGCAAAGGAGGAGATATTAAGAAATGTTAAAAGTATGGACTACTTTGGGGAAAAGCTTCTTGGATGGGGTGTTCTGGTAAAGTATACAAGGCAAAATCAGTCATAAATGTGAGTCCAAGTTGAGGACAGCAAAATGGCAGGCTGATGAACAAAAAGGTATATGACTTGGGATGACTTACTTAAATTCTAATCTTAGCTTTTCCTCAAATGCAATATGGACACGTTACTGCAGAATTCTGATGAGGATTCAACAAACACTTGAAGGACTTAACAGTGAACACAAATATTTGTTGAAGAAAACTTCCTTCATTAATTCTCCCACAATGGCTGGCCCTCTGTCCCCAGACTAGTACCTCATGTTTTTGTAGACTGGCCTGGGAAAGCTGAAGTTGTCTTCATTATTTGATATTCCCAAATCAACATACTAAAAAGTTAAGTTCTCAGATTATTTTTGGCAGTTTCTGAAATTAAAAATTTTGAAATAAGAACCTTGAAGACATTATAATATAAAAAGACAGGCAGTTTCTTAATCCAGTATGCTGTTGGATATTATACTTGTAGTGAAGAGGCAAAAGGGAAAAAAAGGGTTCCATAAACTCTACGGGGTTAATGATTTTTTTTAGGGAGTATTCATCTACAGATACAATCTTTCAAAAAACAGAAGTCATGTGCTAATTGCTGCATCCTAGTAAAAAGACACTAAAGGTCACTAACATGAGATAAACTAGCAAAAAATTCTACTTATTTATTAGGAAAAGAGTGACTATATTTCTCCTATAGATTACAAAACGAAACTATTTTTTGGCGCTGAAAAAAATAATTGACTACATTGTATTTCATAACAACTATAATATCCAGAGTTGCAAAAAGAAACCTAAGAAACCTAAGAGTGTATTTTTTTAATGCAGAGGGTTCTCAAATTGCCAGTATTCTAAGCATAAAAATGAGAAAGCTACGTCAAAAATTGATGGGGCTTTTTCTTATTTTCGAGAAAAGCAACAAAGGCAGGATCACCTCATCGGATAGTACTTCGAAAAACAAAGGAGAATGCCTGGGGCGGGGGGAAAGCTACGCTACAAAGAAATGATCCCAAACTAAGACCACTTAACACTACAAAAATTCAGAGGTGACTAAGTATTTTAGTTAAGGTATTTATCAATTGTTGCTTCATTAAAAACTCCCCGCTCCTTCAACACGTCAATCACAAAAGTAGCAAGCGAAGATAAAAAAGCATTAAATCCACTTCCCCTCAGTTGATATATACCTCCGGGAGAGAGTTCCATTTTTAAAAAGCAGTTTCAAAATCCTTAGGGGGTCCGATTTGGGGCTTTTTGATCGGGGATGGGGGGTTGCCACAGAAAGAGAGCCAAAGAGAAGTTTAAGAAAAAACAATTGGCTTTTTCCCAGTTTGCAACTGCGAGAATAAAGTTTACATCCCTGAAAATGAGTACACGGATTTTCAAGACAAAAATTCTTATCAATGAAAAGAAAATGAAAGAAGAGTATCTGGAGAAAATCAAAGTAAAATGAAAGCGAGACGGCTGTAAAAATCACAAGAGGTTAATCAGAAGCTGGGGAGGGGATGGGGGAGAGAAAGCAAGCATGGGACAAAAAGGCTCGCCGAGTTCTAAAGAGAGGTTTGAATGAAAGTCTTTTCTCCAGGCCTAAGGCCGCCGAGGGCCCGGGACGAGGCCAAAGGCCACGCTGTAGGGGCAGTTACTGTGTACGGACTAATTCAGAGGCTGAGCCCCCTCTCTTTCCATTTCGTCCTCACTGCCTGGATCTCGGTCCCTAGACATCCAGGTGAGCGCCAGAGAGTAACCTTGATAACGCGGCGTCCACGGGGAACAATAGGCTGGGAAGCGGCGCAGAGCCTAAGGCTCGCTCCGGGACGATCACCATCCCGCCCCCCTCATTGCTGCCCCAGACTCACAGAGTCTTAGGCATTTCGTCCTCCATGGCTGCTGCTGTCGCGGCGGCGCCTCCAGGTCCAGCTCCCTACCCTTTACTACCTCACAAATCTTTTGAGCGGCTATGGCTGCGGGATAGCCGGGTTTCTCGGCTGACCGGAGGTTACCCCGCCTCCTTCTTCGGCGGCAATTACACTAAACTGCCGGGCCCAACGCGAACAATGAAGCCCGAACACAAGATGGCGGCGAGCAGGGAGCCTTGGAGCAGCCAGGGAAGTGACCGGGGCCGCGCAGGCGCAGAAAAATTTTGCACTTTCAACCTCCCGGCCGCCAGGCTACACCTCAGTCCATATATTCACTTGTTGCGCAGCCGCGCTTCAACGACGACAGGGGGTTGTCTCGGACTGTGCAGGCGTAATGGTTAACTGTTTAATGACTTGAGTAGACATTTTTGAATTCCACCTCCAGATTCGAATGTGTCAACAGTGATTTATAGTGAAATATAAATCTTCATGGAAATGAAAAATTGTGCTTCCAGAAGAAGAAAGGCTTTAAAAAGTACGCAAAGCGGGGACAAAAACGGAATGCGCCGCCCGGGAATCGAACCCGGGTCGCAAGAATGGGAATCTTGCATGATACCACTACACCAGCGGCGCTGACGGAAACTAGCTTTGCTGAAACGCCTTAGGAGCAAGTACACGTCGACGTTCGTTCCCAAATGAAGATTTATTCATTTAAAAATAAAAGCTTACTGAGAGTGTATATAATCTTACTTTTCAGGTAAGAAATGATTTCTTTTCTTTCATTTTGGTACGGTTGAATGGATGTTCCTAGTTTTTCTGTACGGAAAAATCTCACTAAAAAAAAAAAAAAATTTTTTTTTTTTTTTTAACTTAGAAGAGTTTCCTAGCAGTCCAGTCGGAGAAGGCAATGGCACTCCACTCCAGTACTCTTGCCTGGAAAATCCCATGGATGGAGGAGCCTGGTAGGCTACAGTCCATGGGGTAGCTTTCACTTTTCCCTTTCATGCACTGGAGAAGGAAATGGCAACCCACTCCAGTATTCTTGCCTGGAGAATCCCAGGGACGACGGAGCCTGGTGGGCTGCCGTCTATGGGGTCGCACAGAGTCGGACACGACTGAAGCGACTTAGCAGCAGCAGCAGCAGCAGCAGTCCAGTATTTAGGACTCCACGCTTTCACTGCCTAAATCAGGTTTAATTCCTGGTTAAGAGCTCCTAAGTCACGCGGCGCAGCTGGAAAAAAAAAGTAAGAGTTTCGTTAAGAATTTGTCTTCTTGGTGTTAACCAAATTTTTGAGCCACGATTATATTTACAGATCTTTGAGGAATTTTTCTTTATATTTGAATTTCCTTCGTATAATCAATGTACACTGGAAAAGATTTAAGAAACAGTTATTTAATACAAATCAATCCAAGAGTTCTAAAACTGAAGGAATAAGAAGATATACAAATTTTTATCCTCTTCCAAGGAGGCAGAAAAATGTACTTCAGTGTACTAATCATGCATTGTGTGTTGCATTTTAAATTATGTAAAATTTTTTTTTAACATTGGGAAATGTACATGCCCCAAAATGTGATGTTTTCTTGAAGTAGTTCATTTAGACTGCAGCACTTTTAATCATTTTTGAAATTGAATTTCGAATCTGTGATACATTCTTGGGATTTTATTCAAAGATATCAAATATTAATATTTTGAGGATGAACAATACAAATTTTTAAAACATATAATGCAAGAATTTCCTGTGGCCTAAAGGTTAGGAGTCTGGGTTCTTTTTTACTGCCATGGCCTGGGTTCAATCCCTGGTCTGGGAACTGAGATACTCTATACTGGCAGTCAAAGGAAAAAAAGTATATAAAGTGTATAATCCAGTGGTTTTTTAGTATATTTACAGAGGTATGCAGCCACTCTATAATAAATTTTAAAACATTTTCACCCCCCACTAAAGGAAACCCTTACCAATTAGAAGTCACTCCCAATACCCCATCTCACTCCTCCTCCGCAATCCACTAATCTTCCCTCTCTATAGATCTGTCTATTCTGAACATTTCACATTGTCCACAAAAAATGATTAATAGTTAATCTAAGAAAGAAATAGAGGAACTTCTTTGGTGGTCCAGTGGTTAAGACTGTTCCCTCATCAGGGAACTGGATCCCATGTGCCACAACTAAGAGTTCAAATGCCACAACTAAAAAGGCCACAGGCCACAACTAAAAATTATATATATATATATATCCTGCATATGGCAACTAAGACCTGGTGCAGCCAGATATTAAATAAATAAGTAATTAAAAAAAAAAAAAAAAAAAAATAGAGAATTTTATTCAAGCCAGTTTATAATCAAGAGGATTATAACCTGGGAGACAGTCTTTCAGCAAGCTCTGAGGACTTTCTGCCCATTAGAGGTTAGTGCACAGGGCTGCCCCATGCTGCTGCTGGTGAAGGAGCTCCAGTCCTTGTGCACTGCCTTAGGAGGCCACCCTGGCCTGGCGGGCCCAGTCCATGGTGGATCTGGAAGTGGTGCCTGAGCGCTCTCTGGGAAAAGAGCAATAGGTATTCACACTGTTCTCCTCTTTTAAGCATGACCTCATCCTTAACCTGACCCAGGAGTGGATCAAACTACTGTTTGAAGCTTTCAATCAGAGACTTAAGGTGATTCATCATGGGGTCGCAAAGAGTCGGACACGACTGAGCGACTGAACTGAACTGAACTGAAAGTGCAGTTAAACTATTGTGGTGTGCATTTTAATTGAACAGATTGACCAGTCTTCGATGCAACCCATCCTGGAGTGGAGAACTCCACGGCACAGCTCTTTCAGCTCAACCTCAGAGGACTGTCTTTCTCTTCTCAGCTAGATTCATGCACCAAGGTTCCCAAGTATGAGCCCAGTTTTGCCCATGTTCTGGCTTCTCTCCAGGTACCCCACAGAGCAACTGTGAGATGAATGTACATGTACAGTGGAAACAGCCTACAGGATACCAAGGCTCCCATGATGCCCCTGAGATGTTTCCTGGGCAACATGTATGCCGAGAGTGTAGATAATCTTTGAGATGGAAGTGGATCCTCAGATTTACGACTTTGCCTGCTTGTCGCAGGTTGTGGACCCAACTTATTACCAGATGGCCCGGATGCAGGTATTTGAAATCTTAGTATATTTTGGCAATTCCTGCCAAGATGTTCTTAGCATGCTTGGCTCTCCACACAAGGTCTTCTACAAGTCAGAAGACAAGATGAAGATTCTTTCTCCTTCGTCTCACAAGCAAGTTCCATCCAAGTGTAATGAGTACTCTTTTTTTTTGGCTGCGCTGAGTGTTCCTTACAGTATGTGAACTGTCTTGTTGTGGAGCACAGGCTCTAGAGCACGTGGGCTTAGTTGCCCCGGGGTATGTGGGATCTTAGTTCTCCCACCAGGGATGGAACCCATGTCCTGCTTTGGAAGGTGGATTCTTAGGCACTGGACCACCAGGGAAGTCCCATGACTGCTTTTTAACTGCTTCACTCTCAGAATGAACATCTGCCTTGATGCGAATACACACAAAATGAAGAGGTTTGTCCAACACACCAGTTACTCTAGACATTATAATTTTAATATGTATCACTACTGTGAATTCAAGATTCCACTATCTGTAAAGAGAGAAAACACAGAGGGTCAGACAGAAACACACATGACCTACGGCAAGTGGAACAACATTCAGGAGCTTCTGGGCCATCCTGTGGAAAAAGAAACCTCTTGTCTTGCACAAGTCCTCCTGCTCAAACAATTCCAACCCATTTGGCTCCACCTTCTGCTTTGGCCTTCAGCAGATGGTCTCTGAGGTCAGGCAGAACAACCACATTGCCTTGGTGACTCTCCAGGCCTGGTGCCCACCTGAGAACCACGGAGCTGTACCTTAGGAACATCAGGACCCATGCTCCTCCATGGAACTGTGTATCACATACTATTCAGCAGGCCACCCTGTGGGTTTTCTTGGACACCTCGCGAGTGTGGAAGGGCTATTGTGATATGTTAAGGTGGGGCTCAGGCTGGGTGCTCTGCCATGAGGTGAGAGGTCCAGATATTCCTCTGTCCCCCATTCTCACCTGCTGGTGCCAACAGGGGACACAGACTACAAAGAGATGCACAGCTCTGCACCTTGATACCCGGACCCAGGAGTTCTCAACTAACATGTAAGGAGACAGGGCTCTGTCTTTCCTGTCCCACACACACTGGGAAAAAGTCTTTTGGAACTCTTTCTGTGATTGAGGACACAGGCATTCAGGACAAGGACAAGGTCCTGCCTTTGGCCCAACGTGGCCTTGTGACCATTAAGGCAAGCAGGGAGCATGCCCATAGTACTTAGTGGTGACTTTTTTTGCACTACATCCACATTAGTTACTTGATGAGCTGGTTGTGGCCAGGGTGACCCACCTACCCTTCCCTGTTTCTTTCTTGTATGCACTCCCTGCCAGGCCTAGTAGGCACACCCAGCTGGTTGAAAGACAACTTTCTACCATCAAGGTATGGGCCCAGGCCTGGTTCTCACTGCTCTTGGAGCCAGTCTGAAAGGTTGCCTGTTTCCTAACTCTTCCCCGACCTGGCTGGTAGGACTGCATGTTTCCATCCTGTTTGCCTCTTTCATTTAATGCTAAGGTTTTAGCTAAAGACATCTTCCTTCTTTTGTGTGTGTTTCAGCATTCTGTTCTGCACTGTGGACTTGGCTCCCCTGCCCTGACTCTGGGCAGTGTCTCCTGTGCAGGCCCATTCATGGACAAAGCCTCTGGGGCTCAAGGAGGGCTGGGGTGTTCAGTCTTTCTGTGGGATTTGCTAAAGAAAGTGGCATATGTGTTTTAAAAATATTAATCCTTTTGAAAAGAATTAAGAAGTTTATAATTTTATCCTGTTTTTAATATTTTGGCTTAGCAACTTGTAATTCTCACAGATGAGAATTTTGAGAGTTTTTCACCTGTGTGTGCAGATTTTTGTAAGTACAACTCTTTTATAATAAACTCATGTATAGCCTCACCCTGTAGAGTTTTTAACAACAAATGTGCAGAGGACCTGGCTTGGGCTCCTTTGTGGTGCCAAGCTTGTGTGGCATTCCCATAACTTTGTGACTGATTGTTTTCCTATGTAGACTGTGGCCTGGCCAGAGACCCGCACACATCCCACTCTGGGGCAGCCAGAACTGTTCCCAGCCTCCTAGAATGAGGGAACATTCCTCATGCCCTGCCCATAGTCCTCCTCCTATGCCTTCAGCAGCAGCTCACCTTGTGCTGTTGCTGGAATGTTAGCACTAAAAAAAAAAAAAGAAAGAAAAATTAATGCACAGTTGTATACATTTTGAAGACAAAGCAAATGATGAGTTTGCATAGTCCAAATCTGCATGTACAGATGCAGATTAAGGATTAAGAAAGAAATGTGGGAATTCCCTGGAGGTCCAGTGGTTAGGACTCAGTGCTTTCATTGCCCAGGACTGTGTTCAATCCCTGGTTGGGGAACTAAAATCTTGCAAGGTGTATGGTGCAGCCAAAAAATAATAATAATAAATAAAATAAGAGTAATATTTGAGCTGGAAATGAAAACCCTCTTCAGTTGAGAAGGAAAAGAAATAAAACACCCCCATGCTCAATCCCTCACATTAAATCCTAAGGAATTATTTTTCTGGTGCCAGAAATAATTGCTCTTTACCATCAAGCAGGAATTCCCGTGTCTTTTAAGGAAATCTGGTTAACGCATAATTGAGGAAGCACAGTGTACCCTAAAGAGAAGTAGTGGCCTAAGTGAGCAGAGAGAGTTTTATGTTTAAATTTTTTTTGTTTTGCCTTAAAAATAATTTTATTTCATTAACTCCCTCTTTTAATCCTTAATCTTTTGATAGAAGACATTTGGCAATCAAATATTTGGTCCCTTGATGCCACCAAGAATGGTTGCTTACCTGCTCTAGGTCCATCATATTCCTCCATTCTTGGTTCTAAAAGCCTGCTCTTTCTTTCCTTTTAGGGAGGATTGTACTAGTAGAGGGGTTTCCTCTGTGGCTCAGTGGTAAAGAATCTGCCTGCAGTGCAGGAGCCACAGGAGACTCGGGTTCGTCCCCTGGGTCGGGAAGACCCCCTAAAGGAGGACACGGCAGCCCACTCCAGTATTATTGCCTGGAGAATCCCATGGACACAGAAGCCTGGTGGGGTATAGTCCATAGTGTCTAAGAAAAGTCGGACAGGACTGAAGCGACTTAGCACGCACACATGTACATATTGGCAGAATGTCTGGCAAGGACTGACAGTCAATTCCAAATTGTCCAATAGAACTTAAGTCAATTTTACATTGTATATGCATTGTGAATGTTCATTGTTTTATAGGGAACTATAGATGTGATCAATAATTTCAAGCAGTTTAGATGTTACTATCTTAGTAGAAGTTGGTGATACACAGCATGAAATTCAGGAAGCCATCACTTTATAAGTCACACAAACTATAATCAAAATTACCATCAAAAATAACAATGCCAGGGACTTCTGTGTGGTCCAGTGGCTAAAACTGTGCTCCCAATGCAGGGGGCCTGGGTTCAATCCCTGGTCAGAGAAGTGCATCCTTCATGTTGCAACTAAGACATAATGAAAATTGAAGATGCCCTGTGCTACAACTAAGACCTGGTGCAGCCAAATAAATAAGTAAATATATTAAAAAGAGTAACAATACTGTTAGTAAAGATACGACCTCTTCCTTCTCAAACCAAACCATTTTCTTCACATCTCCCTTAAACTCGAAAGGTCATTCAGAATGGAAATTGAAGTATTCATTTGTGTAACAATATGGGTTATATTAAAAGCTTCTTGGGAAGCAGTTAAAATATCAAGGGCCATGGGATTTTCTCATTATGAAAACTTCTGAATTAAGCAAGCTAATGGCTTGGTTACTTTCATTTAAGGCTTGCTGGGTGAATTTTGTTAAAGTCTCTGTGAATAATGACATCTTCTATTTCAAATGAAGGAATAAATATCGTGACTAAGTGATCATACCGGTGAAAGACTGATTGATCCCTGTATGTTCACTTTAAAGGCAGATTGACAGGGGCAATTTCAAAGGCTACCTCCTCTAGGTGACCTTGAGCATGAGTAAAACTAGTAGTGCATCTTTCTAACCAGCCTGGGGAGAGCCAAGGCCATAAAATTGTTCCATGAATCCACTGGATCTTAGTAGGAGCTAACTAATATGTTTAGCATCTAGTGAAAAGGAGTATTTATGGCCATATTCCAAACAAATGTCATTAACTGGCTAGATAAGAGGGTCCCACTTAGTGATAGCAGCAGTAGCTTATACAGTCCTAGAGTATCTTTCTTCTAAAATAAAATTTCTAAGGGTCATCCAATTAGAGCCTTGGAGAGAAGTCCACCACGGTACACTTGGAAAAGTTGGACATAGGCTATTGACTGTAAAATAATTGAATTAATTTAAAACTCCACATAGGATTTGTGTCCGTGATAGAAGTTTGTTTATACAAAATCCAAGAAATCAGTAAAAAACTATAAATGATCATACAAGTCAGGTCCAGCATCTTAGGATAGCTGTCTACTTCTGATATTGTCTTCTTGTCCTAGTGTGGGTGTCGTTTCCCTTCTGTGTGAGCAATGTATTAAAGTGAGTTGAAGTCAGCAGGTCTCTCTTTAGACCATCCCAGTGCAGGGCCCTTTTGAAGTGGGAAATAAGAATCCAAAAGTCAGTTTCTTTCAGTTTTACTGTATGTGAGTTAGTTAAGAATACCTGGTAAGGGTCTTCCGTCTAGGTTGGAGATAGTCCTTTAAATAATGTCTTTCCCAGTATGCATAATCTGCCTGATTGCAGGTCATGGGGTACTTGATCTTCACCCAAAGATAGATTACTGTCATAAGTTTCAGAAAGAAACTTAGAATGCCCTTTAAAAATTTAAAGTTAACAATAATATAAGGTAGTAATGAGAAGCTCTTCAGGAAATGACTGTTGCTGCTGCTGCTGCTAAGTCGCTTCAGTTCTGTCCGACTCTGTGCGACCCCATAGACAACAGCCCACCAGGCTCCCCTGTCCCTGGGATTCTCCAGGCAAGAACACTGGAGTGGGTTTCCATTTTCTTCTCCAATGCATGAAAGTGAAAAGTGAAAGGGAATTCGCTCAATCGTGTCTGAGTGTTCGCGACCCCATGGACTGCAGCCTACCAGGCTCCTGCATCCATGGGATTTTCCAGGCAAGAGTACTGGAGTGGGTTGCCATTGCCTTCTCCGAAATGACTGTTAGGCAGTAATTAAAAAAAAACAAAATTGAACACTAGAATTTAATATCCACAAAGTTATATTGAAACATAATTTTTTTCTCTCTAAAATTATCCTCATTTCCTGATTTGAGAAAATAGCATTGAAACATGTATATTATATGTGAAAAACAGATCGCCAGCCCAGATTCGATGCATGAGACAGGGTGCTCAGGGCTGGTGCCCTGGGATGACCCTGAGGGATGGGATGGGGAGGGAAGTGGGAGGGGACTTCAGGATGGGGGACACATATACACCCATGGCTGATTCATGTCACTGTATGGCAAAAAACACTACAATATTGTAAAGTAATTAGCCTCCAATTAAAATAAATTAATTAAAAAAAAAAAGGTACCTGGAAAAATAAAATCATTCTCATTTCCACCAAACATAGCCAAATTAAGACTAATTTGTTTGCAAAATAAACCTGGTTTCAATAAACTTGTCTTGATTATTTACATAAGGCACTAGTGATAAAGAACCTGCCTGCCAATGCAGGAGACATAAGAGATGTGGGTTTGGATCCCTGGGTCAGGAAGATCCCCTGGAGGAGGGCATGGCAGTTCACTTCAGTATTCTTGCTTGGAGAATGCCATGGACAGAGGAGCCTGGCAGGCTACAGTCCATAGGGTTGCACAGAGATGGACACGACTGAAGCAACTAGCAGTAGCAATTGATTCTATAGGATTTTTAAATTGGCTTTGCTGGACGTTTTCATAAGGAACCTCAGGCTGAATGTTTAAAAGGCTTCTCAAGGGCAGGAAAGCCACCTCAAGGGCTTGCTGTTCGATTCTGACTGTGGTATCTATAGATTTGGGTGAATTCTAGAGGTCTCCAGAATATCTGGAGATTCCTTTACCAGCCAGGAGGTGGACTTCTTTCTCTACCTATTAAGGCTGCTGAGAACCCTGCAAGCAGAGTACCAGGTTGTTTCCCAAAGGGCTTTATGGTGTCATAAAGTTCACATTAGTTCTTCAAAGCTGTTTGGTCATATTTGATTCTATAAATACCCTGTATTATGACATTCAAATCGAAGCCAAAGTAATATTACCAGTGTTTCCAATTATGTGCTGTTATAAGGAAGACAAATTCTTATTAAACTTCTCAAATAACTATATTGCCTAAAAATAAGAATATTCACTAATAGTTTCCAAATTCTGGAATGACCAGTTATGGAAGTGAAGTGAAGAGAAGTCCCTCAGTCGTGTCCGCCTCTTTGCAACCCCATGGACTGTAGCCTGCCAGGCTTCTCTGTCCATGGGATTTTCCAGGGATGAATACTAGAGTGGGTTACCATTTCCTTCTCCAGGGGATCTTCCTGACCCAGGGATCGAACACAGGTCTCCCGCATTGTAGGCAGACACTTTACCATCCAAGCTACCAGGGAAGCCCTTGTGGAGAAAGGATAAATATTTCAATTCTGCTTAAAAAGGTACAAGTTTCCCTGGTGCCTCAGATGGTAAAGAATCTGCCTGCAATGCAGAAGACCTGGGTTTGATCCCTGGGTCAGGAAGGTCTCCTGGAGAAGGGAATGGCTACCCACTCCACTATTTTTGCCTGGAGAATTCCATGGACAGAGGAGCCTATGGACAGTCCATAGGGTTGCAAAGAGGCGGACACGACTGAGTGACTAACACCAAGTTGCTATAAGTCATTATTAGCTTAAGGGGAAAGATTTCCTTAAAACTGGAAAACAAATATTGAAAGCCAATAATATTTCAGACAAAAAGTCATAAAAATTATAACCATGTTCATCAGTTCATTCAGCTCTATTGTAGCTAATTCTTGTTGATCTTGATTGTCTGTTAAGGGTTTATGAAACCATCATCAGTTTTCCATTCAGTTCAGTTCAGTCACTCAGTCGTGTTTGACTCTTTGCGACCCCATGAATCGCAGCACGCCAGGCCTCCCTGTCCATCACCAACTCCCGGAGTCTACCCAAACCCATGTGCATCGAGTGGGTGATGCCATCCAGCCATCTCATCCTCTGTCGTCCCCTTCTCCTCCTGCTCCCAATCCTTCCCAGCATTAGGGTCTTTTCCAATGAGTCAACTCTTCACATGAGGTGGCCAAAATATTGGAGTTTCAGCTTCAACATCAGTCCTTCCAATGAACACCCAGGACTGATCTCCTTTAGGATGAACTGGTTGGATCTCCTTGCAGTCCAAGGGACTCTCAAGAGTCTTCTCCAACACCACAGTTCAAAAGCATCAATTCTGCGGCGCTCAGCTTTCTTTATAGTCTGACTCTCACATCCATACATGACTACTGGAAAAACCATAGCCTTGACTAGACAGACCTTTGTCGGCAAAGTAATGTCTTTGCTTTTAAATATGCTGTCTAGGTTGGTCATAACCTTCCTTCCAAGGAGTAAGTGTCTTCTAATTTCATGGCTGCAATCACCATCAGCAGTGATTTTGGAGCCCCCCAAAATAAAGTCTCTCACTGTTTCCACTGTTTGCCCATCTATTTCCCATGAAGTGATGGGACCAGATGCCATGATCTTAGTTTTCTGAGTGTTGAGCTTTAAGCCAACTTTTTCACTCTCCTCTTTCACTTTCATCAAGAGGCTCTTTAGTTCTTCTTTGCTTTCTTCCATAAGGGTAGTGTCATCTGCATATCTGAGGTTATTGATATTTCTCCCAGCAATCTTGATTCCAGCTTACTCAGATTAGTGGTATGATTTGAAAGTTATTAGAAACCTATACTTGTCAAAAGGTCCTTACTATGAACATTCTTGAAGATGAAGCATCTTTTTCCAAAGCATCAGAGAGCAACAATAGCTGTCTGTTAAATGACAAAAGACTTTAAAAGGGGTGGTTAAAGATCTAATTACAATGCAATTGATGAAAGAATCTTGGTTTCATCAAATCAAGTTCTTTTTCTTGCTAATTTTTTTTAACATATAAGACCTTATTTGACTTCTAGTAAAACTGTTTTTGAGTATTTTTCAAATTATATGAACCTAAAATTCATTTGAATTAGTTTCTTTTCTATTTTTGAGTATTTACATAAGTTTAGTTTTCTTTAAGCCAATTAAATATGGTTAATTTACAAGTTAATTTTGGTAAAGCCATTCACAGTAAAGATATATCATATCTATAACTTACACACATACAGGACTTCCCAGGTAGCTCAGTGGTAAAAAATCCACCTGCTAATGCAGGAGCCACAGGAGACACAGATTTGATCCTTTCCTGGAGGAGGAAATGACAACCCACTCAGTATCAAAGAGTCAGACGCGACTGAGCACGCACACAGATATAGACAGACACAACCCAGAGATTTCATGACTTAATTTTCAAATCTAGTTATGAATCAGGTATTACAATATAAACTCACTAGTTTGTAAATAGCAATTGGAGTGCGTGCATGCTAAGTTGCTTCAATTGTGTCCGATTCTGTGCAACCCTGTGGACTGTAGCCTGCCAGGCTCCTCTGTCCATGGGATTCTCCAGGCAAGAATACCGGACTGGGTTGCCATGCCCTCCTTCAGGAGATATTCCTGACCCGGGGATCCAAATCCACATCTCTCTTGTCTCCTGCATTGGCAGGCAGGTTCTTCACCACTGTGCCATCTGAGAAGCCCCAACAATTGGGGTAGTTAAGTTTATTTGTGTGAGTTTAAAAAGGCCTCTTTTCCATTTTTTTCTTCTCAGTCTCAGGAATTGGAGATGGTTTAGATAGGAGTAAGGTAAAAGTTCCTGAGAGCCCTGGTAGCAAATTTACATCTTAAGGCTTAGGGAGAGAAAAGCGAGTTCCTCCTAGAAGAACTTATTCCCTTAGGGTCTGAATTCTGAAAAGATGTTGATCAAGCTGACATTATGTAACTGTATGTGCAAAGCCAGTCTGAAAAGGTGAGAAGAGCCCCATCTTGGTCATTTTGGGGGCACAACTTTCCTTAGTTCCCAACTAAATAAGCATTTGCCAGTATTTTGTCCATAGTTCAGATCAGTTGCTCAGTCGTGTCTGACTGCGACCCCATGGACTGCAGCACACCAGACTTCCCTGTCCATAAGTGTTGTACATAAGCCCTACTAGAGTTCCCATAGGTGCCTGTCAGGGAGCTGTTAGGCTTTCCAGAAACAATTTCCTATTATTAATTTGGTACCCTAACTCAGATACGATCTGAACAATTTTCTCAGAAGAGTGTGGTGGATCAGATGTGTACTGTTTCTGAGTTTAAGCTCCCCAAAGAGTTAGCCTTGGATTTTTGACTCTTTGACATGTCTCTGTTTTTCCCTCTGATAGTTTAAAACTGCTTTGGGTGCTCAGGGCACTAGATGATCAATCTTTACATCGTGTGTCTCAGGAAGAGCACAGTATTTACTTAATGGTTGTGCTGGGATTCCCTGTGAGACTGGTCCATGTTGGAAGGATTGATCTTCAAACGCTTCCACTAGATTCTCAGTTGCCTGAGGACACCTTGTGGCCAGAAGGAGCAAATGTCCCCTTTCTTCAGAGCAGAATAATTCAGCCTTTCATTTCACTTGCAGTTTGTTCAGACCATATTATCTACTTGTTTTTCAGTTAAGCCAGATTTAACAAAAACATGGCCGCCTATGTTTCCCTGAGTATCCCACTCAGATTCCACTATGTCCCTGCCTAAGAAATGTACCAGTGCCCCTTAAGTCTCCAAGAATAAAATTTTCAGGTCATCATTTGATACGATCTGGGGCTTCCCTGGTGGTTCAGTGGCTAAGACTTTGTGCTCCCAATGCAGTGGTCCTGGGTTCGACGCCTGGTCAGGGAACTAGATACTACATGCTGCAATTGAGTTCACAGGCTGCAACTAAAAGTTCCTGCATGCAGCAACGAAGACCCGATACAGCCAAATAAATAAATATTTAAAAATAAAAACAACAGTAAGATCTCCATATGAGAACTTACTGGGATACCTGCAGAGTACTGAGAAGGCAGCCGCAAAGAGTTCATATCATAGAATACGCCACAATTTATTCAATGGCAAATTGAATAAATGACCATAAATAGCATTCATTGATGTACATTCAAGGTCCACTGGGCTTCCCTGGTGGCTCAGCTGGTAAAGAATCTGCCTGCAATGTGGGAGACCCTGGGTTTGATCCCTGGGTTGGGAAGATCCCCTGGAGAAGGGAAAGGCTACCCACTCCAGTATTCTGGCCTGAAGAATACTGGAAGTCCATGTAATACTGGAAGTCCTATCTTCCAGCCTCTTAGGAATGGTATGAGTCTAACTATGATAAGCACAAGTTAAGAAAACCCTGTGAGTTTCACTTGAATTAATCCTTGCTTCTCATTTCCAAATTAAGAATGATTTAAAATTATTAAATTAATAATTTAATTAAATTAAGTGGAATGATTAGGAGCTCAGTAGAGTCAAGGAAGTAGAAGTTTTGGAAATGAGAAGCAAGGATTAATTCAAGTGAAACTCACAGGGTTTTCTTAACTTGTGCTTCAGTATAATACTGAAGTCCATGGGGACTGTATAATCCATGGGGTTACAAAGAGTCGGACACAACTCCAATGCACGAAAGTGAAAGTGAAGTCGCTCAGTCGTGTCCGACTCTTCAAGACCCCATGGACTGCAGCCAACCAGGTTCCTCTGTCCATGGGATTTTCCAGGCAAGAGTACTGGAGTGGGTTGCCATTGCCTTCCTGAAACTGCTACTGGAGTTTAGCATCTCTTCATGTGTGTTTTTTTGACCAATGGTACTTGCTTTCTCTTTTTTGATTTGCCTTTCATATACCTAGTGTATTTATATTGAGTTGTTTACCTCTTTCTATCCATATGTAGAGCTCTGTGTAAATTTCTGATATAAACTACAATCTTGCCTGTCATAGTAGTGACAGATTTTTTCTCATGTCTTTTTAAAAACTTTAAAAATTCTATCTCTAGCTATCTGAGAATGTTTAAGTTTTATGTAATCAAATGTGTTTATCTTTTCATATTGCTTCTGAATTTTCTGTATTGTTGCTGCATCCAGCACAGGGGGTGAGAAAGACCTGAAATGGAGGCAAGTGCAATGAAAGGACAGACATGTATAATTTGGCAATCGGTGAAGTGGAACACCATTCCATGTTTTATGCATGGGACGGATGCTCAGGGATGGAGCGTTGGGATGACACAGAGGGATGGGAAGGGGAGGGAGGTGGGAGGAGGGTTCGGGAGGGGGAGCACATGTGAACCCATGGCTGATTCATGTCAATGTATGGCAAAAACTACTACAATATTTTAAAGTAATTAGCCCCCAACTAAAATAAAAAAAAAAATTTGGCAATCGGGGAGTCAGGGGGCCTTCCTGCTCTCCATGGTAAGAAGACAAAATGGCTCCTTTCAGCCCGCACTTTTATTACCAGAAGTCACATGAGATCATTAGGGAATAGCTATACTGGGGAGTTTGATTAGCAAAGGCTCTGCTGTTGATTAGGAATATCTTGTTTTGTTTCCATGAGGACGGATGCAGGGGTAGGCAGTGAAGTGGAGCAGAGAGCATGTCCTGCCCCAAAAATGTCCCTTCAGCATACTTACTAGGACAATCAGGAGGGCACAGTTTGCCGCACCCTCGAGTCATGGGGCAGGTCCTGGTCTATGCCCTGCCAGGCTGCAACATGCTGTCTAAGACAGAATAAGTAATCATTTAGACTACTTAGAATAAGAAAGAAATGAGATATGAGGAAATAAGAAGGTATAAAATGAATTTCTTCAAGGTGGTTTGAAAGAAACATGGAGCTTTGGCAGAGTTATAAATATCAGTGTTGTCAAAGATAAGAAAAAGTTGGACAATATTTAAAGTTAAAATTGTAGTCAATAATATACTATCACAATAGGGGAAGGTTCGCTTTGAATACAACATGGACACAAATTAAGTTTAAATTTGTATCAGTAATATACTATTGTAATACAGAAATTCCAATGTGAATTGAAATCAATTTCAATTTGTACAGGGGCTTCCCTAATAGCTCAGTTTGCGCCGCACTCCAGTATTCTTGAGCTTCCATTGTGGCTCAGCTGGTAAAGAATCCTCCTGCAATGCAGGAGACCTGGGTTTGATACCTGGGTTGGGAAGATCCCCTGGAGGAGGGAAAGGCTACCCACTCCAGTATTCTAGCCTGGAGAATTTCATGGACTGTATAATCCATGGGGTTGCAAAGAGTCGGACACAACTGAGCGACTTTCACTTCACTTCAGTTTGTACAGAGGTGATCTGCTCTTTTAGAAAGGCACAGAGGATATAGGGAGTGGAATGATTAGGAGCTCAGTAGAGTCAAGGAAGTAGAAGTTTTGGAAATGAGAAGCAAGGATTAATTCAAGTGAAACTCACAGGGTTTTCTTAACTTGTGCTTATCATAGTTAGACTCATACCATTCCTAAGAGGCTGGAAGATAGGGGCTCTAGCTCTCAGGTTGCTCAGTGATAAAGAATCCACCTATCAATGCAGGAGATGTGGGTTTGATCCCTGGGTCAGAAAGACCCCCTGGAGGAGGAAGTGGCAAACCACTCCAATATTCTTGCCTGGAGAATCCCACAGAGGAGCTGGTTGTTGCTCCTCTGGTTGTTGCTCCCCAGTCCTTGGGGTTGCAAATAGTCAGATATGACTTAGTGACAGTAGGCATGCCCGTACTCAAAGTGTTTGCTGGAACAAACACTAATTTCTTTTTTTAAAATATATTTATTTATTTGGCTGTGTTGGGTCTTAGTTGTGGCATGTGGGATGTTCATTTCATTATGCAGGATCTTTTGTTGAGGCACATGGACTCACCAGTTATAGTGCATGGGCTCAGTAATTGTAGTGTGCTGGCTTAGTTGCTCCTGGGCATGTGGGATCTTAGTTCCCACAGGGATCGAACCAATATCCCCGCATTGCAAGGCAGATTCTTAACCACTAGATTACCAGGGAAGTTCCCACAAACAGTAATTTCTTTTGGCAGCTTTGTGTTTTCTCAGGCACTAAAAAGGGCACTAGGGTCATCCCAAGGATGCAGCTTTGAGCTGTTAGTAACTATGTTAATGTTTTGTTCAATTTTTTTTTCATTTTTTCTTAAAGATACAATTGATAAAGAGCACTGTGTAAATTTAAGGTATACAACAGTGGTTTGACTTACATACACTATGAGGTAATGATCATAGTAAATTTAAGAAACGTCCATCATCTCATATAGATACAAAGTTAAAGAAAGAGAAGAATATATGTATTTCCTTGTGTCCAGAACTCAGAATCTATCCTCTTAACAACTTTCATATATAACATAGAGCAGTGTTAATTATATTTATCATGTAGCACATTACATTCCTAGTACTTACTTATTTTGTAACTGGATGTTCATGCTTAACGACTGACTGCACCCAGTTTTCCCTCTCCATATCCACCTCTTGTACCAAAAATGATCGCTTTTCCTAAGAATTTGTTTGTTTTGAAATGCAATTTACCTACAATACTGTTACTGTGAGATACGATACCAGTATTAATACAGTATCAATACTGTTAGGTCCTGCTGTATAACATAGTGATTCAATATTTCCAAACATTAAAAAATAGTCACCACAAAAATTCTAGTCATAAGTCAAAGTACAAAGATACCGCATAGTTTGACTATAATCCCCACACTGTGTGTTTCATACCTGTTACTCATTTATTTCGCAACTGGAAGTGTGTACCTTCTTAATCGCCCTCACCTATTCCTTTCCTCTCCCCAGTCCCTCCCCAATGACAACCACTTGTTAACTCTCTGTATCTATGATATTGTTTCTGTTTTGTTATGCTTGTTCATTTGTTTTGGCTTTTATTTTTTACGATTATATTTATTTATTTATTTAGGCTGCTGCATGACTTGTGGGGTGTTAGTTCCCTGACTAGGGATTGAACCCGGGTCCTCAGCAGTGAGACTGTGGAGTCCTAACCACTGGATCACCAGGGAATTCCCTATTTTGTTTTTTTTAGATTCCACATATAAGTGAAATCATACAGTATTTGTTTTTCTCTGTCTGGCTTATATCACATCGCATAATACCTTCGAGGTCCCTCTATGTTGTTGCAGATGACAAGATTTCATCCTTTTTTATGGCTGAGAAATATTCCATTATTTATACCACATCTTTATCCATTCATCTATTGATAGATATTTAGGTTGCTTCTGTATCTTGGCTGCAATAAATAATACTGCAATGATCATAGGGGTTCATACATGTTTTCTAATTAGCATTTTAATTTTCTTTAGGTTAATATCCAGAATTGGATTGCTGGGTCCAAGTAGTTCTATTTTAATTTTGTGAGGAGTTTCTGTAGTGTTTTTCACAGTGACTGCATCAGTTTACATTCTCACTGATACTGTACAAGGATTTCTATTTCTTTACATCCACGCCAACATTTGTGATTTGTTGTCTTTTTTATAATAGCCATCTGACAGGTGTGAGGAGATATTTCATTGTGGTTTTGATTCGCATTTTCAAATGGTTGGTAAGGTTGACCCTCTTCCTGTACTTGTTGGTCATCTGTATGTCTTCTTCAGAAAAATGTCTGTTCAGAGCCTCTACCCATTTTGAATTTTTTTTTTTAATGTTGAATTGTCTATGTTCTTTGTATATTTTGGATATTAACCTCTTATTGAATATATCATTTGCAAATATGTTCTCTCATTCAGTCGATGACCTTTTCATTTTATCGATACTTTCTTTCACATGCAAAAGTTTGTAACTTTGATAGTCTCATTTGTTTATATTTGCCTTTATTTCCCTTGCCTGAGGAGACATATCTAAAAAAATACTGCTAAGACTGATGTCAAAGAACTTACTGCTTATGTTTTCCTCTGGTTTAGGGTTTATGGTTCAAGCCTTACATTTAGTCTTTAATCCATTCTGAATTTATTTTTGTGCATGGTATTAGAGAGTAGTTGCATTTGATTTTTTTGCATGTAGCTGTCCAGTTTTCCCAAAACCATTTATTGAAGAGGCTGTTTTTCCCCTGTTGTGTATACTTGCTTCATTTGTCATAGATTAACTACCTATAATTTCTGGGTTCTCTATTTTGTTCCATTGATCTATGTGTCTATTTTTTTGTGTGCCATTACCACACTGTTTCATTACTGTGACTTTGTAGCAAGGAGCATGATAACCTGCAGCTCTGTTCTTTCTCTAGATTGGTTTGGCTCTTTGGAGTCATTTGTGTTTCCATTCAGATTTTAAAATTATTTGTTTTAGTTTTGTGAAAAATGACACTGACACTTTGATATGAATTACTGTGAACTCATAAATTGCCATGGGTAGTATGGTCATTTTAACAGTATGAAATCTTCCAACCCATGAACATAATATATCTTTCCATCCGTTTGTGTCATTTTCAGTTTCTTTCTTCATTGTCTTATAATTTTCCAAGTACAGGTCTTTTACCCTCTTATTTAGATTTATTCCTAGATATTTTATTCTTTTTTATGAAACTGTAAATGGGATTGTTTTATTAATTTCCCTTTCTAGTAGTTTGTTGTTAGGACTCAGAAATGCAACAGATTTCTGTATATTAATTTTGAATCCTGCAACTTTACTGAATTCTTTGATGAGTTCTAGTAGTTTTCTGGTAGTGTCTTTAGGATGGTCAGTGTATGGCATCATGTCATTTGCTAACAGTGACAATTTTACTTCTTCATTTCCAATTTGTATTTCTTTTATTTCTCTTTCTTACTAATTGCTGTGGCTAGGAGTCCCAATATTACTCTCAAAAAGTGTGGCAAGAGTGTTCATTCTTGTCTTATTCTTGATCTTAGAGGAAATGCTTTCAGCTTTTTACCATTGACTATGATATTAGCTATGGGTTTGTCACATATGGCCTTTATTATGTTGATGTATGTTTCCTCTCAGCATGCATTGTTGAGAGATTTAATCATAAATAAATGTTCAATTTTGTCAAGATATTTCTCCATCTATAAGATTATCATATTATTTCTATTTTTTGATTAGTTAATGTGGTATATCCTATGATTGATGATCAGATATTAAACCTTACTTCCATCCCTGGGATAAAGCCCACTTGATCAAGATGTATGATCCTTTTAATATATTGTTGAAATTTGGTTTGCTAATATTTCATTGAACATTTTTATGTTCATCAGTGATATTGGCTTATAATTTTCTTTCTTTTTGTTTTGTATGTACTTTTCTTTTTTTATGATATCTTTCTCTGGCTTCTTATCTCTTGGACTTATAGAATGATATTGGATGCATTCTTCCCTCCACAATTTTTTGGAGTAGTTTGAGAAGGCTAAGTGTTAACTGTTCTCTGTTTGGTAGAATTCACCCGTGAAACTGTGTGGTCCTGGACTTTTGTTTGTTGGGAGTTTTTCTATTACTGATTCAATTTCATTGCTGGTAATTTGTTCATATTTCCTATTTCTTCCTAATTTAGTCCTCAGGTATTGCACATTCCTAGGAATTTGTCAGTTTCTTCTAGATTGTCTGTTTAATTGGCATATAATTGTTAATAGTACTTTCAAATGATCATCTACATTTCTGTGTTATTGGTTATATCCTCTCCTTTTTCATTTCTGACTTTATTTATTTGATCCCTTTCTCTTCTTTCTCTTGATGAATCTGACTAAAGGTTTGTCAATTTTGTTTTATCTTTTCAATGAACCAGCTCTTAGTTTTACTACTATTTTCTATTGTTTCTTAGTTTCTTTTTAATTAATTCTGCTCTGTAAATTTATGATCCTTTCCTTCTACTGACTTTGAATTTGTTTGTTCTTTTAGTAGTTCCCTTAGGTGTAGGGTTAGGTTGTTTATTAGAGATTTTTCTTGTTTCTTGAGGTGGATTTCTATTGCTGTAAACTTGCCGCTTAAATTGCTTTTGCTGCACCACATAGCTTTTGGGTCATTGTGTTTTTGTTTTTTCATTTGTCTTCAGGTATTTTTTTTATTTCCTCTTTGATTTCTTTAGTCTTTGAGTAGCATATTGTTTAGCCTCCACATGTGTGTATTGTGGGGTTTTTTTTTTGCATGTTTCTCCATTGTTGTTGATTTCTAGTCTCATTGGTGTTGTGGTTGTAAAAGGTGTTTGACATGATTTCAATCTTTTAAGTTTTACTGAGACTTATTTTGTGACCTATCATGTGACCTATCTTGCACTTGAAAAGAATGCATATTCTGCTGTTTTTGAATGCAATTTTCTTTTTTTTATTGATTAAGTCCAACTGGTCTGCTGTGTCATTTAAGACCAATGTTTCCTTATCAATTTTCTGTCTGGAAAATCTGTCCATTGATGTGAATGTGGTGTTAAATTCCCCAACATTTCTGTGTTTTGGCCAATTTCTCCCTTTATATCTGTTTGAATTATACATTTTACAATTTTTTTCCCCTTACTACGATCAGTGTTGCAATAAGAATCCTGGAACATATATCCTTAAGACTGATTCTTTAAATTCTGTTGAATAAATTACTGAACATGAGATTTCTGAATTAAATGGTGTCTTTCTCTATATGTATCTTACTAATAATTGTCTTTAAAAAGTTATAGTCATCCGTAACACCAATAGTTAGTATCTGAAAACCCCACCCAGTCCACCTCAGTTTTTCTTGTATTAAGATATTCTCATCATTAATTTTTGCCAATATAAATGATGAAAACTAGTATCTCTTGTTTGAATTTGCTTTTGTCTAAAGTGCTATTGGAGTTATCATCCATTCATATGTGGGTTGTTTTTTTTCGCTCAGTGGTACTTGCTCTTTCTTTTGTGATTTCCCTACTCATGTACTTAGTCTGTATTTATATTGAGTTGTTCAACCCTTCTTATCCATTTGCAGAGCTCTTTGTATATTTGTGACATAAACTACAATCTCATCTGTCATTTAAAAATATTTATTTATTTGGCTGTGTTGGTTCTTAGGTGTGGTATGCACGATCTTCATTGCATCATGTGGGATCTTTCATTGTGGCATACGGATTCTCTAGTTGTGGTACACAGGCTCTCTAGTTGTGGTGCATGGGCTCCAGAGAGCACAGGCTTCAGTAGTTGTGGCATGTCGACTCTCTAGTAGTGGCATGTGGGCTCTGGAGTGTGCAGGCTCAGTAGTTGTGGTGCATGGGCCTTTAGTTGCTCCATGGCATGTGGGATCTTAGTTACCCAACCAGGGCTCAAACCTGCACCCCCTGCATTGCAAGGCAGATTCTTAACCACTGGACCACCAGGGGATTCCCTTATCTGCCATTTTGATGCAAATATTCATTCTCATACATTTTTTAACTTTTAAATTTTTATCTCTTGCCATCTGAAAATGTTTATGTTTTATGTAATCAAATATGTTCTCATATTGCCTCGGAATTTCCTTTTATTCTTAAGACAGAATAAATGTCATTTGGACTATTTAGAATAAGAAGAAAATCAGATGTGTGGAAATTAGAAGTTGTGAAATGAAATTCTTTCAAGGTAGTTTCAAAGACAAAAACAAAACAAAAATCAAAGCAAAACCAAAAAGCCTATGGCGCAGTGTTGTAATTGTTGACTTGAGGGTTGTCATTGATAAACAATGCCAGACTCGAGTTAATGTTTAAATTTTAGTCAACAATATGCTGTTGCTGTAGGGAAAAGTCCAATGTGAATTGACAAATCAAGTTTGATTTGTACAGGGGTGATATTTTGATTTAAAAGGAGAATGAGGAAATAGGGAGGGAGATGAACAGGGGCCTAATAGAGTCAGGGAAATGTAAGATTACAAAAATTGAGAAGCAGGCGTTAGTCTAAGTGAAACTCTGCTGTTTTCGTTAACTAGTGCTTATCAAACTTAAACTCTGACCTGAATAATATTCTATTGTGTGAATATATATGTACCATATCTTTTTAATCTATCCATCTACTGATGACCTTTGCTTGCTTCCATATCTTGGCCGTTATAAATAATGATGCAATGAACTTAGCGGTGCATACATATTTTCTAATTAATGTTTTCATTTTGGGGGGATAGATAACCAGTAATGGAATTGCTGGATCCTTTGGCAATTCTATTTTAATTTTTTGAGGACTCTCCGTACAGTTTTCCACAGTGACTACACCAATTGACATTCCTACCAATAGTACCGGGCTTCTCAGGTGGCGCTAGTGCCGAAGAAAAGTGAACGTGAAGTCACTCAGTTCTGTCCGACTCTTTGCAGCCCCATGGACTATAGCCCACCAGGCTTCTCCGTCCTTGGGATTTTCCAGGCAAGTGTACTGAAGTGGGTTGCCATTTCCTTCTCCAGGAGATCTTCCCAACCCAGGGATCGAACCCAGGTCTCCCACATTATAGGCAGACGCTTTACAACCCGCCTGCCAATTCAGGAGAGGTAAGAGAAGTGGGTTGGATCCCTGGGTCAAGAAGATCCCCTGGAGAAGGAAACGGCAACCCACTCCAGTATTCTTGCCTGGAGAATCCCATGGACAGAGGAACCTGGTGGGCTACAGTCCATAGGGTCGCAGAGTAGGACATGATTGAAGCAACTTAGCACATACCAATAGTTCCAGAGGATTTCCTTTCTTTCCTTTTTTCCATGCCATGTTATTGCCAACACTTATTTGTTGTCTTTTTAATGATAGCCATTCTGACAGGTGTGAGATGATCGCATGGTGGTTTTCTTTCATGATTAGCAAAGTTGACCCCTTTTTATGTGCCTGTTGGCCATCTGTATGCCTTACTTGGAAAAATGTCTATTTAGAACCTCTGCCCATTTTCCAGTAGGGCAGAGGCTCTGAACAGACATTATTTTTTGATGTTGAGTTATATATGTTCTTTATATATTTTGGATATTAACCCCTTGTTGGATAAGGATTTGAAACTATCTTCTCTGATTCAGTAGGTACCGTTTTTGTTTTGTTAACAGTTTGCTTCACTGTACAAAAGTTCTAACTTCAATGTAGTCCCATTTGTTTATTTTTACTTTTGTTTCCCTTGCTTGAGGATACATATAAAAAATATTGTTAAGACAGATATTAAAGACTTACTGCCTATGATTTCTTCTGGAAATTTTATGGTTCAGATCTTAACATTTATGTCTTTAATTCATTTTGTATTTATTTTTGTGTATGGAGTGAGAGAGTAGACCAGTTTGATTTTTTGCATGTCACTGTTCAGTTTTCCTGTCATCATCTGTTGAAGAGGTTGTCTCTCCCCCATTGTGTATTCTAGCCTCCTTTGGCATCATTGAATTGCCCATGTGGGTGGGTTCATTTCTGGACTCTCCATTCTGTTCCGTTGAGCTATGTATTTTTTTGTGTGTATGCCATTACTATACTGTTTTCATTACTGTGGCTTTGTAGTATATAATCTGAAGTCAAGGTGCATGACACCTAAAATTCTGTTCTTTGTCAAGATTTTTTTTTTTTTTTGCTATTCAGGATGTTTTGTGTTTCCATATAAATTTAAAAATTATGTCCCAGTTCTGTGAAAAATGCTATTGGTAGTTTGATAGGCAATGAATTGATTCTATAGATTGTCTTGGGTAGTACGGTCATTTTAACAATATGAAATTGTCCAATTCATTAGCATGGTGTATCTTTTCATCTGTTCATGTTGTCTATAATTTATGTCATCAGTTTGATATAATTTTCTGAGTGGAGGTCTTTTACCTCCTTATTTAGACTTATTTTTAGGTATTTTATTCTTTTTAATGTGATTGTAAGTGGGATTTCCCCTTAATTTCTTTTAATAATTTGTTGTTAGTAATAGAAGTTCAACATATGTCTCTATATTAAGTTCATACTCTTTAGTAGTTTCTTTAGGATTTTCTATTTATATGGTGTCGTGTTATCTACAATAGTGATAGTTTTACATCTTCCTATCCAGTTTGGATTCTTTATCTCTTTTACTTGTCTGATTGGGTTTGTTGCATCCAAGTACTGCAGTTTGGACTCTTTTGTTGGCTATGATGGCTACTCCATTTCTTCTAAGGGATTCCTGCCCACAATAGTAGATATAATGGTCATCTGAGTTAAATTCACCCTTTCCAGTCCATCTTAGTTCGCTGATTCCTAGAATGTCAATGTTCACTCTTGCCATCTCCTGTTTGACCACTTCCAATTTGCCTTCATTCATGGACCTAACATTCCAGGTTCCTACGCAATATTGCTCTTTATAGCATCGGACCTTGCTTCTATCACTAGTCCCACCCACAACTGGGTGTTGTTTTTGCTTTGGCTCCATCCCTTCATTCTTTCTGGAGTTATTTCTCCACTGATCTCCAGTAGCATATTGGGCACCTACTGACCTGGGGAGTTTCTCTTTCAGTATCCTATCATTTTGCGTTTTCATACTGTTCATGGGGTTCTCAAGGCAAGAATACTGAAGTGGTTTGCCACTCCCTTCTCCAGTGGACCACATTCTGTCAGACCTTTCCACCATGACCCATCTGTCTTGGGTGGCCCCACACGGCATGGCTTAGTTTCACTGAGTTAGACAAGGCTGTGGTCCGTGTGATCAGATTAGCTAGTTTTCTGTGATTATCGTTTCAGTGTGTCTGCCCTCTGATGCCCTCTCGCAACACCTACCGTCTTACTTGGGTTTCTCTTACCTTGGATGTGGGGTATCTCCTCATGGCTGTTCCAGCAAAGCGCAGCAGCTGCTCCTTACCTTGGACAGTTTTCATTCCAATCCCAAAGAAAGGCAATGCCAAAGAATGCTCAAACTACCACACAATTGCACTCATCTCACACGCTAGTAAAGTAATGCTCAAAATTCTCCAAGCCAGGCTTCAGCAATACGTGAACCGTGAACTTCCAGATGGTCAAGCTGGTTTTAGAAAAGGCAAAGGAACCAGAGATCAAATTGCCAACATCCGCTGGATCATCGAAAAAGCAAGAGAGTTCCAGAAAAACATCTATTGCTGCTTTATTGACTATGCCAAAGCCTTTGACTGTGTGGATCACAATAAACTGTGGAATATTCTGAAAGAGATGGGAATACCAGACCATCTGACCTGTCTCTTGAGAAACCTGTATGCAGGTCCGGAAGCAACAGTTAGACCTGGACATGGAACAACAGACGAAAAGGAGTACGTCAAGGCTGTGTATATGCAGAGTACATCATGAGAAAGGCTGGGCTGGAAGAAGCACAAGCTGAAATCAAGACTGCCAGGAGAATTATCAATAACCTCAGATATGCAGATGACACCACCCTTATGGCAGAAAGTGAAGAGGAACTAAAAAGCCTCTTGATGAAAGTGAAAGTGAAAGAGGAGAGTGAAAAAGTTGGCTTAAACGCTCAACATTCAGAAAACTAAGATCATGGCATCTGGTCCCATCACTTCATGGGAAATAGATGGGGAAACAGTGGAAACAGTGAGAGACTTTATTTTTCTGGGCTCCAAAATCACTGCAGATGGTGACTGCAGCTATGAAATTAAAAGACACTTACTCCTTGGAAGGAAAGTTATGACCAACCTAGATAGCATATTAAAAAGTAGAGACATTACATTGCCAACAAAGGTCTGTCTAGTCAAGGCTATGGTTTTTCTAGTGGTCATGTATGGATGTGAGAGTTGGATGGTGAAGAAAGCTGAGTGCTGAAGAATTGATGCTTTTGAACTGTGGTGTTGGAGAAGACTCTTGAGAGTCCCTTGAACTGCAAGGAGATCCAACCAGTCCATCCTAAAGGAGATCGGTCCTGGGTGTTCATTGGAAGGACTGATGTTGAAGCTGAAGCTCCAATACTTTGGCCACCTCATGTGAAGAGTTGACTCATTGGAAAAGACCCTGATGCTGGGAGGGATTGGGGGCAGGAGGAGAAGGGGACGACAGAGGATGAGATGGCTGGATGGCATCACCGACTTGATGGACATGAGTTTGGGTAAACTCCGGGAGTTGGTGATGGACAGGGAGGCCTGGCATGCTGCAATTCATGGGATCGCAAAGAGTCGGGACACGATTGAGTGACTGAACTGAACTGAACTGTCTGTCATTTTATAGGCAAGTATTAATTCTCATGTATTTTTTTAACTTTTAAAATTCTATTTCTTGCCATCTGAAAATCTTTATGTTTTATGTAATCAAACATGTTTATCTTTTCTCATATTGCCTCTGAATTTCTTTATCTTACCTAAGGCAATAAATATCATTTAGACTATTTAGAGTAAGAAAGAAATGAGATGTGTGGAAGTAAGAAAATATGAAAATGAATTTCTTTGAGTTAATTTCAATGAAGAAAAAAGCCTGGAGAAAAAAAAAGTAGTATTATCAATTTGAGTGTTGTCAAAGACAAACAAAGCCATACACTAGTTACATTTTTACTGTCATCAGTAATATACTATTTCACTGGGGAGAAGTGCAGTGTGAATACAAACTCAGACACTTATCAGTATTTAAATGTTAATCAATAGTATACTGTTGCAGTAGAGTAAAGTCCAGTGTGAATTGTAGAAATCAACTTTGATTTGTACATAGGTGATCTCATGTTTTAAAAGGAGAATGAGGGAATGGAAGTTGGGGGATTAGCAGGGGCCTAGTGGAGTTAGGGAAATGAAAGATTACAAAAGTTGAGAAGCAGCCAGTAGGCAAGTGAAATCACTCTGCTTTCATTAACTGTTCCTTATCAAATTTAGTCTCCTGTCCTTCCACTAAGACTAGAAGATAGTGGCTCTCTGTCTTCATGTGTTACCTGGAACCACTACTAAATTTTTTTGGCAGCCTTGAGTTTTTCTCAGATAGGCATTTTAAGGGAAGCCAGGCTTATTCCAAGGATGTGGCTTTGAGCTTCTGTAAACTATGTTAGTCTTCATATGCTAAAGTTGAGGTGCTGTTGAGAAGAGGTCTCAGAGGAACCTGGCTAAAGAGAATTTGGTCAAGGAGAGAATCTTAGGCTTCAGCTTCCTAAGGTTGACTGTTTTCTTGAATACTTCTTAAAGGTTTCTAGTATTACTTTATATTATACTTCATGTACATGGTAACATTTTCCATAAATGACATAAAAATATCTTTTTTATTTTTAGTGACAGAATTCTTTTGAAAAGGTAAGTGGGCAGAATGAGAAAGCCTTCAGTCCACCTCCACTGTCTCTTCACCAAGGGTCTTTCAGCACAGTCTTTCCTGGGACACCTGTGTCAAGGTCACTGACATGGTAAATTCTAATCAACCAGCATATATTTATTGAAGGCCTTTTAAAAAGGCTAAAGGTACTTAGGTGTTGTGGGCATAATGTAGTTTGGAAAAAGTAAAAGACATAATTTAGCTCTTTCTTTATAATTTGTAGAAAAAGGAGACTTAATCTTCGTATTTTTATGTTCTTACAAGGAAGTGTTTAGTTCTCGTGTGACTTGCATCTTGTCCATTAACACCTCCATTTCCCCTGTTTGTACTGTGTTCCACTGGCTGTTCCACAAACATGCCAGGCATTTCCCTTGCCTAGAAAGGTCTTTCTTTCCCTAGCTCACTCTCTCACTTACTGCAAGTATTAGTCACTCAGTTGTTTCTGACGTTTCGTGACCCCATGGACTGTAGCCCACCAGGCTCCTCTGTCCATGGAATTCTCCAGGCAAGAATACTGGAGTGGGTAGCCATTTACTTTTGCTCAAATGCCATTCTGCTCAATGAAGCCTGATCTGACCACTCTATTTAAAATTGCAAGCCATTCCCCATTTCTCTTTCCCCACACTACATCATTTGCATGTTTATTCTAGTTGTCATCGGTCTCCTTCCACTAGAATGTTTGTGTCATTATAATTAATATTTTTTAAAAACACTATTTTGTTCACTGGTTTTTCTCAAGTACCTGGAACACTGTCTGTCACTTGGAAGGAACTCAATAAATGTCCAATAAATGAATCCTTTTTTTTGTAGTGGATTTTCTATTTCCTTTCTCCAAGTTTAACCTTTCTTTTTATCCAACTTGTTTTCCTTCCATCCATAATATTCTTCATAGTCATGTACTAGTTTCTTTTCTTTTCTTTTCCTTTTTTTTTTTTTTTTTTTTTGGCTGGGAGGGGTATTTTAATTACAGAAATGGAATCATATAATACCCATCACTCAGTTAGCAGCTTTTCTCACCTAACAATACTAGGACTATATAAATCCTACAATCTTTTTAATGCTTGCATAACGTTCTATTATATGAGGTCAATCCATTATTTTTATTCATGTCTGTCACGATGTTTCCACTCCTTTCACTTTGAACTATCCTATCCCTGGGCTCCCCCTTTTTTTCTTTTAAGATACCCTGGAGAAAGGAATGGCAACCCACTCCAGTATTCTTGCCTGCAGAATCCCATGGACAGAGGAGCCTGGTAGGCTACAGCCCATGCAGTCGCAGAGTCGGACACGACTGAGAGACTGTCACTGTCACTGTCAGTACCATTTACGCATTCATCCCATAACCAGCAGTTCCGAACCTAGTAATCACTCAGTAAAGTATTTCTTGCACCCCTGGTCTGTTTTTGGCAGCAATTAGCTATGACCATCGTTTGAGCGAGAGCGATTGTAGGGACAGAAGAGGGCACAGCTGAAGAAATTAAAAGCTGGGGTGAGCCTCCTCTGGGGCCTTTGGTATCTCCCTGAAGCAGGGTGAGTTTCGGGTGGTGGGGCAGGGCCGGCTTGGGGTACCCACACCACCCGGTTGGGAACTCCAGGAGGGAAGTGTGGCCCTGGGGTGTCAGGGGCCTGCGCTGAGAAGGGGGTAGGGTGGGAGCGGACCTGGGCGGGGCTTGGAGGGGTGAGGCCAGCCAGGGGGCGGGGCGAACGGAGAGTGCAGACTCAAATGCGGGTGGCAGCCCGGCGCTCCAGTCCGACCGCGGCGCTTGGAGAGCCATGGAACCCGCACCTACTGAGCTCGCGCGCTCGACTCTGCGGCTGTGGCTGGGGCTGTTGCTGCTGTGCAGCTGGTGGTACCCTGGGAACGCCGAGCCGCGGGCCCCGCCGGAGAAGATCGGTAGGCGAGGAAGAGGAGGCGCGCTGCGGGGGTGGCGAGAGCGCGACCCGCGCCGGGCGGGCTGCCAGCTGCTGCAGGCCGGGCGCCCGCGACGCCCGCTGGGTCGCGCAGAACCAGCCCGCTGTGAAAGTGGCGCTCTTACCGGTTCGCGCCTGCGAACCGCTTTCAGTGCCCCAGGGAACGCCCTTTCTCGGGCGTGGAGACATGCCTACTTGAGGAATGGGCAGTGGAGGTGGGGGCGACCCGGACCAGTCCACGGGCGGCCGCCCGGCGTCTCTGCAGCCTCTGTCTCGGGGGCCTGGGGCTCCAAGGAAGCAAAGGCCCCTTCCGCGGCCTTCCCTTGCTGCACTTGTTCGGAGGCCGGTCCTCTGGCTGCTCAGGGAGCGACTGGCCAGTTCCGCTCTGCAGATGAGAGGCGCACGCAGCACAGCACGCCGAGCAGCGCGAACAGGCTGAACGCGTGTGCTTCCCGTGATGGGCTGGGGTGGGGGGCACCCCTCTGGGGCACCTCTCCCCCGTCTGCTTTGTTGAAGTCGGCCGGCTTGCAGAGGCCCCTGGCTTGCACAAGTACTTTACCTGGGACGACTACCCAGCGGAAACAGTCACTCTTTTGGTTTGATTCGTTTTGGTGGTTTTGCTCCCTGTTTATTTTGTTTTGCCTTTTTTGTTGTTTATTTTGATTCCTTTTTAACCCGTTTTCTTTGGGATCATTAAGCTATTTACATTAATGAGACAGAACAAATCTAGGCAAAAATGGCGGCCACTTTATTTAAAATGCGTGCTGGAAAGGCCCCACCTCCTCTGTTCCCTTGCACTGGGCACAAAGGAGCGTGTGCGGGCCACTTGGTGCCTCCGCAACAAACTGTGAGAGGCTTGGGGCATCTGGCTGAAAAAAAAAAATGTAACGATCTATTACGACTGTTGTCTAGGGGCAGTGTCTGTGCAGATTTAGAGTTCTTTCTGTCTTCACTGCAACTGTCCCTTGCCTCCCCCTCCCCAGGCTTCCCTAAATTGTCGATAACTGCTTTAGGTAATGTCGGTTGTTTATTTACGGCCTTTCAAAAACAAACATCTGAAGCTGGTAAGAGAAGAAAACCCTGTTCCTTTTTTCCCCACCATAGCGGTTATTGGAGCTGGAATTGGTGGCACTTCAGCAGCCTATTATCTGCGGCAGAAATTTGGGAAAGATGTGAAGATTGACGTGTTCGAAAAAGGAAAGGTGGGAGGCCGTCTGGCCACCTTGAATGTGGAGGGGCAAGAATTTGAGTCAGGAGGTTCTGTCATCCATCCTTTAAATCTGCACATGAAGCGTTTTGTCAAGGATCTGGGTATGTAATTTGGTCTGAGAGCAAAGGAGACTTCAAAGTGCATGGATATTGTTATCAGATAGGGAACTGAAACTTTTCTACCTTATTAATTGTCTTTTACAGTGAAGCTGGTAAAACTGCTTTCCTCACTTTCCTGCTAGCAGTTGTCACTGCCTTAGGAGCTGCTCTGCTGTAATGGGACGCTACAGTATCTGTATCTTCAGTTATCTGAAATTACAGCCATGGGGCGTGGGTTGGGGTTGGTTGCTGTTGTTGATTCTTAAATATTCTGGGTTTGTGTTAAAGAATCAAAGAATGGTTTGAGTTAGCAAAACCTAGCGTGCTCAGTTTACGGCTGGGGAAATGAGGCCCAGAGAGTTGAGGTGTCTGACTTAAGGTCACTCACAGCTGTAGGGGCAAACGTGTGCCTGGAACTTCGGACATCTGACTGCTTCACTAGCAGCAGAGGCATTGGACAGGTTGTGGGGGAAGCCTGGGGGGCCTCTGCAGGCTCCCTCCTCAGGGAATATTGTGTAATTTTGGCCTCCTTCCAGTTATGAGAAATATCAAGTTACGCAGAATAGGATTTGCACAGGAATGGAAATCCTATTTTCCTTAGCTGCTTTCCACATTTCCTGTGGATGATTCCAGGGCCTCTTTGCTCCACAACGGCAAGTGTGTGCCAGGAGCAATTTATGCTGCAAAAGTCATGTCTGACATTTTTGCTTTTAAGATGAATTCACTGTCCTTTGGCTTTTTCTTTTGCCTTTTTTAGTCTTTTGAGACTAAATATAGCCAGTTTCTAATTTTGGTATAGCTGCATGATCATCCAACCCATCTTTAAGGGAATCTGCTTTTGGACAGTGTGATGTCTAGAGTATCACACACTGTTCTAAAGATAGAGCTCTGTTAACATGTCTCCTGAGAACTGGGGGAAGCCCAGATTCACTCATTTCAGAGTGTCCCCCATAGCTTCAAATTACCTTCTCTCATTTGATCAGTACAGAAACCATTGACTTAGTTACCCTTTCTTTGTTTTTGCAGGTCTCTCTGCTGTTCAGAGCCCTAGTGGCCTAGTGGGGGTGTATAATGGAGAGACTCTGGTATATGAGGAAAGCAGCTGGTTTATAATTAACATGATTAAACTAATTTGGCACTATGGATTTCAGTCCCTTCGAATGCACATGTGGGTAGAGGATATATTAGACAAGTTTATGAGGTAATGTTTTCTCTTCCATTTAACCTAAGACCTTTTATTAGATAATCTGCAGGAGTTACAGTTTTTTGGAACAGTTCTCTACCTAACCACAAAGCCTATTTGTAAGGTCATTAGGAAGAATGTTTCGTATATGATATACAGGGCTTTTATCCACTTGGAACGTGAAAGGGTTGTTTATTTTTGCTTCTGAAAACTTATTTTGCAAATGCTTATGTAATGTTGTCAGACACTTTTAAATGCTCTACACATACGAACTCCTTGAAGGCTTATGACAGCTCTCTGAGGTAGGTACTGTTACTAGCTTCTTTTTGTAGGTTACTGGAAAGTGGAGGCATAGAGAGGTTTTAGGTATGCAAGTCCGCCTGCCTAGTAACTGGTGGAGCTGGAGTTCTTACCCAGGCAGTCTGGCTCCAGAGTCCTCCCTCTTAATGTCTGAACTGTTTTAGTGTTGTGTGTAGATGGATGAGGTGATACGTACAAGAGCTTGTAGAAAACTTAAATGAGCTTTATTTAACTGTGACACGATGTCTCAGTGAGCCAGCAGCTTGAAATAGCATATCAGGTCTGTGCCCCAAGAATTTAAATTAAGGTGTTATATTCCCACACTGTCCTGCATAGTGAAAATACAGGTGCCTCTTTTCCTTCTCTTTGTTTTTCTGTATTTTCAAAAAGTTCTTTACGTACAAATATACATTGCTTTGGTAAGTAAGAAAAATAGCATAAAATAACCAGTCTAGAGCCTTTCCTGGTGGACTAGTGGTTAAGACTCTACACTTCAATGCAGGGGGCGCACGTTTGATCCCTGGTTGGGGAACTAGGATGCCACATGCTATACGGCTCAGCCAAGAGAATATTAAAACGAAAACCATCTGACTTTGAATACTATAACTTATTTTTAAAAAATCTTTTTATTTTGTATTGGGATATAGCCGTTTAACAAACAATGTTGTGATAGTTTCAGGTGGACAGCAAAGGGACTCAACTGTACATATATGATATAACCTATTTTTTTTAAAGGTTGTTGGCATGTGCTAATTTTTATGGTGGTTTACAGTTTTAGATCTTGGAGAAATTCAGCTTGTAAGAGTTGAATAGGATAAATATATTCTAGTTTCTGTAACTTGTAGTAGGTGGAGATTTCTTTCTTTTTAAGCATCATTCTGAGGTCAATTCCTTGAACATCTTTCCAGCTACTGGAAAGGTCAGCTATAGTGCAGGTTGTTTTAAAGTAGTCATTCATTCATTTATTCATTCACCAAATATTGAGTGCTTATTACATGCCGGGCAGTATTCTGGGTCTTGAAGATGAAGAACCTAGAACATACCCCTGCCCTTAAAAAATATACATTCTAGTAGAGAGACAAGCAGTTCACTAGGAAAATGTATAGAATTTGTGTAGAGCCAGTCACTTTTTAAAGAAAGGTGGCATGTTGCTGCATTCTCAACAGGTAAATCAAGTTCACATGGCATAAGATACAGCCTCGCCTGTGTGAGTCAGTTTTCTTGACATGTAGAGAATTGCCCTTTGAGAAATTAAGAAATCACTTTTGAAGTGAATTTATTGTATTACAGAACAGTGAAAAAGGCCCAGGGAGGGGATACATAGATTATACTATTTTTTAAAAATGTGAGGGGCGGGATGAGGGGGTGGGAGGGAGGTTCAAAAGGGAGGGGATATATGTATATATACTTACGGCTGATTCATGTTGTTGTACAGCAGAAACCAACACAACATTGTAAACCAGGTTTCCTCTAAATTAAAAAAATTTTATTTTATTGAAGTATAGTGATTTACAATGTTATGTTAATTTCTGCTATACAGCAAAGTGGTTTATTAATACATATATACATTCTTTTCTTATATTCTTTTCCATTATGATTTATCACAAGGTTTTGCATATAGTGGGCTTTCCTGGTGGCTTAGATAGTAAAGAATCTGCCTGCAATGCAGGGACCTGGGTTCAATCCCTGGGTTGGGAAGATCCCCTGGAGAAGGGAATGACAACCCGCTCTAGTATTGTTGCCTGGAGAATCCCGTGGACAGAGGAGCCTGGCAGGCTACAGTCCATGGGGTCACAAAGAGTCAGACATAACTGAGTGACTAAGCACATACACATACATTGCATATAGTTCCCTGTATATTATACTATTTTTGATTTTCGAAAACAATTCCCAAACATGGAAATTATCCCCCCTCCCCTACTCCACCATGTATCTTTGATACTTGATTATAGAGTGCTGACCGTTACGTTGTTTAAAGGGCCACGCATTTCTGTTGCTTTCAATAAGAACATGCAGATCTTATTTTGATAATTTTATCGTATCCATCATACCTTGTTGGATAAAGGGCAAGTATTGAGCCATCATGCGCCAGTTGCTAAATAGTGAAATACTGCTGGTCATACTAAATAGCTTCTGCCAGCATGTTTTCTCTTCCCCAGGAATCTCTTTCCTTGCCCTCAGCAGGGAGTCTTGACTCAGTTCCAGGGCTATAATCGGTCTGCTTTCTGTTTAATGCTGTTGTTGTTCAGTCACTAAGTCGTTTCCGACTCTTTGCGACCCCATGAATTGCTGCATGCCAGGCTTCCCTGTCCTTCACTATTACCCAGAGTTTGCTCAGACTCATGTCTGTTGAGTCAGTGATGCCATTGGACCATCTCATCTTCTGTCACCCCTTCTCCTCTTGCCCTCAATCCAGTTGTTAAATACTTGTAGTATCACCTGTGTCACAAAAACCAGAATTAGGAGCCGCAGAGGTTGCCAAAGAGGAGTCAGGAACAGTGAATTCCCTTATATTTCACTAGGGGATTTTTAATTTTCTCTACTGTTTTCAACTCCACAGTAAGTTTTCTTTTTCTATTATTTCTTTCTTTTTAATAGCAGTCTGTGTTTGTTCTAATCTGCATTTCTTGGTTTGTGACCAAGATGTGTGACATGCAGGATCTTAGTTCCCCAACCAGGGATCGAACCTGTGTCCCCTACATTGGGAACACGGAGTATTAACCACTGGACCACCAGGGAAGTCCCTAATCTATGTTGTTTTCATACGTGCTTTAGTTCTTTAGATATGGCTTCCTTTAGTTCTTTGAGCATATTTATCGTAGCTGATTTAAAGTCTTTGTCTGGCAGGTCCAATGTCTGGGTTTTCTCAGGGAGGATTTCTGTTGATTTTTGTTGTAAACTGGACTTTTAAAATAATATTGAATAGTAATTCGGGACATCAGAAATCCACTCACCCCGGGGTTTATTACTGTTGCTGTTTGTTAGTGACTCTGGAACTAATTCTCTGAAGTCGGTATTCTTTGTCATGTTTGGCTGCTCAAGTGTGTATGTGTGAGGATTGCTTGCAGTGCTCTGGCAGGTGGTTTATAGCTCTAGCCTTTACTTCTGGCTTGCTCAAAGCCTCAAGGTCAGCTGAAGGTGACAAATGAGGGCCTTCTCAGGTCTTTCCTGGGCATGTGACAGTCTTGTACATGGGCATGGCCTTCTACGTCCCTAGAAAGAAATTGGGGTTTTTCATTCCCCAGTATTTCTTTTTAAAATCTTCTGATAAGCCTCTTGCTAGCCCCACTTGGTATCACAACCTCAGGCAACAAAAGTTTTTGACAGATGTGCTCAGGATGGGCTGTTTGTACAGAGTGAGGTAAAAAAGACAAGCCCTAATCTAAAAAGAAAAGGTTTCCCAGTGGTAAAGATTCCTCCTGCAAGTGCAGGAGACACAGGTTCGATCCCTAGTTCAGAAAGATTCCCTGGAGAAGGAAATGGCAACCCATTCCAGTATTCTTGCTGGAATAATCCCATGGACAGGAGAGCCTGACGGATTACAGTCCATGGGGTCACAAAGAGTTGGACACAGCTGAGCATGCACACATAAACAGTCTAAAAAATACAGAAAACTAGTGACTATAACAAAAAAGAAGCAGACTCACAAATACAGAGAACAAACTAGTGGTTACCAGTGGCGGGGGAAGGACAATGTTAGGGTTGGGGCATAGAAAGTATGAAGTATTGGGTGTAAGATAGGCTACAGGATGTATTGTGCAACATGGGGAATGTGGCCAATATTTTGTAATTGTACGTGGAGTTGTTCAGTTGCTCAGTCATGTCCAACTCTGCAACCCATGGACTGCAGTACTCTAGGCTTCCCCATCCTGCACTATCTCCTGGAGTTTTGCTCAAGCTCATGTCCATTGAGTCAATGATGCCACCCAGTCATCTCATCCTCTGTCGTCCCCTTCTCCTCCTGCCTTCAATCTTTCCCAGCGTCAGGGTCTTTTCCACTGAATCAGCTCTTCGCATCAGGTGGCCAAAGTATTTGAGCTTCAACTTCAGCATCAATCCTTCAATGTGTATTCAAGGGTTGCTTTCCTTTAAGATTGACTGGTTTGATTTCCTTGCAGTCCAAGGGACTCTCACGAGTCTTCTCCAGCACCACAGTTCAAAAGCATCAGTTCTTCAGCATTCAGTCTTCTTTATGGTCCAACCCTCACATCCATACATGACTACCAGAAAAACCATAGCTTTGACTATGTGGACCTTTGTCATAGCTTTCCTTCCAAGGAGTGAGAGTGTTGTAGTTTCATGGCTGCACTCACCATCTGCAGTGATTTTGGAGCCCAAGAAATAAAGTCTGTCACTGTTTGCATTGTTTCCCCATCGATTTGCCTTGAAGTGATGGGACCGGATGCCGTGATCTTAGTTTTTTGAATGTTGAGTTTTAGGCCAGCTTTTTCACTCTCCTCTTTCACCTTCCTCTAGAGGCTCTTTAGTTCCTCTTCACTTTCTGTCATTAAGGTGGTATCATCTGCATATCTGAGGTTACTGATATTTCTCCTGGCAGTCTTGATTCCAGCTTTAACTTCATCCAGCCCAGCATTTCACATGATGTACTGTGTATATAAGTTAAATAAACAGGGTGACAGTTACAGCCTTGATGTACTCCTTTCCCAATTTTGTAAATGGAGTATATCCTTTAAAAATTTTAATCAAAAAAAAAAAAAAAAAAAAGAACAAGTCCTGAGGATAGAGCTTTGAGTGAACTGCCAGATAAGGCAAATAGTGGCACTTCTCTGACAATGGGAATTTGGGGATGCTCTAAACATGTCTTATCGCCTCTGTGGCTGCCAACTTGCTGGTTTCACAGGTATTGTACTTGCAAGGCTGCTGATTTTGAAGGCTACCTTGTTGCTAGCAAGATGGGAATGAGATTAGGGAAAGTTCAAATACCACAGGGCTCATTTGTTCTTACAAATGACTAGCCATCTAAATATTCCTGGGATTTTAGCAAGTCTTTGGTTTATTTCCAGAGTTCCAAAAAAGTTGATGTTGACGGTGTTTGCCAGTGTTCTCATTGCTTTTATGTAGGGGCAGATTTTTCTAAGGTCCTTACTCCATTTTAGAAGTCCTTCATCCCACCTCCATCACTTTTTACTGTCTGCCTCCTCCTGCTCTCCTGGGTCGCTCTGCTTCAGCTGTAGAGTTGCAACTCTGCCAGCTCCATGTGTTTCCAATCTTGTAGTTTACTTTACTCCTTGATAAAAGAACCTGTCTGCCAGTGCAGGAGATGTAAGAGACACAGGTTCGATCCCTGAGCCAGGAAGATCCCCTGGAGTAGGGCACAGCAACCCACTCCATTTCTCTTGCCTAGAGAATCCCACCGACAGAGGAGCCTGAAAGATTACAGTTCATAGGATCCCAAAGAGTCGGATACAGCTGAAGAAATTTAGCACAAACTGTTATGTAAGTTGCTTGTGTTTATTTATTTATTTTATTGCCTGTTGTCCCATCTAAAACAAAAGCTCTTTAGAGCAGCGATTTTTTTTTTCTGTGTTGTATTGACCTCTGTATCCTCAGCATCTAGAACAGTGTCTGGCTCAAACTGATGCTCCATAAATATTTGTTGCATGAATAAATGAATGATTGAGTGAATAAATGGTTAAGGGTTATACAGATTTTTAAAGAGAAAAAAGATAGTTTCTGCTAATCAGATTGCTTGTATAAACTGCTAGTTACTCACGCCTTGCTTTTTAGTAAATATGTACTGTAATGCACTTACAGTGCTCAATGTTTATATGGTATATAGTTTCTCCATGAGGCCTTTACTTAGGAGGCTTGCTTGAGTGTGGCTGGGACTCAGGCAGGAGGAGGCAAGGAATAACTTTTTTATAACATCATGTGTGTGTGTGTGTGTGTGTGTGTGTGCACGCTCAGTTGCTCAGTTGTGTACGATTCTTTGTGGCCCTATGGACTGTAGCCTGCCAGGCTGCTCTGTCCATGGAACTTTCTAGGCAAGAATATTGAAGCGGGTTGCCATTTCTTACTCCAGGGGATCTTTCCAACCCAGGGACTGAACCATTGTCTCTTGTGTTCCCTGCATTGGCAGGCGGGTTCTTTACCACGAGCGCCACCTGGGAATCCATAACATCATCTATAACTTACTTAATTGGCTACTGTTTTGTCATGCTGACTGTTAGCAAAAAAATCACTCTTTGTTTTATGAGGTATTTAGTTTGTTACTTTTCTGAAGAACTCAGTGTGTTCATCCTACTTTTTCCAACTTCCTAGGCACTACAGGCCAAATGATATGGTTGCAAGGAATTATTTTAATTTCTCAGTTTTGGCACTGAGAATTCTCCCACAAAAATTTATTCAGCATTTTATATACTACACTGTTGTTGCTAGTGTTGACACTTTGTGATGCCATGGACTGTAGCCCGCCAGGCTCCTCTGTCCATAGGATTTCCCAGGCAGGAATACTGGAGTGCGTTGCCATTTCCTTCTTCAGGGGATCTTCCTGACCCAGGGATAGAACCCACCTCTCCTTCATTGGCAAGCAGATTCTTTACCGCTGAGCCACCAGGGAAGCCCATACTACTCTGTTAGAGAGTAGGTAATATTGAAATGTGTATGACATTATCTCTGCTCTTTAAAAAACTTTACAGTTTATTTTGAGAGAAGAAAGTTGATGTAAAAACTCTTCTCCTGTGGCCACTAATAGAGATCTTTCCTTGGCATTTATTTCTTCCTTTACTTCATAGACTTAGCTATGTGGTGTACCTGAGTAGCTGTCCCTAACTGTAAGTTCCTTGAGAGAAAGGAACCATGACTTCCTCATTTTTGTATCCTCACTTGCAGCCTAAAATAATATGTATTGAATTATTGCATGAACTTATTTATGTGGACATTCTTTCAAGTTCATAAAGTATAAAGAAATGTCAGGTGATATTTCCTAAAAATTAATTGTAGTTAATTTTAGTACAAAGTAGTATTTAATATACTACTATAAATACTACAAAGTAGTATTTAAGTGCTAAACATGAGTGCTAAGTTTTATGGGACTTTTGGAGATGATGGTATCACTGTGGACTGGGAAACTCAGGAAGACTTTGCAAAGGGAGGACTCTCTGGTGGTCCAGTGGTTAAGAATCTGCCTGCCAGTGCAGGGGACACAAGTTCGATCCCTGGTCCAGGAAGATCCCACATGCAGCAGAGCAATGAAGCTTGTGTGCTGCAACAGAAGCCCATGCGTTCTTGAGCCCCTGCTCCATGACAAAAGAAGCCTGCACACCACACTGAATGGTAGCCCCCACTCACCGCAACCAGAGAAAGCCCATGCATAGCAATGAAGACCCAGTGCAGCCAAAATTAAATTTAAAATAAAGACTTTGTAAAGTGGGTGGGATTTAAGCTCTGAAGGATGTGTGGTTAACTGTTCTATGATTACAGATGGGAAGTGTATTCCAGGTGGAGGAAAGAGCTAGTGAAAATGTTTAGGAGCAATATCCAGAGCATATTTAGAGAGTACTGAATGGGTCAGCTGTGTTCAAGTGTGAGGTATGAGTGTGTGTGTGTGTGTGTGGTTGAGGGCAGAGGGGAAATAGTGATTCTGAGCCTTCTACTTGCCATGTCACTTTTAGACAAGTTCTTTAACCTCTCCTTTGTTTCTTTATTTGCAATTGGAGCAAAGGAGTTGATGAGTTTGGCTCTTAAAAATCTGTGATGTTTTTAAATGCCAGAACTTTAGTAAGTAGTAGTAATAAGTAAGATGTTTTTGAATACGTGGGTGGTTGACAAGTATATTTTAGTGCTTCTGGGAGATTCATAAATATTTCAAAGAAGAGAAACTAGAGGGATTTCCCTGGTAGTCCAGTGGTTAAGACACTGCACTCCCAATGCGGAGGGGTGTGGGTTCAATTCCTGGTCTGGGAACTAAGATCTGCACAGTGGGACCAAAAACTAAAATGTCAAACAAGTAAAAAATAATAGTTTACCCAAGCATATCCAACAGATTAACCTTCTAACACATAACAAATATTAAAAAAATACATAAAAAAGAAACTAGAGGCAGGTAAATCAGTTATTCATGTTAGTAGTTTGAATATAAGGCTTCACTTAAGATCAGGGAGATGAGAAATAAGAGGAGAGATGTTAGGAAGATTGATAAAAGTTTCCCTTCTTAAGTAGGAGAAATGAAATGTTGAAATTTAAATGAACTGAGGATGATGTGTAGGATGTTAGGAGTAACCCATTGTTTTGGTTGGAACTGGGGGTAGGAGGAGAGGATCAAGCCTCGTGGAAAGGTAAAGTTTAATTTTAGACATGTCTAAGTGTGCTGGAAGATGAATGAGAACAAGACATACCCACTTCCTGAAAGGTGATCCCAGTGACCATATTCATGCAGAGGAGTGAATTCAAAGGACAGTAAACTTCCTCCAGAGGAGACAAAGGGAAAGGGAGGCCAGGAGCCTCTGGGATATCCGGGGAAGACGCATCTCATGGATCGGTAGGGACTTGTCCGAAGGAAACAAGAAAGCCACTTGGAGTCTTAGGATGCTGTTTTCCTTCTTTGTGGGTACCCTCCCCACTATCTTGTTTGGTGTCTAATGGCCCTTTCTCTTCTATTCCAAAGGATCTACCGCTACCAGTCTCATGACTATGCCTTCAGTAGCGTAGAAAAGTTACTGCATTCCCTAGGAGGGGACGACTATCTTGGATTATTTAACCGGTCACTTCTTGAAACCTTGCAGAAAGCAGGCTTCTCTGAGAAGTTCCTTGATGAAATTATTACTCCTGTCATGAGGGTAAATTATGGCCAAACCACAAACATCAATGGCTTTGTAGGTAAGTCAGAGCTTGGAATAGTTAACAGACATTAGTTGACAGCGCGGTTTACCCGATGCTTTGGTGACTCCTTACTTTAGGCCATGATTTGGAGATGACTGCTTTCCTTTGTGAAACCTCAGACACATGAAAATGTTGGCAAAATTGTGCATGTGTAGATGAGCATTTTTATGGGAACAGAGTCTTTGGTTTTTATTAGTTGAATGGTTCTCAACTGGGGGAAACTTTGCTCTGAGGGTCGTTTGGCAGTGTCTAGATTTGGAGCAGGATGCAGCTAATTGGGAAGGGAGAGTGGGTAGAGGGCCTCTTACAGAGTCAGAATTAACACATTTTGTCCTACTGCTGACAGGGGCAGTGTCCATGTCCTGTACTGATCCTGGCCTTTGGGCAGTAAAAGGTGGCAATAAACTTGTTTGTTCAAGGCTCCTTCAGGCTTCCAGAAGCAATCTTGTATCGGGCTTAGTAATGTCCATAGAGGAGAAAACAAGGACCAAGCAGACAGGTAAGCTTGAACTTCTATTTTATTGTTGCTAATTTCCCCTGCAGAAAATAATTGTTCAGGGAGAAAAACCTCTTTCTCCATCTCTCATTCAGTTCCAAATGATGAAATTTTAAATTGGAGGTGTTGTGTATCATGTGGAAATAGGTACATATGGGCTCAAGTACAGTGGCATGACTCTTTGGATTTAAAAAAGAAATTTCATCCTCAAAAGTAAACATTTCGTACTTTATACCTGTTGACAAGGTTTTATTTCCATTCCAAGTAGAAAATTGGCCTCAGTGTAATACAAATGCAGGGGACAGTTATCTTAAGGGATAAAACTTGTTTAAGTCCTAGAATTATTATGGAGAAACTATTAAGGTATAGAATTATTTTTAGAAGGTATAAAATATAGTATGTTAGAAACACTTTAAAAAAAAATGCTCATTTCCTCTAGGAAATCCCTCAAAGGTGTATGAAGTGGTCTACCAAACTGGATCTGAGACCCATTCGGACTTCTATGACATCGTCCTGGTGGCCACTCCATTGAATCGGAAAATGTCCAATATAAATTTTCTCAACTTCGATCCTCCAATTGAGGAATTCCATCAACACTATGAACCTTTAGTGACAACTTTAATTAAAGGGGAGTTGAATTCAACTGTCTTTAGCTCTAGAGCCTTAAATGAGTTTCATCTTGGTACAGTCTTAACCACTGATAATCCAGATTTATTCATTAACAGCATTGGGCTTGTGTCCCCTGTAGAAGATGACAATAATCCTCAGCCAAAAGCAGATACGGCACATGTCTGGAAGATCTTTTCTGCAGCACCACTTACTAAAGAACAAATTTTAAAGCTCTTTGTGTCCTATGATTATGCTGTGAAGCAGTCATGGCTTGCATACCCTCATTATACGCCTCCAGAGAGATGCCCCTCCATCATACTCCACGATCGACTTTATTACCTCAATGGCATAGAGTTTGCAGCAAGTGCCATGGAAGTGAGTGCCATTGCAGGCTATAATGCTGCTCTCCTCGCCTATCACCGCTGGAATGGGAACACACACATGATTGACCAAGAGGACTTATATGAGAGACTTAAAACGGAACTATGAAATACCACTCTTTTATCCCCCTCCTGGTTCCAAATGGAATATCACTGGCAAAAAAAAGAACATAGTCTGAACAGAGATGATTTTGAATCAAGATATTTTGCCATTATCATCATTTAATAAAAGTAATCCAAGTGAGTCATGAGAAACGCAAAGTTCTAATTAAGCATGAAGGTGTAACTATTGCATCTCCAAAATTGAACTCGTTAATATCCATCAGCAGCATTTTCCAAACTTGTCTGATCATAAGAATCATCTGGAGTTTGTTAGACCTATGAATTCTCTAGCTCCTCTGGAGGTTCTGATTTAATAGGTCTGGGATGGGGCCCTGGATTTTGAACGAAACCTTAAAAGCATTTTAAGCTGAGCCCTTGAGGAAGACTTACCTTTTAGTGTGGGACTAGTTCATTTGCACTTCATGGCTGGATGTGATCTTCAGTCAGGTAAAATTACCACGGGAATTGGTATCTTATGCCTGGCTTTAGTAACTTGTATTTTTCAAAGGACATATGCCCATGCTTGAAGCCTTGACTTTCAGAATGTTCTTTTGATTGCTTCTGTCTCTGTTTCATTAGGGGTGAAGTTCAGAAGTCTTAGTGTAATATAAAGATGTCACACAAAAATCCCAAGTAAAATGAAAAGCAAGTATAGGCTATTGATTTAAGAAATTTCCTAAAATTGGTCTTCTGTTACCAAACCCTCACCTGAGGAGCTTTGAAAAATAGTGCTAGAGCCCCACAACAGAGATTGGTTTAGTGGACTGAGGATAGGACGTCAGCTTTTTGTAGCTTTTGAGTTCCTAATGTACAGCTGGGGTTTAGATTCACTGATGTGGGGGTTTATGATGTTTTCAAAGGATTTTTAATGTCTTAGAAGTCCCAAGAAACCCAATCCATTATCAAAGTGAATCCATGTTGCAAAGGAGGATTTCTTTCAGTGAGAACTCTAGTAATCTTGGTAGTAAGAAGCATTGACAGTCTCACAGCAGAGGCAACTTAGATGACTCTAGAGCCTTTGGCACTAGAAGAATATATTCAGTGACCCCACACTTGATCAGATCCAGTTTATGTTCAAACTGTTAAATGCTTCTGAAGGTACTGTAGCATTTTGATTGAGAAATTGGTTGTTGAAATCGTTTTGAGGCGGTGGTTCGGCTGTACATTGCAATCACCTGTAGGACTGCTTCCTGAATTCTAGGATGTAGCCAAACTTGAGACACGATTCTCCACCTGTACAAAGATCATGAGTGTCCTTATTGTCACTGGAAGGACAAACAAGTAAAAACTTGTGAATTCTAAAAGTAACTGAACTGCAACCAAGTTAACATAGATTGTTTTTTAAAAAAAGTCCTCCTCCAGACTAGAGTAGTTGCTCCTTTTGGCAAAAAGAACATTGATTCTTAAAGCAGTTTCTTCTCTACAATTGTGAATATTAATATGCTGATAAAACTATCAAGACATTTGATGTAGAGGCAGGAATTAGATTTTTAGTTTGTCAGAGTTAGCTTTTTACTGTTTTTATTCTTAACAAGTATGTTAAGAGGCATTCGTACTTTTTTCCTTCATGGTTTTAAAGAAGAGTATAGAGTATAGCACTGTTGTGTATATGTAAAAGTGGGTGAATTCTAGTGGGATAATTTCTATCATCTGCAGACTTGTTTTGCAATGGCAAATATTTTTAGAGCACCAGTTTTAAATGTTGCTGCTGTTATCAAACCCAACTCTTGACTGTTTTTCAACGAGGCATCTGAAGTTGTTCAAGAGCAAAAAGGTTATCCATATAGTAAGCCTATTAATTTTAATGCAATTGACAGAATTCAAAGACTTAGTTGGAAGAAAGATCCTGTCAGGGCCCATTATTCCAGGAGGCTACTCAAGTGAAATTTTTAGAGACTGATAAAGATTATGCACAGGCTGAAAGAAGGCCAACTTCTGCTCCAGTGTTACCGGGAGGCTTGTTAAAACATGGCTGGCTTCACCCCTAGAATGTTCCAGTAGGTATGGAGTAACATACAAAAGATTGCATTTCTGTTACGTTCCTAGGTGATGCTGCTGGTTAGGAGCCACACTTAGAAATTCTACCAGTTCTAAAATTCAACTTTATGTGGTTGCAACCTTAGGGAAGATTTAGAGGGGAGAATGGAAAAATAAAAATGTATGGCCTTCACATCAACTCTAGTTTGATCCCTTTAGCTGTCTTTTTTCTGTAAACATTTCCTATAAATAGGAAATACCATTTTACATACTTGTTTACAAGTACCTCACATACTGTATATAATACCCCACTCTCTAGTTTTATTTTTCCACTATTTTTAAAGTGACTCATGATTTGTAGGCTTTCTACCAGATCACAAGAATAAGCTTTAGCATTTGCTTGATAGGTTTTTTTTAAAGTTAGGTTTATGATACATCCATCTGTAATATCTCTTATTGGAGTTTGTGCACCATAAAATTTACAAACTAGGTGAGTATATTATGGGCAGCATTATCACCATCTTCTACCCCACAAAGAACCACAATGCACTGGAATGTTTTTCTCTGGAATTGTATTTCTACTCTTGTATTCAAAATTTTCCCTGACTTATGTTCCAAATAAAACGACGACATCATTACTTCCTGTGTTTTACTTCTGTTGTACTATGTGGTTGACCCTTAAAACATTGAGGGGTATGGATGCTGACCCTCTGAGCAATCAGCTCTCTGCATATGCAGTTCCTCTATTCAGTTTGGAATCCATGGATTCAACCATGGATGGTGTAGGACTGTAGTATTTACTATTGGAAAAAACCAGTATATAAGTGGACCTGCAGTTTAACCTGTGTTGTTTGAGTGAAACTGTACTTGGAATGTAGATGTATGTGAAAAAGTCAGAGTCTGTCCACAAATTACTGCAAGAACTTTGAAAAATCCAGTTAATGTTTTAGAAGAAACCCACTCAGGTTTGCAGCTTCTTTAACTTTGTTCAGTAGTAAAAGATATGAGAAGCATCTTGCCAATGTTTCATATTTAATAAGATTCTTCTATTTTAATGCATTAAAAACCTCTGAACTAATCAGTCTCAACCAGTAACAGGTCATGACAGAAAAAATCAGAATAAGAGCAAATACTCTACATTGAGAACAGTTAAGAAAGCATTTTTGACTGTAAGTTTATTTAACAAAAAACTTCATTAAGAAAATGTACACGACCCAATTCTTCTGGTAGTAAAATGTGGAGAAGAGGACACATGGAAGCAGTTGATTTCTCTGGTGAACACAGCCATTGTTCATACTCGTTCCAAGGCTTCTAACATGATGATACTATTTCCTCGTATTACCTAAGAAAGAGAAAATGAATTTGAAAAGAACACAATTCGTTCAACAGTTGTATCAATGATGATTTAAAGAATTTTCATCAACTCATTAATGGTTTTTCAGGTATTAAATGTCAGTTTGTGAGGCTTTTTTTTTCCTAGTCAATGTGTGTGAGTGCTCAGATGCTCAGTCATGCGCGACCCTATGGATTATAACCCACCAGGTTCCTCTGTCCATGGGATTTTCCAGGCAAGAATACTGGAGCGAGTTGCCATTTCCTACTCCTGGGGATCTTCTATAAAAGAAGGTAAGTCAGGATACTCATATGACAGCATAGGCGAAATGGCTGGTAACAGCTGGTAAAATAGGATTGACAAGTCAAACTGGAAGGGGACTGTGAAAATAAGGAGCCCCTGGTGGACTGTAGGTAATGCAATCACAGATCAGTTCAATAGAGCCAGACAGGTGAAAGGACAGAAGTGGGATGAGGGGATGCGGAACATTTATTAGAAATGGAGGCATCCTGAGTAGGATTCAGGGCTTTGCTAGCAGCTCAGCTGGTAAAGAATCCACCTGCAATGCAGGAGACCCTGGTTCCATTCCTAGGTTAGGAAGAGCTGCAGGAGAAGGGATAGGCTACCCACTCCAGTATTCATAGACTTCCTGGTAGCTCAGCTGGTAAAAGAATCCGCCTACAATGTGGGAGACCTGGGTTCAATCCCTGTGTTGGGAAGATCCCCTGGAGAAGGGAACATCTACCCACTCCAGTATTCTGGCCTGGAGAATTCCGTGGACTATAGTTCATGGGGTTGCAAAGAGTGGGACATGACTGAGTGACTTTCACTGAGTAAGATTCAAAGTGGAGCTATGCTGGGAGGCAGCTGGCATAAAAATAGCTATAACTTGTTCCTTTCTGCTCTCATTCTACTTGCTTTATTTATTACATACACTATTATGTATTAGCTTCCTCACTCAAGTGTCATTTCTATGAGGGCAGGGACTTGCTTGGTGCACCTACTCAGTGCCTAAAGCAGTGGCAGGCTCACAAAAGGCTCAACTAAGTAAACAGATGACCTGCATCTGATTATTGCAGGTAACAGACTGGGAAGGACCATGACAGGTGGAAAGGTGTTGGGGAGCCTGGCAGAGACAAAGAGCAATGATTATGGTGAGAAAGTGGCAAAGAGTTAAAGAGCTGCAGTGAAAGGGAACAAGGCCCTGAAAATGACAATGGAGACTGAAAGAAGCTACACTCTTCCTCTTACAAGTTAGGGAAAGAAGAAACCTAAACAACATGATTCCTTGTTTTCAAGAGTTTTAAACTGCTTATTTGCAACAGAAGATGAACATCACTTCTCACTGATCAAAACTTAAAAACCAAGCAGCCTTTTTCCTAGTTCCTTCTTAAACCTGTCCATTTGTGACACTTTCCCCAGAAGTGGAGGGTGGTGGAGAGAAGTTATTTCAGATAACTAAGACTTTCAGATCTGTCGGCTTTTTTTCTTTGTGGCATCATTAAAAAAAATAAAAACTGCCACTTTCCTCAACGTTTTCTAAAATGGTATCACACACTTCTTTGCCTTCTCACATAAGACACCGGAATTAAGGCTCATCGTGAACAATTCTGCTTCAGTTTTCTTCCTCTTTTCCCATTGTGTTGGACGCCCCATATTCCAGATCAAACTGGAACCATCAGGTCCAGAATTCCATACTGCTCCTTGGATTGGGCTTCAGTACTAAATTTTGGCAAAGTGTTGCCCAAGCCTTTTCATGAAGGGGCACGACTGTCTAATAAAGAATACAAACCTAAAATGGAGCTACAGAAGCACAAAGTCAGTAAGAACTCCTGAAACACATAGCATCAAAAACTACACAATTTTTACTATATTCTTAGGGGAACCTTGGGGTAGAATGGAATCTTAAAGAAATAAGACAGAGCTGAGGCTACTGATGCTGGGAAAGATTGAGGGCGGGAGGAGAAGGGGATGACAGAGGATGAGATGGTTGGATGGCATCACCAACTCAATGGACATGAGTTTGGGTAAACTCTAGGAGTTGGTGATGGACAGGGAGGCCTGGTGTGCTGCGGTTCATGGGGTCACAAAGAGTCGGACACGACTGAGCGACTGAACTGAACTGAACTGAGGCTACTGACTACTATGGGTATATTTCAGAAGAGGATAATTGAGACATCATTAGGTAATTATCCCCCTGACAGATCCTGTATTAAGTAATTTCTTAAAAAAACAACAAAAAAACTTATTTATTTGGTTGCACCAGGTCTTAGTTGTGACTTTCAGGATCTAGTTCCCTGACCAGGGATTGAGCCTGGGCCCCATGCACTGGGAGCAGAGTCTGAGCCAGTGGACTGCCAGGGAAGTCTTGTATTAAGTAATTTCAATGGCCTCAATGGGTCACTGATTGGACAAGGGAACAATGAAGCCAACGAAACTGTCTCGTTAGCCAAACAGCTTGTGAAAAAATAAAATAGTAACTAGTTTCCCTTCTTTCCCTTAGAAAAACCATCCTTGCATTTTCCTCAGGCTGTTTTTTAATTAAAGAAAATTGATACATTATCACTATTTTATTTTCAAAGTGTTAACTCAGCCATAAGAATTAGCACCTACTAATAGACTAAGTTTTAGTCACACAACATGCAGAGATGGAAGAGCAGACTGCCTTTCACAGTAAGTTGGAGCTCACCATTTGAACGACTTGTGATGGCGCTGCTTTTAACCAATTTCCATGTAAGGAAAATTAACCCCATCCAAATAAGGGGGAAAATTATGAGAAACATCAATACCTTCACTAATAAAAGTTCTGAAAAGTGCGACACATTCTCAAAAGTTATTTCCTCAAATTAGAACTTTAAATGTCAATTCCCTTTTTAATTCTTTTTTTTTTTTTTTTTGGTGAATATGTTGCTGTATGAACCAAAACCCTACTCTACCCTCTATTAGGATGAAGATTTCCTAATCTGTAAAATGAAGAGCCAGAGGGAAATCTTGGGGTATTTTTTAAAACTCTCTTTTATAAGAAAATGCTAACGATTTGCCATTCTTGTATTCATTTTCAACAGAATCTCAAGGGGACTATACCTGAAAAGAAGGTCCATCTACATGAAATGTGTGCAAGAAGCCAGGGAGTCTCATATCTAGGGACTCCAAGTTGTTTTTCCAACTCTGACTGATTTGCTTTTCCAAATGCAATAATGGAAATATACTTGAAACAAGCAGTAACACAAGCCTTGGAAAGGGTAATTAACCTTCGGGAATGCATGGCACATTTAAGTCGGATAAGTAGTAATCCTCAGCACACATTAAAATTACACAAGATCTTGTAAGAGCACACACAAACACAAATAGCACCCTTAGAGATAGTTTCAATTGCTTTGAGGTAGACTCTAGGCATAATTTTTATTTGCTTGCTTAAAAAAAAAAACAACTCTTCATTGATTGATTGTAAATGCTCTGGATCAACGGTTATTCTTTGCCTTACATTAGAATCACCTGGGGAACTTGAAAACCCTTTATGCTGCTGCTGCTGCTAATCGCTTCAGTCATGTCTGACTCTGTGTGACCCCATAGACGGCAGCCCGCCAGGCTCCCCGGTCCCTGGGATTCTCCAGGCAAGAACACTGGAGTGGGCTGCCATTTCCTTCTCCAATGCATGAAAGTGAAAAGTGAAAGTGAAGTCGCTCAGTCGTGTCCGACTCTTCGAGACCCCATGGACTGCAGCCTACCAGGCTCCTCTGTCCATGGGATTTTCCAGGCAAGAGGACTGGAGTGCGGTGCCATCGCCTTCTCCGGAAAACCCTCTATACTACTGCTCTAATGATGGGGCTTCCCTGGTGGCTCAGACAGTAAAGCATCTGCCTGCAATGCAGGACACCTAGGGGTTCGATCCCTGGGTCAGGAAGATCCCCTGGAGGAGGAAATGGCCTACTCCAGTACTCTTGCCTGGAAAATCCCATGGACAGAGGAGCCTGGCATGCTACAGTCCTTGGAGTCGCAAAGAGTTGGACACAACTGAGTGACTTCACTATGGCTCTAATGAGGGAACAAGTATGGGCCTCATTATAAAGCACAAAAATAATTCCCAACAGCTATTTCAAGTCCAAGGACCTCAGTGGGTTCTGTATAAGATTCAGATCTTATCTACAGGTAACTGGGGTTATTATCACAGTTGAATAACCTCCATAAGTTAAACTAAAAGGGGGTTGGAATATCTAATTTTGTGTGTAATTTGCCTAACTTCAGTTTAATCCAAGAGCTGGACAGAACTGTTTGCTCTGTTAAACATTATTTGGAATAATGTTTATTCCAAAAGAAAAATGAAATCTCTTAGATTAATCTTAGTTTAATCTCTTAGTTTAATCTTGGATTAAACTGAAGTTTAATCCAAGAGCTGGAGAGAATTGTTTGCTTCTGTTAAACATTATTTGGAATAATGTTTATTCCAAAAGAAAAATGAAATCTCTTAGATCTTGTATCTGTACTTACCACCATTCCAATATTGTTCTGTTGCCCACTAGTTGCCATCTCCACACATTCATCTATCACAAGATTCATAAAGGGATCAAATCCCCGCAATATTCCCTGGACATGTCTGCCACCATTTAACTTCACTATGTAAAAGGAAAAAGGAATTTTAATAAAACTGACCATTAACTATCAACTAAACTATCATTAAAAATAAAGTGAGAGAAAACCCTGATATATCTTTACTATATGCCAAGAACTGGGCTAAACATTTTACACTTACCTCCACATTTAAAGTTACAGCAATCCTATAAAGTAGAATTATCCTGAGTTTTTATGAAGCAACTGAATTACAGTATTTTTAAGTAACTGATTCAAGATTACACAGTTACTGTAGGGTAAAACTGGAATTCAAACTGAAGGTTGCTTGTTTCTAAAAGCTGTCTAGTTAGAATTTTGATAAACCTGCTTGCTTAATGGATGTGAATTAGAAGTCTGTGCGCTTTGAATTTTTATAAAGTTTCTCCAAACATTGTTCAGTTCAGTCAGTCAGTCATGTCCGACTCTTTGCGACTCCATGAACCACAGCACACCAGGCCTCCCTGTCCATCACCAACTCCCTGAGTCCACCCAAATCCATGTCCATCGAGTCAGTGATGCCATCCAGCCATCTCATCCTCTGTCGTCCCCTTCTCCTCCTGCCCCCCAATCCTTCCCAGCATCAGGGCCTTTTCCAATGAGTCAACTCTTTGCATGAGGTGGCCAAAGTATTGGAGTTTCAGCTTCAACATCAGTCCTTCCAATGAACACCCAGGGCTGATCTCCTTTAGGATGGACTGGTTGGATCTCCTTGCAGTCCAAGGGACCCTCAAGAGTCTTCTCCAACACCACAGTTCAAAAGCATCAATTCTTTGGTGCTCAGCTTTCTTTATAGTCCAACTCTCACATCCATACATTACTACTGGAAAAACCACAGCCTTGACTAGACAGACCTTTGTTGTCAAAGTAATGTCTCTGCTTTTTAATATGCTGTCTAGGTTGGTCATAACTATCCTTCCAAGGAGTAAGCGTCTTTTAATTTCATGGCTGTAATCATCATCTGCAGTGATTTTGGAGCCCAGAAAAATAAAGTCTGACACTGTTTCCACTGTTTCCCCATATATTTCCCATGAAGTGATGGGACCAGATGCCATGATCTTAGTTTTCTGAATGTTGAGCTTTAAGCCAACTTTTTCACTCTCCTCTTTCGCTTTCACTTCAGTTCTTCTTCGCTTTCTGCCATAAGGATGGTGTCATCTGCATATCTGAGGTTATTGATATTTCTCCCAGCAATCTTGATTCCAGCTTGTGCTTCCTCCAGCCCAGCATTTCTCATGATGTACTCTGCATATAAGTTAAATAAACAGGGTGACAATATACAGCCTTGACGTACTCCTTTTCCTATTTGGAACCAGTCGTTGTTCCATGTCCAGTTCTAACTGTTGCTTCCTGACCTGCATACAGGTTTCTCAAGAGGCAGGTCAGGTGGTCTGGTATTCCCAGAATTTTCCAGTTTATTGTGATCTACACAGTCAAAGGCTTTGGCATTGTCCATAAAGCAGAAATAGATGTTTTTCTGGAACTCTCTTGCTTTTTCGATGATCCAGCAGATGTTGGCAATTTGATCTCTGGTTCCTCTGCCTTTTCTAAAACCAGCTTGAACATCTGGAAGTTCACGGTTCACGTATTGCTAAAGCCTGGCTTGGAGAATTTTAAATATTACTTTACTAGCGTGTGAGATGAGTGCAATTGTGTGGTAGTTTGAGCATTCTTTGGCATTGCCTTTCTTTGGGATTGGGATGACAACTGACCTTTTCCAGTCCTGTGGCCACTGCTGAGTTTTCCAGATTTGCTGGCATATTGAGTGCAGCACTTTCACAGCGTCATCTTTCAGGATTTGAAATAGCTCAACTGAAATTCCATCATCTCCACTAGCTTTGTTTGTAGGGATGCTTCCTAAGGCCCACTTGACTTCACATTCCAGGATGTCTGGCTCTAGGTGAGTGATCACACCATTGTGATTATCTGGGTGGTGAAGATCTTTTTTGTACAATTCTTCTGTGTATTCTTGCCACCTCTTCTTAATATCTTCTGCTTCTGTTAAGTCCCTGCCATTTCTGTCCTTTATTGAGCCCATCTTTGGATGAAATGTTCCCTTGGTATCTCTAATTTTCTTGAAGAGATCTCTAGTCTTTCCCATTCTATTGTTTTCCTCTATTTCTTTGCATTGATCGCTGAGGAAGGCTTTCTTATCTCTCTTTGCCATTCTTTGGAACTCTGCATTCAGAGTTAATATAACAATATAATAATATATAATAATAAATATTAATATATATAATAAAATATAATAAATATACTACGAAAGCAGATGTAAAAACTAATTTGATATTTAAAAAATACCCTGAAAATAATAAACCAAAAAGACTTACATGATAACTTCTTGTCCATAAATCTGAAAAAGCAAAAGGGGTAAAGATTATATAACTAATTTTAGATACTGTCAATATAATCTGCTAAATTTACGTAATAGGAATAATGAAATTTAAAAAATTAAAAGTTTTGTACTGCTGTAAAGGATGAGAATGATGGGCTATCTCAGCTGGTACTTATACTAACTGAGCAACGTAACTTGTGAAGGGGAAGATAATAAAAAACGGAATGAGTTTAGAACTTACTAATGTACATTAAATTGAGTCTCTATGTTGATGTGAACTACAAGAACATTCTTATTCAATATTGAGCTAATTTTCAACAACAGGATTTACAGCCTGAACAGAAAAACAAAGATTTGGTTATATTTTTGGTTATTTCCAAAACCAAAGTTGTGAAGAAACCAGAAGGTAATCAAACCATACCCAATCCAACAGGTATCTTATTTGAGACAATAACTAGTGTTGTTTATTTAATGTTAAACATCAATCTTAAGTGTTCAGGATATTCTTCAACACATAAGTACAGTTTGGCAAAATACATATTTAGAAGTTAAATAATTTGAATTAAACCAGAAAATTCCATCTCAGCGGTGCAGAATTATATGAAGACATGTAGTCAAACCAGTTTTTACCTCTTCCAGTTACAGACTAAAAAATATGAATCTTTATTCAATTTCAATGTATATCATGGGAGAATTCAAAGATAAATAAGACAAAGGGCCTGACAGAAGTTGTAAGAAGACAGACTTTTGCAATCCCACGGACTGTAGTCTGCCAGCCTCCTATGTCCATAGGATTTTCCAGGCAAGAATACGGGAGTGGGTTGCCATGCTCTCTTCCAGGGGATCTTTCAACTCAGGTATCGAACCCGACTCTCTCATGTCTCCTGCACTGGCAGGCAGGTTCTTTACCACTAGCGCCACCTGGGAAGTCCATAAATTACATATATATATATAAAATAATAATAATTACCAGCATTTACTAGATGGGGAACTGAAGCTCAGAAAGTATAAATAAAATTTTGTTAAGTCACACAGCAGTGAAAAAGTCTGATAAAATCAAATGGTCAGTTTGGCTGGAGAACACAGTATTCAACTATTAATGTGTGTAGAATCTGGTGCCTGTATTTCAGATGGAGGACCGTGAATGCTGCGTCAAGAAGTCTGCACACTGTTATATATATAGCAATAAGTTACTGCAGCAGAACCAGCTGCAGGCAAGACAGCTGTGGAATGTGTAAGTTAAATCATCATGCTGCTGCTGCTGCTAAGTCGCTTCAGTCGTGTTCGACTCTGTGCGACCCCATAGACGGCAGGCCACCAGGCTCCCCCGTCCCTGGGATTCTCCTGGCAAGAATACTGGAGTGGGTTGCCATTTCCTTCTCCAGGTGCATGAAAGGGAAAAGTGAAAGTGAAGTCGCTCAGTCGTGTCCGACTCTTAGCGACCCCATGAACTGCAGCCTACCAGGCTCCTCCGTCCATGGGATTTTCCAGGCAAGAGTACTGGAGTGGGGTGCCATTGCCTTCTCCGATCATCATGCTATACACACCTTAAACCTACACAGTGCTGTATGTCAATTATATCTCAAAGAAAATTGGAAGGAAAAAAACAAAGGCTACTCTGTCATCCATTTTTAAGAACACTAGGAAGGACCTGGTTAGGCCAGGGTATCTCCTTGGGGCTGGATAATTCTGTTGTTGAGTGATGCCCAGTGCACTGTAGAACATCTGGCAGCAACCCTGGCCTCTACCTACTAGATGCTGGCAGAACCAGACTCCCATTCCTGCAGTTAAGAACCAGAGTTATGCTAAACTAGGAGAAGGATATAAACTTGTTAAAGATGGTATTTGTGAAAAATGTAAAGGAAGAAAAATACTAAAAGCCATTTTGGAGGTCGACCTGACAGGATTTCACAACTCATAAAATCTAGATAAACAGAGAAAAGTGTTAAAACCAGTTTCATCCTCTGAAATTCTCAAATAATGTCTTAATCAAAAGGAAGTCTTACAGGTAGAGAATGGTCCTTTGTTAAAAAATAATTTCACCAGTTCATGATGAATTCAGAAGACATTTAAGATTTTACTAGCTCACTAATTGCAACTTCTCTTTTTCTTAATGTCAGGCTTATGACTTCATAATTGTCTTAATTAACAGACTAAAATATACACGGAGATTTTGCACAAAATATGGTTTCAATACAAATGTGCATTTAAATGAAAAATCATTAAGTATGAACTTTCCCTTATGTCTGACTTCTTTATGGGACAACTGTAAATTAACTGTACACAAGGCAGACCAAGTGGCTGCCTCACAAACTGACCCCTGGATCAATTTTCCATCCTTGCTGCTAGCCTACTAATAAATGCAGGATTTTGGGATTACACAGTAAAGACAGAGAAGTTATTCAGGAAACATGGAACATGCTAAGTTCAGCCAAGAGTGTTTCAGGACGCTAAAACTTTAAATTGGGTGTTACCTACAGTAGGAATAACCTACTTCGAGTTGATTTTACTGGGTTCAACCGCACCCCCTCCCCACAACAACCTAGCCTTCTCTAATTAGAAACATGAATATTCTCACACCGCTTTGTTAACAGAGTAGATATCACACGACATTCAAGTTTAACCTAAGAACAAGAAATCAAGAAAAAGGAATGTAATTTCTAAGTTAAAGCTCAAAGAAACAGCTACAAATACAGTCTAAGATTAAGGTGGCTTTTGATTCCTCAGATACTATCAAACACCCATCTCCCTGGTTCCTTTATACAATCACTCTCCAGCCACCTTATCGAAAACATGCTGCTCAAGATGTTCAACAAAGTGTGGCATTCGAGACCCTCAAGTAACGAGAGAGAGGGCCCGGGAGACAGAGCTGGGAGCTCGGGCACGGGAAGTAAGTCAGCAGATGGTGGCGCCTTGTTGGCTTTGGTAACCGTATCCACCCGGCCGAAATATTACTTTTGCGCGGGTCTCAGGCCCCAAAACGCGGGACATTGGCCCGGATCTCGGCGTCCGCGGACCAGAATACGCACGCTAGGCACACTCCCGGGAAATGGCGGAGGATCTAAGGAACTCGAGGCACACAAGGAAGCGGCCATTTGGGCGCGGCCCCCACGTATACTTACTTCTTCAACTCGGGAGGGTGTGCTTTGCTCATGATGTCTGCTCTGCGAGCTCAAAGAAGCCTCCAAATCGAATTCGCGTGGTACCTCAACGATTCAGCGGCAGGTCCGGGGCTTTGCGTCTGACGTCACTGGTCCCGTTAACCAATTGATGGTCGGCCGCTGTCCCGCTTTACCTCGCGATACTGAAGGAAAGCCCGTGTTTGTCGATCAGTCCCAAGGTTCCGGTTGTGTAGCTAGTGATTGGCTAGGACCGGGGGCGGGGGCGGCCTTCAGAAATTCCCCTGGATTCCCTTCTTCTATGGGCTTGACGGGCTTCCTTGGTGGCTCAGATGATAAAGCGTCTGCCTGCAATGCAGGAGACCTGGGATCGATCCCTGGGTCGGGAAGATCCCCTGGAGAAGGAAGTGGCTCCCCACTCCAGCATTCTTTCCTGGAAAATCCCATCCTCGGAGGAGCCTGATAGGTTACAGTTCATGGGGTCGCAAAGAGTCGGACACGACTAAGCGACTTCACTATGGGCTTCCCAGGTGGCGCCCCAGGTGGCGCTAGTGGTAAAGAATCGGCATGCGCATGCGAAAGAGACGCCAGTTCAGTACCTGGGTCTGGAAGATCACCTGGAGAAAGACATGGCAACCCACTCCAGTATTCTTGCCTGGAGAGGCCCGTGGAGAGAGGAACCTGGCGGGCTACAGTCCATAGGACCGCAAAGAGTTCGACACGACTGAAGAGACTTAGCACTGCATCTTTGCTTCTTAAGGACGTTAGTCAATCCCGTGTGTTTGTGGATTGCAACATTTCTCTTATTCATATGTACTAAATGAAAATAAACTTTAAGAAGAATGGGCCCCTAATATTTCTTTGGCCAGTGTGAGCCAGTGCCTCCATTATTGTGCTTCCATGTGTTGTGCTTTACCAGCTGAGCCACAAGGGAAGCCCAACAAATGTCCCTCTAGTCAAAGCTATGGTTTTTCTATTAGTAACCTGTGGATGTGAGAGTTGGGACTATAAGGAAAGCTGAGCGCTGAAGAGTTGATGCTTTTGAACTGTGGTGTTGGAGAAGACTCTTGAGAGTCCCTTGGACTGCAAGGAGATCCAACCAGTCCATCCTAAAGGAAATCAGTCCTGAATATTCATTGGAGGGACTGATGCTGAAGCTGAAACTCCAATACTTTGGCCACCTGATGTGAAGAACTGACTCATTTGAAAAGACCCTGATGCTGGGCAAGATTGAAGGCAGGAGGAGAAGGGGAGGACAGAGGATGAGATGGTTGGATAGCATCACCTACTTGATGGACATGAGTTTGAGCAAGCTCCGGGAGTTGCTGATGGACAGGGAAGCCTCGCGTGCTGCAGTCCATGGGATTGCAAAGAGTCAGACACGGCTGAGCGACTGAACTGAATTGTGTTGTGTTTTGCAGATACCACATTTTGTTTTCTTTCTTTTTTTTCTTTAAATGAAAGTTTTGTGGCAACCCTGAGTCTGACGAATCTCTTGGTGCCATTTTTTTCCTAAGAGCAATTGTTTCTTTGGAGTCTCTGTGTCATTTTGGTAATTATAATAGTATCACACCAAAGGACTCATGTGACATGCTTTATTGAGATATCTGCTTCACTGTGGTGGTCTCCAACTGAACTTCAGTGTCTCTGAGGTTTGCTTTTACTCCCACAGGATAATGTCATGCTAAGCCAAGGGTTCTGGTAATAGCTCAATTAGTGACCTCTGCACTGTTAAGAGAACAGAGTGACTGGGCCTCAGTTTTCCAAAAATTTGAATCTAGAGCTAGAAGTGTATTTCCTATGATCAGTCCTGCAATGCTTAAAAATGCCTCCAAGACCTCATTTAAGGTACATTGCCCCTCTATATACAACACAAAGTACAGCATGCAAATGAGCTCTAATTTGAGGCACTGATTTTCAAGACAAGAGTGTAGGTGTAACAAGTGGTCTCCAACTTGTTCCTTGTTTAGTTACTAGAGATAGATACATCCACATTTATGAATCAAATACAATTGGGATTATAGAAGACTTAGGCCAAAATAGAAAAGCATTGGTGGTTTTAAGTAGGGGGTGGTTCTACAAGATTCATTTGTAATGTTCAGAAATAACTCTACTTACATATCAGTGATAATAAAGACTTAAACTCATCATATATTTTGTGTTCTCTTGGTACTCAAAATCCCAGTCCTTGCGTTTTCTCTAGAGGGGTCATAACTGTATGTCTTCTCCACTTCTCGATGTTAGTGTTTAAGTGAAATTGCTATTGTAGCATTTCTACACTTCCTGCCTATGCTTTGTTTCTTCATATTTAACAGTATAAAGCTGGGTATCTTTAATAAATAAAATTAATATTCCATAGTCCCTGGCTTGGGAAGATCACCTGGAGGAGGGCGTGGCAACCCACTCCAGTATTCTTGCCTGGAGCATCCCCATGGACAGAGGAGCATGGCCACAGTCCATGTGGTTGCAAAGAGTTGGACACGATTGAACAACTAAGCACAGCATACAGCACAATCATTGCACAAAGTACTGACAAGTCAGCAGAAGAATGTGATAATCACCTATATAATCCTAACACTCAGAACAACTTCACACGGTTTGTGAGATGCCGTTAAATCTTAGCAATATACCCACTCAGCTTCCGTGTCTATTAATATTCTTCCTCGATGTTATTTTTAGTGGGTATGTAGTTTCCTATTGTATGGATGGCACTGTGATTTATTTAATGAATCCTCCAATGTTGACATTTGGCTTGCTCACAAGAGGTTTTACCGTCATAAACAGGGCTGAGATGAGCATAACAAGGGTTGTTTTTGCAGACATGTTGGACAGGATGTCCTCAGACTCCCAGCAGGAATGTAGAGAGGAGCCTGGGTGGAGTCACAACTGTTGGGGTGAATGGCTTCTTGTCTGTGCTTTCAGTGGGACCACTTGGCTGTTCAGTGGCACCGCTTGGCTATTCCCACATATGTTAATCACGTATGTGATTAACTTGATCCACTGCACCCAGGGCTCCAGTTAGGACTTTGGCGCTGCAGCATGAGGTGGGGGCATTGGAGCAGTGGTTGAGCATTGCTGTGGACAGTGGGTGCTCAGGGGGTGTGAGCCCAAGGTGTTGTGGGTGGCAGAATGGGGGGGCAGGCTGTTAGCCCTGGGGAGAGAGGCCACCAGAGACATGTGCTGGAGCTTCCCGAGAGCCTCTCTCGAGGCTGTTTCCTTTGGAAGGAAAAGGAAAACAACATAAGACATATTGCTTCAGTGGGAGGAAGGGAGAATGAACCTTTGCCAAGGGCTTCAGCCAGGACAGTGACGGTATCTGGGAGTCCTTCACTGGCTCCACCTCCTGTTTACTTCTCTGCTTTCCCCCCAGCTGGTCTTCCCCTATTTCTTTTTCTTTTTTTTGTTGATTAATCATTATTTATTAATACTTGTCATTTATTTATATGTTACAGAAAATAATTGAGTATAACTTTATGTTATACAAAAAAAGAAATCCAAAAAGAAACATAATGACAAGGGGCTGTGGATCAGACATCTGTCAAACTCACAGGATGGGATGGTGCTCTCAAGAGCAATTGCAAACCAGCAGGATCTTGCTGTTTCTGTGCAAGTTAACAGAAATGTGATAAGGTGGAGGAAAAATAGGAAGAAAGGCACAGGAGGGGCTGTCCAGGGAATGGTGTCCCGTGAGGGATGGTGGGTAGGGGTCCCTGTGGGAGGCTCAGTTGAGTCACTCCTACCCTCTGCTCTCTCACCTGCACGAAGGACCCAGGAGTCAACCCCGTGTGCAAGTTGGTGCTGTGGTGAGTCTAAGGTCCCCTGTGTGACAGCCCAGCCTGGTGCCTGACGCAGGACTGGGAACAACATGCAGGAAGCATTCCTGAACCTACAGGAGCTTTTCCAGGGAGATCTTTAGACGGCTCTGGGCTGCTGCTATGCGCCACGATTTCTTGTGTAGGATGGGGAAGAGTCAAGAAGATAGGGGCTGGGGATGCTCCTGACTGTTATTTCTGAGCAGAGAAACCCCCACCTGGGGCTGCTGGCTGTGCTTTTCCAAGGTGGGCCCTGGGGAAAGTGGTAAGTGGAGAAATTCTGTACTTGGAGAAAGCAGGTGTTTGAGGACTGGGCAGTTCTGACTGAAGGAGGCAAAGCCAGTAAGAAGGACAGATGATAGCTGTGTGCAGTGTGGAGCTGGCTAAATGCCTCTGCCTCCAGCTGGCCAACTCTGCCCTTTATACTGTCACATGTAAAACCAACCTTATTACAATATTGTAAAGCAAATTTTAGAGGGATTATGTGTATATATTATACCACAAGGGAAGCCCAAGAATACTGGAGTGGGTAGTCTATCCCTTCTCCAGTGGATCTTTCCAACCCAGGAATCAAACTGGGGTCTCCTGCTTTGCAAGTGGATTCATTACCAACTGAGCTATCAGGGAAGCCCTATATATACACATATGTGTGTGTGTATATACATATATATATATATATATATATATAGGGTTTCCCAGGTGGTTCAGCAGTAAAGACCTCTTCTGCCAACGTAGGAGCCACAGGAGATGTGGCTTTGATCCCTGGGTTGGGAAGATCCCCTGGAGAAGGAAATGGCAACTCACTCCAGTATTCTTGCCTGGAGAATCCCATGGACAGAGGAGCCAGGTGGACTACAGTTCATGGGGTCACAAAGAGTCAGACATGACTGAGCAACTGAGCTTACATGAGTATATATATACTCACACACACACACACACACACATATTTGTGTACAAATTAAAGGGAGGATCAGTGAGTGGCTTATAGAAGAAACGTCCCAGTGCTTGATGGGATAATATTATACACTGAGAAGACTTAATCTAGAGCAATAGACTCACCTGAGCTGGCTATTGAAAATGCAGCTTCCAGGCCCCACTCAAAAGAGATTTGATTAAATGGGTCAGGAGTGGGGGCCCAGGAATCTGCATTTTAAACAATCAGGTGCTGCTGATGTAGGTAGTTCATAGATCCAAATTGACCAAGAACACCTAGTACTAGCGTGGACCCACTCCAGGCCACATGCTTGCATACCTGCTATTCTGAGAGCATTTCCAGACTGGTGTATGCCTTTATGAGTCTGGGGTGTGTTGAAGGTCAGACTGGTTTTACAACCAGAGACAGGGAGGGCAGCGAAGAAGGGCCTGAGTGAGGTGGGTTCTCTTTGTTGAAGTCTTTTGGTTTGATCCTTTGAGTTGTGGCAGCTTAAATAAAGCTAAAGTTCTCTTAGAGAGAATGGGACCAAGGAACGAGAAACTTAGAGGTCAAGGCCAGACATGCAGAGTGAGAGGGGAGAAGACCCCAGAGACAGCCGGAAGGACACAGGGGAAGTGGTGAAAAAGAAGGAATGTACATCCACACAGCTCTTGACTCTGGGCCAAGGCCTTCATCTAGCCCACTCTGTACTCACGTCAATGCTCTGAGATGGGCAACAGCATTCCTTCCTACATGTGGACAGATGCTGGCTTGGAAAGGTTAACTGACAAGCTATAATAAGGATAAAAGTCAGTATTTCATTCCAGGACCATGTGGTTCCTAAGGTCTGGCTCTTTACCTAGTGCTTTTTTTTTTCTCATGTGGACCATTTTTAAAGTCTTTACTGAATTTGTTGCAATATTGCTTCTGCTTTATGTTTTGGTCTTTTGGCCACAAGGCTTGTGGGATCTTGGGTCTCTGACCAGGGATCAGATCTGCACCCTGCCCGTTGGAAGGCAAAGTCTCAACCACTGGACCACCAGGGAAGTCCTCCTGGTGCTTTGAAAGGTGAGTAATTATATGCAGCCACTCTATCCATCTGTATGTTTATTCATTATTTCATTTATCCACCTAACATGAATGAGCTGCTACTAAGTCTCAGGTGAGATAGGGCCCAAGGATTGACTGGAAAACCAACAAGACATTATTCTAGATTTTAATAGACACATACATTAAACAACCACACAGATCACTACAACTTTGCAAACAGTTGTAAGAACTAAAAAGGAAAGTTGCAGACTCTATACAAAAGAAAACAGGGACTTTTAATTTCAACTGGAGGATTAGAAAAGGCCTCTCTGAGAATGTGGCATTTCAGCTGCGACTTGAAAAGTGGGTAGGAATTAGCCAAGCTCCAGTGTAGGGAAGAAGGTCCTAGAACTTCTGTGATGATAGGAATATTCCATATTTGTGTTGTCCAGTATGGTACCAGTGAACCACATGTGATTACTGAGCCCTTGAAATGTGTCTTGTGGGACTGAGGAACTGAATTTTCAATTTTATTTAATTTCAATTATTTAAGTGTATGTATAAAAAAGTCACATATAGGGACTTCCCTAGTGGTCCAGTGGTTAAGACTCCGTGCTCCCAATGCAGGGAGGCTGGATTCGATCCCTGGTCAGGGAACTAGATCCCACATGCTGCAAATAAGAGTTCACCTGCTGCAACTAAGTTCCTGTGTACTGCAACTAAGACCTGGCTCAGTCAAGTGAATAAATGTTAAAAAAAAAAAAGTCACATATGGCTACAGCCATTGTATGGGACAGCCCAACTCTAGAACAAAGGAAAATTTGTGCAAAGGACCTGAGCTGGAAAAGGTGGCTTCCTGGAGCCTAGTGTTGGGCCACAAGGGGGAGCAGGGTGTCCAAACCTCATGGGGGGTTTTCAGTTTTATTGCGATGGGGAAGTTGTTGAATGGTTTTGAGTGGAGGAGTATCTTGATAAATTTTATGTTTTAAGAAGCTCACCCTTCACTGTACCAAAAGAATCATAGAGGGTGAAAGTAGGAAAAATAGAAACCAGGGAGTAGGGGATGGTGATGGTTCAGCATAGGGTGGAAACCTGAAAGGAGAAGAAGGGGACAAATTAATGATATCGTTTTTAAGTAGAATTGACAGAATATGTAGTTTAAATGAAACAGAATCCAGGTTGCTGGACCTGTGTTGACTAATATGGTAAATATGGTAGCCACCAGCCCATTGCTGCTGCTGCTGCTGCTAAGTCGCTTCAGTCGTGTCCGACTCTGTGCGACCCCATAGATGGCAGCCCACCAGGCTCCCCCATCCCTGGGATTCTCCAGGCAAGAATACTGGAGTGGGTTGCCATTTCTTTCTCCAGTGCTTGAAAGGGAAAAGTGAAAGTGAAGTCGCTCAGTCGTGTCCGACTCTTAGCGACCCCATGGACTGTAGCCTACCAGGCTCCTCCATCCATGGGATTTTCCAGGCAAGAGTGGGGTGCCATTGCCTTCTCTGACCAGCCCATTATGGCTACTTAAATTGGGAGAGGGGGTTCAGGATGGGGAACATATGTAAACACACGGCTGATTCATATCAATATATGGCAAAAACCAGTACAATATTGTAAAGTAATTAGCCTCCAACTAAAATAAATAAATTAATAAAAAAAACTAAAAAAAAATAAAGTAATTAAAATTAAATGCAATAAAAAATGTTGTTTGCCCACAAGAGGAACATTTCAAGTGTTCAGTGGCCACACAGTGCTATCGGCTGCCACTACTGGACCGTGTAGCTTTAGTGAACATGTCCATCATGGCAATAGCTTCTACTGGCTGGTGCTAAGGTCATTTGGAAAAGTATTAAAAAATGGGTCTAAGAAGAGATCAAAAAGTCGTCTCATTCGACACCCTCATTTTGAAGGTGATGTATTGGATGTGCTCAGGTGATATCACTAGAGTGGTACCTACACCAGGCTTGCCTCCTGCACTAACTTGCTTTATAGAAGCATCATGGGCTAAAACTCCAGCTTTCCAGCTCCTAGAAGGCTCAGGCCCAGTTCTGACTCAGATTACTTAATCATTCCATAGCAGTTCAGAGAAGGAAGCCCAGACAAAGCATAATCACCATTGTTGTTTCCAGATAACATAGCCCAGGGCTGGAGGCTTGGAGAACATCTTTAGTCCTTTCTACAGTAAAGTATATGTTGCTTTTTGAAAACCACACACCACACATGGAGCCTTATTTTGTCAATCAATCCCATCCCCTCACTCAGCTTCTCCACAGAAATACCAAAGACATGGCTTCTAAAGAAGTACTATTGGCTCAAGTCTAGACCCCAAGTAGACCTTGTGGTCAGAGAAGCAAAAAGAAAAGAAACAGACTGCACTAGTGAAATTTCCTGGTAATTCTGACCTGGTAAATTCTGGGAACAATGAAGTGAGTACACAGGAAGTAGGAGAAAAGGGGAAAAAAAAGGTCCTTGTTTTCATCACATCTGAGCTTCTGGCTATGGGCAGGGCTTCGCTTTGGATGAGTCAGGTGGAGGAACGGGTGAGGGAAGCTGTCTGAAGAGTGAACTTGGGAAGGAGACAGTGGAGGACAGCAGACCTCTAAGGTTGTGTGATTCCCCCTACACCTTAATTTGCTAAACCTGGACAGACTTCCCTGTAGGACAGAAGGTTTAGCTCCTCCTCCCTTCCCACAGTGCAGGAGACCTCCACATTCCTCTTCAGTGGAGGTAGCCCTTAGTCCAATAGCCTTCCGGCATTTTGTGTTGCTCTGTGCCTTCTGGGACTCTAGAGAGATGATCCATGGCAATGATGTACCCATATGTCATCCTCCCCCTTGGATGTGAATCCAAGCATTAGTGTTTTCATGGACAGTTGAGTAGAATAACAAACAAAGCTCCCACTAGTTGAGCACTGCCTATGTGCTGGATGCTGTGCAAACTGTTTCATATGCAGTAGCTCAATCAAACATCATGAAGATGAGGCTCAGAAAAGTTACAGCAACCATATGATCCACAGTTGTGCTTTTTGGTGTTTACTCAGATGAATTGGAAACGTATTTCCGTACAAAAACCTGCACGTGGAGGTTGATAGCAGCTTTATTCATAATTGCCCAAACTTGGAAGCAATCAAGATGTCCTTCAGTAGGTGGGTGGATAAATAAAGTGTGGTATATCTTGACATGGCTTCCCAGGTGGCTCAGTTGTAAAGAATCTGCTTGCCAATGCAGCAGACACAGGAGATGTGACTTTGATCCCTGTGTTGGGAAGATCCCCTGGAGAAGAAAAGGGCAACCCACTCCAGTATTCTTGCCTGGAAAATTCCATGGACAGAAGAGCCTGGTGGGCTACAGTCCTTGGGGTCACAAAGAATCAGACACAACTGATCACCTGCATACATACACATACACACATCCAGACAATGGATTACTATTCAGTGCTAAATAGACGTGAGCTATCAAGCCATGAAAAGATATGGAGGAAACTTAAACGCACATTACTAAGAAGTCTACCTGAAAAGATTCCATGGGATATGAATCCAACTACATGACATTCTGAAAAAGGCAAAACTATGGAGACAGTAAAAAGACAAATGGTTGCCAGGGCTGCAAGGAGGGAGGGATGAAGAGTCAGAGCGCAGAGATTTTGAGGGCAGTGAAACCATTCTGTGTGATACAGTACTGGTGCATAGGTGTCATTAGACAGTGGTTGAAGGCATACCACGAAGAGTGAAACTTGATGTAAACTATAGACTTTGAGTGATAATGACCTTGGGTGACAATGTAGGCTCATCATTTCTAACAAGTGTATCACTGTTGGGAAGGATGGTGATGATGGTGAGGCTCTGGACTGGGGAGATGGGGGACATGATGTCTCTATAATTCCTGCTCAGGTCTGCTGTGAACCTAAGACTACCTTGAAAAATAAAGTCTACATAAAAAAACAAAAATTTCAGTGCCTGCCCAAGGTCCAGCCTGAGTGAACAGTGAAACTGGGACCCAGTGCAGAGCTCTTTAATCCCAAATATCATGTTCTTCACCTTCACCCCATTCTGCCTCAGTGCAGCCTTTTGTACGTCACAAATACTTTTGTTTTTAATTCACAGTGACTCTATGACGTGAGCATCAATCCCATTTTCTAGATAAGGAAATAGACTTCAAGAGGTTAGCTTACTTAAGTCATGAGTAGAATGGGTGAGTAGCTGAGTCAGAAGTTGAATTTAGGTAAGCTGACTTGAAACTCTGTGTTCTCAGTTAACACCTCGAACACACACCGCACCTCGCCCCCCCCATCCAGAAACTCATTCTGACCTAGAAACACACAGGGTGGCATCCCTGCTGATCACCTTCATCTCCAAATTACTACCTGACATTCGCCAGTTGTCGAGTTATTCCATCTGAGGCTGGCAGTGGATGGAACCCTGTGTGTCATAGGTCTTGCTTCGGTCATTCCCTGCCAAGGCAGGATGTTGTTGGTCCACACCCAGAATGAAGGAGTGTGTGATACATGGAGAGAAAAAGGGCAAGGGAGGCTACTGGGCTTGTATGCTGGGAAGTTCGGAAGCAAACCTGGCACCTCACGTCTCACCCCAGAGACTTGGCTCCTCTTCCCACTGGCGTAATGGGCTTCTAGGCTGCCTTGTGGGTGGCCAGACCTCCTGGCTGTGGGGGAAAGTTCGCAACAGGAATGGAGATGCCCTTTCGAAATGCAGGGAACATTCAAAACTCCCTTGTCCCTATGTTCCCTCCCTAAGGGAAGTTGAACAATGCCCTGTTGGCCTCTGTAAGCTGAGAACTTCTCACAATGAAGTCCCGACCACCTGCTGGGCTCTCCTTCCCCTCCTCTCCTCCCTTTGCTTCCAGGCCACCCTCCTTTCCCTTGTTCTCTCCTAGGAAAGGCAGGGATGAAGGGTGACACCGTGTCTGTCAGGTTGGCGCGTCTCTCTCTTGGCTCACTGATTTCACTGCTCTGCGAGAAGACAGCCTTTGAAATAGTGAAACGTTGAGCCCACAGCCACGGTGGTGCCAGACAACTTAAGGTGATAACCACTGGGGCTGCCAACATTGTGCCCTGTCCAAGGGTACCTGGCAGCACAGGTGGGTGGTGAGCAGGGTCTGAAATAGAGACCTTGGTACTCTCACTAGGCTGCGTTCCCTCAGCTCAGGGGGGCCATTCTAATGAACACAGATGTGCCAAGTGGCCTGAGGTATTTTAAAGTCTGTGGTGATCACAATGGTAATTGCTGTTCCTATTGTTATTTTTAGTCCTAATATCTGACCCAGTGTGGAAAGAGTTTGAACTTGGGAGTCAAGGCCCTGGGTTCAATTTAACTTCTCCACTTACAAGAGGTAAGGACTTTGACTTTTGGCCTCAATTTATCCCAAATGTTTCCAAACACATATTTTCACTGACTTTCCAAAAAATAAAAATAAAATTAAAACTCTGTAAGGATGGTAGAGCTTGGGCCATCACATGGCAACCCACTCCAGTATTCTTGCCTGGAGAATTCCCATGGACAGAGGAGCCTGGTGGGCTACAGTCCATAGGCCTCTGTAAGCTGTCCAAAGAGTTGGACACGACTGAAGTGACTGAGCACACAAGGACAATAAAGCTTGGGCCACCAGTCCCATTTTATAGAGGCAAATTGAGGTGATTTGCCCAAAGCCACCAAGTTAGTAGGGGGCTTCCCTGGTGGCTCGGATGGTAAAAAATATCTGCTTGCAATGCAGAAGACCCTGGTTCAGTCCCTGGGTTGGGAAGATCTGCTGGAGAAGGGAACAGCAACCCACTCCAGTATTCTTGCCTGGAGAAATCCATGGACAGTGGAGCCTGGCGGTCTACAGTCCATGAGATCACGAAGAGTCAGACACAACTGAATGACTAACACTTTCACTTTCCATGTTAGTAAGTAGTGGAGAAGGTGTGGAACTCAGTGTCTTCCCTTCTGCTTCCAACCCAACCTTCGCAGCAGCCCTCCAACCCACCCACAGTTTAGCAAACCTATACACACTAGGATGATATTCAACGCACTCACATTTGTTATTTTATTCGAGTCTTAAAACCAGATGAAGAAGATGGTGGATGTACTGGGGGCAGGTCATATTGATGTCTTATTTAATCCAGCACTAGGGGATGAGTGCCCAGAATCAACCATGCACACAGTGAGTGAACACAGTTCATGGGCCATCTGCTAAATGATATTCTCTTATTTTTGCATAGCCCTTTGCAGTTTAAAATGTCCTTCCAAATACAATATTTGAAGATCTCACTTGCTCTCTTACACCACCTGGGGAGGAGGCGGGGTGGTTCACATGGATGAGGGTGGGGCAGTGAGAGGAGCAGGCCGTCGCCTCAGCTCACCGAACAGAAGCAAGGTCAGATGCGGACATTCTGACACTGAGCCAGTATCCCCGTGGGATTCCCTTCTACCTTGAGTGAGGACCTAAACTCTTGGTTTTCAGAACCCCCGAGGGCTTCCTGGAGGTGACTCTAGGTCTTCCCCCTGAGATTGGTGTGTACGGAGGAGGATATCATTTCAATCTGCTCTAATAATATTATTTAAGTTTTTAGTATCAGTCGGTAATGCATACGGAGTGAACAAACTTCAGGGGGTATATTTATTTTACCAGACATGTGTTGGGGTGCTTGGTTGTATGCCAGTATACCAGAGGGAAGTGGGACCAGTGTGCAGAGTGGAAGGTCGTTTGGGGGTGCTCTTGAAATGGACGTCTGTGGAAGGAGGGGTTAGGACTGGGCTGAGGGGAAAGTGGGGGCAGGTGCAGCAGTAACTAAGCCCTCACCAACTGCACCAGCCCCGTGGGGAGCCCGGACCTTCAGAGTCATCCTGAGTGGTGGTGATGGTACAGGCTTTTATCCTTCCGAGTCAAGTCAAGTTGGGTGCAAGTTGTCCCAGGAAGAGGGTGTGATTTGGGGTGAGGCAACCATTTACCACCAAGGCGATGCTGAAGGGGGTTCTCAGCTGGCAGCACTTGTATCAGCTGAGGGAACAAGTCCTTTAGCCCTGAAGGGGCATCTGGGCTGCTCATCACAGTAGCTTCAATGGTCCAGCTTTGTACCACTCAGACCCACTTCTTCTAAGTTCTAGAAGCAGGTCCCTTGGAATTCCAGTGGTCTGTTTCCCTGAGGGATACTTCCACGAGGAAATGAGACAAACCCCAGCTGATCTCATGGCTACATCTAATGCCCACATCTCCCTCCTAGTTGCCCATGCCCTCAGTCAGCCCTTCTGCTGGTCTCAGCAGCTTCCTTGGTGGTGTGACCCAGAGAGACCCTTATCCCTGAGATGTCTGAGTCTCATCAGTGCTCTTCAAAAACCATGACTACTTCATTTTTCATTTAGTGTCAAGATTGGGGCACAGAGTACCAAGGGGCACCCGAGGGAATGGCCTGGTGCCCTTACCTCTTCCACCTGGCTCCCACTGGGTCACAGCTGCCTGACCTCCTCCTGTGACCATGTCAGTCAACCCCCCTGCCAGGACAGTGAGTCCACTCCTTGCTTTCCAGCCTTGTGACACAAAAACTCAACGTGCTCAGGTGGCAGCTGCAGCTGATCATTCAGTGGAACCCCTTCCATGGTTCCAGGTAGAAGTTCCCCTTTAGAAAACCCCCTTGATGATAATGACAGGATTTTCCGCTTTTTATTTCATTACAATTTTGAGCTTCAAGGAAAATCATAACAGACCTTATTTGGATTTCTTTCTAAATGAGAATCATCTGGCCTCCTCTGTCGTTTTCCTCTAGGTTTTCTAGACTCCAGAGATGCTTCTGCTCCCAGCTTTCCTCCCCAGAGGCCCCCATACCAGAGACCCCCAGGCCCCCATGGGAGGTGACCATTGCCTCTGCTTCCCCTTCTAGGTGGTGCTCTTGCCTGTCTCAGAGCCTGTGGCCTCACCCTCAGGCCCTGGTGCAGAAGGCATCCTTTCCAGGGCCCCAAGTATTTTTGATCATTTGTGTTTATGGGACCTGGAATGGGGCAGAGCTCAGTGGGCCATCTGTGATTTTTTTTTCCCTTTTTCCTGGACAACCAGCTGGGATTGTCCAAAATTCCAGGTCGTGTGTTGTCTACTACAAATTGGCACTTGCCAAGAGCATTGCCAATGACTGAACAACAAGGGCATTTGCCATCTGCCTCCATGCAGGAAAAAGACATAATTTAAGGAATTATCTCCGACCTGGATGGAAGAACCTTTTAATCAGATACTCTTAACTAGCTCATGCACAGTGAAATTGAAGGGAAATTGATTCTTGGATTAATTCCCACTTCCAAAGGCCTCTACACCAGACTGGTCTATAGAGAGGAGTGCTGACCTCAAACTCACCTTAAAATGATGCTCAAACAGAGGAAACTGCACTACACTAGGATGAGAAGATGACATCATGAGTAGACAGCTTGCCCAAGATGCTGAACCTGATTCATATGATCATTTATAATGCTTTCTTGATTTCTTGGACCTTTGCATATCAATCAAACATTTTCTGTCATGGACATGATTCCATGCTAGTTTAAAACTCAATCCAATTGTGGGTTGTGGCCAATTACCAGTGTCTAGTACTTCTGGGTTACCTTGGCGGATTTCTCCCCTCCAGGACTCTGATTGGATACCCTCCTAGGAAATTTATTTTAGAAGAGAGTTTAGTTCTGTTCTGTCTATTCAAGATATTAGTAGATGGGATCCTCTCACTTGGCTAATTAATAATACCTGCCCTGACCCTGGCCATAGATTTAAGTTTTCTCTTAGGGACACTCAAACTCAATCAGAGCAACAAGCTGAGTTTCAATCAAAAAAACCTGTAACTTCTCATCTACTAAAAGGAAAACCCCCACAATTATGGGATGGATCTATATGGTTAACACCAGGCTATGGTCATTTAAGTTTAAAAATTCCTCTGTGGGAAAAAAAAAATTCCTCTGTGTTGGGAGCAATTAAATCATACCAAGAATGATCACCCTAGTAATATGAAACTAGGCTGAGTGCCTTATGAACTATGCCTACTATTACCCTTAGAGAGAGTGAGTGGTAAGGAACTCAGTGGATTTGTGGTACTCATTTATGGCTTGGCTTCTAACAGGATGGATAGGAAGGTGTAGCCTGGGATTCCTGTGAACTCAAGGTAATATATGTAACAAGTTAGAGGTAACTTGAGACAATCTTAACATTGATGTGAGCTTGATGAGTTAAGACATTAAGCAGCTTTTTTTTTGTTGTTCCTTCATTGGGATTGGAGAATGTAATTGGCCATATCAAAGCCTTAACAACTTTCATAAGCTTTAAATGGTAGTAACCGGGCTATTAGCTATCGAATTCTGAGATCTCTAGGATGAGAAAGGCAGTGTTACAAAACTGCAAGGCCCTTGACACCTTACAGCATCTCAGGGAGGTAGGTACTTGTACTGTAATTCAAACTGAACGCTCTTTTCATACCTGATGAATCTTGGCTCAGACAGTAAAGAATCCTCCTGTAACGCAGGAGACATGGTTCAATCCCCGGGTTGGGAAGATCCCCTGGAGAAGGTAACAGTAACCCACTCCAGTATTCTGGCCTGGAGAATTCCATGGACAGAGGAGACTGGCGGGCCAAAGTCCATAGGGTCACAAAGAGTCGGACATGACTGAGCAACTTTTATTTAATGTAACACATCTGATGAACCATATGAAAAAATCAGATTTCTGCCTTAAGTGACCCATTCCCTAGTCTTGACGACCTTTTAAAAAACTGGTTTGGCATGGGAGGCTCATGGCTGAAATATTTACTTATAATTCCACGAATGTTATTAGTGACATTGTTTGTATTTTGCCTATTTTACAAGATCATTGTTTCTTGTGTTACCAAGAGTATGACTAAGCCTCCAATGAAAGTAATGATGACTAAAATTCACACAGTTGATCAAATATATAGCTCGGTATGTGCCTGGCGTGCTGCCATCCATGGGGTTGCAGAGTCAGACACGATTGAGCAGCTGAACTGAACTGATATGATCAATGATTGTAACCGTCTAATTCTAGATATGGGAAGATGCAATGAGAGGGAATACTTTCCTGGACCATAATTAGAAGAACAGGTGTCCAGAGAGATCTTTGACAATTAAGACCTAGTCCAATAATAGCACACTGAGTAGCCAGTCTATTAAAACCTTCTTCGGAGCTGGGAAGGAGCCTTCCTGGCAATGCGGGACAAAATGGTCACGAAATTCCTCCCCAAGTACGATCTAACTTATGACCACAAGGGGGCACTGTCAACCACAAATTGGCTCTTGCTAAGAGTGCTGCCAATGACTGAACAACAAGGGCATTTGCCCTCTACCTCTGTGGAGACTGAGCCCTGTGCTGCTGCAGCTGTTGACCTTCAGCACCCAGTGAGGGAGCTCAGGGTGGAGTGAGGCACTCTGTGCTCCAGGGAACCTGGTGGGACAGGTCTTTAGATAGGTGGATATTTTCAGGAACTGATTTTGTGATCCCAATCCTTGCATGTCCTCATATCTAGAAAACCACTAAAACCCTTCATGATGACATCAGAGCCTTGTGAATAGGAGGAACCTTCTTGTAAAGTAAGTGCTTGATTGCACTGAACTCCCCCTTCACCAAAATCTTATATACTGATCTTCCCCCACTGCCTCTTTGGAGCAGTCACAGAGCTATCTGAAGTGCTGCCTCCTGGGCTGCAGTCCTCATTCTGCCCCAAATAAAACAACTCACCCACTCACAAGTTGTGCATCTTTTTTCAGTCGACAGTGTATTTACAGAAGGCCATGGGGTCCTGAGAGAGGAAAACGATAAGCTGACCCCAAATTCCATAGCCCCTGGGAGCCCAGAGACTTCTTCTGCTCGCTCCCCCAAGCCTATTGCCCCAAACCCAGGACACTGTCCAGGGCAGGTCACTGAGCTGTGCAAGAAAGGGAGGGGAACTCAGCAGCAGAGTCTCTAACCTGAGCTGTCACCCATTTCTGCCCCTGGCAGGTATTTCCGGAATGTCTCTTGCAGACACACACTGTGCTTTCGTCAGCCTGTAGAAACTGCCGAAGTCTGGGCCACTTAAGGAGGAAACTGAGAGATAGAGAAGCCAATGCAGCCCTGGCACTCAGGAGAACCCAGTAAATATTCAAGGAGGGAGCAATATTCCCGGCCCATATCCATAACCTACTGCGATTGTCTTCCTTCATTCCAACCCCTCCTGCAGCTTCCCTAGGCCACAGGGCAGCCCCCCAGAAATGTCAGTGAGTTGCTGTGTGGGTCTTAGAAGCTGGCCTGCACAGGGCCACCGCCTCCTTCCATTTGTGTCAAGTGCTTACCAGTCTGGGCCCAGCCAAGACCTTCTTTTAGCCATAATCCCACTGACAGACAGATGTGAAAGGAACCCAAAGCAGACATCATGGTCTGCTGATTTAATTATTGCTCTTCAGAGCAGCTGAGCTCTGGTCTGGAACGCTCCTAATGGCAGGTCTGTCTGTGGAACAAGAGAGATATTGTGAGATTTAAAGAGGGACTTGACAGGCCCCACCTGACAGAGCTGTCAGGCCAGTGAGGGCAGACTCCTCCAGCTTTGGCGCGAGTTCCTCGAGCCTCAGGTGTGGGGCCTTGTGCTCAGATGAGCTCCCAGGCTGGCCCGGAGGAGCTGCAGGAGGATGGAGAGGACCAGACAGGGACATCCCCTGGGGGGACGCTGAGCCACATGCTGCACCGTCCAAGAGGTGTGTGTCCTTTTCTTTATTCACTCAGCACACATTTGTTAAGCACCTGTATCATTTGCCAAGTGCCGTCTTCCCTGGGGACGCAGTGGTGAATAGGGAATCACAGTGGCGTGCGGTCAAACGCCCCACCTTCCTGGAACTTTGCCTGCTGCCTGTGTCTGGCTGTGAGTTTGTGGGTGAGCCGAAGGCTTCTCAGGCGCAGAGTCTCCATGAGTGAGTGAACGTTTTGTAGAACGTGGCCGGCCCTGAGGTGATGTCAGGGTTGGCTCTGGAAGATCCCGTGAAGTGTGGCTTTGTTAGCTTCCCCTCAGGCAAATCTTGGGCTTCCCTGGTGGCTCAGATGGTAAACAATCTGACTGCAATGAAGGAGACCCAGGTTTGATTCCTGAGTCGGGAAGATCCCCTGGAGGCGGAAATGGCTACCCGATCCAATATCTTGCCTGGAGAATTCCATGGACAGAGAAGCCTGGTGGGCTACAGTCCTTGGGGTCGCAAAGAGTCAGACACGACTGAGCGACTAACGCGTTCCCTTTTAGACCAGTCTTGGTGCCTCAGGGGCCAGGTGAGGGCCTACTGGGTGTGCTGCCCCAGGTGGCCATTTCTGATGGCCCGTGGTTGGTGGGGGAAGGGCAAACTGCTTATCAGTGAGGACTAACCATTATTTCAGATAGTCTCAGGGGTGTGGGAGGAAAACCATGGGCGATCAAGGCCACTTCCAGGATGTTTGTGAAGAATGAACTGACAGGAGTAGTGACGGATCCATTTGTCTTTGAGCCTGTTCAGAGACTGCGGGTCAGGGTCTTTGCTGGAACTTGAGCCCATGTAAAACAGCCACACCACCTCCACCATCTCTGGCTGGTTCTGGATATGCTTGACTTCCTGAGGCCCCCATGGCATTGATCTTGCCATCTCAAACCCTCAGTCTAGTGCGGCTGAGTGGTGACGGGCTGTGAAACGAGGGTGTTTTTAGCAGCAAAACGATCCAGATAGGGCTCTTGCACATTGAATGATCAGAGAATCCATGCCTTTCCTCTCGGGTTATCTCAGTTTACGATCCTATTTTCTTCTGTTTCAGGTTGTATTTAAAGCCAATATTGAGGACCCACTTAGTGTCAGGCATTCTGTTTCCATGAATTGTTTCATTTAATCTTTCAAACAGTCTTGTGAAGAAGCATCACGAAATCTTATCATACAAAAGAGGGAACTGAAACTTAACAAGGAAGGAAGTTTGCCCAGCATCCCCCAGCTAGTTATGGGGTTTGATCCCCACGAGCTGAATCAGATCTCCTGCTCTTAACCTGCGCTCTGAGGCTCCTCCTGGCCAGGTGATGCTTGTGTCTTGCTTGTCTCAGTCATGGTCAAGGCTGGGGTTTAGTTAGTTCAGGAAGGTGGCTGACTTCCTCTTGTCTTTTGCTTTCAAGACCTGAGGCTCTGCTTCTGAACCAGGCCTGTGGGTAAAATCTGCCCAGGCCCATAGCCTGAGACCCATGGGAGTCATTTGCTTCTGCTAGCTCCACCATCCTAGTCACCCCCAGAGGGGACTACAGAGAAGGGGAAATGGGTGGTGGTACCCATAACTACTCATGGGGCTCTCCTCCCAGGCTCACTCTTTGTGTGATTTTTGGGCATGTCGTTAACCTCTTTAAGCTTCAGTTTCCTCATCTGTGAAATGGAAGTAAAATGAACTACCTCTTAGTGCGGCTGGTGGATTATAGGAAGTAACTCACAACAGGCATTTAGCAAGGAGTCTGCCTATGGACTAAACACTGAACAATTATTATCTATGAGAGGTCTGCATATGATTCTGAAGTCAAAAAGCTCTGAAAATTTTGTGGTTGGTGTCAAAACTCATTTGGAAGCAAAATCTCCTGACGTTGCAGCTTTATTTAGAAATACTGATGAGGTGCTGGGCTTTCCTGGTGGCTCAGTTGGTAAAGAATCTGCCTGCAGTGCAGGAGACCTGGGTTCAATCGCTGGGTAGAGGAGATCCCCTGGAGAAGGAAATGGCAACCCACTCCAGTACTCTTGCCTGGAGAATTCCATGGACAGAGGAGCCAGGCAGGCTACAGTCCATGGGATCCCAAATAGTTGGATACGACTAAGTGATTTACTTTCACTTTCAATGAGGTGCTGCTTTGGAGCCTGCTGGGGTCATTACAGGGTATACTGTGTATAGGCACCACATCACCTTCCTGAAATCTGAAGAATTCTAAATTCTAAAACACACCTGGTTTTGAGAGTTTAGGATAAGGGGTTGTGAACCTCCATTGCTTTTAAAAGCAGAGTCAGTATGTCCCCTAAATGAATTTCAGTAGTGGTGACTGTCAATTCTGGAATTGTGAGAGCCAAAACCCTATAAAGAATAACTCTCTTTTCTCCTAGAGGAAATGATAGATTGCTATCTAAGGGCAAAAGGAACTAGAGGTAGTGAAGTCAGTTGAAACAATATATTTCATTCTTCATTTGCTCATGTGACCACTGAGGAGTTTCTGGAGTGGTCTGGTCCTGGGTGAGAACAATCTTTAAGGACCATTTAAATTCTCCAATCCCAGGGCAGGGTGGTCATTTCCTACTTATTTAGTATTTTTCTAGGCAGGACTGGGCAGGGAGGGAGCAGAGCAGTTGTCCTCTCTCAAGGAATCTGTGTTTTTATCAAGGATACAGATACATGTGCTTGAAATAAATACAAAATATAGCGTTGTAGGAAAACATGGGGTTTTAGAGACATTGGGCGAGTCCCTGGGATCGGCTGCCAAATGAGGGTCCTTGACTTCCTGCAGAAAAGAATTCAAGAAAAAACCAGATTAAAGTGAAAGCAGGTTTACTGAGGGCAAGATGCAGTCCATAGACAGAGTGTGGTCTGTCTTAGAAAGAGCAGCCCTGAAATACAAGGTGGTTAGTTGCTATGAGCTGGGTAGTTTCAGGGGCTAATGAGTGGGAGGATTATTCCAACAGTTTTGGGGAAGGGGCAGGGATTTCCAGGAATTGTGCCATGGCTCACTTTTTGGCCTTTTACTTCAGAACTGTCATGGCACCTGTAGGTGTATCATTTAGATGCTAATGTATTACACTGAGCGTATACTGAGGTTCAAGATCTACTGGAAGCCAAATCTTCTGCCATCCTGAGGCTGGTTGGTTCTAACCAGTTTCTGTCCTGTCCTCAATGTCTGTGTCATTCTTTTAAAGGTTGTGCCCTGCCCCCTTCCTTTCTGACTCATTAGGAGACTCGGGCGAGAACAGATTATGAAATAAATATTCAAGTAAGTAACACAACTCACTTGTACTGTATGTACGTAGGAGATCCCGAAAAGAGCTGCAGGTGAGGCAGCTAATCTAAGGCCAGATCATTTTCAGAAGAGCTCCAAGGAATGAATAAGAAAGTAGAGACGAGGGGAACTGACATCAGAGTGGAGGGGAGAGCAGAGACCTCAGGATTCAGTTTACCTTCCTCAGGCACTAGGCATGTGGCTTGGCTAAAATTCGGAATCTGTTTCCTCATCTCTAACTTGGAGATAATTTTCTCTCTCTCTAGCTACAGTTATTATCAATACTACACAAGATGGAGAATATAAAGTGTTCCTGGAACACCCTTTCTTCTTTTGATGGCCGTGTCCCTGAAATTCAGCTCTCAGAATCTTAGTGCTCCTTGATTCCAAGACGCCTGTTGACCCCGGACTGGGCAGCTCACAGCCTTGTGCAAAGGTGTACATTTGACAAAAACTATCAATCAGGAGGAAACAGACATACATATAGCCATTCAACCAGCTAAAACGTCAAACAAATAATTCCATCCCCTCAATGGTGATACCCCCAAGGCGACATTTGGGCTTCCCAGGTGGTGCAGTGGTAAAGAATCCACCTGCCAATGCAGGAGATGCAAGAGATGCGGGTTTGATCCCTGGGTTAGGGAGATCTCCTGGAGCAGGAAATGGCAACCCACTCCAGTATTCTTGCCTGAAAAATCCCATGGACAGAGGAGTTGGTGGGCTACAAGTCCATGGGGTCTCAAAGAGTTGAACTTGACTAAGCACCACCACCACGACTGGCTCCATCCAGCCCCTCTCATGATTTAATTCAGCTACACCTTCTGTGCAACAACAGAGAGGGGAAGCCAGCTCATCCATGGCACTTTGCCCACAATTCAAAGATGTTTGTTCTCAGAGATCTTGTTTTATCTTCTTCTTAGGGCCTCTCGGCCTGTTAACATACTGCACCACCACATAGGAAGATTCTTGATAGATGGTGATTGTCCTTTGCTCCAATGCTCCATTGTCCAGGCTCAACAGGTCATACAAATACCAAATTCTACATATCAACTAGGGGAGAGGTTAAGGGGAAATGTAGAACAAAAGGGAGTAGAGGTTATCGTGGTAGAAATGCAGAGTGAGAGAAAGCTGCACTGTATCTAATGTAGAAGGAAAAAGGCAAGAAATAGTCACCAGAACACTTAACACTAGAGCCCATCGCACACAAAGGCAGCTCAGGAGAAGTGTCTCAATTTGATGAGAAGCCTCTTCACCCTGGGCTTCCCTGGTTGCTCAATAGTAAAGAATCCTTCTGGACGTGGGTTTGACCCCTGGTCCTGGAAGATCCCCTGGAGAAGGAAATGGCAACCCACTCCAGTATTCTTGTCTGGGAATTCCCATGGACAGAGGAGCCTGGCAGGCCACAGTCCGTGGGGTCATGAAGAGCAGACATGAGCGACTAAACAACAACAAATCCTCACCCCACTCTAAAATACCTAGGAGAGCTGGGGCAGATGGGAAGCTATTGGTAAGAGCAGCAGCAGTGGTTTAATTACATCATCTTCATCGTCATCATCAGATCATCGTCATCACCCACTTTTATAGAGGATGAAAGTTCACAGACGTCATCTCTCTAAGGGGAGCTGGGCTCAGGAAGAGCACAGATACGTCAGTGACCAGCGACAGAGGGGAGAGCAGTCTGGCTAAAGTCGAAGGGATGCTGGAAGTTTAGATGTTGAGGTTGGAAGACTTTGAACACCCAGCTGAGTCTTCATCTCTAGTCACTGGAGTGTCACTGGGCATTGTTGAGAGAGCAAACATTGTGAGTAAAACATGGTGTGAGGAATTCCTGTGGTGACCAGTGACAGTGAAGGCTTGACTGAGGAAGAGAAAGGAGTCAGGGAGATTAATAGGAATTCAAAGGAAAGGATGGCTCCCAATGATATTCTTGTTTTGTTCAAATCTGTTTTATTGTCATTTTACCCACTAAAGTATTTATACGATTTATTGAGATAAAATTCACATAACATAAACTAACCATTTTAGAGTGAGTAATCCAGGGCATTTAGAACATTTATAATGTTGTGCAACTACCACCTTTATCTAGTTCCAAAACTTTTCTATCATTTAAATTAAAACCCTGTACCCATTAAGCAGTTTCCTCCCATCCTCCCCTCTCCTCCAGCACTTGGCAACCATCTTCTCTCTGTGTGAGTTTGTCTCTTCTGAGTATTACATATACGTGGAATCATATAACATCCGACCTTTTGTGCCTGGTTTCTTTCACTTAGTATATTTTCATGGTTCACCCACTAGAGTACATTAGTACTTTTTTTTTTTTTTTTAATGGTAAAATAATGTTCCATAGTATGGATATCGGAGAAGGCAATGGCACCCCACTCCAGTACTTTTGCCTGGAAAATCCCATGGATGGAGGAGCCCGGTGGGCTACAGTTCATGGGGTCGCTAAGAGTCAGACACGACTGAGTGACTTCACTTTCCCTTTTCCCTTTCATGCACTGAAGAAGGAAATGGCAACCCACTCCAGTATTCTTGCCTGGAGAATCCCAGGGACGGTGGAGCCTGGTGGGCTGCCGTCTATGGGGTCGCGCAAAGTCGGACACGACTGAAGCGACTTAGCAGCAGTATGGATATACCAAAGTGTGTGTATTTGTTCATCCATTAATGGGCTTTCCTTGTGGCTCAGCTGATAAAGAATCTGCCTGCAATGCAGAAGACCTGGGTTCAATCCCTGGGTTTGGAAGATCCCCTGGAGAAGGGAATGGCTACCCACTCCAGTATTCTAGCCTGGAGAATTCCATGGACTGTATAGCTCATGGGGTTGCAAAGAGTCAAACATGACTGAGCAATTTTCATTTTTCACTTTCATCCATTAATGGACATTTGGACTGTTCCACATTTTGGGTATTGTGAAGAGTCAATAGGAACATGCACATGCGATCCCGATGACGTTTTAAAGATGACTTTGACGGTGTGTTTTTATGGGTTCTCTGCTTGGATGCGTGTCAGACTTTGGGAAATATATCTCAGGGTTTAGTTTCCCAGTTTTAGTTACTGGTAAGCCTGGACGTTGGCATCAACAGGCAGAGGATGTTAAACAGCGGACAGCCCCCAACCTGTGGAAATGGCTCCACTTCAGCTCAAGAGGCTGGGGGAGAGTGTGGTTTGGCAGAGAACATCCTAGGTTGGGGGAAGGAGACAGACCAATGTTCACGTGATGGCTCTGCCATCCCTGGGCGGTGTAGCTGCTGGGTGGGTCCCTGAAAGTCAGCCTCCTCATTTCTCAAAAGGTGCTGTGATGGCTGTTCACCTTCCTCATGGAGTTGTTAAATGGCTGAGGAGCTGTCTGGTGTCGGGGTGCTTCTCCATCAGTCCAGGATCACATACTGTGCTATGACTAGTACTTTCCTCTTAGGAGACATGCAAGGTGACAACTCTGACTCACTGTCAGTACACTGGCATGTTTGTCACAGTGCTTTACTTATAAGTATCAGAAAATGAGGTCTTCAGAGGGCACCTGGGTAGCACGTAGAATTGGAGGAATGAATGTGTGTGTGCTGTGCTTAGTCACTCAGTTGTGTCCGATTCTTTGTGACTCCATGGACTGTAACCTGCCAGGCTCCTCTGTCCATGAAATTCTCTGGGCCAGAATACTGGAGTGCATTGTCATGCCCTCCTCCAGGGGATCTTCCTGACTCAGGGATCAAACTTGCATCTCCTTTTACCTCTGTGCCACCTGGGAATCCCAGGAGGAATGAATAATCAGGCTCTAAAGGGCAGGTGCCAAACAAGGTCCCAGGGTCCAGGGGTCAGAGGCTGACTGCTGGGGTAAATGGGTGATGGACATTCTTCTGTCTTTGCATCACTCTACTCAAGGTTCCAAACCCCAGGAGAGGGTCTTATTGATGGGGCTCTTGAGCAGGGGAGGGCAAGAATCCTTGACTGACAGTTCCATCAAGGCTGCACATTGGGGAGAAGAGGTGATTCTCCAAGTGGAAATTGGTGAGCCATTAACAGAAGGAATGGGAAGTGGATGCTAGGAGACCCCAAAGCCTCAAATGTCCACTAGGGACAAACTCTCTCAACTGTTTATGCAGAAGCAAGTGCAGCGGTGACAGCTGAGCCATAGGCTCTGGGCTCCCCTAGGAGCAGAGCACAAGTTGGGGTGACCAGGGGTTTTGGGCAAAGGCTGGGGCCTGGTACCCACATACCCTGTGCAGGTTGCCTCCCTGATACTCCACATTCCATGTGTGAGGTTCAGCATCTCAGCCTGAGAATCTGGACCAAACTGCATCTGGCAACTAAAAATGCCCAGGCTCCAGGGAACCAGCGTAAAGAACTTTTCCAAAGCCAGTCAAGGTCTTCAATGTATGTAGGAACTCATTAATCACACCCTGTGATTCTTCTTGGTAAGAGCTGTCTTTACACTTTAAAAATAAATAAATGTGAATCAAAGCCCACTGGGCTCCTCCTTTCTGTAGTCATCCATCTCGGAAGTAGTTGGTAAACCTTGCTGTCCATGCCCCTGATATAGTCTGCCCTGCTCCTTGGGAAAACAGGAATTTCTTATCAGATCAACAGGAAATTCTATTTTTACTTGATGTTAGAATTAGAAATACAGCAGGGAGAGAGAGAGGCACTCCCATATCCAAACGGGGCACTAACTGATGCCCCCACTGAGGTGCTCCTCTCCCAAACATTGGTCCTGGGGTTCCCTCCCGGGGTTGGCTTCCGCTGAAACTGTCCCCCAGAGGGCACAGATAACAGAGGGCTGTGACATCCCAGCTTGATTTTCTCTCTAACCCAAGGTAACAGTGTTGCCAGGAGGACCACCTGTGACTTTAGGAGAACAATGCTCCATGCACGTCATGGTTGGGCCTAGAAAGATGCTCCAGAGACATATATCTGTTAAGACACAGAGATCGGTCCAGTTAGAAGTACTTTATAGCTGGCTAAGTGACCCTGACCAAGAGGGGCCCTTAAGCCAGAGAACCCCTTTCCCAAAAGCAGTTAGGAGAATGGCATTGATTTGCTGTAAGGAACCAGCCTCTGGGCCACCGGGAAGGAAAGCTAAAGGGTACTGAGGCCTGACTGTGGGCCCAAGACCTACTAGTGGGGCCAGGCTGTTCAGTCTCCTCAGCAGCCATCCTTTTAAAATACCATCAGCATCTTCCCCATTATACAGAGAAAAATGCAGAAGCTCGTAGAGGTGGTCAGAGACTGGAATTTGGGTCAACTTGATTCCAGAACAAGCTATTTTCTCTTTATCACCAATATTTCGTTTAACATCTTGCTGCAGGTGAATGGATTCAGTGGCTGCTAGTGTGGGCGCGACCAGCTGGCTGAGTGGCAGCTCTCCAGGTTTCCTTTTGCCTGAAGCTGTCTCTTTTGTGGGGCAGCTGCCTTTGCTTGGCTTTTAACAGTAGCACAAATACCTACCCCACTCAGAGAGCGGGAAGAAATTCCCTCAATGCCCAGTTTGCTTGAACTTGAAAGTCACGTGACTTCTTCTTGTAATCTGCCAGCGTACCCTTAGCCTTTTGTCTGGGGTCTGTATAAACCAACCCCTTATTTGCCGCTGAGGGGTATTTTTGTTTTATTCTGGTTTGGGATGTTTTAGTGGTACTCTAAAAGGGTGTTGCAAACACCAGGGCTTTAATCTGCCTGTTGATGTCATTCTTTTCTCACCTCAGAGCCTCAGGTTCCTCATCTCTAGTGATAAGAGGCTTACCTAGACCTGTGCTCTCAATCAGAGGCCACTGGACGCAAACAGCTACTAGCACTTGAACTGTGACTGGTCCCAAACGGGGTAGGCTGCAAGTGTAAAACACACTTGGATTTTGAGGACAGTTCAAACTATCATTAATAATAATTATATTGACTACACGTTGAAATGATAATTTCTGGATATATTGGGATAAATAAAAATGTATTATTAAAATTAGTTTGACCTATCTATTGCTTTCTACTAATGTGGCTACTAGGATATTTAAAATACAGATGTGATTTGTAGTATGCTTCTCATGGACAGGTTGAATGAGCTTTCTGGGTTCCTTCCCATTTTGGGTCTTGTTTATTAACTAGCCTGGGGTTAGGTGAAAGGAAGTTTTATTGGAAGACTCCAGGTGCCTGCAGGGTCCCTGCCTCTGGCTGCTCCTTGGTCATTTGCCCTAATGTACCTCACAGAGGTGGCCAAGGCAGAAAGGGGAGGCCCAAGACTGCCGGTGTCCTTGTGAACAACTTAACTTCTGTGGTAAAATGTTTGCTCTGGAAGGACTGCACCAGGGCATGACCTGCCCTCTCTGCCACCAGTATGAGGAAGAGGTCACCCAGCTCTGAGACCCTTCCTGCTCTGGGTTGACCAATCCCATAAGAATGTCAGGTATGTAGCTGATAGCTGCCAGGCTCCCTCAACTTCTGACACCACGTCCAAGAGTACGAGATGGTCTGCCATGTTTGCAAACTTTCGTAACTGTTTTAACTTCCAAAGAATTGGTCCTTTTCATGTCAAGGCAGCTTAAGGAAAGATCAAAAGTCAAAAGGAATTAAGAGCATGTCCTAGACAGAAACCTGATGACCTAGTTAAAAGGCTGACAGTACTTAGTATTCGAAAGAACTAGGATGTGCTGAGAAAAAACAAAAGGAGCAAATACACATGAATAAACAAGCTCTTATCTTTCATCAGCTGTATCGTCAAAGGCTAAGTGCTTACGCTTACGTGGGGTTAATTAAGAACAGGGAGTGTTATTTGAATGACTTCCAGCTAAAGGTAGGGCCCGGTAGATGAGAATCAAGCATAAACTCATACCTGAGGGCAGCTTGATGAGGAACTATGGGAAGGGTAATTCAAGAATGGGTCAATGCACATAGTCTGACCTTTGCCCCACCTGGGGAAGGCCTGGTTACTCCCCAGGAGAGAGGGGATAAGCCCATGACATGGTTGGGTGATCCTCCACAGATGCAAGGTACCATTGTGAACACAGAGGGGTACATAGCAAGACTCCTAGAAGGGACTTTTGTCCCATATTCTCACTCTAGAAGTGGGGAAACAGGTCTGTGAGAAGGAGGACTTACCCAGGATCACACAGCTAAGTAGAGGAAGGCAGGGGCCGAGATTCCCAGACTCCTGCTATTAGGTCCTCAGTCTCAAATATCCTACAGGCTGGGGTCATGGAAACAACATTGGACTGGATGCTAGGGGAACTTGGCGCTAGACTTGAGTCACTACTTGATGATGTGACATTGGGCAAGCCCTTCCACTTCCTCGAAGCCTTAGTTTCCTTGTCTATAAAGCAGTCCTTGGACTAGATGGTCTCTTAGACCTCATATAATAGCAGTCAGGATAAGCCAGTTTTTGCTGTATAACAATCTCCCAATCTCAGTGGCTTAAGGAGCAAGGAACTTTCTCACTCCCACTGTATGATCACAGCAGGTCAGCAAGGTCTCAGGCTGATGGAAGCCTCACTTTGACACTTATTTCATGGGGAAGAAAATGTAGCAGGTACACACCAGCTTTTCAAGATTTGACCCAAAAGATCATGGATCACTTTCATCTACATTTGTTGGCCAAAGCAAGTTGCAAGGTCACCCACCAAATGCCCAGAAAGGGAGAATGGGGATACTTGGCAACAGTCCTACCAGCCATAGCGTCCTTATATTGTGACAAAACAATACAGAGAGCTGTGTGGGGCAGTGCGGAGGGGAGCACTGGCCCAAAGTGGCCTGATGGGAAGACCTGTGGAAGAGGCTGCACTCTGAGAGGCAGGGGTTGGAGCATGCAGCATCTAGAAGGGGTAGTGGGCTCAGAAGCAGGGGTGCAGCAAAGGACAAGAAATGTGAACTTCATGGGGAACTGCCTAGCTTGGCTGAAGTGTAGGTGCATGAAGAGAGGAAAAATAAGAGAGAAACCTGAGACCAGATCACGTGGGACTTTGAGTGCCAGGAGAAGGGGCGAGTACCTTGTTTGCTTGGCCTTGACATTTCTGAGCAGGTTTGTGAACATATTGAGTGCTGTGTGGACAGTACCAGCAGCTCCAGAGAAGCAGGGAAAGGAATAGCATGGGGTGTGGTGGGGGACCAAGTCAGAGGCCTCTACTGTCCTTGGGGCTGGAGATGATGAGGCCCTAAGGCCCTGAGGCTTTATTGTAGGGTGGGCGCAGCAAGGGGAATAGGACAAATGCAAACAAGACTACCTGGGAAGGAACCTAGCACAGGTCTCAGCTCCCTAGACCTGGGGCTGTGCAGCCTGTGTTTTCTGGGCGGGAGCAGACAGCCAACAGGGCAGGTGTGATAAAGTGCGTTGCCTGGAGCTTCCCCAGAGGTTCATGCTTTTAAGGACACCTGGGGCCTTCTTGGTAAGGAAAGGTGGTAAACTTGAGGGCTTGCAGGAGCTCCCTCTGAACTTTAAGGGGAGAATCAGGGTGGACCCTCCTGCCTGATCTGGAGTCGTGGACAAAGGCACAAGCAATGACCAGCGCCAGACAAAGGGGACCCCATGCATCAGCTGTCCTCTCTCATTCAGTTTCATTCATTTTTCTCCCGATCTCAGCTTGGCATTTCTCAAGTGGCTGCAACCATCCAGAGTTAATCCAGAAAAGATGTTGATGAGGCCCTTCCAGCCCCTGCTGCTTCAGTCCTCCAAGACTCTGAATATGATTATTTAAAGTAATAATGAAAAGCAAAACAGGAAATTCTTTTCCGTTTTGGCAGGAAATTCTTTAGCTGTGTGGAAGGTAGAACTCTGGGGGTCTGTGCCTTCCAGGAACCATTTGGAAGTGATTTATGATCCAAGATGGCGCCAGTCCCTCCTCAACACCCAAACCACCTCCCCACCCACTCCGTGTTGGAAGAGGGAGGGATGAGCTGGACCCTGGGAAGCAGGACCTTCATTATCTCGGAATGTGCCTTTCTACTGATAACATGTTCATTGTCTCCACTAATAAGTTATGGTCCTGTTTTCATCTTGCCCTGGGATGGGAAGTAACAAATTTAGGCAAAAACAAAGATGTTCCTTTCCAAGTTTGAAAAGTTTAATTCCTCAGTGTGGATTATCTTGTGTGGAAGGCTAAGTAATAGGACTTGAAGTAGGAGGCTTATGTTGATTGAGGACACATGAGTTTCACATGTTGTGATAGACCCTCTCTATGCCTCATTATCTTCTCTAATTATGGGTATTACTTTCTCCATCTCCCAGATGAGGTAAGTAACCTGATCTGAGTCACATAGTAGTAGTAAAGGGTGGAACCGGAGAATTGTTTTCAATAGACGGAGTTATCTGAGGGCCCGTGCAAGGTTGACTTTGGCCATCAAATGTGCCTGAAATACAGTAGGTTCAATTAAAAACAATAATTCTAGGTTGAAAGAATTGTCTGGGAGTGGGAAGGTTGATTATCAAAGCTTTGCTGCAGTGTTATATGTCGAGTCCCCTTGTTTGGTTCCCATAAGCTCTTTTGATTATTTCTAGTATACACAATGCCAGAGAGGACTGATCTCATTCGAATGTTGAAGGATTATTGATTTCTACTAAAGCCAGTGTTATGGGCTGAACTGTGTCCCCTACCCCCCAAATTCACATGAAGTCCTAACGTCCAGGACCTCAGAGTGTGACTGTACTTGGAGATATGGTTTCAAGGAGGTAATTACCATTAAATGACATCATTAGGATGGGCCCTAATCCAATATGACCAATGTCTTTATAAAAAGAGACAATCAGGACATAGGCACACACTGAGGAAAGACCATGTGAAGACACACGGAGAAGACAAGTGAAAGAGAGGAGCCTCAGAGGAAAGGAACATGCCCTTGACCTTAGACTTGTAGCCTCCAGGACTGTGAGGAGATACATTTCTGTTGGTTAGACCACGTAGTCTGCAGCACTCTATTCTGGCAGCGCAAGTGGACTAAGACAGCTAGTCTCTCTGTGTGTCATTTTCAGTGGACATCACAGCCTCATGTTGGCTCCTGGCATGTTCCTGATTGCACTTTGATCCGGGAATCTGCATCAGGACAAGGCCAGTGCTGGAAGCGGTCTGAAGCTCAGCTCAAGCTGAGGGTCACAGGCAGAAGATTTGTGCTTGAACTGGCCTTGTCCACAGACCCTCTTCTCCCTCTGTGGTCTGGACAATGTAATGTTTCCATCTGGAAGATCTTTTTAAATGGCCTCCATTGAAAGTGGCGTTTTTACCAGTTCACCATCGACCAGCACTCTGTCTTCGTGCACCTGTATGCTTTACTGGTGTACATTTGAGATAAAACCTCTCTGTTTCTGGCAGCCTCTGTGTATGTGATGCTGGGATAGTGGATCATGCAGCTGAGCCTGTGCTGGGCCCCAAATTAAGGAGGCTTCTCATAGCAAAGGCAGTTCCCTCTGCTGCAAGGCCTCCTCTGTGGCTTGTGTTTGCATCTGGTGTCCGGCCAGCTTGTCTGTCTTCAAGTCTCTTCAAATTCCACCTCTGTGAACTTGGAACTGCCCCCTCTAGTTTCATACTTGGTTAGCACTGACCAATTTTTAGGCTCTTCCCAGGTCTGACCACATCAAAATCCCATACTCACCCATTCATTTATTCATTCACTCAACAGTTATTTATTGCTGGCTTCCCAGATGTCTTTCCAGCTCATTGTTACCTCTGGTGCTGCTAGCTTATTTACAGTGTGGCTAAGAATTGGCAAGCTGTTTTTCTAAGTGAATTGAGAGTCCCTTGGATTGCAAGGAGATCAAACCAGTCAGTCCTGAAGGAAATCAGTCCTGGATGTTCACTGGAAGGTGTGATGCTGAAGCTGAAACTCCAATACTTTGGCTACCTGAGGCAAAGGACTGACTCATTGGAAAAGACCCTGATGCTAGGAAAGATTGAAGGCAAGAGGAGAAGGGGATGACAGAGGAAGAGATGGTTGGATGGCAGCACCAATTTAATGGACATGAATTTGAGTAAGCTCCGGGAGCTGGTGATGGACAGGGAAGCCTGACGTGCTGCAGTCCATGGGGTCACAAAGAGTCAGACACGACTGAGCAACTGAACTGAACTGAAGTGAATTAGGCTTCTAAGTTATAGGCATTATAGACCCATTTTACAGATGAAGAAATAGAGGCTTGGAGAGCTGAAATTCCTTACCCAGAGTCTCGCGGGTAATAGCAGAGCCAGAAGCTATTCTAGTTCTGTTTTTTTTCAGGATGCCCTGTTTGTGTCTAACTCCTGACAAATATAAAGGGGAGAGATTTGTCAGCTTTGGAGAATTTCCTAAATTCTAAGAAAAGATGCACTAATAAGAAATTGTGTGCCTAAATCCTGCTCCTGTGAAACCACTGTTAAAAGAATTGGACCCAGGCTGGGGGAGGCTAGGGGAGGTGAGAATGTGGGCTCTGCAGGGGTGTGGCCAGATGGGAGTGAGAGAAGGTCGGTGGAAGTTCTAGCAAGTCCACCCCTGCCACATGGTGCAGGTCTGAGATCTTGCTGCCCAGGCAGCACTTTGTAAAAATGTCGTGATCCAAAGCAGAGGCCGGGCCTGGGACCTCGGCTGTAAGGAGCTTTATGTGTCAGGGGCTGAAGACTAACAGTGAAAGCTTGATCTTGAGTTGAAGGGCAGAAAGCTAAAAGATCAGTGACAAGAAGGTTCAAGATAGCTAGAACAAGTTAATTGAGAGCTTCAGTGGGGAATAGCAGAAGACACTAAGCCTTCAGCCCTGAGCCAGGCTAACTGAGAAATTGAGAATGTATGTCTATAGTTCATAAACCCAAGTGTTCTTTGTGTACCAAGATACTTCCCAGTGGAATAAACATTGATGTAGAGAAAGCCTTCCTTTCCAGGTCAGTTGTTCTACCTCTCCCAGGATCCTGTAATTCTCTCTGTGTCCCCATACTGACCCATTTGAATTTTGTAGGATAACCATCTCTTTCCGCTTTGCTTGGGACTTCGCTAGTTTCAATGTTGAAAGTCTCATATCCCAGGAAATTGTCGAGTTAAGGGCAAATCAGGATGGTAGGTCACCCTAAAAATTCCCCCCACCATTGACTCCTTCCTAACCTGTGCACATGCATCCTCTTTGGGAAACAATTCAACTTCCTTTATATATATATATATATATATTTTTTTTGAACTTTTATTTTTTACTTTTTGGTTGCACTGGGTCTTCTTTGATGTGCAAGGGCTTTCTCTAGTTGCTGCAAGCAGGGGCTATTCTTCATAGTGGTGTGCAGGCTTCTCATTGCAGTGGCTTCTCTTGTTGCGGAGCACAGGCTCTAGGGCACACAGGCTTCAGTAGTTGTGGTACATGGGCTTAGTTGACCTGCGCATGTGGCTCGAACCCCTGTCCCCTGCTTTGGCAGGCAGATTCCCATCCATTGTACCACCAGGGAAGTCCTCTGCTTCCTATTGAGCTCCTATTCCATTCCTCTTTGTTTATAGATTGCTTAACCTCCCCAACATGTAGTCCCTCATCTCCCTATGTCCCCATCCCCTTCTGGGTGACTCCTGAACCTCCCCTGTCAAACTTCACCAGCCTTTGTTTTTGGTAGCTTTTCTGTTGCATTTAGTACCACTGGGTTCTGAGATCCTGTCTTCTCCTTCCAGTTCTGAAGCTACTGCTGCCTTGTCTCAGGTCTAGGGAGCGACTGTACCCCCTGCTCCCTCTGCCTGTCCGGGATGCCCCTCCAGGCTCAGGTCTTGGTCCTGTGCTCTTGCTGATCTGCAAGATGCCTGAAAGAGTCAGGCAGGTGACATGATCTATTTGGCCAACTGAGTAGGGATGGCATGAACCAGAGAGTCTATGCTCCAGATAGAGAGGTATTCTCTTTAGTAGATTTTCATAAGAGCTGGCTACCCTTGGTTTGAGTGTTTTTGGAGTTAACTGTTACCTGAAGTCCAACGTGGGAACAGGCTATTTCTACCCAAAGGCATGGAAGTAAATCTGGATATGCCTTAGGCAAGAATTCAAGCATTTCATGGAAACATCCCATCCTTATCTTGGGAGAATTCTGTCCTTACATTGGGGTGAGAAGGCTCTCTCCTCACCTGACTTTGTGCCCTTCTTCCTCTCAAGCAGGGAATCAAGTTCCTAGTCACCAGTCAGGACCTTGATGGGGACAGACAACGACTAGCTTGTTAAGCCCTAGGAGCATTGTTAATGTGGAAAAAAATGCAGCTATCTGATGAAAGGATTTTCACTCATCAGAGACTTATTATTCTTTCCACTGCAATTAAGGTGTAGAATGGAGCAATATCATGACAGTACAATGTCAGCAACTATGGATCAGATGGGTCACGAGACATTTCAGACATGAACAAGGTTAGCAGCCCGACTAAGCTGTTTTAGTGACCAGTGTCACAAGTCCTGAAAGGACTTTGGAGAATAATTTGTCCATTCTTCTGGTCCCTAGTGGAGCTGTATGTAAATAATCTCAGATTTTCTATATTCTAAATGTTTCCCTAAGGAGTTTGAGCCCTTGGCTCCTTTCATGGAAAATATTCTTTGATTTCTTTAGAAAGCATTTTTTTTGGGATATAAAAAGTAGACAAAGTTGTATCTCTCTTCTTGAAAATTCTCCAGTTAGAGAGGGGAAGAAAACAAGAATATTCATAAAAACAGCCACCCTTCCCATGGCTAATCCCAGCCCTGACACTTCATGGATATCAACCTGGGCCAAGTAACAGTCAGGTCTCATCCGAGTCCATGGAAGGCTGGAGGCTTCTCAGATGGCAGCCCTTAAGGGATCCACTCACTGGGGCTGTGCCACTCTGTCCAGCTCCAAATACCAGCTGATTGCTTCTGACTCATCCAGGCAGTTTGGGAGAAAGCAACAAGAATAGGAAATGCAAGCCTGCTTGTGGTAGCTTAGAGTCTGCTCGACAGACAAAATAAAGACACTTGGGACCCTTAACAAATAGCTCAGACTTACATTATTAGGTGCTGAATTTGTGGGTGCATCAAGTGCAGGAAAGGGAGAGATGGTCGAGGACTTGTGACCAGGGCTGAAAAGAGAGGAAGGCAGTAACAAACCAGAGTGGATATATTCCCGAGTTGCCTTCTATGGGAGGGTGTTGGCAGGTGGCACAGGGAGGAAAGGGTGCAGAGCCTTACATCTGACGGATGTGGTTCAAAGAAAGGTTCAACAGCCTTCCCAGGTGATGGGCTGCAGAGTTGCTGGTAATGGACTTGGCTGGGTGAGCTGACTGGCTTGTAATAGGTTCACATTGTCCTGCATCTTCAAATGGCTCAGCTGGAAGCACTTTTCAGTGGTGCCTTTCCAAAACTGGAATTTCTTAAAAGAAACAGAATAGGAAGGTTCTGTTTGGCAAAGTTGTTCTCAGGTACCCTCCCAAGCTGTTGTACCACTGGAGAAACAGGACAAACACAAGCATCAACACACACACACACACACAAAGGTTCTCAGCTGCTATCTCTTACACACACACACACACAAATGCTGAAGCCTTGTAGACACAGTAATACTCCTAACATTTGGCAAAATTGTTGAATTGGGGCCAAAACCTACAATAACTGAAATAACTTTGTATGAAATCTTTTCGGGCAGAGGGAAGAAGTCCGGGGAAGAGCACTGGAAGGATTGCCTTACTCTTCATCCTTGTTTGATTAATGCTCACAGAGAGAGGGTGTGGGTTGAAATGGATCATATTCCCCACACACCTCAATCTGCCTTTTTTATTTAAAAAAATGACTCTGGTTTGAGATACATGAATGATGCATTTAGTTTTCAAGGGAAATTTTGCTTTTGTATTAGAAGAAAATGAAAGAGTGCATTTTTAGAAACTTATCTAGAGAGTTGCATTTCCTGAGCTGCAAGGAAAAAAAAAATTCTTTCCCTTCTCGTGACTTATCTCCTTTTCTCTCAACAATAAGTCATCTTGGGTCTTTTTTTTCCATGCTTGGATCAAATGAGACCAACACGGAGAGAAATGATGGGACATGATGGCTTCAAAACTTGGTCATGCTGGAAGGGCAGGCCCTAATGGTAGAACTGAAATGGGAGGGGCTGAGAAGGAGGTATGAGGACCAGGGGACCAAGTGCTCCCAAGATAAGTTGCAGCTTTGCAGACAGCAAATTAAATGAGCACCTTTTTTTTTCCTTTTTTTTTAAACTTCTTATTTTGTATTGGAGTATTGTGGATTAACCATGTTGTAATAGTTTTAGGTGCACAGCAATGGGACTCAGCCATACATATACATATATATCCATTCTCCCCTAAACTCCCCTCCTGTCCAGGATTCCACATAACATTAAGCAGAGTTCCAGGTGCTTTACAGTAGTTTTTTGATGGTTATCCATTTGAAATATAGCAGTGTGTACATAAAATAAGCATCTATTTAAATCTTTCTTCTCTAGACCCCGGATCCCTCAACTCAAAACTCAACCCCTCTTAACACCTAGCAGTCATTGACTGTACTGTCTCAGTGAGACGGGAAGGGAGCCAGACAAGCCAGACCCCAGAGTTCATGCCAGGCAGCACTTCCTTCACTGTGACATACAGCTATTGAATGCCGTGTGGGCAGAGAGGGATCTGATTTTTTTCTTTCTTTTTCATTAATAGGCTTTATTTTTAGAGCAGTTTTAGGTTCATGGCAAAACTTAGCAGAAGATATAGAGAGTTTCCATACACCCCCTGGCCCTACACATGAACAACCTCCCCAACTCTCAACACTCCCACCAGAGTGGTATGCTTGTGACAATGGATGAACATACACTGACGCATCATATCACCTAAAGCCCAGAGTTAACCTTAGGCTCACTCTCAGTGTTGAACCTTCTATGGGTTCTGACAAGCATATTTTGCTCCCACATTATCCCACAGATGCAGTTCCGGGCATATGTTGATTAGGCAAAGTGTTATGAAAATGAGATCGTGACTGCAAAAGATATCACATCAAGAAAAGATTGGTCCAGATATGCGGGTGTTGACGGATAGTTGTAAAGATCCAGAGCTCCATAGGTGCCTGTCTGAGGCTGGTTGGACATGATGATTTCCAAGGTCCCATTCAGCTCCAGACCCATGCTTCTGTGGCCTAGGCCAGACACAGTTAGGAACTGGTCTTATGAAGGCATGTCCTACGAGGGGTGCTGCTTATCCAGCCTGTCCTCTCTGATCAACATGGTCTTCACACAGCAATTCACTGGAGGTCACCCTGTTGCTTGAAAGTACCTGAAGAGGTTCCTTTTTTCTCAAGACTTTTCCAAGATGATAAAATGATTGAGACTATGGAATAAGATCATCATAATTCATTAAACTATTAACTATGTCTAGCATATGCGAGTGTGCTAAGTTGCTTTGGTTGTGTCTGACTCTGTGTGACCCTATGGACTGTAGCCTGCCAAGCTTCTCTGTCCATGGGATTCTCCAGGCAAGAATACTGGAGTGGGTTGCCATGCCCTCCTCCAGGGGAATCGTCCTTATCCAGGGATTGAAGCTGCATCTCTCACATCTCCTGCATTAGCAGGCAGGTTCTTTACTACTAGCGCCACCTGGGAATGTTATTTATTTAAAAAACTACACATAGTATATGGTGTGGCTAGGGTGCTAAATTTGATGCCTCTTCACGGAGGCACTGGTGACATTTTAGTTTAGGAGGGATGTCCTACTGTTCCCCCTTTCTGTGGCCACAAAGCCATAGTAGACTGGTCACAGAAGGTACCTTGGGCCCTCCCATCAATGTTCCAGGCAGCTGCTACTTGTCCATGGCCGCTAGGATGTGGAAACCAGCTCTGCAGATGCTGATCCCCATCAGATATTCTTTTTGTTGCCCCATTTCTTTTTCACCAACTGATCTTCTACTATACCCTACAAGTCTGCAATTAAAAATTACAATCTCATCCTTATCACTAGGGCTTTCACAGCTAATGTAGAAAAGTTTCTATGCAGTGGTTCTAGACTTCTGCTTAAGGACAGCATCTTCACCAATTCAGCTCCTAAGGAAGTGTCCTTGCCTCTAACGTTTCCTTTTGGAAAGTATGCTCTCTCCATCATCTATGGACCCCCATCTCTCTCTGAGCTGAAGCACATCCAAGAACAGCACAGACATGCTTTTAGTAAGAAAAGAAGAAATTACAGATTGAGAGTGATTTGGAAAAAATTATTTCATTCTACAAAGGAGAGTCGTATGGCCCTTCTCCTTATCACTAATAAACAACCCTTTGGCTGGAGCTGCCTGAGGTGTAACTCTGGAACCATTTCACCTTTTCCCCTGCATGCCATGGTGCCAGCTTCTCCCAGTAATTCACCGCGGTGTGCCCAGTAGGTTTGGTGCCACATGGCACTTATTTTCTGGGAAGGCTGCCTCTTCTATTTGCATGGTCAACTCCCTAGTCCCCATGAGACCAATCTCTGGTTGGATTTATCACTAAACAATTGACTGTTCAATTGTGCCAACCAGTATTTATCAAGCAACTTCTCTCTGCCAGACCCTTACTTTTATTGCAGGTTGGCTTCCCTGGGAAGCATCCATCCCTGGGATGGAGTTTAGCATTGTTGTTATTGGTTAGTTGCTAAGTTGTGTCTGACTCTGCAACCCCATGGACTGTGTAGCCTGTCAGGCTTCTCTGTCCATGAGATTTCCCAGGCAAGAATACTGGAGAGGGTTGCCATTTCTTTTTCCAGGGGATCTTCCCGATGCGGGGATCAAACCCCCATGTCCTGCATTGGCAGCCGGATTCTTTACCACTGATCCACCAGGGAAGCTCAAGTTTAGTATGCAGCAGGTTTATTGGAGGATGCTCTTGGAAAGGGAAGGGAAAGATACAGGAGAGGCTGAGGGAGGTGTTGGGCTACAATGTAGCCATGAGGGGTGGGCTGAGCCCGTGTGGCATTCTAAACTGAGAGGGCCCTTCAGAACTGTTCCAGGTGGGGCCAGGTTGTTATAGTCCCTCACTGACCTTCACTGGTGCAGCTGTCCATGGAAGAGGGGGTGGCATTGTGGGAGGCAGATCGCTGCCACCAAGGACAATTTCTGGAGCTATCTTGAAGTTAAGGGCTGGCAGCTGGCAGCCCTGCAGCTGGGGACATAAGCACTTGAGACAATCCAGGTGATGCAGCAAGGCAACCCCTGCCCTGTGCTCAGCTTAAGTCTTCCAGGCCCTGGGGAGGAGTTCATTACCTGGATGGTGAGAATCAACAAGGATGCAAACGACCGTGCTATGAGGGGCAGCTGCAGGCAGAGATGCCAAAGCCCTAGGGATCTGCAGGTGATGGAGCTGCTGGTGGCGGTGGAAGAGTCACTTGCTTGGGGGGAGTGTTTGAACTGGGCCTTAGAAAAGCCTGGCTTGCAGACTTTTGTCCTTATCCAGTCGAGGCAGCCTGATTGAAATCCTTGGTGCATGAAGCGGGCTTGCTTGTACACAGACCATGAGTCCTGAATTCCAAATCAGACTTTCAGTCAATCCCCAGGGCTGGGGAGTGACGTCTGACCAAGTGCAGCAGCTTGGAGTCAGTTTGCTTGTTTTCTCTTCATCTCAAGAAGTTCCAGGAAATGTGATTGCAGAGGTCAGGGCTGCTATTATCTCAGGCCTCACTTCCCGTGGCCCCTGGATGTGCCAGGAGATCAAGAGGACAAGCTACATCTGCTCTGGGGCCTGGACAGTTACTCTGCTTGGGGCAAGAAGCACCCTCTGACTTCTTTGGAGTTCTGTATTTTCATGCCATGGCCCATTCCTGAGGGGTAGAACTTTCTGGAATGAGGGGAATTACTGTGTGCTGTTGAGAAAGCTGTAGAGGCATTTAGGAAGCAGATAAGATCCAGAGGGGAAGCCTCCATAGGAGCAAGTGCCTGCACAGTGGTGTGTCCCAATACCCACCCAACCCTGAATCTCCCGCCTTCTTCTTCGCTGGATTGACAAGACCTCTCCCACTGGGCCATGCTGCTAGATTCATGCCTGTGACTAGAGTCACAGCCACAGCATCTGGCCCCATGGTCACAGGTGCAGACTCTTGGTTCCCCCAATCAGCCGGTGGTTCCCATGGGAGAGGGAACAGACATGGCTGTGGAGTAAGGGTGTGTGTGTGTGTGTTGAGAGGGCAGAATGCCCAGCTGGGAAGCAGTGGTCCTCTGGCAACCTGGATCGGGTGGGAAGAAGAGCAGGAGAAAGAGAAGAGAGGAAGTGGGCTGTGAAAAAGGAGCCCTGGACTAAAGTCGGATTTCACCAGCAGCATCATTACACCAGTGTGTCTGAGATTCTCTCGAAAGTGAACTAAATCCTGGGCCCATCCCACAGTGGGGTTGAGAAACAATGAGGGTCATCTCCTCTCTACTCTAACCTAGCATTTCCTTCTCTCTTAGCCCCTTGTCTCAAACCAACATTAAGAGACGTTATTTAAAAAAAACACTGGCTGGCAGGAAAGGAGACATCACCTTACCCAATGCTGTGATTCTGGGACTTTGTGAATGAGGATAAGCTTTGACATTTGGATGGTGTGTTCAATGCCCTGGAGGATCTGCTCTGACCTCTCTGACCTATGACATCCATAGGTGGTCTGTGTTGGAGCCAGGCTGTCATGTTGCCCCTTCAGCCACCAGTGAGTGCACTTTGACTGTTCACAGCCCTCTGTCAGCACCAGATTTTGATGGCCAGGAGGCCAGGCAGGGATGCAGCACTCTGCATTTTTGCCAGTGGCAGGGGCCCCAGTGGTCTAGGGCCTGTGGGTCCCTACAGGTAGTCTCTGGGCCCAGGGGACCTTTCAGGTATTCAAGCACTGCAAGCCTTGTGCTTCCCAGCTCCTCCACACCTCCTTGTCCATTCTCCTTTCTCTCTGTACCTTTTCAGGCTTGGTTGCTTTCCTTCCCCCTCGTACATAGGAGTCTCGCCTCTTCTGTGAGGCATGAACTGTGCCTCTTCTAGCACATGCCAACAAAGCTTACATATACAGTGTTCATGTTACTGGTGAACTTTCTTTGTGTTCTCATGATATCTACAAATAATTAAAATGATCCCTACTTAGGGGGGAAATGAATGGGGGCACAGAGAGGCTGCATGGTTAATTTTGATGCTGGACTTCAGGTGGCCCCAGGCCCTGCACTTCCTGTGTCTTCTTTGGGTAATGATGTGCGTACATGCTGACATGTATGTACACTTCCCTGGGGAGGGGAAACTCTACCCATAAAATTCTACAGGAGGAGCTAGACCCGCTATTTTTTTTTTTTAACATTTCCTTATTTAATAGTCTTAAGTGTTCTGTGCATATATTCTTACCCCCTAGATTCTTAGAAAGGGATTATTACTTTGAAAATTCCCCAGTCATTATTCTTTCTAGAAAGCCCTGTTATCCCCTCTCTTGCTCACTTATCCAGCAAGAACCACTTCAGGGTATCCCTCCAACACACACACCCACACCCACACACACACACACTGTGGTTCTTGGGTACTCTAGGCACAGGAAGGACTGAAATTTCTAACCCTTTAAAGTTGGGTGACACATACACACACCCCTCTAGGAAGCCTCCCCTGCTGCAGCCTGGTTCTCTCTGCATATCTCAGCAGTGCTCAGGCACCCTAGTTAGGTGGCATATGATCATTTACATTCCTGTCACTATTGCAGGCCACTGTTTCATCTGACATCACAAGCAACTCTTCTAGCCTCTTAAGCATGAAAAAGAAGCTGTAAAGTCAGGAAGCTTCTGTGTTAGCTGTTGGGTCCACCTCTGGCATGATCCACTTCAGCAAACTCTCCCTTGAGTATATCTGGTTGGCAGGGCTTAAAATCACAAGGATGTAATTTTAAGGATGTGAACCTGGTTGCAAGGGAGTCTGGGAATTGTAGTTCTTCTCTTTCCAACCTGTGCATTCTCTGTCTGACTCAACACAGACAAACACCCAGTCAATCCTCAGTGTCGATATAATCACAGAAAGAAGACAGGTCTTATGAGTATTTGCCTCATATTAGTGCAAAGTTCTTCAGCTTAAAAAGTGACATTGAAGGACTGGGTCTGGGACATTATAGCAAATGGCTCAGACACTAAAGGACTTTGTGCCGATCACCTATGCCTTCAGCTTCAGGTGACCTTGGTTCTTGAGAAAGCAGAAGCTCAATCTCCTAGAAGACTTGCCTTTACACTTATTCAATGGACTGAACTATGGAAAGAACTTAGCAGGTATTTTGGTTGTGATAGTTTAGGTGATGCTGGGTGAGAAATAGCCCATGACTGTCAGTGGCTTAAAATTAAAGTGACTAGAGTTTGTATCTTGCTCATGCCACTTGTTCAGTGCAGACTGGTAAGGGATTTTAGAGCGACCCAGGGACCTGGGCTCACCAAGGCTCCCACACGCATTCCTGGCCAGGCAAGAGAAGCAGAATGTGGCAAACTGCATGCTTGTTTCTGCCCAGAAGGGTCATGTTGCTAACTACCATAAGTCGCCAGCCAAAGCCTAACTTTAAAGGGGTAGAAAGTTCGGTCCTTCCTGTGCCTAGAGGACCCAAGAACCACAGTGTGTGGAACACTAATTACCTCCACAGGGAGGTGGTGGGGAGAGCTGCGTCCTTACTTCCTCCTGTTTCCCTCATGGCTCCAACTAGGATTACTGACATTCTCTATTACCATTTTTCTGTCCCTCCAAGCACTGAAAATTTCAACTTTAAAGATACTGACAAAATTTTTACTTGAAACAGCCTGTGGAAAACCAGCACAGTCCCCAGGGGCAAAATTCTCATCATGCTTTTCCTCAAATACATCAATTTTTCTGAGTCTGTCATGATTTTGTGGGCTGGGAATGCTATGTGTTTATTTTTGTATAAAAACCCTGTCTTCCTTGGATTAGAGAAGAGAGACGATGGGCCCGAGAGGCGGACCCCAGGAGGGTTTGAGTTCAGTTCAAGAGCCCCACCCTCATCCTCAGCTTTCTCTGACCACCTTCCACCCCACCATTGGAAGCCATTTTTGACACTCCATTTTTGAGCCCCCACTTTGACTGCCCGCCGTCATCCCAGCACCTGTCATAGTCCCTCACTGTATTATCGATGTTTGTATAAATGTCTCACTTCCCCAACTAGGCCATGAGCTCTTTGAGAGCTGGAACTTGATTTGATTTGATCCACCTAGAACTGTCCCCCCCCCTGCACAGATGGCGTGTATTCAGTATTTTTGAATGGCTCAATGGATGTCTGAATTTCATCTTAAGGTCTTTTTTGCAGGAGATTCTCAGTGTCTTCTGAACAGAAAAATGGATGGATAGAGGCATGGATGGATGGACAAATTAGAGAATAAGACTGAATCTGTACAGAGGCTAGTTAACATCTCACAGGGAAAATAAGTCTGTTTCCCCAACATGGCTCTGCTAATCAGCTAACATGTAAACGTCTGCTCCTGAAACAGAGGAAACCAATGGGAATGGGGTGACTCAGGGCAACCTCTCACCACTCTGCAAACTGGGGCCAGGCCCTGCTATGGCAGTAGTGTTCCCTGTACAAGACTGAGCCCTCAGATGCCAGGGGCAGGTTTTCTGGGGATGGGGAATAGGGTGTGGCTCTTCCTGTCTGAGCATTTCTGTGGTCCAGACTGAGTGTGGGGAAAGGCAGGCCAGGCCAGTGGGGTCTCTAGGGCTTCTTGCCGGCGAGACTGCCATGACAAGGCTCTGCTCTCCACTTTAAATGTTCTCCAGGCTGAGGCAGGAGAGTTCCCCAAGCCCCCAGAGACTGTGAGAGGTCAAAAGGTCCAGGCAGCAGGGGCAGAGGGGCAGCCCCAGAGAAATTGTTCCCCATCTGTCCCCTCACCTGTGTGAAGAAGGTTCAAACACCATTTCCTCTTTCTCAGGAGATGGGAGAAGTGTCAACACGGAATTCCCATGCCTCCCAGATCTCTCCGGGGCAGAGCCTTGAAGAAGGGAGGGGAGAGACACAGGGAAAGGAAGGGCAGGAAAGTGGCACATGTGTGTGTCCAAAGGGTGGTGGAGTGAGGGGACCGACAGACACCCCTCTCCATCTAAAATAAAGACAGAAACCTTCCCTCACTATGCTGTCCTTCCCATTCCCCTTCAGTTGAAATAAAGGCATAGAGCTGAGAAATGGTCCTCTGCTGAGCTTAGCACCTGAATTAGAGGATGCTGGACCTCTGTGCCTTGGTTTTCCTTTGGTCTTCATTTCATGAGAAAGAGAATGTGTGGATGCAGAAGGAAGCCCAGGAGTTGGGGACCATCTTCCCTCCAGAGTGGCAGGGTGGTTCCACCAGGGCAGGGCAGTCAGTGGGCCTGGAGAAACACCAGGCCAACAGGACGCTACCTGTGGATGCCGGCTATAGGTGGCCCCGATCCTCTGCCAGAGATGCCCAAGTTAAGAACCCAAGTCCTCTCCATCAGCTTCCCACGGAACCATGCTCTATGGCCAAGTAGATACCAAAGGATAAATGTGTTATATTAACATGAATACTAATGACAAATGCACTGCAGTAGTAAGCACATTGTAGATACATAGAATATTCTCTATATAGTCTGAACATAGATACAAAATAACTTATACTTGTTTTTGTTTTCCATCACAGTAGGAGCATAGCATACAAAGTGACTGGTTCAGTGGCCACAAAGCAAGCCAAGGGAGAGACAGTAAGGGTGGCTGTAGGGCATCAAGAATGGTGGGTATTTGCCAGACACTGCAGAGTTGTGGGTCCTGCAAGGAACACAGCCTCAGACCTCTTGAACTGGCCTTTAGGACAGTCAGCAGGAGGTCCCATTTGAGAAGAGTTGGAGGCTGCATTTGAGCCAGGATGATTCAGGCTGCGGGGTGGGAGGGGGAGCAGAGTCAGAGGCAAACAGCACCCAACAGGCCAGCTCACGTTCCCGCTGCTGCTGTTGGGCTTCTGCGAGGTTGGGAACATGGGGCGCATCGCCAGAAGGCACGGCTTGCTTCTGTGCTGTGACAGATGGCCAGACTGATGGCCCACCAAATGCTGGCTGGCCCTTCTGGCTTGCCAGCCTTCTCTGGGAGCCCGTGAGGGGCCTGCATGCTCAGCTAACTCTTCACAGTTTGTCATTAGCCAGAAACACATGGATCCTGTACATCATCACAGCAGAGGGCAGAGTCTGTGGCCCTAGCTCCGTCACATGTGAGCTGTGTGACCTGGGAGGGTCACCTGAACTCTACTGAGTCTCAGGCGCAAATGGGAGGGGCTCACACAGACTTCCTTGGAGAGTGGTTAAGGACAACTTGGAATAAAGTATATGAAGCTCTTGACGCAGCTGCTGGCACTCAGAGGGGTGGATAAATGTGTCGAGTACAAGCATCCATACAGAGGCCAGGTGGGAAAAACAGGAATCTCACAAAATCTGGAATAAAACCACCATTGACTGGCTATGAGAGCAACGGATGACGGGACAGTTTCTTTGCTTTCTTTCCTGCCAAGTTTTTCCCTTTTTGCTCTGGTTCCGAGATTCTTTGAAAGGAAGTGCAAGCAAGCTTAAAGCCAGGTCTGCCGAGGCAATCAGAGCCTCAGCATGGGAAAGAAGAGGGCTCACAGCTATGTCTTTTCAAGTCTGGGGCCTAGTTCCCTGAGGATGCTTCCCCCTTCACTCCCCTCCCTGCAGAAGCCACCCTCCCCTCCCATCTCCTGGCCCTAGAGCAGATTTCATGTTAGCAAGTCAAAGAGGTGGGGATAAAGTGTAGAAAAAAGTGGATTGTCTATTAAGTGAAAAGCTTTTTCCATCTGCTCTGGGTCCAGGGAATCTGGAGGTGAGTGGGCCATCTGTGGCCGAGTGAACTTCCTCCACAGGAGAAGGTGGGTCTCCAGGCAGTGGGACCAGGGAGGTAAAGAGGGATGGAGACTGAGGCATGATTCCTGGGACTCTGGGTGCTTCTGTGCTTTGCCAATTCTGAGCACTTGGAGATGTATCCTGGAAACCTAGGGATCCTTGTTCCCTCCTATCTGCAGTGCCAGTCTCAACATCTGTGTGTGTGTGTGTGTGTGTGTGTGTGTGTGTGTGTGTGTGTGTGTGTGTGTAGTCACCTCTCCCATCTCCTCAAACATCTGCCTGCTCTGGACCTCCCTGGCTCCCATCACTCGGCAGCCTTCCTTTTGGAGGGGGGTACAAGGTGGGCGGGCAGCTCATTGGGCAGCTCGTGCCCCTCCAACTTGACCTTGATGAGGTGGTTGGCCAGTGCGAACTCCTCATCATCCAGCATGCCATCCTTGTCAATGTCGGCCAGCTTCCAGATCTTGCCCAGCACGCTGTTGGGCAGCTTGGAGCGCACCATCTCCTTCTTGGCATTGGCGCCTGTGATCTTGCCATCCACCGGTGACAGGGTGTAGAAGATCTCATCGTACATGGGCTTGTCCCTGGACACCACCCACTCGGCATCATCGATGCCCTCCCCGGCCCCCTCTCCGTAGCCGTGCCCGAAGGGGCCGTGGAGGGTGCCCTCGAATGCTCCGCCCTTCACTATCTGGGCGGGCCGCTGGGTCTCCTCCTGGCGCACCAGCACCATGAGCTGGGCAATGTCATGAGCCAGCATGTCATCTACCACCTCCAGCAGCTTGCTTTTCAGGGGCTGGAATTTGCTAAAGTCCTGGGCTTGTAGCTGGTCCTGGGAAGAGAGAGAAAAAAGGTGAGGACAGAAGACAGTGGGCCCAGAAAAGATATGAGAGAAAGAGACAAAAGGCATATTGTCTCTTGGTGGATTTTTCAGGAGAGAGGCTAATTGCAGGGGTTGGAGAAGAAAGAGATTTAACAACTGGTTTGATCTGTTTGGGGCTTTCCTGATAGCTCAGCTGGTAAAGAACCTGCCTGCAATGTAGGAGACCCCAGTTTGATTCCTGGATCGGGAAGATCCCTGGAGAAGGGATAGGCTACCCACTCCAGTATTCTTGGGCTTCCCTGGTGGCTCAGTTGGTAAAGAATCTGCCTGCAATGGAAGACCTGGGTTCGATCCCTGGGTTGGGAAGATCCCCTGGAGAAGGGAAAGGCTACCAACTGCAGTATTCTGGCCTGGAGTATTCCATGGACTATATAGTCCGTGGGGTTGCAAAGAGTCGGACACGACTGAGTGACTTTCACTTTCACTTCACTTTGATCTGTTTGGATTCCTTTAGTGTTCTAGGAAACAAATACAGTCAGGCCTCCATATCTGAGGGCTCTGCTTTTGTGGATACTACATCATTTTATATTGTAATGAACTTGAGCATCCATGAATTTTGGTATCTGTGGAGGGTCCTGGAACCAATCCCATGTGCATACCAAGGGACAACAGTCATTAAATTTCTAAGTTCCTTCTGGCTATTGATTGAACAGTGAGTGGTTCTTGAATGCTCCACCCCTCTGAGACTGAGTCATGTGGGTCTCTACTTCAATAAGGGTTACACTTGAAAACACCCTCCACTACATGAGCTCATTCTCTTCCTCGTGACCTTCTGAGAGTGGGAAATCACATTCTATCACCATTCAGGAAAGGAAAAAGGGAGGTACAGGCAATGAGAAATAAATCACAGTAGAAGCCAAAGGTCATTCCCAAGCCAGTGGTTCTTAATCAGGATGCTTGAGGGATTATCTGGAGAGATTTTTCAATGATCAGCTTCTCCCTGAGGGTTCTGACTCAGGAGGCAGGAGCAGGTAGGCAGGTTTTATAAAAGCTCCCCTCCTTTCCCTCCCATGACCACACTACATGGTAAAAGAAATGTGTTCTGCTTTGCATGTCTTTGCCATTTTTAAAGGTCCCAGGTCTCAAACATCCCCAGCTTCTCCTTGGCTGCTGTAATGACAAGATGAGAGCTTCTGGCTCCCACCCTGGCTCTGGCCACAGCAATCTCAGGACACTGGGAGGAGGCCAGTTTACAGGGGACAGTCTCAGGACAAGCACACTGAGTTCACTACAGAAAAATTCAGAAAACACCCATGGCTATATTTCAAGACCAAGTGTGAGCCTGGGCATCCTCACCTCCCTTCCAGGGTGGGGCTGGGAGGGGTGTGGAGGGTGGAGCAGACAAGCCCTTTCTCCTGCCCTTGGGCACAACCTCCCTAGGTCCCTGTCTCTCCTAGCCTATCCATGTCGAGGTGTGTTTGGTGGGCTTCCAACTAGGGGTCCCAGTGTCTTCCAGGGGTCACAATGGGTTCTCGCATCAGCCCACACATATATCCCCACAGTACAGTCATTTACATACTGAACCAGCATCCCTAACAGAACCTGACATCAGGTGGGCAAACAAGCGAGAAGGTGAAACCGTCTGTGTTGCAAAAGAATTCCTCACATTAAAAAGTCATATGATCCCTTTCAAATGTCATCTTCCCCAAAGTTTGCTTACAGATCATTAAATTCTTAACAGAAAGAGAAACTCAAAGTTGAAACCCAAATTATGTGAAAACAATTCTGAAACACGTGACTGGCTCGATGTGAATAGTTATAGGAATGAATGGATACATGAACAAATGCATAGTCTGGATGTCTATGTTTTTCTTTCTTTTTCTTTTACTAGATAGGAAAGCAAAAATGCATATATTTGGGACTACACTGATGTTCTGAAACCCTCCGATCAACAAGAGCAAAAACAATGTTACTACTACATCTGCTATTTTTCCTAATCCCCTAATCCTTGAAAACTTTCCCTTTTCAAATAATTACAGAATCATGGGAAGTTTCAAAAATCATGCAGAGGTAGGTTCCTTGTGCTCATCTCCCTGCCTCCTCTACTGGTGACATCTCACCTAACTTGTTACTGCATTTAAACAGCATAGTCTGTGCCAGGCCATGCTAACTGCCTTACAAACATTAATCTGATTTATGCTCACAATATCCATATAAGATGGTGCTTTTGTAGCCTCAACATGTAGACAAGAGACAGAAGGTCAGAGAGGATCCAGTTAGCAGGGTGTGGTAGGTTTTTGCTTAGACCTTGGACAGCTCCTGGGGTTTCTATTTGCAGCCTGTGTAAACATTACTAAAACCATAGGCAGCTTAATTATATTTGTAAACCTCAGTTTGCTCACCTGTGAAAGGCAGATGAAATGCTCCCCCAGAGGGTTGTTTTGGGGGACATAAGAAACTATGTGTGACCGACCCTGGCCCAAGAGAGGTGCCCATGGTGCACCCCAAAGATGACAAACTCCTGTGCAGATTTCTGCTTCTTGGTGGCGTATGTTCAAATCACTGCCAAGGCAGATCTCAGCAGCAAACTTAAGCAAGGAAGGGCCAAGAGAATGTCTGTCAGGTGACTTGTCCTGTTTCACATGATGTGGTGGGGATTCCAAACCGGTAGTGACCGGGACAGGGGAAGGTCATAAGCTGGAGGTATCAGAGCCCCCTCTAACACACTGCCCACTGGGAGCACTGGGGCTCCATGTTTCTCCCAGGGCCCAGGTCTGGCACCTGTTGGGCCAGTGTCAGCACAGCAGGAAGGGCAGACCCAGGGCCACTTGCCTGCCTGTTGATTCTGGGCTGAGTTTCTCCAGGACATCCTAGGGTGGCCTACTCCAAGCTTGAGCTGCTCAGCCAGCTCGTCCCTTTCCTGGAGCCCCCAGACCCTGGTTACCTGCATCCTCTTCAGGTTGGGGAAGTCCCCAGGTGAGATCTGGTGCTCCCGCTCAATCTGGGCATAAATCTCGGCCAGATTGTTCACCAGCTCCTTCTTCTTGTTGTCCTTTCCGAACATGGAGGGCATTTCCTTCTTCAGAGAGCTGATGATGTAGGCGTGAACCTGAATAACAGGGGCAGAGAGAAGCCTTCAGATCAAGACCTCTAGTTCTTTCCTTGACCATCAAGATCAAGCTCTTTCCTTCCCTCCAGGGTGCCTGTCACGCCATCTTTTCCCACAAATCCCTCCTCCTGCTCCTACTTCTGAAATAATTTGTCTCCATCCTCTTTCTCTTCCATTGCTTACAGCACTGAGCTGTTTCACTAGATCTTGGGGAAATGGGAGCTTGTGAGGAGGTTAAGGTCAAGGCAGTAACAAGGATGGTAATTCTGGTGATGATGTTGATGAAGAAGACAGTAACAACAGCTGACACGAACAAAGCACTTGTGAGGATGCCAGGCACTGTGATGAGGGCTTTTCCATCTTTATTCTATGTTTTCTTCTAACCCTTTCATTTCACAGATGTGGAAGCAGGCACAGAGCAACTAAGGGCATTGCTGAGGTTGGGATCACACTGTAAACTGTGGAGTTGACTCCAATCTGGCCAGCTGACGCCAGGGCATGTCATTGTAACCACCACACTACCCTGCCTCACCCCCTCCGAGTGGGCATGGCTGATGCTCACTAGGCAGTGACTACCGGACATCCTCACATGGGCAGACAGTAGCTCAGGGTTGCAGGCAGTAGCCCTCTCCTCTTGCAGCTGACCCCATCCCCAACCAGTGGCCCCACCCATGCTGTCCCTTTCCCAGAGGCAGCCTCACCTTGGCCAGCCTGGCTCTCTTGATGAGGTCATTCAGCTTACGCAGGGCAGCGTTTCGGGGCAGACTCTGGATGTCTCTGAACAGGTCCTGCTCCTCGGCCTCAAAGAGCTTCCGGTTGTCTGGGATGAGAAGGGGGTGGGACCAGAAGGAGCCGATGTAGACCCGGATCACCTCAGGCGTGTTGACGATCTTCCCCAGGGACCACATGAGGGCCCCGTACACCCGCATCAGCTGCTGCGTCTCGATCTGGTCGGCCTTGTTCAGCACCACTCGCATCTTGTCCTCGTGGTTTTTGAGGGCTTTGATGACTTCCGAGAACTCATCGGAGATGTCCAGCTTGTGGGCGTCAAAGAGCAGGATGATGCGGTCCACTCGCTCAGCGAACCACTCAAGGACCGCAGCGAAGTCGTACCCTGTGGCAGAGCAGAGTCAGGGGGTGAGGCCTTTGGGGTGAAGGGTAGGGATGTGGGGTGAGGCGGCGGTGCAGTGGAAATAACATGGTCTCGGGAGTCAGATCTGGGTTCAACTCTGGCTCCTCCATCTTTTCACTATTTGGCCTTGAGTCAGTTACCAACTGTCTCTGCGTCAGTTTCTCCATCTATAAATGGGCATACAAATAGTATCTAGTTAACAGACTTTTAAGGACCAGAGATGCTCAGCTCACCTAGCAGCTAGAGAGGAAGCAGCTTCACCTCTCCGTCTCCTTTTCCATATAAAGGGCAATAGATGGGGATGTGAGGCTCAGAGAGGTAAAGTGACTTGCTCGAGGGCACACAGCCCAGGAGCAGCAGCACTGGGATAAGGATGGAGGTGTGGGGCCTTCTGTTGCCCCCCCCCCACTGCCACACCTCTGTCAGGGCGGTAGGAGCCCTTCCTTAGGTTCTGCGTGGGCTCAAAGACCCTGGCTCCCAACACCACAGGGTTTTACAGGCAGAGACCTTGGGGTCCCAGAGCTCTTTGCCACATTGAGTGGGAGACTGAGCCAAAAGGAAAAAGCCAGCAGTTCCCACCCTGCCTCACAGAGGAAGATTAGAGACCAGGGAAGGTCATCCAGCAGCTGCCTTGCCACCGAGTGAGAGGCAAGCAGCTCTGCTTGCCTGTAACCAGGTCCTCAGCGTGAGTGCAGCAGAATCTCCTGGAGAGACTGTTAGAGCCTCAGACTTCGATTCAGTTCACATCACGACCTCAATTCACCCCCACACCACCCTTTGAGGCAGGCACAGTTCCACTTTCCAGAGGAGAGACTCAGAGATGAGGGGAGAGTCAAATTGCTGACGTGTGTGTGTGTTTTTGCAGGGCGGGGGTCAGGACTGGACCTGGCTACAGGGCTCTGGGCACCCTACACAGGTCCTGCTGGCAGTGGTCCTGCACCTGTGAGTCCCCTGCCTCCCACTCCCCTCCTTGTGCCCAGACTGGGCTCGCAGCTCCAATGAGCCCCAAGGTCCCTGTCCGCCTCTTCCAGGGGGGCCTGCAGCCTGCACCCACTCCCTCCCCTGTCCCTTCCGAGGGCTGGCTCTGGCTATTTTTAATCTTCCTCAGCACAGCCAGGTGGAGGGTGGCTCTTACCTCACCTCCAGAAGGCAGCCCCCTCAGATCCATAGGCAGGAAGGGGGGCAGAGGGCTCAGAAAATCAGGGCAAACTGACTTCCGGGCCCCAGTGCCCCAACAACCTGGAAAACAGGTTGCAGCCTTGTTGCTGCGGTGCCTGGAACCAGAAAGCTTGCCCTCTGCCGTGGCTGGGGAGGGCAGTGGGGCTCGGAGGCCTCTGCCCTTCTGCTGAGGCCTGCTGCCAAATCTAGCCGGACAAGGTTTTGGCTGTGGTAGTGCCAGCCATGGGGAGGGTGGCTGCGAAGAGTAGGCTGCCCCCTCCCTATGTCCCTCTGTGTGGCAGATTTCAGCCCTCACTGCTCAGCACACCTCATGTGGCTGCTAGTGGCAACTGCTCACCGTCATCTGGGCAGCCAGAGCAGCTAATCCTGGATGCTTGATGACATGGCTCAAAGCAAGCCACTGAGACTGTCCAGGGCGCAGGACCAGAACGCAGGTCTTCTGACTCTAAGCCCAGCTCTCCAGCCACCCCTCCATGGGCTGGGGAGATCGAAGGGGCCAGCGAAGCTACAGAGAAGAGGCTCCCGGCCTCTGAGCCCTCGCCAGTGCACAATGACAGTAGCCTTGCACAAGGAGCCTCTGCTGCAAAGACCTGGAGGGAGTGGGGCAAATCTCAGAAGCCTGACTGGACCCCGAGTGGGGAGGGGCAGGAGAGGGATGACACCGGGTCATTGCTGCCAGAACAGGGCCATGCCTGTCCCCATGGCTGGGTCAGGTGCCCCTCAGGCAGGCGCCAGCCTCTCGGCTGACCCAGGGAACCATCAGGATGCATTGTCCTCCCACTGCACTGGGAGCTAGCAGGGCAGGGCCCGCTCATCCTCCTCTGCTTCCCTGTGCTCAGCACGGTCCCCTGCACACAGTAGGCGCTCTATCAGCACGTGCTGCTCAGAACCGAAATGTGAGACCTGGTCTGCCTTTTACATCCCAGGGACAGTGAACAAGCCATCCCTGGGCCTCAGTTTCCTGGTCTCTGAATTGGAACCTACCCGACCCTGCCAGAGGCTGGTTGTGAGGATCCAATAAACGACGAGGATGCAGGTGAGACTGCCTGTGACCCTGGCTGTTCCTATGGCTCTGCCCCCTCTATAAAGAGCTTCTTCCAAGCCCGAGTTTCCATGACTTGGGTGTGCTCTGAAGGGGTCATCTGAGGAGCACTGGGCTGGACACACCCACCTCAAGTTTCCACTCAGCTATCAATTTGCTGTGTGTCTTGGGGCAAGAAGCCTCCCTTCTCTGGTTCTTGGTCTCTTTGTTAATCCGGATGAAGGAAGGCTGGGGCCTGCTGTCTTCCATGTCCTGGGTGCCCATATGAAGCCTGCTCCTGCCTGAGGGTAGGCAGATGGCTTCTGGGAACCCTTTCTAGGATTTCAGAAGCACGGAGGCCTCCTCTTCATCCTTCCACTTCTGCAAATTCTGCTTGCTCTGGCAGGGCTGGCTATCAAATTACCAGCTGGGGAATGCTGAGAAAGCTTCCTCCCCAGGTGTGGCTGCGAGGAAATGAGAGTCAAGCAGTGACTCTGCGAGCTCTCTCTGAAGCTCAGCCTCCCTGCTCCTGGCTATGGAGCCTCGCGGGCTCCAGGCTGGGTATCTAATTAGTTTTGTAGACTGAGATTATGCGGATCCAGGAATGGGAGCATCAGAAAAGCACAGAGACCTATTCAGGAAAGGGGAATGGGCTGCTTTCCCATTTAGTTTCTGTGTGGATTTAGGCAAGTCAGAACCTCAGTTTTTCAGCTGTAAAACAGGGATAAAAATGACTGACTGGTGAGGGATCAATGGTAGAACCATGGTTACAAGAGAGCCATGGGGAGGGCCCAGATTCAGTCTGGAGGCTCTGCCGTGACATCTGGGGTGACGAGCCCCCTTTCCCTCGCTGGTCCTGGGAACGGCTCAGAGCCCCACAACAGAGCTCCCAAGTCCCTGAAGCAGCCCAAGGGCTCAGGCAATGTGGACTAGTGGGTGGTGGGAGAATCAAGCTCTGAAGACTGATGGTGCAGCTGGCCGTCCTGGAATTACAGGTAGCAAGTCTGCCGCCTCTGGGAGAGCGGGTGAGCAGCCCCCGGAGCAGAGCCTGGGCAGCCTGCAGGCCTGCCCCCCACCCCAGGCTCCAGAGCACTGGAAGGAAAGCATTTCTAAGTAATTTCAGGCAGGAGGAAATCAATGAGACAAACAACAATAAGTGTAACAACTCCTTAGTCATCAACCAGCTTCCTTCACAGCCTGAGAGGCAGTGCAAGGGTGCTGACAAGGCAGCACATTTCTTGGTATTTTCAGCCACACAGTCTCATTTGACTCTCATAACTCTCCATGTGCCAGGAGGTAAACAGGCAGACACATCTAACAGGGAAGGGAGAGGGAACAGAGAGGTTAAGGGGCTCGCCCAAGCTCACACAGCCAGGTGGTGGTAAACTTGGGGCTAGGACCCAGATCCTTACTCCCCTCTGTGTTCCCTTCTTGGCTCAGAGCCCCACAAGGCTGGAGCTCCAGGCGCTGAGCCCTCCAACCAGGCACTTATTTGAGGTGGGTACATAAAAGGTCCTGTTTCAGAATCTGTCAAGATTTAAAGACATCTTAGAGAAAGAGAAATTAGAAGGTATCAGTTTGCAAAGTGTGAGACTAGTTCAGATGACAAAGGCCACACTACATGCCCCCCAGAAGTCACCTTGAAAAGCAGCCCAACAGCCTTGCCCCAGGCCTCCCAGTGGCCACAGGGTGTCCGTGCCCCCTGCTGAAGGGACTCGGGACTCTCCTACTCTGCCCTGGTGTGTGACAGCCCTACACTGTGTGTATGTACAGCGTGTGGTCCAGGGGCCTGCAGGCCCCTAAGTGAGGGCGCCAGGAACAGGCCAGGGACGGGAGACTGTGAGGATCTGACCCTCTGGGGTCCCCAGGGGAAAGCTGCAGAGGAGCGCATGCCCCCATTTCTCTTCTCTGAGCTTCTCCTGGGCAGGCAGGCCATGCTAATGTGCTGAAAAGCTACTGGACAGGGAAGCAGGAAACCAGAGTTCCCATCCCGGCTGTGTGACCTGGGCAAGTGTTTTCCTGCTCCGGCCCTGCTGCGCTCACCTGCACAGGACGGGGTCCGCTGGGAGTGATGTGTGCAGTGCACCGTGGGGTTGCTTTTCTAGGGTGGGGCCTGTGGGGGTTTCTAGCTGGGAGGCGGACAGGAAATGTGGTTCCCTAGTGTGAGGACACTCAGACTTCCGGAGCCTTCCTCTTCCACTGCATCCTTGCTTCTTCCCAGTAATGAGTCCTGGGCTGAACACATCCTGTCACTTCCAGCAACTGCCTCCCTGCCCCTCTCCCGCCCACCCCAAAGCATCTGCATCCAGAGACAAGTGTGGGCCGGGACTTCCCAGGTTCAGGTTCCCGGACGTCCCTGCTTCCGCTCTCCCACAAGACACACAAGGCACCCCCAGATCTGAGCAGAGGGGCCACAACCTGACAAAGGACCACACTTGGCCCAGCTCTGGCCTGGCGCCTGAGTGCTCCATCTGTGAAGTCTGAGGCCTAGGAGGGGCCTCTGGGAGAAGTGGCATACCAGGCTTCGGCCCAGAAGAGGCTCAGTGTAAATGTGATGACGATGCCCTGTTTTCTTGGTGAGACACAGCCTTGAACCTAGCATGAGATTCGGTGAGCGGAACGTGGCTGGATTTCAGGCTTGACTCACCACCTCAGTCAGGTGTGCGCCTGCTGGGCTATCTCCATGGATTATCCTAGCCCTGGGCTGCAGGAAGGCAAGAAGCGCTGAATCTGTGCTGTGGCCAAACCCAGAGTTCTGAGAGCCCAGGCGAAAGGCCACAGGAAGTGTGTTTGGTTCTGTGCCTATACCTGTGTGAGTGCGTGGAGGGGTGTGTGGAGGGGGGTGTGATGAATATAGATAGGGGGTTATATGTATATAGGTAAACACTGAACTACTGAATTCTATGGCTGATTGTGAAGGATGGGGGGTCTTCATACTAGAAACTTTCCTTATTGGGGTGCCCCTGATATCTGAGGGTATCCAATCCCCACCGCCTATTTTCCTGGTTTCTGTGGAGTGCTGAGGTCAGCCCTGTCCCAGGCTGATGATGAAGGACTGGCAGCTCAGCTCTCAGCTCTTGATTTTATCCCAGGCTACTTTGCCAGCAGTTGCATTTATAGTCTAGGCTCAGGAGGGCAGAGATCAAACTGGTCTGCAGAGACATACATTGGGCTATCACTTCTCCCAGAAGTGGGGTGAGACCTGGTGGTAGTCAGCGTGGGATGGGAAGGGGATAGGAAGGGCAGGCAGGAAAACTGAGCCCCTAGTTTACTGTAGAGCAGCCACTGAGGTCCAAAGATAAAGTCAGGAGAAAAGGTAGAGGAATAGGAAAAGAACAGAATGGAACAGAAGCTGAGGAAGGCAGGCATCTCTAGAAGCAGGGCTGCCATGTACAGTTGCACAGGCAGTGCACTGCACAACTGCAAGGAAGGCCATTATATTGATAGATTGCCCTGGTGCTGTTAAATTGGGTGGCCCTGGGTGTCAGATAAAGATGAAAGAAGGGAGCTCACTGTGATCCAGTTCCAGAGCTGATGTTCAATTTTCCATTACTGTCTGTGGACATCACGAGGTCAAGTGATGGGTATCATTACCCTTTGTTACTCACAGGGACATTAAGACTCAGGGGAAAATGTGACCTACTGAGACCCACAGGTTCTAAAACCCAGTGCTCTAAACTCCCAGTCCAGTGCCCTTGGAAACCCAAAAGCTGGAACATAGCCCCCCAACCCTTGGGGAGTTCAGGGGGAGAACTTTGTCTGCTCTCTTCCTTGAGAAGACACAGGCTGTCTGTGTAAATCCCCTTTAGGCCTAAACTTCGGATGAGCCTAGAGGAAGCCTTAATGATGGTAGGGACTGGTCAGGAGGGAAGGAATAATTAGGGAAACAAAGAGAAGCAAAGCAGCTGCCCAAGCTGTTCCCTGCACCCCGCCACGGGGCCCTGAACAGAGTGCTTCCAAAGGGCAGGTAGGCCAGAGGGAAGGGGTGAGATGCTCTCCCCTCCCCCCGGGGCCCACTTCACCCCTGCACCAGCATACATGCACCTCACCCCAGGCATGTGTGGGAGGAAGGCGGGCAGTCACCGAAGGTCAATTCTCTGCCGCCCAGAGAACTCTTGCCTGTGCAAAGCCTTCCCTTCCCAGAAGCTGCCTTCTGAGTGCTGCTTTGGCTCCTGCCCAGCTCCCAGCTCCAGGACTGGGGTAGGCACGGCTTCATCAGCTTTTCTTACCAGAAATACAGCATCAGCACAGAAAGGGTAGGGGGCCGCCTAGGGCACACAGCCTGGTGTGGCTGGAGAGGCTGGGGGAGCACAGTCAGGAGATTTAAGACTTTTGCAGTATCCATCTAGTGTTTTAGAGTTAGGAAAAACCCAATGATGCTAGTGATGGTGATGATTGGTAAGAAATCATATTTATTGGGCACTTGCTACGTGTCAGACAGGAGGCTTTTTACTTGTATTATTTCTTTTAATCCTCAAACAACCCTAGAAGGTAGATAGAATTATGTCCCCTACTCTACAGATGAGGCAGCTGAAGGAAAGAAACCCACCAGGTCACCCTTCTAGGAAGTGTTAGAGGCAGGCTCAGAACACTGGTGGTCTGGCTCCCAAGTTCAGGCTCCTGACCCCTCATGCCAGCGACCACCCTTAATGAGCAGTCACTCACATCTGCTGGAATGAGCAGTTTTCAAGTGCTCTCATGTACCCAGCTCCCTGCTCTCACACCCCAAAGCACACTGTCATCCTCACACTATTGGCTGAAGTCCTCAGCCCGCACTTGCCTCCCCTGCAGAGCTGCCAGCTCCCGGGGCAGGAACAGCAGGACCTTCAGAACAAGTCAGGGTCTGGCCCAGGAGGAAACCTGATGAGGCGAGTAAGGCTGATGCTGATATGTCCATTTCACAGATGAGAAGCCTGAGGCCAGTTGCTCCTGAGTGACAATGGACCTGAACTCTGGTGCTAGCCTAGGACCACCCCACATAGCACACGAGGCAGCACTGACTCATCAGGAGACAGCAAGGCCCCAGGAACCTCTATCCTGGTATAGAAGCCAGAGAATATTCTGGAAAGAACACAATACAGAGCCAGGGCCAAGCCTACCAGGTGCCTTGCTTACCTCTGCTGATCCTCTGCTTCTCCCCGGAGAGGATGCCTGGTGTGTCAATGACGCTGATGCTCTCCAGCACGGGGTTGGGCAGCTGGGCACACACAAACCTGCACGGGTGGCAAGAGACCCATAGTGAGGCGCTATTCTGCTCTTGCCTCTCAGGCACCCTCATTTTGTCCCCATATCAACCTCTCCTGCTCTGGGCAGAGGTTCCGATGCTCAGCCACCTTCCCATGCAGACTCCCAGCCCCAAGTTAGACCAGCCCCCACAGTGGACCCAGGATCTGTACTTGGAGGAAGCTCCTGGCCGCATTCTAAGGGGCCTATGTTTGTGGCCCCTGCTGGTAGGGACACCAGGATGTCCAGCCCTCGATCCCTGCCCCCCACCCCCACCCCCAGGGCACAGTCTGGTAGAGTAGTAGAGGTGTGTACAAGGACAACCATGATATGGGTGCCATGGGACCAGCACCCCCAAGAGGTCAAGTGAAGGACTTAGGAGATTCAAGGTGGAAGGACGGCTTCCTGGAGAAGACACTACAACTGGACTTTAAGAATGGGCCACACCATGCAGGAATGCTTAGGTGGGCTTTTGAGAGGCTGTCCAAATAGCAAACATTGCTATTAGGATAGCGTGCATGCATGCTAAGTTGCTTCAGTCGTGTCCAACTCTGTGTGGCCCTATGGACTGTAGTCTGCCAGGTTCCTCTATCCATGGGATTTCCCAGGCAAGAATACTGGAGTAGGTTGCCATTTCCTTCTCAAGCCTTAATCAAGGAAACATTTCCAGCATTATATCCCAAAGTCTCCAAATACAAACTGGTAAACCTAAGCCAGATCCTTCTCACTTCAAGCCTTCTCTCTTAAATGTCATTTTTGGTGGAAGCCAACAAGGTGTCTGACCATCACAGTTCCAGTTCAAGGTCCCACAGTCTTGGGAACAGACAGGGAAAGGAGCCTCTGCTCTCCAATGAGGTGGCTGCAGAGATGCAGGTTAGGTGAGGAGGCCAGGGATGCAAGGGAAAGAGAGTCTGGGAAGCCTCACAGGGGAGACAGAACCTGAAGTGAGACCTCAAAAGGTGACCAAAAAACCCAACCTTTCCCCCAAAAAGCAAAATGGTGGGTTTTTAAAAACCTGAAAAAAATAGCTAACTTTCCTATTATTAGGTGAAAATGCCAAAGGGCAATTCCCTTCGGGGCCGTTCCCCAAAATTTTCCCCCAAAAAATGGGACGGGGTTCCCGGGGCCCTCTACCTTGGGGTTTTTCCAAAAAGGCAAGTACTTGGGGGTTTGGGGGTTTTCCTTTTAAAATTAAAATCAAGGCCTTTTTCCCAGCAAACCCCAAATGCTAAAATTTCCCAAAGGAAAACCAAAGCCGGACCTTATTTAAAAGGTTCTCCAAAGCATTTTTTAAAAGCCCAACAAAAAGGTGTCGAAACCTTTGTTCCATTAAAGGCCCCAACCGTTTGGGGGAAAAAGATGGGAATAACCTTTTTCCTTCCCCAAAAAGGGGTCTTCGAATGCAAGGTTAGGGGGAAAAGGGCCCCAATCGGTTGAAGGGAAAAAAAAAGTCGGGGCGAAATACGGGGAAAACAAGAATAATAAAAAATTCAAAAGGGGGAACCCTTTTGTGGGAGGGAAAAAGGGGGTTTTGAGGCATAGAAAGCCGGGGTTGGGGTAAAAGCGTGGGGTTGGGTGTTTGGGTTTGTGTTTTGTGTATGTGTGGTTGGGTGTTTGTGGGACTTTGTAGGAGGGCCGGGGGGAAACACTAAAATGGGGGAAATGGGGGGGAAAGGGTTTTTAAAGGAGGGGGGTTTGGAGGGGAGCAAAAAGGGAAAAGGGTACCGGTAAGGGGGGCCCAAAATTTAGGGCCAATTTGAAAAAAGCCCCCAAAAAAAGGGGGAAAAAAATTTCCAAATTTTAAAAAAAAAAAAATGTGGTTTTTTAAAATACTGGGGGTTTGGTTTTAAAAAACCATTGGGAATTTTTTAAAAGGGCAAAAGAGTGTTTTACAATCTGATTGGGGGTTTTGTCAGTTTTCCAGATCATTTGGTAAATTTTTAAATTTGAAGCTTTGGGCTGTTTTTTTCTGGGCCTGTGCTAGATAGTCCAGGGCCCACGCCCTTGTCCAAAAAGCCCAGGGTTTTCCCTCTCAGGGCCTTGGGGCCCCCCAAGCCAATTCTTGTCCTTTAAGGTTTTATGGAAAAAAAACACCAGCTTTCCTAAATAAATTCCAAAATTTTGTTTAAACCAGTTGGCGGGGTTTTTTGGCTGTCACTTGGTGCCCAAAAGGGTTCAGGGTACATGGAGTGGTTTTTTTGGGGCCCAGGGCCGGGTTGAGTTTAAAACCGGGCCCCAGGTTCCCTTGGAGGGGAGAAAGGGCCGGGGGCTGGGGGGGAAAACCAGGTCTGGGGGCCCCAGGAAAAAAGGGGGCCGGGGGGAGACGGAAGGGTCTCCCCGGGGAGCCAGGAGGGGGCCCAAAGGACCCGAGAGGGGAGGGGTGGTTGGGGGAGATGGGGGGGGGGTAAAGGGCCCAAAAAAAAGGGTGCTCCCCGGCTTATCTAGGAGGTAACGGACGGGGTTAAAAATGGGGCAGTGAAAAAGGGGAAAAAAGGCCAGGTTCCACGGGGGGGGGGCAGGAAGGAGTGAGGAGGTGAAGCCCAAAAAAACTTGGTTTTGGGAAGGAACGCGGGGGGGGAAATTTTTATTTTAGTGGGGCCCTTTTGCTTCGGGTTTTCTCAAGAAGATAGTTCTCTGGGGTTTTAAAGGAAAAAGGGGAGGGGGGGGGAAGCTGTCGGGAAAAAGAGGGTAAGGGGGACAGAGTTTGTCCCTGGGAAGAGGCCCCGGGGATGGGGGGGGATTTTTGGGTTGGGGGGTTTGGGGGGAAACCAGCAGGCCCTGAGGGTAAAGGGGAGGGATGCAGCTTCGGGGCTGCTTTGGAGGGGGGGGAACCCCTTTTGCAAAAAAAGACTCCATTATGGACAGGGGGGAAAAAAACCCAAACAGAAAGGGAACCCATGGTTACGGGGTTTCCAAATCTTCTCTAAAATTGGGAAGAAAGGTCATCCCTGAAAGATGAGGCTGAGGTCCCTGGAAAAGGTTTTGGAAAACACCCCCCAGAGAAGGGGAAGGGAAAGTCGGGGGGAAAAAAGGCCCCCTGGGCATTACGGGGGGATAAAAAGGGCAAGGCCCCCCGGGGTTTTAAGTTTATCCTTTTATGTGGGGGCAGTAAAGCTGGGGGTAAAAAGGGAAGGGCCCCCCCCAAACTCCCTGCCTTCCCCTTTGCTCCTTGTTTTTTCCTCCCGGGGGACGTCCCCGGGCCCGGGGCCCCTCAGCCAACAGTACAGGGTTATAAACAATTCAAAGTTGTAGGCAGGCCGGCTCCAGCAGGGGGAAGCCCACATGTTTTTCCCTGCTTTAAGTCATTCTTTTTTGAATCCTCCCCTTCCGGGTTTAAAATAAAAACCCCAAAACCACATATATTTTACATTTTTTTTTTTTTTCAGTTTTATTCGGGGAAATGCCCCCTTTTTTTAAAACCCTTTGGGCCCTTGGGCCTTCACTCATCATTGTACTGGGTAAAATTGCAACTTTTTTCACAAAGCCCCTTTTGGGCCCTTGGAGGAGGATTTATTTCTTATCCCAAATTTTAACAGATGGGAAAAAACGTGGGGACACAGACCAGTTGGGTAATCTATCTAAGAGCATGCTGCTATTGAATGGGTTTTTAAACCCAAACCCCCTTTGTTTTATTTACTCTAAATCCCTTTCCCAATTATAGAAAAGTTTTAAAAAACTTTTAAATAAAAATTTTGGATGAAAAAAATTTGGGTGGGGATCTACATTAAAAGGGCCTGCCGGGGTATCAGCCTGCCTCTGGGTAAGCAAGGAAAGGGGAAAAGGCCCCGGGTAAAGTTTGCGGAGGGAGACCACTAGAGCTTTTTCCCCACCCCAAATTGACCCATAAACCGGTTTTTTAAAACAGGTTTGACTTGTCTCGGGGGGGGGCCCTTTGCCCAAAAAGCCCAAATAGTGAGTTTATTTGGGGGGGCAGTGACCCAAAGCCAAGGTTTACCTTAAGTCCAGGATCCCTGCCCCCAAATTTAAAAAAAATGTCCAAAAAAAAAAACAGGAAACCTTCCTTTTGCCTCCTTTAGCGGGCCCTGAAAACCCCCCTTCCTTTGGAAAAGGCAAAAAGCGGGGAAACTACAAGGGCACCCTTTTGGGCTTTTCCCCCTGGGGGGGAGTTTCGGTTTTAGAGATGGGATTTAATTTATTTGGATTCCCCCCCCCAAAATTGTAAAGGAAAATCGGGGCCCAATTTAGCAGCTTCAATCCCTATTTAAATGATGGTTTAAAATTCCCCCAAAAGAAAGGGCCCTCAAGAGAAAATTCCTTTCGGGGAAAAGAAAACAGGGTCTCCCAAGACCTTGCCCTGCCCTTTCATACTCCAAGGAGAAAAGAGAGCACCCAGGATGCGCGCGTTCCCTCTGTACCCACCTGTTCAAGAAGGCATTGCCAAAGGCGTTCCGTTTCCTGAAAGGTTTCTTAGGATCCACCACCAGGGCGTTCCCGGGGATGATGCCCTCCACATCGCCTTGCATCACCGAAATGAAGGAGTCAGGGGTTTTGGCTGGGCCCCAAACCCCTCATCCCGGGGGAAATCCTTTTCCAGGAGATCCCTTGGGGGAAAGGGGAAAGACAGTCTTTAATGCAAGGATGTTTTGGGCCCTAAACCCATGCCTGTGCACGGGCAAGGGTGAGTCCCCGGGGGAAAGGGGCAATCAAGGAAATTTCATGGGGGGAAAGAGGAAATAGATTTTCCGGGAAATTGCCAGAATCTAAAGGGGCCCCTTTGGGGGGGAAGTTGGGATTTTCATTTTAAACCCTTAAAAAATTTTAAAAATCTGCCCTTTGGGATCCTTTTTTTTTCACCCCCATTTCCCGGGGGGGGGGTGGGTGGGACAACCCAAGGGGTTTTGGGCCCAAAAAATTAAAGCAGCTTAAAAACTTTTTCCCCTTAAAACAAATTATTGGGGAAATTCAAAAAGTGGGAGTCGGGCCAAAGTACCTGTACACAGGTGTGGTTAGAATTAGACCACCCCTAGGCTCTGCTGGCTGGCCATAGGTGGTTATTGATCTGTTTAGCCAGTCATTTAATGAAAAAGAAAACCCTCAAAACTTAAAAAAATGAGGGGGTACACTGGGGGAAAAGGGGGAAATCCCCAAACCCTACCCTTGGGGACTTTCAGTCCCACTCTCTAGCACAGTCACCAGGCTGTGGCCCCAGGGCATATGTGTTTTTCTTTGCTCTCCTTCCGGGCCGAGCATTGAGAGCCTGAGGCCACCACCCCTCTCCACAGCCCCCCTTTTGGGGATCCCACATTTGCCCCCAGAGAAAAGAAAGGAAAACAAGCTGGAAAGGGGGAAAAACCAAAAACTCTTTGGCAGGGCTCAGAACACTTTGGGGAACCCAAATTCCCCTTAAGGCTGGACTGGGGGCGGGAGGATTTTTCCATTTGTTCCCCGGGGTTGGGACTGGCCAGAGGGGGGTCCCGGGGGCGCTGCTAGTTTACTCCGTGCTTCCAGGGCAGTTCAGTTGCCACGGGGCTCACTCCCCAAGGAGCTGGCAGGCGAGCTGCCATGGAGGAGATGCTGCCCAGGGGCCACCTGCCTACACCAGCAGTTTTAGGTTAGTGAAGCCCCTCATCTCCCTCCAACATCTGAGTGTGAAGACAGGATTTCCTTCCATCAGAGGCCCATTCTGAAAGCTGGGTTGTGATGAGAATGTATCACCCCAGCGGCCCGTGGACAGGGTTTCCTCTTTCTCAAGCACACCTTCTCCTTCAGAGCCTCAGGGGAGAGGCAGGGAGCCTCAGGGCCTGGGGCCAGCAGACTTGGTTTCTCTAACCTTCAGAAGGTTCTCGACCTCTATGAACCTCGGCACTTTCCTCTTTAAAATGGGAGGTCATTGTTCTGATTTATTAAGCACTTGTGCCAGACAGTGTTCCAGACTGTCCGTGAATTATCTCGTTTCATCTCACATTTCCTCTGATATGAGCACTATAACCCTTACCATCAAATGGGCCTCATAGGTAAATCCATCTCACCAGGTGTTCTGAGGGTTAAATTAGTTATAGACCGTAAGCGCGTAAACCAGTACCTAGCATCTAGATCACCATCCCAAAGATCAAACTATTTGTTGCAGGATCAGACAGTAAACAATCCATCTGCAATGCAGGAGAACCCAGGTTCGATTCCTGGGTCAGGAAGATCCCCTGGAGAAGGGAATGGCAACCCACTCCAGTATTCTTGCCTCGAGAATCCCATGGACAGAGGACCCGGGTAGGCTCCATGAGGTGGAACAAAGGGTAATGCTCCCCAGCATAGCCAGGGCCACTTTCTTGGGATGTTTCCAGAGCCTCAAGCGGCCCAGCAAGAGCACTTCAGCTAAAACCACATGACCCTGGATTTGCTGACCACACATGGGTCTGGAGAAACACAGAGTTCAGTGAAGCCCAAAGCAAGTCCAAGGATGCAGTCAAGCCAAGCAGAGAACCTGGGGCTGGGTAAATTCTCAGGGACATTTGGGTATGACCTGCAGCCCCGAGGGCCCCCTTAACAAAGCCAGCACTGTGTCCAGAAAGGAAAACCTATTGAGGGCTCTCATGGCTGCTTTCTCTATGAGGAGAGATACAGATCGCCTCTGTTGCCAGGCAAAGACATTCCCACGGCAGGGTAAAAAAAGAAAAGTTAATTCAGGCCCGGGTGGGAGCAGTGGAGATGGGGAAGCATGAGAACAAGGAGGGGCTGGCGGGCTGAGCACCCACTGTGAGCCAGGTGCTCTTCTGTGCCCCTTCCCTGAATTACTCCACCCAATCGGTCCTAGAATCGCTGCAGGATGGCTGAATTATTTCAGTTTTGCAGGTGAGCAAATGGAGATGGAGACTGCCCCCATTGAGGGCCAAATACAAATATTCAGAGGCCCAAAGAGCAGAGAAGGTTTGGGTGTTTCTCCGACTTGCCATCCAATGTAAAAGAAATAAAATGGATATAAAGAAGGCCAATGTAATTCCGGTTTTTCCCATGAGGACTATTTTTCCTAAGCAAACTGTTTCCTAACATCATCTCCCTCATTTTTCAGTGTCCTGCTTGGCTGGCAATCTAAGCATGTGGCTTGTTTTACTGGCACCTGAGCACTCAGGGTGAGGCGTAGCCAAGAATCAACCTAGTTTGCTTCTGGGGCCCCTGCCTCTGCAACAGTGGGGCCAAACCTCCCTGCTGTTGGGACAGCATCCAGGGCGGGGAACAGAGGGACCGGGGCCACCAGCAATGCTGCCTGAGGCCGTGGCTGGGCTGGACCCGATGCCTCAGCTCAGTTAGGGAATGTGCCCTGATGGGTGGCTGCTTCACTGCAGATGTGACCTGAACAAGTCCCTCCAGACCCACTGCCTCAGTTTCCCCAGTTTTTATAAAGTAGGGCTAATCCTGGTTTCTTACTTGCTCAGGGGGACAGAGTGAAGGTTTTTGTGAAGACATACATGAGTTTTGGAAAAGCAATGGCTACACCACACATGGGCTCATGTTGGCACAGGTAATAATTAGAGAAAACACATGTCTGTAAGTACCCAGCGCATTTCTACCTGGATGGACTCCAAACCCAGGGTCCTCGCACCTCAGTGAAAATCCATATAGCTCTTAATTTGCATATCTTGAGGTTGACACTAAAGGCACACAATCCTTTCTGCCTTGTGTTACAGGTATTTGTGTTAGGTTAGTGTTAGTTGCTCAGTTGTGTCCACTTCTTTTTGACCCCATGGACTCCACCAGGCTCCTCTGTCTATGGAATTCTCCAGGCAAGAATATCGGAGTGGGTTGCCATTCCCTTCTCCAGGGGATCTTCCCGACCCAGGGATCAAACTCAGGTCTCCTGCATTGCAGGCAGATTCTTTATCATCTGTGCCACCAGGGAACCCTATTTGCATTGTATATCTGTATCTTTGGTCTCTCTAAACCTTGTGTACTTCAGCTTTAAAATGGGGTCAAGACAATACTACTTGTCCTGTTGGCCTCACAGGGTTTCAGGGAGACTATACATCACTCCAAAGACACAAAGTTAGGTAAGAGATGGGGGACTTAATGGCCGAGTTGAAGTCTGAGTCAGCTCTTTGCTTCATGGAGCGGTCACCACTGTCCCTAGTGCACAGCAACCTCTACCAGGGGACAAAGTGACCCAAGCGCAAAGGAGACCAGTCGCCAGATTGTCAAGCCTCCTACTAGCCTCGCCTTGCCTAACCTCCCCTGACACAGGCTGGCCTAAAAAACCTTATGAGGTAGTTGCCATTATTCACATGTTAGTGATAAGGACACTGAGGTTCAGAAAGCTTAGACCCTTCCTAACAAGGTCTCCTGGCTGGAATGGGTGGAGCCTGGGTTCTGCTGAGCTTCCCATGGCTGCATTCTCCTGTCAGTGGGAGTGGGATGAGCCCTTCCCCAGAGGTCCTACTCCCAGTCCTGTTTCTCCCGATGACCTCCACACCTGACTCTCAGTTCAGTTCCATTCAGTCACTCAGTCGTGTCTGATTCTTTACCACCCCATAGACTGCAGCATGTCAGGCTTCCTTGTCCATCACTAACTCCCGGAGCTTGCTTGAACTCACATCCATCGAGTTGGTGATGCCATCCAACCATCTCATCCTCTGTCGTCCCCTTCTCCTGCCTTCAATCTTTCCCAGTATCAGGGTCTTTTCCAATGAGTCAGTTCTTTGCATCAGGTGGCCAAAGTATTGCAGCTTCAGCTTCAGCATCAGTCCTTCCAATGAATATTTAGGACTGATTTTGTTTAGGATTGATTGGTTTGACCTTGCAGTCCAAGGGACTCTCAAGAGTCTTCTCCAACACCACAGTTCAAAAGCATCAATTCTTTGGCGCTCAGCTTTCTTTATAGTCCAACTCTCACATCCATACATGACTATTGGACACTTTGACTAGATGGATCTTTGTTGGCAAAGTGACATCTCTGCTTTTTAATATGCTGTCTAGGTTGGTCATAGCTTTTCTTCCAAGGAGCAAGCATCTTTTAATTTCATGCTTGCAGTCACCACCTGCAGTGATTTTGGATCCCAAGAAAATAAAGCCTGTCACTATTTCCATTGTTTCCCTATCTATTTTCCATGATCTTCGTTTTTTGAATGTTGAGTTTTAAGCCAACTTTTTCACTCTCCTCTATCACTTTCATCAAGAGGCTCTTTAGTTCCTCTTCACTTTCTGCCATAAGGGTGGTGTCATCTGCATATCTGAGGTTGTTGATATTTCTCCTGGCAATCTTGGTTCCAGTTTGTGCCTGACTCTCAAGACAGATCTTAAGCCAGACATCAGGAGGTAGACCAATGCTCTGCCCTCTGCTCCCCTGAGTAACACTCAGGCCTTGTAAGAGGCAGGCAGTCCACCTAGTCCCACTTAGGGACTAGCAGATCAGAGCCCTGACAGGAAAAGGATGTCCATGGACCTCAGACGGGTGACAGGAGTGAGGAGCTGCCGGGGCTGTGGCTAGCAGGATGGCCTGGCAGAGGACAGTGGGTCTACTGGAATGGAAAGGGGCCCCTTCACTAGCCCTTCAGCTTATTAGAGAATCATCCTTTCTGGGGGTGATGCTGCTATGAGGCCTGGGCAGCAGAGATGCCAGAGAGGTGACGAGAGAGGGTACAACCACAGGCAGATGCTGAGTCGCCTTTACAGGAGGATGCAAAGAGCCCCCTGATAAAGGGGGGGGGGTCAAAAGGACCAGCTGGGTAGCCACCCGGCCCCCTCCCCACCATGTGCCCGTTCATACTGTAGAGGCTCAGTCATGCTGTAGAAGGGCTGGGAGATGCTCAAGACCAGCTGAGTTCTCCCTATGGAGACCCAGGCCACTCAGCTCCAGCAGCCCCAAGCCCCACACCCAAAGCCCCAGGTCCTCTACTACAGCGTGGCCACAGGCCAGCGAGGCCCTCTTTGAGGGCCTTATAGCCCCTGGGGCAGCCAGCCATTCATCTCTGTGACCAGGGGGCCAAACGGTGCAAAGGAGGAGGGACTTGAGGTTGCAGGCCAGAGTGAGGAAGAATGAAGAGAGAAAAACAGCAGAGGCGGGAGGAGAGGCTGCCAGGCCAGAAGGACACAGAGCTACTGTACTAGGAAGAGGCAGCCTGTGTTGGAGGAAGCAGCCACCCGGCCAATTTATTGTTTATTTTATTACCCTGGGTTGCTGGGCCTTAGGCCAGTGAAGTTATTTCAGGAGGAGATCATAGCACATTAATTAGTTATTAGAAGAATGTCCTTTTCTGCATGTTCTTCCTGAGACAAGAAATAGACCCCGAGGCAAGGAAATGTAACTGAAAGGAGATGGACACTAGGAGACAGAAGGCCAAGGGCCAGGGGATGAATAAGCAAGTCTTTATTTCCAAGGGAAGGGTCCCTCTCAGGTTCAGGCTGGAATACAAGATGTGAATGGCCGTACTCAAGGCAAGAAGCGGGGATGGGAGAGGGTGCAGCTGCGAAGGCAGGCTGGATTCCATACCCAGGTGCTCCTAGACACCCCAAATGGAACCTTCTCTGCTTTGGGGAAGGGGTGTGGTATCAACTGACTCTTTTGAAAAGCAACTCAAAAATGTGACTCTTAGTACCAAGATTAAAAAGTCAGAAAAAGTTAAAAAAACAAACAAACAAACCAAAACTCTGTACAACCTTTGGCCTAGTGATTTCACTTCTGGAAATCTCTGAGAAAACAGCCTAATACGTGGAAAAGTGTTATGCACAGAGATAGTCAGATTGATTCTACAATAATAGCACAAAATAAAATTAGAAACAACTTCAAATATTCAAAAGAAGTAGATTGGTTAAATGAATAACTGCATATACATACAGTGAAATATCATGCAGCTCTTAAAAATAATGCTTACAGAGATTTAAAAATTTACTTGGGAAATGTTCATGCTATAAGTGAAATAAATCCGCATACAAAATCACATTATGGCATGATCTCAACTGTTATAAAATAGCTAAAATTACTGGAAAGACATAATATGTATTATATACACATATACGTATATTATATACATACATCATATATATGTGCTAAGTCACTTCAATTGTATCTGGCTCTTTGCGACCCCATGGACTGTAGCCCACCAGGCTCCTCTGTCCATGGGGATTTCCCAGGCAAGAATACTGGAGTGGGTTGCTATGTCCTCCTCCAGGGGATCTTCCCCACCCAGAGATCGAACTTGAGTCTCTTATATCTCCTGCTTTGGTAGGGCAATGGACATGAGTTTGAGTAAACTCCAGGTGTTGGTGATGGACAGGGAAGCCAGGCGTGCTGCAGTCCATGGGGTCATAAAGAGTTGGACATGACTGAGTGACTGAACTGAACTGAACTGAACTATATATAAAATATTTAAAATTGTTTCCCCTGAGTTGTAGGATGATGATGGGGCATTTTTTCATCTTCCCCAAATGTACTCTTGTCTGCATTTTCCAATTTTTTTTTTAAAAAATTACTGTTCAGTGGATTTAATGAGAAGAAAGGAAAATATGTAATTTGGTTTTGGAGGCCTTCCCTGTGCTGCCACCCCTCCTCCCCTGCTGGGATCCTCTCTCTCAAAGTGAGACAGCTTTTCATGCACGAGCTAAATTCGGTTACTGACATGAGTGGGGAGGGAGAATGCTTGTACTCAGAGGATAAGATAGAGGAGGGCTCTGCCTCTCCCAGCCTTCCTGTCTCCCTCAGATAAGGAGTAATCTATAGCAATTCGGCTCTGCCACTTTCTTAGACCCAGTTAACAGCCAGCATGACTCAGGCAAAGCCAGGAGAGTGTCTCAGACAAGAGACACTTAAACACGTCTGCTGTTCCGGGATCCTGCCCTCGGGGATGTTGGCTTCTCCCCACCTCCCCTCCCATTCTGCAAATGTCTACTGGGAGCTCCTGTAGCAGAGACCCCCACGCAAGGTCCCAGGGAGCTAGGCAGTAAGTGCTGGTGCCACAGGAAGGAGAAGTTCTAAACAACCTACTAAGAATTATAACCAAGGTGTGGCCAGAGGGCTGGGGAAGGCCATGTGATGGGCAGGAGTCATCTGTAAATGGCCTGTGCTTCCCATGGGGCCAGGTGGAAGATGCATGTTACAAAGGAAACCTTGCACAGAACCAGGAGGGTCTGAAGTGTCTTTGGCAGCAATGGGCATTTAATAAAAAAGGGAGATGGATTAGATCAGGGGTTCTTGCCCTAAGGTTTAAGGCTTGGACTCCCCAAATTATATGTAAATTTGGGATGTAGGTACTTTTTTGTAAAGATGGGTTCACAGACTTTTTGAAAAGTTAAGAAGCAATGAATTAGATTCTTTGCAAGGGTCCTTGCAGTTCTAACAATATAAGACCTCCAAAAGCCAACAATTCCCCCAGGTACCCAAATTCAGAAACCACTCAGCCTCTCAAGCTGAGTGAGTCCAAGGCTGTCCACCCCACAAGGAAAAACTCAGCTGATGCCCCGTTCAGACATGCCATGTTAATATGGTGCGTGCCCTGCTCCCAGAAGGCTTGTGTTAAAAGCTTAGCACTAGGGAAAATTTGAATCTAGAAAATCAGGAACTAGACTGTGAACTTTTCTGCTCTCCTCACCAAACAAAGCACAGTGCTTTGCATGTTGCAGGTCAATGAATGGAAACAAGAGCATCCCTGCTTTGAAACCTTCCATAGGAGATGAGCACCACTGACTCTGCGGGGGCGGGGAGGGGAACTGAACCCATCACCACTTTCTATGAGCCTGACTCTCAACACAGAGGGCCACTCAACACAGAGCACCCTCAACAGCTTTCAGGCCTGTGAATGTGTGAATGAGGCCAAGGAGGATGGCCTGGCCTTGAAGGCTATGTGGCCTGAGGGCTGGAGAGAAGCCTGTCTTCTAAAGCTACGAAAGGTCCTTATTGCTCTGGTGGACAATAAGTGGACTTCTCTGAAGGCCAGGTGGACAGCTGACTTCCTGAGGATCCCTACAGCCCGAGGATTCTGTAATTCTAGGGGATGGATGACTCACCTTCAAAGTTACAGGCATTGAGCCAACCATCTCCTCCCATGCATCTAGGACCGCATCCCAGGTCAGCGTCCCATCCTGTTATATGGCTTTGGACAATTCATTTAACCTCTCTAAGGCCTCAGTTATCTTGCCTGCCAAGTCAAGGAGCTGGATGAGACAGTGGCCAATGTTCTGTCCACCTCCAAAAGACTTTAATATGATTACTGAGCCACGAAGATCAACAGGAAACAAAATAGCATTCTGCCTCTAGACACTGCTTGTCTCCAGTCGCCAAGAGATATTTGTAAGGAGGTCTGATTGGAAAAGGAAACTGGTGAAAGAAGGACAAGCAGACTCCCTGGCCCACCTCCTCAGTTACAACTGTGAGTGGTTGAAGCCTTTAGAAGGCAAAGGAAGTGGTCCTGACCATCAAGCGCATGTCACTACAAGGAGAGGGTGTAACACCCCTCCCCCGCCACCACCAGCCTAAGGTGTTCTTGTGACCAGGATACGTCTCACTTGTGCCTCCTGGGTTTTGGTTTCACCATCTATAAAATGGGTAGCATAGGGATGGCTCTGAACTTTACACTTCATGAGCTGAGTGCAGTGGAGAGGTGCTAGGTAGGATGGAGTAAGGGACCATCCAATGAAATTATAGGGTAAGCTTTGGACAACCCCCACACAAGGATTTCTTCAGAGATTTCAAGTGAAGACTTATCTCTTGTCCCCAGGCAGGAGGGACATAGGGAGTGAGCAGAAGGTCCAAGCGCTGGGCAGCTGGGTGGGCTGCTGGGGGACCCTGGCTGGCTCACCTGATGAAGGTGGTCTTCCCGGTGGAGTACTGGCCCACCAGCAGCACCATGGGCTTGTTGTCGAAATCGGCATCCTCCAGGGCGGGAGAGTGAAACTCGTGGAAACGATAGTGCTCTTCCAGGGGCAGCAGCTTGGTCCTGTAGAGTTTCTTCAGCCCATCACTCACGGTCTGGAAGACCTCGGGGTCTTTCCTCCGGCGGTCGTCGGAGCGCAGCCAGCTGAACATCGCGGCCACCGCTCGCCTGCTCTTCCCCGGTGCGCAGTCCCAGCAGGAGGGCGTGGAGTCGGCGACCCCGGGTCCTCGGGGAAGGTGTCCGGCAGGGCGGGCCCGCCGGGCTCCCAGCCGCGCCGCCGCCTCACCGGAGCGCCAGGCTCAGCCGCACCATGGCCAGGACGCAGGGCTCGGGGGTCCCCGGGGCGACGGCGTGGGGCCGCGAACGCGCTCTTCCTCTGCTCCTGGGACCAAGCCCAGCCCCGGCTTCATCCAGCAACTAAGGCCGGAGAGAGGAAAAATATCTGGGTTGGGCGGGAGGGCTGCGATCTTGGGGAAAAAGTCAAACCTGCAATTAAAATGTCAGATGCCGGGTCCCCCGGCCCCCCTCAGCTCTCTCCCACTTTGGCTCGGGTGCAGTTAAGGGATGCTTCGAATCTGCTCCCGCCCGCCCCGGAGGCTCAGAGGAGGCGGCGGCGCTGCCCAGCCCGCGGACAGCTCAGCATCTGCAGCCGCAGCCCGCAGCCTCAGGCGCGGGTTTAAATGCCAGCCGTGCAGGAAGCCAGCTCGCGGAGGAAGTCCCCGAGTACTGGCAAGACTGGAGCGGCCCTGTGGCCACGGCGGGGAGAAGCTGAGCAGGGCGCCGCCATGTTTGTGGGCAGTGGCCCCACTAGGGACCCGCGACCGCTCGCTGCACGGGAAGGGAGGGATGCTGAGCTCGGTGGGAACGCTCTGGTATTTCATTCCCGGCCTCTGGAGGTTTGATTTGGGAACAGCGCCCTCTCAGGGACAGCTGCGAAGACAGCGTTGACCTGCTTCACACTCTCCCTGCTCTTAAATATAGGCTTTCCTTTAGTTACTGAGTTCAGTTCCTTAGGATGACTGGTTCTCTATTGTTAGGTAGTATTTTTCTTGGCGCATGAAAAGAAGAGTCCAATATTAGCTTGCCCCAAATGACCAACACTATCACTACCCAAACTTTTTGCTAGGTCTAGGGTGAAGTCAGACTATTCTCATTCATTAATTTGTTCATTCCTTCCAATAAAATCAAACAAAATAAGAAAAACGTCCACAAGTATTAAGCCAGTATTACGGCACAATTTTGGTGACTGTGGTTACAAATTTGATCACCAAAATAAGCACATAGAGTCTCTCTCTTCCAGGAACTCCAGCCAGGCCGAGTTTTAAGAGGAGATAGGAACAGAAGGCTTGGGTGCATAGCGGGAGGAGGCGTCCTTTTTCTCTGGATAATTTGAGGAAGGCACCACAGAAAGCCTGACTGTGAGCTGGATCTTAAATGGTGAACCCACAGAGAAGAAGGGGTACATTCCAGGCTGAGTAAAGGGCACTTGCAAAGGTAGGGGAACATGGAAAAACTTGGTGGGGTGAAGGCAGAGTCAACAGTTTGCTGCCAAGAGTATGGAATTCAGGAGGATGGGAGGGAGTGACTGAGGCCAGGCAGATAAGGTTTTACAGAAACAGGAATCACAGAGGAGATAAGGAATCAATCATAACGTTATTATTAATCATGGTTAACATGGACCAAATGCTTACTATGTGCCAGGGGCCTGGGCTAAGTTCCCAGCAAGTATTGTTTCATTTAACCTTCGTAGCTTCCCTGGTGGCTCAGATGGTAAAGAATCCACCTGCAATGCGGGAGACCTGGGTTCAATCCCTTGGTTGGGAAGATCCCCTGGAGGAGGGCACGGCAGCCCACTCCAGTATTCTTGCCTGGAGAATCCCCATGGACAGAGGAGCTGACATGACCGAATGACTAAGCATAGCACACAGCAGCTCTATAGGGCAGATCACGTCTCCAGTTTCATGCCAAGGAGAAGCGGATGAGAACAGCTGGCCAGGCAGGTGGAGGCAAAAAGGGGTGCGTTGTCTGCAGGGAATTTAAACACAATAATAAAACCAACTCAAAGTCGATCTGCTTTATATTTGCACCAGTGACAAAACACTCCTTGCTGCCAGGGCAGATGGCTTCCACATACTCCTCTCCACAGATGAGGAAACAGAGTAGGCTCATGGGCCAGGTGGGACTGCTAATGTGGGTAGCAGTGCAAGGGAGGGGCTGGAGAAACAACAGAGGCTGGAGGCCAAGAGACTGATTAGGAAACTATTCAAAAATTCAGGAGTCAGAGTAATCGGGATAGAGAAAAGATCATATTTAGGAGATTTTTTTTTAATGGCATAGAATCGACAGATCTTGGTAAGCAGTACTATGGTTAAGGCAGAGTCTAGGATAATTCTGAATTTCCTACTGTTGGGGGCAAGGTGGTTGGAGACGCTGTCCCACCAGTTTGGAGTCAGGAAGAGAGCAGACTTGGCATTTAAAGTCTGAAATGTGATCAAGGTGCCTGTGGGAACTCCAAGGGGAGTTCGAGGCGAGGTGCAGGGATTTGGGTGGGGATCTTCAGAGGTGGGTGCTGGCTTGCATCTCCTTGGTTACAGTTCAGATCTCTTGACCCCCTCTTGATCCCCAGAGCTGATCTCCTCTTTCTGAGCTCTCTGCACCTTGGTTGAGAAACCACTCAGATGAATATTTTACCCTTGGTGTTACGTTAGCACTGGCATGTGAGTGTACAAGGCAACTTTCAAAATTTTTAACAACTCACATGGCATAGGAATGGAGCAATCAGAACATTCATCTACCTTTCCAGTGAAGCAGGGCCTAAGGCCCCCTACCTCTTTTGGGTTGAGATACAAAAAAGAGTGAAAGTATATTACAATAATAAAACCCATACAGAGCATTCAAAATATACAATTAATGCCTGTCTTAATAAGAAAAAATTCCAATAGAAAAAATTAGCAGAAGACTCCAAAATTCCTTTTATAAAAAGAGACTACAAGACTGTCCTATAAACATAAGATGTTAAACCACATTAGTAGTGTTTAGGAGTTGGCGAGGTCTGGGTCTGTCCATGGAGAGAGGCCAGGATGGTCAGGGTGCCATTAGGGAAGTCAGGTGAGTCCTTTATGGAAATATTTCAATATTTTAGCAACTAGTACAGCCATGATATTGTGTACAGCTCAATGTCAGCCTGAATACCTAATTTATTGAGTACATGTTGATACATGTTACTCCAGCTCTTGGTGGTGAAGAGTTGGTGAAGGTCTTTGGGACGCTATGGACTTTAGCCCGCCAGGCTCCTATGTCCATAGGATTCTCCAGGCAAGAATATTGGAGTGGATTGCTGTGCCTGCCTCCAAGTGATCTTCCTGACCCAGGGATTGAACCTGCATCTCTTACGTCTCTTGCATTGGTGGGCTCTTTACCACTAGCACTACCTGGGAAGCCCGAAGAGTTGGGAAATATATCTTTTTAAAAAAGAACCAAGTAATAATGTAGCATGTCTATATACTAGCAATAAAGAGTTACAAAAGAGAGCTTTTTAAAAAGCTACCATTTACGAAAAAAAAAAAAAAAACAACCCTAGGGATAAATCTGACAAAAGATGTGCAAGACAGTTAAATGAAAAATGATAAAAATCAATGGGAAGACATGAAAGAAGTTTTAAATAAATGGTAGAGATGTACTATGTTCAATTATGAAAAGATTTCATACAAGAAAGATGTGAATTCTTTACAGCATAATTGCTAGATTCAATAATTGATAGAATTTAAATTAAAATCTGAATAGGGTTTTACATGGAAATTAACAAGGTGATTCTAAAATGTATATAAGACAGTAAATAGTCCAAGAATAACTAAGGTATTCCAGATGAAGAATGAAGAAGAGAGGTAAGTATAAGGGTGGAAGGAGGAGGAGAGAAAAAGGAGGAACACAGCAACAACAGCAATTGCAACAGTTAGAGGAGCGAACTTGCCCTAGTAGGTGTCATTATCATGTTTCAGTGGTTAAGGTGCTGAGGTTTTAGCATAGTGATAGACCAAGAGAAGAGTGACCCAGTAAAATAGCCGGCAAATATGGAAACCTGATATATACAGAAGTTGCAGTAGAGAACGCATTTATAAAGTCAAGAAGAATTCCTTCAATAAGACACCAAAATCACTGCACATGGTGACTGCAGCCATGAAATTAAAAGACACTTGCTCCTTGGAAGAAAAGCTATGACCAACCTAGACAGCATATTAAAAAGCAGAGACATTACTTTGCCAACAAATGTCCATTTAGTCAAAGCTATGGTTTTTCCAGTAGTCATGTATGGATGTGAGAGTTGGACCATAAAGAAAGCTGAGCTCAGAAGAGTTGATGCTTTTGATATATGGTGTTGGAGAAGACTCTTGAGAGTCCCTTGGACTGCAAGGAGATCCAACCAGTCAATCCTAAAGGAAATCAGTCCTGAATATTCATTGGAGGGACTGATGCTATAACTGGACCTCCAATACTTTGGCCACCTGATGGGAAGAACCCACTCATTTGAAAAGCCCCTGTTGCTGGGAAAGATTGAAGGCAGGAAGAGAAGGGGAGGACAGAGGATGAGATGGTTGGATGGCATCACTGACTCGATGGACTTGAGTTTGAGCAAGCTCTGGGAGTTGGTGATGGACAGGGAGGCCTGGCGTGCTGCAGTCCATGGGGTTGCAAGGAGTCAGACATGACTGAGCAATTGAACTGAACTGAAGACACCAAAGTACTTATTGCAAATGAGATTAATACATTTGGTAGTAGTAAACTTAAGTCACTATTATTCAACTGACGATACAAAACAGAATGTGAAGATATTTGAAATACATGAAACCAACCAAAGAACATTCAAATTATGCAATTAATGCTTGTGCATCTACAAGAAAAAGACAAACATTCCAACAGAAAAAAATATATTAACAAAAGACACAGAGATTTCTTTTCCAAAAAAGACTATGTGACTCCTACCCTATAAGAGTAAGAAAAGATGTTGAACCTTATTAGTAGTTAGAAAAATGCCAAACCACAATTGGACAGCACTTCACACCCACCAAAATGGACAAAAAACACACATTGGATGATACTGAGTGGTGGTGAGAATGTGGAGCGATGGGAACTCTCGCTCATCACTGGTGGATGTGTAGACTGGCGTAAATGCCTTAGGAAATGATTTGGCATTGCCTGGCAAAGCTCAGGGTGTGTGTGTCCTCCACTTGCTCTGCAATCCCACACCTACACTTTATCTAGAGAATTATGTTGAGGGCAGCGTTGTTTTTTTATTTTATTTTATTTTATTTTATTTTATTTATTTTATTTATTTATTCTAGTTGGGGGCTCATTACTTTACAATATTGTAGTAGTTTTTGCCATACATCGACATGAATCAGCCATGGGTTCACATGTGCTCCCCCTCCCGAACCCTCCTCCCACCTCCCTCCCCTTCCCATCCCTCAGTGTCATCCCAACGCTCCATCCCTGAGCATCCGTCCCATGCATAGAACATGGAATGGTGTTCCGCTTCACATATGACAATATACATGTTTCAATGTTATTGTCCCAGAACGTCCCACCCTCACCTTCTCCCTCAGAGTCCACAGGACTGTTCTGTGCATCTGTGTCTCTTATTCTGTCTCACATATAGGGTTACCATTACCATCTTTCAAATTCCATATACATGCATTAGTATACTGTATTGGTGCTTTTCTTTCTGGCTCACTTCACTCTGAATAATGGGCTCCAGTTTCATCCATCTCAATAGAACCGATTCAAATGTATTTTTTTAATGGCTGAGTAATATTCCATTGTGTATATGTACCACAGCTTCCTTATCCATTCGTCTGCCGATGGACATCTAGGTTGCTTCCATGTCCTGGCTATTGTAAACAGTGCTGCGATGAACATTGTGGTACACGCGTCTCTTTCAATTCTGGTTTCCTCAGTGTGTATGCCTAGCAGTGGGATTGCTGGGTCATATGGCAGTTCTATTCCCAGTTTTTTAAGGAATCTCCACACTGTTCTCCATAGTGGCTGTACTAGTTTGCATTCCCACCAACAGTGTAAGAGGGTTCCCTTTTCTCCACACCCTCAACAGTGTAAGAGGGTTCTCCTTTTCTCCACACCCTTATTGCTTGTAGACTTTTGGATAGCAGCCATTCTGACTGGTGTGTAATGGTACCTCATTGTGGTTTTGATTTGCATTTCTCTAATATTGAGTGATGTTGAGCATCTTTTCATGTGTTTGTTAGCCATCTGTATGTCTTCTTTGGAGAAATGTCTGTTTAGTTCTTTGGCCCATTTTTTGATTGGGTCGTTTATTTTTCTGGAATTCAGCTGCAGGAGTTGCTTGTATATTTTTGAGATTAATTGTTTGTCTGTTGCTTCATTTGCTATTATTTTCTCCCATTCTGAAGGCTGTCTTTTCACCTTGCTCCTAGTTTCCTTTGTTGTGCAAAAGCTTTTAATTTTAATTAGGTCCCATTTGTTTATTTTTGCTTTTATTTCCAATATTCTGGGGGTGGGTCATGGAGGATCCTGCTGTGATTTATGTCGGAGAGTGTTTTGCCTATGTTTTCCTCTAGGAGTTTTATAGTTTCTGGTCTTACATTTAGATCTTTAATCAATTTTGAGTTTATTTTTGTGTATGGTGTTAGGAAGTGTTCTAGTTTCATTCTTTTACAAGTGGTTGACCAGTTTTCCCAGCACCACTTGTTAAAGAGATTGTCTTTTCTCCATTGTATACTCTTGCCTCCTTTGTCGAAGATAAGGTGCCCATAGGTGCGTGGGTTTATCTCTGGGCTTTCTATTTTGTTCCATTGATCTATATTTCTATCCTTGTGCCAGTACCACACTGTCTTGATGACTGTGGCTTTGTAGTAGAGCTTGAAGTCAGGCAGGTTGATTCCTCCAGTTCCATTCTTCTTTCTCAAGATTGCTTTGGCTATTTGAGGTTTCTTATATTTCCATACAAATTGTGAAATGATTTGTTCTAGTTCTGTGAAAAATACCATTGGTAGCTTGATAGGGATTGCATTGAATCTGTAGATTGCTATTGGGTAGTATACTCATTTTCACTATATTAATTCTTCCAATCCATGAACACGGTATATTTCTCCATCTGTTTGTGTCCTCTTTGATTTCTTTCATCAGTGTTTTATAGTTTTCTATATATAAGTCTTTTGTTTCTTTAGGTAGAAATATTCCTAAGTATTTTTATTCTTTTTGTTGCAATGGTGAATGGTATTGTTTCCTTAATTTCTCTTTCTGTTTTCTCATTATTGGAGTATAGGAATGCAAGGGATTTCTGTGTGTTAATTTTGTATCCTGCAACTTTACTATATTCATTGTTTTTCCGCTCTGATTGCTGTGGCCAAAACTTCCAAAACTGTGTTGAATAGTAGTGGTGAAAGTGGGCATCCTTGCCTTGTTCCTGACTTTAGGGGAAATGCTTTCAGTTTTTCACCATTGAGGATAATGTTTGCTGTGGGTTTGTCATATATAGCTTTTATTATGTTGAGGTATGTTCCTTCTATTCCTGCTTTCTGGAGAGTTTTTATCATAAATGGATGTTGAATTTTGTCAAAGGCTTTTTCTGCATCTATTGAGATAATCATATTGTTTTTATCTTTCAATTTGTTAATGTGGTGAATTACATTGATTGATTTGCGGATGTTAAAGAAACCTCAGCGTTGTTTTTAACAGCAAAATATTATAAACAATGAAATTTTCTTCACCAAGAAAGTGGATAAATTGTGCCATGTTTATATGATAAAATTAATTTCATATAGATTCTTTACCATCTGAGTCATCAGGGAAGCCCATACTAAAATAAATAGTATATAAATGAGAAAATGCGGGGACTGGGTCTGATGCCAAAACATAGTGCTGAGTAAAGAAAACCTGAGGTAGTCTATGATGCGAAGCGTATGAAATACCATGTCTCTTAAATTTTAAATCATGCAAAAAGCCTTTCTTGTTGTTCATGATGCTCAGAAGTTCTTTAAAATGTAAGGGAATATATATGTGGCTTTCCAGGTGTGCAAGCGGTAAAGAATCCATGTACCAAGAATGGAAGAGAAATTGGGGATGGGTACACAGGTGTCTTCTACTCTATTTGCAGTGTTTTATTTCTTAAATTTGAAAATGAGTATTTGGCTGTTTATTTATCATTCCCCCTATTCTTTAAAAATATTCCTTGGGTACACAAAGTTAGATTTTTTTTCGTAATTGTGATTGAAGACAAACTCCTTATACCTGGCTTTTTGGTTACATTTTTTCTTTTTTTGTTGAACACACTTTTAAATAACATAATAAACCCCTGGTGTACCCATCATCCAGTCTAAGAACTGGAAAAATTAGCAGTAATTTGCATGTATCTATGTGTTCCTCCATTATTCTGTTCCTGTCTCCTAGCTACCCCCAGAGCTAGATACTATGTGGAATTTATTCCCTTGGTTTTTAAATTAATATTGTCATTAATAATAGCATATTGTTGAGGTTTCATGCTTTAGAACTTTGTAAAAAGCATATCCTGCAGCATATAGTCCCCTGAAACTTTATTATTTTCCTATTCAACATTTTGTCAGCATTTGCTTTCAGCCCCATCTGGCTCCTAGCTGCCTCCCTCCTACCACGTGCTGCTCCTAAACACATCACCTGGCTCCTATATTCTGTTACCCTGAGGTTCCCAGGCAATCAACCCACAGTCCCTGTCCCCCCACATCCTCACTGACCTCAGGAAAGTAGCTTCACTCTTCCAGTTTCAGCTCCATTATGAGTAAGAGTGTCTTTTTAGGGTGAATGGAGACAATGCATGTCTACTGCTCAGTGACTGCCTGATCCATTGACAGTGCTCAGCGTATATTGTTGGCTCTTAATATAATAATCTGTTATTTTTTTTCATTTTGTGGGTACTGAATTGTGTTCTAGACCTATTTAATAAGCCAATTTAATTTCATCATCAGTGAGTAACTTTTTTTGGTTCATTTTGTATTGTAACTGAGGATGACTCATGGGGTCCAAGAAATACAATTGCTAATAGTGGAATGATTGGCATTTGCTATGGGCCCCTGAGAGTGGCACTAGGAAGCTGGGCTTTTGCCTTTTTTTCCCTTTTTCTTCCCTTTCTCACCAAGACCACCAAAGTTGCGTTAGAAGTAGAGGGATGAGAGTATGGAAACTGCATTGGCAACCTGGAATTAAAACAAAAACCAAAAAACAAAAACGTGTGCCCTGGCTCTAACTTGGGGATGTTAGAGAAATCAGACAGTCCAAGTGGGGACCAGTGTCCACAACCCTAGAACCCGAGTCTCCAGCCTGGCCCCTCCCAGTGCTCTGTTGAAGAGGAAAGTGCATTAGCTCAGCCAATTCCTCTTATTGAGGATTAGGCTAAGCTGTTTAACTTCTTTTTATGACAGTATCCTCATGTGTGAAGCCAGGTCTAAGAATGACTGCACAATGCTGTTGTGGGAAAAAACTGACACAATGTAGGTTAAGGACCTAATACAGTTTTATAATCTCTGTATAAATATCTATCTATAGACATAATTATATATGGCACTATTATATATAAATATGTATAAACAGTAGTTTATACTCAGTGAACAGTAGTTCACTTTCCCCTTGAATGAATGAAACCCGGCTGCATACAAAGAAAGGGAAGTCTGGAATAAAAATAAGGAGATGAGGAATTGTACTCAAGAAATTTAAAAACAGAAAAGGAGATGAAGTAACAGGCTGCGTCCAGTTGTCCAGTTGTCCCTCAGCAGCTTGTCCCATTCGTACCTTTTATTGCCACATGTAGTTAATTGCTGAGACTGTCATACACAGCAGCTCTCACGGGCAGAAAGATAGTTTCATCCCTAGGTGTACCAGGCATGAGCTCACCTGAAAAGTCCAACATCACAAGGAGGAAAGCCCACACTGTGGGAGGCAGTGGATGTCTGGCTTTATTAAAATGTCTGCTTGATGAGCCCCTACAGCTCAGTTTTCTCTCTGAGAACCTCATCTCCCAAAGGCAAGACATTTGTAACTTATGAGGTATGAGCTGTAATTAGAAAACCTCATCACCTTCATCATCAGTCTCTGTTTTCATAGCACTTGTGTTTCTAGAGGGTGGGCATTGCCCTCGTAACATCTGGCCCTCACAGCAATGCTGCAAGTGAAGATAGGAATGTTTCCTAGAGAGGCACGCTCATGCACAGAGAGGTTGAAAGCGTTGCCCACACAGGCATCCTCTGTGGAGCTATCTAACATCCTACTTCCTTTCTCCTTGATCCACAAAAGATGTGAGGCAGCCTACCCGAGTCTCCTGAATTCTGAAAAGTAATTCAACATTTGAGGCAGTAGTTGGAAGGGGAAGGGGCAAGTAGCAGGTGCAGGGATCATGTTGGGTGGAGATGAACTCACCCAGTGCTCCTTAGAGGCGAGCGGCACGTGCAGCTCTGAGCTTATTGATGAAAGCAAAACCAGAAGCCAGTTCTCCGTTCCAAGCCCAGAGATAGTAATCTGTCCCTGCAGGTAATATCTGGATTGTACCATGTCACCAAACAACCCCCCTTGGGTCATAAAAGTGACAAAGTACTGAAACGGCAAAAATACAGGAATCCAGAGGGACCCTGGAACCAGTGCAAGTCCTGAGCATCCTTCCTAGGTGGTCAGTTTTGCCTGTCTCCCCACGAGGGGAGGAAGAGGAAGCTCCTTGAGGAGGAATGCCCAGTTCTCATCTCTCTTGAAATCTAAATCAAGGCTGATTCAGGCTCCAAACTTGACTCATTGTGGAAGTGGCTCTTGATGAGCAGAGAGACTGGAAATGTGAATTGCCTTCAGTTGGCCCATGAATGTAAAACAATAAGGCTATGACCATCACAAAAGGAACCAGCAGAAGGAACCTGATAATGGCAGTAGATAGGAATGGGCATTATTTAAAAATACAAAAACAGACAATAGTGGGCGTTAGATCCTGCTCCAGTCTTTAAAAATCTGCTACTCAGCAACTGCTGTCTCAATTCTTCTCTATTTAAAAATTGTATCTATTTTTATTTTAGTTTGTGTTTTGCTTATAAAATTAATTTTTTTTCACTTATTGAAGTTGAAAATTGTTTTCTAGGAAAAGCTATTGGTTTTATTCTTTATGATTTCTTCTATTACTACATTAAACTTAGAGTTCTCCTGCTCAGGAATTTGAATTTTTCTCAAAATTATTCTGTAGTTTGAAATTTTTATATGTAACTTTAAAATTCATTAAGTGAAGTCACTCAGTCGTGTCCGACTTTGTGACCGCATGGACTGTAGCCTACCAGGCTCCTCTCATGAGATTTTCCAGGCAAGAGTACTGGAGTGGGTTGCCATTTGATTCATTATCAGGTTGTTTTTTTGTTTTGGTAAAAGTTGTGGGATGGTGATGTATTCAAAATTATTTCCAGATTCTTTACAGTTCTCTGTTAAATAGTCTTCTGTTCTCTTTTGGTTTGCCAAGTCTTCCTAAAGATATATCATTATAAATTATTGGATAATTAAAGCCTTATTTCAGAGTTATGCTGTTTCAGTAAGCTATGTGTCTATTTTTAGTAACATGCCACCTAAATTACTGTGATCATATGATACATCTTAATATCTGGTATGACTACGCACTCTCCCTTACTAATTCATTTTAACAATTTCTGAGTTTCGTTTTCTTCTTGTCTTTGCGGTCTTCCCCCTCCTCTTCCTCTCATTCTTTTGTTCCTTCTAATTGAAAAGTAATTATGAAATTTGGGGGTAACTTAGCTTCCATCTCATTTATTGTTGGTAGATATTTACTTATCCTCTACTTTTTCCCCAGTCAACATTATACCACGCGTATTTCACATATCCCGGGAAACTATTTGAATAATTAAATTAGGATGAAGGCTTATAATCAACAGTATGGAGATCCCATAATTTACCCATACTTCAATTGTGAACATATAAGTCATTGGCAGAAATCTTGCCAGCATTAATGAAAGCTCTATTTCAGAGTTATCTATCGTGTTTCACTGAAAGATGCACACCTTTGTACATAGTTCTTCATCTACAGTTTTATTTACTTAAAATATATTTTATAAATGGAACCATTGGGAACATTATTAATTCTTTTGATGCTTACACTAATTGCTTTTCAAAAGAGATACAACAGTTTGTATCTTTGTTGCAATGATGTTAGAGTTCCTATGGTTTTTTTCCCCCTCTAACACTGTATGTTATCATTTAAATGAATTCACCAATATCAAAGTGGAACACAGCTCATTTTAAAAAAGCAATGTATATATTATTACAAAAAGGTTTGAAATTTTTATTTATTTATAAGCCATTTATATTTCTTCTGTGATTGTCTACTTTTGTTTGTCTTTCATTTTTCTAAAAATACTTAGTGTTTTTCTCATTGTTTGAAAATTGTTCCTTGTTTTCACAATAAGGACATTCATCTTCTGTCTGTGTTTATTCCTCCAGACTAAATTTAAAGATGTTTTGTCAATTACCTTCTACTCATCTCTGCCCTCCCTCACAAAACAAGATCATTGGAATATTTTTTTTTATCAGAGTCTCAACAAAACTATAAATTAATTTTTGGAGAATTAACATCTTAATATTTAAATTTTCAGTCCAAGAATATGATACAAATTTCCACTTACTCTTTTACATCTGTGTAAACTTTTTGCAGTTGCCCTCAAATAAGTAAAAAAAGTTTCCCTTAAGATTACTCTCAGTTATTTTATATTTTTATTGTTACTATGAAAGTTATCTCTCTTATGATAATTTCAAAATGCTTATTGCTGTATGGGCTTCCTTGGTGGCTTAGATGGTAAAGAGTCCACTTACAATGTAGGAGACCTGGGTTCAATCTCTGGATCAGGAAGATTCCCTGGAGAAGGGTATGGCAACCCAGTCCAGTATTCTTGCCTGGAGAATTTTGTGGACAAAGGAATCTAGCAGGCTACGGTCCATGGGGTTGCAAAGAGTCAGACATGATTGACCAACTTACACACACTTACTGCTATATATAAGAATGCCATTACTTTAAAAAGTATCTTATGTACTTTTTATTTTTACTAAATGCTCATTTATACAGTACTTTTTATTTCATTCTGTTTTCAAGTTAAGTGAGGATCAACTAGTGTTTTTCTTCTTTATTAATACTATTTAGGCTTATAATTATATTTAATATTTTGCCAGAAATTTTAAAACAATGTTGAGAATTTTAAAAAGAGACTTCTTGTTTTGTTCCTGATGTCAGTGCTATTCTGATAACTATCTGGATTCTTCTTTCTTTCATCTCCTTAGCTTTGGAATTGTGATCTCTTGCAACACATGCTTTTTTTTTCTCGGTCAGATAAAAAATATTCTTGGCATCAGGCACGTAGCATCTTCTTAGATTTGACAGATACATGTTTTTTGTATATAGAGAATTTTATATACATAATTACATATTGTGTTGTGTGCTCTGAGTGTTCTTTCTTAGAAGCCTGGGTAGATGGTGATACTGTGAATAGAAATTGAGAGCACAGGAGGAGCAATAGGTTTGGGGAGTGATATCTACGATAGCCACAAGGATACTGAAGCTCAGTCTAGGATCTTCTCAGTGGGTTTTCCTTTTGTAGGATGAGACAGAACTCACATGTCTTAACATGTGACATGAGATTACATTGACAGCAAACTCAGTGTGAGTCAACACTAAAATGTAGCTGCCAAAAATAATTATAAGATTGAGCTGCATGAACACAAACACAGGAGATGAGGACTATCAGTGCTGCCTGAAAGCCTGCTATAATGGTAGGCACTATGATAGTTGTTTTTATACAGATGGCTTACTTCATTTTCATGACAATTCAGCCTCATGATTCTCCCAGAGAGTGGAGCAGAAACTTAGTACCTAGAACGAAGCAGAGCAGGGCATGTGCCACAGCTTTTATGAAGTGTAGGTAAACCAGTTGATATATCCAGATGTGGTCTGATGTGGTATGGTTAATAGGAAGGGAACCAATCACTATGCTGCATTATGAATAATTTAAGGAACTGAGATTTTAAAAGTTGTATTTGGAGGACTATTCCCTGCAAGGGCAAAAAATATGAATATAGGATGAGCCAGAAAGAATTAATCTACTACTGTGATATTACCCACTTTGCAAGATTTTGGTCTGTATGTCAGTCTGTATGCCAGTAATCTTAAACATTCCTGTCTCCTGTCTGAGCTTCCCCTGGATATGCTGTAGGCAGCTCACACTCAGGCCCAGGGGTTAAGAGTTTCCTAAAGCTCTCTGTAACCATTAAGTCCAATGATTAAAGAATAATTATTATTTTAACACAATTTACTTATTATTATGGACTGGCCACTGGACTAAATGTTTTGTATTTATTATGAAATGAATAGTTGAATTTTCACACTTATGTTACAAGGTATATATTATCCCTATTTTGTAGATAAAACTGAGATGTTAAAGCTGAGCCAGTAAGTGGTTGGAGCTGGGTTCAAACCCCAGGTTTCTCTGGCTCTAAGGGAAAGCTCTCTCTAGGACACAGACTCCAAAATCCTAGAAAGGGCAGATCAAGGTAAAGCATGCCAGGTACTCAGGAGGCTCAGCTGCCTCATCTCTGAAACTCCAGACACTCAGGCTTCAGAGATCTGGTTCTTGGGTTAGAAGGATATTTGATCTTCTATGTTTTGAAAGGCACATACAAACCCTTCCATGGAACTGTGGTGCCTGGTGTGTGAGTGCTCAGTTATGTCTGACTCTTTGCAACCCCATGGACTGTAGCCCTGAGGCGCCTCTGTTCATGGAGATTCTGCATGCAAGAATACTGGAGTAGGTTGTCATGTCCTCCGCCAGAGGATCTTCCCAACCCCGGGATCAAACCCAGGTCTCCCGCATTGTAGGTGGATTCTTTACCATCTGAGCCAACAGGGAAGCCCTAAGAAGCCCACAGGAGAAAAATATATTTCAATAAAAACCTCTGCCAATGTCCTGTTGAAAACCTGAGTCCACATATTCCATAAAAGCCTGTTGTTTTTTTAACGTAGAGAAAAAGCCTTATTTTAAGAAAATGCAAGATTGAGGATAGCTAGTAGACACTACTGTTAAGGTGAGGATTTCCTTTGGCGACCTGGAAGCCTCCAAGCTAGAGACACCACTTTTAGAGAGTCTTGTATGGCAGAACTCCCAAGAATTAGAGCTACTGTATCGGCAGTTCTATGGAGTCATCACCCTGGGTGGGATGCTACTGGCCTTGGGACTTTTCCCCCTTTCTTTCTTGGATTTTCTGGGCATTAGGCACCATGTCTTACTCATTTTGTACCCCTGAGATTAGTCATGGTTTATTTACCATCAGAGCTTCCTTCCTGACAGAAACCTTGCCACTACTTGTTGGAAGGAAATATAGAAACCACACTGTTCTCCTTAGCAACCAATTTTCCCTGCCACAAGCATCATAATGGCAGACAAATGTACTGCCAACAGCTATAGTTGAGGTTACAAGTCAAATGGAAAATAAACAAACCCACACTGATAGATAAGCAGAGGTAAAATTGTGAGACACTCAGAGGAAAGTGATGTCAGGAACGAAATAAAGGTCGAGAAGAAGAATGGTAATATGTTCTGTAGTTGTGTATCAATTTGGACAAATTTAATAATTCCTAACACAATTAAGAATAGAAGCAGAAAACAAGAAATGTACCCTGTGAGGCACTGAAAGAAAAAAAGTCTAGACAACATTTTTATTTGTCAGGGAACCAGACTAGAAGCTAAAAAAGAAATAAAAAAACGAATCATAAAGTAGACTTTTTTGGTTGCTTATTTTCTCTCTTTGATCAGTCTTTGTTTGGAAGAATAATTCATAACTTCATAATTATATGATCTGAGGGGGATACAAGGAAGCCCCATTATGTGAAGAAGTTCTCCCCTAGGCTTATTGTTAATAGAAGAAGTTCTAGGTTTCAAGGTCTATGTTTTGTCATTGAATCATTGGCATTTGACAATTTAACTGTCATCAATCATGCCTATCTTTTCATGAGTTCAGTTCAGTTCAGTCACTCAGTCATGTTCGACTCTTTGCGACCCCATGAATCGCAGCATGCCAGGCCTCCCTGTCCATCACCAACTCCCGGAGTCTACCCAAACCCATGTCCATCGAGTCGGTGATGCCATCCAGCCATCTCGTCCTCCGTTGTCCCCTTCTCCTCCTGCCCCCAATCTTTCCCAGCATCAGGGTCTTTTCCAATGAATCAACTCTTCGCATGAGGTGGCCAAAGTATTGGAGTTTCAGCTTCAACATCAGTTCTTCCAATGAACACCCAGGACTGATCTCCTTTAGGATGGACTGGTTGGATGTTCTCGCAGTCCAAGGGACTCTCAAGAGTCTTCTCCAACACCACAGTTCAAAAGCATCAGTTCTGCGGTGCTCAGCTTTCTTCACCGTCCAACTCTCACATCCATACATGACTATTGGAAAAGCCATAGCCTTGACTAGATGGACCTTTGTTGGCAGAGTAATGTCTCTGCTTTTCAATATGCTATCTAGGTTGGTCATAACCTTCCTTCCGAGGAGTAAGCGTCTTTTAATTTCATGACTGCAATCACCATCAGCAGTGATTTTGGAGCCCCCAAAAAATAAAGTCAGCCACTGTTTCCACTGTTTCCCCATCTATCTGCCATGAAGTGATGGGACCAGATGCCATGATCTTAGTTTTCTGAATGTTGAGCTTTAAGCCAACTTTTTCACTCTCCTCTTTCACTTCTTTCATCAAGAGGCTCTTTAGTTCTCCTTCGCTTTCTGCCATAAAGGTGGTGTCATCTGCATATCTGAGGTTATTGATATTTTTCCCAGCAATCTTGATTCTAGCTTGTGTTTCTTCCAGCCCAGCGTTTCTCATGATGTACTCTGCATAGAAGTTAAATAAGCAGGGTGACAATATACAGCCTTGACGTACTCCTTTTCCTATTTGGAACCAGTCTGTTGTTCCATGTCCAGTTCTAACTGTTGCTTCCTGACCTGCATACAGGTTTCTCAAGAGACAGGTGTTAGGTTATCAAATTCTTTCCAAAGGTCATGGGGGAAAGCATGTTAAAAAAAAAAAAAAAGAGGTCAGCATGCTAGATTAATGCATGTTTTGTGAACTTGCTAGAGAAATGCCAAAATGTACTTCCTGTCTAACTGAAATGTTATGTACCATATATGATATATATGTCATAAATACATGTGTCCCAGGCATTGCCCAGTATGATCCCACATCCCACATGCTACACAGACCTACTTCCCTGGACCAATATTAGGTCAGAGAAGGTAAGGAAGAGAAGACAGTAACCCGAATGGAGGGTGATGGAGGGTTCTCTTGCTTCTGCTCCCATTTCACCTCCATCCATCCATAATTTAGCAACCAATTCTGCCCCAAGACTTGGGAGATAACCAGGGCCTAATCTGGGTATTTTATGGACTCTTGACATCTGGTTCAATAATTCTGCTCTTTTCTTATTTGGTTTTCTGATAATCAATTGCCTTACATCCTAAACCATGACTTCCCTATAGCTCAAATGCTAAAGAATCTGCCGGCAGTACAGGAGACCAGGGTTGGATCCCTGGGTCGGGAAGATCCTCTGGAGAAGGGAATGGCAATCCACTCCGGTAAACTTGCCTGGAGAATCCCATGGACAGAGAAGCCTGGCAGCTATAGTCCTTGGGGTCGCAAAGAGTCAGACATGACTGAGCGACTTAACACACACACACTAAACCATGAAGAGCTCCCTGCCTCAGACCCTCTGCCCTAAGAGACAGAGGTCAGCCATACATCTGTTACTTTTCTAGGAATCCAGTTGTGCCCTGTGGTCAGGTTGCCATGCTGTTTTCGACCCTCTCTGATGCTGCCTGCCTAGAGCTGGACCTCAGTGTATTTCTGCATCTTATACACTCACCCATTCCAGACCATTCTGCCCTGATGCCTGCCCTGCCTCCCTGATCTGAATGACTCCTGGGGCCTCCCCAAGCCCTTCCCAGATACAGCATACCTTGACAATTCAAGTTCACTCAGGTTATGGGTTATAAATTAATGTCCTTCAAATTCTAAGTCTCTGACAACTTAGGGAAACACCCTCCTGCTAAAAAAAATACCCTGTCTGTTTTCATTTCCAAACTTTCCAGTGAGTTTCTTAAAGAATATTTTCCTATGACATTCTGAATATATTTTCAGTGTGAAGAAATTAATAACTTAGGTCTTAGAATTTGCTTTGGAACCTTGGAGATGACTTTTAATTTATGAGCTAGCCCATGAAGCCTCTTTTTATTATCTTGGTTTTTGGAAAGATTTCTAATGATTAAAAGTTATATTTGGAACCACCAATTTCTCCTTTTCCTTTCTTCCACTCACAAATCAAATCCCTTCTCTTTTCTTTGTTGGATCCTAGTTTTAAAGACCTAAAACCAACTGAATAAAGATCAAGCAGGAAGAAACATCGGAGAACTTGTCCATTTATTTTATGAAGCTTTGGTGTTACCATAAACACCAGGACTTTAAATCCCTATCTGTAGTGCTGCCAGAAGTAACACTTAGTACAACAGTTCCTGATTTTCTTGTTTTACTCTTACAACCACAAAAAAGGAATCAATGCAGAGAATGGTTAGATCCCTGTGAATAGATTCATCAGTAGTATTTTTCTTGAGTCCATATGTATGCATTAATATATGATATTTGTTTTTCTCTTTCTGACTTAATTCACTCTATATAACAGGCTCTAGCTTCATCTACCTCACTAGAACTAACTCAAAGTCATGCCTTTTTATGACTGAGTAATATTCCACTGTAAATACTTACCACAACGTCTTAGTCTGTTTACCTGTCAATTGTCATCTAGGTTTCTTCCATGTCCTGGCTATTGTAAATAGTGATGCCGTGAACATTGGGGCACATATGTTTTTTCAAATTATGGTTTTCTCAGGGTACATGCCCAGTAAATGGAACTATTGGATCATATGGTAGTTTGAGTCTTAGTTTTTAAAGGAATCTATCTCCATACTGTTCTCCACAGTGGCTGTACAATTTACATTCCCACCAACAGTGCAAGAGGGTTCCCTTTTCTCCACACCCTCTCCAGAATTTATTGTTTGTAGATTTTTTGACAGTGGCCATTTTGACCAATGTGAGGTGGTACCTCATTGTAATTTTGATTTGCATTTATCTAATAATGAACTCTGTATATTTTATAAAACATATTTGAATTCATGCCTTGATGGGAGCCTTAAATTGCGATAAACTGATTTTTCAGAAAAGAAAATTGGACTTTCCTTAACTAAACCAGCAGAATTTTACTCCCTAGTCTTTTGACTCCCCCAAACCATTGCTCCCGTTAACCCCACACCACTTTCAGACCAAATAGCATTAGGAGGGGATGGCTCTGTAAACATGAGGTCTGGACAAACGTTTGAAGCTTTGGATTTGACTCAGGAGTAATGGAACACATTTTCTTGATCAACATGATGAAAAGTTAGTGGAATATGACATCCGTGGGACTTTGTCACCTCTATGCTATTTACTAGTTATAGCTATCTTGATCAAGTTATTGCTCTGGGCCTCAGTTTCCCTTTTGTAAAAGGAGGATGATAAAAAGTTGTGAAGATTCAGAGATTCTGCATGCAGTGTGCCCAGCATTGTATCGGGGATGTCAGATGTGCCAGTAAATGTTGGTTCTTGTTTTAGTGTGCTCAGGCTGCCATACTAATATACGGTAAACTTGGTAACTTAAACAACAGAAATAGGTTTTCTTGTGGTTCTGGAAGATAGAGATCCCAGATGAAGTCTGGCAGGGTCAGCTTCTGATGAGAACGCTCTTCTTGGCTCATAGATGGCTGCTTTCCCAGTGCATCTTCAGCGGCCTTTCCTCAGGGCACAAAGAGAGAGCATGTGAGTGAGTGAGTGTGGGCACTCTCATGTCTCTTCTTATAGGGACACTAATCCTATTGAATTAGGGCCACATCACTACAGACTCATTTCTTTCCGTATTCCAAATACTCCAGTATTCTAGCCTGGAGAATCCCATGGACAGAGGAGACTGTAGGGCTACAGTCCATAGGATTGCAACGAGTCAGATATGACTGAAGTGACTTCGCATGCACACATGTGGGGTTATAAGGTTTCCATATATGAATTTTGAGGAAGATACAAATATCGAGCCCATAACAGCTAATATTATCAGTATTCTTTTCTTTATCAGTGTTACTAAAATGGGGCCTCCCTCGTGGCTCAGTGGTAAAGAACCCACTTGCCAATGCAGAAGATATGAGTTCAATCCCTGAGGTCATGAAAATTGCAACCCACTTCAATATTCATGCCTGGGAAATCCGATGGACAGAAGGAACCTGGCAGGCTCCAAGTCCATGGGGTCATGAAAGAGTTGGACACAACTGAGCGGCTAAAAACAACAACAAACATTACCAAAGTGAGTGCGGTGGTAGTTGTACAGAAGGAGCAAGGTGTGAGAGATTAGAGTCAGGGCAAAAGGCCATTGCAGAGAAGCAGGTGGGAAGGGAGAGGAGGGAGGAGTTCTAGAGGTAAGGAGCTCTTTAATTCCATTGACATGTATTAAGCACCCACTGGGTGCCAGCCATTGCTCTGGGGCCTAGGGATCCAAGATGTGCAAGCATGGAGTCAGACAAGCTAGAACTGACTTAAATACTACGATGAAAATCTGTGCAAGTCATGGTGGGAACCCAGGAGATGTCTTCATAAAAGAGCAGCCACATGAGCGACAGAAATTGTTTGGAGGAATAGCCAGTGTGAAATGGAAGGAAACAGTCAATAGGGGTCACTATTTCTAGCTTTGAGTAGTCAAAACCACGAAGACCAAATTGGCAGACTAGTGGGATTTGGGAGTAGATTTCAGAAGAGAAGGGGGCTCTTCCGATAGCAACAACGAGTCACAAAGTTCCTCCTCAGCGGGAAATATCTCTGGTTACAGCATCAAACTCTGAAGACCGAAAAAGAAAATAAGCATTGTGTTATTTCCTGCAATGAGATAATGCTCTAAGCCATATCGCCACATACCCTCCCGAGACTGGAAGTGAGAAGATGACCAACCCTTCTCAAGGCATTACTGGAACATGTTCTGTTCATATGTTAGTCTAAGAAAATAATTGGATTTGTATGATAACATCACAAAGCCCCGGGCATTCCCCGCCCTTCCAGAAAAGCTAAGGGGGAGGGGGAAGAGGCAGGGTGGGGAGGAGCCAAAGCTCCCGGAGGCAGGAACTCAGACTCAGCCCAACACCTGTGCCTAGAAAAGACCTTATATAAGGAGCTATCTCTGGCAGCTGGGTTCTATCTGCATTGAGATTAGAGCCTGTCCAGTTGCTTAAAGAAGCAAGATCTCCTGTACAGGTAAATTTCTGTGGCTTCAAAGGCGGGTCCAATTTAGCCTAGAGCCCTTTGGGTCCTCTGTGAGGTCTGGGTTCAGAAAAGGAGAGGTAATAATGGCTTTTCCTGATATGAACTTTGCAGGTCAGAGTGTCTATATAGACAGAGCCCTGGCATCTGGAGATCTGAATTGTGTTCTCGGCTTTGCATCTGCTCACCCGTGTAACTGAGAACAGTAGACTTCAGCCCTTTGGGCTCTGTCTCCTCATTCAGATCAGGGGGTCTTTGGACCTGGGTGATTCCTGGGGTCCCTCCAGCTCTGATTTCCATCCATGGTGATTTGGTAGAGTAAGCAATGCTGCGAGTTGCTGTCATTACCCAGGGCTCAGGCCCTTCCAGGGATCTTCTGAACCTGTTCGATTTGAGGAGGGGGCTGGAAGGGGCCTGGGGCCTTAAGGGGCCTGATGTTCCGGGAGGCAGGCTGCTCTCTGGGTGCTAATAGGAAGCAAGGTTGACTTGATAGCCTCTGTGAAATCAGATGCGAAGAAACACTGATGACGATGCTCACCTTCTGCGAGAGTGAAATGGTCCCTCACGTGATAGGTATTAGTGTGGTGCTAAAGGGTGGCCTTGGCTTAGACAAGAAATTTAGAAGTCACAATGCTGAAGCATTTTGCTGGCCTCTGGGAATCGGAGGCTGGCGATGGCTGTGGAGGGAGGTGGTTAGCTCTCAGCTCAGCGTTTAAGTCTGTCCCGTGAAGGCAGAGGGAGATATTGCTTGTGTGAGTGAGACACAGACTGGCTATTGTGTTAAACATTTTTGTTCCAGACATGCCAGTTTCAAACTATCGGAGCTCGGGGCTAGAACTGTGATTCTAACTTTGAGCTAGTGGAGTGGACCTAAGTGTCTCAGTCTGAGGTGATCTTCTGGACCTGGCAGGGTGGGAGGGTATCTCTAACTTTGGGGAGTGAGGATTCTTGGGTGGGCTGGGTACTGACCATTACACAGAGTGAGCTTCACTGGGAAGAGAAGACAGCCCTCTCTCTGGGCCTGTGACGTAGTTGAGGGTGGAAATTCTGATTCATCCTGCATCCCTGCCATCGAGGGCCCATGGAGAGGTGTCTAATAAAGACTTGGTCAGCAAGTTGAATCTATCGCTTTTCAGTCTCCACTATAAATCTCTCTACTGATCATCGCAACAATCAGTAGGAAGGAATAGAATTGATATAACTATTAGCTGCACAACTGTTTTGGGGACAAATCTCTCCACCTCGAGGGTAACCACTAAGCTGATTTCTAACACATATACTGGTTTCGCCTTTTTTTGGGAAGTTATGTAAATGGAATCGTAGAGTTTCCGTGTCTGGCTGTTTTCGCTCTGTACTAAGTTTGTAACATTCATCTGCAGGGTTGGGTGTAGTTCATGACTGTTCACTCTCATGCTCTGTAGCGTTCTATTGTGTAAATGTTCCCCAGTATTATTTATCCATGTTCATGGTCTTGTAGGGAGTTCTCAGTTCAGGGCTATTTTGAAAAATGCTGTTACGAATTTCTTTGTACATGTTTCGTGGTACACAAGTCCAAGCATTTCTATTAGGTAATACCCAGGGATTGCTGTGTCAGGGGATGTATGTATGTTTACCTTTAGTACTGACTGCCAGATAGTTTTCTCAGAAAGATTTTTTCCAAAGGATTGTTATTTTAAATTTATTTTTATTTGTTTATTTTTGGCTACACTGTGCAGCATGTGGGATCTTAGTTCCCTAGCCAGGGATTAAACCTGTGCCCCTGCAATGGCAGTGCAGATTCTTAACCACTAGACAGCCAGGGGAGTCCCCCCAAAGATGTTTTTGATTGGCTTCCTTTTTCCAAAGTGTTGCCTGGGTGTCTTACTGCATAGCTTGATTTTCTGGAGTAGTGCTAATCATAGCCTGAGATGGGAGGCCTTCCATTTCTCAAGTCCAGGACCAAGGGTTTTTGGGGCAGGACGTGCTGTTACCCAGCATCATCCTCCCCTCCCAGGTCATAACAGATTCAGGGTTGTTCTTTCATGGCCACTCCTTTCACAACAATCTCCTTCTCATACAGTCACACAAGCTCAGAGGTCCTGAGAATACCTTTCCTGAGGTGTAAAAAATCCGTGCATCTGTCAGGTAACTCAGCTGTGAGGAGAAGCAAAAATGTGCCCGAGGGCCAGAGAAGACTTTTGTGGATGAGGGGAAATGAGCTGAGCTTTGAGGAATGGATGCAGTTTGAACCAGAGAGGGCAAGACACATCTTGTGTTTGTGTGCGAGCAAAAGGTGTATTGGGATAGAGCAGAGGGTGTGTGCTGTGGGTTGTTTACCCAGAAAGAGGCCCAAACCCTGAGAGCCTGACCATGTGGGTTTGAGGCCACCCTCTGTATGGAGGAGGGGAAGGACATCTATTTTTATTTAATCAAATAATGTATTTCAAAGCCTGTGACTCTCTTCAGATGCAAATACTTTTGAAAATAAAAAAAGGACTCATTTACATCTGTTTTGAAACTCCTTCCTATTGAGATGTGTTTTGAAATGTCCAGAAGGGAGAAAGATCAAAAAGGTTGGTTCTTCAAAAGTGTGGGAGGTTGGGGAGAAATCAGAGTAGGGAATGGCTCTAAGACCAGGGTGCTGCCGTCTCCTGGGTGGGAACTCTAAGAACAGAAGCAGGCGAGAGGGCAAGACTGTGACCCCACTGAGGTTCCAGTCTAAGAGCCTGTAAGAAAGTAAAAAAGGAAGATGTGCCAAAAAGATGCCCCAGAGCTCACCCTAGTGAGTCTGGGCAGCTAGAGCTGCTGGAGCTGCTGCTCAAGAGCACTGAAAGGCAGGACACCAAGTTCCTTCTAGCCTGATGTTCAGTTCAGCTGCAGAGTGACTGATACCAGGGTCTGCCTTCTGCAGGGGCCAAGTGAATGTTCTTAAGCCCATGAAAAGTTACATGGCAACTTAGGGTGTACACTCCTGTTCTGGGGGTGTCGGCACTTCTACAAAGATCTGTGGCTGTGTAGTGTCTCACGGAGTCAGACGGAAGATGAGGCAGCTGAGAGTGGGCAGAGAACTCCATCAGCCAAGTTCTTATATCTTCACATAGGCATGTAATTACCCCAGCATCACCAGTGAAGGCGGGGAGCTTCCTGCCTTTTCTCTCCACCAACCCCAAACCCAGCATCCTCTCTAGGTGCCTGGTTGCTATGGAGACTCCTTTGCTTTTTGAAGCTGCCCTTGATTTTACTTTGTGCCTCAGGGCACTTTGCTTTAGATCCCGCATACCACCCCCTACAGCCAACCTGGATGAGAAGGGGTGCTGTTAAGGAGGTCACTGAAACCAAGTCTCAGCCTAAACCAGTCCAAGGGATGTGATCAGAAAAACAGAAGAGCAGTCACATGGTTGATATCTCACAAAAGTTTTCCTGTCCTTTTCTCCTTCAGCTTCATACTAGGAGGGGTGGGGAGGGCAGGTTTCATGATTCTTTACATTTTACAAATGAAACATTGATTCATCCATTCAGTCATTCAATCAGTCGGTCAGGAAACACATATTAACCATCTCTTTATTCATGACTGGGCTCTGCGAATCCAGGAAACAAATCTTATTCTTGCCTTCAAAATAGTTCATAGTTGGACTGTGTTCTTTATTGTTTCCTGAAAGACAAAGTCTTGGGATTTTCTATTAAAAATGCAATCTAAATGCAGACAGATGTCTAAATGGTAAAAACTTTCAAGATCCTTTCCAACCATTAATTTTGTAAAATCATTTCCCCTTTCATGATCTGTACATAGAGATACGGGTTTTCCTGTTCGTCATCAGTACCCACAAAGCCACCTGAAATCTGCTGAGGAATGCCTGATGTCATCACCTGTAAAAAATGTATTAAAGACTAGACTTTAGCAGACAGAAATGGCAAGCCATATCTTGAAGTCTTTTTGAGGCACAAATGTAACTCATAAAGTTAAGAATCTGTTAAACAACAACAACAACAATGAATCAATTAGAGATAAAATTCTGTTGCATTAAGATAAATTCTCAGTGATGAATTCAATTAACTGCATTTTATTCTGTGAATTCCTCCTTGGATCTTACCCTTGTGCCTAGTGCCATGTAGCAACAATTCATCTGGGTTAGATAGTGCTTTAAAGCAGACTTCTCTGTAAAGGGCTGTGGTGGTTTAGTCACTAAGTCGTGTCCGACTCTTGTGACCCCATGGACTGTAGCCTGGCAGGCTCCTCTGTCCATGGAATTCTCCAGGCAAGAGTACTGGACTGGGTTGCCATTTCCTTCTCCAGGGGGTCTTCCTGACCCAGGAATAAAACCCTGGTCTCCTGAATTGCAGGCAGATTCTTTACCGACTGAGCTACAAGGGGAAGGGCTAGGCCTTAAATGTTTTTACTTGCAGGTCATATGATCTCTGTTCCAACTATTCAACTGTGCTGTTGTATGTTGCAAAAGCAGCCATGAATACATAAATGGGTAAGCATGGCTGTGTTTCAATAAAGCTTTATTTACAAAAACCAATGATGGGCCAGATTTGACCCATGGATCACAGAATGCCATCCCCTGCTTTAGAGTTTTTTCAAGTCACTTCACATTGTTGTCTCTTTGAGTCCTGAGAGTGGGCACAGGATATGTCATCTCCATTTTACAGGTAAGCGAGACAGCTGGGAGATGGTAAAGTGTCTGCCCACGGCCATGTGGTAAGAGGTAGCAATCCCAGTCATCTCTGGGTTTTCTAATTCCAAATCTTGCACACCATGAACACTGTACAATGCCCGTTATGCAAAAGAAAGATAGCTTTGCCCAAGATAAATCAGGCAGGGCTGATTCTTAGTCTTGTTCTTTTGTTCCAACTGTCAAGAGAATGGAATTGATCATTTTTTCAATCCGATGCTTTTTATCATGTAGACAGAGCCATTGTGCAAGGAACCTAGGTTTCTATTCCAGTTTTACTCAGATAACTCAGCGGGCTGTGGCGAGATGCCAGAGCTCTCCGGGAATCAGTCATCCCGTAGGAGGATTCTACAGGTCCACAGTACCTGTGAGCAGGGATGTACTTATTTCATTTCCTTTTTGGAGCCCTGACTCTACCCTTACTGTTGGGTCAACAGCCACATGTATGTATGCGACATGGTGCTGTGCCTGCACACAGTAGGTACTCAGCAAACATCTGAATGAACATCAGGGCAGGGACCCAAGGCATGGAAGAGACCAGAATCTCACCTGGTGCTGCTGCTCCAGTTAATGTTCTAAGGCCTCTTTGGGATCATGAGTACCAGGGGTCCCCCTCCTTATCATAAAGCTCTCTCTTACCCCCAACATCTACAGAGAAGGCAGGTATAACCAATAGGGCAAGGTGAAGATTGATGTTCTGACTATTGATTTGCTGAGTTCAAATGGATCCTGACCTGAAGAATGTGACAGAGAGGTCTAACTGCCTCTGGGGAGCCGAGGAAGCGCTCAGGCCAGACAGCATGTCTTTAGGCTTCACTGGCTAATATCTGTGCCCTGGTTAGCAAGCCTCTGTTCATTTGCATGATCTTGTTTTACTGGCCTGCTCCAACACTGCTCACTCACAGTGGTCAAAGTGCATTTCCAAATATGACTGAGACCCATTTGGCCCTTTGTGGAGAGCTGTGGCAATCTGGGAATAAGCCAGTTTCTTGAATAGCTTGTTATACATGGAAGACACGCAAGAATTTCCAACAAGCCGCATGTGGGTCTAGACTCTCCTGAAGGTGACTTAGGAATACTGCTTTAAAGATATGTATGTGTGTGGCCTCATCCTGAAATTTAGAGCCGGATTATCTTGTGAAGGGCATGTTGTCCTCTGAGCCCCACAAGACTTGTGTTGAGAAGCAATGTTTTCAGGCCCAGAGAGGAAACTGAGTGTGAGTCAGCACTTGGTGAGAAGGTCATGACCCTGGGCTGGGTTCTGAAGCCAAGGGACCCACTACCGTTTGTCATGTCACAAGCAGTGAAGGATGGCTGTTTGTGTGTGAAGGACAAAAAAGCAAGACCTTGCCTTTAGGTGCCTGATGTTTACAAATGTAAATGGTGGAAGAAACTTGTTGGGAAGGAGGTGGGCTGGAAGAAGCTTTGCCTGATAGTCCCTACCAGGAAGGAAAAAGCACAGGGAAACACAAGACCAGACTAACTGCTTTTGGATCCCTCTAACCCAGGTTCAGGAGAGGGTTGAGTCTTCTGCCAGGAGGTATGCCAGCAATTGTGACAAATAAGAATTTTCAGGAATCAGAGTGTCCTAACCTCAGAGAGAGGTGAGGGTGTGAGGCTAACAGAATTGCACCAGCATTAACCCTTTGGGGGATAAAACACTGGTATCAGGCAGGAGAGGTTTCGGTGCATGAATCACTCAGTGCAGAGCCCACAGTGGGGTCCAAGGACAAGGCCATTCTGCAAACAGGTCACTATCAATGCATGATGAGCTAATGACGAGCTAAGTGTAAAACAAAAGCCAGTGTTTAGAAACTTTCATAGCAGTTGACCAAAAAAAAAAAAAAAAAATTTCTGTTGAATCTGAATTTTCTTTTTAAAAGGAGGGCTTGCATTTTGTATTATCCTTTAAAATTTTATTTTTCTATTAATTTATTTTAAGTAGATTTCTGTGACAAGTTGGAAATAAAAGAATACAGGTCTTTCAAGAACAATAATTTGAGAAGCACCAAGTAGAGGGCAGTAGGGATTCCTCTACAGTAGGGGGTCAGAAGGTAGTCAGGATGAGGGAAGCTCAATGATGGCTAGACATTCAAAGAAGGCTTCCTGGAGGAGGGATCAAGTTGGATTTTGGAGGATGGGTAAGATTTTGACAGATGAAGAGGGCCCTCAGGTCGCTTCTACAGCTGTGAGGGAATACTCAAACTTCATTTGACTGTTTGTAGGTGGCTTTTAGTGCAAATACATTCTGTCCCAAGGGCTATACTTCACACAAATGTGAGTTCTTGGCATCGAGGGCTGAGCACTGTAATGGGAATCAGAGTCCTGGGTCCTGAGTTCTGGGTTGGGCTTTGATTCAATTTCCTCGTACAACTGGAAAGGTCATTTAACCCCCTACCTAGACTGTCAGAGCCATGAAGATGGGGTCCATCTCTGGAGAATGGTGCCTAGCTCAAGCCTGGCAGATGACAAGTTTCCAGCAAAATTTTTGATGAGTGAATGGGTGAGCAGGTTTCAGTTTTAACACCTGAAAAATGAGGCAGATTAGAAAAGGCTGGTGATTTTCAAACCATACAATGAGAAAATTTGCAAATATGCACTGGGGTCCAAGCTGCAACCTCCAGTCTCCACCCTTGAGTTTCTGTGGGGTTTCTTTCATATGAAGAAAGAATCCCACTGCTAAAGTAATTTTGGGAAATACTAGACAACATGTTTTTCAAGGCATATTCTGGTTCTGACATTTTCTTTTTCTAAATGTATAAGAATGCAAATAATAGAGGCCATAAAATCACTGACTTAACCAATCACAACTGCACAAAAATAGATGCAGGCGATCCAAGGATATGTTAGAATATTTGGATTGGTAGGAACTATGGCTTGCAGAGCTCTTAATATGAAACTCACGGATTAGCTTCAAAAGAGGGACCCAATGACCCCCTAAAAAATACATGTAAAATTTAATATGCCATCGAGTACCAGTTGAGAATGCTATGGTTGAAGCATAGCATTCAACCAAATGCATGAAGCAGGCATCTGGACAGTGGCTGACATAAAGAACCTTATAGAGTCTGGATACTAATCACTCAGTGCAGAGCCCACATGAACAATATGTGCTGGCTTAAGTGAGCCAAAGTTTTATCCTTCTCATGTAAGAAGACATCTAGAGGCAAACCACCCAAAGCTGGTGCCTTTGTTCAAAGAAGTCACTGAGATCCAGACCACTTCTAGTGTGCAGCTGTTCCCTAATGGTTTTAAGACAGCTGCTTCATCTCTAGGCATCACATCCACTTTCCAGAAAAGGGAGAGGGAGGAAGTAAAAAATAGTGCCCATTGAGGCTTTTTTTTTTTTTAATATTTATTATTTTTGGCAGCATTGGGTCTTAGTTGCAGCATGTGGAATCTTTCATTGTGGTGCATGGGCTCCAGAGAGCCTGGGCTCAGGAGTTGCAGTGCGTGGGCTCAGTTGTAGCATATGGGATCCTAGTTCTGGGACCAGGGATCAAACCCCATATTGGAAGGCAGATGCTTAACCACTGGACCACCAGGGAAGTCCTGAGACTATCTTTTTTTATTAGTGAAGTTATAGCTTTTCCAAAAGCTCCACCTAATAGACGTCCACTGCCACCTCGTGAACCAAGTGCCGTGGTGGCTATCTTGTCCGTCAAGAAGCCCAGGGAAATCAAGTTTCGCAGCTGGGCAGCCAAAACTGGAATTCTACCAATTCCTACCAGTAAGGAAAAACAGTGAAAGGCTAGGTTCAGGCAACTCTCAGCCTTTGCCACTACACAGGTGTGACTTTTTTTTCACATTGCCAAAAATGTCTTCAAGAAAGTAGTTTTGAAGAGAGTATAAAAGAAGGAAAGTAAGAAGCATGGTTTTTCAGGGAAGATGGAGGAGGACATGGGAGCAGGCAGAAGGCTGAGTGAGAGCTCTCCAACTCCCTGGAGGGGCAGAGAAGGGACAGCCACCGCCGCCTCCAGGTGTAGCACACGGACCCCCAAGTCCATGAACGGGGCTTTCACTCCTGCTCCTCTCCTCCCCGTGTCTCCACTAAGCGGGAGTAGTCCTGTGACACTGGCACAATCAGGGGCCCAGGACTCAGCCCTGAGACAGGGGAGACCCTCCTTTCCCACAGGACTCCCTGTGGGAGCCTGGACCTCCCACCAGGAACCCCAACACTTAAACAGTGCTCCAGGTCCCCCACTATCTGGGATGAGAATAAACCAGGTGCTTCAGCCCTGTTCTTATAGCCTCCCCCAACCCTCACCTCTCCCGCACCACCAGCACATTCCCTCCATCTTCCTCTTCCTCCCCGGAGGCCTGGCAAAGCCTCAGCAGAATGTGAGGACACTGGGCACCCTCTGCTCTCAGTTTCAGGCGCCGGAAACTGTCCAGAAGCCCCTGGGGTCTGTGTGGTCCCGGCCATGGCCCTGTGGTTTCCTTTCTGCAGCAACTGGAAGCTGGGGCGCGAGGACTCAATGGAGGATTTTTCGCAGCTCCCGAGACAGGACTACGAGGTCCTGAAGGAAAGGTGCCTGAGGGACGGCTGTCTCTTTGAGGACCAGAGCTTCCCGGCCGCCCTGCGCTCCATCGGCAGCGGGCCCCTGCTGCGGAAGCTGCCGAGCCACCTGCAGTGGAGGCGGCCTCCGGTAAGGGGCCTCTGGACCCCATGCGCGCAGACCGTCTTCCCAGGGCTCGGGGCTTACTCACTGTCATTGATCCCCACGTGAAGGGCTCCAGGGGAGTCCCCATATTCCCATTTTCCAGAGAAAATCCAGGGTGATCCTGAAAGGGGTCTAAGCACTCCCTTACCTCCTGCCTTGTAGTACACGGAACAGTCGCAGCCAGAAATATATCTCAATGTACTGCCTGGCTCCATCTGACTGACCAATACCATCTATCAGAGAGGAAGTTTAATACTCCCCTCCCCAAATCTGGCTCATGAAACACCTAAGTGAAGAAGCTACTAATCTTTACAAAAGTCTTCTTCTCTTTGTGAAATGCATCAACAATTCCTTTAAAAGGCAACTTCTTAATGTGTTGAAAGGCAACCCAGCTCCCCCAAACTTGGTAAACAAGTTGAAGATGGCTGGTGAACAGAATGAAGTCACTCTGGGCTACAAATCTCTGTCCCCTATCAGCCAACCCCATCAGAGCCTGCAACCCCAGACTTACCAAGTCTCTGTGTGTGTAAATTCCCCAGTAAGCCTCCTACACTAGATGACAGCCAAGACTCTCCTCCCAGAATCTAGGGAACTGCTGAGGTAGTGAGTTTGTCATGCACCCGACCTTGTGGTGTGGTGCCCAGGTCTCCCGTTTGCTGCGAGACCTTGTGGAAGGGGGCCCAGGCAAAGACGGAGGGATTTAGGGTGTGCCGTGGAGCAGAGACCCTCCCCTACTCTCCCCTTGACCCCACCCCCACCTGCTTCTCAGCATGGAAGCCAAAGAGGCCCGTTAGACTGGGGGTTGGGGGTGGGAAGGAGGAGTAGCAGGGAGAATAATGGGAATGAGAAGATCTCTAGGAAAAATGAGAACACCCTGGAAAACAAACGCTTCCATTTGTCACAGATACTGTAAGAAAAGCCATTTTAGGGGCAAGTGCTACTTCTCACTATCTACCCAGGGTTCTCTAGCACTCTGACTTAACACGAGCAGCAAGAAGGAATGAGAAATACAGTGGGCAGAACCCTGAAATAGCCCTGATTTCACATATGTTCTGTATCTATGTGCCCAGAAGTCTAGTTCGGGAACATGGGAAACTATGGTCACTGTAGCTCCAGGGGCTTCTTTGTTCTCCATCAGAAGGACATTTCTGTCTGTTCCTGCAGGAGCTGCACAGCAACCCCCTTTTCTATTCTGCCAAGGCCAAACGGCTGGATCTGTGCCAGGGATTGGTAGGTAAGTCCACACAGCCCCGAGACACACCTGGCACCTGTCAGCCCAGCCCAGCCAAGGCAGAGTGGGGTGGGGAGGAGGAGGTTCGAGAGATCCCAAAAGAGGAAGTGGCCACCCTGAGCTCCATCTTGACATGCTGTTGTTTGCTGGGAGAACGATCACAACTGGTCCTCTGAGGATGCATGGGAATGCCACACCTTGCCTAATAATCTTCCTCCTTAACCAGTTTCCAGGTCTAGGTTTCATCTTGGGAAAATGGACTCACTCTACCATAGTTCCTGTAATGAGTCCTCCTGGCATACCAGTCACTAGATGCTTTAGAATCTGAGCAGACCGATCCTCAACCCAACTTCCTTTTTGGAGGAAGAAGAAAAACCCTTGGCCTTGAAGGAAGGCATATGTGTAGTCATACCCATTTCACAGACAGAGAAATGGAGTCCAGAAGGGTTGACGTTTTCTCAGAAGTGCATAAATCAGTTACAGAAGCAGGATTTAGAAAAGTTTGGTTGGGTTTGGGTCCCAGTTCCTGACGTCGGGGCATATGGGAAGCTCAAAGCTAGTCTAGGAATATGGTTCAGTTCTTGGTGTCAAGTCTGATTTCCAGACGATGTTCCCTAGCCCCTGCTGTGCTCACTCACCATCTTTCTCTCTGATACAGAATTCCCTTCTCTTAAACTAGGCCACAAGTCCAGAGAGGATAGCAACTGGGACCAGGCATTTCTTGCCTGCAGTTAGTCCGCAGTAGATTCACGTGGACAACGGTAGCTTGTGCAGGCCTGTACAGTACATCCCTGCAGACACTTGTGGTCTTTGCATGTGTGTCCAGCAGATTCATGTGGATACCATGTGCTCTCTGGCTTAGGTGACTGCTGGTTCTTGGCGGCTTTGCAAGCTTTGAGTTTGCACCAGGACATCCTGAGTCGTGTTGTTCCCCTGAATCAGAGTTTCACGGAGAGGTATGCTGGCATCTTCCAGTTCTGGGTGAGTGTCCTCTGGGTGCCCCAGCCTGTAGGAGGCCATAGGAAAGAGGGTTCTGGAAGAGTCATATCTCTGCTCCCTGGGCTAACCATCCTCCATGGCCTTCTCTCCTTCCAGTTCTGGCACTTTGGAAAGTGGGTTCCGGTCGTGGTGGATGACCGACTGCCTGTGAATGAAGCTGGCCAGCTGGTCTTTGTCTCTTCCACCTACAAGAACTTGTTCTGGGGAGCTCTTCTGGAAAAGGCCTATGCTAAGTAAGACAACCGTACAAACCTTTCCCCTTTCCTTCCTGATCCTTCCCTCCTCCTCTGTCTCTGTCTCTCTCTCATCAACATTGAGGGAGGGCAAGAGGAGGCAGGGGAAGTTTATCAAGTGAGATACTGAGGCATAGCTCAGCAAATATAGAAGTGACACATCCAGGGTCTCTTATGTAAGGGTCACCCCATCGGAACAACCTTTCTGGAGTCTTACCTTTCCCTAATGGATGGACTTGTGCAGTAGGGATAGAAACCGAGTATGTATTTCTTTTATGCCCCTGGGATGGGAGGAAGGGATAGCAGACACATGCCCTGGGAATAACCAAGAAGGGGGTTCTTTAGACTTGTTTGGACTGTCCTGTCTACAGTAGAAACACCCTTCCTTCTCTCACATCTATTCCTTCCCTGGGCAGGCTCTCTGGCTCCTATGAAGACTTGCAGCGTGGACAGGTGTCTGAAGCCCTTGTAGACTTCACCGGAGGTGTGACAATGACCATCAACCTGGCAGAAGCCCCTGACAACCTCTGGGACGTCCTAACCCGAGCCACCTACAGCAGAACCCTGATTGGCTGCCAGACCCACTGGGGGGTGAGACTGGGCTGTGCCCTGGCAGGACAGCCTCCTCCCCCACTCCCCTTCCCTTCACCCACCAGCTGCTGCTCTTGCCTCAATGTATGCCCCCAGACTCCCTCAACTCCCGCACCCAGAGTCCTGATGTTCAAAACTAAATGAGCAGAGCTGAGCCCCTGGGGCAGGCAAGAACCCCGTAGAATACAGATGGTGTGCAGAGAAGGGAGCTAACATTTCTTGAGTGTCAACTACATGCAAGGCAGTTTACCAGCTCTGCTAGCTATCACTGTCTAATTTCATAACAAACAAGAACCCGGAACTGGAGTAAGAAGTCCCCAGTTTAGCCCTGCCTCCACTAATGACCATTGTGTTGCCTCACATGACTTAGCAGCTCTGAGTTGAGTTGCCCTCTGGAAAGCAGGGTGCTAATCACTGCAGAATGGCACCCTGACTTCTTCAAAGGCTCAAATGAGACTGTGGATGCTGAAGAGCTTTGAAAACTGTAGGGAAAGGCCACATAGGTCTCTCCCAACCCTCCCCATAAACCCTTGCTCCAGCCAACAGGTCCCCCCGACTTCCAGGTTAGCTGTACCCCACAGAGCACTGATAGGAGTTCTCTGTCTCTGCAGAATGAGCGGGTGCTGGAGAATGGGCTGGTGGACGGCCATGCCTATACACTCACAGGCATCTGGAAGGTGAGTGGAGCCCAGCCCCTCTGTCTCCCTTCTGCCTCTCCCTTCTCTCCAGTGCTTCTTCCCAATGCCTTACCTCATCTTGGTGAATGTTACTATCTGTGCCCAGTCTAGGGGTCAGTTGTCTGGTGGGCCTGCCGAAGCGGGTGGTGGGCTCCCCAGACCTCTGTGCCACTCTTCTCGGGTGAAATGGTGGGTTCAGGCTTTGCTGCCTCCAAGTATCATCCCAGCCTCTCTTGCCATGGGGCAGCCCCGGCCAATCGGCCATCTAGCCCTGATGGCTCAGTGGGTAAAAGAATATGCCTGCAATGCAGAAGACACAGGAGCTGTGGGTTCAATCCCTGGGTTGGGAAGATCCCCTGGAGAAGGAAATGGCAACCCACTCCAGTATTCTTGTCTGGAAAATCTCATGGACAGAGGAGCCTCATGGGCTACAGTCCATGGGATTGAAAAGAGTCAGATATGAGTGAGTGACCAAGCATATACACAGCCCTCTTATGTCTCGTAACCATTTCTTGAACTTCACTTTGCCCTGGGCTGCTAAATGATAACTTTTCTATCTGAGGTTTCCCTTCAAATTCCTGCTTCTTTCCCACATGCTCCTTTTCAACAATCTTCCAGTTTCCTTCCATTGCCCTCTACGTTTTGAGCTTTATTAAACATTGAGAGGAAGATGAACCAGACAGGGACCCTACCTACAAAGAGCTTACCATCAAGTATGGAGACAAATCATATTTGAAATCTATAGAGAAGCAAAGTAGAAGCTAAAAGAAGGAAGCAATGATGAAAGTCTTCTGGGGTTTAGAAGTAGGAGAGAAAACATTTATCTGGTTGGGTTGGAGGGAAATCAGAAAAGGCTTTATAGGGTAGGTGGCCTTGAGTTGGCCCTAAAAGATGGGTAGATTTGTGTCAGGGGAGAAGGGCCTTCCCAATGGAGGGAGCAGCAGGAGCAGAGCATGGAGATAAGGAATTAGCAGGTTGAATCTTCGAGAACTTCTGCTATTCTATAGAGGATATGACTTCCCCAAAGTTCTCCAATTCCCTTTAACTCTGGTTCAGATTTTTTCAACTCCATTCATACCTGACTTCTATCTCTTAGGTCTCCACCAATCATATTTGGTGTGTCAAGAACTTTTTCATATTTAGATAACAAAATTTATACTTTAAAATATTTATTTTTATGATTTTATATTTATTTAACAAAATTTAGCACTTAGTGTGTGATACTGTCTTAACTGCTTTACCAGTGTTAAACTCAATGCTTACGACAGTCCCATGAGTAGGTACATTAGTAAGAAATTGGGAAATGTAAAGCAATAGAAATGTATTTTTCATGATGTTTTCTAAAGCCAGATGTCTGAAATCCAGGTGTCCTTAGTACCATCTTCCCTCTGATGGCTTGGGGAGAATCCTTCTGTACCTCCTCCCACTCAGGGTGGCTCCAGCTTTCCCTAACTTCAAACGCATAGCTCCAGTCTTTGCCTCCATCTTCACATGCCCTTCTCCTCTGTCTTTCCCTTTCTCTTCTGTAAGGACATTTGTCATTGAATTTAGGACCCACACTAATCCAGGGTGATTTCATCTCAAAATCCTTAACTGAATTATACCTGAGAAGACCCTTTTTACAAATTAGATCACATTGACAGATTCTCAGTAGACATATCTTTGAATGTTCAACTCATGCAATAGATGTGACCATTAACTTCATTTCACAGATCAGGAAACAGACACAGAGAGGTTAAGTAACTTGCCTTAGGTCTCACAGCAAGTAAAACAGCAGAGCCATTTTCTCCTCTGCCAACTCCTAGGGCCTTTAGTGCTTCATTTCAAGGTCTCAGCTGCAGGCATGAATCTCACCCAGGTATCTGCAGCATTTGCTGTTGGCCCTCAGCCCAGCCACCTGAACTGTTCCTCATTTTGTGTAGGTGACCATCAGACATGGACCTGAGTATCTCGTCAGGCTGCGGAACCCCTGGGGAAAGATAGAGTGGAGAGGAGACTGGAGTGACAGGTGAATGTCTGAAACTGGCTGGGAGGGGTGAGGACGGGGTAGGTGAAGGCTGCAGAGAAGTTTGTTGTTGGCACACAAATTCCAGTGCATGCTTTTGGTCTCAGGTTGAATCAGGAAATCTTTTAGACTGTGTGGTTCAATCCCTCATGTTTATAATTATTATTATTTTTAATTGAATAATAGTTGACTTACAATGTTGTGTTAGTTTCAGGTGTACCACAAAGTGATTTACACAGACACACACACATACATATACAATGCTTAAATATACAGACCAATCTGCTTATAATGCAGGAGACCCAGGTTTGATCTCTGGGTGGAGAAGATCCCCTGGAGAAGGGCATGGCTACCCACTCCAGTATTCTTGCCTGGAGAATCCCATGGATAAAGGAGCCTGGCAGGCTATAGTCCATAGGGTTGCAAAGAGTCAGACACAACTTAATGACTAACACTTTTCACTTTCACTTAATTCATTATAATAATAAAAGTTAATATTTATTGAGAGCTTGCCAGCATTGTGCTAAACCTTTTGAATTTTTATCACTTCATTGAGTCCTCCAGACAACACTATTATAAGGTACGTGATTTCATCCCCATTTACTTATGAAGAAACTGATGCTTCAGTTCAGTTCAGTTGCTCAGTTGTGTCTGACTCTGAGATCCCATGGACTGCAGCACGCCAGGCTTCCCTGTCCATCACCAACTCCTGGAGCTTGCTCAAACTCATGTCCATCGAGTCAGTGATGCCATCCAACCATCACATCCTCTGCCATCCCCTTCTCTTACTCTCAATCTTTCCCAGTGTCAGGGTCTTTTCGAATGAGTTGGCTCTTTGCATCACGGTGGCCAAAGGATTGGAGCTTCAGCTTCTGCTTCAGTCCTTCCAATGAATATTCAGGGTTGATTTCCTTTAGGACTGACTGGTTTGATGAAGTGAATTCTTTAAGGTCTCACAGCATGACTCAAGCAAGGTCTTTGGCATCTAGTCCAGTGCTCTTTCTAGTCAGTGTACACTTGGACTTGTTGAGTCAGGGTCAGACAGATCAGGATTGGCCCCTACACTTTAATTATATTTTATGACCTCTGGGCATTCTGATTAGATGCCTACCTTTTGATTGTTTCTGCCTAAAATCAACCCTAAAGGTATGTGGGCTTTACAGGCTACAGGCTGGCATAGGGCACAGGCAGAAAGGCAGACCAAGTGTTATAGTCCTTCCCCCCTCTGGCAATGAAGATTTATAATACTTAACTCTACATATCACTTGGGGGCTTTCTTGATAGCTCAGTTGGTAAAGAATCTGCCTGCAGGAGACCCCGGTTCGATTCCTGGGTCAGAAAGATCCACTCGAGAAGGGATAGGCTACCTACTCCAGTATTCTTGGGCTTCTGTTTTGGCTCAGCTGGTTAAGAATCTGTCTGCAATGCAGAAGACCTGGGTTGGATCCCTGGGTTGAAGATCCCCTGGAGAAGGGAAAGGCTACCCACTCCAGTATTCTGGCCTGGAGAATTCCATGGAGTGTACTGTCCATGGGGTAGCAAAAAGTCAGACACTACTGAGTGACTTTCACTTTCACATATCACTTAAGAGTACAGAAACATTTTCAGATGTGCATTATCACTGAATCATTTTTATGGATGAAAAATTGGAGGCTCATAAAAATAAGTGGAATTTTACTCCTGATAGGATGTACTGCACTCTATTTATTATATTTTAATAAAGAGAATTGTCAGAGGGACTGGGTCTATGTGGAAAAATGGCATCCAAAGATATATATAAATTTTAAAGTGTTACAGAAATATAGCATCATAATGTTGTTGCTAGTGGTTTGTTTAGGAAAACAAGTGCTTGTTTTGAGAAAAAGTGATGAGTTAAATTAACTTTGTTAGCTGTGTGATCTTAAGCAACCTTCTTTGAGCCAGAAGTGTGATAAGGATTAAATAAAATGATGGACTTTATTCCATAGTGTCTAATCTGCAGTTAGTCTCATCCAAAGTGGTTTTCATTTTAAATAAATATTTTTTAAATCTAGAGATACCATTTGAGAATATCTTTCACTTCTCTTTTCATTATGTCCATAGTTCCCTTTACATCTTTGAGAACATGGAGCATATTTATAATAGGAGTTTTAATGTCCTTATCGGCTAGTTCAATCATTTTTCTCTTATTTCTAGGTCAGTTTTTATTCCTGGTCACGGATCACATTTTCTGCTTCTTCATATACATAGTAATTTTTTATTAGATGCTGGACATTGTAAATTTAGTTGGTCAGCGATTAAAATGATACTTTGAAGTTTTATTTTAGGACAGATCTAGGAAAAACTTTATTGAGGGGATAATTTGACCCCACTAGTAAGGTGTAGAATCTTTGAGTTCTTTACTAAAGACCCCATGTATTCTGTAAGGTCTTTTAACCCTGGCTGGTGGAAATTCAAATGATTTCCAACCTGGTATCAACTCTGGGAATTGTTCTCAGTATAATCCAGTCTTGTGAGGTTTCATTTCATGTATGCAGATTTCATTTTAGCCAAAGACTCAAGGGACCCCCTGTGAAGTTCTCTGAAGCTCCTTCCTTAAGTAGCCCTCTTCTCTTGGGCACTGTTTCCAGCAAATTCTAGCTGCCTTGTCCTCCCTGAACTTCAGACTGTCTCTTCCACTTAGCAAGACTGCCAGGGTCTTTCGGGGTCCACGTCCCTGCATCACTGTCTGGGGAATTAGTTTCAGGCAGGAGTCTAGTCAGTGTCAGGGCTCACTTCATTTGTCTCCCTCCTCTTGGGGCCACAGTCCTGTGCTGCCTGCTGTCTGTGTCCAAAAATGATTATTTCATGTATTTTGTCCCATTTTTAGCTGTTTATAGTGGGGAAATGATACATGAAAGCCTTACTCTTTTATGGCCAGAAATAAAGTCCAAAATGATGAGTTATGAAAAAAAGAAATAGCAATATAGATTCCAGTGGTAGTTCTGACATTTAATAACTTTGTGGCTTCAAGCAAGTGACCTGATCTCTTTTAACCTCAATTTCCTTATCTCTAAAAATGACAGTGGGGCTTCTCAGGTGGCACTAGCGGTAAAGAACCCATTGGCCAGTGCAGGAGACGTAAGAAACATGGGTTCAATTCTGGGTTGGGAAAATCCCCTGGAGGAGGGCATGGCAACCCATTCCAGTATTCTTGCCTGGAGAATCCCGTGACAGAGGAGCCTTGAGGGCTACAGTTCATAGAGACACAAAGGAGTCGGTCACAACTGAAGTGACTTAGCACACACACACAAAAATGACAATAAAAATCCCTAGTTTGTAAAGTTGTTGTTATCCTTAAATAAAATAAAACATGTCAAGAGCCTAGTCCAGAGCTTGGCTCAGAGTAAGTGATGTGTCTAGACTAAGCGACTAAGCCCATTATAGAGCATTTACTGAAGAATTTCTTGCATGTCCTTTGTAATCCATTCCTCCCCCATGAAAACATTTCTTTTCTGTTTTCAGTTCAAGTATGTGGGATCTACTGAGCCCCAAGGAGAAGATTCTGCTGCTGAGAAAAGATGATGATGGAGAATTCTGGTATTTGACACAGGGACTCAGGACACATACCCTGGCTTACATTAGGACATCCATTCAGCAGACATTTATGGGGTGCCTCATATATGCCAGGCATTTCTTTTAGGAGATCAAGAAGACCCTTTAGCAGCTCACAGCCTAGCAGGGCAATCCAACATCCACAGTCTCTGTGATAAGAGCAGAGACCTATGGCATGGAGCTCAGTGGGTGCTCAGAGCAGAACGTGGGAGTGGGCACCACCTCCTCTCTGACTGCTGTTTCTTGCCAAGCTATAAGTTACTGCACCTGTGCCCTCCAGAGCAAAGCAGTACTACCCCGCCCACCCCAAAGCCTCTCACCTCTTTTTATGAAAGGCCACCAGACATCCTGAGCTGATGCTGCTTCTGGGTGTCTGACATGAGACCCACCTGTTCCTCGTTTCCTCCGCATTTCACCCTTACTATTAACTTCCAACCGGTCCCAGGGGTCCCTCTTCTCCCCTTACCAATCCTCTTCAGACTTATTCTTAAAGAGGTCATTGAACTCAAGAGCCCTGAAAATACTATTACTTTCCTGTTACAGACAGTAAACTGGTTCAGGTGGCAAGCTTTGGGCCATAACATTAGCCTGCATGAGCGAAGAATTTTTTTATCAATAGATGACTAGGAACAGATATGTGTAATTCTCACTGAACATGTATAAATCAATGGACAGCTATGAATACCCCAATTCTGCTTTGTCACCGCCATCAGTGGCACAGGATCATTGCCCTCAGGCAACCGTTGTTGGAGGCTGCTTTCAGCCACAGAATGGGGTTTCTCCGTAGCACCACTTGCTGGTGATGGACCCTCACATTGCTCCAGCCAGCCGCACTCTCCTGGGTCAGCATGAGGGTGTGGAGGATGGGGCCCTGGGTCTGGAGAGGGTTGGGTGCCTGGTCCTTAGTTGCAGCTTCCCTCTGGTCCTGATTACTGTCATCTCCTTCATCCTTTGCACAGGATGTCGCTGCGGGACTTTAAAGCACATTTCATGCTTCTGGTCATCTGTAAACTGAGCCCAGGCCTGTTGACTCAGGAGGTGGGCCATAAGTGGTCGTACACTATGCTGGAGGGGAGATGGGAGAATGGGAGCACTGCTGGTGGTCCGATGAAGTCGCCCCGAGGTGAGTCTGTATGTGGAAGCCAGAGGCTTTCATGCCTAAAGTGGCAGTTTCTCCAGGCAAAGGTGGGGCTGCGGGCAGAGCTGTTGCCTGGGGCACCTGGCTGAGGAGGTAGGGGGCTGTGCTGGCCGAGCTGTGTGTGCTGGCCCTGAGCTGTGTCCTGCGGGAAGATGGGACACCTTTGTCCTAATTTGCACAGAGACATAGAACTCTCAGTCAAGCTGCCCATCTGTTGGGGTTGCAACTTTCTAGAGGGTGGGTTCTCTTTCCCAACCAGCCTCAGGAGGCCACGGGTGCATGTGAATAATAGAAAAGTTACATCTTCCTGTGGTTTTCGGACAAGGCCTTTGATATGCTGAAGTAACAACCTGGTTACAGGCAGGATTGAAATGAGTATTTATATTGTATGTATCAGGCCCTCTTTACTTAGAGTTTGATAGAGAAGCAAAGTGAAGGATTCCCAGGTCATCAAGTACACGAGATGAACATATATACATTCTCCAAGTGGAGTGGTTTGGGGACTGCATTCCTTTCTCCACAGTGGAAGTACTTAGCCATCTCCACGGTAGGAAAGATTAGAGGGGCAGGATCTCAGCAAGGTCACAGTGGTCTTAGCTCTGACTTTCTCTCCCCTGCAGTGTCCCCCCAAAGGCTGAAGCTGCCCATAAGCTAAGACTTGGTCCCCGTTAAAATGCAGCTGCCCTGGCACCATGGGCATCTTCTCTCCAGTTAGTTAACACAGTCACCAACCCAGGCAGTGAACATACAGGACACAAAGTCTGTGCCAGGCAGTGTGCTGGGCCAAAGCTATTAATACATGGAGAGTAACCTTTGGTCTGTGTGTCCACAAAAGAACCCGAGGTGGAGGAGGTGGGTGGGAGAGGGACAGAGCTATGGTGGAAGAGGCCCCGGCTCTGTCCAGGTGGCCCTGGAGTGGGAATCCTGGGCAGGCGCCCGGGATCTGTGCCCCTCCCTGTGGTTTGGCGAGCAGGATGCCAGGGAAACCTGTCTCACCTTGCTGTGTTTTGCCCCAGACACATTTTGGAAGAACCCGCAGTTCCTGCTGTCGGTCTGGAGGCCCCAGGAGGGCAGGAGGTCCCAGATGCTCTGCAGCGTGCTGGTGTCCCTGCTCCAGAAGCCCAGACATAGGCACCGCAACCGGAAGCCTCACCTCGCCATTGGCTTCTACCTCTTCAGGGTCAGTAGGCCTCTCGTGGGGTCTTATCCTTTCCTCCTGTTCCCTGTCCTCTTTACCATCTGTCTCTGTCTGCACCTCCTTCTTTGTCCACCATGGGTGCAAATCCTGTCTCTGATCTAGAACAAGCCACCTCCTTGCATTTGAACATCAATTTCTCCTTCTGTAAAATGGGGACAGTGATAATTATGCAAAGGGTGGAGCAGAAGAAGATCCTGTGGATAGTGCTTATCATTGTACCTGGCACAAAATTGATACAGTTAATTCTGGTTCCCTTTGCCGCCCCCCCCCCCCCCCCAAGCCAAGCTTACCTTGCCTCACCCTTTTCCAGAATTTCTAATGATGGATTACAGTGTCACTGACTAGAACAGCAAGTCTTCTGGGAAGGGCAGTGGCCTCCGGGTAGAGTCTTCTTGTAAATCGGCCTCTATTAGAATTTGTGCTTATGAAAGAGCTGGATTCACCACCTAATGAGGCTTCTTTTTTTTTGTTTTTCAGATGAGCCAGGTGAGTCGCACACTTGCCCGCTGGCCCTGGTTGGGAGTGATGTCCCCCGTGGCCGGTGTCACTGTGACTGCAGGAGCCTTATGTAAGGAGCTCTGGAAAGGGCTGGCAATAATGCCAACTGCCTGTGTGTGCAAGCACAGAACATCTGCTGTTCTTTTTTATCCAAGGACCCCCTAAAGTCCCTATGCCTCCGTAGAGAGGTCTGAGGCTGATGCAGAACCAATAAATTTTAGAATTTATTAAATCTCTACATAAATACCTAGGGCAAATATTGCAGACTGTCACAGCAGAGGAAGAATGATAAATCACAATCTTGTCTGAGTTATGAAGCCCATAATAAAATAGATCTATAACAGAGGGGACAACAGGAGACCATACAGCCCACTGCCTAGGAAACAGGGACAAAGGCTTGGGAAAACAAAACAGAAAACACAGGCAGGGAACAAGGATAGCTCTGTGTTTCAGCTGCAGTGGCAGCCTAGAGGGATCAGTTAAGAAGGCCTGAGCTATCCTGGCCTCTGAAGGATGGCAGCTATTATTTTGTTTCTCAAAGAAAACAGGAGTGAAAAACTTAATTTTCTCAGATTAGACTGATTAGAGTAAAAGGATTTTTATAAAGAAACCATTTTGCATTGGGTGTCTTAGTTCGGTTTGGGCTTTTTTCTTTTCTTCTCTCCCGAGGGAATACTGAGTGCTTCCAAAGTTACCTATTAATTTAAAAAGAAAAAGTTATTTATATCAAGCCTATTCCTAAATAGAATTTAGGTCAACCTACAATAAAAGGTGTAAACAGAGCAAAACCATGAACCAGTTATAGAATTCAACTGGCGAGAAGAAAGTTATAAATGGACAAGGGAGAAGGAAGCAATTGATTCTACCAGGAACACTCCACATAGGACAGTTACTACAACTGGTTGTAAAAGTGAGTTCTGAGATTCCTGGAAACCAGGGCAAAGACAGCAAATGGACTGATTCTCTAGTTCTCATTGTCTCAATAAGAAAGCAAGCATGACCAGGAGATACATTTTGTTTCCCCAGCCCTGAGTGGAATCTGGGAAATGTCATTATGTGGTAGGTAGTGTCTTTATCAGCAAATGTATGCATCCCCATATGGACCACCCCTCCCTCCATAGCCCTGCATGAGAGCCAAGGGAAGAGGAAGTGAGAGAGAAAAATAGGGCCAGAGAGGGAAGTAAAAGAGGGAGGGAAAGAGAAAGAGAGAATAAAAATATGTTGTAAAAACAAAACACAAACCAGACCTCTGATTGGGTCTTCTGGATTTTGGCCAGTCCTCTTTCTCTTTTATGAGGCTGTATTCCCTGAGATAGTGTGGAATGTCCAGGTGATCAGTATGGAGGGAGATGGCTGGTGGTATGTGTGTACCTGTGACCATAATCATGTCATAATCAACCTTGAAACTGTAGCACATACCTAGAGGCAGCATCAGGAAGGATCTAGAACTTGAGCAATGGGGCTCAGCTGCCCTGAATTCCTTTCCTGGCAGAGACTCTTACCTGCTAGGTAACTGTGTGCAGATGACCTAACTTATCTGAGCCTCAGACCCTCTACTGTAATGTGGGTGTGTAGACACAGTGACATTCCTCACCTCATTCTATGCATGATATTGTTTTAACACAAAGTCAAATCAAATGACCTATGTATTCAGCCTCATGGAAGGTTCCAGCAGAGGTACCTACTCAGCACATGTTCTGATGTTTTCTCTCCACTCCTCACCCCTCCACGGGAGCAGGTGGCATTTGGCAAATTAGAGGCCACTTTAGTCCTGGCTCCTGGACAAGGTGTCCAGGCCTGACCACAAGCCCTGGGTGATCACCTCAACCGTTTCCCTCTGTCCTCCATTTACAGAGCTTTGAAGCCCATAAGAAACTGTCTTCTGAGTTCTTCTGGAAAAATGCTTCCCTGAGTTGCCCTGCGACATTTCTCACAGAGAAGGAAGTGAGCCAGGAACTGTGGCTGGAGCCAGGGAAGTACGTGATCGTGCCCTGCACATCTGAGGCCCGCCAGGAGTCTGAGTTCGTCCTCAGAGTCTTCTCCAGGAAGCACATCTTTTAGTAAGGGCCAGGCCTCTCCCAGACATTGGGGTCCACTTGGGCCAAGGGAGGGAGAATAAGTGGAAAATGGTGGAGGATGGGGCCTCTGTGACCACACAGAAGAGAGACAGGGCGAGCCCGAGAGCAAGACAGCTCTCTGCATGGAGACACCTTCACTTCTTCCTTCCTACTCTCCTAACAAATGAACACTCTGCTAGAGAAAAAGCTAGAACAGGCCTGGGCCCTGCCCTCCAGGAGCTCAAAGTCTGGAAAGGACATAGATATGTGAGCAGTTATTTAGGTTGCACTTCATCTGGGGCAAGTGTTTATTTGCCCAGGGTGTTAGGAGAACATCAAGGAGGAGCATCTGAGCCAACTTTCAATGGTCCTGGGGGAAGCAGGGGTGGCTTCATGGAGGTGGTGATTGCTACAGGAGGCACAGGGATTGTTTAGATGAGGGAGGCTGTCATCAACCATCGGGCTCAGACAATTCTATATACATACACCCCAGCCAAACTTATAACAGGCCTACCTTAGGTTTAGTTTTGGACCACTGCAATAAAGCAAATACTTCATTAAAGAGAGTCACAGGGGTTTTTGGTTTTCCAGTGCATATAAAAATTATGTTTACACTGTACTGTAGTATTGTGCAATAGCTTTGTGTCAAAAAAAACCCCAATGTGCATACCTTAAGTAAAAAATACTTAATTGCTAAAAAATGGCGAGTATTGTGAGCATTCAATGAGTTAGAATCTTTTTGCAATAGTAACACTGATCACAGATCACCATAACAAATATAACAATGATGAAAAGCTTGAAATATTGTGAGAATTACCAAAATGTGACAGAGACACGCAGTGAGCAAATACTGTTGGAAAAATGGCGCCCGTAGACTTGCCCGACACAGGGTGGCTGCCAACCTTTAATCTGTGAAAAATACAGTTAAGTGAAGCACAGTGAAATGAAGTAGGCCTGTATTTTGCCAAGGATTGTTTTGACATGACTGCCCTTCAGTACTTAGGACCCAGTTCTTCTTCTTTCATGTTTTGGGCGTAGGTAGTTTAACTTGGTCCTGGGTCTCACTGCCTTGTGAGACTTCTGAGTCTTAATGTGTGCGTGGAAGTAGCTAGATGAGGGCAAGGGGGAGGAAAGGGCACATGGAGTGGGGGTGGGGGGCTCATCCCGAGCAAATGCAGGGGGTGAGAGCGCAGGGCAGATGGAGAAGTACCGCCGAGTGCTGAGCCGTGTGCCAGACTGCACACTTCAAGGGCAGGTGGGGCATGAGGTGGAGCCGGGCAAGGCCCGCATGGTGCATTAGCTAAGGAACTGGGAAGATGAGGGAGGGTGTTGGCCAAAAGGTTCCCAAGGCTATCCCCAAGAAGTAAGTCTGTCTTTTCTCCCTTCTCAGTGAAATTGGCAGCAATTCCAGTGTCATCTTCTCTAAGGTGAGTTTTCAGGTGGATTTCCACGTGACTGGATCGTTCACAAAGCCAGGGGGGTAGGTTTCTCCCCTCATGTTTAGGGTTTAGGGAGACGAGGTCCACAGATCCTGCAGGCCCTACTCTACGGCACACGTATGCGTGCTCAGTTGCTTCAGTTGTGTCCGATTCTTTGGACCCTATGGACTGCAGCCTCTGTCCATGGAATTCTCCAGGCAGGAATACTGTAGTGGGTTGCCATTTCCTCCTCCAGGGGATCTTCCCAACCCAGGGATCGAACTGGAGTCTCCTTGTCTCTTGCATTGCAGGCAGATTCTTTACCACTGAGCCACTGGGGAAGCCCTCTATGGCACATATATTGTGTTATCTATCATGCCCTAAAAGTCCTCAGATTCTGCTGTTTTTGTACCAGGAGAACTGCCCTTCTGATCAGGTCCTTGGTCTTGAAGGCCCAGAGCCCTTGTGTGTGAGTTACACATCCATGCTCTTATTTCTCTCTACCTGGTATTTCTTCTGCCCCTTTCACGGTTTGCTGCTTCCCCCAAGCCACTGAGGGAGAGAAACAAGGGATGTGTGTGAAAGCTATGGTAGAAAATTCAAAGCGGTGCTCAAGGTCAAATTTATAGATTTCAGAGGCCTGGGGGCCATGACCCATTAGTGTATGCATGAGAGTCCATCTGTCCAGGGAATGACCTTGTCCTTCTGTATGTCTGTTGCTATAGGAAATCATAGACCAAAGTGAAGGGAAGGATGAATTCTTCACCAAACTCTTTGAAAAGGTAAGTTGACCAGGGGAGGTAACGAGGAGCAGGGGACACTGTGGCGCCTCTAATTTCATGAAGAATGGGTTTGTCGCTACTTGATCCTGTGTATAAGTTGTGATTTAAGGCTTCCTAGTGCTCAGATAGCCACTTTTCAGGAAAGCCCTCAAGTTTTCAGACAAATGAGTAGAGCCGTTGTTTTCAGAAGCCTCTTATAAAATTCGTATCTGCTCTTGGAAGCTACCTTGATTTTCTGTGGGAGAAACAACTTCAATTTTCAATCCCTAAAAAAATGGAATATGGCAGGGGTGAGACTCAGTGTGGGAGGGGAGGGTGGAGCGTGGCCATGATGAGCCCTGGGGTGTCTGGAGGAAGGAAACCCAGGGAGAAAGATCCCGTGGGTGGTCCCCTGTGGAGGGTGGGACTGGTAAGAGGCACTGGGGAAGAGGAAGGCTACCCACCTGGTGGCCTTTCAAGTTCTTTCTTTGGACTGACCCAGGTCTGAGCACCAGCAGAAAGCCACCCCATTCTTAACTTGTAGGACAGTAAATCCAGTTAGGAACAGGGCAAGAAATCTGGATCTGACATCAGAGAGATGTCATTAAAACTGGAAGAACATGAACTTCCTACGTTAGTAACACTCCTGATTTAATTCACAAGTTGCCTGCCTTCCCATCTTTTCTCATTTTCACACTGGCTTTTGCTTAGTGTAGTCAGAGAGGCTACATCAAAATCTTCTTTGGATTGTTTTGAAGAATTTTCCTCCATGACAGGGGTTTCCAAACATTTTCTGCTGCAGTCCTTTTATCAAATGGAATCTCATAGAGAATCCTACAATATATAAAACAGATAAATATAAAGGTATCATATCCATTTTATAAGTTCAAATTTATGGTACTTACATTTCATTAATGTTTTAAAGTCAAATGTCCATGTAAAAAGTGGCTTCTGATGAAGTCTAGAATGGAAATCTGGACTCTTGGCTAAGGATAGTTAAATAAGAATAAAATTGAAACTCAATTGCTAAATTTTTGCAGCATCTCTATAGAACCCAGTTTGAGAAACACCTGTATTAGTCTACCTCTTAAGAGTCCTGCCCTGCTGGGGCACTCTGAATTTGACACCCAATTAAACTGTTGTTGAAGTTCTTATGAAATTTTGGATTTAATTATGTGTCTAGTCAAGTCCTTATGTATAAGAAAACAGTGTCACTTATTCTGCCCAGAAATGGCATATGTGCTGTGCTAAGCAGGTGTGGGAGAGGCCTTTCCCAGCCCTGCTTATCTGTGGGTTCTACATCTAATAAGCCTTCAGGAATGACGATTTTCTCCTGACCCTCTGCTTCCACTTCAGTATCCAGAAATAAATGCGATCCAACTGCAGAATATCCTGAACCACATGCCCTGGTCAGGTGAGTATTTCAGTCATTCCTGTTGGACTCAGGGGACACAACTTTCCTGAACTCTGGGTCTGCTTCTCTTTCTCCTGGTGGGCCATGTGAATGCCCACTGGTCTCCCCAGCAGCTGTGTCCTACACCAGGGTGGGTCGTGTGGTCTGACAGAGGTAGAGGAATTTATGCAGCTTGGAAAATAGCTCTTTTTTTTTTTTTTGCTTAGTTGGGTGTGTAGAGATACATGGTAGAGAAAATAAAGATTTCTGCTAGTTTGCTAGTTTGAGAAGAAAAGCTGAGTATTCCTTTCTTGGCTTAGAAACTCCGTGTGGAAGAATAGCACTCATTTCTTCAACTCAGCAAATAAATAATTAAGTATTGAGTAGCTTACCGGGGAGATCTCTGATGAGCTCATATTTAAATTGATTAACCTACAAAACTCTGATAGAAGGGAGCACATCTCATGGGAGAACTTCGGTGTGGGTGCCTTTGTGTGAAGCCTGGCATAAATCATCAGAAAAGCTTAAAGCCCATCCAAAAGTATATTATATGTAGATTTTGAATGAGAAGAACATAATTTCTCCGGGCAAGAGAATGAACCTCAAAATGAAAAAAGTAAACCAAACAATTGAAGGGTATTTGATTGCTTCTCTTTTATACAAAGCCAAGACTTCAAACCCAAACAAACTCAGAAATTGTATAATTTCCAGATGGTTTCTCAAAACCACACTCGAATATCATAAAAGGGCCAGAAGGCAAGGCTCTAGAAATGATAGAATATGAGATGTGCCCCCTCCCTACCCCTCATCCAAAAAAAAAAATTCTATGGAAATTATCTAAAAGAGATGGCTTCTGCGCATTTAAATTCTAAAAGAATGAATGGACGCATTGCTTTCACTTATTCCTGTGAGAGGGTTTCTGGCGGACAGGTCAAAGAGCTCCTAAGATTCTGGCAAAATAGTTGGTGAAGTCTCCCATAACAAGTGATGAAGCGGGGGTTGGAAAGTAGCAATATGATTCAAAATTTTAGCATCAATCCCAAGAATTATATAAATATGAAACCAGAGGGATAATTCTGTTATGGATCAGAGTCTACATGTTTAGATACTTAGATGAATCTCTGTATTCTGCCCTTGGTCCCCCTACACGTCCTCGGCTTTTATCAATGGCTTGGAAGAAGACAAGACACGAAGGCTTATCAGATCTGCAGATGGCACAGAGCTGGGAGGAATCATTAATAGACAACAGAATTGAAATTCAGAATGTTCACCACAAGCTGTGCCCAAGCCAAAAAGATGAAACGCAGTCAGGGTGATAATTAAAAACTGCCATTTTGTAATTTTTAAAAAATAGGTTGCACAAGTTCATAACAGAAGAGACCTCATCTTTGTGGCAGTTTATTTGAAAGATATCTGATTAATTCAGTTGACCTTGAGCTTAACATGTGCTAATAGTTTTAAGTGGCTGCTAAATAAGCTAATCCAAATTCAGGCAGTACTTAATGGAAGCTTTAGATGTGTGTTTTTGAAATCGTGTTCCAAGAAATGTTAGAAACCAAAAGGTTTTAGTGAGTGTTCCATGAAATAAAAAGGGTTAGGTTCTATCGTCAATTGTGCTTAGGAAATTAGGTTTTAGTGAGTGTTCCATGAAATATAAGGGGTTACATTCTATGGTCAATTGAGCTTAGGTAATTCTGTGTTAAACAAAATTTCAATGTTGTCTCCTCTATACCGATCACGTGCTAAGGTACATGATAATGGAGAAAAGGCTTGTAGATACAAAATATTTCAAATGTATTTAAACTCAAAACCCTTTCTCTGCAAAACATCTCCCCTGGAACCTAATTTGGGAAATGCAGACTGAAAATTTTGGAAATGATAGACCCACTGTTCTCTGCTTAATCCAATTGCAGCTACAGGAGTGTGTTCCAGTCTTGGTATCACATTTTAGGGAGATGCTGGCAAAGCATAGCTCATGGAAGAGGGAGGTGAGAGTTTAGAAACCATGTCATCTGGGGAAGCGTTGGAGAAACGTTTAGATATTTAGAATGGAGGGGAGATGTCAAGGAGGGGACAGATAGTTAATTTTGCTTTTCTGGAGGTAAAACTAGGGCTAGTGAATGAATGAGAAAAGAGGTTCCTTTGGAATTAAATGGGAGAAGGCAATGGCACCCCACTCCAGTACTCTTGCCTGGAAAATCCCATGGATGGAGGAGCCTGGTGGGCTGCCGTCTATGGGGTCACACAGAGTCGGACACAACTGAGGTGACTTAGCAGTAGCAGTTGGAATTAAATGAGAAATTTCCCCTGACTTGGAGCTATGGATTCACGTGAAAAAGAGAGGTCCCATCACTGACAGGAGCACTGTCAAGATGTCTGAGGCTGTCTCCCAGTTTGGGTGGGAGCTTGAACAAGTTGCTCCTTCAGGCTGGGTAGTCTGTGACTAGCTGACTACCTGCCTCTGCCACTCCCAGTTACAAAATGTCACGCCTGTGCCACTCCACCGGGTACAAAAGGCCATGTTCATCTGTCCCACTGTGTAAGCCAGAATGTTCTCTGCAGGGTTTTACTGTTTTCCTTGGGGGTGGGAATCACTCCCTGCACCCCCAGCCCCCAAGCCTTTTCTCTCTGTCTCCACTGCTCTTACTCTCCCCACTCCCAAGATAAATGATGCTCCTTGGAACCTACAGAGTGTCTAGACAGCACTGCCTCTTCCTGTTCGGAAAAAGGGCCATGCAGTCCCAGGGCCACTCTCATGTAGACTCTTTCTGTTCCTTCACAGGTCTAGGAAGCAAACAGCCTTTCTTCAGCCTCGAGGCCTGTCAGGGTATCCTGGCCCTGCTGGATGTATCCTTCCAGGTTTGTGGGTAGATGCATTCTGCTATTGGAGAGCTTTGCCCTGGAGCCAGACTGCCTGGGGTTGAAATCCAGCCCTAGCACTTAACTAACCAGATGGTCAACACTGAAATCAGATTGATTATATTCTTTGCAGCCAAAGATAGAGAAGCTCTATACAGTCAGCAAAAACAAGGCTGGGAGCTGACTGTGGCTCAGGTCGTGAACTCCTTATTGCCAAATTCAGGCTTAAATTGAAGAAAGTAGGGAAAACCACTAGACCATTCAGATATGACCTAAATCAAATCTCTTATGATTATACAGTGGAAATGAGAAATAGATTTAAGGGACTAGATCTGATAGACAGAGTGCCTGATGAATTATGGACGGAGGTTCGTGACATTGTACAGGAGACAGGGATCAAGACCATCCCCAAGAAAAAGAAATGCAAAAAAGCAAAATGGCTGTCTGAGGAGGCCTTACAAATAGCTGGGAAAAGAAGAGAAGCAAAAAGCAAAGGAGAAAAGGAAAGTATTCCCATCTGAATGCAGAGTTCCAAAGAATAGCAAGGAGAGATAAGAAAGCCTTCCTCAGCGATTAATGCAAAGAAATAGAAGAAAACAACAGAATGGGAAAGACTAGAGATCTCTTCAAGAAAATTAGAGATACCAAGGGAACATTTCATGCAAAGATGGGCTCGATAAAGGACAGAAATGGTAGGGACCTAACAGAAGCAGAAGATATTAAGAAGAGGTGGCAAGAATACACAGAAGAACTGTACGAAAAAGATATTCACGACCCAGATAATCACGATGGTGTGATCACTCACCTAGAGCCAGACATCCTGGAATGTGAACTCAAGTGGGCCTTAGAAAGCATCTCTACGAACAAAGCTAGTGGAGGTGATGGAATTCCAGTTGAGCTATTTCAAATCCTGAAAGATGACGCTGTGAAAGTGCTGCACTCAATATGCCAGCAAATTTGGAAAACTCAGCAGTGGCCACAGGACTGGAAAAGGTCAGTTTTCATCCCAATCCCAAAGAAAGGCAACGCCAAAGAAGGCTCAAACTACCACACTGTTGCACTCATCTCACACGCTAGTAAATTAATGTTCAAAATTCTCCAAGCCAGGTTTCACCAATATGTAAACCGTTAACTTCCAGATGTTCAAGCTGGATTTAGAAAAGGCAGAGGAACAAGAGATCAAATTGCCAACATCTGCTGGATCATCGAAAAAACAAGAGAGCTCCAGAAAAACATCTATTTCTGCTTTATTGACTATGCCAAAGCCTTTGACTGTGTGGATCACAATAAACTGTGGAAAATTCTTAAAGAGATGGGAATACCAGACCACCTGACCTGCCTCTTGAGAAACCTGTATGCAGGTCAGGAAGCAACAGTTAGAACTGGATGTGGAACAACAGACTGGTTCCAAATCGGGAAAGGAGTACGTCAAGGCTGTATATTGTCACCCTGCTTATTTAACTTATATGCAGAGTACATCATGAGAAATGCTGGGCTGGAGGAAGCACAAGTTGGAATCAAGATTGCTGGGAGAAATATCAATAACCTCAAATATGCAGATGACACCACCCTATGGCAGAAAGTGAAGAACTAAAAAGCCTCTTGATGAAAGTGAGAGAGGAGAGTGAAAAAGTTGGCTTAAAGCTCAACATTCAGAAAACTAAGATCATGGCATCTGATCCCACCACTTCATGGCAAATAGATGGGGAAACAGAAAAAACAGTGTCAGACTTTTATTTTGGGGGGCTCCAAAATCACCGCAGATGGTGATTGCAGTCATGAAATTAAAAGATGCTTATTCCTTGGAAAGAAAGTTATGACCAACCTAGATAGCATATTGAAAAGCAGAGACATTACTTTGCCAACAAAGGTCCGTCTAGTCAAGGCTATGGTTTTTCCAGTAGTCATGTATGGATGTGAGAGTTGGACTGTGAAGAAAGCTGAGCACCGAAGAATTGATGCTTTTGAACTGTGGTGTTGCAGAAGACTCTTGAGAGTCACTTGGACTCCAAGGAGATCCAACCAGTCCATCCTAAAGGAGATCAGTCCTGGGTGTTCATTGGAAGGACTGATGTTGAAGCTGAAACTCCAATACTTTGGCCACCTCATGCGAAGAGTTGACTCATTTGAAAGGACCCTAATGCTAGGAAGAATTGGGGCCAGGAGGAGAAGGGGATGACAGAGGATGAGATGGCTGGATGGCATCACCGACTCGATGGACATGAGTTTGGGTAAACTCTGGAAGTTGGTGATGGACAGGGATGCCTGGCGTGCTGTGATTCATGGGGTTGCAAAGAGTCGGACACGACTGAGCGACTGAACTGAACTGAACTGAACTGATGAGTGACAGAGTCCTCATGTGTAGCCTGGGGTGGTGTTAAGGCCTATCCTGTAGGATTGGTATGCAAATAAGATAAAGTGCTAAGGACAGAACTGTCACTGAATCATTGAATGAGTGATCAATATCCTAGTGGCTCAGACATAAAGGATCTGCCTGTAATGCAGGACACCCAGGTTTGATCCCTGGGTCAGGAAGATCCCCTGGAGAGGGCATGGCAATGCAATCTAGGATTCTTTCCTGGAGAATCCCATGGACAGAGGGGCCTCGCAGGCTATAGGCCATAGCGTCTCACAGAGTCGGATATGACTGAAATGACTTAGCATGCATGCATTGTTATTAATAACAATGAGTTTATTTCCTAAGAGTGAGGATGAGGCAGCTGCAGGGTGGTGGATAGTAACACTTCTCTGGGTGACAAGAAGCTTTTAAAGGAGCCTCAGGGTTCTGAGTTTTCCTTTTCCTGATGGGGCAGCAGCTGCCCCCGTTTATAGATCAGGAAACCAGAGCTTGGAGTTCAGTGACCTGCCGAGAACTCAGTTTTCCTCATTCTCAACCCTGTGATTTTTCTAGCAAACCTGCTTTTCTAAGTGGACAAGTTAACTAGAGTTTAATTACCCACACTACAGAGAGGCACATAGAATGGATAGTGTGAAGAGGGTTGCAAATACAAAGAATCTTGTTAGCAACTTCTCAGAGGCCAGGGGCGATGGGGGATGGTGGTCAGATGTGCGGGCTTTGGGGCAGGCCCCAGCCTTGTCACCAGATGTATGGACTTGGACAAGATCATACTCGCTGAGCTCTCATTTCATCATCCATAGCAGGGGGAGGTTAGTACTTACCCCAAATTCTAGGTGAAAATGAAGTTCCATAGGTCAAGTGTGTAGCTCAGCACTAGGCCCACCATCAGGGCTCCAATAGAACTGGCATGTGGTAGTATTTTTGACCCAGTCTCTCTGACATGGGGGGACTTGGACATGGTCTACAGAGCCAACCATTCAGCTGTTAACTTGTCACAAAATGACTAAATATAAAAGGCCTCCTCATCCACCCTTGTGCCTGAATCCATCCATAAGTTAGCTTTAACAACAGTGAAAAAATATTTACTATGTTTTATTTAAACTGTATCAAATCGGCCACGTCAGAACAACCTGTTTCACTAAATGGAAGCTGTTGTCATCACCATCATCCCCACCTCTCCTCCCAGAGTTGCTGTGTTCCAGCTCATTCTGTTCTTTCCTAGCAAGGGCCAGGGAGCCCTGGGCTGGACTGACCAGCCAGGCGAGGCAAACTAGGGATGTCCGACATTGACTGTGGTGCCCCAAATTGCTCGTGGCTCCATGAAGGGCCCATCAGTGCCTCCAGAGGTGGGCATGAAACTCCTGTGGTGGCCTTGACCTTAACCCTGCTATCAGCTTAACGCATCCGGCACTGTGAGTATCCAGGAATTCAGGGACCTGTGGAAGCAGCTGATGTTCTATCAGGTGAGAACAAGTGTTTAGCCCGCCTCCCGCAGGATGGTGCAGAAATGGCAATTCTGCAAAACTTGTAAAAGACTTCTCTCCCTTTCAGCCCTTTCTACTGTTAGGTAGTTGGAATGGGAAACAAGAGTCCAGAATGGTGGTGGCTAAAAGACAAGGAAGGGAAAAGCCCACAAAAATAGAGCAAAGAAAGGTCCAAGGAATGGAGTGAGGACCTCAGGTAGAACCAACAGCACTCCTGGCTAGCCCAAGTTACATAGGGCAGGCCCGGGGGGAGGAAAAAACATATAAAAAGAGGAGCCAAAGGGCAAGGTCTCCCCCTCTCTTCTCTTTGCGTCTTTGGGTTGGCATGCCCTCACACCTTGAGGATATATTTTCCTGCTATTTTCTAAATAAAATTGAGCTGTAACATGGAGCTGTAACACTGATCTGTCTAAGAGCTCTAACACGGTCTGTTTGAGACCTATGACATGCGAGGGCTCTAATGTCTGCTGCTTCAAATTTTTGTTGAGACGAGACAGAACCGAGGAGAATACACTTGCCTGACACTACCCAATCACTCACCCCGTCTTCCAAAGTGTCCTTTTAGTGTTTCCTCCTTTCTCTCCCAAACCCAGAGAGCCTGTTGCAATAGTCTTCTGAATTTTGAAAATGACATCTGATCATGTTGCCTCCTTCCTTACCTAACTAAAAGGAGGAGACTCCCAGTGGCCTTCAGATCAAGTTCACACCCCTTAGCATGGCATTTGGAGTCCTTCATAAATTGGTTCCTGCCTACTTTTACAGTCGTTGCTCACAACCCTCCTCCTGTCTCCTGAGTCATCAGGTTAGAAGCCCTTCAAAATTTGGATAATTCACTTAGATTAAGCATGTTTATCTGTATCCTGACTCTCCATCCCTCATGACAGAAAGACTGCCCCCTCTTACAGCCTAAAGGACAACTGGGACAGGGGTTGGGATCCCAGCCAGGAGACCCCAGCCTGTTCTTGTCTGGGTAGCTAGGCCCGAAGATAGAGCCTCACGCTCACTAGCAGTCCTGCAGGCTTGACACTGGGGTGTAAGGGGCTCTCAGCAGGTGCTTGGAGATGCCTGGCTTCCTCAGCCTTTGCTGTGTATTCTTCCCAGGAGGTTTTCCACAAGCAAGACACTAACCAGTCAGGATCCCTGAATTGGGCCCAGCTGCAGGCTGCCATGAGGGAGGCAGGTAGGCAAACAGCAGGCTGGGAGTGGGGCTGGGGGTGGGGCAGGGGTTCGTGACATCCTGGTGGTGGTTTAGTCACAAAGTCGTGTCCGACTCTTGTGACCCCATGGGCTGCAGCCTACCAGGCTCCTCTGTCCATGGGATTTTCCAGACAAGCGTACTGGAGTAGGTTGCCATTTCCTTCCCCAGGGGATCTTCCTGACCCAGGAATCAAACCCAGGTCTACCTGCATTGCAGGCAGATTCTTTACCGATTGAACCATTAGGGAAGCCTACAGTCATTCTAAAGAGCAGAGTTACTCCCTGAGTTCAGAGGCCCAAAGATGAGGATCTGTGATTAACTAAAACATGGATTATTATCAGTATGTTCACAGCTAACATTTGCTGAGGGCTAGCACACCCACACTTTAGTCTTTGCCAAGACCCTGTCATAATCCCCACTTTAGAGAGGAAGAAATAGCAGCTCACATGAGTTAAGTTACCTGGGGCTTACCTCCAGGACTCCCAGACTCCAAAACAGATTCTCTTGACCACTAAGCAGACTGCCTCCTGCCTGGAAGGCCAGTAACCTGCTTGATCAAGAGATCCTTCTGGTTGCCTAGGGGACAGGGACAGAGAATGGAGAGAAAATAAGATTAATAAACTGTGATTAATTCACAATGAACCCTGTCAAGACCCTGGGCTATTAGGATTCAGGTCCTGGAGGTGGAGGAACAATTTAGGGGTGTCAGGTGGGAGGGGAGCTAGGTGTGAGGTCCCAGCACCCATGGCGGGAGCCTGTGTTCCATGCAGGAATCGCGCTCAGTGATGATGTCTGTCAACTGATGCTTATCCGCTACGGCAGCCCTGACCTCCAGATGGACTTCGTCAGCTTTGTCCACTTGATGCTGCGTGTGGAGAACATGGAGGGTGAGCTGGTGGGAAGGAGGGTGGACCCGGGCTTCCTCTGCTCTCCCCGTGGATTGCCCACCTGTCCCCAGTTCAAGCAAAAAGAGGACGGCTTCCAGTGCAGGGAACTCTGGGGAAAGCTGGCTCTGTTTCTGTGAAACCTGGCTGCATCTCCCCAAACTCACAGATGCCTTGTCTGTTCCAGGGCAGAGGTGTGGGGCGGCTCGCTTAGAACAAGTGTGGCACGTGTGGGAACCCAAGGCCAAAATTGGGTTCCCGGGTGAGGGGATGTATGGGAGGAGCTAGTCCCTTACGTTTCCAACACACACACACACACACACACACACACACACACACACACACACACACACACACACACACACACACACACTAACTGTGTTCCTTTCTGCTGCATTTTCACAGAAGTCTTCCAAAACTTGACCCAAGATGGCAAAGGGATATACCTCCAGAAGTCAGAGGTAAGACCTTCTCCATGGGATTGAGTCTCATCGTCTTAGGGAGTGGTGGCCAGTACAGGTCCAGGGTCTTGCGAAGGAGAAGGGTGCTGGGGACCCTTCATTCTGCTGAGTTCAGGAGGCAGCACTGAATTCATTCATTCAGGCATTGTTTTGATGGGGCACCCGCTGTGTGCCAGGCACACGGGAAGGTATAAGTGTTTGTTGAATGAAGGAAGTGATAAGCTGAGGGGAAAACAACTCTGTGTCTGACACTGATTATCTTCCCTGATGACTCAGGTTGCATGGATTTACTGAGCACCTTCTATGGGCCAGATGTGGTGTTAGATGGTGTTTGCTGCATAGACATTGGAGTCTGGAGTTGAATCATCTGCCCTTTCTTTCTCAAACATTCTCTGGGACTTCCCTGGAAGGCCAGTGGTTAAGACTCTGTGTTTCCACTACAGGGGGCACAGGTTTGATCCCTGGTCGGAGAACTAAGATATCACATACAGGGTGGCCAAAAAAATAAAACACATTCTCTGTTTGAGCTGCTTAGGAAGGAACTGATAAAAGCTGGGGTTTCTCTCTTGACCCCAGATGTCCATTTTATGGAATAGCCTTCTTCCCTGGTGGGCTTCCCTGGTGGCTCAGCTGGTAAAGAATCTGCTGCAAGATGAGAGACCTGGGTTCAATACCTGGGTTGGGAAAATGCCCTGGAAAAGGGAAAGGCTACCCACTCCAGTGTTCTGGCCTGGAGAATTCATTGGACTATATAGTATAGTCCATGGGGTCACAAAGAGTTGAACACGATTGAGTGACTTTCACCTGCTAAGATATAGGGACCCACAGCGTATGTCTACCCTCAATCACTCCCAAGTTTGAATGTGAAGGTGGGACGCAGCTGGAGAGGCAATGGTTTTAGAACTCCTGGGCCCATCCCCAAGCAAAGGTCCCAAGACCACCTCCTGATCTCAAGCAGTCCTTCCATAGCAGCAGACTCAGCATTGAGAGAGCAGGACAGTGTCAGTGTGGCAGTCGACACAGGATAGCCCACAGCTTGAGGAGGCGTCTAAAAATCAATGTGCTATCACAACAAGAGAACGGACTGTTACAAGCCAAAGCATCCCTTTTAACCATCTGTGGGCAGATCATGATATACCTCTGGGCCTCAGCTTCCCAATACGTGAGATGAGCTGGCTGAGCGAGGTGGTCTCTAAGAGTCTCTGCAGCCCTGACCATCTCTGGTTCCTTAAGGAGATCCTCAAGGTCATTCAAGGTAGTCTGAAGGGAGTAGCAGCCAACTTGTTGGGATTTCACTCTGGGGTTTTCTCTGATCCCTTTGGTAACATCACCATTATCACCTTCACCATCACCAGCATCAGCATCACCCTTTTTATGTAATTGGCCCAGGGTGTGGCCTCTCCAGAGATCCCCACTGTGTGAGTTAGAGGGACCATTCATCACACGCACATAAAGCTGTCAGACCAATGGGCGCATAAATGTAAACATGTAGAATATGCTCTGATGGATCTCTGCTGCCCAATCGGTCCACACACCTGTGCACTGCTATCAAGAGTGTGCCAAGTTGAATTCATGGGGGAAAATTGCATTGCGAATTGAATATAGAATCAACCTGCATCTCTGGCTATCATCATTCACAGGCACCAGGAGAAGTCAAGGTTGATTATATTTCAGGTTGATTTATACTTACCACCGGATGGTGTGGTCCCTCTGGCTAAGCCATCCGTTAATGTCCTGTCTCCATGGCTTCCCAAGAGTGAGGGGGAGAAGGCCCCAAGTCCAGTCACCAGGTGACTGAGAGATGAAGCATCCTTAACTGAATGTCAGAGATGGGTCTGAATGGACTGTAACTTGCTTCCCTGTTATTCCAGTGGCTAATGATGGCTCTGTACTGCTGAGAAGGCTGGAAGCTCACTGATCCTCACTGAGGACTCTGCATATGGACCAAAGGTGGCCTTTAGCTGAGACCAACCCACATTCAACCCACCTACAATTCTTCAGGACCGTGTCTCCAGCCATCACCTTCTCATCTGGGAGGATGGGCAGCATACAAAAAGAGAAGTGAGGGAGTAAAGATTGCCTTGGGGTTGTCAAGACCAGCTCTTTTCCCCAGTCACCACAACCACAAGCAGAGACGTGGCCTGAGTTGACTCTGGGTTGGTGTGCTTACCTTTGTACGATACTGCCTCCATGGGTGTCCAACTTAAATGATCTTAGACATGTTGTGTCATCATATTTGGGGTAAGAGTCTAGGTTCCAAGATCTGAAGAAGGAATGATATGTTTATAGACATATGTAAATTGGCATCTATACACTGGTAGCAGCATAGGCTAAGTTTTAACTGTCTGGGGGTGGAGTAGACCTATATAATGTCCTGTCTCCATGGCTTCCCAGGAGTGAGGGGGAGGAGGCCCCAAGTCCAGTCACCAGGTGATTGAGAGATGAAGCATCCTTAACTGAATGTGTGGGTCTGACACACTTTCAAGGGTGCAGAAAATAATAGAATTGGCAAGGTTTGGGGGGGATGGGCTGGCTCTGGCCTCTGAGGTCACTGAGTGATCTTCTGCTAACAATATCTCCAGACAGTTGGATTTGGTGTGTACTGGTAGATTTGAAACACCCAGCTTCTTAAAGGGCTTCCTGCATATGATGGGTGTCAGTGTGTTTACCTGACCTATGGGCTATCAGGTCTACTTCTAAGAAAAACAACAAATCCATGATACATCATAGAGTTTATCAGTAAATGGTCAGTATATCTGTTTTTTTTTTAAAAAAAACTATGTTCACACCTCATTTTCATGGGATCCCTACCAACCCAGAACCCAGATGGAAAATCAGAGCTTTGGCCATTTTCTAAGGCCATACATTCTATTTATAAATTAGCAACCTAGACCCATTCATTAAAATTCTGTTTATTATTCATTTACAAACTCTTCTAACCAACGTGACTGCCCTGTTTCCAGGCCCATAGCAGACTAGAGGAGGCCAAAAGGAGGGGATCAAAGGGTGTCTTTTGGCAGAACCAAAGGAAATTTGACAGCCTGGTAGATGGGCAGTACGGGAGAAGGAGGGAGCACTTTCAAAGCATGGCTCAGGGAGTATAAAAGCATTTTATTTAGAAAAACCTTTATTTATTCCAAATGATGAAAAATACAACGGTTTGTCATAAAGTGCCATGTATACTACTACTCAAGGTATTACTGATTTTATAAATAGTGATCCTGTATTTATACCCTTTTAAAGAGTTTTATGTCTGTTTATTTATCAATATCTCTATCTTTAGATTTTGCCATTGTAAATATTTGGTTTAATTAAATTGTTATTGCTTTGCACCATGAAGGCAATTTTGCAGATTTTTGGGGAAGGTGGTAGCATTATTCCTTTCATGACATGTGGATTGCAGAGTGATGGTTTTGCTGGTACAGATGGAATCAACACTGAAATGAATTCTGATAGAGGCCCTCTTTCAGCTTCTTGGTGATGATCTGAGATGGCCTCCTGTCACTCATGTATAACCTCCACTCCCCTGAATTTACGTAACACTGTGTGCTGTGGTGACTCGTAGATGCCCTGGGCCCTGCTGACCTCCACCTCCGATGATTCCCTCTGTGCCCCCCAAAGCTGAGTACTGGAAATGAGGGGCAAAGCCACATCCCTACCCACATAACCCCTTCCCATCTGCTGTCATGAGGGCATGGGAGCAAGTAAAGCCCTAGGGCAGGATAGACTGTTCAAGGTCAGGATGAAGTCACGCTGAAGGTCTGAGTCCTGGATGTCAGTGATTTTCAGAAGTCAAAAGCCCAAGCTTGTCATGACAGGTGGAAAGTGTGCAATCCAGAAGTCCAGCAACGAAGGAGCAAGGAGCCAGTCCTCAGGTGTTAGGTGAGGGCAGGAGTTCAAAGGGTTGGGTTGTCCAGAAGACCAGCCCAAGTAGGCAAAGCATGCCAAAGGAGCCTGTCCTAAGCTTTCATATCTCAGGGGAAAAAAAAAGGATTCTTATTGATAAAAGAAAAGGGACTAAAGTACCTGCCCTGTTTATTTCTTTATTCTGGTTTTTCTTTTCTCCTTTCTCTCATGGTTTGTATAAAAGTTCAGTCGCTGACTGGGAGCTCAACCCAATGCTCTGTGACAACCTAGAGGGATGGGATGGGGTGGGAGAAGGGAGGGAGGTCCAAGAGGGAGGAGATATATGTATACCTGTGGCTGATTCATGTGATGCATGGCAGAAATCAGCATAATATTATAAAGCAATTATCCTCTAATAAAAAATTCAGTCACCACAGAGAACCTTCCAGATTCCAGTTAGGGCCCAGGATAGGGCAGGGCAGTCAGTTGCCAACTGTACAGAGCACTGCTTTCCTACTGCTGTTACTCTGGATTAGAGAATGATTTTAGCCTCTAGGATTTCCAAGCTCATGTTTTCCCAATGAAATATAAGATTTTATATTTAGAAAAAAAAAGGCAAAAATGAGTTCCATGGGCCCTAGGTAGGTAAGAGGAGGCCAGCTCTGCCTGGCTTGTGGACGAGCAAGCTGTGTGTCCAGCTCTTGGGGAGTTCTGGTAAGACGGCCCTTTGGGGTCAGGTTGCTGGCCATAGTGAGTGAGTTACCCTCTCTCCCAGGGTTCTGAAGTTGAGGGGGTACAAAGTCCAACAGCAATGAAAGTGAGGAGGGGTTGGGCAGGAAGAGTCTAGCTGTATGACCTTGCACCTCAGGTTACCCATTTGTAAAATGGAGCCCAAAATGTCTACATTACTGGGTGATCGTGAAGACTAAATAATGCTGGTATGCTATAGGCACTCAGTAAATGAAGCTCCTCTTTTTTCCTTAGGCATTGCAGATTTGTTTTTACAACTATTATTTATTTTTTAAAATAAATAATGTATTTATTAAATATAAAAAACATAAAATATATATAAAACATAAAAAAACATGTCTGGTGTTTTTAAGACATGGTCACCACTCTTCTGAAACGCCCAAGGTTTCACACTCCATTTTTACTTTCCTCTTCCTCTACATCTCCTCTCTGAATGTGTTGATTGTGATTATGATTTTGACTGTTAGTCGCTCAGTTGTGTCTGACTCTTTATGATCCCATGAACTGTTTGTAGCCCGCCAGGCTCCTCTGTTCATGGAATTCTCCAGGCAAGAATACTGGAGTGGGTTGCCATTACCTTCTCCAGGGGAACTTCTCAACCCAGAGACTGAACCCGGGGCTCCTGAATGTGTTACTTCTTCCTTGAAGTGTGGTCCCAGGAGGTCCAGCCCAGTCTCCAATGCCAGGGATCCAACTCCAGGCACCTCTGAGAAAGGGGCCATCTTGTAATGAAAGCTCCTCTCAAGTCAAACAGACGCAGGTGCTGCCTTCTGCTCCCCTTGAACTTCAGAAGCAGGAGAAGGTTTACTCGTCAGAGCCCCAGGTTGTCAGCGAGGGGTTTTCTGGACCACAGACCAGGCAATTTCTGGAGACCAGGCTGACCAGCAGTTGTTCCAGCACTTGAAAAATACAAGCTCACAGACTTAGGGAACAGACTTATGGTTGCCAAGGGGAAGGATGAGGGGGAAGGGATAGGTAGGCAGTTTGGAATGGAAATTTACACACTGCTATATTTAAAACGGATAACCAACAAGGACCTTCAGCACATAGAACTCTGCTCAATGCTATGTGGCAGCCTAGATGAGAGGGGAGTTTGGGGGAGAATGGATACATGTATATGTATGGCCGGCTTCCCAGGTGGCTCAGGGTTAAAGAATTCACCTGCCCATGCAGGAGACGCAGGTTTGATCCCTGGGTCAGGAAAATCCCCTGGAGGAGGAAATGGCAACTCACTCCAGTATTTTTGCCTGGAAAAAATCCCATGGGCAGAGGAGACTGGCAGGGGCTACAGTCCTTGGGGTCACAAAGAGTCAGACATGACTGAGCAACTGAACACACACACACACACACACACACACATATGTATGGCTGGGCTCCTTTGCTGTTCATCTGAAACTATGACAACATTGTTAATTGTCTACATCTCAATACAAAATAAAAAGTTAAAAAAAAAAAGATGTGAGCTCAACCTGATGTCTCAGATGGGGGTGGGGACGGGGGTGGGGGGGCTCAGCCATCTGTGGCATGTACTGAGGCTGTATAGACACTAGATGGCGCCCTGTTCCCATGCTAGGGCTCCTTCCTGGGAACTGGACTGCCACTAACATCTTCAGCCCCTAGCCTGGGAAACCCTGGCTGATTTACAGTCCTGATACCTGACTCAGCTCAAAAAGCCACTTTCAGGCCCACGTGGGTTCACTCCCTTTTTCTTGTCTCCTTTTTCTGCTTAGGTTCTAATTGTTGCACCGTACTACATTCTAAAAGAGATCAATTTTGGGTGTTCATTGGAAGGTCTGATGTTGAAGCTGAAACTCCAATACTTTGGCCACCTCATTCGAAGGGTTGACTCATTGGAAAAGACCCTAATGCTGGGTAGGATTGGGGGCGGGAGGAGAAGGGGACGACAGAGGATGAGATGGTTGGATGGCATCACCGACTCGATGGACATGGGTTTGGGTAGACTCCGGGAGTTGGTGATAGACAGAGAGGCCTGGCGTGCTGCAATTTATGGGGTCGCAAAGAGTCGGACACGACTGAGCGACTGAACTGAACTGAACTTCATTTTACACAGCTTATTAATTTCTGGGGGGAAGAAAAAGCAGGCTGTGCTTCTAAACCCTTGTTTCAAATGCATGTCTGATAATGCATTCAGTTCTCTCATCCTTGGACCCCAGCGCCTGCCTTAGTGCCTAACTCACATTTGGTTTTTATTGAATGGATGATTTTTGAAACAATTCAGGTGAATCCTGTCTTTTAAAAAGCCAGCATCTATTGAAGTTTCTAGCTGGAAATATTAGTACATAAAGGTTGCCTAGGGACAAATGGCTTTCCTCTGAAAGGTCCCTCAGATGTTGTATAAGGTTTAGTTGCTCGCTGATGCCGAGCGCCGTTTCCTGACCAAGGGGACAATTCGGACCATCTGTGAAAAGTGTTATCAAGCTCTATCTGAAAACATTTTCCACATCTTGACATTCCGGGGACTCAGGCATCATTTTCTCTTACACATTCAGAATTTAGTGGTATTAACCAGTTGGGGAAAGTTCCAGAGACTTTTGCTTTCAGGTTGGCAGTGGCAATTCTGTGGGCAGTGGGAGGTGGCTGGTCATGGTTGTTGAGTCATTTCCATCCTAGGCCTTGACAGCTCCCCTTGCTGGCAGAAGTATATGAGGCCAGCAGTCGTGCAGCCCAACACAGGCAGGGAGGGGAGGTGGAAGGAGCAAGGCTCACCTAGGTTCTCCTGGAAAGCTCTCCATGGGGCCTTAGATGAATTTCCTAACTTCTCAATTCAACTATTTACAAAAGTTATGTGTGCAGTTGGAGGAGGCTGGACAGTGTGACTTCTAAATCTCCCTCTGGCTGGAGATAAATTTGCCAAGAGCATAGGCTGGGCTTGAAAAAAAAAAAGCCTGCCTGAGTCTGGCTCCACCATTTACTAGTATAAGTTACCTTTGGCGAGTCGCCAATGTTTCTGTGGTCCACAGGATGGTGTGGATCACATGTCACGTGTGGTTATGATGGTGAGCTGCTTAGCACAAAGCCAGGCCTCTGCTATGGTTTACCGTGGACCCACAGGAGGGGCCGTCTCCACTCTGCAGTGGCCCCAGGATTCCCCCAGGCGTGAAGCCAAGGGGTTTCTGAACCAGGGCAAACCAGAGGCCTCAGGGCTCTGATGCCTGAAACCCAAGCTTTAGTTCTGCTTGGAAAACATGGCTTTCAGGGCTTTCATACAAGGAATGTTTCCCAGATTCATTTTCCTTTTGGCCGAATGAAAGGATCAAAATGATCTTTGTCTTGAAGGAGGAAACAGACAGAGCTGGACTCCATCTTAGGCCAGGCTGCGAACACACACGGTCACCTTCCCAATGGACTCTGAATTTGTGCCCGGTGTCTATAGAAATGGCATACCAATGGACAACCAGACTCCCTGGATAAAAGAGCCTTAGGACTTGTACTTGGATTCTCCATTGCCTAAAAGAATGCTAATTATCTCTGTAACAGAACAAAGTCATAAATTCCATTATGTTTATCAGGATATGACCACGGCCTATTGATAAATGTCCACTGTTTAACTATCTAGGCTTATGACACATGAATCATGGGTTAACCTCCATGGTATCGCTCTTTTACCTTGTCCAGACTAGTTTCATGGAATTTGGGGAGGTGGGTTTGTGCACGTACACTTAGGGTATATAAGGTTTTCATAAAAACTGGTTGGTGTCCTTGGCTAAGAGGAGACTCTGCCTTGGGCCCGCCGGTGTAATAAACTGCATTCCACTACCTGCATTGTCCTTCTGAGTGAGTTTGTTTCCCAGAACGCGTGGCTACAACAGTCTTTGTTTTGACTTCCCATTGACCTCATATCAAGTCACCCCCAAGAGGGAGTGTCATCAAGCTTGACTCTCCACTCACCCAGTTAATGGCCAAATTGCTCATGAGCGGTAACAGGAGAGGCAGCCCAGCCAAGGCCACACAGCGGCTGCAGCAGCCTTGCTCAGGCAGAGCAGGCAGACCAGCCTGTGGCCCTGGGCCGGCCCCTCTGCTCTCTCAACCTCCGTTTCACACACATGCGGAGAAGTGGACCGGTTCAGGCCCCACAGCAGGGCTGGCTCTCACTTTGATTGTCTAGGGTTCTTTGGGTACAGCTTGGACGGTTGACTCATATAGAACATTCTTTTCCTGGTCTTTGGCCAGGAATCAGAGGAGTCAGAGATTGTTAGAGGGCCTTGTCCAGGACTTTCATGCTGGGAGGGGCGTGGTGTTCTCAGGACCCCTGCCTCTGGGTGGGGGCAGGGCGTCGGGAGGAGGGAGCTACAGGGAGCCCTCCTGGGAACTCTGGAGGTTGTGTGCATGCAGTTTGGTCTGTAGGTGATACCTAGAAAGGGGCCTGTGAGACTGTTGCTCAGGGCTGCTCATTGCTGCCCGGATGCGTGTGTGTCTGACAACCAGGCTCCCAGAATCGATGGTTTCTTCAGATCAGGCTATGCGGTGCTGGAGGCTCAGGAGCTGAAAGGAATTCTGAATCCTGCAAGTTCTGCTGTGAAAGTTGGGGTCCTTAAGGGAGTAAGAATGACTCAGGAGTGGGCTAGTAAAAAGGGCAACACGCCTGACCAGAAGCCAGATGATGTGAGCTTATGTCCCCTTTGCCACCAACTGGAGGCGAGGTTGGGTAGCCTTAGGAAACTATTTGACCTCTCTGAGAATCAGTGTGGTCATCTTCTGATTTGGGATGGTGACTCCTGCCTCCCAGGATGGTGGCGAAGATTAAGTAAGATTGTGAGTGTAAGAGAGAATTGCAAATTGTAAACTGGAGGCTACTATTCTAGTGCATAGACCTGGAGTCATGTGTGTTTGCTGGATTATTTGAGAATATTTGATTCTACTCTAGAAAATAAGGGAACCAACAAATAAGGAGGATAGATAAAAATTAGTATAGAAGCAAATGGCTTGAAAGACAAATTAGAAGTAGATAAAGAGAGTGAACCACAGCGTGAATGTAGATAGGAAGGGATGGAGAAGAGTGCGCTCTGAATATTCATGATTCCCACTAAATATACATGAGACACGTGAAGCATCAAATATTCAGGATACGCCAGACATGAACGAGACCCATGAGGCACTCAGTCTTCAGTCAGCTGCCCATTGGTGACGCCCATCTGGTCCCATTCTAACCCCTAGAAATGCAGATAAACACCTCGGCTTTCAGCTGACTAAATTGATGATCTGCAGCTGTGCCCCACAGTCCCTGCCTGAGGCTTGCTGATAGAGCACCTGTGTGGCTGGGCCCAGAACCTTCTGTCTTTTACTCAAAGCCTCAGCTCTGGTGCTTGTGACCACACCGGCAGCAGGAAGGCTGATGTGGCAGACGGACGGGACACCCAGGATTCGGTGGTGTGGTCCTTTCACAATATCTTAAGTGTCTCTCCCCACCTTGCATTCGCTGTGTTTTAAATTGATCCAGTCATCCACATGAGCTGCAGCTCTTGCTTTGGTCTGTGAGCCCTTCGGCTTGGTGATCTGTTGACAGTGGAGTTGGACGCTATCCTTGCAGCAAGGTAATCCCCCCACGACACTTGGGGCCAGAAGCGGGGACTGGGTGCTGAGGGTGGGAGGACTGCGTGCTTCCAACTCTCTAGCCCAGCTGCTGAGATGTGGGTGCTGTGTCTGCATGTGTGGTGGGTGGAGGGGTTCCTCAGGACTCCCCCACACTCCCGATCAGGTGGGCCAGCTCCCATGAAGAGTGCTGAATGATGCCCAAGACCACACTGTGGACAGCATCACAGGGATCTTGCCACCCTCTCCCCTTGTCCTAAAAGGACAGAAAGTCAAGTGACTTCAGCAACCACCTGACCGAATTTCCTGCTCTCCTCACTGGTCTGACCAGTGTCCCAACTTTCTCACCAACGCCTTCCCGCAGACTCTTCTGAACGTCATCCTGAAGAGGCTACGTGTCAGAGCGCAAAGAAAACTGTGTCAGCGTCTCACCTCGGTCACGTACTCGCTGTGAGATGTACATGAGTCACCTAAACTGTGGGCCTCAGTTTCCTCATTAGTAAGATGATGCCTGACCATGCACTTATAACAGGTGATGTTTATTCAATAACCCCAAGTACAAACAAGGCAGGTAGTTCTTTATTTTATTTTACTTACTGTGCGGCTGCAGCTGCTGAGTTGCTTCAGTCGTGTCCATCTCTGTGCTACACTATGGACTGTAGCCTGCCAGGCTCCTCTGTCCATGGGATTCTCCAGGCAATAATACTGGAGTGGGTTGCCATGCCCTCCTCCTGGGGATCTTCTCAACCCAGGAATCGAACCCAGGTCTCTTGCATTGCAGGCGGATTCTTTACCATCTGAGTCACCAGGGAAGCCCCTTACTTACTCTACTTGATTTTATTTTCTTATTTAGATTTAAAAAAAAAATACACATACAGGTGCTGGCCTAGATCCTAACATATTAAGATGAAAATTTAGCTCCTGTCCTTAAGGAGGTTGCAATCTGCTTGGAGGAAAATACTAGAAAGTGGCTCAGTGTAGGGGGTAAGAACACACCTGGGGAGCTCAGGTTCACTCAGGAAGTCTTGGAAGAGTTCCTGGAGGATGTGGTACTTTGCTCAAAGTCAGATCCAGGGGCAGAGGTTGAGCTGGGTCAAAGGAATTGCATGGGAAAGGACCGAGGATTAGAAAGTGGATTTATCAGAAGAGGGACAAGCGTTATAATGACAAGTGGTGTCGAGGATACAGGGTGATTTGGAGAGATTGTTCTAGCAGCTTAGCAGAGGACAGGTTGGCAGGAGTAGAAATGGGAGGAGTTCAGAGATTGTAAGTGACCTGCTCAGGGTTGGCAGAAAGTGGCAGGTCCCCATGACTCAACTCTTTCTGGGCCTTCTCCTCAGGTTTCTTAGAATCCCAGAAGGGCCTGACCGCAGGTTGGTGCCTTTCCAGACAAGTTGCTGTCAACCCCACCCTGGCAGCTGCAGATCAAGCCGTTCTGGAGGGAAAGCCGCGAGGAGGCTGCCACGTCCCACATCATGTCATCAGACACACAGACAAAGGCCACGCTGAGGGTGTGACAGGGACAGTGTGGCTCTGGGACAGGCAAGGGTGAGCAGCAGCCTCCCCAGAACCTGTGCCCTGCCCAGCCATCCCTCCTCAGGGGCTTCCTGCAGGAGGTAGAGGAGGAGTAAGAGGAGGCAACTTCAAGCTGCCCCTCACTCCTCAGTGTTGCTCCCTCAGCCAGAAGGCGTTTGGTTTCAGGAGCAAATGGGGTATTCAGTGAACAAGCAAGGTCCCTACTCCACTGCCAACCCCTCTGACTCACACTACACAAGACCAGACCTCTGTGTGTGCCAAGTAGCATCAGTCGTGTCCGACTCTGCGACCCCACGGAGTGTAGCCCGCCAGCCTCCTCTGTCCATGGAATTCTCCAGGCAAGAGTACTGGAGTGGGTGGCCATTTTCTTCTCCAGGAGAATCTTCCTAACCTAGAGATCCAACCTGTGTCTCCTGCATTGCAGGAAGATTCTTTACTGTGTGAGCCATGATTGGAAGTCTCTTTATTAAGAGGCAGTGGGAGGTTGAGGAAGAGAAGAAACCGGCTCCTGTCTGGGCCTCCGAGGGGCTGTACGGTAGTGACTTTCACAGCTCAAGACGCAGCAGGTCAGAAACCCTGGGTCACCCGAAAGTGACCAGTCTCTGGACATCTTGGTCCCCAGTGCCTGCTCATGTCCTTGTAATGCATCCTAGAAACACATCCACCCGGAGGAGGCTCCTTTAGGGTGACCAGATGCTCATGTCCACCCTCCAAGAAGCACCACCTCTGGGAACCTGGAAAAGCAAACAGATCATTAAATGGCTAAACAGACTGAAAGCCCAGGGAGTGAGACGAGCCTGGGCCACTGCTGCACAGGCCTTCCGAGTGATTAAATATTTGTGCTGCCAGATGCGCACTCCCATCGTCCCCCTGGACGGCGCTCCACAACCGCGCGGGCTCTGCCTTCCCGCTGCGCCCCCGTCAGCTGTCAGCTACTTCCATCCATCTGCTGGCGCTTGTATGACATCATCTCCGTCTGAACACATGGAGCATCTGTCGCAGGCCGCGCTAAGTTTACAGATCATTGTACGTTGATTGTCTTTTTGAGTGGCTGCTTCCCTGAGCGTGTGGGGAGGGCCTGTAATTCACGAGGGCAAACTCAGTCACTGCCCCAGCCCGACTTACTCCAGGAGAGATTTCCTTTTAGTCAGTTAATCCCCATCAGGAGTGTAGATTCCCATTAGTTTTGATCAAAGAGATTCTCTGTGATCTGTCCTACCCTTAAAGCACCATGTGTGTTGGTTTAGTTCACTAATAACTGCTGCCTTTAATGTTGCTGGCAGCTCCTGGGAGCTTACATAAATATCCTTTAAGCCAAAAACAATAGAAAGTGTGCAGGGGCCTTAACCAAGGCCAACCTTTGAGTTAAGAGTTTGGGATTTTGAAACAGAAAGCTTTTCCACTCTTCCAAAATAATTCTTTTTCTTTTTTTATAAGGCAAGCAATTAAATGTTAATAGGCATTTAGAAATTAATTTTTTTAGAAGAAACCAAGACCTTAAAGGTCAACGCCAGGTCTTTATCTTCAAGTGTGAATTTCTCCCTCAGACCCCCACATTTTTGAAGTTCCATTTGGGGAATTTCTATTTGTCCCTTGCAGCTTGGTTCCCTAATGGTTTGTAAGAGCTCTCGCTATTCACTCCCATTCATAAGAGAAGTGGTCTTCAAAGGAGCTCAGTTTTGCTTCAGAACTGAGGTTCTTGATTGTTTACTTGGTTTAGACAAGCGGACTCTGGGATTTGGGTAATCGACATGCTGTGGAGAAGGAAATGACAACCCGCTCCAGTATTCTTGCCTGGAAAATTCCATGGACAGAGGAGCCTGGCAGGCTATAGTCCATGGGGTCTCAAAGAGCTGGACATGACTGGGCAACTTTCACTTTCATTTTCAGAGGACCTGGTTACCTCCTCAGTGTGTCTGACCAGTGCAACCTTATATCAGATTGCCTGGGGCTTTTAATTGCACAGCTTTCAGGGCCCATAGATCATCGTCTTCATTTAAACATGTGGGACTTTCAGGGCATGGCATGTTCTCCCAGCTTATAGATGATTCTCTGTTGGCTTATCTTCAGAATAGCTGATTCTCAGGGAATGCAGCGAGGCATCTTCATTCACCACTTAAATCTGAAATTCTGGGGCCAAGACATGAAAGTCCAAGTTTTCACACACACACAAAAAATCACTAAAATGATTCTGATGTATGCAAAGTTCTGATGTTACTGAGAACCGACTAACTTTGTTTTGCCAGATTTCATTTTTTTCCTGTTTCTTTCCAAGATGTGCTCTGGAGATAGATTTCCAGAACACACCAGAGTCGTGTAAGGTGCCCATCAGTTGGGCACTGGTAGCACTCACCTCTTGGCATAAAGGAAAATGCTGGGCGGTGTACATTTCTGCATCCTTCCTCCTATCCCTCTTAGGTCTGCACTTTCTCCAGAGCTCCCTAATGTAAAGGGATCTGAAGATGCCTAATGGGACCTGTTGGCAGTGTGTGGGTACCTTTCTGAGAAGAGGATGAAGTGAGCATTTGGCTTCCTGGTGCTGGCATATACACGTTCATTTTAGGGTCTTCATCTGCTTTGGTAGATAAATCGCAAACATTTCCATGAATAACTGCGTCTGTTATGCAAATTGGTTTCTGTCTGCTTGTCTGTTGAGAATAATGTTCCATAATTACAACAGTTATTTACTTATGGGCAAATCAGCTTTCCCACCACCTTCTCCATTCGGCGGAGGCCTCCAGCTGCTGTGGGAGCCTGTGTATCTGGAAGGGCTGGGGGGATCTGCCTTTGTGGGCCTGTGGTCTGAGTTTGCAGGTCCTGAGACAGAGAAGGATCCAAATGCCATACATTACTTATTTGTATATTTGTCCTAGGAGTGTTTATTGAGCACCTACTTCATGCCAAGAGCTGTGTCATGTTAGGTATTCAGAGATGAACAGACCCAGTCTTATTCTCCATCATTCACAGTCTGGTTAAAGAGAAGTCAGCATGGTGTTCTGGTAAGGGGACAGTGCAAGGGGTCATGTAAGTCCAGGGGGGATCCATAGTCCAGGATCAGGAAATGCTTCCAGGCAGAGGTGATGTTTTCTCACTATGCTGGTCTGTCCTGCTGTTACAGATTCCTCCCAACACCAGGGAATCTTCATTCTCTGTTCCCTCAAAATTAAATGCTGTTCCCCCCTCTTTTTGGCTATCTCCTCCCATACATCTTCAGGTCTTCGCATAAACACTGTTTTTTCAGGGAGGCCACAAATCTAAATGATGATTCCTCTGCCACTTTTCTTTCCTACATTGCCGTTCCTTTACAACACAATATATCTGTATCTATGTGCATGTATGTGTGCTAAGTTGCTTCAGTTGTGTCTGACTCTTTGCAACCCTATGGACTGTAGCCTGCCAGGCTCCTCTGTCCACGGAATTATCTAGGCATGAATACTGGGGTGGGTTGCCATGCCCTCCTCCAGGGGATCTTCCCGACCCAGGAATCAAAGCCATGTCTTCGGCACCTCCTGCATTGGCAGGCAGCTTCTTTACCACTAGTGCCACTTAGGAAGCCCATTTGTATCTATATGAGTCTTTAAATAACTGTTTATTGTTCCTACCAGCTGTAAGCTCCTCAAGGTAGATTTTCCTCTGCTGTGTATATAACTGTCTGCCACACAGAAGACACTCAGTAAATGTTGGTGGGACACGTGAATGAACTTACCCAACAAAGGCGAGTCAAGAAGCCTTCTGGATCTCAGTTTGTTCCTCTGCAAAATGGGATTTAGGCGTGCCTGCTTCATAGGGTATTTAGAGTGTGGTTACCTGAGCAATGCCCCCATCTCCTTCGAGATTTTCACACCCTTGGAACCTGTAACTATGTGACCTTATATGGCAAAGGGGACTTTGCAGATGCAATTAAATTTTGTAATTTGAATGTAATTAAACCTTGAGATGGGGAGATTATCTTGGATTATGCAGATGGGTCTGGTGTAATTGCAGGGGTCTTTGTAAGGAAGAGACGGGGGCTCAGAGGGACAGAAGGGGCAATGTGGTCACAGAAGCAGAGAGAGACCAGGAGATGTTATGTGACTGGCCTTGAAGGTGCAAGGAGGGGCCATAGACCAAGGACTACAAATTGGAAGTGGGAAGAAACAGATTCTTCCAGAGCCTTCATAAGGAAAACCCTCCCTAACCCCTCTGACACTTTGACCTAGCCCTGCAAGACTCATTTTGAATTTCTGACTTTCAGAGCTTTAAGAGAAAAAAAAGGTTATTTTAAGCCTCTCTATGTGTAGTAATTTGTTACAGCAGCAATAGAAAACTAATACATGTAGGGATCCGATAAGATCTTGTGTGGGAAGACTCTCAGAAAAACACAAAGCCAGGAGTCATTATTAGTTTATGACAACTCACCCCTTGTTTATTCCATTTCTGTGCAGTGCTATGTAAGTTTCAGTGATGATAATGAGGCGAGATGCTTGAATAATAGCCTTACACCCCAAGGAAGGGTATTTTTTCATAGTTTATAATTGCCATAGAGCTTGAAAATCTTCCAGGTCTTATAGTTCTTAATTATGCTCTCATGCATATGTATCAATTACCCACATGCTCCTACCTAGCTTGTTACTGCAAAGATATTTTAAAATATATATATTTGGAACAGTTTCCTCTGCATGCATCTCCGTCTGAAAATATCCTATGAAATATTTCACCTCCACTGCAATAATCCGTGCCGGTTGGGACATGCTTGCCAATCTTCCCCTGCACGATGAAATTAAACCTCCGCTGTTGTCTACTGCAGTCTCAAGCCTGCTCATTCTACCTGGCAATTCTCTCCTTATAACTCTCAGTGGCTTCATTGCAGATTTGGTTCTCTGGGTTTGTGTTTGCTTTGGTGGGTATGGTCTGCAATCAAGGAAGGATCAGGGAGTGCCTGACCCAGGAAGTTATATTGAAATGGCAGTGAAGGGGAAAGAAAGGATGTTGATAGTTTTGCTTGCTGTTTCTCCCTATTAGAAGTGACTCTGGGGTCTGTACTTCTGGGCCAGTGAATTCTCACTGAGTCTCAGTGTTAGGGAGGCAGTTTTATCTGCCAATCAATGACTTTACCAAGTGATAGCACATGAAGTCCTCCAGTGGCCCTTTCGTGGTGATCTTCGGATTTACCTGACTCAGTTTTTCAATTTGCAAGTTGATTTTCTTCTTTCCTGATTCTCCCTTTTCCTTCTATTCCTTTTCTCCCTGACTATTTCCCCTGTCCTGGAGCTGCCCATAGGAACTATACCTGCTGGTCTCTGTTGGGAAAATCATCTGTAAATCTTCATCTGGCGTCTTCATCAAATGGACTGATGGCATTCTGTGGGTGAGCTAAAACATGGTGGTCTGCTTCAATTTTTTAACTGTTATACTGAACCTAAAAAATTTTCTTTTGTGAAACAGGAGATTTTACCTGGGGAACCTCTATTTTATAAAGTACAAGTTTTATCATTAGGTAAAACATTTAACCTCTCTCCATCTTGGTTCCTTCATCTATAAAATGGAGGTAGTAATATAAACATGGTAGTGTCACTGGGAGGATTACATGAATTACTATGTAAAATGCTTGTCACTCCTGGTGTACAGTCACTTGTAAAATACTTCTTGTCTCCTCTGCCCCCTCACTCCATTCTTGCGCTTGAGATGCATACACACTCTCTGGTGGATTTGCTTTAAAGAAGGATTCTGGGGTTCTAGTTCAGAGAGTTGATTTGGTTTGTCCCAGGAGAAGCCTGGGAATCTGTGTTTGGATTCCCAAAGCTGACCAGGTGACACTGAGTCAGGTGTTCTTCAGACTCTTTAGAGACTGTTCCGTGGGCTGTAAAGATGGTGAGCTTGTACCTTAAGCATCTTCAGGGCAGTGCCTGTGTGCTGTCAATTTGTGGTTAATCACAGTGCCTGTCACAGAAGAAATACCCAACACACATTGGCCAAAGTTAAATGGGTACCTCCATGCACTTTCCATATTACCTGATTTATATTTTCAAGTTTTACTCCTCACTGGGCGATCAGAAGGCCATGTATAAAGTACACTAGTGTGATAACTCATCCTCAAGCCTGAAACATATTCCTAGGCAACATTCAAGTCCCCATTCTCCTCCATTCCTGCAGGTCTACATTTATCCACCTTTTAATAAGCCCCAGTTTCAAGCCATGTTCTCTATGACTCCTTCTCTGGTTAGAGTTAACATTGCTCTTCTCTTCAACCAGTTTCTGCATATCATGTAAAATAATTTAACTCACACAGGTTATGTATATTCATTGTCTCTCTCAGCAAACTGCATGCTCTCAGTGGTTTTCAAATCCACCCCCTTTTCCCATCTGGACCACAGTTGGCTTAGTCCCAGCTCCATCATCTTGCTTATATTTATGACATTAGCTGCTGCTTTGACTGAGCCAGGTGACTGTGAGTTCTATCTTTTCAATAAACTCTCCTTTAAGTAGGCTAGCTTGAATGGGTCTCACTCATTCTTTATCATCAAAAGAAATGTGAGAAGCAATTGGGCATGTCATGGAGCAAACCGTTTGAATTTGAGATGAACCTGTGTGTACTCACCTTTCTTAAAGATGGGAGCCACAAACACAGCTTCAGAAGAAGCAGGCTGGAAATATCATGCTTGTCTGTAGCTAAGCTGAAAGCCAGTTCTTGTGTTTATGTATAAAGTCAACAATCTCTGTTACTCACAGTTGGGTGAGGGAGACTTTCCTGACTGGACATCTGACCCAGCACAACTTGGGCTCATAGCCTGCTATGGGAGAACTGCTGAGACTGAGGTTCAATGTGGAAAGTCTTTTCTGCTGCCTCGGGAGATGGTTGTGGAATTGACAGGCACAGAAGGAATTGACCTAGCTCTTCCCTCTTCCAGTCCAAGGGCAGCCTGGCCTGGCAAAGGGCTTATACAGAATTTCCCCTGTTTTTCTAGGTTATTTCTAAGGTGGTAGCACCATGCTGATGCTCTTGTAAAATCACACTGGCTGTTAGTCTCCTTGGACGATCTCTCAGCCACCAGCTCTAAACGCCTTCAGATGTTCGAGTCAGCAGACCCTGCACTGTCCTCGTTGGCTGAGGCACTGTCGCCTCGTCAGTAGGTACTTATGGAGAGTTCCCAGGTGCCCGTCTCTGTACCAGGTGCTCTTGCACTCGGCTTATATGTGTGAATAAAACTGTTAATTGCCCACTAGACATGATGTTCTGGAAGGGTTCTGATACTTCGGCGAGCATTGCCAGGGCAACCAGACCAAGAGTCTGTTAGTTAATTAACACTGCAGTGATTGCACCCTATTCTAGCTTCTAGAGAAGAGGAAGCTGGTTGGGGTGTTTTCTTCCTCTGTGAGGGGTGGGAGAGAGAGAGACAAGGAGTTTCACAGTAGAGGCTTTGTCTCAGTTTAAGGCCAACTGGGACCAGACACAGAGAGAACTGATGTTGTGGGGAGTTATAGACGAAGAGTTCAGCTCATAATCAAGGGGATGGCCAGCAGAAAAATGGTTGAGGGTTTCTTAGGACAGAAGGAAACAACAGCAAGAAGGGTCCATCAAGGGAAAAGCTTAACTGCTTCGGGATTGAATTGGGGTCCAGGTTTCATGCAAAGGTTAGCCTTCCAATCAGGGCTCCTGAGAAGATCACTTAGAAGGGCTTTTGTAGAAACAGTTGGGAATTCATGAAGAAAGACATGCCCATGTGGATTTTGTTTAATTTTGTGTGTATGTATGTCATCACAAAAAACAAGGACTGTTCAAGTTCCTCGTGGATTATTTGGGACAATCACTCATTGGTTTTTGTGATTACACACACACACACACACACACACACACACACACAATTAAACAATGACTGTGCCCATAATGGGCTTCCCAGGTGGTGCTAGTGGTAAAGAACCCGCCTGCAATGCAGGAGACATAAGAGATGGGGGTTTGATCCCTGGGTCAGGAAGATCCCCTGGGAGGAGGGCATGGCAACCCACTCCAGTATTCTTGCCAGGAGAATCCCACGGACAGAGGAGCCTGGTAGGCTACAGTCCATGGGGTCACAAAGAGTCAGACGTGACTTAGCACATGCCCATAATGGTTTTTGACATAGGGATACAAATTTCTGCCCATAGTTCTGGCTGCCTTTTGGTGCTCTGAACCCCATTATGCAAACAAAGGTCTTTGGAATTAGGGTGGACTCCTAAGGAACTCATTTGTAGGTTGGGCACAGCCAATCAGATCCTATCTTCAAGAATTGCACTAAAAAACTGAATTAGTTGCTAGTCAGGAGCCTGAATGGGGAGGGCAGGACACGGCCACCTGTGCTAGGCAGCCATGTCTTCACAAGCACCCAGACACACAGGACAACTCTCAGATAGCAGGGGAGGCAAGGATTATTCACTCATTCATTCATTCACCCACCCATTCATTCTTCACTCATTCAGAGCTATTCACTGAGTCACTTCTATGCACAATACCCTCCTCAGGACACAGGTGATGCAACAATAACTAAAACACAGTCCATTCACTCATAGAGTCTACATTCTAGTGGGGCAAAAGGGAAACATAAACGTATACTATATGCTCCAGCAGTAGTAAACACCACGAAGAAAAAGAAAGTCACTAGGACCATGGAGATAGATGGAATTGAGAGGCTGCTATTTTAGATAAAGAGGACAGGAAAGGTGAAACAAGGGAACAATAAAGGTAGCGACCTAGGAGGAAAGAGTGAAGGGGGTGGCTGGGAGGATTAGGGATAAAGTTTCCTCTGGTCACACAGAAAAGGAGAGAGGGATTCTTTTGAGATCTGACTGTCCTTACTGTCCTTGGGTTCTGTGAGATCCCCTGCTGTACATCTAGTGAATTACCCCTTTTTGTTGAAGCCAGTTTGAGTGGCTTTCATTTTCTCGCAGTTATAGGATTTCAGTCATCTACAAATCCACAAGGTGAGTCTAAAGCAGTTACAAGCCACCCTGGAATTTCTGTCAAGGCGCCTTAGTCAGAATACGTGGCTCTCTATCTCCACCTGGTGCCGATTCCCTTGAGGTGCAGGCGCCTTAACAAAGGGGCAGAAACCAGTCTGTGAGCATAAGAGATGATAAATGCAACTGTTGCTTATCCCAGTTTTAGCAAATTTTGAAAATGGAAGAAATTAAAATCTTGAAAGCATTAAAAGGATATTTATTCATGCCAGGATCCACCCATTTCATCTGGAGGATTCCAGGGAACTTAGAGATATTAGTTGTGATTTCTTTGAACTGAGGGCAATAGCTGGTCCTGTCTTGGAGTTTGGTCCCATCACTCTGGATGGCTCTGAGTGATTCTACATGTAAACCTGGAGTACAGTTCATTCCTGGCCTTTTGCTCTCACTCTAGCTAGAGAATCAACCAACTAGATGGGATCTCTCTAGAACTCTGTGGATCCCCAAGATACCACAAATACCCCAATGTCAAAAAGGAACATAAGGAACACTGTCGCTCGAGGCTCTGACTGCTGTTGGACTTGTGTTTAAGGGAAATAGTATTTCTTGAGTTCTCTGATGTCAGGCACTGAACATACGCCATCTTTTTCTATCCCTAAGAAGTTAACCTTATTGTAAAGATGCGGAAGCAGCTCCAGAGATTAAGCATGTTGCCGGATCAGTCAAATTCTGGGTTGCAAGCTCCAGAAGATTACTCTAGTGGATAGAAGCAGAATACTAAAAGGAATTTGGGAAGCTCACAGAGAACCAGGGCTAAGCTTTGAGAGGTTTGCCTTCAGTTGCTCTGGTCTGATGAGCAGACAACTAGATACCAGATTTGCACCACTGCCATTTTTGTGCAGGTACTCAGCTTCTGCTGTTGCTGTGAGTACCAGACCTCTTTTGTGCCAGAAATTCAGCATTTCAGCTGTCATGACTCCCACTCCCCTTTGTTCTTTCTCTTTTGTCTCATCAGCTCTCATGTAAAAATTTGGCCAAGTGGCCTGATCAGGAGAGCATAAATCTGGGTTTTAGCTGCAAGGGAGGCTAGGAAAGGAAGTGCTGGTATTCTTCAACCCTTTTGAGAGAGGCTGTTTCAGTTCCTTATCAGGGAGGGAATTCCCCCTAAATAGAAAGGAGTTCAGAGGTAAGCAGCCAAACAGAGTCACGTACCCTCCAGAGGTGCCAATATACCATGTCTGGTACCACCGGGGAGTTGGCATCTCTTTCCAGAGTCCTTCTTTCTGTCAATACAATGGAAGGAGATGCTGGCTTTTAAAAATTCATCAAACGAATAGAGTATTGAGTATTTTCATCATGTCACTAAGTGGTGGGGGATGGGTGGCAAGGTCAAAAGACATGGTCCTTGCCTTCAGGGTGATAGCTTGTCAAGCCATCATCACGTGGTGGTGAGTGGTGATGATGGATGACTAGTGTATCGATTGCCTTCTGCATCAGGTGCTTTGGGTCTGTTGTCTCTAAATCCTGACAACAACACTGCAAAGAGCTATTCGTAATGCCATTTTTTTCAGATGATGACACAGGTGCTCAGAAAGGCTCCATAACACGCCCACATTACACAATTAAGAAGCAGCAAATCCTAGACTACAACCAGAGGTCTGTCTGGCCAACCCCGACCTGGGGACACTGGGGGACAGAAGGATTCAATGGCTTGACAAAAGTCTGCAGCTGATGGCAGAGGTAGAATTAGAACCCAGGATTCTGACTCTGGTGTCTGTGTGCTTAGCCACTAAGTCAGACTGGCTTGACGTCATGTCATGCCAGGTGTAGGCTGGCCTGCCTGCCTCCTCTTTGCATTTGTTGTTCTGAAGGCCTTTTATTCAGCCTTGAGGTTTAAAACATGTCCTTTCTAGTCCCATGTGTTTGAGAGATGCTGTCCACCTCAGGTGATTTCAGGAGATGTTGTGTGTCATTAAAACCAGATCACCAGAGACCCTCTGAGGACAGGCTAGTAGAAGCAGGACATCAGCCAGCTGAGCATGGAGGTCATTTCCCGTCTGACTTTCCATCAGGAGTGCTCACTCTAGAGTGTGTGACTCCTTCAGGAGAGAAGCTCTCGATATTACCTCCCCTCTGTGAGACGGCAGGATGCTGCGATCTCAGGGGAGTCACCCTGACCGCTGGTGAGCTCCTTCCCTAAAGGACAGGGACAGACTGCTTTCTTTAAAAAACAAAGAGTTGCTGTGTTCATACCAACTATTAACATATACACACAAACTGTAAAGCTTAAGTATAGAAGTCATCGCAAACCGATGGCAATTCAACATCTGGGGCTAGTGGCCAGAATGCTCGAGGCGGGTGGGACCAGATCAGACTCCCACGGTGGAGAGGGCAGCTTCAGAGGTGAGGGGACCAGGACAGGTTGCTGGTGGTGGTTAATTTCCTCATGAGGAAAAAGGATTCCTGAAGAAGGAGCATGCTCAGAGCCGTGGTGGGAGATGTTGTGAGTGACATTATGAGGACATGCCTCCCAACTGGACAGGTCTGGCAGCATTGAGGGCCAAAAGGAGAGGATATTCTGAGAGAGGTTGGGGGAGAAACAGACCGAAGTAGAGGAGTTGGTTCTTTACATCTTTCTCTCCCACCTCCCATCACCGGTCCAGCTTCCGCCGCGGTGATGTAGCCTTAGTTTTCATCTTGCCCCTTAATGTCCCCATGGTCTGTATATAAGTGCTCAAATATGTTTATTTTTGTTGTATGAGCATTACTGGGTCATTTCTATTCAGTTCCTGTAAATGTGAGCCTATACCACCTTCTCCCCTTTCATCTCTCTCTCTCTCTCTCTCTCTCTCTCACACACACACACACACACACACACACACACACACACACACACACACACACACACACACACACACACCACCCGTGAAAACCTCAGAGCTATTTGCTGCACCCTGGGGATTGCTTTGTCTTTGAGAGGTGAAAGAGAAAAACCCATCAGCCGTCAAAGATTTTAATTATTTATTTTTAATTACATAAGCAATGCATGAATATGTTCTGGTTGTAAAAAATTCACATGATACATATAAAATTAAAGTCTCCTCCAAGTGAAGAATTTTAAATAGCTCGGGTCCTCACCTGTCAGACCACAGGTCTGCTGTGAACCGGTTCCAGGGGATGTGGGAGAACCGGGAAGGGGGTTAAGGCAGCATGGAGCCCTCGTTATACAGGAAAGGGTGGGGAAGCTAGGGTCACTTGTTAATGAAATGGGGGGTCTCTAGCTGAACCTACCCTTTCTGTTTAGAGGCTGTGGACTCTGCCAGGAATGTTCTCTTAGGTTTTTGCAGTTTTATTTTCAAGGACTGAGGAAGAGGATGTGTGGGCCCCTGCTCCTGTATAGAGATTCACTCTCTTCTCTAACACATGCTGCTTTAAGGCAGTCAGCATCAGAGGCAACTGCTCAGCATCTCAGCCCATGGCTTCTCTCCAGGGGGCTGCCTTACCAGCTCCGACAGAAGAAGAATCTTTCTCACACATCCTCTGTCCCATCTGACTTACTGAAGGAGTTTTGTGATATTGGTTCATACCCTCCTTTAGTTTAAAGGGCCTGGACCTACTTGGCCATGGCAAGCAGGAAGACTTTTGTCAAGTACACCTCATCAACGTTTTATTAATGAGTATTTCTCTGTGACTCAATTTACCCATTTTCACATTTGGTGCAGAACCAAATGGAGATGAGCCAAAGGTTTAGGAGGAGGGGCCAGAAGGGTGCTGAATCAAAGAGAGATTGAGGTGGAAAGAATCTTAGAGACCATTAACTTAGTGCCTCACTTTACAGGTGAAAAGACACTGAAGGCTGGGGAAGTTTGGCCTAACGCTCCAAGTTCCACAGGCAGGGTTAGAAGCAGTGGGAGAACCAGGATTCCCAATTTCAGGCTCTCAGGTCAGTGCTGTGTCTGCTACCCCAGAGTCAGAGTCCAAGCTGTCACTGAGATCCACCTGCAGGACCTGGGCACGTCATGACAATTCTTGGTCCCAGTTGCCTTGTCACTCCTATCTACCTTAGATAAGAACCACTGCTAAGAACATCATGAAATAATGACTAAGTGCCTTGCAAATCACCAAGCAATTTTCAAGCACAAAAAGTAAACTGCATTTCGGTTATTGGCAAGACAAGCCTCTTCATCATTCAATCAAAAATCATCACCTACCTGAATAAACTTTTTTGGGAATTTGATCAGAAAGGTTTGCTTTTCAGTTTTGCTTTGTGTTTTTAAATTTCCTAGAAACATGGTTATGAACTGAGTGTTGTATGATCTTAGGAAATTATTTTTAATTCAGTTGTTGTTGTTCAGTCCCTAAGTCATGGACTCTTCGTGAGCCCATGAACTGCAGCACACCAGGCTTCCCTGTCTTGCACTATCTCCCAGATTGAGTTGGTGATACCATCCAACCATCTCATCCTCTGTCGCCCCCTGCTCTTCCTGCCCCCAATCTTTTCCAGCATCAGGGTCTTTTCCAAAGAGTTTGCCCTTCACATCAGGTGGCCAAAGTATTGGAGCTTCAGCATCAGTCCTTCCAATGAATATTCAGGACTGATTTCCTTTAGGACTGACTAGTTTGATCTCCTACATCCAAGGGACTCTCAAGAGTCTTCTCCAGTGCCACAATTTTAATTCAGTTAGGTGTGATCATAATGTGGTTATGGCCAGGATGTCATTAATTTGGAGGACTGTGTGACAAAGTGTTGCTGAGTTATTGTTTAGGTGTTACATATCATGTCTGTAATTTACTTTTTAATGGTTCAGCAATTATAGATGCAGGCTTGTGTGTGTATACACACATATGGTCAAATGTTAATATTTGAGTCTTGGTGGTATGTGTATTCTATGCCTGGCTGTTGAGTAGCGTCTTAGTCTAACTTCCTATATGTTTGAGAGTATTTTTAATAAAATGACTAGTAAAATAAGTTTTCCAGGTGCCCATTGATGTGAAGCTGTGAGCCACTGACCAATGACAATGTGTGAATGGAAAATTCTTTTTAATTCCCTGCTTGGTGTCTTGTCAGAATTGGAATCACTTTTCCTCAGCAACATTGGTGAGGTTCTATTTCCCAGGGCTTTGTTTCTCCTGTCTGAGTCATCTATAAGACCAAAGCATTGGAATGACAAGCCATCTTTAACATTTCCAGGCAGACCTAGAGGTGACACTGACTCAACTTGAAGGTATTGATTAGAACAGTGGTTCCCAAACCAAGGTGCTGAGGAACATCACCCAGAGAATTTTAGCAGGCTTAGGATGAGACACGGGCATCTGATTTAACAGCCATCAGAGGTAATTCTGATACATCTATATTTGAGAGCCATATTTTAGATTACGATGATCTTAAAGCCAAGGTCATGAGTTTGATTCCAAACTGAAGAGCTATTTAATTTTTCAGGAAGTAAAGTTGTGTTCCTTAATGATATCTTACACATCTCACTCTATTCTATCATTTTTTAAATAGGGGTCCTGGTGGGAAAAAGTGAAAAATAAAAAAGAAACAGGACGAAGAAGGTGAATGGATCAGAGCAATTTACTATTGTAAACATATACAACTTATTCCCCTTCTTATGAGAACCTGATACAATCTATCGTAGAGGTGGCTGCATTTTGTTGGTGGGAGAAAAGAGGCTTTATTTGTTGTTCTCTGATTACCAATATTCCTACCTCAAGAATTTTGGATGAAAAGGTAAAAAAATATTTTATTAGTATCAGTGAATTATGATCCAAATGAACCATGCTTTTAATGAAAAACATTTGATGGACACTTACATGGCAAGCCTAAAAGGAGAAACTGAACCTTGGGAAACCAAAAAAAAATGAACACTACCCCCCCACCCAACTAACTTTCTTATGAACACTTCCTGGGACGTCTTACACCACCCTCAAAGAAGCCAGGAGCCTCCCCGCAGTCCTGGTTTCTGCAGCAGGAACCAGCAGGGTCTTTCACAGGCATGCCACAAAGCAGCTTCCTGTGTTCTTATGTAATACGTCTTTGCAGCTTAAACCTTTAATTAACCAGAGATGTCATCGAGAAAAGTTTGCCAAGGAAGAGGATGCCTGGTTTAATTAAAAAGATCTTTAATAGTTATTAAGGAAATCAATTTGGAATTCAGGCCTGAGAGCAGTGATGGGGGAAGAAATCACTGAAAGGAACTTTGCCATCTCTCTGGGTAATGGATTTTAACCCTTTGATCTGCATTGCATCAAAATCCCTGGGACAGTGGTCCAGGGGGAGGCAGAGGGATGCTTATCACTCATCACTTTTGAATCTACCTTCCAGATCCAAGAGGCAGGTCTGCCTTATATATGGAAAGCCTAACCTTTCTGTTATGCAGTTATCCTGGCAATTGAAGGAAATAGAAAACCATTATAAATTGAAAATCTCCTACCTCATAAGTATAAGCTATTTTTTTCCCCCCCAAGAGATGCATTATTTCTCCCTGAGGATTTGTGCTTGGACTGTACATCAGGCGTCTTTCTATTACTGCTCAAACCCACCTTCTTTGGATCAAGCCAGAAAAAAAAGGGATTTGGCTCTAAGGAGCACAAGGGAAATATTATTTTCACTTGTCTCATGAAAATGATGACACAAAAGGTGAACTAGCCAGAGGATGGGAAAAATAAATTGTCTATGTTGGGGAAAACTGCAAAAAAGGAAAGAGTTATTATTATTTTTTTATAAACAGCATCCTGCCAACAGGGGGTTAGTTTTAATATCATCCTCCAAGGCAGCCCCGTTGAGTTCAAATGTTAAAAGCACTTTTCAAATAATCTATGTTTAATTAATATTTGTACAACACTTAGCAAGGGTATCTGAAGACAGGTGCAGAGTATGGCTACAAAAATGATCTTCCTGTTGCAATGTTAGCTCATTCTCAGGCAGACTGAAGCACCTCTACCTGGAATTCCTATCATTACTCAGTGGGAACTCAGTGGAAACTAAGAGGATGGACTAGATCTTCCAGCACTCAAGCCTACATCCTAATCACCAGCTTATGCTTTCTTGAGGAGATGGGAACAGGCTGGTATTTATTGGTATTCCTTACAGCAAATTGACCAGAATCTGTGCCCACAGTATCTTTGTTGATTGCTTGGCTGATTACTTGAAACTTCTGGGCTTATCAGTCCCCCAAACATCTCAGCTCCCTGTTTCACTTGGTCTGTTGAAACTAATGAGGGGTGTCACTTGGGAGAATTAGGGGTTTGGGGTAGATGCATTATAATGCAAGCTCTACTGAAGAACTTGTCTTGCTGTAAATAGATCAGGTAGCTTCTCTAAACTCCACTTTCCTCAATTACAAAATAAGAAGCATTGAAGTAGATGTTCTCCAAGACCCCTTCTGGTTCTAACATAGTTTGATCCACTATTTCTCCTTTGTATTCACTGGGTGTGTCTGTTCTAAGTTAGTGGACTGATGGTACACAGGAAATCTCAGTGCTTATTGAAACATTTGTGCCTGAAGTACAGGTTGTAAACTGGCAAGCAGCAGCCTGGATCCAGTCTGCAGAGCTGTTTAGTTTAGCCTACCTAATATTTATTTTGGAGGAAGGGTGGGAATTGAATTAGTTTACAACAGTTAAAATCCAAGATATATCCTGAAGTTGGACTTGTGTTTCTGTTGAGATGTTGGAAAATTCTGGTACTGCTTCATCTTCACGGGCAATGATCAATTAGGATTACTTTCTTGTCAGTCCTAAATGGAACCCACCACTTTCCACTGTGTCTTCAACAAGCCGAATGTCAGTCCCATTGTTTTCATTGTGTTTATGCTGCCCCCGACCTTATCCCACTTCACTCATTCATGGCCCACAGAGGCACATGGGTAGAGGAAGAGAGAGTTGGGGGAATAATTAAGAGTCCAATGTCAGGAATCTCTTGTCCTTGGAAGAGACATCCATGCCAGGCTACTTCCTGAGATGTGAGTTTCTAGGTGGATAAAGTGCCTTCAGTTGGGTGGACAGGATCAGACACCCACTGACTGATATTGGTAGCACAATGATTTCCCATTTAAACCCAGCTCAGTATGTCCACATTCTTTCTCTCCTTTGAACAAATGTTTTGAATATCATTCACTCAGAATAGTGCCCCACAGGAACACTGAGGCTACCCCAAACTCAGCACATACACAAAAGAATTTGAACAGCAAAGACCCTTTTGTCACCTAAAATGATCAATCCTCTTTTAGCAACATCAGTGGCATCCTCCTGTCCATTAGAGTGGCCATCTAATTTACTGCCTAAAATAGGAATTTCTTGAAAGTGAAAGGGGGCACTATTAACAATTATGCCAGGAAAATACTTCCCTAAACAAACTGGGGCATGTGGTCACCCTGCTCAGTGTGCAACACCCCCTAATGACTTGATTACAAAAAGCTGCCACTGGCTGCAGCAGGTTGTCTTGGGAGCCAGATTTGCCCCATTTCCACTCCTGGGGAATGCGTGGCTCCTCTCATTGTTGAAATTCCTGCCAGATTGGAGAGGACTCATCCTGTTTCCATTCTCCCAGGAATTGAACTCTCCTGACAGCTTCTACCTTTCACTGATGCTCTAAACTTAAGATGGCATCACTGACTCAATGGAGATGTTTGAGCAAACTCAGGGAGATAGTGAAGGACAGGGAAGCCTGATGTGCTGCAGTCCATGGGGTCGCAGAGTCGGACACAACTTAGCAACTAAACAACAACAAGACTGTCTTTGACTCTCAGAGATGATGCACGTGACTATCAGATGTGGCTCTCTGAAATTTGGGTCCTGGGGAATGAATGAAATCTGTTTGGATCTCTCCATTTCTTTTCCTGCTCCTGTTCCCCTCTTTCAGAGACCCTGCTAGGTAATTCAGGTTAAAGAATTTCCCTCTGCTTTTCTTTAAGCTAATTGGGTCATCCGTTCATGCTGCTTGAACTTTACCTTTTCCATGGGGGGAGGGGTGGTCCCTGGCTCAGGTCCCTGCAGGACACCAGCTCTGAAGATCACACCACTTTCACAACCAGCAAAGGCATATCATTGCAGCAACAGTGAGTTTTATACTTGGCATTTGGGTGAGGAACAAAGAAAGTTTGGGGGCATTTCAAATAATGAAAGAAAGGAGCAGGCTTTTGAAATGCAAAGATATAAATCCCTTTCCAGGAGGCAAATTATACAGTGGAACAGAAGGGAAAAAAAGGGAAGGAGGGGTTGAGGGGAGTAGGGTGGTGAAAGGAGGTGTTTAATGGATAGAGAAAGATCCAGAAAGGTGAGGCTCAGATCCCTCAGATAAAGCCACCCATCTACTCAGCGAAGATAAGAGGAAAAGCTGGTTGGCTTTATTCTTTTGACAAAGATGCACCAACATGGCAGAGAGAGGAAGTAAGAGGGCTGGTAACAGCTCCTTCTCGTTTACTACACAGCCTAAACTATCCTATCGCTCACTTTATAAAAAGCACTTGCAGGAGACTCGGGACATACAGTTTCACAGAATCTATAGTGGCAAGGAAAAAGAAGAGGAACACAGAGAAAAAGGGAGCTGATGTATTATTTACAGGTAGAGAGCTTGAACAAAACAGGATGCAAAAACAGGCCCAAAGACTTGTGTTTGTACGACTGTGGGATAAAGACAGACACCTCTGAATTCTTACTGCTGTACCTTTTGCTGCTGGAGACTTCTGTCAGTGATGGGCCGGTGTGCCTGTGTCTCAGCTCATCGCTGTGCTCCAATCTGCCCTGTTCTCAGTTACATTTCCCTGCGGCCCAGAAGGGGTAAAGCTCTCACCAGGAAGCTGCTGGGCCTCTGTAGGTGCAGTCTCATTAGGCTGGGCACAGAGGGCATCTCACTGGTGGTGGCAGGTCTAATAAGCATGCAGATGGAAGACACACGCGCACACACACATTCTCACTGAAGTCATGCAGTGGGCAGAGAGGAGGGACGCAGGGAATCGGATCCAAAAGGAACAAAAGGCTGCAGCCTCTTCAGTGAGCTGAGTGAGAGTGACAGGAGGACAGCTAAAGGCAACCAGAAGCAAAGTGTGAAAACCCACAGCCAGAGGCGCTGGGGAGCATATGCCCTGGCCTTCACAGCTTCCTCCTCTTCCCAGCTTACATCGGCTCCATATGCTGCTTCACATAGCATTCCCGGGCCATAATGGGTTTTATTCCATAGTTTTTATACGAACACGGATGACTCACATCTGCTCCAATACACAATTCGGTTTCTAATGTCTTCGGCTGCTAGGAGAGAACTTGCCAATTGATACGAGTGGCAAAAAAAAAAGAGTTTCAATTCAGGAATGAGGAAGGTTACCACCCCATAGGTGTGAGCTGGAAGGCCTTTGAGAGGGCAAGACCTTAGGTATGGGAAACAGACCCTGGGAAATGAGGAATTTGTTCCAGACTATCAAGACCTGAGGGTAGAACCATTAAAGAGCAATAGGATAGTCCTAATTCAGAATGTACTTATTTTTCTTATTTTCCTGTCATGTTAAATTTTTTGCTAGGAGCTTTTCTTCCCCATATAGACTGTGATGAGAAAAAAGTCACTTGGATTAATCACCAGTGATAGCTAATCCCCCACTGGGATCAACTGCACTCTGCATTACTTAAGCTGGTTATTAAAGTTTTAAATATTCAGGGGAATCCCTGGATAGGCTGGGAGAGACTTAAGGGCTGGGCCCTGCATGGAGACTCACCTGGCTTCCAGATGTTTGAAGTCCCATCCGAAATCAATTTCAACCCTAATGACAGTGACTCTCTTGATAACCCAAACTAACATGGCTTTTGGCTGGATCAGGTAATGACACTTGGCAAAACTGGATTCCCTTGACAGCGTTCATAGGCCCAGGGAATCTCCACTTGAAAGGAGGACAAAGTAGTAATCAAGAAGCAAGTACCTTGAAAGTTGTTGATACCTGAGCTCCCAGGCATCACAGGCCCCAGATGGAGCTGCCATGGGAAACCCAGGGCCTCAGTTTCCCCAGATGCCAGACAGCACGAAGCACCTTACATCCTCAGCAGCAGGCAGTGTGTGCTGCTGCAACCATCTCTAAAGCTTGGCGGTGGTGTTGTGTAACTGTTTGCCATCTGTTACTCAGAAGCAGCACCACAAAGCGCTGAGCAATGGACTACGGAGCTGCGGCTCCTGCCTGGAGCTGACAGCATCTCAGCGACTTGCCTGGGGGTCCCCTGCAGAGCCTGCCGCAGAACACTTTGCAGGCCCCAGACTGCAGGTCCAGGGCAAGGCTATTGGAAGGGATCCAGGAAGCTCATGATACTGCAGAGAGGGGTTCTCTTGCTGATGCCCCCAGCCCTCCCAGACTGTGATCTACCTGGACCTCTGCCCAGCCAAAGCAGTGGCTGGGGAGCCTACCCCAGCCTTTCAGAGTACAGAGTACTAATAAAGGCAAATGGTTCTGTGATGGTCTGAGAGCTCAGCTGAATCTTGAGATGGGCTGGCAAGAGTGCTCAGGTTTTCTGGGCTGTTTTATTTTCTATCTTTGTTCCCACCCAAAACTTCTTATCTGTAGCCTAGCCAAGAACACGTTAGGGATAGGAGGAAAGACTGTCCTGTGACTGAAAGACAATGTACCAAATACAGGGGCAGATGCCTCCATTTTTGACTCCAGTTTTTGCTGGCTTCATCTTCCTGGAGACTGAATTTTGGAGCCCTGCTTTACACCTGCCCTGCCTCCTATGCTGGGCCCTGTAGGGAGAGGTAAAGAGGATGATGGCTACAGTAGTAGATGCATCACTTTCACCTCACCAACAACGTGATGAGATAAGCATTCTTCCAAGTCAGGCTCCACACATAAGATGGCACTGTTCCCCAGGGAGAGCAAGGTGTCCTTCTCCCCCTCTTTCAGGGATCAGATGATCAAGTAACACCAGCACCTTGCACTTAGCTTTCACAACTATTCATTCACTTGTAAATAGCCCCCATTTTACAGATGAGGAATCTAAGCCTCCTTAGGTCTCCAAGATTCACACAGCTATTATGGCTGACTGGGGCCAGGAACCCCTCATCCAGTGTTATCACTATCATTCCAGCCTAGCTGAGGCCCACGTAGGAATCCAGTTCAGACTGTGCTCTGCCTCTGGACCCAAGTAGTTTACATCTTCAAGAGGAAGGAGGATGAACTCCCAAAAGGCATTTGGGGAAAGGGGCTTTTGAAAGATAGCCCTCTGCACCCACTAGCCCCCTCCCCCCAAGTCACTTTGCAGTGTTGACTTGGGTCAACCACGTGGTTGACCCAACTCTGGACCCCACCCCCACCCTCTTTCTGCAAACACAGAGCCCTGATCCTCAGGGAGAGGAAACTCTTAAGGGAGGTAATTGCACCTTAATTTTTAAAAGGATTTCTTTAAAGTTAAATTTAGACCAACTCAGCGTTCCATTAAGCAGAAAAAGTTGCCAGGCACCTGCAGGCAGGCAGAGAAACACCCTGGGGAGATGGCTGAACTCGGCCTTGGCCCTGAACGGCCAGGAACGTGACCCCCGGGTGAGGCAGCAGGCGCGCCAGCGTCCTAAGGTCCCAGCGCCAGCTCCCCTAGGGCGGGTGCACAGAGAGCGGGAACAGGCTGCGAGCGCCACGTGCAGACCCCCGCGGCGAGCGGGAAAGTCCTCCGGGGCATCGCTCCTCCCGGCACCCGCCGGCCTTCTGGTCCCCGCGTGCAGCTGGGAGCGGCGGGTCTCGCGGACGCACAGTTCCCGCCCCGCCCCGCCCCGCCTGATCCCAGGATGGCCCCCGAGCTGCGCGCGGGGCTCGGCGCGGGCGGCCCCAGAACAGCACGCGGCGGCGTCTCGGTGTGGGGGGCGGCGGTAGCGCCCGCTCTCAGAGCCCAGCTCGCTCCCGCCCGGATTCCCCCTCGGAGTCGGTCTGTCTGTCGGTCCTCCCTCCGCCATCTCTCCCTCCCTCCACTCCCCCCTCGAGCTCCTCCCGGGGTGCCGGGCACAGCCTCGGATTCCTCCCTCCCCGCAGCTCGAGTCAGTTTCCCTCTCGGCGGCGGCGGCGGCGCGGGGAGCATCGCGGCAGCCACCGCGCTTCTCCGGCTGGAGCGGTCGTCCAGCTTGGCGGCCCCTCGGCCCTCGCCTGCCGTGCCTCGGGGCACCGCGTGGTCCCCCTTCGGCTCGCTGCTCTCCCGAGCGGGCGGGGCGCCTGGCAGGCTCCAGCCGGTCCTCCCCAGCTCCGGGTCCCGGGGCTAGCGCTCGCGGGAGCAGGGCACTCTCCAGGACACCTGCCCCGCCGACCCTGACCGCCAGGGGGTGCCCCCGGGGCGCAGTGACGCCCAGAGGAGAAGGCAAGCGGGACCATGCGGCGCCTGAGTCGCCGCCTGGTGCTGCCGATCTTCGGGGTGCTCTGGATCACCGTGCTGCTGTTCTTCTGGGTAACCAAGAAGAAGTTGGAGGTGCCGACCGGACCCGAAGTGCAGACCCCCAAGGTACGGGGTTTGGCTGCGCGCCGGGCGCGGGGCAGTGGTTGGCCGGAGAGTGCGCAGCTCGCGCGCGGGGTTTGCGGGCTCCCGGGAAGCCAGGGCGGGGGGTCTCGGTGCTGCGAGCAGGTAACTGGGAGCCGGATGCGGCTACAGCGTGATATTTCTGGATTTTACAAAAGCTCAGGGGCATCCCCGGCCCCGCTCTGTGTGGAAGTGGGAGTGGGAGTGGGTGTGGGTGGCGGGCGCGCGCTGGCTTGCAGAGCGCGGCTCTTAACTTGGGTGCAGCTTGCCTGGGTCCCGGCGCGGCGGGGGCGCAGCGGTCGAGCCGCCCGGGGGTTGGTGGTCCGTGGACGCTGCGAGACAGTAGCTGGTGCGGGGGTCGGGTGGCAGGGCCGGCCGGCGCTTGGCGCCCGAGAGAAGTCTGGCGGCCGCACTGACCTCCTTCCTTCCCGCAGTTGCCAGGCCGGAGCAGGGGAGGCCGGAGGCCCGGGAGTGCTCCGCGCGCGCGTGTGCGGCGCGGGCGAGCGCCCTGCAAGCCCCCGGGCGGCTGCCGCCCGGGCCCACCCAGCGTGTGGCAACCCTTGCTTTATAATTGTTCTCGATCTCTTCAGCTGCATTGGAAGTTGAAATGAATGTGCCCTGAACATCACTAAAGAGCCTGTAAAAACAGACGCCTTAGTATTGGTGGGGAGTTGGAAAAATGAGTCTAAGTGGCTTTTCCAACTCCTGCCCAGGCGGTTCATCTGAGCGGAGCCGCTGGGCTCTCCCTGCAGGCTCAGCCTTACCTTTACTCAGAGCCCCCATTCCTCGGTCTCTTCTTCCACAGACCTGGCCGTGGGATACAGAAGGGGGCCTCAGGGGGGTTTCCTGACCAGCCAGTCAACATTTATGAACAGGGTCCAGAGAGGTCGTCCAGTAACTGTGAAAGAGCCCTTAGAGAAGCTTATAGTCCCAAGCAGGAGACTGAAAATAATGGGGAGAGAGGGGAGTAAGTACAGTGCAGAGGGCCAACTAGGTGCCAGGTACATGTGGGTGCTTCATAAACAGTTGTAGGAGTTGGGTGGGATTCTCCTTATTCCATAGATTAGGAAACTGATTCAGTCTTGCCTTAGGATGCTACTGATTTGAACTCAGACCTCCGATATTCAGGATCTTTCCACTATATCAAGTTGCCTCTGAGATTGCCTTTTAACTGTCTTTGGGCACTTAACTTTCTGAAATCTTGCCAATGCTTGATTGAATTCCCCAAGCATTTATTGATGATCTGCTGTGTGCCAGGCAATGTGCTAGCTGCTGTGGGTACAGAGATGCAAAACCTATTCTCTGCGGGCAGGGGATTTGCTCAGGAATGGACCTGGACCATACAGTGTGCACTAGGTGTCCTGGGGGCCTGGGAACTTAATGGAGGAGGAGGAGGAGGGCACAGGGAACTGAGTAGAGAAGGAAGAACAGTAGGTTTGGCACTAGGTAGGGAGGGCATTCCAGGTAGAGGTTAATTGCACCAAACAGGCCGAGAGGAATGACACAGCATGCTTGGTGAGTTTGGCACAATTCGAGAGTCAAAGCATGTGGCTGATGGCGGGGATGAGGTTGGGGGGAATGTGTAAGGTTCCTGTTGGGTAGGACCTTAAGGGTTCCAGGGGGCCTTGAGGCTGCACTAAGCAGGGGAGTGACAAGGTCAGATGGATGCCTTCCAACACCCTTCATCACACTGGATCTATTTTCTCACTCACTTCGGACCCGCCCGTAGATCTGGGGAGCTTTTCCTCTTTTTCCCTGGGTGGTTCTGCTCCTTGTGATGCAGTTAATGATGCCTGTGGGGACATGAACTCTCTCTGTTTTGCGTTGAACTTCATTACCTTAAGCTTGCTTATTCTAGTTTACTCCAGGGAGCTGGGACCAGAGATCTGTTTCTTCCTTTGTGCACTTTGTCGTTCTTCCTTACTTGCTTCTTCTCATCCCGCCGTGCGTTGAGCACACATTTATCCAGTGCAGCCACAGGCCAGGCTCTGTGCTGGGTTTGGGCATTGCTATGAGGAGCACACTCTGCCTCTGCCGTCTGGGGGTGGCTCTCACAACTTCCTGGTTGAGGCAGAATTGCAAACAAATGAGTAGTGGGATGGGGTGGGGGCAGTGGTCTAATGTCAGATATAGTGCTGTGCAGTCATGGAACAGGGGTCTCCTAGTTTTGACCACTTGCTCTTTGTCTTAACATCTTCTTCCCCCCCATTTTCTGTCTCCTTTATAAAACCGTGAATTTTTTAGACTTTAACAATCTTGATGCTTCTTATTGTTGGTCACCCTTTCTTGTTAGTCTGTTTCTTCTTTCTCTCTTTCACCTGTATTACGACTTTGTGTGTCTACATATATATGTTGTGTATATTCGTGGGTGTATTTTGTGTCTGGTGGATGAGCACCACTCTATATCTTGGTGCGTATGTATCTGAGGGGAGGGATAGAGAGATAAAGAGAGGTCCTTCTCAGTGCCACAGCAGTTGTTCCCATCACTTACCTATCAGGAAATTTGCATGTCGGGTCCCAAGGAGTGCAGTAGGATTCCAAACCTGACTCCATGTCAGAACCACCTAAGAGAGGTCGTTTAATATACACGTTTTTATATTTACTGCAGAGATTATGATTCTGTGGGTTTTGGTAGAAGGTCCTAGAATCAGTATTTTTTTTTTTTTTTTTTACAAGGGCCTCATGTGAATCTGAAGTAACCTATTGATGGATGGTTTTGGAAGCTAGATGAAGAATACCAAGTCTATGTTTTTTTTTTTTTTTGTGGTTCAGTGGGCCCTGTGTAAATATGGCTGAATAATTTCATTCTTCTTGAGTTCCTGGTGGTCCAAGCTTGTATGAGCATGTGCATTCATGTGAAATAACAATAGCTAGCATTTGCATTGGGTTTTACAAATTCACAAACTCCATTTCACATGTATTAGCTCATTTAAGCTTCACAATGACCACAAACAATAAGGCAGATCATACTTTAATGCACATGAGATTGAGTAATGAGGTTAAACAATTGGCCCAAGATAGCAGGGCTATTATTAAGTGGCAGCATCAGCACAAGAATGGAATTGGATCATCCTGGCAACCACCCATACCCTGTGCTCCTTCCTTGCCACCAAGCCACCTGGATGCCTGGGTCTTTGCTAGGGGATGATGGGGTGAGGTCAGGGATGTTTACAGCTGCACAGTGCCCACCTAATTTCCAAGCACTTCATGACTCATCCCTAGGTGCTGGTCTTTGTAGAGCTCCAGGGAGGTTGGTGCAATCTGTGGGGAAACCATCTCAGAGGGAATCCTGCCCTACCCATGGAGGAGGCCATCTGGGGCCAAGGAAGCACTTCTGGCTGGACAGAGTGAATCCTGCTGGGACTGGTCCAGGGGGATGCTGCAGCGTCATTGGGTGGTTGCAGCACCCTTGGTCTAGGAATCATTTGCCAGGGCAGAGATTGTTTTCTCAATAGTAAGAATTATCCAGGGTCATTTGTCTGTTGTAGGGCAAAAAATGTGGGTTTTGGGTGAGTTCAGTATCGCAGGTTTCTCTAGACGATGCTTCTGTGCAGTCCTGGGGAGAGCTCTTCCCTTGGATGTGTCCGAAGCCATGTGGACTCTGCCTAGGGCTCTTCCCAGTGTGGTAGAGGGGTCAGTTTATTTTCCAAAGCAAGAGTAGTGGGCTCCCTTCCCTCTGAAATATTTAGAGAAGTTGAAATGGTTGGAGGGATTGGACAGGAGAGGGCTGCAGCCAGGGCTCCTTGGCTGGGGGACTTCCAAGCTTGTCCATTCCATGCAGCCAGTTGCCTTTGCTGGGGACTAGGCCCTGACTCCCTTCCTCAATGTTAGGAAATATCCTCACTCACCTGGCAGTGGGATCTCCAAAGTGGGACTGATGATAAAATAAAACCTATGCCCCATCACAATCCAAGTGATATGGAGAAGCCAGGCTGCACTCTTGGTTTAAGAAAATTAATTGGATTTTTTTCTTAGTTTCAAGAAGGGCTGGTTCTATTAATAGCTCAAATAAAGATTTCTTTAAGTTTGACTTTTCAGTGTTGATTTGATTTTTATGGGGATTCCCACCCCCAAATTCAGCAAAGCTCTAATTCCTAATTGAAAATCATGTAACAAGCTTGATGCTGTAATTTAAACAGGATTTTAGCAATAAGTACTGTACCACTAAAAAAAAAAAGAAAGAAAGAAGAATGTTTCTATTTCTTCTCTATCATTTGTTTGCCATTTGGAGAATTATACAATAACTGACAGAAATTTTTTTAAGAAAAACAGCAAATTTGTCTCTTATTTGCAAGAAACTAAATTTAGGCCAGGGGCTTAGGGCTTAGTAAAAGAAGAATTTGAGGCCTGAGGGTAGTTTTGGAGGAAGGTATTGGAAATGTAAAGGTTTTGAATAAAGTGCCTCGGGCCCATGTAAATGTATTTGTGCTGTGCTAGAAATACTGCAAACACTGTCAGAAAGGAGCTTGTTTTCTGTAATATTTGCATACTGCACAAGCCTTATGTATATGGCACTGTTATTGTATTCCCCATATATTAGATAATTTCTTCCACTAAAAAAAAAAAAATTAATCAGTTATAGAGAGAGGCCCTAATAATCCGCTGAAGCTCTGTGGGCATGTTTTAGATTCTGTTCAGGGAATTTCAACTCTGGCACGACCAGAAACAGCCTGTTTTCAGATGAACCTCCATACTTCGTGAACATTCATGCCTGTGTGTGCTGGTGCCCATGCTGGGCACTGTGCTGGTTTCCCATCTAAGGCAATTCCTGGAGAAGGTGGCAGGGAAGATGCTGCCTTCGTGGCCCAGATGTGGCTACCGTGAGAAGCTGGGAAATATGAGACTAGCAGGTTGAAACTCCAGGTATTCAAGAAATAGCATGCCTTGCTTTCTAGATATTAACAAGCTTAAAACAAAACAAAACAAAACAAACCACCGCCCCCCTCCCCTAAAAAAAAAAACCCAAAAAAACAAACCCTGAGCTCCCCTGTACTCCTCTCTTGCCTTGATGAGCCCCATCATGCTGGTGGGAATTTCTCTTCCCTGGGTCATTTTTGGCCTGCCTGGGGTTGTACCCTTGTCCCAGCTGGTATTCTCCCCCAGGCCGTATCCCAGGGACCCACAGATCTATTTTAATGGAATCTCTTTGAGTCAATCTGGGGACCTCTCTCTTTCTCTCTGTCCCTAAACCCTTGTTCTCCTAAGTTGCCTGGTGCTTTCGGAAACAAAGACCAGGAATCCCTGTCTCAAGATTTCCCAGAGGCCCAGAATGATACTTGCTGCAATCGGAGAAGACACAGGGACAAAACCAGAAAGGAAAGAGAAATTAATGTCCCTGTCACAAGCTTCCCCAGCCTGTCTAGAGACTACCCTTTTCCAAGGTTGCTCATCTGTTTGTATCATTTAAAACTGCTAATCTCCACTCATAAGAGGTCATTTATTAGCTCAACAGGGACAGAATGAGTTTGCCCTTGGCTAATGCCTAAGGCCCAGGATCTTTACAGGGCCAGGTTCACATGCCATCTCGTCTGCTTCCTCTGCCTGCATCCTTTCCCACACCTCTGCCATCCCAAGTTTCCAAAATAGTCTTATGCATTATCAGGCACCCAGGAACAAATTTTGAAGTTGAAGAAATGTGTTTCTGTGCCTCTGTTTAGTTTCTAACATTTACAGTTAGGTCATTTTTCCAGAGCATTTCAAAGTCCTTGATGTATTTTTCAGAAAAGGAATCTGAATTAGAAAGTAGGGACAAACCCCCAGCTCCCCTCTCTGGGGGCATCTGTGAACCCCGCTATGACTTTTGCACATTCCACTTGAGATCACTGTTATAGATCAGCCATCTGTTTGGGGAAGTGAGTCTCTACAGCTGGCTGCTGCCTCTTCCCACTTGCCTGCAGTGGCCTGGAGCTGGGTAGTTGGCCTTCCTCCTTGTCTGGACCTCAGAGACTCAAACTGTGCACCCGGGTTGAAAGATGGAGACCCCAGCCCTCTGATGGCAGCTCCCATCATGTCATAATCAAGTGTGGGTTTGCCTTCTGTTTTTTTTTATACACTGGCAGCCCAGGTGTCTCTTTCTGCTATTGATGGTGCCAGGGATCACTCAGGTAGTCTTTTCTGGGCTCAGCCTCCTCGTCTGTGAAATGGGAGCAGCATGCTACAGCCCCACCTATCCATCTCTCACTTGCCTTGCCGGCAGTCTGAGTCATTTTGCGGTACTTGTAAATAACTCTGAAGCGAAACCTCATGGCTTTAAATAATTATACCACGGGATACTCTGAGTCTATTACTTATCTTTTAATTATTTTACCAGAAATGCTAGATTAACCAAACACTAAATCAGTTTCTGAGTCCTGAGATGTTGAGCTGATTAAGAAAGAACCCCTTTGGGACAGTGAAAAACACGTGCATGCACACACACGTGTACACTGGCACCCTGGGGAATTCTGCAGAAGCTCCTGAAATTTGCTGGCTCTGGTATTTTGGTATTTGAGGATAAATGGCCTGAGATGACCTTCTAGGGCAGCAGCCTTTGCATTCGGTAGCAGCTGCCGCCATCACAGGACCTAATGGACACTAGGAAGCTGATGGCGAGAGGAAGGAAGATATGGCTACAGTGAGAGGAACGTATATGCCTCCCAGGGATTCCTCTTTCCTCCTGCTTTCCTTTCCATCACTTCCCTCCTCCCTTTATCACATTCTTCCTCCTTCTCTTACTCACATTTTCTGGGAAGCAAGAGGGCCCTGGAGTAGAGAGGCACAGGGCACTTGGTCAGGAGTCCTGGAAAGAAGTCTGGAGGCCTGGGAGCCCTGCAGGCTCCGACCAAGGTCAGGAGCGGCTTGCCTAGCTGCTGGTCTGGACGCAAAGGCAGTTCTTTTTGAAGGAGGAACGTGGCTGCTCTGGCCATCCTGAGCCATTCTGCTCAGACGCTCTTTATCAGCGCAAGCCCTCTTGGCTGGAATTAAGGGGCCAGTGGACCACTGCCTCCGGACAATGTCTATTTCAAGTACAGAGTCTCTTCTGCCTACCGTTTCCCAGAGACGAGATTAGGCACTTAAAAAAAAATAATTAAATTCTCCTCATATCACTTGTCTTCTTAACTGTGAGCACTACAGAGATCTTTCAAGGAAATGCAGGGGCGAGCAGCACAGGCACTTGTTCCTGCCACTGGATCTGAGTGCCCAGCCAAAGAGAGCCACCACCCAGCTGCCTCTTTCTAATGATCACGTTGTTTGAACCCAATTTGCATCTCATTCATGGCCAGGAGAGCATGAGGAACATCTCCAGGGTGGGTAGGACCGCCCCATCTTGACATGCTCTTTCCCAAGAGGCAATCAGTCCCTTTCCTCAGTCCTCACTAAGGTTTGGAATCAGGATTTTTTTCCTCTAATGGCCCAGGCTGAGGATTTATGTAGCTCCTGTTGTTCCTCTGAGAGCACTCTAATCGTTAATTTTCCCCCCAGCCACAGAGAGACTGAGCCGATCAATATTTATGCTCCCATCACTTGCAGCTGCGATGTGTAGGCATAGTGGAGGCCAAACTCCTTGATGGTCATTGAGAAATTAGCTGGCACTTCTGTTTCAGGCTCATTGTTTTCTAGGATCTCTGGGAGATCAGACCACTTGGTCCATGGATTAATTAAGCCACCCAGATAATTGGCTGTTAATAGAAGCGCAGTTGATAGCTGCCAGCTGAGTGCTGAATTGACAGGTCCTGATTGTGGTGGGCTGGTGGTCTTTATCTGCAGAGGGACTGCTCAAAGACCTGAATGATTAAAGGTGAATCAGAAACTGGAGGATAAGAGAGAGCTTCCTCCCTCTGCCTCTTTGTGTGATGTTACACAGTTTACAGAGCATTTTTATTCACAAATGCCTCCTTTGATTCTTCCTGCAACCGCGTGTGGTGGGTGTTATTCTTACCTCGTTCTCTGAAGTAGGATGAAAACTGAGGTTACAATAGGGAGGAGACAGGCAAGCTCGCCCAACCGTTACGTGGCCTTGAACTCACTCTTCTGACTGTAAAGCCTGTGCTGTTTCTATCATGGCTATGCTCAATGTCTGGCTAGCTTCCTTTTCCAGGGGAAGTGGCAGCTCTTTTATATGTGTATGTGCTTTGTGTATATTTTCACCTGGACAAAAAGCTCATGCTCTTGCTGAGAAATGATCTCTATACCTCTGATAAAACACCAGCATTGCTTTTCTGCACGTAAAGGGGAATGGTGGGTCAGGTTAAGGGAACTGTACAACCTCTCTCTGAAGGGCCACCAGGACTTTGTTTTCTTCCAGGACAGGCCAAGTTTAATTTAACTCAGTCTCAGACCCAGCAGAAACATGCTACAGGTGATTTGGGGAAGATGCTGGGCTGAACTGGCAGACTCGTGGTCCTGGCAGAAGTGGAGAAAGGCTTTCATGCCCCTTCAGTCCTGTTGTCGGCACTGGCTCTGTCTTTGTATTAGTGACCCCCCCCCCAAACCCCCGCCCAGGGTTGGCAAGGTTTGACAGCAGGAAATGAAGCTCTGCTGTCATTCAAGAGGCTGCTCAACTCAGAAGTCAATGGGATCCTGCAATTAAGACTGAAACTGTTGATCTGTATCCGTTTCGTGATGAATGTGGTTCTTAAACAGTTAGATGCAATTCCCCTCTAAGAGGAAAAATGTCATTTGAAAGAACCTAAGACACACATCCTATTTGAAATGCGAGGCAGGTAAATGGGGGACTGACTCCCGGTAAGTGACTTTGGAAGGTGCCTGAGAGAGCCCCGAGGCTCAAAGATAGAGGGCGCCCTGCCTGCGTCGTGCTCTTCAGCCTTGAAGGGCCAGGGTTCAGCCTTTTGGTGGCTGCTTTGGGGGTTGGATGTGAGTAACAGAGTTGCTGCCCATGTATATGCTTAAAGTTATGACAGCATAAAATCAGGAGGTTGCTGATATCTTCCTGGTATTTTTGTCTGCAGTTCTGGTGAGCTACTAGAGAGCTCATGGTAATGCTTTTGTGATGTGGCCTGAATGTCACAGTCTGTATTGCGGGATCCTGGGCAGAAACATAACTTTTCCACTTTTGTGCATTTCTGCAGAGCATGGCAACATTAACAGGGACAATATTTTTTAAGGATATGCTTGGGGTAAGAATGAAAGGAAACGTAAACCTAGAGAACGCTGATATTTTCCCTGTCTGCTCAAAAGTCCCGGTGGTTTTCTAATCATTTGTTTAATTCTGGATCAGATAAACTCTCTGTAATTCTCCCTGCCTCTCTTAACACTGGAGATTATGGATTTTGCTTCAGGTTTTAGCTTTTCTGTTAAAACTGAGTGTGTATTTTGGGGGCAGTGTCTTCTAAAGCTGAACATACGTACAATATATTAATATTCCTATGACCCTGCAACGTCACTCCTAGCCATAAACCCCAAAGAAATGCATTTGTATTTCAGTGAACGCCTTGCATTCCAATTAAAGTCAGCACTTTTTTTCTGTAAAGGGTCAGATACAGTAAGTCCCCTATATACAAACAAGTTCCATTCTGAGAGCACATTCGTAAGTCCAGTTTGATCACTAAGTCCAACAAAGTTGGCCTAGGTACCCAACTAACATAATCAGCTATATAGTATTGTACTATAATAGGTTTATAATAGTTTTCACACAAATAATACATACACAACAAAAAATAAAACATTTTTAATTTGGAGAAGGAAATGACAACCCACTCCACTATTCTTGCCTGGAGAATCCTATGGACCGAGGAACCTGGCAGGGGTCCTCTGGGGTTGCAGGAGTCGGACACAACTTAGCAACCAAAGAGACAGAGAATCTTATAGTACAGTACCTTGAAAAGCACAGTAGTACAGTACAACAACTGGCATACAGGGGCTGGCATCGAGTGAACAGGCAAGAAGATTTACTGGCTGGAGGAGGGAGAGGAGGTGGGAGAAGGTAGAGCTGAAGGACCATCAGCAACAGGAGACAGAGGCCAAGCTGCCATTTCACTCATGCCTGACATTGATGGCATGACACGTTTGTATCTTTGAAAGTTTGCAATCTGAAGGATCATGTGTTGGGGATGTACTCAGAATCATTTTTTTTTTATCTTGGGTCATATGGTTTTTGTTGACTCTGATATTGTGGAGTAAAAGACATTATGTAAATGAAATGAGCATGGCTGTGTTCCAGTAAAACTTTATTTATGGACCCTGAAATTTGAGTTTTGTGTAGTTTTCCCATCTTATAAAATATTATGTCTCTTTTAGCGTGATTGTCAAAGATTTAAAAATGCAAAAGCCGTTCTTAGTTTGCAGGGTGTCCTGAGACAGGTGGCAGGCCTGATTTGGTCCTCAGGCTGTGGAAAGAAAGTGAAAGCGCTCAGTCGTGTCCAACTGTTTGCGACCGCATGGACTGTACAGTCCATGGAATTCTCCAGGCCAGAATACCAGAGTGGATAGCCTTTGCCTTCTCTAGGGGATCTTCCCAACCCAGGGATTGAACCCAGGGCTCCCGCATTACAGGAGGATTCTTTACCAGCTGAGCCACCAGGGAAGCCCAAGAATACTGGAGTGGGTAGCCTCTCCCTTCCCCAGTGCATCTTCCCGACTGAGGAATTGGCTGTGGAATTCTACTTAAAGTGCAAGAACAGGCCAAACTAATCTGCGGTGTGTGAAGTCAGCTTCATGGTGACCCCTGATTGGCCTCAGTGACCAGAGGGAAACTGTGGGGCGGGGGAGAGGGGAGGGCGCATCTGGGGAATTGGTACCCTGTTAGTTTCTTGATCTGGGTGCTTGTAACTTGAGTATGTTCGCTTTGTGGAAATTCACTGAATGCTTGCTCTTTTCTGTTTGCATATGCCACCTCAATAAGGCCTTCGAAAAGAAAAGAATGAACTGACTGGATGGCTTCTGACTCCGGGTATTAGCCCTCCTTTGAGGTCAGAGTGCAGAAGTTTTCATTCTTCTTATAGCCACTGGCTTCTGTTTCTGAACAGAGAAAGGTTTTGATAGATCTTCCCAATTTCCCAATTCCTACTCCCTTTTACATACAGGGAGATGTTTCACAGCTAGTGTGGTACAGATACCAGCCACCCAAAATACCATAGCTGGAAGAGTTAACCCTTTAGTTGCTGAATCAAAGGAAGATGGATAAGGGAGGGGAATCCTAAAGGAGACCCAGGCAGTGGGAACTGCCAGTAGGAATTCGGCTGTTAGAGCTGCTCCATAGTGAATCTGGGCTGAAATCTACCTTTTTATGATTAAGATGTGGAGGCGTAGTTACATTTGTTGTTGGTTAGTTGCTCAGTCCTGTCCGACTCTTTGTGACCCCATGGACAGCCTAGCAGCCCACTAGGCTCCTCTGTCCATGGGATTTCCCAGGCAAGAATACTGGAGGGGTCAGGATCTTCCTGACCCAGGGATCGAACCCGTGTCTCCTGCGTTGGAAGGTGGATTCTATACCACTGAACCACCAGGGAAGCCCTACTTACAGTGAATGGAATTATATGGCATAAGCTACTGGCTTGTAGAAAACCAGCTTTCCCTGCCCCCCGACATTCAGCAAAAATGCAGAGAACTAAGAACCCGAGCTCCTGTGAGTGCCAGGTGCTTCCTGTGTCAGACATCTGTTCTCCTAACAGCCCTATACAGTAGGCATCAGTAGCTTTGTTCTTCAGGTGAGCAACATCAAGGCTTAGGGAAGTTAAGTGACTTTCCTAAGGTCATGCAACTTACCAGTGGAGGAAGTGGATTCCAACCCAGATCTGTCTGACTCCGGAACCCACCTCTTCCCGCTTCACCATGTTCATCCCAGGCTTCTTTCTCTCCCTTCACAGTCACACCGAATCTGGTCTCCTAAAAGAGATGCTGAATATATTTTGCCCTTAGCAACCTGTCATTATAGCTGGCCTTTGTTCTGCTTCCTAGAATTACACACATCTTATTGAGACCAGAAGCTGTTGAATGAAATAGTTTATATCAGAAGCTATCTCTTCCAGGACAAGTCATTTTAAAACAACAGGCAAGGATAAGCTTTACAACACTTTCCAAGAGAAATATATTGTGCTTTCAGCTTTGTTTGATATCCCTTGTGAACATGTCCAACCTATAGAGGACTGGAGATGTTTTTGGTCCCAGGGTTAAACTTTACAAAAGGAAGTCTTCAAGCTGTCACGTTCTTGAGAGTGTGAAGGAGCTTTTGGTATGCCTCCAGACTGATTAAAGAGGAGATGGTGTGAACTTAATCAACAGATGCTGAAAATGCAAAGGCTGTTGTGAATGGAAAACAACCTCTCCCCCACAGCACCCCTCGGAGAGGAATAGTCCTGTATCCAGCATAATAGCACCAATTATTTGGTTGTTTGTACTGAGGAGTTGAAAGCTATCATGTGCCGGGAAAATACTCAGCATGGAGCAGTAATTATGGATCAGCTGATAATAAAGGATTCTCTGGATTGACTACTAATTAGATTATTAGCACCAAAAACAAATACCTGCTATTAATCATGAATAAGCCACATTTATGATATTTCCTACTTTTAAATATATATTCCTTTTTATAATGTGCAATTTCCTTTCTTCCCTTTCTGTGCCAAGACTTCCCATTTTCCCCAGTCATATTAAGCATAGTTGTCTGTTGAGCTGTAACCAAGTGGTTTTCTTGTTTCCTTCCAGTCTCAAAAGGGGCTGAGAATGCTGTCAAATTGAGTGTTACATGTCAGACCCTAGGTGAGATGTGCTAGGTGTTTTCAGGGGAGAAGTCAGGGTTATTCCAGAGCAGGATCCAGGTCTTTCCCAATGGGCACAAAGTCTTTATAAGGGGGTAGGGGATGTATGGGCTTCCCTGGTGGCTCAGATGGTAAAGAATCCGCCTGCAATGTGGGAGACCTGCAATGTGGGAGATCCCTGGAGAAAGGAATGGCTAGGCACTCCAGTATTCTTGCCTGGAGAATTCCACGGACAGAGAGCCTGGTGGGCTATAGTCCACGGGGTCACAAAGAGTCAGACACGACTGAGCGACTTTCACTTTCACACTGTCTTTTCACAAGGGGTTGTACGTTTTCCCCTGTCAACTATGTGCTGGAGCTAATTGCCAAAGAAATGACCCAGTTGCTTTTTTTGTGGCACTTTGAGGTTTGGTCCTTGTCTTTCCGATCTGAGGAGATGGGATGGGCATTTGGGTGCTTTGAGTGTCTGCTCCCACCCTCCCCATCTTCCTAGAAGTAGGTTGACAATGCATTCCCAGTAGAATGAGATTCTCGCTATCTTCCGCTCAGGGCGGCTCTGTGTTCTTTGGGTAGGACCATGTGGGAAGAGCCCTCGGGAGCCTCCTGGGATGTCTGCAGGGAGCAGCTGGCTATGGTAGGAGTCAGAGGGCAGCTCTGGCCATGCCCTCAATAAATGGTGAAAGTGACTGTCAGAAGTCCTGCGGGAAGTGCTAGTGGTGGAACTTGTTCGTGACCACCATTATAAGCTAGGAGGGAGACGCTTCCTTGGGGAGAAGGGTGAACAGCTGCCTATCAGGAGAAATGCAAGTTGCTCTATCTGTGTTAAGTATTCGTTCTTTCCAAGGCCTACCACAAGACTGGCAGGTGAGATTTAGCTGGTACTTGCCAGTACAGTCATACTTGGTGTTTAGGACTGGCACCTTTCTGATTAAACAGTGTGTGAGCCATACAGATTGTTCAGATGTTCTCTTTTGAATATTATCTCTGGATGATGTATTGATTACTCTTATTTTACCAATAAAGAACTTGAGGTTTTATAGCGAAGAACTTGAGGTTTTATAGCATCCAGTGGAATTTGCCTAAGTCTACAAAGCTTGTAAGTGTTGGAGCCAAGACGGGTCTGGTTGATGCTGGGGTGCCAGTGAGGGAGTCAGCAAGTGAGAAAGACAGTGATCTCCTTGAAGGAGTGTCTCCCTTTGAGCACCCATTCAGCGTGGGGAGAGAGGCTTGTCAAACAGGGGGAGACAGAGGGGGCCAGTTCCCCTGCACCAGGCCACAGGGTCAAGCTCCTCTGTTCATCCAGCAAACCTATATGGGCATTGCTGGGTGTGAAGTCCTGTGCAGGGCTCGGGAGATGACAGCCTGGCTCTGCCTGCCTTGCCCCGCGTGAATTCTCAGGGAATAGCAGAGTGCGGCCATGTGGCCCCCAGCTGGTGCCTGGCTATTTCTGTCTCTAGAGCCCTGTCTCCTTCTTGGACTTTAAGGTGTGCTGCTTTATTCTTGGAAAGATTAGAACTGTGGCCTTGGGATGGCTGTTTAATGGTGGAAAGGGGCTGCAAGATGGCTGGAAGTCTTTTCTGTCTTTTGAGTTAAAATGGGATGTAAGGCCGAGGGAAATGGAGAGAATCTTTACACGGGTTCGCCGGATAGAAGTTTGAGACAATTGCTTTTGAATTTACTAGCAGTTGTTCTGCAAGGTTGAATTTCTTCCCCTGATCACGTCAGTCTGCTGTTAGCTCAGAAAACTGTGGTTGAAGTTTAATCTCCTCCTTAAAGCTCTTTCACTAAAACAGAAACCTGTTATTCCGCAGGGCCTCTTATTAGAAGAAGAAGGATTTGGGGCGGCCTTTTAAAGTCAGTTCAGTGAGTTTTGAAGAAGTCCATTTGCCAGGACCCACTTGTCCCCAAAGTGTCTGTTCTTTGAAAAGCACAGCACTAGTGGAAGGATAATGGGAAAGGAAAACCAGCCTCGGGATAGAAAAATAGGCTAACTGAGCAACCCACCTTAATTTAGTCAAGGATGCCTATTGTGGATTTTATACTGTTTTGGACACTGTAGATCAGGGTTGGCCCGTGGGCCAAATTCAGACCCCACCTCCTCCGCTGCTTAGTCTGTGGGCTAAGAATGTTTTTTTAAAAAATATTTTTAGTGGTTGGAAAAAAACTAGAAAGAAAAATATTTTGTGACACATGAACATTATCTGAAATTCAAATTTCAGTGTCCATAAATATAGTCTTATGGGAACCATCACCCTCAATTATGTATTGTCTGTGGCTGCTCTCACCCTCCTACGGGTGGCGGAGATGATAGATGAGATGGAGACTAGGTGGCCCATGAAGCTGAAATTTTTACTGTCTTTTTAGGAAAAATGTGCTAACCCTTGCCTTAGACCTTTGCTTCTCAAAGTGTGTTTTGGTGGTAGTTAGAAATGTGGTTTCTCTGGCCACTCCACAGCTACTGATTGAAAATCTGCATCTTAACAAGATGCTCAGGTGGTGTCTGGGCGATTAGCCTCTGAGAAGCCCTGTATCAGATGACAACACTCTTGCTCACAAAAAGCTAGTGTGAATCATACTTCACGGATTGGGGTCTGGAGTCGGTGCCATATTTCCCTATTTATTGAATTCAGCCTGATTCTGAGCTCCCATTCCCCTGGGTTGAAGTGGGGTTTCCACATCTACTCACAGGTTCACAAAGGTTGAGAAGGCTTCCTCATTGCCTGGTGACATGGGCAGAGCCTGGACTCTTTTAGCATCATGGTCATGTCTGTAACATCATCATTTTAATGCTGTCAGGCTGGTGGGTTCCTTGTGATGCTGGGAGCCTGGAGCCCAGGGCCCAGCCTCCCTAGGGGCACCACACAGCCATTCATCTTGGACCCTGCTGTCCCTGGGGAACCCACTGCTTTCAGACTGGCTACCTTTGTTATCTTGCCAACCTGGAGGAATTCTCTTTTTCCATCACCTTCTAGGCTACTCATTCTTTCAACATACCTAAGCTTTTATGTACCACTTCCCTGGGAGGGAGTGTCCTGTCCAGGTTATATGCTGAGGTTGGGGGCTGGTACAGGGCTGGGGTGAGAGTGAGTGGGTGGAATGCAGTGAGGACGACTACAAATCAGTATCCTGGTGCATTATTCTACCACTGTAGTGTATTAGGGTGCAGTTGGGGAACATGACCAGTGCAACACAGTGGCAAATCTAGGATGTCTTCTTGCAGAACAAGAAGAAATTCTGAAGGAATTTAGAGAAAGGGTGATTGTGTGGGTGGCAGGAGTGGAGAAGTTCTTCATAAGTTAGTGGGACTCAGCAAGAGTGGCTAGAGGTTCATGCAAACTAGGAGCAGCCCAGATGGTGGAAGAGTCTGAAAATAAAGCCATTTGCTTATTTTTGTTCTCAGATGTGAATGTGTATGAAAGTAAATGGATCTCTTCAGTTGGGAATGTTAAGGTCTACTCACTGGGGACTTTGTTCAAGAAATGTTTTTAGTTTAAGAATTTTTAACTGCTTGGAGTATGTTAATTGCTCTTAAAGGGGCAATTCCGTGAAGCTTGAACATGGCATTCCCTTTCTCTTACTCCCTGGCCTAAATGAGAGCTGCTGTGTTCTGTATTTCTCATCAAGGCTGATTCTGGTTTTTCTTGACCTATTTTCATCTTTAGTTCATGTAGCTGCTCTTAGAGAAACGCCTCATGGAGAAGTCATCTTTTCCGTCTTGAATGAGGTCTTGGCAGGGCCATGGCCAAAAGTTACCTAGAATAGTGAAGTCTTTGAGTTCAGAAGACCTGAGTCTGTGTGTATTCATTGGTGGATCAAGGAGTGAAGACATCCTGTCTGGTGTTACCAGGAGGATGGATTGGGATCAAGGCCAGGGAGATTTCTTTCTTCTTATATATACCAGGTAACCCAAAGGCTGATGCCCTGCTGGCATTTGCTGAAATGTGTGGCTAATCCACTGTATCTCTCTCCAAATTATCTTCTTGGGAAACTAGACTAGGGGAGGACCTAACACAGAGGACATGGAAACATACTTATAATGTGCCAAGTTTAAAAAAAAGGATTCAAACTTTTGTCTGTAGTAGGATCTTGTTTTGTTAAAAGCAAGATCAGTTCAGTTCAGTCACTCAGTCGTGTCTGACTCTTTGTGACCCCATGGACTGCAGCATGCCAGGCTTCCCTGTCCATCATCAACTCTCAGAGCTTGCACAAACTCATGTCCATCGAGTCGGTAATGCCATCCAACCATCTCATCCTCTGTTGTCCTCTTCTCCTCCTGCCTTCAATATTTACTAGCATCAGGGTCTTTTCTTATGAGTCAGTTCTTCTCATCAGGTGGCCAAAGAATTGGAGTTTCAGCTTCAGCATCAGTCCTTCCAATGAATATTCAGGACTGATTTCCTTTGTATAAACTGGTTTGATCTCCTTGCAGTCCAAGGGCCTCTCAAGAGTCTTCTCCAACAGCACAGTTCAAAAGAAAGATATCTATTGAAAAAATTTTGGAACATCAAAGTGGGTGATTTACATAAATGGGTATCATCTATGTTGTATTTCTCATTGTGAAAGTGTTTGTCACTCAGTCATGTCTGACTCTTTATGACCCCATGGACTGTAGCCTGCCAGGCTCCTTTGTCCTTGGGATTCTCCAGGCAAGAATACTGGAGTGGGTTGCCATTTCGTTCTCCAGGGGATCTTCCCCACCCAGGTATTGAACCCAGGTCTCCTGTGTTGCAGGTGAATTCTTTACCATCTGAGCCACCAGGGAAGCCCACGTATTTCTCATTGCTATCTATTAATTGATTGATTGATTGATTGATTTAGGCTTATCTTCTCCCTAACGCCCTCCACTCATCTCTCCCCTCCACTTTAAAATAAGCAAACTAACAACCTGGATGTGTAAATTTCCATATCTTTCTGTGTGCACCTTCTAGTCAGTATGTAAACATATATAAACATTTACTTATCTGTTTTGATCATTATTAAGGAGAGAAAGAGAGTGATCATATTATACATACTTCTTTGTATCTTATTCTTCATTGACCATGTATCTTAGAAATCCTCAGGTCATTATTTTTAATAACTGAATAGTATTCTGTGGCATGGTGGTGGCTTATTCTAGTCAACCCTTCCGTGTAATTGATATCTGCCTTGTCTGTTATCTCTTGTCACTACACACAGTGCTGCAGTAAATATCTATGCATACTTATTCTTACATATTGGTGCTTTTACTTCTATGGGATAGCTTTGGAAGAGTGGGAATTCTGAGTCAAAGGGAATCTAATTTTTATATTAATAGATATATGAAGATTGCTTTTAAAAACAGTGTAATAATTCACAGTTCCACTAGCAAAGTGAGTGTTCTTTCCCCGGCAGCCCCTTCAGCATGAATATTGTCATTTTTTTTTGGCCCGTTTTGGGTATAAAATTGGATCCTATTGTAATTTTATATTCCTCTGACTGCTAGAGAGGTTGAGTACATTCTCACGTGTTTATTGCTCTTAAGGATCTGTTATTCTGTAAAGTGTTTCTTCGTATCCTCTGCCCATTTTCCACTGAGCTGTTTATCTTTTGTTGTCAATAATGAGTTCTTTGTAAGTTACAGATAGCTCTTTATCAGTCATATGTAGTGCAGATTTGTTTCTAGTTAATTGTTAAACTTTTGACTTTGTTTATAGTATATATTACCATATAATTTTTTGCCTGTTTTTAGATAGTTAAACATGTCTTTAAAAGTAGTTAATGCGTGTTCTGTCTTATCTTTTTATTGAAAAGATCTTAACTACTAAGTTGTATATAGAACATCCTAAATTTCCTCTTCTATATGAATTTCCAAAAAAAACTTTTGAATCTTAAGTGCATCTGGGTTTTATTTTTATTTCTAGTTTGAGGTAGGTTTAACTCCATTTTCTTCCAAATGGATAGTTATTTGTGTCAGTATCATTAATTAAATGTCATCATTTTCTCCACTAAACATTGAATTTTAACTCTAGGAACTCTGCTCTGCTCTATTGATTTATTTATCTTACTATACCAATATCATACTTTTTACTAGAATTTTCTTAGTAAACCTAGAGGTTACATGTTAATTAGTCCCATTAAATTTTCTAGGCATAAAATCGTATCATTATCAAAATGAATTAAATTTATCTCTTCTTTTTGAATATTGATCTTATTTCATTATTTTGTTTTGTCACGTTCATGAAGACATTCAAAATGAAATACCAAGGCAATATAAGACTCTTGATTTTGATGCACATGGCTGTTGCTGCTGCTAAGTCGCCTCAGTCGTGTCCGACTCTGTGCGACCCCAAAGATGGCAGCCCACCAGGCTCCGCCGTCCCTGGGATTCTCTAGGCAGGAATACTAGAGTGGGTTGCCATTTCCTTCTCCAATGCATGAAAGGGAAAAGTGAAAGTGAAGTTGCTCAGTCGTGTCGTAGTATTTTATTATTTACTACTTCACATTTATGAAATATGCTTTATCATACTGTATTAGTTTCCTTTCCTGCATTACTTCAGGATTTTATTAGAAATATTTTTGGATTTTTAATTATATTTTGATTGAATCATATAATTTTTCTGTTTGATTGATGCAGTGAATTATTTTGACTTCCTTATTTTTGAACAATCCTTGCTTTCCTGGAATAAACCCTCCATAGTTATAGCTTATTTTTATTTATGCTACCGGATTTTATTGGTTGGCGTTTATTTGGAAGTTTAACAGCTATGTTCATGAATTAGATTGATTTACAGTTTTTTTGGTACTCTATCAGGTTTTAAATTTAAGAGTGTACTGCTTCCATAAAGTTGATTAAGGAGATTTGTGTCTTTTTAAGTGTTAAATAGTTAACATAATAGTTTAAATAACTTTGACATATCTGTCCTTTAAGGGATACATAAAAACTCAGCTCTGAAGCTGTTAACTTCTTAAGTGGTAGCCCTTGATTCCCTTGAATACCTATTTTCATTTTTCAATCCAATCTGAAAATGTTAGTATCTTAATAGGAATATTCAACATACCATAATTAGTGAAATAATTGATATATTGAATATTTACTTCTTATTTTTCTTTCTCCTCTTTCTTATTGTCACTATTTTAGCCAATTGTTATTTCAGTTTCTGTTTCCTTTTTAAATCTGGACATCTTACTTTACTTTACCATCAACACTGACTTACCTTCTTTTTCAAGACATTCAAATAGGTACTTCAACAAAAACAAGATACAGACGAATTTTCCCCACAAAAATGTTTCACTCATTTATTATCAATCTAATACATCAGGCCTTTTAAGAGTACTTTTACTTCTTGACTCTGTCTTACACTTAAATGGAGACCTTTACAAGATTTTTACTCACCCCCTCCCCACCCCCACTAATTTCTAGGTTTTGCTAAGATAATTTAACATTTCTAGAACTAAATGTCAATTTTCTCTTTGCTGCTGCTGCTGCTGCTAAGTCACTTCTGACTCTGTGCGACCCCATAGACGGCAGCCCACCAGGCGCCCCCGTCCCTGGGATTCTCCAGGCAAGAACACTGGCGTGGGTTGCCATTTCCTTCTCCAACGCATGAAGGTGAAAAAGGAAAGTGAAGTCGCTCAGTCGTGTCCGACTCTTAGTGACCCCATGGATGGACTCCTCCATCATTGGGGTTTTCCAGGCAAGAGTACTGGAGTGGGGTGCCATTGCCTTTCTTTTTCAAGTATTCTTGTCACTTTTGTTGCTTTGTATTATCTGTTTAGAGTCAACCGTGCAAATTACACAGTTCATCACTCACCACTGTTTTCTCTTCATCTTTCATCTTGAGATTTCTATTTGAATTCATTCATATTTTGACCTGAGTATCTTCCTGAGATGGGGTATGTAGGTTATATTTTCTACGAATGTTTGCATACCCACATATATTCTACCAGTCAGACAGGTGGGATAACCTCTGGCTTAGCTGTCTGGCCGTCTGTGGATGGTTTCCCACTGTCTTCTAGGTTCCTGTTTTGCACATAGCAGGTAATTAATAGCTAATTACATTCCCTTTGTAGGTTACTTATTCTTTCTGTCTGGCAGCCTGTGAGATTTCCTCCTTACCTTCAGAACTTAGTAACACACCTTGGGCTAAGTCCTTTCCCAAGACTCCTGCGAGAAGCTCAGTTCCATTTGCAGACGTCAAGGGAAACCTTCTTTCATTTGTTTAATTTTTGTCTATTCCTTTTATTATATGTTGTCGCCCTGCTTATTTAACTTATATGCAGAGCACATCATGAGAAACGCTGGCTGGAGGAAGCACAAGCTGAAATCAAGACTGCCGGGAGAAATATCAATAACCCAGATATGCAGATGACACCACCCTTATGGCAGAAAGTGAAGAAGAACTAAAAAGCCTCTTGATCAAAGTGAGAGAGGAGAGTGAAAAGTTGGCTTAAAGCTCAACATTCAGAAAACTAAGATCATGGTATCCAGTCCCATCACTTCATGGGAAATAGATGGGGAAACAGTAGAAACAGTGTCAGACTTTATTTTCTTGGGCTCCAAAATCATTGCAGATGGTGATTGCAACCATGAAATTAAAAGACGCTTACTCCTTGGAAAGAAAGTTATGACCAACCTAGAGAGCATATTAAAAAGCAGAGACATTACTTTGTCAACAAAGATCCGTCTAGTCAAGGCTATGGTTTTTCCAGTAGTCATGTATGGATGTGAGAGTTGGACTATAATGAAAGCTGAGTGCCGAAGAATTGATGCTTTTGAACTGTGGTGTTGGAGAAGACTCTTGAGAGTCCCTTGGACTGCAGGGAGATCCAACCAGTCTATCCTAAAGGAGATCAGTCCTGGGTGTTCATTGGAAGGACTGATGTTGAAGCTGAAACTCCAATATTTTGGCCACCTGATGCGAAGAGCTGACTCATTGGAAAAGAGCCTGATGCTGGGAAGGATTGGGGGCAGGAGGAGAGGGGACCACAGAGGATGAGATGGCTGGATGGCATCACCGACTTGATGGACATGAGTTTGGGTAGACTTCGGGAGTTGGTGATGGACAGGGAGGCCTGGTGTGCTGCGGTTCATGGGGTTGCAAAGAGTCGGACACAACTGAATGACTGAACTGAACTGATTCTTTTATTTGTTCCTTTTTCTCCTTCTGGGATTACTCTTATTCACAAAGTAGGTCTTCAGAGTAGATCTGCTATCCAAATTTTTCTTTTCCCTAATTACTATTTCTTTGTATTTTTGCTCTTATTTATTTTCTATTTTTTCTATTTGATCTTCTGAATCACCAATTCCAGTTGGTACTGTAACCATTCCTTTACTCATTCATCTGATGAGATTTTTACTTTGAAAATCATGATTGTTCTAAAAAGTCTTCTCTTTTTGGTGCTATAATGGAACATCAGTAAGTGCTGTTGTTTTTGTCTGTGTTGTTCTTTGGGCTTCCCTGGTGGCTCAGCTGGTAAAGAATTTGCCTGCAGTGCGGGAGGCCTGGGTTTGATCCCTGGGTTGGGAAGATCCCCTGAAGGGAACAGCTACCAACTCCAGTATTCTTGCCTGGAGAACTCCATGGACAGAAGAGTCTGGCAGGCTACAGTCCATGGAGTCGCAAAGAGTCGGACACAACTGAACGACTTTCGCTTGCCTTCTCCAGCAGCTCTGTTTCATCAGCAGCCTTCCCCTATGTGCTCTACTCATTCATCTCTCTGGCTTCTGGTCCCCTCTGTGGGCAACTCTTTTCCTTTGTTGGATGAGTCACTGCCTTCAGGTGAGAGCAGCAGAGAGCGGTGATGGGATTACAGTCTTGGCTCCTGTGCTTTGGAGTGGTTCCACCTGGCAGGTAGTCAGTTACCTGAGACACCAGAAGGAACCCCTGAGCTGCTCTGGCTGCAGGCTAGAGAGGACTTAGCAGGACTGTTCAGCTTCCAGCCCATCCTCTGGGCCACAGAGCAGGAGGTCCTCTCTGAACACTCGCACCAACTGAGTTACCTTGCTCCCGTAGTCCATCCCGCTCTGGGCTAGACTGCCCACAGGATTTTGGGAGCTCCGAGCTCACTCTGGCCTCTCTTCTGCTGCTCTCCAGGCTCTCTTTCAACCCTGCATCACTTTCTCCATCCAGCTCTGCAGGACCTGAGGTCTCTCTCATCATAGACTCCAGACCACACCTGCGTGCTGGCCTCAGCGGCTGCCAGGCTCACGACAGCAGCCTGCAGTTAGTCGGATTGGCATTGAGAGAGATAACTCCAACTGTCAGCAGGGGCACGTTTAAGACCATTGTCTAAAATTGCTTCGTCAACTCCTGAATTTTCAGCAGTGAGTTTTCAGAAACTTTCCAGCACATTGTTTTGAAATTTAGGTCTCTTCGTGAAGCAATTGAGTTCTAGGAGGAAGATGAGAAGACAGAGTCTTTGCCTGGACTTTTATATCTTGCCATCTTCAAGGAGGGGCTTCCCTGGTGGCTCAGTGGTAAAAAATTTGCTTGCCAATGAAAGAGAACTCAGGTTTGATCCCTGGGTTGGAAAGATCCCCTCAAAGAGGAAATGGCAACCCTGCTCCAGTATTCTTGCCTGGAAAATTCCATGGACAGAGGTGCCTACAGTCCATAGGGTCACAGAGAGTTGGACAAGATTGAACACCCCCCCCCCATACACCTTCAAGGAGAGGGGGTTTTACTTTAGTTTTGAAAGAATTTCTATGCATTGGAAAATGTTACTGTGATTTTATAGTAGCTGCATATGATAATACCACTGGATTGGCCGAATTTATCTAGACCAAAATTACTTCCTTATGGGGTCATTTAGTCCACCACAAAGTAAGAATTCCAGAAGCACATGGAGGTGGGATTCTCAAACCATAGGAAGGAGGACTTGGTGTAGCCTGAGGATCAAAGAGGAGAAATTGGGGCTGGCAGGAAGTAGAAGGTTTGAAGTAGAATCAGGGCCAGCCTCATTGGTGTTGTAGATAATGAGAATGACATGGGATCTTGTTCCATAGAATGGATAGGATGCCAAGTGGACCCTGGGTCACTGGAAAATTCTTTGGTCAAGATGTTATCAGATGTCCTTTTCGGTTTGGAGAACTGGAATATGACCTAGGTCATGAATGTTGGCCATTTTCCCTTGAAGACCATGACCTGTCACAAAGCCTACCTTACAAAGAATTCAAGAGATCCTTGTATTTTTCAGAATTTATTAAACATTGGTTCCATACAAAAAATTGTGCCTAGTGCCCTCCCACACATATGGTTTACTCTTCACCCAATGATCTATGTTAAGCAGTGTTTCCCCAGTTACGTAAAGAGCAAGAATGAGAAGTGAAGAGACTAGTTCAAGGTCACAGGTCAATAAATGCCCAGCATGATTTATTTGCTGGGCAGGAGGCCCAACTTCCATGTGATAGTGTGGTTGAAAAGCATAGGTTTTTGCCCAGAATTTACTCAAACGGTGGTTGGAATAAGAAAGCAACCGCGGTACGTTGGTTGCCCTGTGCCCTGTGCGGGCCCTCTGTGAGGAATGTTTCAAGGACCTTCTGCTGAATGGGCAGGAGTGTGACCACTGGCGGTCTCCCCAAGGACAGCCTTTTACAGAATTGGCTGGAAATAGTAGCTCAGGTCCTCTGTGGAACAAGGAGGCATACAAAGAAGAAAAGATGAAGAAAACATACAGAGCTGTAAGAGAGAAGGTGCCCAGCTTTGTTGGTAGAGGCAATAGCTGTGTGGGGGACTGTCCTGTTGCTAATGGCGCTTCTGGTAGCCTAGTTTAAAAATAAAAAGCGAATAAGATAGAAGAAAGAAGCAAAACAGATGTAGTCAAATGTAGAGAATATCAAATTGAAACTCCCTCTTGCATAGAAAAAAAGGACAAAAGCCGGTAAGGACCTTTGAAAAAAGTCTTAAGCAAATATCAACTTACCTGCCTCAACTCACCTCATTTTAAAAAGAAACAGAAGCTCTCAAGGTACACTTCAGGAGTCTCCAGAGGGCTAGGTTTAGGGGTGAGCTTTGGGTAGTCTATGATAGTTTATTTTCAGTTTGATGGGCTGTGGTTTGAAGTCCTGGATGAAAGCCACACAGAGGGTGGACAGGAAAGCTTTCCCAGTCAAACCAGCCTGGAAGCCAGCAGAGAGGGGCTTTCCTGCCATCGATTTAGTGAACAGATTAAATTCTACAAACGTTTAGATGAACATCTGCTGTGTGTCCAGGGAGGAACTGAGCCTTGTGGGGATAAAAGTTTAGCCCTGGTCCTTATCCCTGGAGACTTGTGAAGTCTTGCAGGGTGGCTGCCTTGGGAGGCCCGCATGTCCTTGGGGGTCGCTTCTGCAGAGTCCTGGGATCTGCCTTCTGGGCAGCTCAGTGATAGCATTTCCACATCTGCAGCCTAGACGGTTCCCTGGGGCTTCAGAAAGGAAACAGGGGGTCTGTGTGTGTTTTCTGCCTCACCCCGGCTTGTTCCTTTGAGACTTTGGAGCACCCACGGGTTTCAGTTCTCTTGCTCTGCTGGGAGAGGGGATGGTTTGTCTAGCTCTGTCTTACAAATGGCCTGCATGCACCAGGGAGGACTAAAGTCCTTGACTCCAAGTCATTCAGGGGTTTGGAGTTACATTCCAAGTTCCTTTAACCCACGTGAGTCGGGTTGAGTCACATCTTTGAAAATCTGACTTGGAGATTTTTTTCCCCTTATGAATCAGTGCCTATGGGAGAGTTGATGTGAGTCAGTTTTCCCATTCAGAGAGAAAGACCAATCAGCTTGACATTAATCCCCCCTGATTTTCAAGCAGATTGTTTTCTGAGCACTTAAGGAAAAAATGTGATGGTTGTCAGGGCTAACATGGCTCTTCTCAGGACAAAGCATGTCTTCCTTCCCGTGGCCATTCTACTGGGGGGTCAGGGCAAAGACACAGCAAGGGATGGCCAGCATCTAGCCCGCGTGCTGTCACTCCTTCCCCAGCACTCAGTCCAGGGGAGACAGTGCTAACGGTCCCCTCTGCCAGCATACGGCCACAGTTTTCATGGAAGCCAGCACCAGGCTTGGTTATCTCCTGTTCTGCTTTTGTTTTGCTCGTTAAAGACTGCCTTCTGGGTAAGAAGCAGGGTTCTTTCTTTGTGTGACTTTTTAAATCCTTGGCCTGTTTAATTTCCAAGATGCCCAGTGTGTGGAAGACGTGTCCTTTGGGGTCAGTGCAGGTAGACAGCCTTTGACTTGATGAGCCAATGAATGGAGTATCTGGAAATGGGGACCAGGAGGAGGTATTTGTGTGCTTCTTTGTATTTATAGTGAATAAAGAGGTTGAGGAAGTAAGAAGGGGAGAAAGAAGGATTGAGTCTGGCAGTTCAGACACCTGGATTATTGTTTCAAAGACAAGCAGTGCAGAAATTAAACCATTTTTTTTTTTAAAGAGATGGGGCTCAAAGACAAGGAAAGAATGGATTTGTTTTTAACGATTTCTAGTAGAATTGAGGCTGTTCCTACAATTGTTGGAAATAAAATTGGTTAGAAAATGATGTCAGCAGAGAGTGGGGACTGTGAACCAGGAAAATAAATGAGCTCTGAAATCACCTTCTATTTTATAAATATTGTTTCTGGAGCTGAGAAAATTGAGACAGATTATTCCTTCTTCTCTCTCCCCAGCTATGGGTGGAAGAAACCCTGAGTATCCCATTTGGACCTTGTGAGGAGCGTCCCATCTTGTCCTGGCGCGCTAAGTAGCTTTGTCTGCATTTAGACACACTCCATTTCCCTCTCAAGGACCGCTATCAGCAGTAGCCAATTACAAACACACCTCATAACACATTATTGAGACACACTGCACACAAATAAGCTGGAGAGATGTTTAATGATTGTACCGCATCGCGTCCATTCCAATCTGTCTGCACTGCCAGAGGACGGAGGGGCCAGGCCGGGGTGCGAGCATCTCTGTGTACGTGTACTTATGTGTATTTCATTTTCACTGTGCCCTAATTGGACATAATTCGAGCCAAACCAGTTTACATTTTCAAGGAGGGAGAAAGGGCATCATTTCACATTCTGACAGGCTCCTTTTAAGCCTGAGATTCCTTGTCTTCGGTTTTCTGAAAGTATTAGCGCTATTAGCTTCCTGAATTCATCTGAGAACAAGGGGTGATGTGTTTTCTGACTCCATGGGTGGTTTTCTTCTGTTGTCTGTTTCTCGTGGAGAAGCAAAAGGTGGGCAATTTAGAGAAATGCTACTTAGGCAGTCACTTCCTCCACTTTTTCATCTGTGGGTTTGGTTTTGCAGTAAGAGTTTGCTGAATTTTATTTTCTCTGCCATTTGCCATCGCTGTCGGTTTTGAAGTAATGACTACATTTTGCCACAGCGACAGCTGCATTCCAGGCCTGGAAGAAGTCATAGCTGGTTCAGAAAGCACAAGGCCTTCCCTTGCAGTGTGGGGTTAGGGGGATCAGAGCTGGAAATGACATAACAGACAGGCTCAGGGGGGTAAACTGGAATTCTCACATGTTGAAGCAGGGATCCTTTGGGTTTATCAGACCCACTTGCTCATCTTACATCTGAAGATGCTGGGACTAGGGAGATGGTACCCTCTCAAGAGTACTCGGGGCTTCCCTGGTAGCTCAGCTGGTAAAGAATCCACCTGCAATGCAGGAGACCTGGATTTGATTCCTGGGTCAGGAAGATCCCCTGGAGAAGGGATAGGCTACCCACTCCAGTGTTCTTGGGCTTCCCTGTTGGCTCAGCTGGTAAAGAATCCGCCTGCAATGTGGGAGACCTGGGTTCGATCCCTGGGTTGGGAAGGTCCCCTGAAGGAGGATGTGGCAATCCACTCCAGTACTCTTGCCTGGAGAATCCCCATGGACAGAGGAGCCTGGTGGGCTACAGTCAGTGGGGTCACAAAGAGTCAGACATGACTGAGCAGCTAAGCACAGCACAAGACTACTCACTAGTTAGTGGTGGAACTTACCTGGAACCTGGCCTCTTGGCACTGAGTCCAAGCTCTTTGCATGCTGCCTGTTTTAAACTGGGTGCGTTGGCCTTCATCCAATGTAGAGCTCAGGGGGGAGGTGGGAGGAGCTGAGGGGGATGTTGGGGGGCCTGCTGCACCCTCCAGCCATGAAAACCATCATGGAGCATGTAGACAACGAACACTTATATAGTTCTCATTCTCCAAGGAAACTCTTCCTATTCCACAGAGCCTTCTGAACGAGAGCATATGATTTCAAAGGATTATTTTATCAAAGGATTGTTTTTATCCTCCTTCTTTTGGAGAAATGGCATGCCCAGTGTTCTTCCCCATGTTGCCTTGCTTGCATTTCACTCTTGTAGTTCTGAGCCTTCCTTGAAGTGGTAGCAGAAAGAAGAGAGAACAAACCTTTATATCTGCCTTGAAATCAGTCAGGAAGGTTTTCAGCCTGACGGAAAACTGGGTCGGGTCTTCTAGAGCCTGTTTATATAGTTGAGCGGGTAATGTGTCCAGCCTCCTAACTTGAAAAAATTTACTGTTCACACTTCATTCATATGTTCCCTAGTCCTTGGCAAGCGAATTGCTTTTAAAGAATTTATGTTCCCATCTGCCACTTCTATTACTAAGGGTGATGTTTGTGACTGATACGGTGACGGCAGAGTTCTGGGGCCTTGGTGATTTGACATTGCTCATCTGTAGCTGAAACTTTGGGGTTCACTTGGGGTCATGAGTTTGGTATTTCCTGAATCACACCACCTGGCTGAGAGAGCCCGTGTTTGCTCACAGTCAGGAGGATGGTGCCAAGTAGTGGCACATTCCTACTGCTCCTTTTGCAGCTAGCCAGGGAGATGAGACAGGGCAGCCAGCAAATTGGTATTTTGAAGAACCTGCTATGTCTGTGGGTGTGAGTGCGGATGGTGTTGGGGAGGTGGTGAGAGTCTGGAGTCTAGTCCTAAAGAACCAGCTATTGCCTGGATGGTGGTCTACAGAAGAGCTGGTGCTGAAGGGGAAGTAGAACGGGAGGTAAGATGATCAGCACCATGGAAAGCACCCTTCCTAGCCGCAGAGAGACTTGCCTCACATTTGCACCTCCCATACTCTGCTTTCATCATCTTCAGAAGGAACTGGGACAAGGACAGCTGTTTCTTCTGCCCATTCTGCTGACGGGGAGACTGAGGCTCTTGGGGTGACAGGTTTGAGACATTGTGGTGACCCAGTAGAACAGGCAAGTGAAACTTCCAGCATATGGTTGTTTGTGTAAGACACCCTCGTTTGCTTCCCGTTCTTGGATATTCTACAAAAGCAACAAGGAGAGTAATTTAAAAATGCAAAGTGTCATTTCAGGTGGAATTAGAGAATAGGTACAGTCTGTGAAATCTGAAATATGTGCAAGGGCTACCCAGACAGCTGGGTTCGGGAGAGGCCACTGGTGGATATGAAGAGGTTTAGAAGAGCAGTGGGAGGGCCTCAGGGCAGCAGATGGCAGAGAGTGTCAGCAAGATATGTGTCCTGGAGGTGCAAGGGCATCCCGAAGAGCCCCAGCTGTATCCCTTATTTGCAAATATTGGGCAGGGACTGGCATGAGCCGAACTGAAGGAAGGTGCCTCTTGGTCCTCTGTTTTGCTTTAGAAAAGCAGAGGAGGTGGGTTGATACAAAGGATCCTCCAGAAAGACCTATTTGCAGAAAGTAATATCTGTTGCAGCAGAAAAATGTCATTTCTCCCTCCCTCTGTTCCTTCTTATCTACATTTTTCTTGAGGTCTAACATACATGCAGTAAAGCATATAACTATTTTTTAGTGTGATGAAATTTTATATATGTGTACACTTGTGTAACCATCTCCCAGTTCATGATCTAGGGCATTTTAAGCACCCGAGAAATCTCCTTGTATCTCTTCCCAGTCATCCAGTCATTACCCCTTCCCACAAAGAGCTGTTTGTTTGTTTGTTTTAAATAATAGTGGAGGGTTACCCTGGTTCTTCCGTATGTCCCTCAAGAACTTCCTGCAAAAAAGCTGGTCCAAGAAAGTCCACTCATACAATAGTAAGTAATAAAAGAGAAACGAGAAATTGACAGTATTGGTAGAATAGAAGCAAAGATTTTACAGTGAAAAAACAGTAACAGTAGCCGTAAAAAGTACCCCAAATAAGCAACATTCCCAGGTAAATGTAAGGAGGAGATGAAAAAATTGCAATGAAGTATTTCACCATGAATTTAAAGAACCCAACGAAGCAATTATTTCTATGAAAAAGAAACTACAAAGCAGAAACAAGAATTCTGGAAAGGATGACAAGATGGCAAGAGGTGGTGAAACACGAGCTGTCAGAACTCAAGGAGGGAAATAGGAGAAAAAAGGCAAATCTATCTCAGAAATGAAGATAAAGTTGGAAGGACCTCAAGGGAAAATAGACACTAGAAAATTCAGTGCAGAGCACAGATAATAGAAATGAGGACAGTGAATAATGCAATTGAAATAAGGGAAGTGCTCATAAAGATTCGAAAAAAAATGGTAAATGTAGACGACATGTAGTGGAAATCCAACAGAAGCATCATTTAAGTTCCTGAAGGAAAACACAAGCAATTGAATAGGATAAATATTTAAAATACAGATTAAGAAAGCTTTCATGATATACAAGAAGATTTAATATCTAAATGTTGAAAGAACACAAATTTGGGCTTTTGGGGGAAAATTACCCAGAAAGGTTAACACCAAGATACAGCCTTAGAAAGTTATAGGCATTAAAGAAAGGAGATCATTCCCTTCTTTCCTTCTTTCTCTCCTTCCCCTCTTCTTCCATGTCCTCTCCTCCCCTTTACAGCAGAGTAGAGAGTAGGTGTGGAGCTGGCAGGCACAGAAGCTGGCCAGATGATTGGGAGATTAGTTATGGGGCAAGTGAATTAATTTATTGAGCAATTATTTATTAATTTATATAGAGAGGGATAATCGGACCCATGTTTTTCACTGTTTGTGAGAAGATTTATAAACAAGTAATGAGGGAGGGCTAGAAAGAACCTAGGGTGCTGGGGTGGAATTAGAAGTATCCATGTGTATGTGTATATATGTGTGTACATACATACATGTATTTCCTAACTCATTCTGCTGAGATGGTCTGGAGGCAGTTGAACTGCAGCAGCAGTGACTGCACACTGAATACTTGGATCCTGGTCTCTAAGTACTCCTCCACTAGGAATTACTGGAGCTCCTCAGAGAAATGGCTGATTTAAGGGATGGGGCAGAGAAAGTGTAAAACGAACCTGAGTATTGTTTTGCAGAAAGCCTGGAAAAGATCGTAACATGTCAGAAGGACACAGAAACCAGTTTGGAGTATCTACGGGCCAAATTGAGGACAGCATGAGCATCAAAGTAAATAATGAGTATCAGATTACAACCTATTGTATAGAATAGGAATCCATGTTATAAATGAATGAATGGATGGATGGATGGATGGATGGATGAATCAGTCAATATATAGATAAAGAGATAAGTGTGTGGGGGGGGGGGTAGTTTTCCTTATAGCAGAATGCCAGCTGAGAAACATAGAAGGAATGATGGAAATAGATATTCATCACTTGACAGCTATCGTAGTGATGGTTTAAACAGGCAGGAGTTGTCAATGGATGCTAAGTCTTGTGGATGGAGGTTTCATAAGACTCAGTGTTTCTGGCAAACTGGAATAGCTTCCCCCCAAATTGTAATCACATACAATGGAAACATGGTAAATTGTCAGTGGCAAAATCTGGCAGACACTGCCTAGGCCAGATAATCAAAGTTAGCATTACTAGCGGTGGAGTGGGTTGACCTAGGGCACCCCGGATGTGATGCGCTGAGAACACCGCATCATTTCTCTTGTATTCCTGCCAAGAATGCATGGTCTTTGGTCATGGGGAAGCATTGAATGTACTGTCGCCCTTCAGAATGAAAGGCCTGAAACTGAAGCTTTGAAGGACTTGAGAAACAAAGAATTGTTCCAGATTGGAGGAAACTGATAAGACTTGACAACTAAGTGGAATACACGTTGGTGGATAGACTCCTAGAATGGGAAGGGAAAGGAGGCTTTGTTAGGACAGCTGGAGAAATTTGATTGGGCCTGTGGGTCAGGCTGTATCATATCAGTGTTGAATTTTTGACTGGAAGGGTTTGTATGGTGGTTATACTTAGGAGAAGGGTCCTTATCTTTGGGATGCATACATGTATTTAGAGATGATAGAAACCATGTCAAAAGAAAAATATCTCTCCACAGATGGGAAAAGTACAGTAAAATGTTCTCATTTAGCTAATTTGTGTGGGGAGGGTCTAAGAGTTTGTATTGTTCTTGTAGTTTTTTTTTTTTTTAATGTTTGAAAAAGTGAAAAGTGAAAGTGTCTGTCACTCAGTTGTGTCTTTGCGATCCCATGGAGTATAGCCTGCCAGACTCCTCTATCCATGGAATTCTCCAGGCAAGAATACTGGAGTGGGCAGCCATTCCCATCTCCAGGGGATCTTCCTGACCCAGGGATGGAACCTGGGTCTCCTGCATTGCAGGCAGATTCTTTACTATCTGAGCCACCAGGACGATGAAAATTAGCAAAAGGACGATGAAAAAGACAGTTGCAAAGAAGGAAGGAGAGAAGAAAGGAAGAAATAAAAGAAAGAAAGGTAGAAAGGAAAGAAAGACAAGGAGAAAAAAGATAGGAAAAAGGAATTCATGGAGAATCTGGGCAAAGAAATCAAGTCACTTAGGAGGAGAAAAATAGCAGATTGGCCCCAGTTTCCTCTGCAGAAGCATTAAACGCCTGGAAGTCAGTGAAACGTCAACAAGATAAGCAAGGGAAAAGGATATGAGCCAAAATTTACATCCATCCTAGCTGTCTTTTATGTATAAAGACAGTTTTGAGCATGTGATAACTCAGGGAATATTGTTCCCATGAGCGCTTCCTGAGCAAACTAGTAGAGGATGAACTTCAGCCAACAAAGAGAAGACGGAGGGTGAACACCGAGTAGTTCCAACTGTCAATCTATACTAAAACTAAAACAAATATAAGGATTAGAGCAATAGAGGAGAATGTAAATGTTCTGTGCCCTGATGATGCAGAAATCATACAGCCAACAAATACTGGAAGGGGAAGGGGGAAAAGTTAGTTGTCTGCCTCATTCAATACTAGCAGGGAGTCAAAGAATAACATTTATAGCCGACAAATGAAATAATATAAGCATAATTATATTTAACAATAAATGGTAAACATTATGAAAGATAATATTATTGACTAAAATCAGGTGATGGAAGAGAAACACAGCCTAGCCAGAGTAAATGGTGCCCAAGGGGCTCTGTAATGTGTTTGTCATCTCCCTCCCTGTGTGCAGCTGCCACTGTGTTAAATCTCAGTGAATTTTTATAACTGGCATCCAGGGATGTGTGTCTTTTTCTCTTCCCACCCCAACCATGTCTTTGCTATTCTGCCTCTGTGGAAAGGGAAGTGAAGGGGAAAGGAGGAAATACACAAATTTTATCTTTGCTTGTACTATAGGACTCATAAATCACATCTAAAGACATAGATTAAGATTATTATACAATGTTGTTGTTATGAAATGTAACCACTAGAATAAAAACATGAACCTTCCCAGAAGAATCCTACAGGATAAACAGTCACAGAAAGACTAAAAATAATGCCAAGAAGCCAAGAAACATGATATAAAATGAGAATGAGGAACAAACCCATTTGTCATATTGCTAAATATAAATGAATTTAACTCACACTTAAAAAAAGATTTTCAGATAGGATTACAAATCACAACCCAATTCTATGTTGTTTAGAGCGACCTCCCTAAGGAAAGTGATATAGAAAGGCTGAAACTACAGGAAGAATGCATAAAGGAGCACCAGGAAAATGCTCAAAGTGGTTAATAAAAAGTAAGCATAAAACTATAGTGATAATCACAGGCTTGCATCAGAAAAAGTAGTGTGTGCTGTGCTTAGTCGCTCAGTTGTGTATGACTTTTTGTGACCCTATGGACTGTAGCCTGCCAGGCTCCTCTGTCCGTGGAATTCTCCAGGCAAGATACTGGAAGGGGTTGCCATTCCCTCCTCCGGGGATCTTCCCAACCCAGGGATCATACCCAGGTCTCCCACATTGCAGGCAGATTCTTGACCATCTGAGCCACCAGGGAAGCCCAAGAATACTTGAGTGGGTAACCTGTCTCTTCTCCAGGGGATCTTCCCCACCCAGGAATCGAACCAGGGTCTCCTGCATTGCAGGCAGATTCTTTACTGCCTGAGCCATCAGGGAAGCCCAAGTTAAAATGCATTAAATGAAATAAAGGAATTTCATTATGCTAAATTGTGTATTTCACAATGAAAAAAACCCCAGCAATATTGAGAAAAAAATAATTTCAGGAGATGCAAGGAGAAATAGACCAAAGCATACTAGTAACAGATCACTTTAATTTGCATGTTTTAGTCTCCAGATAGCTGGACAAGAATAAAAATCAATATTGAAGACCTAATTAACATAAGTAATAAAGCAGATCTGATTGATAAATAGCAAACCCAGGAGATTAAGTGAAGAGAATGCACCTTTCAAGGGCCCATGAAACATTTACAGATATTGACCATATGTTAGCAGGCAAAGATAACTTCAATAAATACCCCAAATTAAAGAAAAAATGCAAACAGTATTCTCTGATTAAGCAGCACTAAGCTAGAAAATAATACTAATTCAGAAAATCAAAAGGCCATTCCATTAAAAGTAAAATCAAATCAGAATAAAAAGACCCCTCCAATGTATGGCTCAAAGAGGAAAATAGAAACTGAAATTTCAGGTTTTCTGGAAAACAGCAACTGATATAAACACTAAAAATCAGGACAGATGTGATAAAGCTAAAGCAGTACTCAGAGGGAAAATGATGACTTTAAATGTTTACACAAAAGAATGAAAACACATGAATTAAGTCATCTAAGTCAAGGAGTTACAACAGAATAAAAAGATTATAGCAGAGGGAAAGCAGAAGGAAGAAGTAGATAAAAGTAAAAATTAAGGAGTTAGAAAACAGAGCAGTTGGAATAAATTTCAAACCTGGTTTTGGGGAAAAAACCATGAAATAGATAAATTGCTAGTTTGTGGGAACAAGTGCAAAGATATCAAATAAGAAATGACGTGTGGGAAATAATGACAAAAAAAGGAAGTTAAAGGAACCACAAATGCTACTTTGCTCAGATTTATGTAGATGTATCTGAAAGTCTGAATGCACTGGATTATTTTTCAAGAAAATAAAATTCACTAAACTGACCTCAGAAAAGAATCCAAAATGTCTAAGGCAGAACACAAAAAACAAACAAAAATTCCTTTTCAAATGGGGATACTCCACCCCAAAGAAAAAAATGCAGATGGTTTTACAGAGGAAATTTTATCAAACCTTGAATAAACAGGCAATTCCAGTACATCCCAGAGCATAAGCAAGCAAGATAAATAGTTACCAAAATCTAACAAAGAAGGCACAAATAGAAAGCCAAAGACTAATCCCACTTACGATATCAATTCAAAAATCCTGGGAAAAATGGCAAAGCAATTTCAGCAATACAGTTGAAGACTAATAAATCATAATCAAGAGAGTTTTAATCTTAGAATGCAGATATAGTTTTACACGAGTGAACATTAGCAGAAAAATGATATGGTTATCTTGAGAGCGTAACGTTGACAGACATATATACATTACCATGTGTAAAATAGATAGCGGGTAGGAAGCTGCTGTATACCTTAGGGAGCTCAGCTCTGTGCTCTATGATGACCTAGCTGGGATGGGGGTGGTGGGAGGGAGGCCGAAGAGGGAGGGATGATATGTATACATATAGCTGATTCACTTTGTACAGCAGAAACTAACACAGCTTTGTAAAGCATTATACTCCAATAAAAAAATGATATGGTTATCTTCATGGATGTTGAAAGGCCTTTGAGAGAGTTCAGTCATCATGTTTTATTAAAAAAATATATAAGAAAACACGAACAGCTGGGTACTTTCTTAACATGCTAAAAATACATCTGTTTCAGACTAAAAGCCAGCCTCATTCTTAATGGAGAAATGCTACAGGAATTCTTACTAAAGAAAAGAACAAGGATCTATACTATTAGTACTGTTATTCATCACTGAGCTGGTGATCCCTTCCTGTGCAACTAGATAAGAGAAAACAATTAGAAGAGAGAAATGGGGAGGAGGCAATAGTCACTATGTGAGATACTGTGGCTGCGTGACTGGAGAACATGCAAGAAATCACTGTAAAACTATTTCAGATGATAAAAGAATCCCATGAAATGGCAACGTACAAAAATTGGTAAACAGAAAGCAATACCTTGCATATATACAGGCGTCAAATAGAATGTACATTGGAAAAGCCCTCAGTTATAATAACAACAAAAAACATAAAATGGTAATAAAACTTAGCAAGAAGATATATAGGGTATGGAGAGATAGCTCATATTCACTGATGGAAAAACAATAGATGTCATTCTCCTTATAAATTTAATACAATCTAAGTAAAAATACCAGTAGATCCCTTTTTCTAAAAAATAAGTGAGTTTATTTTAAAGTTCACATAAAAAATGAATAAGAATAGTCAGGAAAATTCTGAAAAAGGAAAACAATGTGGGAAGATTGGCTCTACCAGATATTAGGATTTATCATAATGCCTCATTTATTGAGGGACTTCTCTGGTGGCTCAGTCGTAAAGAATCTGCCTTCCAATGCAGGAGACTTAGGAGATGCAGTTTCGATACCTGGGTCAGGAATATCCCCTGAAAGGAAATGGCAACCCACTCCAGTATTCTTGCCTGGAAAATCCCATGGACCGAGGAGCCTGGCAGGCTACAGCCTGGCGAGTCTCAAAGAGTTGGATACAGCTGAGCACGCACTGCACACTTGCACATTCATTGATACAGTGTTGTAGGCACATGCACAAATAGGTAAACAGAATAGATAGTTTAGAAATAGACTCAAATACATGTGATTATTCAGTATTTGATAAAGGTAGCATATCAAGTCACTGGAGGAAAAGTTTAAAAGTTTAAAGAGACTCCTATGGGAGAAGAATAAAATTGGAACACCATAGATATGCCAGGATAAAATTCAAAACAAAAATAAGGTTTAAATGTAAAAACAAAACTATAAAGATGTTGAAAGAAAACACAGAGAAGGCTTTTCTAACCAAGATTTAAACCCAGAAGCTGTAGAAGAAAAATCTGATATAACTTGATATGTATTTACATTTGCTTCTATATGCATGGAAAATTCTGGGAGGATATGTAACAGACTAACAATGGTTTGCATTTAGGGGTGCTGATGTGTACTAAGGGTGGACAGGGGTGGAGGGAAACTTTTCATTGTGTGCCTTCTTTTCCCCAACATGTAAATGCATTCATTTTTAAAGGGATTATTATACTAATAGGATTATGACATATTCACTGATATATTTATATCACAAAATGCACATCCTCCTATCCCCTACCTACAGAACAGTTATGTCTGCTTCTACTCCAACAAGATGTAATTTGCCTAAACATTTCCCCCCTTAATAAGTCATGAAGAGAGAGGCAGAGCGTCTCTGAGTCCACTGTGATTTTTCAGGTAATGTCAGCATCATCTCGAATCACTGACTTTTATGAGGCACTGAAGTGTTTGTTTGCAGAATGCAGTGCATTTGCTGAGTGTGCGGTTTGCATCTCCCTTGACAGTTTGGTATGGATGTGGATCAAGTGTTAGATGCTTGTTTTGCAGCTTTTTTAATAGAGATGTACAATGATGACTAATACCAGCTTGGGATTACTCAGTTCCCAGCTCTAACATAAGTCTAAACAGTCTTGACCATAAGACAGCCTAGGATGTAAAATGGCAGGCATGGAATGGATCATTGAATTCACCGGTCATCGTGGAAGGTACTCGGCTAGTCAGTGCTGAGCTAGAACACAAGCCTCGAGGTTCTGAGCTGGAACCTGCCAGTTTTGGGTTCTTTCCTCCCCCTTCCCCATGATCACAAAGGTCTTGGCCGGGTCAGTATAGTGTGTCTCTGTGGACAGAATGAAGGAGGCCTAGTACCGGAGGATGAATCCCCCTTGTGTTAGGACACTTGCATGTGGACAACAGGAAACAGAAGAATTAAGCGAAGGTAACCTCAAAGTGCAGATAATACCCTTGGTCTCTCTCTGTAACAAAAACCCTGTTTTATTTTCTCATAGCCCATAACACTCTCAAAAAGATCTTGCTGGATTTTTGTTGTTGTTGTTCATTTGTTTATTTTTTAGTTCTGTGACTGAAGAGTCCTCATCTGGCTTGTCTACTCCTGTACCTCTGATGCCAAGAACGCATCCTAGGTGCTTAGTAATTACTTATGGGAGGAGTTAGTTCTCTGCTTTTGGAATACAGGATGGAGGATGGAACAAACACGTGTTCTAAGTGTGCGGAGAGGAATTGTTCCCAAAAGACATTGAGAGGTGACAGTTCAGTTGCTCAGTCGTGTCCAACTCTTTGTGACCCCATGAATCGCAGCACACCAGGCCTCCCTGTCCATCACCAACTCCCGGAGTTGACCCAAACTCATGTCCATCGAGTCGGTGATGCCATCCAGCCATCTCATCCTCTGTCGTCCCCTTCTCCTCCTGCCCCCCAATCCTTCCCAGCATCAGGGTCTTTTCCAATGAGTCAACTCTTTGCATGAGGTGGCCAAAATATTGGAGTTTCAGCTTCAATATCAATCCTTCCAGTGAACACCCAGGACTGATCTCCTTTAGGATTGACTGGTTGGATCTCCTTGCAGTCCAAGAGACTCTCAAGAGTCTTCTCCAGCACCACAGTACAAAAGCATCAATTCGTCGGTGCTCAGCTTTCTTTACAGTCCAACTCTCACATCCATACATGACCACTGGAAAAACCATAGCCTTGACTAGACGGACCTTTGTTGACAAAGTAGTATCTCTGCTTTTTAATATGCTATCTAGGTTGGTCATAACTTTCTTTCCAAGGAGTAAGTGTCTTTTAATTTCATGGCTACAATCACCATCAGCAGTGATTTTGGAGCCCCCCAAAATAAAGTCTGATACTGTTTCTACTGTTTCCTCATCTATTTGCCATGAAGTTATGGGATCAGATGCCATGATCTTAGTTTTCTGAATGTTGAGCTTTAAGCCAACTTTTTTACTCTCCTCTCTCACTTTCATCAAGAGGCTTTTTAGTTCTTCTTCACTTTCTGCCATAAGGGTGGTATCATCTGCATGTCTGAAGTTATTGATATTTCACCTGGCAATCTTGATTCCAGCTTGTGCTTCTTCCAGCCCAGGGTTTCTCATGACGTAGTCTGCATATAAGTTAAATAAGCAGGGTGACAATATACAGCCTTGACGTACTCCTTTTCCTATTTGAAACCAGTCTGTTCTTCCATGTCCAGTTCTAACTGTTGCTTCCTGACCTGCATACGGGTTTCTCAAGAGGCAGGTCAGATGGTCTATATTCCCATCTCTTTCAGAATTTTCCACAGTTTATTGTGATCCACACAGTCAAAGGCTTTGGCATAGTCAATAAAGCAGAAATAGATGTTTTTCTGGAACTCTCTTGCTTTATCGATGATCCAGTGGATGTTGGCAATTCGATCTCTGGTTCCTCTGCCTTTTCTAAAACCAGCTTGAACATCTGGAAGTTCACGGTTCACGTATTGCTGAAGCCTGGCTTGGAGAATTTTGAGCATTACTTTGCTAGCGTGTGAGATGAGTGCAGTTGTGCGGTAGTTTGAGCATTCTTTGGCATTGCCTTTCTTTGGGATTGGAATGAAAACTGACCTTTTCCAGTCCTGTGGCCACTGCTGAGTTTTCCAGATTTGCTGGCGTATTGAGTGCAGCACTTTCACAGCATCATCTTTGAGGATTTGAAATAGCTCAACTGTAATTCCATCACCTCCACTACCTTTGTTCGTAGTGATGCTTCCTAAGGCCCACTTGACTTCACATTCCAGGATATCTGACTCTAAGTTAGTGATCACACCATTGCGATTATCTGGGTCATGAAGATCATTTTTGTACAGTTCTTCTGTGTATTCTTGCCACCTCTTCTTAATATCTTCTGCTTCTGTTAGGTCCATACCATTTCATTTCTGTCCTTTATCGAGCCCATCTTTGCATGAAATGTTCCCTTGGTATCTCTAATTTTCTTGAAGAGATCTCTAGTCTTTCCCATTCTATTGTTTTCCTCTATTTCTTTGCATCGATCGCTGAGGAAGGCTTTCTTATCTCTCCTTGCTATTCTTTGGAACTCTGCATTCAAATAGGAATATCTTTCCTTTTCTCCTTTCTTTTTCGCTTCTTTTCTTTTCACAGCTATTTGTAACGTCTCCTCAGACAGCCAGTTTGCTTTTTTGCATTTCTTTTCGGTGGGGATGGTCTTGATCCTTGTCTCCTGTACAATGTCACGAAGATGCCAAAATGTAATAAATTTTAGCATGAGGCCAGAATATAACAAATGTCCACCAAAATATAACAAATGTCCACCGCACCTCAAAGACTTTCAGGTAATCTTTAGATCTCTTCTCCTTCCTTGTGCCCTAAAAAATGGCTTAATGTTCATGTTTTCCCTTCTGTTGGATTTGACTCAAGAAGATGGGGAGAAGCTTCCATAATGGTGATAGGCACATCGCACACCACTGGACACTCACACTGCACAGTGGGGCTCTCCCCAATCCTTCCCCAGCTAGAGGATCCCGCCTGCTTCTCCGTGATCTAGACCCAGGACTAACTTGATGGTATGGAGTCTAACAGCAAGAAAAGAGGAGTATGGTTTTAGGAAGAAACTTTTAGTGGGACACAGCCAGACAGAGGACTGAAATCCAAAGATGTCTTGATTCCTAGAAGCTGTGAGTATGTTAGGTTACATACTAATATGTGTATTAGGTTACAAAGGGGAGTTGAATTGCTGATCAGTTGACCTTAGAATAAGGAGGTTATCCTGGGTTATCTAGGTTAGTCCAATGTAAATATCAATACAAGAGTCCTTAAAGAGGAAGAAGGAGCCTGGAGAGGTCCGACTGATGGTGTGAGAAGGACTAATCCAGTGTGGCTGGCTTTGGCAGGGGTCCCCAACCTCCAGGCCGCAGACCAGTACTGCCCGTAAGATCAGCAGTGGCATTAGGTTCGAAAGAAAGTGCACAATAAATGTAATGCCCTTGAATCATCCTGAAACCACCCCTCACCCCACCCCCAGTCCGTGGAAAAATTGTCTTCTACAAAATTGGTCCCTGGTGTCAAAAAGGTTGAGGACCGCTGAGATAGAAGACAGAGTCAAGAAATACAGGTGGTCTCTGTAAGCTGGAGAAGAGAAGGGAACCCATTCTCCTCTAGGGCCTCTGGAGGGGCCACACCATTGCAGACACCTTGATTTTAGCTCACTGACTTGTGTTAGCTTTCTAACCTGGAGAACTGCAGGAGAATAAATTTAACATTGTTTTAAGCCACTAATTTGTGACAATTTGTTGCGGCAGCCATAGAGAAGGAATACAGGTCCCATCCCTCACATTTAACTAGGCACAGAAAGGAAGAGGGACTTTTTCTAGGTCATAAGTGTCAGCTACTTTGGGAACTTGTTTTAGATAAAGGAGTTGCCATGCTGAAAATATTCCATAACTACTATGGGAGATAGACTGGGAAAGATTAGGATATATTAAATAGCTAGTCTTAGAAATAAAATTTCCTCTCTTTTTAGCTAGCTTGCATTCCCTCTATGGAGGGTCAAGAGCTGTAAAATTTTTCAGTGACCTGATGTAATCATTGCTTGTCCTGATGAGCTGGTTGACCTTCTGAGGACCAAAGAACATCTTGGTGAAAGGTGAAACGTAGGAAGTTGAGGCAGAAACCATTTTTGTATAAGTGGAAGTGGGGACTTCGGCATATGCACTTTTTTCTTTTTTTTTTTTAGGATGATTTACCCTGTGTTCAGTTAGCCTAGGTAGGAAAGGAGTGGGCTTCCCAGGTGGCGCTAGTGGTAAAGAACCCGCCTGCCAACGCAGGAGAGATAGGATGTACGGGTTCAGTCCCTGGGTCGGGAAGATCCCCTGGAGGAGGGCATGACACCCCATTCCAGTATTCTTGCCTGGAGAATCCCCGCGGACAGAGGAGCCTGGTGAGCTGCAGTCCATGGGGTCACAAAGAGTTGGACACGACTGAAGCCACTGAGCACGCACGCAGGAAAGGAGTAGCTTAATGCAGGGCCCGTGCTGTGGCAGATACTCAGCTTGAGGTTGTTCTGTTGTCCAAGCTGAGGCACCTTTGTTAGTACACCTGGCACAAGGACACTGAGTTCTGGGTGGAATCCGAGTGGTCACCCTGCCTTGTTTTGTGTTGATACATTAAGCTACAGCAGTGGCAGAAGTCTGCCAAGATGCAGTCATTCTTATTTTCAAATACTTTTTACTTGAGTTTTAAAAAAATTTATTTATTTAAATTGGAGGATAAATACTTTACATTATTGTGATGGTTTTTGCCATATGTCAACATGACTTGGCCATAGGCATACATGTCCCCTCCCTCCTGAACCGCCCCCCACCTCCCTCCCCATCCATGACTGTTCTGCTGTTCATCCCTCTTTAGCTCAGCACGTAATTTGTACTCTCAGTGACTCAGCCAGAATATGCTCATTGATTCCACGTGAGACTTGACGTTTGCCTGGTGGTCCTTTTGTATCAGTGTCCGACCCTCTTTCTCATTTTGATCTTGATACTCCTCCCCCGTGCCTCTAACCCGACTTCTGGTCCAATCCATTGCTTGGACAGATGAGCTACTAAGGACAGGGAGGAGAAATGACCCACATGGGGCCCCATGTTATTGGGGCAGCAATGGAACCAGTGCCCACTTGCCTCTACTCCAGTCTTTGCCCCTCACCAGCACATTACCTACAGTGTCTCTGTGGGGACATCATTGCTGGACCAGAGGCAGCCTGTGCCTTCCAGTCTCAAGACCAGCCTCGTGTTCTACGGGAAAATTACTTAACCATAAACCTCCATTCTCCATAAGCAAAATGGAGAGAGCAGAGAAGAAGCTGAGAGATACCTGGGGAGTGGTAAAGTCTGGCATGTGCAATAAAAATGAATCAAGGGAAGCTCAAGGACATCCTATTGCTAGAGCAAAGAGAGTGATCAAGTGCTTCTGGCCACATGTTGCCCACGGCCACTTTCGCAAATAGCTTTGGTCTCCAAAGGGACCAGGTTAAAGCTTGCAGCCGGGGTAGATCTTACTGCACCATAAACAAATGTGAATGACCTGAATTCAGTGGGCTTCCAGCCCATCAACATGCTTGGGAGGGACTTCTCAAGTCATGCTCAGCGTAGGTCTTGGAATAACCTGGCAGCCTTACTGTTATGCTCCTGGCTGTTTTTCTTTATAAGAGGCTGCAAGTCTGCAAAAGGGTTTTTCAGTCCATTTGCATTCAACACCTGCTGGATGCTACAGAAATAAAGTGATGTATCCATGATAGATAATAATAAGAAATGTAGCACTTGTCATTTGTTAACACTGCTATTCATTATTCTTTGCAGCAGTGTGGTATGATGGATTCGCGTTATCTTCCTCCTAAAGAGGAGAGACAGAGGCCTGGTGTGTGGGAATCAACATACCATGTCTGTGGTCCCTGCTTAGGATGTGCAGCCTGGAGTTCCCAGGCACTTCTTCTAGAAGTGGCATGGCCTGCTCTGTTGTATATACATGGCCTCTGGGAATATTCTACCCTGTGGATGCTTGTGGTGTAGTTAAGGAAGCCTTTGTAAGATGAGTAGTCTTCTAAAAGATGAACAGATGCTGGTCACTGATCACTACATTTTATATTCACAGCATGTATATTCACTGCTTGGAGAATATGTAGTGATGGGAACTCATTGCTTGAGGCAGTACAGATAGCCAGGATGCTTCTTTAGGTTGAGCTGAAATGGGTCTTCAGTCTTTCACTTAACTTCTTACAACCACGGAGAAAGATCCTTATCTTCCTTCTTCCTAATAGTGCTTTGGATAATTGAAACTGCCTCTTTAATTATGTCTCTAGCCATTCTTCCTGTGACATGTGTCTGAGTCCCAGGACATTCCTGGTTGACTAACTGAATGTGATCCATTTTGCCCATACCTCTATTAAAGTAGAATTCTCAGAGTCAAAGTGAGACTCATTCTAGATCTTTTTCTGGAGTAGCCTTGGGGTAAGTGGAAAGAAGTCTATATCAGAAGTTGGCAGAATTTTCCACTGAAGAACCAGTTAGTAAATAATTTGGCTTTACAGGCCATATGGTCTCTGTTGCAGCTACTCTGCTCTGCTGATGTAGCTTGAAGGCAGCCGCAGATAATATGTAAACAAGAGAGCATGGCTGTGTTTCAATAAATCTTTATTTATGGACACTAATTTGAATTTCATGTAACTTTCGTGTATCACAAAATACTCTTTTTTTGACTTGTTTTTCCAACTGTTTAAAAGTGTAAAAACTGTTCTTAGCTCATCTTTCATACAAAAATAGGTGGTGGGTCAGATTTGGGCAGTGGGCCATAGTTCGCTGACTTCTGGTCTATGTCTGTATTTAAGATCTGAGGATCTCCTTCAGTCAAAAAAAATACAATTCATGGTATTTCATCCATGCTTGAAATACCACCATTGATGAAGATGGAAACATTGCCCTCCATGCAAAAGGCAAGGGAGGTCAGAGGGTCTGTTTAAAAGTGAAACTATTTGGGGGTGAGGGAATACAATCTTTACAACTTTAGTATGAATCCCTATTAATGACTTAACTTGTAAAACGCTTGCCAGTTCATGAACACACATTATTTAATTCTATCCTCACGGAACCTGTGAGGTGTATATTAAACTATCTAGCTTCACAGTAGAGGAGGAAGTCTCTTAAAGATGAAGTGACTGCCTCGGGCTCCATGGTTCAGGCAGAGCTGAGGCTTAGTCCAGGCAGGTTGAATTCTCTGCTGCCTCCACTGTTAGGCTATAGCAAAACATTTATTAGCACCCACCTGTGCCTAGCACACTGCTAGAGAAGGAAATACAGGTGGGTAAGACACAGCCCCAGACCCAGAGAGCTTAGAGCCTTAAATACTCAGGCTCAGGTATCTTAGATCTTTAGGTACCTAATGTCATTGTTGTTGTTTGGCTAGAAGGTAAGAGCAGGGTGCTTCTGGAAGCTCAGGAGAGGGGACCTTCATCCAGCCCAGCCATAGACTGGAGGGCTTCTTGAGGGACATGCATGTGTTCATGCTAAGTCACTTCAGTCGTGTCTGACTCTGCGACCCCATGAACTGTAACCCGCCAGGCTCCTCTGTTCATGGAATTCTCCAGGCAAGAATGCTGGAGTGGGTTGCCATTTCCTTCTCCAGAGGATCTTCCTGACCCAGGGATCAAGCCCACATCTCTTCTGTCTCCTGCACTGCAGGTGGATTCTTCACTACTAGAGCCATCTGGGAAGCCTTCTTGAGGGATGCTTTGCTCCAGTAGAGAAGGGAAGGTAGGCTGGCTTGATGATTCTGGTATCTGGAAATGAGGGGAACTTGGGAGGGTAGATCGAACCCCTCTAGGGGATGGAAGGTGAGCGGCTTCCCCAACTCTACAAATTTGCTGTGGTAGCCCTGCATCCTGGGGTGTTCTCTGGACCGCTCCTGTTTCCTTTACACATAACTGGTGGATGTTGAAGGACCTTGTGAAACTGTCAGTTTCCTTGAACCGAGACTTCAAGGCACACTCTGCCACCCTAGCTCAGGCTAGGAAGGCCCTCGAGAGCTAGCTGCCTCTGTTCTCTCCCAGGTATAAATAAGATCTGCATAGCTGGGATGCAGGAAGCAGGCCGGCTGCTTGTTATTTCTGGGACCCCTTGTATGAAATACAGGCTCCCGAGCATCACCTGTCAGATCTGCTGCCTTTTGTTTCATTAAAAATAAAACAGAAAGCCCTCTAAGCAATGGCATTAAAGCACATCTGGAAAATAACCCTTCTGCTTTCCCAGGGAAGATGTCAGTACGTCCGAGGCAGGATTGATGAAGGAATTTTTGAAGCAGTCCAAAAAAAAAAAAAAAGACTGATCAGGCTTCAGGGAGGTTGGCATAAGAAGTGAGAAATAAAATAACCCTAAACCAGAAAATGTGTATGTCTCCAGAAACAATAGTTCTAGTGGCTAACTCTTTAACAGCTAGTCTTGCCTGATTTGTTTTGGTCCAAGTCAGCTATTCTAGAAGATGAAACAGTGACAGACAAATACTTTTTCTTCTTAAGCCAGTTAACATGTAATTATTAAGCTTCCTCAGCATGACCATCACTATGTCATTGGTAAGCAGACAGCATGGCCCATGTGCCTTATCAGGTCCAGCAGAGCGAAGGGGAGGCATTAGTCCTGCAGGAAACAATGAGAAGGCTAATCAGTATTGGAAGGGGGTTGAGATTACAGATGCTGTAGAACAAATGAAGTGTCATGGTAATCTAGGGTAGTTAGGAAAAGGTTTCAAGGAGAGAGCAGGGCTTATTAGAATCTAAATCAGTCGAGAAAATTAGACATTTAAGGGAAGGCATATAGCAGGCAAAAAGGCCCCCCTCACAACCACCGAGGACATGTCCTACAAATGACCTTGCATCTTTATTCCTTGAGAAGTTTGAGTCCATCCAACCTGAGCTCCTTATCGTCCCTCGACCAGACTTTTAAATCTTCTGAAGTCTGTACCCATCTTTTTCCCTGTTATTATAATAGAGTCTATATCACTCTCCACTTACCTTAGGCCAATGCCTCTGCTTGTCCTCAGGGCCTCCTTCCTTCTTGTTCTTCAATGGATAATGCCTTTCCAAACCTATCTCACATCTCCCAGGCAGCAAAATCCTCTTTCATGTCAGTAGATCATTTTCCCATTAGTATACAAACATACTCTAGTATCACCTATCTTAAAAAAAAAAAGATATTTGAACACATGCTTTCCCTTGTATCAGTCAGTCATATCTGTAATCATGCTGCATAACAAATAAACACAGTGTCTCAGGCATTCATATGATAAGTGTTTGTTTTTTGCTTGTTGGCCTTTGTGTTGGCTAGGAGTCCACAGATCTAAGCTGGGTTTCAAGTTGTGGGTTGTGTCCTAGTCTGTTCCACATGTCATTCATCCTCCTTCATCCAGAGGCTACCTAGGGTGTGTTCTTCTTGTTGAGAAAGGCAGGAGCCACAGAGAATGGCCCAATCAGGCAAGGTCATTTCAAGCCCTTGTTCAGGGCATATCTGCACATCTCATTGGCCAGATCATGTCAGATGTCCAGGCCCAACATTAGTAGGGTGGGAAACACACTCCTCTCCTGTGGGTGGTAGGAGAGGGAGTGAGTGCTTGGTGAATGATAATCTACCGTGTTCTTTCATCTTCAGTGCCTTTGCTCTGTTTCACCAACACCGTCCACATTGGTAAAGCCAATGATGTGTTTCCATCCTCATCTTACTTTCTCCATCACTCAGCAGCATTCCACCCAGGAAGCTGCTCCCTCCTTCCAGGATTCCTTTCTCTTTGGGATTTCATGGCTCCACTGGGTCCTGGTTTTACTCTCCCTCCACGACTGCCCCTCCTCATCTCCCTCTTCCCCTCTCCACCAGCTCAGTGGTGGTGTTTCTCAGGATTGATCTGAAGCCACTCTTGTCTTCTTTCTCTAAACTCCATCACTGTTCACAGAGTTTGAGGTGCTGTCTCTGTGCTGATGACTCCTGGAGGTGGGCGTCTGGCTCAGAGATTGGGTGTTTGCCTCCTCTCTATTCAGCTGTCTTGATGGTGCTGTTGGGATGCCATGCACAACCCTTGAAGTCAGTACATCCAAATGGAATTGTTTTTCTCTATGTGTCCCTTTAATGTCCCCATCTGCAGCCATAAAGATCTTAAACAGCCCTTTGGAAGGCTGTTTCTTCTTCCTGAAAAGCCGTCTGCCCTCCTTCTCCCTACCCCACCCCTTCCCCTGGCTGGTGTCTTGCCATTGTCCAGACCATACGGTCCAGTGTTACTACCCCCAAGAAGCCTTCCTTAACTGTTCTCTCTAAAGGAGGCCACTCCCCTCACACTGCTCATTCTTTCTGTCCTGTATTTCCTATCAGTTACCATAATTAGTCATTCTTTCGAACTCATTTGTTCTCTTGGATTTTTTTCTGTCACTTTAACTAGAATGTACACTTCCTGGCAGGCACTCAGTAAGTATCTGTTGAATTAATGACCTTGAAAGGCCCTCGGAGATTATCTGGTCCACTGTTTGCCAACCTACAGGCTGTGGACCCCTGGGGGACTGTGGAATTATCACCCTGGGTCTAGGAAGCCACAGTGTACCAGTAATAATAGACCTCACTCATCTATGTACTACTGTTTTTCAAATGATGGTGTTGTAATGAATAAGGTACAAATTCATTTGAAGGTATTACTACATTCACAGGGTGTTTATCTTACCTTCTAACGTAATTCATAGAACTCTGTCCTTAGAGCTGTAAACCCAGCTCCAGAGGATTGAAGTTACTTTCTCAAGGTCACATTCTGCAGCAGTAGGAAGGCCTGGAGGGGGATGGAAAGTAAAGGTCAGGGGCCTGGGGAGCCATGTAGCCTGCTGATTAAGAGCATGCTGTGAGCAGATGCTCTGGAGGGATCTGCTTCTGCAGGGCGGGCAGGCCTGTGGGCCTGAGCTGATGTATGAGACTAAAAGGCAATGACTTGGAGGGTAGTAGCAGGTGAAAGGGTTGAAGGGTGACAACTCTATGTGCCTAGAAGTCACACTTTAGCCTGGAATGGTGTGATGTGTCCAGAGGTCTTGGAACATAGTGAAGGCCTGATGGCCAGGGTGGGACATGACAGAGCAAGTGTCACCCACGGGCAGGAACTGAGCATTTCAATGAGAGAAGCAACGAGAAGGCACAAGAAAGCTGAGGGGTCACAGCGATGCACAGAAACGAAATGGAGTGACTTCTAATGATCTCATTAGAAGGTGGTGGGGGAGAGATGACAGGGAGATGGAGAAAGTGTGATGGAGGTGGCAGAAGTCAGGGTGCGGCTTGGGTTTTCCCGGTGGGGACACCAGTGCTCAGGCACAGGACTGCAGAGGCAGACTCTGCAGCTATGCTTGGAAGCATCTTTTAGACACTCTGAAGTTTATGTCTGAGCACTGGCTCCTGTCTCTCTCTCTGGAAGCCCTTCTTGTTGTCCTGATCCTGGTTTGCCTTTTGGGAAGACTGCAAGACCAGGAGTGAGGAACAGAGGCTTCAAGTCAGGCTCCTAGCTATTCAGGTCAGTCTGGCATGGTTAAAAGCTGTTAATGGGGGGACGCCCATCGATTCTGTTTGGCTTAATGGCCTGGCACCTGGGTGGGTTAGCAAATGTTGCTCAAAATAATCTTCTCTATGTATGGAGGGCTACTCTGTACCGCATGCAGTGCTAAGCATGTCACATGTGCTATTTTTTTAACGGTCACACCAGCTATGGGTGAGCCAGGTTATAGATGAAGGGACTGAGGTTCAGGGAAGTTAAGTGACTTGCTGAAGGCTGCCTAGTTACCAAGGAGCAGAGCCATGATTCCAGTCCTAACCTGTGGGGTGTATGAAGCCATACTTCTCTTTCAATAGGCACCACAGCAGTGTTTCCAAGGAGGAACCCCCCCCCCCCCCCCGCCCATCCCACTCCCCAGGACATAGTCAAGCTGAGCATCATGTCAGGGCATCAAAGAGCTTAATAAACATAGAGGAGCTGGATACATCAGCCACGGGGCTTCAAGCACCACACGGGATGGCTGGCCCAGGGAAGACTCTTCCTCCGGTCCCAGGTCCCTGGGTCCTCGCATCAGCCACCATCAATTGGGAGCATGTTCCTAACCCCCATCCCCACCCACATCTTTAAGGTTCTGGAATCAACTGCTTTTGCTTCAGCCAGCACCTCCAGCTCCTCGGTAGCTTCGTTGCATGAATAGCTCACTTCTCTTAGCCTCGAATTCACCTCACTGAGATTGCTTCCTCATCCAAAAAAAAAAAGACATAGTAATGCTTATTTTGGAGTCTTATGCTGAGAATTAAATGAGGATAAAATTTGCAAAATAGCCTTGTGCGGTGGCTGCTCCCAGTGCCTGTCTGGCGTGTGTTAGCTCAGGCTGAATTTGGAGGGTGATAAACATGCAGTTCCTCTCGGCCGCCGCCCCCGGCCCCCGGCCCCCGGCCCCCGGCCCGGCCTAGCTCCTCTCGGCTGCCGCCTCCGACCACTTGGAACAACAGACTGGTTCCAAATAGGGAAAGGAGTACGTCAAGGCTGTATATTGTCACCCTGCTTATTTAACTTATATGCAGAGTACATCATGAGAAATGCTGGGCTGGAAGAAGCACAAGCTGGAATCAAGATTGCCAGGAGAAATATCAATAACCTCAGACATGCAGATGACACCACCCTTACGGCAGAAAGTGAAGAAGAACTAAAGAGCCTCTTGATGAAAGTGAAACAGGAGAGTGAAAAAGTTGGCTTAAAGCTCAATGTTCAGAAAACTAATATCATGGCATCTGGTCCCATCACTTCATGGGAAATAGATGGGGAAACAGTGCAAACAGTGTCAGACTTTATTTTTGGGGGCTCCAAAATCACTGCTGATGGTGATTGCAGCCATGAAATTAAAAGACGCTTACTCCTTGGAAGGACGGTTATGGCCAACCTAGATAGCATATTTAAAAGCAGAAACATTACTTTGCCAACAAAAGTCCGTCTAGTCAAGGCTATGGTTTTTCCAGTGGTCATGTATGGATGTGAGAGTTGGACGGTGAAGAAAGCTGGGCGCCGCAGAATTGATGCTTTTGAACTGTGGTGTTGGAGAAGACTCTTGAGAGTCCCTTGGACTGCAAGGAGATCCAATCAATCCATCCTAAAGGAGATCAATCTTGGGTGTTCATTGGAAGGACTGATGTTGAAGCTGAAACTCCAATATTTTGGCCACCTCATGCGAAGAGTTGACTCATTGGAAAAGACCCTAATGCTGGGTAGGATTGGGGGCAGGAGGAGAAGGGGACGACAGAGGATGAAATGGTTGGATGGCATCACTAACTCGATGGACATGGGTTTGGGTAGACTCTGGGAGTTGGTGTTGGACAGGGAGGCCTGGCGTACTGCAATTCATGGGGTCGCAAAGAGTCAGACACGACTGAGCAACTGAACTGAACTGAAACATGCAGTTCAGGCTTCCCAGGTGGCACAATGGTAAAGAACCTGCCTGCCAGTTCTGGAGACACAAGAGATGTGGGTTCAATCCCTGGGTCAGGAAGATCTCCTGGAGAATTAAATGGAACCCACTCCATTATTCTTGCCTGGAGAATTCTATGGACAGAGGAGCCTGGCAGGCTACGGCCCATGGGGTCACAAAGAGTCGGACACGGCAGAGCACAGCACCAAACATGCAGTTCTGTCGGTCAAGTGTACTTTCTCTGAATTGACTGTATAGCAGCAGCCTCTAGGAGTCATGTTCCTAAGCCCATCCCTAAAACCTCAGGGAACCGAGGGGTCCCTGGCAGCTTCTCCCACCAACAACCTCTCACCAAGTGTCCTCCAGGCCCTCCTTGTTTCCCCTGTTGTTGGATTTGCCAGTGGCAGGACAGGGAGTAGGAACCCTCTTGCTCAGTCGTGTCTGACTCTTTGCCACCCCATGGACTGCAGCCCACCAGGCTCTTCTGTCCATGGAATTCTCTAGGCAAGAATACTAGAGTGGGTAGCCATTCCATTCTCCAGGGCATCTTCCTGACCCAGAGATTGAAGCCACGTCTCCTGCATTGCAGGTCGATTCTTTACCATTTGAGCCACCAGGGAAGCCTCTGAGGTTGTGTAACTGCCCTCTTGTTGGGTTGAATTTAGGGTCTGGTGATGGATTATAGGGAAGGCCTTAGGCCTTGACCCCTGACCCAGGAGAGCAGGGGCTGCCCACTGAACCAGGGCTCCCTGATGGTAACCCCAGCTGAGAGCCTAGGCCTCTCTGCAGAGACACGTCCCAGGAGGCAGCAGATCAGAACCCCAGGCCTGTCACTACACTTATTCAGATGCCATGCGTGAGGCTGAGTGCCCACCACCCACCAGGTTTCTGCAGTGAGTGAGGCTCTGTAGGTACCCAGTGAAGGGTGGGGAGACCAGCTGAAACTCGGTGATCCCAGGAGCAGCCAGACCTGGCTTCCTACCATCCCCTCCTGTCCTCTTGTTCTGTTTTCTTTAACTGGAACCGACGGGAGGAAATGATTAGACTGGGCAGCTCGTTAACGATCATTGATTCACCACGTTCACTTCACCAGGTGCTGTGATGGGAAAGGCCAGACCATGATCCGCAAATAAGAAAACTGAATTTTCCCCCCAGGAAGATTCGGTACATGGCTCCCTGACCCTGCTGGCCTCTGATGGCCACAGCTGAAGGCACTTAAGCCCACCTGCAGCTTCTGCTCCACCCCAGGCTCTGTGATCAGTTTGAAGGCAGAGAAGGACCCACCATCCTGGTTTTCCTGGTTTAGTACTGGGTGAACCACATCTTGGGAAAAGATCAGTCCTGGGCAACTGGACAGTTGGTTACGCTAGCAGGGACTATTTCATCTGCCTCCTCATCAACAATAACTAACATCGAGCACTTCCCATGTACCAAGTTGACCTGTGCCACACATTCTGAATCTTTGCTGCTGCTGCTGCTGCTAAGTCACTTCAGTCGTGTCCGACTCTGTGCGACCCCATAGACCGCAGCCCACCAGGCTCTGCCATCCCTGGGATTCTCTGGGCAAGAATACTGGAATGGGTTGCCATTTCCTTCTCTAGTACATGAAAGTGAAAAGTGAAAGTGAAGTCGCTCAGTCGTGTCCGACTCTTAGCGACCCCATGGACTGTAGCCCACCAGGCTCCTCCGTCCATGGGATTCTCCAGGCAAGAGTACTGGAGTGGGGTGCCATTGCCTTCTCCACTAATACCCTTCAGGAAGCTGAGACAGAGGTGACAGTTAATTTACCTGGTCAGTTTCTGCATGACTCTCTTTCCCCGAACCCCTAATTCATGTTCTTAGCAGCAGGTCAGCCTCCTGCAGGGGCTTCTGTAATCCTCTGGTTCCCCCTAAAATCCTACCTTGTCCCAGTCTCTGGCTCTCAGCCCTTTCTATGGCTGACATCTGCCGAGTACTGCAGTCCCCCAGGACCGAGGTCAGCCTTGTTCCTGACTTCCATCCTGGAACTGAACAAGAGCCTGAATTGTCGCACTTGAACTTCTACCCCTGAGGCTTGGCCTTTATACCTGCACTTGGATCCCACGTGGCTGCCTGCTCGTCACTTAGTAATTATCGTTGGTGCTTGGTTGGCCTTCCTGGAATTATCTGTAACCGGTCTGGGCTTGCAGAAGGCTGCTCTGTTGCTGTGTTGGCAAGGCGTGAGGAGCACAGCCCTTTTCATATCACTCTGAACATCCTACAACTAGAGAGACAAATAGACCACTGGAAATAACATCATGCACTCCAAAGGCATGTATAAATGACTTTTGGAAAGGGTGGGCTCGATTAAAATCAAATTGATTCAAATCATGATTTGAATCACTAGTCAGGAAGAGTCGATTAAATCAATATTTTCCCTTTAAAAATGCATTCGTTTTTGATATAATTTTAATGCAAAGCCTTCACAACTCTGACAGAGATAGATGTGGTTTTCATTTTTAGAAGTTACATACCATGCATTTTTAAGCTGTGATTTATTTTGACATTTCATTGAACCAATTTTGCAGCCACGTCTGAGTCTTGAGTGATGACTTGGTTATTTTATTTACCAAAGCTAATCAAACAAATGTGTATAATTTTCCCAACAAAATAAGCATGTGCACTTTTGAATGTTTAACTATTTTTTTCTGTAAATGTAAAAATGTGTCTTTGCTGAGATGAAATTAGGCTGTTTTGGGCAGATCCAACCCCAAAACACTTTTTTATAGTTGGAGTTAACTCAGTCTTTACCTTTCCTTTCTGCTTACATGCATATTAGGAAAGACAGGATAAGATTTTCTACTTCTGTAGTTCCCAAGTGATTTTACAATTTAGACTGAAATTGTCTTCTTTGGGAGACACCTTTGAACCTGTCAATCCTAAAGGAAATCAGTCCTGAATATTCGTTGGAAGGACTGATGCTGAAGCTGAAGCTCCAGTATTTGAGCTTCACACCTGATTCAAAGAATTGACTCATTGGAAAAGACCCTGATGCTGGGAAAGATTTGAAGGCAGGAGGGGAAGGGGATGACAGAGGGTGAAATGATTGGATGGCATCACTGACTTGATAGACATGAGTTACAGCAAGCTCTGGGAGTTGGTGATGGACAGGGAAGCCTGGCGTGCTGCAGTCCATGGGGTCATAAAGAGTCAGACCTGACTGAGCAACTGAACTGAACTTGAACCTGTAGAGAAGAAATAGTTGTGATCACACAAACAATATTTTTCCTAATTGTTGTTGAGAATCCAGTGCTTGACTTCTGCCAGCCTTTGGTACAACCTTCATGAAGCTTTGTCAGCATCTTTCATGATTAATTGAGCTTTACCCTGTCTGAAACAAATTGTCTTCATGAGGATCAGTGGATTTTATTTTCAGAAAGTATTTTCACAACAACAAAACCTTTTAAGACATACCTTTGGAATTGGATACAATCTTAATAGGGCTGTTTATGGAAAGGCTATTCTCTTTCCTTTTATCAGCCTTGGAAGGTTTTGGGATGGACCCCCATACAGTAGTAGAGGTCCAGGTAACTTACTTGGGTTCATCTCTTCTGATCCTATTTCTGTCCTCAATTCGTGACATTGTCTCTTAGGACAGGACCACACGAATTCTGTGCCTGCTGGGAAATCAAGTGTCTACCAGTAGATGAATGGATAAAGAAAATGTGGCTTATATATGCAATGGAACGTTATTCAGCCATAAGAAAGTTGGAAATCCTATCATCTGTGAGAACGTGGATGAACCGGAGACCATTATGCCGAGTGAAATAAGCCAGACACAGAAAGAGCAACACTGCATGATCTCATTTATATGCGGAATCTAAAACAGTTACACTCATAAGAGCAGAGAATGGAATGATGGTTACAGTGGGGGTGGGAATGGGGAGATGTTGGTCAAAGGGTACAAAGTTTTAATTATGAAGGATGAAGAAATTCTGGAGATCTAATATACAGCATGATGACTCTAGTTAATTGGATTGTATACTTGGAATTTACAAAGAGGGTAAACTTAATTGTTCTTACCCTTCCCCCCAAAGTAACTATGTGAGATGATGGATACATTAAAAAAGAGAGAAGAGACCAGCAAAGAAAGAACCTCCATCTTTTAAGCTTAAATGAGTGCCCTCTAGTTTTGTTTAAGCTGAAACGGGTGCCCTCTAGTTTTGTTTTTCTAGGACTTGGAACATAAATACATTTGTTTCACCCTGTTCGTATAGTTCTAATTGAACTGAATCATAAAATTTTAGAATTGGAAAGAAAATGCACATTTCTTAGTCCATCCTCAAACTAGTTCTTTAATGTAAAAATTATTATATGTGACTTGCTTAGGTCACAAGCCTGGGACCAGAAACTATGTCCTCTGAGTCTCCTAGCACAGTGTTTCCTGTAATAATTCATGCTTGGGTTTGAGTAATTTCTCCTCTTAGTATCCCTCTTCTGGAAAGTAATGGTTTTTAAAAACTAATTTCCATATACAAACATCTAACTTTTATTTATTTATAGCTGTCCTTTGCTGGACTTTCACAGAAGTGCACTTCGAGTCTAGGTATAGAATGGATATTACATGGTTTTCTGGATGCCAGATTTAGCAAGTGAAGATAGGGGCTGCCCAGTTAAATGTGGAGTTCAGATAAACAATGAATACTTTTTTAGTGTAAGGGTGTCCCAGATATTGCATGGGCAATATAAGTTTTACTTATACTAAAACTTAACTGGGCTCCTTTATTTTACCTGGCAATCCTATGCTCCCTATTATTCGGGGTAATATATTTTATTTGGTTTCCCATGCTATTTCTAAGCACAAGCACAAGCACGTGTGACTGTCTGATTGCAGGAGTAGCTCTTCCTGACCGTCATCTTCCATCTGGATGTGGTGCCTGGGCTGTGGCTCTTGGTTCAGACAAGCTGGTTTCCCAAAGATGTGGTCACTTGAGCCAAATATCAGAGCATGCCTTTCTGTTTCTTGTTTCTTGATGTTTTTGTGAATTAAAAATGGTCTGCAGCTGAGGTCTGGGCCCCTCATCTCTGAATCCAACCCTGGGCCCCCTGTGTAGCTCCCTTGCTCTCCCTCCAAGGACTTGGGATGGGCGTGCACAGTGGCAGACCTGCCCACGCAGCTTCCTGCTCCAGTGGACCTGAAGTGCCTGAGTATGCAACCCTGTGCTCCTCTGATCTATGCACCAACCCTGCTTTGCCCTGCTCTCTGGCACCCACTTTCTCCCAGGCCTGTATCTTGTCCCGTGCCTTGCCCTCACTTACCTGTCTCTTCTCCGTTGCTCATCTTGGTGGCCTCCCCAGGCTGCCCAGCTTCTGAATCTTTACCATGGGTGAACACTGTCCTGAGTGGGTGGGAACCAGGGCCTGAGGGCTCCCTAGTCCTGGCACTGCAGCAAGGCTGGCCCCAAGACAGCTCATGTCAGCAGGGTAAGTGGGCTGGTTTGACCTAGGTCCAGGGAGTGGAAAGAGAAACCTTTAGTAGGCCAAATCCTCCCAGGATTGCTTTGATGAAAAATTCCAATCTCGACCCTTTCTTCTAAAGTCATTTAGTTGGCTTTAACTCTGGATGCAATTTTCTGGTAACCTTTAAAACAATAGAGTTTTCTTATCAATCTGTGTTCCTTTAATAAGAGAAGGGCTGATTAAGACAGGAATGGAGGGGCAAACCTGGTGAACTTATGTATCTAATGTTATCAAACCTAATTACCATCTTCAAAGCCTGGCTGAAACACGAAAGTTGTTGAGCAGGATCATTACCATTCAAGTTTTCTCCTCCTTAACAAGCCTGAACTTTCTCTGCCATAGCAGAGCCTGATACTTTTGACGGTTGTCCCTACTGACTAATGAACATAATTGGTTGTGCCCTTTTTTCCAGCCTACTCATTTCAGACCTAGCACAGTCTCTGCTGGAGCCAGTCTTTTCTTAAGATTACCTGTATTTCTGCACTTTTGCTCCTGCGTGTCACCTCCGGCATGACATAGCAATGTCCTTAGCTCCCAACTTGAGCCTTGTAGCCTCCCCTGGTTGCTTTTGTCCCCAGGGTGGTACTGAACAACTCCATCTGTGACCTGGCACACATTTCCTCGTGGACACAACATGATGAATCTTTGGTTCCTCGGCCTGTCCACCATAGCCTTTCAGTGTAGACCCGCACTGAAATGCGATGCATGTGCAATGGAAAATAGGCAGTGCTGTGTGTATTTTGCTGGTACTCAGGGAAAAGTAGGTTTAATTAAAGACAGATGAAGAGGTAAATAGAGATTTCTGGGAATTGTACAAGGGAACTTCTGGGCACTTTCAGTGTCATTATTGGATGATATAACTGTTTATTATTTTAAATTTTATTTTACAACTTAGGCTTTCATTTGCCTTCACGAAGGAACTCAGGCTTATCAAACAAGATTAGTGAGCATCTTTGGAGATTTGTAACAGGAATGGAAACGAAGAAAGTGATATTTAGAGAGAAGGAAAAAGTATTATTTCCTGAGATAACTGAAGGGAAAGCAAGGACAGATGTTAAGTAGGGAAACAGATGCTATAATGGAGAGAAGAAAACTGCCTGAAATGGCAGGAGCTGAGCTGTGGGTGGTGAAAGATGGGTGTGTGTATTGGATTTCATAACCTCCTTGAGGAATACAGGTCAGAACCTACAGTTTGTAATTAAGACAATGCCATTTATATTCAGGCAGTGCTAGAGTATTCACTGTTGTGGCCACTGAACATGTCACTTAACCAAAACTCTTTGTTCCCTGTTTTACTATCTGTAAAACGGGTCTAAATAATGCCCCTCTCTTATCGTGAGAATCAAACAAGCTGATGTCTAATGGCTTAGCACAGTGTCAGGCATATCTAATCAGCAAAACTGCATTTATTGAAAGGATTGTTACTATAATAATATAAATAATAACAGAGGATTCAGTGCTGTTGTCACAGGGACAAGGATGTGATGGGGTGGTACTGTGCCGAGCTCAGCACTTGTATAGGACACTAGAAGGTGCACTCTGTGTATGTCTGGCTGGGGTTTATGACCATCTAGCTACCTGAGGTGACCTTACATCCTGGTTCACCTTGGCCAGTTCCATTTATATCTTTTTCCCAGTGCAATTATTAGCAGTGTCTCCTTTCATTCTTGAGAGCATTCCAGTGTGGATGACAAATCATATAGTTATCCTACATGTGGTTCTTACTGTCTAAATCAGTTAGACAGTGTTATTGTATTATTCATTGTTTCCTATTTTCTCAAATGTATTATGAGTTTCTTGAGGCCACTCTCTATATGCATATGTGTAAATCTGTGTGTATATATCCACACAGGCATACACACACACAATCTAGTACTTCTTTTGTATTTGCATCAGTGCTTCAACAGTGCTTATCATACAGAGAGGTAGTGCCCTCATTCTAAGTGGTCATCTCTCTAAGACCCTCCCCTCCCACTGTTACTGCTCAATGAGCCCCTGCCTCATTGCTCAGAGGGAGTCATCAGAGGACATCGGGTATGGGGAGACGTGGAGACAGAGTGTTCATAGGAGCAGTGTTAGTTGCTCAGTCATATCCGACTCTTTGTGACCCCATGGTCTGTCCATGGGAATTCTCTAGGCAAGAATACTGTACTGGGTTGCCATTCCCTTCTCCAGGGGATCTTCCCGACCCAGGAATCGAACCCAGGTCTCCTGCCTTGTAGGATTCTTTGCCGTCTGAGCTACAAGGGAAGCAGAGTTGGTTCTAAATGAGCTGTGGGCTGGCCATGGGTTTGCACCCTCAACTTCTCCTGGGCCAGTCACTGAACTTCTTCAAGTCTCCATTTGCTCATATAGAAGACTGAGTAACCTGGAAGGCTTATTGGAAAGATTGCATTGCATGATTGCCTGCTCAATAAATGGGAACCCTGAGCAGCACAGCCCTCTAAATACACATGGGCAGCATCATGTCCCTGCCACCTACTTCTCAGTCTTTCCTCCACTTCTCCCAGCTGTTCCTTCTATATTGTGGTTTCTGGTCCGTGGGTGACCTGGGTATGCTTGTGAGAAGACGGTTTCTGGCCAGATTGACAGACAGGTCAGTTCACATGGCTGTCGGAGTTGTGGGGTGCTTTAGAAAGGGTTCTCTCCCAGATTCATGAACGCATGTGTAGAACCCGCCAGAGTCTCAGAGCCCAGTGTTGGGGAGAGGTCCTCCTACCGTGGGCTTTGTACTTCCTGCTTGCCTTGAAGTTCATTCATGTTATGCAAATGGGATATTTGTGATTCAATAATCAATTCAACAGTGAAAGGCAAAGGAGCAGCCTGCTAGCCCTGGTGGAGTAAATCACCCCATAAGCATACGAGGAGCAGCAGCCCCTAATAGCTCTTGTAAACATGCTGTCACTCTCGGGCTTGGGTGCGGTCCAGCCAGACTTCTCTCTCTGATGTTCTTCTCTATTTCTCGGAAGCACTGTGAGAACCAGCTGTGACATGCATCCTGTACCAGTAAAGAAACACTTTTCCAACCTGTGTCTCTACCACCCTGAGATTGTTTCCAATTGTTTGCAGATCAGTCAAGAGGCCTTTTTGGAGCCACTTCTGGGTGGAGGCAGGGGGGAGGCTCAAGGATGCTTGAGCCAGATTTGCGTGTGAAAGATGCATGGGGATGGTGGAAGCCCTATTCTGAGTCACGCTCTGCATAGAATGGTTACATCTTTTGTCCGAGATCCTAGAGCTGCTGAGTGTTGGGTCCAGGCTGTTGGACTCCAGTTAGAGCCCTTAAGTTGCTATTCCCAAGTGACCGCTAACTCCGATCACCAAGAAGAGGTGATTTTCCCAGCAGAGATTGCCTGGCCTCTTTGATTCCTGGTTGTTTCCTCTGAACCTGGGTATTTTCCTTACTCACATCTTCTTCCGTGTATCCAACACTCAGATGTTTAAGTGCACAAGACAGTTTATCATCACATGTTGAGAAAGTAGGGCTTAAGATATACAGACAGCAAAGCCAGAGCAGGGCGCAGGAGCACAGGGTTGGAGTCTGGTGGCCAGGCCACCCCATCCGGCACACTTCTGCCTGGTGTCCTAGTGTGAATGACTTCCCTCACCCTCTGGCCCCATCTGCAAGGGGAGGGGAAGTCTGCTGGTCCCCACAGACTGTGAGGAGTCCTACTGTAGGGACATCGTTTGTCGTGGGACAGGATGTCCGCCAGGTCTCCTTCAGCTGCAGGAGTCCATGGGTCTGTGGGTCCACTAAGGGGGAAGCCAAGGAAGGCAGAACTGTCCAGGAAAACTAGATGGAGCAGCTCAGAAGCTGTGGGGCAAGTTCCTGGGACCAGGAGAGCCCAGCAATTCTGGGACAGGACAGGCCAGTAGGGACACTCAGAGTCAGAAGCTCCTGGGCCCTGACTCTGTGTGGCTGGGCAATGAAAGAACCTGAAACGGCTGCGGTGAGGAAGAAGATGTCAGTTTTCACCAGTTTCTGAATGAAGCTTCTCCGTCCACCTTTGGTTTTAGATCCAAGTGACTGTCCTTGAAGCCTCTGGCTCTCCGTTATGCTCTGCTGTCCTTTGGACATTGTTCAAGATACAACTGCGGAAGCACATGTCCGAGGAGGACTCAGGTTCATGATAAGCATCCTTGGTTCACCCTGGTTCTACTTTTCTCCAGGGTCAAGGAAGGCCCTGGCATCTCTCTGCCAGTAAAGACGGCCCTTACTGCTCCTGCAAGCATGTGCCCAAGCCCAAGTAGGCCCGCCTCCCTCTGTTCTGCAAACATTGAACCCACACTTCCAAATCTGCAGTTTTGCAGTTGGGCAAAGGATGTTGGATTGTTCCACCCACTCAGTGGTTTGGGCATTTGCTACACACTGGAATTTGGATGCACCTGAAAAAAATTCAAGCTCCAGGATATAGGATTTCAAATTAAAATTAGAAGCGTGGTTCACAGCATTGCTTGTTTCGGCTGCACCGGCTCATGGCTGTCAGCCGCCTCCCCTTGGGCGCACTGATAAATTGCTGCTGAGCAGTTTTCGGGCTGGTAGAAAATGGATGAATCACAGGACTTGTGGAGCCTAACTGCAAGCTTGTGTAAGTTCAGCGTGAAATGGCAGGTGGAAGTAGACGGCCTATGAGTCAGGGCCCCAACAGGGGGACAGAAACACCTCTGTGTCTGAGGACACGACCTCCTGGGCAAGATTTTACAATCCTTTTGTGTTTAGAAGGATGTTAGGACCTAGAGTGTCCTCTTTACAGCCCTCAAACTGACATCCTAGGTTTGTTTCTGGGCTCCTTTTGGGATGGTAGACAAACACTGGCTGGATTTCCAACTGGTACTTGGCAAGTGGGTGAGAACACGGGAAGCAGGCTTGAATGCACAATTGCGTTGAACATCCTGAGACTCTGCTCAGGTGGTTTGTCTTTTGCCTCCCAGAGGCTCTCGGAGGATGCTTTGTGGAACTCTGGGGAGAGGAGTAGGTGGATGGAGGAGAGTGTGGCTTGGCTGTGGGCTGAATGATTAAGCTGTTCTCTGTTCCTTCACCGGGTCTGGGCCAGTGTTGATGGATCTCTCTCCTCCCTGTCACAGTGCCGGCTTCTCACCGAGCAAGGCTGTTCATCAGCCCATCGGGATGGGGGAGACAAATGACAGCAGTAACGTGAGCTGAGGAGGATTAGATAAAACCAAGGAGCTATCACACACAACAGTGGACAGTCATTTAAAAGGAGATCCATCTCATTGTTGCTTGAGGCCTCTCGGGAAGAAAAAGACATCTTCCTATCGCGAGTTTGGTTTTTACTGTGGGGGGTCAGCTCCTGCGGCCAGCTCTCCCAGGCTCAGGGGGAAGAGGAAGGGCTCCGGAGATGCACCGCCTGGTTCACACTCAGGGTCTGCCTGTCCTCGGGCAAGACAGCACATTTAACCTCTCGGGAGTCCATTTCCTCGTTTGTCCAGTGTGGATAATAAAAGCATTTCCTTTACAGGGTGATCGTGAGGGATGAATGAGGGGATACAAGCAGAGTGCTTAGGACGGAACCAGGATGCAGGCAGTGATAAGCATGATGATTGTAGGGCAGGTGCCAGCATCAAACCTGTCCATAGACAAATACACTCCAATGAAAACAGACCCTCTGGCCTTCCTGATGTGGCCCGGGGGTAAATAATCGTGAAGATGTTTAATGCTGTTTCCGAGATACTGATTTTCTCCCTATCCCTCTCCAGAAAGGAAGATAAAGGGCATGGCCCAGCATCTTCTTATTTTTTTGATAGCTTTATTGAGATATAGTTTATATACCATAAAGCCCACTCATAGAAAGTATGCGTTCAGTATTTTAGTGTATCCACAGGGCATACAGCCATCACTGTCCGTACAACCATCATCGTACTCTTAGAGCATCTTCATCCCCCCACCCCCACTCCGCCAGCCCCTGCTGCCCACTAGTCTACTTTCTGTCTGTATGGATTTGCCTGTTCTGGACAGTGATTACAAATGAGCTCATACAATGTATGGTCCTTTGGGACTGGTTTCTTTCACTTAACTTGTTTTCAAGGTTCATCTACATGGTAGCATAAATACACTGCATTTTTTTAATTGGGAAATAATATTCCCTTGCATAGATGTATCTCATTTTATTCACCCGTTCCTCAGTCGGTGGGCACTTGAGTTGTTTCCATTGTATTGTGAATAACCCAGCATCCTCTTAAACACCCAAGGGCTCCACTGCTGTCCTGGGCTGCCAGGGACCGGTGGTGAGTGGCCGTGTGCTACTCCCAGGGTGACTCAGAGTCTGGTTTGGATCCTCTGGGGTTGGGAGGAGAAGGGGGATAGCTTAAAGTGAGTACCCTGTTAGTTAGGGGCCTTTCTTGGGGTGTAGCCCTTTATTCTCCTTCAAAATCAGCCAGAACCCAGGTGCCTGCAGGGCTGAGCCCCACAGTCGTGACCAGAGGCTCCAGTTTGGGGAGTGACTTGGATCCCCTTTCTGAGTAGAGCTGGGGGTGGGATGGGGAGTGGAGGCTCCTGAAGTTTGTTTCTGTCCAGATGGGGAGAATCCACACCTGCAGGAAGGCAGAGGAGACTCAGGGACTAGGCACCATGGCCCCAGCCTTTCTGCCCGCATCTTCCCTGGATCGTGACTCATGGTAACAGTACTGCTGAGTGTGTCCAGACTGCCTGGAGGTGGCTCAGCTATAGGGGGGCATTGAGCTGGTCACTGAGCACCTCTGAGCCCCAGTCCTTGTCTAAAAAGTGGAGTGAGTCACACCCACTTTCTAAAATGTAGATGAAAATTCAGTGAGCTGACGAGAGAGGAAGCAGAGTGCAGCGTCTGTAACAGAGGGTCATTTTTATTGCACGAGTGGGATCTGTGCCCATGTCCTCCCTTTGCAATAGGACAGGTTCCCCTACCTCTGATGCTGGGTAAACTGTGGCATGGGAGGCAACCTCAGTCTTAGTGCCCCTAGGGGCTGAGCCAGGGATCCTGCCCAGTTTCACAATAGATCCACTCACCTGCATATGCCCCACTTTCCTGAGCAAGTGTGTCTGCCTATCACAGGACTCTCGGGGAGAAGCTCGGTATTCTGTTAAGTCCTCAGGATGTGGTGGAGACAGCCCAGGCCTCAGTGATTCTGCGCCTCTGTGCTCACCAGCTCGTGGGCCTCTGCCCTTGGAGAGCAGGCTGCTGTTCCGGTCTCTGGACTCCCTATCTGGATGCGAGGCTGGGCCCCCAGTTCTCTTCCTCATCTTCGTTTGGATCATCCGGGCTGGAGGGGATCTTCCTGCTACCTTAGCTTACCTTCGTCCACAAGTAGTCATGTATGGATGTGAGAGGTGGACCATAAAGAAAGCTTAAGCACCGAAGAATTGATGCTTTTGAACTGTAGTGTTGGAGAAGACTCTTGAGAGTCCCTTGGACTGCAAGGAGATCCAACCAGTCCATCCTAAAGGAAATCAGTCCTAAATATTCACTGAACGCTGAAGCTGATATCCATTGATGGTGAAGCTGAAGCTCCAATATTTGGCCACCTGGTGCAAAGAACTGACTCATTGGAAAAGACCCTGATGCTGGGAAAGATTGAAGGCAGGAGGAGAAGGGGACGACAGAGGATGAGATGGTTGGATTGCATCACCGACTCAATGGACATGAGTTTTAGCAAGTTCCAGGAGCTGGTAATGGACAGGGAAGCCTGGCATCCTGCAGTCAATGGGGTCACAAAGAGTCTGACACAACTGAGCGACTGAACTGAGAACTGATGGCCAGGGAGGTCTAGCGGCTGGGTGAGGACAGGGTGTGTCTGCTCGCCCAGAACCGGAGGGAGGGAGTCTGAGGGATAAAGTAGTCCCTGAGGGAAGGATGATGCTGTGGCTGCTGGGGGCAGAAAGAAGCCCTTGGCTGAGCCAGAAATGGGCACCATCCAGCCGCATCACTGGTGTTGCTGGACCTGGGCGCCCCTTGCTGGAGGGGATTGGGTTGGTGTCCTGAGCATCTCTGCACGTGGGTGAGGTGGGCCTGCAGTTAGTGCCCCTCCCAGTCTCCCCCTTCTTGGCCTTTCTGCTCAGCACAGAAACCAGTATCTGCAGCTGATTTTGTTCCTGTCCAGCCCGTGTCAGCATTTCTGAGAGGAAGAGCTCTAATTAAAGCCTTCCCTGCACAGTTGCCTCCCTGCTTGCTCAGCTCGAGGACAAAAAAAAAGCCCCTTATTTCTCTTGCACCAGCAAAGCGAGAGCCTTAACAGGTGGCTGGATCTCCAGAGTCCGTGAGTAACTGGGACACTGCCCCAACCTCATCCTCACTCCTCTAGCTTTTGACAGGCTCTTGAGTGCTTCACAGCAGGGGAGGGTGTTATAAATGCTTCCCTCTGCTTCTGACAGTCACGGCAGGATCTTTAGGATGAGGATGTTTTGAATCCTGAGCGAGAGGGGGCAGTACGAATGTGTCAAAGCTAGAAATGGAGGCAGAGAGAGTCAGTGGACTTGCCTAAGTTCCCACAACCTTGCAATAGAAGGGAGGGATCTGGACTAACTCACAGCAATGCTTTTCCCGGGTCATCTCAGCCTTTCGTGGAGGGAGGGGAGAGGAAGGGAAAGGCTTAAAGACAGAAGTGTAAAACAGATGAACTTATTGACAAAGCGGAAATAGAGACACCAATGTACAGAACAAACTGATCATACCAAGAGGGGAAGGGAGGGTGGGGTGAGCTGGGAGATTGACATATATACACTACTAGGTATAAAATAGATATATGTATAACTATGTATAACTAATGAGAACCTACTGTAGAGCACAGGGAATTCTACTCAGTGCTCTGTGGTGACCTAAATGAGAAGGAAATCCACAAAAGGGGGGATACACACACACACACACACACACACACACACACACACACACATATATACATATAGCTGATTCACTTTGCTGTACAGAAAAAATTAAGCAACTATGCTCCAATATAAAGTACCAAAAACATAGAAAGCAAACAAAAATCAGGCATTGTCTCTGCCCTCTAGGCAGACTTCAAGCATCCATATAATAGTTAAAATAATAAAAGGGTGAGTGATAAAGTATGTAGATGGATGCATAGATTTCTAACTCAGTGGGAGCCCAGAGGGGGTCTTCAGGGCTGATCTGGAAAGGAAGAATTCGGTTTGGGGCTTGCTTCTAGCTGCTCCTCCATCGCCCCCGCTTTTCATCTCACAGCCAGCCTGACTGTGAGCGCTTAATCTGCCGGGAATGAAGGAGATGAATCTCTTTAACCGTGCTAACAGTTTTTCACTGCTCTCTCCCTTCTCCTCTCTGTTTATTCTGGAGATCAATACAGACAAAGGAAAAGTTATTCCCCGGAGAGGACCTGGCTGTGTAGTTTTCAAAAATATCCTTAGTCCTTCTTTCCTGGTCCTGCTTGCCTTCCCCCACCGCGTTTATTCAGAGCAGAGCCATTTCTGAGAAGCAGCACTGGGTAGTGGTGCTGAACCTAAGAGCTCCGATTACTGCAGCCTAGGCCTGGCAGGGCCAGCGGGGGACCCGGATGCCTGGGTCTGAGTGATACCCAGCACAAGGAGCACAGCTCTTTCCTTAAGACAGAGATGCTCACTTCGTGAGCCAGAGCCTTGGTGGGAAAGCGCTGCTAAGGCAGAGGACCCATGCTGGGTGGGGAAGGAGACGTAAGTACCCTCTTGGCTTCAGATCTGAAATGGTAGAGGTGTCTGACAAGATCCAGTTGGATGATCTGAAATCTGCCAGTCCAACAGAAATGAGTTTCCCCTGAGCCATGTATTCTGACATGTAAACATACAGTCTTGGCTACTCTATAAGCTAATTGAATGATCTAGGGAATTAGAATGTGTTAACTTTCACATGTTACCCTTGGTGAATCCTTTTTGTCAGATTGATGTCTGCCATGCCACAGATATGAACTAGATTAAAGTGTAGCTTTGGTTTTAGGGGACCGGGGTTTGGGACAGACTCTACAGCCCCAGTTTCCTCTCCATGCTCCTGTAGAATCCGGGTCTCTGAGGGCGGTAGGGGAAAGCACTGGAGGAGCTGGTCCCGAAGGTTGTCTCTAGCTCTGATAATCCAGAAATTAACTTGCATTATCCTACTCTCTCGGTTGTGTCTAGACTCTCCACGGAGCCTGAAAGCCGTGTGGGCAGACACTACCTTCCATTTGATTTGTACCCTTGCACACAGTAGGAGCACAAAAACATTTGTGCCCACTGGAGTCTCAATCTCTGTTGCCACTGGAATCAAGGATTTGCAGCAGGTTCTTCGGAGGAGAGAGCCACTCTGCACCAGTGTAGATGTGACATCTGTTCCATGTTCTGGTGGACCTGGCTAGGGAACTTGCCGTTTTCCTCTCTTGCCATCTGTGAAAGAGGACTCTGCCCAATAGGGTTGAAATGAGAATGAAAGTCTCATCTTGGAAGTCCCCTCCTGTCTTTTCAAATTTCGCTTCCAGGCAAGAGTATTCTCGAGTACTACCGGGGAGGAATTCAGTTCGTTTTCAAGATTTTATTGAAACCATTTGGTTCAGGCACTGTATGAAATGTTAGGAGTAGGAATGAACTTAAACTTAGATCTTGTCTTCAAGGACTGTTCAGTGTGAGTGGGGACAGTAGGTACGTGGGGGCAGGTTTATAAGATGTAGTGATGAATACTCAGAAAAGAAGCAGGTTTAGAGTCAGTTGTAAGACTTTATTGAAAAGGCCGGGAAACTGGGCTGAAAGTATGAGCGATAAAGGAAAGAACAGTCCAGGCAGGGGAAACAGCGTGAGCAAACTCTTCATGTATCATGATACTGGTGCTTTCAAGGTCGCACAATACTCTGGGGTAAGTGGGAAGGGTCTTTGGAGGTGAGACTGGCCAGAGGGTTTGGGTGCCAAGGGGGAAAGTTTGAAGAGTTTGTTTCCAAAAGGGGAAATTTATGGTCATTCCTTAGTTTTGGGGAAACCACCCTGATGACATTTTCGAGGAAGCGAATTGGAGTGAGGAGCGAGAGGCACTCAATTGTCCTAAGGAGGGATGATGGAAGTCCAGACTGGGATGGGATGATTTTATTTGGAATGGGAGCGAGGAAGGAGGCAGATGCTGGACGTCTTTGGAAGTAGAATTAATAAACCCTTTTGTGAGGGTTGAGGAAGAGAATTTAAGGCAGAGACCAAATGTCTGGTTTGAGAAACTGAATGGAGGAAAGAACTTGCAGCTGAGTTTGGAGCTGGGTGGAGAAAGAGCACGTTGGGCTTGGGAGGTGGAGATAAGGCTGGAACCAGGCTGGGTTTGCAGGGTTGATGGGATGTCCAAGCGGGACCCCTGGTTGGGAGTCTGCAGCTCAGGAGAGAGCCCTGGTGGAGTTTGGCATTTGGGTGATGGCTGACTGCCTGAGTGTGGATGGCCACTGGCAGTGGCAGGGGAGGTCACTTGAAAGCTGGGAAGAGAAACACCAACACTTAAGAAGGAAATGGAAAGGAAGATAAGAAGAAATGCAGGACAAAGAGCCAGGAGAAGACCTGTCTGCTCTTAAAAGCCTACTGGGAAGAAATCTGTGATTCCTGCAGCCTGTTCATCACAGATCTGTCCTGGGGCCCGCCATGTCCTGGGCTTCCCCGCGGGAGTCTTGGCTGGGGAGGTGGGGTGCAGTCAGACTCCGGGAAGAGTCAGCTGGTTCTGCAGAACTGAGTGTCTCCTGGGCCACACCAGCTTCCCTTGGAGAGAGGTGACCCCACTGGGCCCCAATGCCGAGACTCACTGGGAGAGCTCTTTAGCTTAGATGCATCACCCAACGCCGGCCGTAGGATGTGTAGCTGGACCCCAGGAACCACGCTGACAGCCGTGGGCCTGTTAAAGGTGCATCGAGACTGGGGAGGCACCCCTCTGAGGCGCTGCTATGAACAGCATTTAATAGCCAGACTGTACTTAATGGTTAGCAAATGTTTTATGAACAGATTCCTCGTGCTCTGTGAAGGTGGATTCAATTTATTCAGAATGGATTTGCTTTCCCCTGTTAAGCTCCAGAGTGTGTAATTAGCTCCTTCCCTCCACTGAAGGGCTTTCTCCCTGGCAGATGTGGGGCCTCTTTAGCACTGATCCTGTCCAAGTTCAGTAGGAGGCCCTGGATGGGAGGCAGGTGTGTCTGCAGATCTAGTGTGGATTGTTGGCAAAGTGGAGGCTTGAGGGAATGATTGATGCTGGGCGGAGAGGGGCTGCTGGAACAACTGCATAATCATAACAGCATCTCCTCAGCTTGATAGAAAAACCCCTGACCTGGGCCCTCCCTGCTTCCAGTCCCGGCTGCAAGGCTGGTTTCCTCATCACTCTTGGTGGAGCCATTTAGCTTCTCTCTGCCTCTGCTCTCCTCATCTGTGAAGTACAGCTAATAACACCTCTCACCCTCTCGGGTATGCTGTAGGGATTAATGACCATGAAACATCTCAAGCACTGGGGAGGGGAGAGGGCTGGGGGTGGCGTCCTTGCTAAGTGTTCAAGGAGTGTTGGGAATTCCTGTTGAAAGCCGGGGATAGGGGTGAGGGGGTGGAATATAATTTGGCATCGCCCATACATCATACATTAAATTGAATTTCTGGTAATACTTATTCAGGCCAAGTCACATTTTAGGAGAGGTACAGAAAACACTGGATTGTTTCTATTCAGAGAAGAAGTGGGCTGCAACGTCTTCTTTTAACCCAAGAAAACTACCACTGTTTTCTCCTTAAGGCTGGATGGACGAGGAAGAAGGCAGAGACTCCAGGCAGGCTCACTCACTCTTAAAACATAGGTTAAGAAAATATTGTCCCTTGGGAAATAAAAAAAAAGATTAGGACTTTCAACTCTCCAACTTTTACTTAAACATAAGATACTCCTTTTGAGGACTTCCCTGGTGGCTCAGTCAGTAAAGAGACTGCCTGCAATGCAGGAGACCCAGGTTCGATCCCTAGGTCAGGAAGATCCCCTGGAGAAGGGAATGGCAACTTACTCCAGTATTCTTGCCTGGAGAATTCCATGGACAGAGGAGCCTAGTGGGCTACAGTCCATGAGATCGCAAAGAGTTGGACACGACTGAGCGACTAAACCGTCTCACCGCCAAGATGCTTCTTTTATCTCTCTGCTTTCCCCTGACATTATTTTCACTAAATTACACAATCAAACCGTAAACACTCAATGACTAGTAGATAGACAGCCATGTCTCTTTGATGCATTTATATTTCTCAGTGCAAGAGGCTGTCTTTCCAGCCCAAAGACCTACTGAAGGGTGGGGGTTTTGTTGAGTCATTTATATCTACTATCTGAGCTCTTTCTGCTGGAAAAGCAATTGAGACATTGGTTAGAAGTTTTAAGAACGAGGCCAGGTTTTGGTCCTCAGGAGGATGTGTGATGCTGGACAAGTCTTCCATATCCCTGAACTTTGTCTCAACTCCCAGATATGTAGGTAGTAAGGCCCACTTTATAATATTGTGAAGATCAAATGGGCATCATCTCTGAAAGCTCCGTGCACCTGTCAGGTGTGGGGATGTATTACTGAAGTGGGAAAGAAGAGGGAAAATGAAGAGGAAATCTAGGGGGTGTCACCCCCTAAGCCAGATGCCTCCCCAGCTCCCAGCCTGAACTCCTCCTCCCATGGGGAATGGTCCCCTAGTTGCTGAGTGCTCTGAGGAGCAATAGGCCTCTGAGCCCTGTGTGTCTCCAAGAGACCTCTCCCAGAGTACTTCTGGCCATTTTGGGCTAGAGATCCATTAGGTCTGTTTACCTAGAACAAGCAGCAGGGTCACCTCTCCTTGGAGCACCTTGTTGACTCTAATATGAAGATGACTTGCCGGGAGCTTCCCAGGCCAGCACCCTGCTAAACCCTCTTTACACACCGTCCTGCTTTATCCGCACAGGCCCCCATTTGGGAGTGGGTGCCGCAATTTCCTTTCCATGGATTCAGAGGCTCAGATTGGTTGGGTGCCTTGTTTAAGGCCATGTAGCAGGGCAGGGTTGTATCAGCTGGCACACACAGTGTGGCTCAGGGGATCTTAGTGAAGAGGCTTAAAATATTTTTTTTTTAAATTTTTAATTGGAGGATAATTGCTTTACAATGTTGTGTTGGTTTCTGCCATACAACAACGTGAATCAGCTATAGGTATACATATATCCCCTCCCTCTTGATCCTCCCTCCTACCCCCCTCCCCAACCCCACCCCTCTGGGTCATCACAGAGCACCAGGCTGAGCTCTCTGTGCTATGTAGGGACTTCCTACTAGCTAATTACATATGGTAGTGTATATGATTCATTGCTACTTTCTCAATTTGTCCTACCCTCTTCTTTCCCTGCTGTGTCCATAAGTCCATTCTCTTCTCTACATCTGTGTCTCTTATTCCTGCCCTGCAAATAGGTTCATCAGTACCATGTTTCTAAATTCCATATGTATGTGTTACTATATGGTATTTGTTTTCTGTTTCTGACTTAATTCACTCCGTATTACAGGCTCTAGGTTCAACCATCTCGGTTCAACTGACTCAAATTTGGACTTTTTTATGACTGAGTACTATTTCATTGTAAAGAGCTGTAGGCAGGGGTAAGGAAGCCAGCAGGGGACAGAGAACCCCCCAGGGACCAGCACCAGCAGGAAGCAGTTACTCCCTAGGGATGGAGGGGTAGGAGAGGGGTGGTGTTATTGTAGTAGGGGGCTACCTTGGTGCCCAGGTAGAGGATGGGTCTGCAGGGGTCAGCTCCTAGGGTGCAGAGCAGGGTGGGAATGGTCAGAGAATATACCTGAGGGCAGATGGAGAATAACAGGGTGCCAACCTGATTCTTAGGCATCAAAATCGGGCCTCGTTACCATGTCACTAAGCTCAGCTAAGTGTTACCTGTGCTCTCAGGTAGCCTGTAGTTGTCATGCGATGACACAAAAGTGAAGCTCCTGGCGACTGTCCTTCCTGACATTTGTAAGAGGGCTATTACCTGTCCTTTTCTCCTGGAGCCAGACCTGGTGCCTCAGTGCCTGAACGGGGTTTCTTAACTTGGCCCTAGCTTTACACTTATGCGATGCAGCAGCTACAGCTCTTTTGAACTTTTTTTCCTTCTTGTTGAAAGGTTAGTTGCTCAGTCGTGTCTGACTCTTTGCAACCTCATGGATATATAGCCCACCAGTCTCTATGGAATTCTCCAGGCAAGAATACTGGAGTGCGTTGCTATTCCCTTCTCCAGGTGCTCTTTCCATCCCAGGGATTGAACCCAGGTCTCCTGCATTGCAGGCGGATTCTTTACCGTCTAAGCCACCTGAGAAGCCCTTTTCCATCTTGTTACTGCCTTGAAATTATAGTAGTTCTTAAACCACTGCTAGATTTTGTTGAATGCATTAATAAAGAAACACATATATGCTATATCAACTAAAGATTTGTTGAAAAACCATATTTGAATAGAATATTTCCTCTGTAACACTATGCATTTACTTTTGTGCATGTATAAGCCTTTTTCTGAGAAGGGCTTCCCCACAGCATGTAGCCGCAGCCAAAGGCTCACAACCTCTGGATGGTCTGGACCCTACATAAGTTGTTGCAGCAATAGGTTTTGCAACTGGATTGTGGTGATGCTTCGAAGGTTTAGATCATAGGACCTGGCCAGGGGCTCCCCAGGTCCCGAGGTTGAGAGCCCTGGGTCAAGAATCAGGAGTGTTCTGGGATGGTTCTGGCTCTTTCTGCCTCTGGATTTACTGATGCAAACAGTGATCCTTTCTCAGGATCACACTTCTGAGACAAGTGTCCCGAGGAGGGAAAGTGGGAATGGATAAGCCTTAACCTACCGAGTTGACAAGGGTAAACCAGCTCATCACCTTCAACTCAAGTGTTTCCTCAGTGTGTGGTCTGTTCATCCCCTGCCTTCCTCAGGATCACTTGGGAAGCTTATTAAAATGTAGATTTCCACTCCAGACCTCCTGAATCAGAATGTGGAGAGCAGAACCTGGGAATCTACATTTCATGGGGTTTTTGTGTGGTTTGAGGGCACGCTGATATTTGAGACCCAGAACTGCTGCTTTGATTGGCTGTGCCCCGGGGCTTTTAATTTGACCTAAAGTTCAAGTTTTAACTGGGTCTTCAAGAACACATCTATCTTCTAAACCAAGTTCCATTCCAGTTGGAGGGAAGTGTGCATGGGAAGAGATTCATGGCTTCTCAAATTGTGCTGGTCTGTCTGGCTCCTGTCCAGCGTAACTCAAGGTCTTCTTATCAGGTTCAGCTGTGGCTCCAGCTCCTCTCTGGCTGGACCACTTTTCATAAGAGAAATAAGGTAACCAGTGACTGCACTAACAGGGGCTCATCTCCTCTGCTCTGGAAGGCACAAGAAGAAACCGATCCATTGGACCGTCCTTCAAGTAGAGACCTTCAAGTCCTTTAGGCCACTGTAGCCAGGGACTGGACAGTAGGGAGTCTCTGCCCTTTGCAGTGAGCCTACTCAAAGCTTCTCATTATAACAGGAGGCCACTCACAGCACCCAGTGTACTGCAGGTGGGTGAAACAGACATTTGGGTGTCAGGGGCACGTCAGGGTCAGAGAACAGGTGATGGTCTAATGGGCCCTTTGGCTCCAACAGCTGGAATCTCAGCTGACCTGGGCTGTTCTCTTTCTACTCTAAAAGTTTTGCATTGCAATGGCCAGTCAGTGGATCGAGTGAAATGACAAGGCAGTGGTTTATCCAGCACCTTTAATCCCAGCATTTAAAGAGCTGTTCAAAGGTCAGCTTCCGAGGAGTTAGTGCCCATGTCATTTAGGCTTTTTAAAATATTAGGGAAAATGAAAACAGTTTACTGGCATCTTGCTAATGGGTGCATACTTTCCAAATTTTCATTAGCCCTTCTGAGGATTGCCAGTGTTATATGGATGATCCGCTTGACAACAGGAAGCCTGAAGATTCATAGTATCTGTGTTGCAAATAATTTCAGCTTTCATGTAAATTACTCTCTTTTCTAGAATGGGATTTCTTTTATGTGCATTATTTTCATGGCCAAGTCTCAGCCTCTTTTGCTCTGATGGTTTAGTGGGCAGACCCCTGGCCCAGGTTTCTTGCTCTCAATAAGTCTTGGGCCTCAGTCTTGCCATCCAGAAAATGGACAGCTATTCCTAGTCTCTCCTCCACCGCAAGAACCTTTTCATACTTTTTAATCTTGCTCTGAGGTTTCTTGTCTTGAAAGATGTTTTTCACTTAATAAACAGCTTTGATGTTATAATGCTTTTGTTTTCCTGCTTTTAATAGTCAAAATATATTCACTAATTAGACTGTCTGATTAGCAAGGGAGCCACTAATACTAACCAAGTTGAGATCTTTGTAGTCAAAGGCAAAAAAATGTGACATCTTATTTCCCTTGTGGGGCTTTATCAAGGGTAAGCAAACAGATGAAGCCTGTTAGGCTTTGGAATATAGGAAATTAACTCGCAGGAGTCCTGGAGGTTGGAAACTTCTGGGTGGTTGTTCTTTCTGTTCGTTTATTTGTTCTTCGTTTGTGCACTGCGCTTCATTGGAGGCAGTACTTGCTGGGTGCTGAGGGTGTAGCTTCAAAGGAGATAGGCAAGAATGCAGGAGGACTGGTGAACAGAGAAGGAGAGGCCAGGCCCTGAGAAATGCCATCATAATGACAGGACAGGAGGCTGGGAGGGAGAGTGATGGGGCCGCTTTAGATCAGGCTGTTGGGGGCGGTCTCTGAGGGAGGAGACATTTCAGGTGAGGCAAGAAGGACAAGAAGGAGCCAGCCATGCCAAGGTTACCTTTTGCCACATTGACAGAGTGGCCTAGTAAGTCTACACATGTGTAAATGTGACTTCAGTCTTATTGCCAAGCATTTTTTGTCCAAAAAATCCTAACAGCCATAAAGTAGACAGCTCACCCCAGGGGCTCGAAGCATTTGTCGTATTTCTGTGCAATGTCTGTCTCCTTGTCTCCCTCCCTAAATAATTTGTGACCCCTTTGAAGATGGGGACCCTGTCTTGCTCTTCCCTGTAGCCACAGAGCCTGATGCTGTGCCTAACTCAGGGGAGGCCTGCAGTAAATTCAGCGGGTGGGGGAAGGAAGGGAGGAAGGATGGAGGGAGGGAGGCAGGCACAATGTTGATTTTCACTCTGCTCAGGCTTTGTGGTGGGACATTCTTGCGAAGTAGTGACAGAGGCTCAAAGATGGGTGGGAACTGGTAAGTGGAGTCAGGAAGGGTCTTCCCAGCCTTCTTCAAGGGACTGATTTGCTAGTCCCTTGAAAAGTGTGGTCTGAAGACTGCAGGCAAATGAAAGGTCTTTAGTGAAATATTAATGCCCCTTGTTAAGAAAGCATGGGTGTCAGAATAGCTAAGAAGCCAATCTGATCAGCCTTTTGAGCTGCCTGGAAGCAGCCGTGTCTATAGGGAAGGCTGGGAATGGGAGCAGAGGACAGACCTGGGCTTCAGGCTGCAAGTGTAGCAGGGGCCTCAGGGGATGCGACAAGATGTTCGGGTTTCGTGATTCTGGGGACATTTTTGTGGGTCTTATTGTCAAAGGCAGTCCTGCTCGGCACCACACCTGGTTAAGATCTGACCCGCAGCCATCAAAGCTGGAGATGGGCCGGAGGGTAGGACAGGGCAGATGGGGAAAACAGGCTGAGAAGAGTTCCCCTCACCTTGCGTGGGGAGCTCGCCCTGCTGCAGGTAGAGTGGGGGAGTGTACACCTGCAGGCAACATAGGATTTGGGGGCTGTAGCTGTCTTCAGTCAGGGAGGATGGGGTACCCAAGAGGAAGTGGCCTTCCACACAGTATGCTGGCTTTAGGCCCTCGACCCAAGGTCAGGCAAAGGGCCTGTATTTTAGGCAGGTCCCCATGATAGCTCAGTTGGTAAAGAATCTGCCTGCAATGCAGGAGACCCCGGTTCGATTCCTGGGTCGGGAAGATCCCCTGGAGAAGGGACAGGCTACCCACTCCAGTGTTCTTGGGCTCCCCTTGTGGCTCAGCTGGTAAAGAATCCGCCTGCAATGCGGGAGACCTGGGTTCGATCTCTGGGTTAGGAGGATCCCCTGGAGAAGGGAAAGGCTACCCACTCCAGTATTCTGGCCTGGAGAATTCCATGGACTGTATAGTCTATGGGGTCGCAAAGAGTCAGACACGACTGAGAGGCTTTCACTTAACCAGGCCTCAAAGAGGGGCCGAACAGGACCTCAGCACAGGCTTAAGAAGTGGATCACAAGACTAAGGCCTGGGGCCAAGGGAGGGTCTGCTGGGAGCACTGGGGCTGTGCTTTGCTGTGTCTGGAGCTGCTTAAACCCTTTCTGTCTCAGCTGAGGGGTGGGCCCAGCTGTGAGGAAATGGGATGAGAGGCGTGGAGGCTGGGATGGAGGCTGGGGACCAGCAGGGCCTGACGCTGTCACTCCCCTCCCCACCCCGCCACTGGCCCTGGCTCTCCTGTGCTGAAAGTAGGGCTGTCAGATAAGATACAGGACACCCAGTTATATTTGAATTTCAGAGAAACAAATAATTTTTTCGTTATAAGTGTACCCCAGATATCACACAAACTGTATTTGTAGTTGAATTGAAACTTATATTTAATTGAGCATCCTGTATTTTTATTTGCTCAATCTGGCAACCCTGATTTGAAGGCAAAAGACAGATGCTGCCAAAGAAACCGCCGATTTCTGGCACATCAGCTGCCCGGCCTGTCCTCGGCTGTCGAGGCTGCTGGAGCCCATGCCTCTCCTCCAGCTCCTGAGCGCGTGTGCCCCTGGGTCAGCTGCCGGCCTGACGAAAGCAGCCCAAATGGCTGGGCTGAGGCTGAGGGGAAGGGTGTCCGGGCTGAGCGGAGGAGGATGTCCCGGCGGGCCCCAGGCTGCTGCTCCTTGCTCCCCTTCCTGAAAAACTGTCCAAAGTGAAAATGCTCAATGTCCCACTCTGCCATTTGTCCTTGAGTGTGTCCTGCAGTGACACCTAGGATGTGACCTCAAGGATGTCATCCACCCAACTATGTGGGGTGGGGAGGGCCAGGCTCGCAGGAGACGGTGTGCCGTGTGGGGTGCTGGGGACATCATCACCCTGACCTGCGACTCCTGGCAGCTCCATGGAGGTTATTGGTTTCCTTGACGCTGAGAGAAGGAAAGCAGCCCGCCCCAGTGGCTGGTTCCGCTCTGTGCCATGCTAACCGGTGCCCCAGTGAGGGTATCTCCTTGGCAGCTGGCATGTTTGTTCTCCTCCCCGGGGGAGTTCCGTCAGCCCAGGCGCACATGGCTGTGGGTAGCTGAGTGATGGACTGTTATTTTTGAGTTGAAAACGAGAGGCGGACGGGATGTCCACTAAGCTATTTCTGAAATGTTTGCCACTTCCTGTCCCTTTTGAGTACAGGGAAAGGCATTCTCTTAAGGAGATCAATATGAGCTCTTTTATTTCAGTGAGGGAACAATGAAGTTGGGGAGCACCAGTGATGGGGCATCACCATCTCCAAACTCACAGAGGGGTGTCACTGGGAGCCGGGTGAGGTCGCACACAGGGAAGGCCCCTTCACTGTGGGCTGCTCCCAAACCACACCCACCACCTATGATGGAGAACCCTCACCCCCAGGAAGGTAGCATGTTCACTTTTTTTTTTTTTAATTAAACTTTTAGTTTAGAATAATTTTCAATTCATAGAAAAGTTGCAGAGATAGGACAGCATTCCTGCGTACCTTCACCCAGTTCCCCACGAATATTATCCTCTTACATCACATGGAGCTTTTGTCAGCATGAAGAAACCAACATAGGCGCATTAACTCTGGGCTTTGTGTGGGCATCACTGGTTCTCCTGTTCAGGAGCCAGTCCAGGAGCCCCATTGTGCTCAGCGCTCCTCCACTTTCCAGGTGGGTTGGGTCGTTGGGCGTCTTGCTTCTTCTCACCACACCTTTTCCAGGTCACCTCTGCTCCCTAGGCAGATGTGAGTCTCTAACGGTCACTGACCGGAGCTCGTGGCCATGTCTGTTGATCTTTGTACAGAGGCCTAACCTGGAGCTTTCTTCCCTCGTTCACGCTGGGAGGAAGGAAGCCACCCTGGCCACTTGGTAAATATTTTACAACATCTAATGAAATCAAGTTGTTTACTCTGCAGGAAATAGAAAGGCATTCGTTAAAGACAGTAAGAAGCTGGCTGGTTGCTGATGCTTCAGGTTTAGCACGAGACCTGGGAGCTTGAATGATTTTTACTTTAAGAAGCCTTAGTGCCGGCCTGCCGTTTGAGCATCCCAGAAGTAACTGGCTTCTGCTGTGTCTTGAGGCTGGGCTCTGATTGCCGCAGGACCTAGGAGCCAGGGTCCCTGCAGCCTCAGACTCAGACTAGGGACCTTGCCAGGTTCCTGCTCAATTCTGTCCCCGGAATGTCTCCCCTGCCCCAAACCTCATTCCTCCAAAGTTCTCCCCTTGGTCTCTTCCTCCCCAGCCTGGACCCTTGGGAGTGTCATCCCGAGCCTGTTGTGTCTGAGCCCTACTGGGACCCCGATGAGCTGTCCCATCAACATGGCTCCTTCCACGTGGACCTGGCTTTCCTGTCTGGAACGAGAAGGACAGCGCTCAACACGCAGCCCAGAGACAGAGTGGAAAGGGCCTCTCCTCCCGGCCAGGTCTGGGAGTCCCTTGTTGCCCAAAGCCTCCTTATTTCCTGCCTCTTCCCCCCACCCCCACCTCCTGTCCCACCTCTGTTTTTCCATACTTGGTTCCCCAGGAGTTTCATTTCACAGACTAGTGAAACAAAAATATTTATTATTTAAACAAGGCCACATAAAGGCTGCAGTAAATTGTTTTGATACCGTTTACAAGCTGTACCTTATAGTAAAGTTTAATGTGAAGTCACAAGGGAATCAGTGAAGGAGGTCTGAGTGGAATCGCAAATGAAGGAGAAATGGATCTTACAGATCCTCAGGTTTGCTTTCATCCCCTGCTGCTTGTCACGCTAAGGAGAGCGCTGGCCTCCTGGGCCACCCTGCTCTGCCCCGTGGCTTCTGCTTCCTTTACTTAGCTGGTACCCCATCATGCACCCCTCCTATACCCCCATTTGTTCTCCTGACTCCTGCCATGTGCACACCCAGTTCCGGGTCCCGCATGACTGAGGGCGTCAGCGACCTGCTGGTTCCTTGGCACCTCGTTCCGGCACCGGCCCACTGTCCCTGGGGACCTTTGAGCAGCGCGGCTCTGGCTCGGAGCACTCAGGAGCCTCCGACTGGATTTTGGGGATTTACGAGGATCCTGGGTCCTCTTTCTCAGTTGTCTTGAGTGACAGTCATTCCCACTTTGAGCATTTCACCAGTGCACGTTTGCATGTGATACCTGAGAGCAAGCTGAGACCCTAAGAAGTGGGGACCCACGACAGATGGCACTGAAGTGGACAGACGGATGGCTGCATCCCAAATACAGCAAACAAGCAAGCCAGGGAATGGGTCTGTTACAGTGCAGAGAAGTAGCTGCATGAAATACATATTGCGGGTGCAATATTGCAGGGTGTTCGAGGATAGCAGGGGAGACTTGTCATGGCCCGGGTGCTCCCTCCACATTCATGTGGGAAGACTGGATGGGCAGGGTGAGGGGAAGGGAGGCAAAGGAAGGAAGAGGGGTCTGTGGGCTGGAGGGGGCATCAGTCCAGTGAAGGGGTCCTGGTGGGAATGAGCAGGTCAGGGGAAGGGCCATGAATCCTGGTCGTGGGGGGGCGGTGCTGTCCTCATCACAGGGACCGAGGGCTTGTCTGGGGCCTGGGGGAGAGAGCTGACCTGGCCCAAGGTCAAGAGAGTGATACTGTTGTTTAGTTGCTAAGTCGTATCCAACTCTTTTGCAACCCCGTGGACTGTAGCCCACCAGGCTCCTCTGTCCATGAAGTTTTCTAGGCAAGAATACTGGAGTGGGTTGCCATTTCCTTCTCCAGGGGATCTTCCCTACCCAGGGATCGAACCCACATCTGCTGCCTTGGCAGGCGGATTCTTTACTCCTGAGCCACCAGGGAAGCCTGCAAGAGAGTGATAGCAGCATAAAGTGAAGGAGTCAGCACAGAGCTCTCGGTACCTCGAGGGAGAGAGGGTGAGACTGTGGCTCACGTTAGGGGCTCAGCATGGGGGAGCGATGGGGGGAGGCAGGTGAGACAGGTGTCAAGGTGGGGAGGCTGTCCCCAAGCCTGGTCGTCTCTAGCACTCCGTCTCCCTCTCTTTCACATTTGCTGCTAAGAACCTGGCCATTCATTGCTTTAGCCTTCAGAGGCTGGCAAGTGGTGAGTTTGGAAACTGGATGAAGGTGGGGTAAGATCCTCTCCAGGCTGGAGCTCCCAGTCCAGACCTTGCAGTCCAGCTTCCATGAGGGCTATCAGCTAATCAGCTAATGAAGTCAAGCCCTCTCCTCCCTCTGCCATTCTCCCTCATCAGAGTCTCCAGGGGGAGAAGTGGCTGGTCCAAGGTACATTTGGGCATTCCTATACCCCTTAGCCAAAAGCCATTGAGCCAGCAACTCATCAAGCCTGTAACAGAAAGCAGGAAGAAAGATGAGTACAGGTTTCCTGCTATGTGCCCCCGCACCCTGGCCTGGGATGGGCAGCACATACATCCAGGAGCCCTCTTCGGGGGTGATGAGGTTATCCCTGACTCTGAACATCACCCTGTCTGGGCCCACTGCCACTGGGTTCATGGTCCTTGCATCTGGGCCATTTCTCCCAGAGATCTGGGAGCTGGCTCTCCGGCGTTTGGAGTCATCCCACATGCTAGCAGCTTTGGATTAAAATGTTCTAAATCCGCCTATTATGGACCATAAGCTGGAGGCCCAAGGGGCTGGCACTTGGCTACGAGCCAGCGCTCCCCCGAATAGGTTAGACATTGGCACTGAAAACGAGCCTGGAGACAAAGCCAGGTGGGTCCTCCTTCTGGTCCTGGCTGCTGAGAAGACTGCACCCCAGCTTTTTCCTCTTAGGGAGGGAGTTCTGCAGAAGGTTGACGTGCAGAGTCCAGGGCCTTCTCGCCAAGTTTGTGTTTTAGTGTGTCCAGGGTATGGCCTGCATTTTGACAAAGATCTCCTGGGTGGTCCTGACCTGCCTGCCGCCAAATTTGGGAAACCTTGCTCGAGCCCACCCTCCTAGAAAGACTCCCTTCAAGGTCAGTAGCCCAGGCTGTCATAGATTTGGATGTGGGAAAGAGACTGGGAAACACCCTGGGGCCTTCCTCCAATTTGATTTTAGTTATACAGAGGGAGGAAATGTTACTGAAGTGCCTGTTAGACTTCAGAGTATAGAGTCCTTGGGAAGACCTGATTCTGAAGCTATTCAGAGCTCAGGGATTAGCTATGAATGGAGCCTGGGCCCCGGAGACACCCTGTCTCATAGTGAAGGGATGAAGTAGGGAGCAACATAAGGAGGATGACGGGCTTTTGCCAGTGGTGGGGGAGGCAGGGCTGCTGGGGGGTCTCCTCGCTGCTCCTCAGCTACGTGAGGCCCATTCTCAGCCTCCTGCCGGATGGACTCTGCTCTGTGCTCTCCTGGAGGAGTGCTCCAGACCGACTGGTGGCTGGTGCTGTGCTCCCTCTGCGCTGTGGGGTTCCAGTGGGGAGGACAGTCTATCCTGGGAGATTTAGCCGCTCAAAAGGAAGCAGGAGGTCTGGATGGAGTCTATTTCCAGCCTCATCACTTCCTAGCATCTATGCCCAGGTGAGGGCTCAGCCTCCCTGAGCCTTAGTTTCTCCATTGGCAAAAGGAGGGTTTTGATTTCTGTCTTGCCTCCTCTATAGAAACATTTCAAAGACCACATGAGTTGAGAGATGGGAGAATATCTTGAAATTCTTGAAGCAAGTCCGTGAACTTGCTATATGGGACTAAATGAGTGAGCTGGGCAGTGAGGAATGGCGGGAGCTACAGGGAATTGGGCAACAGAATTGAATTCAATTAGACAAAGTCGATACTATGGGCTCTGAATAGCTCATAGATGGGACCTAAATTTGGCTTTGCAGGCCAGCAGTTCACCTTTAGTGTCAAGTGTTATTCAAAAGTCAGGTAGCTGTCATAGATTTCCATACCATGTCCATCAGCTATGACATAGTAGCATTGCAAACAATGCCCTGCAAAGTATTTTATGCCTGGACTAATATATATAAAATGTGCTGTGCTGTGCTCAGTTGCTCAGTCGCGTCCAACTCTTTGCAGCCCTGTGGACTGTAGCCCGCCAGGCTCCTCTGCCCGTGGAATTTTCCAGGCAAGAATACTGGAGTAAGGTGCCATTTCCTACTCCAGGGGGTCTTCCTGACCCAGGGATCAAACCTAGATCTCCTGCGTCTCCACTAGCACCATCTGGGAAACCCCATATGTTTACGTGTGTGTGTGTGTGTGTGTGTGTGTGTGTGTGTGTGTGTGTGTATAGAGGCTCTAAGAGATGAGCTCCAGAGTCAGCCTGCTTAGACTCAGACCTGGTCTCTGGTGCTTCAGTTCAGTTAAGTTCAGTTTAGTCGCTCAATTGTGTCCGACTCTTGGTGACCCCATGGACTTCAGCATGCCAGACTTCCCTGTCCTTCACCACCTCCCAGAGCTTGCTCAAACTCATGTCCATTGAGTCAGTGATGCCATCCAACCATCTCGTCCTCTGCCATCACTTTCTCCTGCTTTCAATCTTTCCCAGCATCAGGGTCTTTTCCAGTGAGTCAGTTCTTTGCATCAGGTGGCCGAAGTATTGGAGCTTCAGTTTCAGCATCAGTCCTTCCAGTGAATATTCAAGACTGATTTCCTTTAGGATTAACTGGTTTGATTTCCTTGCAGTCCAAGGGACTCTCAAGAGTCTTTTCCAACACCACAGTTCAAAAGCATCAGTTCTTCGGTGCTCAGCTTTCTTTATGGTCCAACTCTGACATTCATACATGACTACTGGAAAAACCATAGCTTTGACTAGATAGGCCTTTGTCAGCAAAGGGACATCTCTGCTTTTTAATACGCTATCTAGGTTTGTCATAGCTTTTCTTCCAAGGAGCAAGCGTCTTTTAATTTCATGGCTGCAGTCACTGTTCGCAGTGATTTTGGAGCCCAAGAAAATAAAGTCTGTCCCTGTTTCCATTGTTTCCCCATCTATTTGCCATTGAAGGGATGGGATGGGGTGAAACAGCTGCACCTCTCCTCGTGAGAACTACCTTGAACCCAGGGCAAGAAAGCCATCTCACCTCTGGTGCTTAGACATGTTATTTCTATTTTTCCTACTCTCATTTGTGTGTGTGTGTGTGTGTGTGTGTGTGTGTGTGTGTGTGTGTGTGTGCAAAATGTGGATAATAATAGCACCTACGTTGTTGGAATCCTATGTGGGTTAAATGAGACAATCCATGAAAAGCTTAGCCTACTGAGTGCCCATAACTTGCTAAGTAAAAGTCCAGTATGATGGTTGTGTTATTGTTATTTTTTTCTGCTTTGTTGCACAAAGGATTGGAGGGCCATCTGCAGTAGTAACAGTGGTGATACAGGATAAGAGATGGTGGTAAAGAAGAGTCAGAACTTAAGAGCAGACAAGGATGACCCCAGAGGCCTCATGTGGTTCCTTTGGAAAGTTTGTATTTTACTTTGAGCTTCCTGTTAACCAGAGAGACCAGGGAGAAATGGCCAGTTATAAGCTTCTTATCAAAATGGAGCAGGGATCATAGAAGCTCCTTCTGGATCCACCTTTATCTTTTGTTGAAGAAAAAGCGTAGAAAAAACTTTCATCCTTGGTTGAAATGACTGTGAATGTACCTGAATAATAGGTGTGTGGAGTTTGGAGACTAGTGTTTCCTCATTGGCAGGTGTGAGCCCAGTGTGATACCTTGGTTGTTTTTAAACCTCAGTGGTCCCCAGACGCTGGGACCTAGAAATTGTCCCCTCATGGCTAGTGCCTCAAAGTTTAAGATTTGGGTCAGTGTTCTCATCTTCCTGAATGTGCCAGATCATGGGTGCTGCTCAGATATTTCAGTAGGTCTATCCTCGTCTGCACCTTGTACCTAACCCTCTCCTGCAGCAAACTGGTCATTCTTCTCTTGCCAACATACCAATAGCTCTGACATCTGCCTTCTCTCCTCCCATCTTGAAGCCCTTTATTTCTTTTTTTAAAATAAATTGAAATTTTTTAAATTAATTAAGTTATTTATTAGTTTTGGCTGTGCTGGGTCTTTGTTGCTGCATGGGGTTTTCTCTCGTTGCAGTGAGCGGGGGTTACTCTCTAGCTGCGGTGCACGGGCTTCTCATTACAGTGGCTTCTGTTGTCGAGGAGCATGGGCTCTAGGGTACACAGGCTTCGGTAGTTGTAGCTCCTGGGCTTCAGAGCACAGGATCAGAAGTTGTGGTGCATGGGCTTAGTTGTCCTTTGGCATGTGCAGTCTTCCCGGATCAGAGATTGTACTCATCTCTCTTGGACTGGCAGGTGGATTCTTTACCACTGAGCCACCAGGGAAGCCCTTGAGGCCTTTTCTGAAGGTTTTCTGGGTGGTGACTTCCTGTAAGCATACTGACTTGGGTTCCCAATACCTTTGGTAGTTCTGACGCCCCATACTTCTGACTACCCAAACGTTCCAAGGAGAGAATGTCACTAGTATGTAATTTCTAGAAGACTCCTTTCTGGTTTGTGCACTGTTAATATGGAACATTGAAGTACAGCTCTCTAGAGTACACAGACCACACATCTGTTTATCTTACGCTGATTTATATTCTATGCACAGAAGGATACTTAAAGCAATGTTCTGATGAAGGTGGGGGTGGTGTCAGTAAATGATAATAATTGGGACAGCACAAGAGGAAAATAATACCTGATTTAAATGCAAACCTTGAGTTTTCAGAGGAAAGGAAACTCTATGCAATGTATTTGTTTTAAGAGGGCACTGTGTTGACTTTGTAAACCACTGCTGGATGAAATAAGCAGTGCATTATTCTATTGCTGAGTCCTTCCAAATGTTTTTGGGAACTCTGATGTGTTAGGACAAAAGGCCTTCTTTTTACAACAATGCGTGTCCTTAAAAGTCTTACTAATGGAACATGAAGAAACAATTATTGAAAAAAATTGATTTTTGAATGATTAAAGTGAAGTAAAAGTGTTAGTCACTCAGTAGTGTCTGACTCTTTGCAGCCTCATGGACTGTAGCCCACCAGGCTCCTCTGTCCATGGGATTCTCCAGACAAAAATACTGAAGTCGGTTGCCATGCCCTTCTCCAGGGGATCTTCCCAATCCAGGGATCGAACCTGGGTCTCCTGTGTTGCAGGCAGATTCTTTACCATCTAAACCTAAGGACCTTGTGAAAAGTTGTTGGTCCTTTGCTATGCTATTATAGGGTCCAGTACTGACTGAAGTGGGCAGTCAGGAAACTCGACAGTGTTCCCAGGTGGTGGGTTCTTCTGGTACTGATTTCTGAGAGACAGGAAGGCACCCAGTAGCCTGGCTTGCCCTTTCCCTGGTCATCCTTTACCCCTGTCCATTCCTATACCGGTTTCACCACTGTTGCACCTGTGATTCCAAGGCACCTTGTATAGATGTCAATATTGTATTGCATTATAATTGTTTACATGTTGATCTCTCTGGACTGTGGGGAGGGACCAGTGTGGTGTGACGTTGTATTAATCTTCATAGTCACAAGACCTAGCATGAGGTGGCCCTCAATATATATTTGTTGAATACATTAATTTTGGCAAAACACTAAAAAATAATCACCTGGTCCATCTCTTCTGGTAAGGTTGAGGATCCCAGAGAGTTTTAAAACCGTGTCCAAAGCCCTAGATCCAGAATGTGGCCCATACAGACTGGGTCTTTAGCTTTGTGTTCAACTGCAGCGTTTTTGGCTGGAGTTGTCAAGTTGTGGTTTTTCCCCTTCTTGTTTGATTACACTGATTTTTCATTTTCTTTAAACTTTCATTCATTGACTTATTCTTCTGTTGCTTACTGAACAGCTACGGTGGGCAGGCACAGAATGGACAGAGAGTGCTAATGGAACTTCTGTTTTAGCAGAGGAAGATAGCCGATAAATAATAAACATGCTTAATAAGGAAAGTATATTGTATGTCAGAAGGAATTCGTGCTATACAAAAAAGAAACACAAGAGGGATTTCCCTGGCAGTCCAGTGGCTGGGATGCTGTGCTTCTCATGCAGGGGATGCAGGTTCGAGCCCTGATCGAGGAGCTAAGATCCCATATGCCACACAGCACCCCTCCAAAAATGCATAAGCACTTTCCCCAGTGCCTGTTCAATACTAGGTATTCAATAAATGTGAGGTTTGTTTTTTTTTTTAAAGAAAGAAACAGGAGAACAAGAAGGGGGCTTAGAAATATTGAGGTGGAAGCTGGCAATAGGTTACAGCATTTCATCGGGTGAGAGTGAGTGAGATTTGAGCAAAGGCTTGAAGGAGCTGAGGGATTCCGTCTACTGCTCTCTGGAGAAATGTGTTTCTGGCTGAGAAAAGAACTAAAGCAAAGGCTGTAAGGTAAGAATGTGGTTGGAGTATTCAAAGCCAGGGGCTGACAGAGAGGAGTGGACTGGATGAATGTACCAGGAGGTGTAGGAGATGAGATAACCAGAGCCATATCAAGTGGAGTCTTGTAAGCTGTAAATAGGAGTTTGGCTTAGATTTGGAAGGAAATGGAGAGATGTCAGGGGCTTACCTGGTGGCTCAGATGGTAGAGACTCCACCTGCAATGTGGGAGACCTGGATTCAATCCCCTGGGAAGATCCCCTGGAGGAGGGCAAGGCAACCCACTCCAGTATTCTTACCTAGAGAATCCCCATGGACAGAGGAGCCTGGCAGGCTACAGTCTGTGGGGTCACAAAGAGTTGGACACGACTGAGCAATGAAGAGAGACTTCGAAGAGTTTCAAAGAAAGGAATGACACGATCTGACTTGTGTTTTAAAGAGAACTGCCTGTTGTGTTGAAAACAGACATTAGGAGGGCAAGAATGCAAGCTGTCCACTGACCCACTGGGGAAGCTTGAGACCTTTTAGGAGACTATTGAATGATCCAGGCCCAAGATGCTGGTGGCTTGGTTCAGGATGGTAGCCACAGTAGAGGTGGAGAGAAGAGTCAGATACTGGGTGTGTTTCAGAGGGAGGGCCAGGAGGGCTTCGTGATGGACTGGATACTGGGGAACCCAAGGTTTTCCCCTTAGCAGATGGAGGATGAAATTGCCATCCAGGTGATGGAAGGGCTGTGGGTGGAGCTGGGTCCTCCTCTCCCACCCACTGCACTGGTTCCCTTCCTGGGAAGGAAGAGGAGTTGGGGAGAATGTGGAAGACCACCCATCCCGGTGATATGACAGTCCCCCCTTCTGTTTTGAACCCTCAATCTTCTTTTCTTCACCAATTCAGATGCTGCCTGTTCAGTACCCTCGTTAAGATTCATCCCCTCCTTTATGACATCTACCTTGATTAATTTTACCTGGCTGAAGTCTCCCCGTTCACTCCATATTCATACAGAAATATGTTTTACTTAACAGGAGAGTTTTTAAAAAGAGAGGTGTAAGTCACCTTTAAAAAAAATATTAAAGCCTGTCTTACGTTCACCAGGGGAATGAAATACTTAAAGTGCTCTATTATTAATGCTTTTGTAAGGTGAAGAATCTTTTTGTTGGATGACTATGGATCTCCAGTAATTTATCAGTTTTGAAAGATCAGGTTGAAGACATATAATACTGAGTGCACACTTATATGATATGTCTCCGTACGTGAGGCACCTGCTAAGCATCTCGTTCCAGGGCCCACTGGGACCTCAGACTTAGTGCATTCTCACCTGAGCTCATCATTTTCTTTCTCAACCCTTGTCCCTCTGTACTCCCTGCTTCGCTCAGGTCTGAAACCTCCGAGTCATCTCTTGATGTCTTATCCTTCTGTCTGTCCCTCGCACCCCCGGCTTGTCACTTCACACCTGTGAACTCCCTTGCACCTCCTGCATTCTTTTCTTGACCCTCTGCCTCTATTATAGTTCAGGTACATGGACTTCTTAACTCTTCTCCTTGTAACAATTCTAGCTTGTTCTCTAATGCATCATTTCCCATTCAGCTATGCGAACAAACTGCCAAAAGCATCATTCTTATCATGACCCTTCTCTGCTCAAAGATCTGTAATCTCCCCATCACCTTGCCTCTAGCTTATAACTAAATACCTGAGAGTGTCTTCCAAACCCCTACCGTTACCAGCCTGCATGCACCTTCATCACCCCTGGCCTGGAGTTCCCCTTGGCCCGCCTTATTCTGCTCAGATCCTTTCCATTTTCGGAGACCTCCCAAGTGCCCTTTCCTACTGGAAGAAGTCTGTTCTTCAGACAGAAATGATCTCTCTTTGCACAACACTTTATGCAAATTATTTTCATAGCCAGTATCCTCCCAGTGTGTCCTCACTCTACTTCTCCTAATCTTCCTCCCACCAAGTATGCTTGCTGCCTGCTGGGAGCTGTCTTCATCCTCACCTTTCTCTTTCATGTCTTATGTGAAGTGAGTGCTTAATAAATATGTGCTATATGACTGTACAGCTGTCCTTTTCCTTTTTCTTATTCATGTTTTACTGTTGACATGTGCTGCCCCCATTAAATTATAAGTTTTGTAAAGTCTGTAACTGCCTTTGGTTTTTTACGTCCATCCTTACTGTACAATCCCCATTGCATGCATGCTCAGTTACTAAGTTGTGTCCAGTTCTTTGTGACCCCATGCCTATAGCCCCCCAGTTCATCTGTTCATGGGATTTCCCAGGCAAGAATACCGGAGTGGGTAGCCATTCCCTTCTCCAGAGGATCTTCCTGACCTAGGGATCAAACCTGTGTCTCTTGCATTGACAGGCAGGTTCTTTACCACTGAGCCACCAGGGAAGCCTACAGTCCCCATCTCTCTCTCTCTTTAGTCGCTAAGTTGTGTCCAACACTTGCAACCCCATGGACTGTAGCCTGCCAGGCTCCTCTGTCAGTGGGATTCTCCAGGCAAGAATACTGGAGTGCGTTGCCATTTCCTTCTCTAGGGGATCTTCCCGACCCAGGATTCGAACCCAGGTCTCCTGCATCGCAGGCAGATTCTTTACCAACTAAGCTATGAGGGACAGTCCCCATAAATGGTGTTTATTATGCCAAGTGCTGAATTTTCCATTAGCCCTTGTATTTCAAGATTGTACAGCCCTAATGGTAGAAATACAGCAAATTGGCAATTCATCCCAGGCACTGTGGCCTCTGGTTTGTTTATTCATTCATTCATTTATTTATATCCCATGTGGAAAGTACAAATTTCAGGCCACAACAGTAGGGTGCAAGAAATGTCACATTTCTTTATTTCTCTAAATCAAATTTAATCAGTGCCAAGCTTCCACCTGCTGAGCTGGCAGGAAATTCAATCTGTCTTTTGAGAGGCCTCGCTCCCATCCTCCTTTTGAGGATTGTGTAAAAGCTTCAGGGTTCTCACTAGTTCCGAGGAGCTGAGGAAGGACCCTTTTGTTTGGGGTCCATACCGGTTACATCCTAGCTCACATGATCTGCAGGCCAGTGGCTCCTCTGCTTCTGTGTTACCAAAGCTGGAGGGCTCAGGCTGGAAGCATCAGGTACTTCTGAGATCTCCCATGGTCCCCCAGCACTACAAGGAGAAGAACCCTAGCCTCTACCACTCAAGATTTCTCCAGAAACCAGGCTCCATCACTCCAGGGGACGTTCTCAAAAATTCCTCCACATGAGAGAGGAAAAATACCTCTTGTTCTTTTTAGCCTATTTCAGTATTACCTTCCTAAAATTGATACCAGAGTGATTTTTCTGTCATACATATCAATAAACTGACTTATGCTCAGCACACATGTTATAGCTTTGTGACAATATAGAAACAGAAATAACAAATTTGGACCAGGAAAAGAACTCAAAGTCCCAGTAGCTCTAATTGCTATAGTTAAGCTTCACATTGGACTCTAAACTTTCTGTTGTTCAAGTGAAAAGGGAGATGTGGCTTCATAACTTTGTTATCAGAAAGAAAGAATCATAGCTCTGTTATCAGAAAGGGAGAAACAATCAGTTTCTCAAGAGAGGTAAAGATTTTTCTATTACTTGGTTCTAAACTAAATTTCTCTTGTGAAGCTTTTTAGAGGGGACTAAACTAAGCCTTCTGAGACCTCCCATGCAGGTCCTGTTACTGTCACTTGTGCCTGTTGTTAACCACCTGTGAGTGTAAGCGTGCCCAGGGCCCTACACATGGGAGCATTGAGCACCAGTGTTGGCTCCTTCTTTTGCTACCTTTATCTTCCATTCACATGTCTAAGTATGGCCAGATATTATTGATATCATCACCGCACCACAGTCTAAGTGGAACAAAGATGGAAATAAACACCTACTAAAGATCATGACCTAAGTAAACCCAAATGTATGTCCCGTCTGCACAGGCAGGTTCTGCTCCTGATATTGCCTTTGGTTATTGATGGCTCTTGGCCAGTTTTTTCTCCTGCTGAAATCTCCTTGAGCATCAGAGCTGGGACTCTTACCTTCATCATTGAATCACCAGTGTCTTTCATGATGCCTGGCTTTGAACAGGTGCTGATGAAATCATTGTGAATTCATATGCTTGTTTTTTTCCCTCTATTTCATATCTGTAGCATCATCTTTTAAGTTACCCTCCAGGGTTTCAGAAATAATGTGGGGATAAGTGAGAAAAGAGTTCCTCCAAGGTGGATCTTTTTCCACCTCCTACTTGACAGGTCTAATGAAATAGGTCTGAGGATCTATCATGGATTTAAGAGACATAGGAGAATTAAATGAAAGTATAGGAACATTGTTTCATTAAATAGAGAATACCAGTAAAGGGATATTTTATATATATATAGTGATACATAATCACAATATATATATGTGTGTGTGTGTATATATACATATATATATATATATATACCAAATAGCCATTCTGGAGCTCAAAAGTATAATAACTAAAATGAAAAGTTCACTGGAGAAATTCAGCAGTATATTTGAGTTGGCAGAAGAAAGAATCAGTGAACTTAAAAATAAGTCAGTTGAGATTATCCAGTCTGAGGAACAGAATGAAAAAAGAATGAAGAAGAATAGACAAAATATAAGAGACTTGTGGGACGCCATAAAGCATATCAGCATATGGGTAATGGGGTCCCAGAAGAAGAGAAGAGAAAGTGACATGAAGAATATTTGAAGAAATAATATGCAAATGCTTCTCAAACTTATGAAGTACATTCATCAACACATCCAAGAAGCTCAATGAATTATAAGTAGAGTAAGTCAACGAAATCCACACTTAGGTACATCACAAACCATAGAAAGTCAAAGACAGAGAATTTTTAAAGCAGCAGGAGAGATGTGTTATGTACAAGGGATGTCAATAAGATTTACAGCTGACTTCTCATCAGAAAGCTTGGAGGCCAGAAATCAGTGGTTTGGAATATTCAAAATGCTGAAAGAGAAGGATTGTCAACCAAGCATTTTATATTCATTTAAAACTGTCCTTCATAAGTAAAGGAGAAAATAAGACATTCTCAGGTAAAAAAACAGAGAATTTGTCATTAGAAGACCTGCTGTACAAGAAATACTAAGGAAAGTCTTTCAGGCTAAAATAAAAAAGCACGAGATGTAACTCGAATCCATGCGAAGAAATAAAGAGCGGTAGGAAAAGTTACTTTATGGTGTAAATGTATTTTTTATTTGTTATTCTTTTATTTTCCTATCTGATTTAAAAGACAGCTATACAAAGCAATAATTATAAAGCTGTGTTGATAGGCTTATAATGCATAAAGATGTGATTTGTTTGACAGTAATAGCATGAAGTAGGGGGAAAGAATGGGACTATATTGGAGCAAAGTTTTTATATACTATTGAAAATAAATTGGTATTAATCCAAACTAGAGTGTTATAAATTAAGATGTTAATTGTAATTTCCAGGGAACTCATTAAAAAAATAGTTCAAAAAAATAATAAGAAGAAACAGTAGGTAATAAAATGGTACACCAGAAAGCATCCATATAACATAAAAAAGGCAATAATAAGAAATAAAGGAAAAAGAGACATCCATATAGAAAACAAATAGCAAAATGGCAGACATAAATCCTACCTTATCACTAATTACATTTTATTTAAATAGACTCAACACTTTAATCAAAAGGCAGAGATTGGCAAAATGGATTTTTAAAAAAAACATGATCCTGTCTACAAGAGATATATTTTTTATTCAAAGACACAAATCAGTTAGAAGTAAAAGGAGAGTTAAAGCTATAACAGGCAAACAGTAACCAAATGCAGCTATACTAATATCAGACATAATAGAAATAGAAAAGTTTGATTTCAAATTTTTATTGGAAACCAAGAACATTTTATAATGATAAAAGTGTCAACTGATCAGGGAGACATAACAAATATAAGCATAATCACTTAACAGCAGAACCCCAAAATATATGAATTAACAGAACTGAAAACTCAGCAGATGGCCAACAAGGAAAAAATGGCTTGGGCACTAGAAACGAACTAGACTTAACAGATATCTATAGAACACTTCACCCAACAGTAACAGAATAGACATTCTTCTCAAGGGCACGTGGAACATTCTCCAGGGTAAACCATGTATCAGGCCATGCAACAACTCAATAAATTTAAAAAGATTGAAATCATGCAAAATATTTCCCCAACCATGGTGGAGTCAAATTGGAAAGAAATTACGGAAGGAAATTTGGAAAATGAGCAAATATGTGGAAATTTAAGCTACATACTTCCAAATAACCAATGAATTAAAGAAGAAATCACAGAGAAATTAGAAAATACTTGGAGTAGTGTGAAAATGAAAACACAACATACCAAAACCTATGGGATGCTGATAAATCAGTGTGCTTAGAGGGAAATTGATGGCTGTAAATGACTATATTTAAAAAGAAGAAAGATCTCAAATCAATAAGCTACACTTCCACCTTGAGAAATTAGAAAAAAGCAGATCAAAGAGATGGAAGGAAATTAATAAGGATTAAAGAAGAAAGAAGTCAAATAGAGAATAGACAAGCAATCAAAAGACTAGAAAAATATCTCAAGTCAGTGGCTGGAGTACCCAGCCTTAGGAGGCTCAGGGGAACACTCCAGGCAGGGCTGCCAAGGATGGGTACCATTTTGTGGAAGGTCCTGGTGCTGGACTAAGCACCCTGTTCTGAAGTGTGGGCTGGGAGAAGTCCTGGAAACTTTTTTCCTGGAAGAGTAACAAAAATGAGATAAGTATTCTAAAGGATTATCTGGAGTCAGTGTTCATTATTTGGAGTGTTCAGTGCATTTTAAAGGCCAAGGAATGAAATCAGTAAAGTGAAGCTAGAGACTACTGCAGTAGTCCAGGTAGCAGGGACAGAAGTCCAGGGTCAAGCTATGGCAGTGGAAGGACAGATTTATGGATTCATACAGAAGGAAGACTTCATAGGATTTGATGTCTGTCTGGATCTTTGCTTTGAGAAGTAAAGAAACGAGCAAGACTGAGTTCAGTCTTGGCTCCATCATGGACTTGCTATTTGATTTTAGGCAATTTCTTCTGAGCCCCCAGGTCCCTCATCTATGAAACAAGACTAGCAGTGCTTGCCTGGCCTACATTCTAGGATTTTTTATGTGATTGAAATGGAATAATGGGCATAAAAGAGGTGTAACAGCCACTTGTGAACGTTCAAACTCTTGACCAGTATGAGGGTTTGTTTGTGGTTATCATGAGTTCTGTTTCTGATGTGTGTTTTCAATAGTGAGACCATCCAAGTGGCTGAGCTAATGGTTGGAAATGTAAGAGGAGTTCTGGAGAGAAGTTGGCGTCAGAACCAACGTTTGCGCCTCACTTGCCTATTGCCTATCTCAGGGAGAGGAGTGGAGAGAGAAGTCGGGTGGTGGTGGGGTGGGCAAGGACTCTGCCAGCAGGGAGATGGATCTCCTTAGGGGCAGAGGCAGGCCAGGGTGGGAAGGAAGTGGGAACTCACTTGCGGACAGGGTTTCTCAGAGCCTCAGCTCTGAGTTGGGAGAGGGAGAAGGTAACAGGTTTGGGGATGATGGGGTATCTGAACTACACACAGGGGTTTCTGTGGAAAGTGATGGAAGCAAAGGCAGCCTTATCTGATTTTAGCTGGAGTATCAAGGGTAAGGAAAGATAGGTCACAGGAGAGAGTGTTCGTTTAAATGACTGGCTTTGGATGAGAGAATTGGGACAGTCTCAGAGTCTTGCATTGAGGTGTCATTGCTCTTTATTTTGAAATAGAAACTCTGCTGTGGCTCTGCTGTGTGAAGTGTCAGGGTCTTGAGGGAGCCACCAGCGAGGACAGGTACATGTGGGTTTGCAAGTAGGAGGTATGCCACACATCACATAGGGGTGGGGACCCCCATCCACAGGAGCAGGAGGGAAACTCTCACAAATCGGAGATACCCTAAAGCCAAGTTTCAGTGCCAGCCTGAGCACCTGGAGAAGCAGCCCCCTACGCACCCACCCACCCTCACCACAGGTCAGCAGTGCTCATTTTGGTAACTTGATGCCTTGACTGCCATCTGTCCTTCCTCTGCTGCCAGTCCATTCCCCAAGCCAACTGCTTGCTGATCACAGTATAGAGCTAAACCTGGGCTGGGTGTGACTCCATATCCCTCCCAGCTCAGGGCCCCTCTGGGAGCTGACCGATTCTGTGATGCCCTTAGGGTATGGGAGGCAGCCTTTCCTGGCTCCGTCTCTCCCAGAGTCCAGCAGAGCCCAGCTGTTTTTCCAGTGTGAAGCAAAGTGCTGCCCGAGGCAGGGCTTCCTGGCTCTGGAGTGCAGGACTCATCTTCTGCTCTTCACGGCAGATCAGTGAGAGGTTGATCTGACCTTAATGGCTCAGCGGTGCTGCTGGCCTGTGCTGAGCAGGGGCTTCCTGGGCCGGAAGAAGTTGGAGGGTGGAGGTGGGGACGCGGAGAGGAACATTCTCAACAGCTCCCCTGGCTGGAAGATCACAGAAGCAAGTTGTGAGTGTGCTTCCATGGACCTCTGGGCTACTGCTGTAATTTCACAGTGCCAGGATGCTTTTTTTTAAAAATAATTTTGCATCTCTTTGTTTCTATATGGGAGGAACTTGAATTGTCTCTGCTTTTTGAAAAAAAAAAAGCAGAGACATTACTTTGCCAACAAAGGTCCATCTAGTCAAACTGTGGTTTTTCCAGTAGTCATGTGTGGACATGAGAATTGGACTATAAAGAAAACTGAGCGCTGAAGAATTGATGCTTTTGAACTGTGGTGTTGGAGAAGACTCTTGAGAGTCCCTTGGACGGCAAAGAGATCCAACCAGTCCATCCTAAAGGAAATCAGTCCTGAATATTCATTGGAAGGACTGATGCTGAAGCTGAAGCTCCAATACTTTGTCCACCTGATGCAAAGAACTGACTCATTTGAAAAGACCGTTATGCTGGGAAAGATTGAAGGCGGGAGGACACGGGGAGGACAGAGAATGAGATGGTTGGATGGCATCACTGACTCAATGGACATGAGTTTGAGCAAGCTCCAGCAGATGGTGAAGGACAGGGAAGGCTTGCATGCTGCAGTCCATGGGGTCACAAACAGTCGGACACAACTGAGTGACTGAACAACAACAATCTACTTATTTACTTTTTAACTTATTTATTCTACTTATTTGCTTACTGGAGATGACAATTCAAGTTCAGTTCAGTTCAGTCACTCAGTTGTGTCCGACTCTTTGTGACCCCATGGACTGCAGCATGCCAGGCTTCCCTGTCCTTCACCATCTGCTAGAGCTTGCTCAAACTCATGTCGCTTGAGTCAGTGATGCCATCCAACCATCTCATTCTCTGTCATTCTCTTCTCCTCCTGCCCTCAGTTTTTCCCAGCATCAGAGTCTTTTCCAATGAGCTGGCTCTTCACATCAGGTGCAAAGATAAGTAGACATGAAATAAGTATATAGTGAAAATTATTTGATATCTGTTAGATAGATTTAAAATATTTTTCAAAATTGGGCCATCTCCCAGGATGAAGAAATTGTTTATTCCTGTGTATCAGGATTTTTTTTTTTCACTTTTTATTTTGTATTGAAAGTGAAGTGAAAGTGTAGTTGCTCAGTCCTGTCCAACTCTTTGGGACCCCGTGGACTGTGTAGCCTGTCAGCCTCTTCTGTCTGTGGAATTCTCCAGGCAAGAATACTGGAATGGGTTGCCATACCTTTCTCCAGGGGATCTTCCTAACCCAGGGATTGAACCCAGGTCTCCTGCATTGCAGGCAGGTTCTTAATCATCTGAGCCACCAGGGAAGCCCTATTTTGTATTGGGGTATAGCCGATTAACAATGTTGTGATGGTTTCAAGTGAACAGTGAAGAGACTCAGCCACACATGGATATGTCTCCATTCTCCCCCAAGCTCCCCTCCTATCTCAGGATGCTTCTTAATATGCTGGACCTCAGAAGGCACCAGAAAAGTAAAAGCAGCAAAAGTCAAGCTTAGCTACCCTGAACTGCTGGCATTGTCTATTTCTTGAAGCCTGGAAATGAAAATTACCTCGCCTTTGGTTGCTGTTCAAGACATCCTGGAGCCCTGCACGGTGGTCTTCCTACCTGATCCCCACACCCTGACTTCCTCTTCCCCAACCTGGGCTCAGGTAGGAATGAAAGTTCTGGGGTGTCAGTGGCTGGAGGTATCTCGAGAGGGTGAACCCCCAACCAGCCAGCCCCACAAGTTCCCCAGGGACTGTGGGTGCAGAAGACTTTCTGAGAAGGGCTTTGGGCCTGAGCCCTTGACTAGTCACCTACTTTAGGGAGCTGGTCTCAGCATCGTAGACCTGAAGGGTTTCTTTGTATTCATGAGTCTGGCCTTGGGCATCCATCCCTCTCCAAGCCCATCATGGCTTCAGCATGGCCTTCCTGAAGGACGAAGAAGACTCCTTCTAAAGGCAGGACGTTCCCCGGCAGATAGTATGGCAGCTCCAAGGAGTTCCTCTCAGGAGGTGGAGGGGGCAGGGCCCAGCTGGGCAATGCCAGGGACAGTGGGTCCCAACCGGAGGACACTTACTGGAGCCAGAACATGTTACCCAGGGTGTTACTACCCCTGCGCTGCTCCTTCTCCGGTGGGGAGAGGAAGGGAGCCTCCTCCCCTTCTTACAAGTCAGGATATATAGCCAAAGTCCTGCACCCAAAGCCCCATTTCCTTATGAGATTCGAAGGGTGGCAGCTCTTTTCAAGGCTCAGGCAGGGCATGTGAAGACTTCCTTTTACTACATACGACCATGTTTGGATGCATTGTGATTTCGAGAGGTGTGCCAACAAGCTGGGACGGTTTGAGAATGAAGAGGACACAGCCATGTGCTTCAGCTGCTCACTGTTTGGAAGACGCACATGTTACAGTCTGTCTGATGTGCCCGTATAGAGTGCTTGTCAGAGAGCAGGTGGGCTGTGGCTGCCCCAAACAGAGAAGGACTCTCTTCCGGGAAGGACAGTAAGTGTATCTATTAGGATATGGGCTGAGCTGCTGTAATAAAGACACCAAAAATGATAGTAGTTCCATCGAGATAGACACTGCTTCTCTCTCTGAACAGTCCACAGGTGGTCCAAGGTGGGCCCTGATCCACAGTGTGAACTCACGTGGAAAGTCCAGCTGTTGTGTTGCTTCTCCACGTCTTAGTGTGTCGTCCTTGTCCCCACGGCTAAGACTGGCCACCACCATCCCATCCATGCACCAGTGCAGGGAAAGAGGGAAGGAGAGGAGCAGGGACAGCCCATTTCCTTTATAAAGATTGTGATCTGTACGTTATACATGTAATATCCACTCAACTTCTATTCATTAGGTGGTTCCATCTAGCTGCAAGGGGGGCTGGGAAATAGAGTCGTTAGCTGGGTGGGCGTGGCCATCTGAAAGTCAGGGGTTCTGTTCCCTGGTAGCTCAGCTGGTAAAGAATCCGACTGCAATGCAGGAGACCCCAGTTCGATTCCTGGGTCGGGAAGATCCGCTGGAGAAGGGATAAGCTACCTACCCACTCTAGTATTCTTGGGCATCCCTGGTGGCTCAGATGGTAAAGAATCTGCCTACAGTGTAGGAGACCTGGGTTCGATCCCTGGATTGGGAAGATCCCGGGAGAAGAGAACCGCTATCCACTCCAGTATTCTTGCCTTGAGAATTCCATGGATAGAGGAGCCTGGTGGGCTACAGTACATGGGGTTGCCAAGAGTCAGACACGACTGAGCGACTTTCACTTTCACTTTGTGTTTCCAAATGAATGAAGTGGAGAGAGACTCAAGGAGACAAAGACCAGTCTTTGCCCAAATGGATGGCTTCACTGCCAGGGGACACAAGTGCTACTGGAGGACTGGGTGATTGGATGCTAGTGGCCATGAGGAGGCATTTGGGGATGATGGTGGTGGAGGCGCTGGAGGTGATGGAGGCGGCAGAGGCACCTCTGACAGTGAATGTGGTGGGGGGCACGGGGCAGAATATGTGTGAACAGGCAGCCTGGCTGTTCCTGACTTTGGTTCTTTGTGTGAGAGTCACAGAGCTTATCCAGCACTTCATTTTGCAAATGAGAAAACAGATCCAGAGAGTTGAAGTGACTTGCTCAAGGTCACACCGCTCTTGAGTTGCTGAAGAGAAACTCAGAGCTGGGCCTCTGCTCTTCTGGGCCGATATTCTTCCCTTCACGCACGTTAGAGTTTTCTTGGGTGGGGGCAATTTGATGTGTGGGCGCACAGGGAGTGCCCAGGGGAGCTGAGGGTTGTAGGAACACGTAAGCCCTGCTACAGATGCCCTCAATCCTGGCCCCCCACCTGCCTTCTGAAAAGCAGTGCTTTCAGTTTTGTTTTTCTTTCCTAACACAGCTGATTCCTCAACTTTAAGCTCCTCTCCACCCGCTGCTACTTAGCATGTGAGCTGTCCTTTCCCATTCCTCACCTTCCTTTCCCCGCTAGACATCGTGGCAATGAAATACCACCTTGGCAGAGTAGGGGAATTTGTCATTTTTACATCTCCACATCCTAGTGTCTTCTGCTCCCATTGACAAATAAATCCCTGGGCTGATGGCTGGCCCCGGCCATTCATTAAGCAAATAAAGCCCCAGCATTCAAGCCAGAGACTCGTAAATAATCCCTAGTGTTTTATCCCCATCGCCTGCTGCCTCCCAAGCTTTGCATATTTATAATACAGGAGCAATATTTCTGACACAGCCTATTATGTGTGGGAGACGCGAGGGAGAAGGACAGACAGTGGAGGCCCAGTCACCGGGCCTGGCTGTGGGCAGCGGTCCTGCAGCCCTGGGGTGTTGAAATCACCCTCCAGCAGGGCTGCGTGAGGGGCTCTGTCATGTTGGGCCCTGGAGCCAGACCCGCTCTGGCTCCAGCTGAGATGCAGAGGAGGACGGAGACCTGGGCCAAGTGGCAGTTTCAGCCCGTCCTGTCCTGGGGGTAGAGGACCATCATCTTGGAGAAGGAAGTGGCTGTAGTGTGGGGGAGCCTGTGGCAGCTAAGTTCTAGTCATGAAGGCTCCTTATAGAGGCCAGGCACCCTCACGCCTGTCTCCCTGGGCAGTCTCATGGGTGAGGAGGTCAGACTTCTGCAGTGGGGAGCAGGAGGAAGATGAGAAAAAGTTTACGCAGGTAACAGTGAGAATGAGGAGAATAAACTGAAGAAGAGGATCTGGCTCATAGGCACGTTCATATGGGTTCCATGCCTCACTGCATACATTTGAGTGATGGACTCGGCAAACCTCTGTTATCTGAGAAGGGTGTCATCATGTAACACCCTGCCCCCATGTACACCCACATACCCACGTGCACATGCATACACGCACATCATAACCCTCTTAGCGTGTCACATCCCCCAGGAAGCATTTGTTGCCTAAAGCCTTCTAGAGGCAAACACTGTTATTTATGGAGGTGTGCAGTGTACACAGGTATGCGATGGTGGGTGTGAATTTAATTTTGGTTCCTATTTTAACCACAAAGTGTGGACACATGAAGTTGTGGTGAGAAAGAGACACACAGGTAATGGGCAATAGATACTCTATGCCAGTCCCGAAAGGAAGGCTGGGGACACACTATTATGCCACTGTTATCCACGTTCCAGGTTTCTTCCTAAAGTCAGCTAAGGTTGGCTGATCTCACCCAGGACCCCTTTTGTCTCGACTCCCTGTGCACTGGCCTAGGACCACCGAGTTTTCAGGTTTGCTCTCTTGACTGGGCCCTGTGATACCTCAGTGTAGGAGAATGCTGAGAGCAGAGCTTGTCTCTAGCTCTTGGTGAGAGCATGTGGGTGTCCTGTTTAGTGGGAGGTGGCCCAGAGACTTTGTTTAACATGGATTTTGACGCATCCCTGAACTGTATTTTTTTTAAATGCATGGAGGATTGAATGAGAAAGCAGTACAAGCAGAAAGGGAGAGTTTCATTCATAAGATGTTAGCCTTTGCTATGCTTGCAGGTGTGTGTGCTGTGTGGGTGAACTGGCCGCAGTGTGTCGTGTATTCCTTACCTGGAGTTGCACTCAGCAGGTGGGCAGTTTTGGGGATGGCTGGAGAAGAAGGGGCTCTGAACTTGGAGTTGAAGGTCCTGGATTTGGTTCCCAGGTGTGCCCTTGAGTCCTTTTGCACATGTTCACACACCCTGACTCAGGCCAGTCCCTATCTATACATGAACATGATAGAAATTACTGGTCACAGTGGCATGGTGGAATGGTCCAGCCATAAGACAGCTTAGAAATAAGCCAGATCTGTGTGGAAACAGGTGGTGCTGGTATTAAAGAACCCTCCTGCCAATGAAGGAGACATAAGAGATGGTGGGTTCAATCCCTGGGTTGGGAAGAGGGCATGGTAACCCACTCCAGTACTCTTGCCTGGAGAATCCCATGGACAGAGGAGCCTGGTGGGCTACAGTCCATAGGGTCACACAGAGTCGGACACAACTGAAGCAACTTAGCATGCACCACAGGTGGAAACTCAAGGCCAGAGATTGGGAAAGGCTGGTCCACTGTCATCTGACACATCAGTGACCAAGGCAGGACTGGAACCCTTTGTGATCCTTGCCTAGCCCCCTTCTGAGAAGCCATAGACACAAGGGCATTAGGAATCCTCTTAGAAGCAAACATCTCCATGGAATGGCCAGGATAACCCCGAGTCACCCCATCCTCGGCCTCATTCATCTCTGAGCCAAGGCGGGGCGGCCTCTTACACCATTACAGTCCACACTCCAGCATCTGTCTGGGGAGAGAAGACAAGATATTCTGCATCCAACTAAAAGCAACAGGAGAGTGTAAGGGAGACAGAAGTAATTCTCCTTCTTGGAAGCCAGCCAGGGCTATCCTCGTGCCAAGATTAAGAAGGATAATAACAGCAGCCATAATAGTGGGAAGGAAGAAGCTTCTACAAGGCCTCAGGGACCTGGTGAACTAAGAAGACGAGAGGGGGAATCAAGATGGACACTCTGACCTTTGCAAACCTGGAGAAAAGCCAGTGGCCCAGCCCCTCACTGGAGAGAAATGACCCCCTGGAGGTGCCCTTGGTCTCCGGCCGGCTCTGTACCCTTGGCACATCTGAGGACGAGCCCACTGCCATGGTTAAATGCCAGGTGTCAGCTGGGCAAGGCTATGGGCCCCAGTTGTTTGGAAGCAACTGGTCTAGATATTGCTGTGAAGGTATTATAGACATATGATAAGCATTTAAATCAGTAGACTTGGAGTCAAGCCGGTGACCCTTTGGAGTGTGGGTGGGCCACATCCAATCATTTGAAAACTTCAAGTGAGGTTTCCTGAAGAAGAAGGAATTCTCCTTGAGGCGCTATCCTAGAAAGCCTGCCGGACTTTCCAGGCTTTGGACTCGAGCATCCACTCTTGCTGGAGCCAATTGCTTAACATCTCTCCCTCTCTCCTGTTGGATCTGTTTCTCTGGAGAAGCCTGATGAATACTTTCCCCGGCTCATCGCCAGGTCTTCTCCTGTCCCAGGTCCCTGCACCCTCCTCCCCACCCAGGTTAGAGCTCTCAGAGATGACCTCGTTTCTGGCCTCCTCTGCTCTCCACCCACATCCAGTGGGCCCACAAGCCTGTGGTGGTTTTCCCACTGCTGTGGGACTGTCATTTGGTACTGCCCGTCTCACATCCAGCCCTGATTCATCTTCTCTTGTTGGTCCTGTTTAGCCTCTCATGTCAGGACGGTTGCGGTAGCCTCTGTAGCTGTCTCGTGCTCTCCTTCCCCACCTCTCCATATCAGAGACTATTAGTGGTGGGAGGGTGGCTTGCCGATCGTGAGATCCAGCTCATTGGTTCTGGAACCAGACCTCCTGTGTTGGGATCCAGGCTTGTCAACTTCCTCACAGTACCATAAATCTTTTTGTCTCAGTTTCTCCATCTCTGAAGTAGGTGCAATAGTAATACCTACATCTTGGAGTTATAAGAAGGATTAAGTTAGGTGAGCCACTTGAAGTGTTTAACCCAATATAAATACTCAGATCAATGTTAGTTTCATTGTTATCACAGAAAAAAAAAATTGACCCAAATGGGGATGAAGTGACTGGCCTGCTGAAGAGTCTGTGGTGTAGCAGAGACACCTGTCAGATGTTCTGACTTCCAGTTGTGGGCTGTTTCTCTCCTGTTCCAACAGCTCACCATCACTGCCGGGAAGGCTGTCCTGGAGCCAGCTGTGTGGAATTGCTCTCCTCCAAAGTTTTCAGTGGCTCCCCATTGCTTCTCCAAATAAAATCCATACTTTGGGACCTGACACTTATTCGGCAAATATTTGTTGAGTAGGATTATATGCTAAGCCTTGGACTGGATGTTAAGGATACCCAATGGAGTTCCTGGCCTCATGGGGGTTATATTCTAGTGAGAGGAGAAGGCAAATAGATGTATAAAAATCTCCATGGGGCTAATGAATGCTGTGAAGAGAAATAGAATAGAATAAGGGGAAGGGTAGCCCAGAGAAGTCCTCTGGAAAGGCGAGGTGAGATGTAAGCAGGAGGAGGTGAGACATGCAGCTATCTCAAGGAAAGACTTTCAGGTGGAAGTAATAGCAGAAGCAAAGGCCCTGTGGTGGGTGCTTGGCAGGGGTGGTGGAGGAATAACCAGGACCCCAGTATGATTGGAATGGGGTGACTGAGGAGGAGGAGCAGGAGATGAGAATGTGTGGGGTCATTGAGCCATTGTAAGGTTTTGTTCCTGAGAGAGCTGTTCAGCCAGGAGATGGTTTGGCGAAGAAGTGTGTCATGACTTGACTTACATGTTCCAAGGATAACTACTGATGACTTATGTGTGGAGAATAACCTCAAGAGAGAAAGGGGAGAAACAGGGAGGCCAGTTAAGAGTTCAGATGAGGGGTGACTTTGGCTCGGGTTCTGGTGATAGTGGTGGGGGTGCTGAGAGGTCACCTGGGATGTACTTCAAGTTTCCTGACAGTGAGGGGAGTCAAGAGTGACACATACATGGAAGGCTGGAGAGTCGAGGAGGATGGATTTACCTCATACTGAGATGGGGAAGGCTTAGAGGAGAAGGTTTGGAGAGGAAATCAGGTCTTGGGCTGGGGACATATGTTCAGGATATATTTTAGACCTTAGAGTGGAGATGCTGGGTAAGCAGTTGGAAATTAAGAGGGAGAGAGGTTGGAGGCAAAGATATACATTCAGGAGTCATTTCTATATTGCAATTCTGGGACTTGATGAGGTCATGCGGGGAGTGTGTGTGGATGCAGAAGAGAGGATGACTGGGCACTTCAGTGCTTAGCTGGGAGGGAGAGGCTGAGAAGGGGTGGGCAGAGAGGTGGGAGGGAACCTGGAGAGAGTGGGGTCGCAGAGGTGAAGGAGGAAGGCGCCCCAGTGGGAGGGCTGGAGCTGCTGTGCAGTGATGCTGTTGAATGAAGCACGCTGAGAATTAGGACTCGTCTATAGGATTTAACCTCTGTGGAAGGATGACCTCCACATGGGCCACTCATAAATCATAGCTGACCTCCATAAGGGCCATTTCAGTAGAGAGTAGGGCTGAGAGCCTGATGAGTTGGGGCTCAAGAGAAAAGGGAAGGAGACCGTAAATACGGGATCTTTCTTCATACAAGGGGATTATTGCTGGAGAGCGATCTAGGGATCAAGGAAGTGTTTTTAAAATGGCAAATATTGCTAGGTGTGTGTGCTAGTGAGCTGATCCAGGGGAGAGGGAAACTGTGATGATGTAAGACTGCTGCTGCTGCTGCTGCTGCTAAGTCACTTCAGTCGTGTCCGACTCTGTGCGACCCCATAGACGGCAGCCCACCAGGCTCCCCCGTCCCTGGGATTCTCCAGGCAAGAACACTGGAGTGGGTTGCCATTTCCTTCTCCAATGCATGAAAGTGAAAAGTGAAAGTGAAGTTGCTCAGTCGCATCCAACTCTTAGCAACCCCATGGACTGCAGCCTACCAGGCTCCTTCGTCCATGGGATTTTCCAGGCAGGAGTACTGGAGTGGGTTGCCATTGCCTTCTCCGGATGTAAGACTGAGAGGATGCAATTACAGGAAGGAACTCCTTGAGGAGGCAAGAGGGCAGGCAAATAGCATTCCCACAAGACCTGTCCCGGAAATGGTCCCTCTTGGCCATCTGTGCTCTCTGCCTGGGCTTTCCAAGCACTTTTATCATCAGTGCTGACTTCACTAAGCAGATGAAGTTCATGCTGAGGGCAACAGCATAGCAGGACCACCGTGGGTGGGGAGTGAGGGAGGGAATTCAGCTCCCATCAACTTCAGCATTTTGGTATTGGAAGAGAAAAAAGCTACTGTCCATTCCAATATACTTGTACGCTTTACTGTGGCATGTTGTGTTTATTTAGAATTGTATATGGGAGGAGTCATGATTTCTGCTGGCCTTAGGACTCCTAAAGATCCTCATCAGATCACCCTCGCACCCCCTTCCTCCCTTAGGAGGCATTGCCTTGAGGATGCATTGCAGCCCACCTGTCTTGGGGCCCCTGAGGCATCTCCTTAGCTCCTAAAGATACATTTGCTCAGTGTGAAAACACTGTTTAGCGGAAGTGTTAACAAGGCAACTGGAAGCCCCGTGTGGGATGGTATTCTGACTTTTAGAAGGGTAGGGTAGTGGTGACGAATGGTCATATTGCAGAACTTGAGAGCAGGACTGCAGGGGTGAGACTGGGGTCATGATCCATAGACTCAGCCTGAGGGAAGGCTGACCAAAGCCAGGTGTTATGATGGACCCCACATCCCAGCATCTGCCTCCGAGGAGACCCCCTGGGGGCTATGTGGCCATATTTTGAGTGTGCCAGTGTCCACATTAAACGAGGAAAAGGGCTTTGATTAGAGTGCTCATCCACATCTCTCCTGAGAAAATCAAGTGGATGTCAAAGAACAGCTCTCCTTTCTCCCTTTCCTTCCTCTCCTTTCTGACCCACACCTCTCATCCATCCATACACATATTCACAAAACACAGTCAGGGTCTCTGAAAATATTGTAGCCCACGGAGAATAGTCTGCAGAGGTATATTTCAGAGCCACAGGGGAAGAAAGGTTCATTTCTTCTATTGATGCGTCTGCCTTCCATGCTTTACTGTGCACACAGATTATCCCCTTTTTACAAATTAGGGCAATGCCCTTTAAAGTGGATGTTACATCCCCATTCTATAGACGAGAAAAACTGATCCATAGAGAAGTGAAGAAACCTATGCAGGGCACTCAGCCAGAACAGGACAGAGCATATGTTAACCTCCAGTCTCCTGGTTCCCAGGATCCAGGCCAGTGCTCTTTCTACCACATGAGGGATCAGAAAACGTTTCCTATAAAGGCCCAGATAATAGATATTTTAAGCTTTGCAGGCCATATGGCCTCAGCTCTGCTGCTGTAGTGAGAAGGCAGCACAGGGTATAAATGAGTGGGTGTGACTGGGTTTCCATAAAACTTTATCAGTGGAGGTGGCGGCTGGATTTGGTCCAAAGGGCCGAGAGAGAGGACCCCAGACCTCCTCCAAAATGTTTCCTCCCTTCAGGCCCTTCTGTGACCCCAGCTTCACAAGGCCCTTGTGGGATTCCTTCCTTGTCTACAAACGGGCCCATGCCTGCAGCGCCTGCTGGCTTTTCCAGCTCCCGCGTGCGTCTCTCTTAGCTCCAGTATGGGCATTTCCACTCCTGCCTTCCCTCTAGGCCCATTGGCAGGTGATTAAGAGCCCAGCTCTACATTTCTGACAGCAGTGGCTGGCAGGAGGGACCGCATGGCTGAGATAAGCGAGCAAGCGTGTGCTGGGGAAGGGGCCTGGCCACGTGGGACGAGGGTTTTGTTCCTGGAGAGGAGTAATAAGCATGTAATTGGCTTTTCAGAATCATGCAGGCTACTGGAAAAGCCTGTCTCTGTCCCACACCATGTTCTCTTCTGAGTGGCCGAGGCTGGCTCACCCAGAGGGGGGATGAGCTAGATGAATTCTGGGTCGGCAGGTGGGGGCTACCTTGTCCTCATCATGTAGGCTGTATGATGCTTGGGAGCCGAGAGGCAGGTTAGGAAAAGACAGAAGGTAAGTTGTTCATAGCAGCAACATCCCCCCAGCAAGGGGCAGGAGAATTGGGTCTGGGAGGACCATTCCTAGATCCAGCATGACTGCTGAGGAGAAGAGAGTTAAGTAGCTTTCCGAGGGTGCTGGGTCCTTTGAGAGTCTGTAAAATAGACCATCTTTGCATGACCCCCAAGGCCACCTTGAACTCCAGACAAAGGTGGGAATTCTATATGCTGCCCTGGGGGTGGATCTCTGACAATATTTGATGTTGGGGAGGGCAAGGGATGCAGGAGGTCCCCTGCTTCTCTCTAAGCCTCTCTGTTTTCTGGGTGTCACTGACCCACATGAAAGTACTAACAACTGCAGCCATTTTTTTTTTTTTTTAATGAAACTGTTTTTACAAAAACCAGCTTTCACTGTAGTTGTCTTTAGTTCAATCCCCCTTTAACGAACACAATTAAAATGTAACATCTATAGCATGAATCTGTGTTCACGTCCCGGATAATGATCCTGCACTGCTTTGCGTGTTATAGCAATGAAACATGTCTGTCTAGCGTGTTTGTTTCCCAGTCCCTGATCAATCAGCACCATCCAGCAGGGATGCTGTTTGTAGGTTAGATGGTTTGAGGACCTCTCACTTGTATTCTAGTACAATTCTGTGCTTAGATTCTGGCACAATAATACTCTCTTACCCTTGTAGAGAGCTCTCAGATTGTCAAGGCACTTTAATATGCACCTTTTTACTTTATTCCCACAGTGACCCTATGACTTAGGTAGGTCCGGTATCATAATTTCCATCTTATAGAAGGGCTAATGGCTGCTCCAAGCTTGGACTTTTGAGGTCACACAGGGACCAAGTGCTGGCCTCTGGGAAGGGATAAAGCTGGTTAATAATGAGGAGAAATGCTTGCATCTGCCAGGCCAGGCCTGTCATAACCTTCACGACCTTTTGTGCGGCCTACTGTCTCCTGACTCAGATGGTGTGTTTGTGTGTGTGTGGCCTGCTGCCTAGCCCAGGCCCAGCAGGGCACAGACAGATTCTCAATGAGTGGTCATTAAATGGGTGAATGGACAAGTGACCCGGGGCCCTTCCTAAGTGACACATCAGGTGTCAAACACTGGGCTCTACAATTCCAGAAGGAAGAGTTCTTTACAAATTAAAATTAAAGCAACACCCACTCAAAGTAAGCTCTGATGTCAACAAATTCTCAACCTGTCTGATTCTAAATTAAGTCTGCACTGATTCGCGTTGACCTAGAGTTTCTGCAGCCGTGAAATTAAAAGATGCTTGCTCCTTGGAAAGAATGCTATGACAAACCTAGACAGCATATTAAAAAGCAGAGACGTTACTTTGCCAACAAAGGTCTGCCTAGTCAAAGCTATGTTTTTTCCACTAGTCATATATGGATGTGAGAGTTGAACTATAAAGTTGAGTGCTGAAGAATTGATGCTTTTGAATTGTGCTGCTGAAGAAGACTGTTGAAAGTCCTCTGGACTACAAGGAGATCAGTTAGTTAATCCTAGGGAAAATCAATCCTAAATAGTCATTGGAAGGACTGATGTTGAAGCTGAAGCTTCAATACTTTGGCCACCTGATGCCACCTGTTGGCATCAGGTGCATATTACCTTACCCTGATGCTGGGAAAGATTGGAGAAAGGAGAAGGGGATGGCAGAGGGTGAGATGGTTAGATAGCATCACTGACTCAGTGAACATGAATTTGAGCAAACTCCACTATCTGGGAGATCGTGGAGGACAGAGGAGCCTGGAGTGCTACAGTCCATGGGGTTGAAAAGAGTCAGACACGACTTAGCGGACTGAACAACAACAACAACAGAGTTTTAGTTGGAGGGCCCAGTGGAGGATGGCAGCCGCCACCCTTTCTGAGAAGGTCCTGTCCTTGGGGCTTCCATCCCTCCCACCCTGGAGGCAGATGGGATGGTGATTTAGAATGTCTGACTGCCCTCTACCAGCTTGTGGCCTCGGGGACGTGACTTAATCTTTCCTACCTCATGGCATCGTTCTGAGGATGATATAAGATGATGTCCGAGAAAGCACTAAATGTCGTGCCCGCAGACGCCTAGCTCGTCCATCACCAGTCCTGTCACACGATTATTTGTGGGGCCCAGGGTCACTGCTCATTCACCCATTTAATGACCAGTTGCTTAGAATCCATCTGCCCTGCCAGGCCAGGCCCAGGCAGATGGCTGAGGGGGTCCACCACACAACCTTGAGCCTGCAGGCCACAGTGAAAGGCCATGCGGTCCCGAGGGCGACACGCTGAGTGAAATTGTGTGTTTTATCATCACCACCCCTGACCTCATGCTCTCACATCCCCAAGAACCTGCACACATTTCCTTACTTATCACTCTGTCCCTCCCCGAAAGTCTTCACTGTTCCAAATATCATTTGTCTCCAATGAAAGTGAAAAGTGAAAATGAAAGTTGCTGAGGCGTGTCCAACTCTTTGTGACCCCGTGGACTATACAGTCCATGGAATTCTCCAGGCCAGAATACTGGAGTGGGTAGCCTTTCCCTTCTCCAGGGGATCTTCCCAACCCAGGGATCAGACCCAGGTCTCCCGTATTGCAGGCTGATTCTTTACCAGCTGAGCCACAAGGGAAGCCCAATACCTTCCCAATATCACAAGGGAAGCCCAATATTGGAGATCATTTGTCTCCAATACCTTAAAAAAAAAAGGGAAGAAAGAAATAGTCCACTCCTCTAGACTGTTCAGCAGAAATGAATAAGTGGCGATGATTCCTCCAAAGCCCTTCGAAGCTGATGCCGCCGGGTGTCTGAGATGGGTGACCTCCTTCCGTCATCCAGGCTGGCCTGGAGGCCTTGCTGCCCTGCTGGAGTGAAGCCCCAGAGCGCTGGCCCGCCCTGCTGCTCTTTGAGAGTTTCTCCCTTTCACACATCCCCAGGCCCCTTTCTTCTCAGGAAAATTGCTTCTCCCGGAGCTGGGAGGCCGCTGAATTGTTGGTCCTGACCTGAGTCAGGACACAAGCAGAGAGCCGCCCCCAGGGTCCAGGGCCTGCGGGAGGGTAATTTCACCCTTGTTGCTATAACTACAGACGCCCTTATTACTCACACACGTCTCACCCTTGTTTAACAACATATTAAACCATTAGTCTCCGTGCCAGTGGGTTCAGTTAGTTCACAGTGGCAAAAGCTGATCATTAAATCCCCTTTTCCCTGCTTAATCTCTTTTAAATTGGCTGCCTTTTAATTTCATCAAGTGCCCTCTCTCTCAACCGTTCCATCACCGGTGCAGCAAGGCTGCCATGTTCCTAGGTGAGAGGGGCTGCTGGGCTTTCTGGGTCTTCCCCCAGTGGGCTCTGTGGACTGCAAGGCCATGGGGCAGAGGCTAGCTGGCTCCCTCTCCCTGCAGAATGGTCCCCGTGAAAACTGAGCACCGTGAAAGGGTTATGGGCTTTACTCTCCTCTCACCCATATCTGACTCAGTACCTGAGGCAGATGATTCCAGTCTTTAGACCTTTTGCTGCATCAGTCTGTCTAAGAACTTGGATCTCCTATAGGTAAAAGTTAAAATCTTGTGTTTTTTTAAGAAGGAAATTTAGGTAGTCATAAAAATGGACAGCATATATATATATATATATATATATATATATATGTATGTATATATATATATGTATGTGTGTATGTATGTATATGTGTGCGTGCAAAGTTGCTTCAGTCATGTCTGACTCTTTGCAACCCCAAGGACTGTAGCCTGCCAGGCTCCTCTGTCCATGAGATTCTCCAGGCAAGAATACTGGAATGGGTTGCTGTGCCCTCCTCCAGGGGATCTTCCCGACCCGGGAATGGTACCTGTCTCTTATGTCTCCTTCATTGGCAGGCAGGTTCTTTACTACTAGTGCCACCTGGGGAGCCCCATATATGTGTGTGTATGTATATATATACATATGTATGTGTGTGTGTGTATATATATATATATATATATATATATATATATATATATATATTACTTACAGTAAGTTTGAATGTTATTAAAGATGTAACGGGCTTCCATGGTGGTTGAGATGGTAAAGAATCTGCCTGCAAAGCGGGAGACCTGGGTTCGATCCCTGGGTTGGGAAGATCCCCTGGAGAAGGGAATGGTTACCCACTCCAGTATTCTGGCCTGGAAAATTCCACAGACAGAGGAGCCTGGTAGGCTATAGCCATGGGGTCGCAAAGAGTTGGACACGACTGAGCGACTAAGCAAAGATGTAATAGAAAGAGGCATGTTCGTGTTGTTAGGACCCTGTCAGTCAGTGGTTGTACTCTGTACAATTATGGCTGAGCACCTGGATGCCAGGAGATGCTCCAGGGAGTCAGCCTGCATGCCAAGCCTATTCCTCCCCTCCCCTGCTATGTAGCAGCTCCCTCCCCTCACCTTACCTCAGTGACCCTTCTGGTCAGATTATTTAACAGTTTTCTGTGCCTGCTGGTCTCTTGATAAGAGGAATGAAACCTGAAGGGGTGGCAGCCGTAGCTTTAAGTGTAAGGAGCTCTGTCCACTTAGGTGGGACTGAAGGGTGGAAGCATTCATTGGCACACAGGTGCTCGGCCGTAACTGTACAGAGTGGTGCACATATGGGCCCACTCCTACTCCTCGGTTCCCAGATCCATCCGTGAATTCTGAGTGTTGGCTATAGAGCTGTATTCTGGCCATAGGTGCCCAGCAGCACCCTGAGGACTGGCATCCTGTCCTCTCAGGGCACCAAGTCCATGCTGGTGCCTCAGCTATGCTCAGGGTTAGGGGTGTGTGTGTGTATGTGTGAGTGTGTTTTGATATTCTGTTTCTGCTAGAGCCCAGAATTGTCTCCTGGCATATAGCTCCATGCCTCAATGGTGTATGTAACATTGCTACAAAGTCCTACGGTTCTATGTTGCAACTCCCCTTTTGGTTCCTTCCAGAAGCTAATGCAGTGTTTTTCTCTACCACGATACCTCTAGTACCATGGGCTCTTCCAGGTTATATGCCCTGAGTGTCAGAACTGCTTGACATGTAGCTTTGATCTTCTGTGGAGCCCGTTTTTGTTCTGGGTCTTTTTTAAAACCAGTAAACTTTGAAGTTACCCAATAAATGTGCAGGAACAGTATTCCCAAGTATGGAATATGCTGATTGCAAACCTGTAGACACCTAGAAAGTGCTGTGCTTCTGTTTCAGTGGGAAGATGCAAGGTGTGAGCCTGTGTCTTTCACTTTGGAGGGGATGTCCTGACAGTCCCCAGGTCCTGGGATCCCTAGAACCTTAGCCATTGATCAAGGCCTTACATCTTCATAGGGTGTATCTCCCACATTGTGCAGCACATGTGTCTCACCAAGACTTCCAAGATCCTTGCTAATTCTCCTCGTCTAGCTTGATTAACATGATGCCATCAGTGTAATGGACTAATGTGATGTTCTGAGGTATGTCCGGATAGTCTGGGGTCCTTTGGATGATATCGTGACAGAGAATTAATATAGCCCTGGAGCTAGACTGTAAATGTATGGTTGTTGTCCTTTCCATATGAAAATAAACTGGTCTTCCTTCTTGGAAAGTGAAAGTGAAGTTGCTCAGTCATGTACCAGACTCTTTGCGACCCCATGGACTGTAGCCTACCAGGCTCTTTGGTCCATGGGATTTTCCAGGCAAGAGTACTGGAGTGGGTTGCCATTTCCTTCTCCAGGGGATCTTCCCGACCCAGGGATAGAACCCAGGTCTCCCGCATTTTAGGCAGATGCTTTCCCATCTGAGCCACCAGGGAAGTCCTTCTTGAAGGGTGTGAATAAAAGCATCACCAGGTCAGTAGCCATGACCCAAGGCTGTGTCAGTCTGTTCCAGTGAAGATACCACATCTGGCATAGCTACTTCTCTTGTGCCCACCATTCGGTTAGATCTGTGGTTGTTTATTATCATCTGCCATAATCCATCTGGTTTTTGTCTTGGCCAGGGTAAGATGGTGATTTAAATAAGCATTGATAAGCATCACTGCCTTGGCATTTTTAAAGCTTTGTGAGTAGTGCTTATTCCCCAGGGGAAACAGGATTTTGGGGTCTTCCACTTGTCCCTTCCTATCACAGTGGCTCTTATACTATAGGTCAGAGAAGCAATGTGGTATTTCTGCTATCTATTGTACATATGTCCTTTCCAGTTTTATATTGACGAATCAGAGAAATAACCACCAGGTAGGCCTGTGGATTGGGCCAGGCCCCCATTTCTTAGCTGACCCCTCTCTGCCCCCAGTCCAGCAGAGGGACTGTGATGGCACTTTGGGTCACAAGGTATCAGTAACAAATTAGACCCCGAAATTTATAGTCCTCAAAAGACCTGGCTATGGTTACCTTTTTGAAAGAGGAATAACTTTTTTTCTCCACCTAATTCCCCTGCAGCCACCTGATTCCACCTGCTGGGACACACCTTTTCACCTGTATCCTATCTGGTCCACCACACAGATGTTAGAAATAACACAATTTCTCCCATCTGCAGTCAGTGTTGGGGTCCTGTTGCTATTTAGCCAGTATGTTACCCATCTCCTTAGAGTCTGACCCTGGAAGCAGAGCTTGAGACAGGGGCTCTTGTGAAAGTGATGTACTTGGGATGGGCTTCCCGGGGGAAGGATCTCTGGGAAGCAGGACAGGGCAGGGATGTACTCCTTGGAAACCTCACTTTTGCCTGGTCCCACAGGGAGCTCTGGATTAGGAGTTGCCTCAGAGTTGGTCCCACTTTCATGCAAGAGGACTGGCCTGGGGTGCCCTGTGCCAGTCGGTCACTGACTTCTGGGTTCCTCCCAGAAAAGGACCCTGCAGGACTCCTGCTCAGTGGGGTGACTTATATGGAAAAGGAGACAGCTTTGAGTCATTAGGCTATCAGCAACCAAGAGCCAGCTGAGGGACGAGCATCCAGAGCCCAGGAAAAGGCTCAGGGTGGGACACTAATGCATCTAAAGGCACCTGGGATCCTCTCTATGGACCTGCTGTTCTAATCTCATTTTACCAGTGAGGAAACTGGGGCACAAAGAGATTGGGTAGTATTTCAGCAAGTAAGTGTCCAGGCTGGGCTTTGAACCCACACTCTACATTCTTTGAATTTGGGACTATGTACATCATGGTCATGCTTCACTGCTTTCCAGGCTGCCAGACCAAGGCCTGCATTTCACACACACACACACACACACACACACACTCTGGGCACAGCAGGGGCAGGAGTGTCTGGCATTAGTAGAGTGGACTTAAGTAACGAGGTAGGAGAACTATTAATTTTAGAGAGTTCAATGGCCCGTGAATTTGGACAGATGAAGGCTTTTTAAAAAACAACTTTTTATTTTGAAATGATTTTAGATTTATAGAAAAGTTGCAAAATAGTAAAAGAATCATCCAATACCCTTCACTCAGCTTCTCCTAATATTAGCATCTTATATAACCATAGTATAATTATCAAAACCAGGGAATTAACACTGGTATAATACAGTTAAACAAGCTACAGACCTAGTATAAACTAGGCTGCAGTTTAAAAGCTTCCCCAGTTTTTCCACCAATGTTCTTTGTCTCTTCTGGGATCTGATTCCGGATCCCACTTTGCCTCTGATTGTTCTGTCTCCTTGGTCTCCTCCAGTCTGTGACAGTTTCTCTCTTTCTCTGTCTTCAGTGCCTGTGACAACTCTGAAGAGTACCAGTCAGTAATTTTGTAGAATGTCTCAACTGAGTTTGTCTGATGTTTTCTCCTGACTGGATTGAGGTTCTGTGCTTTGGGCGAGGATGCTACAGAGGCCACTCTTGGCACATCATCTCAGGGGTACCTGCTGTCGATATGTCTTATTAGTGTGGTGTTAACCTTGTCCCCTTAGCTAAGGTGGTACCTGCCCATTTTCTCCATTGTGAAATTAACCATTTTCCCCTTTTGTAATTAATAAAAATCTTGAAGGGATATACTTTCAGTTATATGTATATATATTGAGTCAAATATCCTGATTTGACTCTAGTTTTAGGATAGAAGGATGCAGTTTTCATGCCATTTTCTGGATTCTTTTAATAAGGTGGAGTTGACTTCTTTCGGCAGTTCTCTGATCAGGAGTGGAATTTAGGGGGCTCTGTGCAGGTTGAAGGCAGTGCCTCCCGTCCTCCCTGCAGGCAGCCAGCTGACACCCCTTTCTGACTGTTAGTCATGGTTGGTTCTGTCACAGGAACATTATTAGCCTTTTCTGCTTCCTTTCCTCATCCCCTCCCCTGCTCATTTATGCTTCAGTCCCCGTGTTTCCTGGCCTTTCCCCCTCCTTCCTTTGGTTTGCTTGTTGAATCAATTGTGGCCACAAAGACTCCCTGTGGGGCTTGCAGTCTGCTCAGAACTCTGCAGACTACACTTACAGTAAACCAGAGAACGTCGAGATCACCGACTCCCACCCTCATCCTTCACGGGTGAGGAAAGACACAGAGAGGTGTGGAGAGGAATAAGTGAATGCCACAGCTGGGTCTAGAACTGGGCTTCCTGACCTCCATGCTATCTGTTCCCCAGGGTGCCCCTTCCCTCGGGGCTGATCCTGCAGAGATCAGGAGGAGGTACCTGCTGACTGGCAACCTGGAACCTCATCACCTCTTACCCTGCTCCTCACCTGTGGGGGAGTCTGGCTTCCTGTCCTGGCTTCTCTTCCTCAGTCCTGAGAAAGGGGACTGCTGTCTCTGCCTGGCTGTAAACTAGGGGCCCCTCGTCTGGCTGTGGGGAAGGCTTATCTCTGCTGTGTCTTGGAGCACCGGACAGAAAACCCAGAGTCTCCCACCAGTATCCAGACCAAGAATGGTGGTTCCTCCTCTTGCCTCTAGAGGACCGGGTTGCGGTGGGGGTGCTCACCTTCATTCCCAGTTTTGACCTCATCTTTGATCTCCTTCACCTCTTAAGGAACAGTTACTATGTGCAAGTCACTGCTTTTTATATGCATTTTCACTGAATCCTTAAACTTTGTGATACAGGCATGAGTGTCCCCATTTGGCAGGTGAAGAAACTGAGGCTCAAGTAGATTAAGCAGCTTCCTCCAAACTGCAGAGATAGTGGGTGTTTGAACTGGCATCAGAGCCCAGGTCTTGAGAAAAGGTAGATCTATTTTTGTTCCTTATTAGCAGCTTTTATGATCACTTACAGAGATAGAAGCCTAAAGCCATTATCCACATTATTATTATTTTCAGATTGTCAGAGTTTATAACATTTTCACAGTTTAATATGACCATTCCCATAGCTGTTTCTTTTTAATTTCATTGTTAAATAGATTCAATGTGCTCCTGGTTCTTATGCACCATTCCTGGGCTTTTCACTCTGAACCATCTCTCCATTGGCTGGGTGTTATCATTTAGTACAGTGGTCCCCAGCCTTTTGGGCACCAGGGGCCGTTTTTATGGAAGACAATCTTTCCATGGACCTGGGTGGGGGGATGGTGGTGGTGGTGAGGGAGGATGGTTTAGGTTTTTCCTGCCACTCACCTCCTGCTGTGCAGCCCAGCTCCCAACAGCCCACAGGCCATTACCAGTCCAGGGTTGGGGACCCCTGATTTAGTAGATTGTTCAAAATGGGCTCAGAGGTGCTGTGATCCCTGAGGTCCTTGATGGTGGGAATGTCAGTCTCTTGCCTTCCGTGCTTGAACAGGTGAAGATGCTCTCGGGTCACACCTGGAGTCAGCCTGTGTCTATTCCTTCACTGTCATCCGACAATGAATGTTGCTCTGAGGAGGTTTGAGGTCAGCAAGTGCTTTCCCTTTTGTAGATGAGAAGATGACTTAGTTCTGCCTGGGTGCTTGATGATTTCTGCCTCGATCGACCATGTTCAATACCTAAACCAGGAAGCATCTCTGGGGCAGTTGTTCTGCATCAGTTTTTCGTGGAACATGGCGTACTCTTTGGTTGTCCACATTCCGTTCTTTATTCTTATCAGGGGCTTAAAATAAAAACAAGAATGAATACCTTTTTGTGTGTTCCCCCGGCTTCAGGTTTGCTGATTTTCTGATGTTGGGTCACCTTAGCTGTTTCAGCGTGATTTATTTTCTCTCTTCTAGTTGCTTCAGTAACTTGAGCGTTCCTCCCATGTGCTCTGTGACTCACCCAAAGGACCCACTGCTGCTGGGTGGCAGATGAGGATGGAACCCTTTTGTTGGTGTCGGCAATTAGATCTTCTGCTTTGTCTGCCTCTCGGAATTTCCACATTTATCTATTGGTTCTGCAAAAGCATTTGGTGGTTGTTGATATTATAATCCTTCATTTTGTCTCATTGTTTTATCATCTGATCTTCTAGCTCTTGTTTTATTAAACTCGTGTTCTTAAGTTGTTCTCTAACATGAAGCGTGTTTGGGTAATATCTTCCTCTTCCTTAGGTTATGTTTTCTTTCAGGTTAGGATTGTTGGTTTATGTGTGTGTGTGGTGGGGGTTTTCACTTTTTTTTCATGCTGTGCTCCGTTTCTTCGTTTGTTTTTGTTCCTCTGCCCACCCACCCCACTTAACATTTACATCATTGCCATGCAGTATGTTTCCAATTTGCTTTTCTCCTACTGATCCTGATTTGCTGCTGCTGCTGCTGCTAAGTTGCTTCAGTCGTGTCCGACTCTGTGCGATCCCATAGACGGCAGCCCACCAGGCTTCCCTGTCCCTGGGGTTCTCCAGGCAAGAGTACTGGAGTGGGTTGCCATTGCCTTCTCCGTGACCCTGATTTAGGGCAACTCAAATCTTGACCCCTTTTCCAGCATGTCTGAGCCTCTTCATTTTCTCCACTAGGCGTAGTTTGAGGGCTAGGGTTCTGTGTTCCACTTTTTTTCTGACTTAGAGACTTGGTGGGGTCAAAGGTAGAGATGGAGAGCTGGCCTGAGACTGGTAGTGGTCTTCATCACGACCCCCAGCCTCTCTCCCAGATGCCGGGAGTCAGAGAAAACCCTTGCTGGAGCAAGGAGAAAACCCTTGCTCCTTCCTCTAAGACAAACTCAGTGTGGGAGAAGGCGGCCCAATAAACAGGTAATTATCATCACAAGACACTTTCAGATGGCAGGGACCAGATTTTCTCAACTGACTTTCCATGCTGATGGTGGCAGTTTAATGTAAGGATACCGGTTTTGTGGGGACTGGAATTAAGCCAGGTGAGGCCTGAAGGACTTGCAGGCCACAATAAGGAACTTGGCTTTTATCCTGTCAATGTGTGTGTGCTAAGTTGCTTCATTCGTGTTTGACTCTTTGCGACCCTGTGGACTGTAGCCCGCCAGGCTCCTCTCTTCACAGGACTCTCCAGGCAAGAATACTGGAGCGGGTTGCCATGTCCTTCTCCAGGGGATCTTCCCCACCCAGGGATTGAATCCACATCTCATATCTCCTGCATTGGCAGGTAGGTTCTTTACCACTATCACCACCTGGGAAGCCCCATTCTGTCAGTAGGATCCAACTATGTTTTAGAAAAATCACTCCGGCAGTAGTGTGAAAATTAAACACACATCTCCAAAGCATATCTGTTGGTCAGCTCTGCAAGGAGTCCATGGTGTTGTTTAGTCGCTAAGTCGTGTCTGACTCTTTGTGACCCCATGAACTGCAGCAGAGAGGCCAGGGGAATATCTTTTGTACTCGGAGCTGGGGGACCGTGCAATAGAGTGGTTTCTGAAACAGGCTGACAACCCCTCCCCTTCCTTATCCCTGCCCCACTGCACACACCCTCAGCTTCTGAGAGGAAGCTGAAGAATGCCCAGCTTCTCCTCCCACTGCTGTTCCCTCGTGGACTTCTGGAGATGGTTTCTAGAGCCGTCCAGATGGCAGCCAGGGCCAGAGGTTACACATCTGGATAACAGATCTCAAGGTTGTCGTGTTTTCCCAGCACAAACAGAGCAGAGACCACTTATGGGGTCCCTCTGCACAGCAGGCCTCATTACTGTGCTCAGCATGGATGGGCAGAGGCGGGCAGAGCTGGGGAACCGGCTTTGGCCGCCTGAAGGGTAACTTAGCAGGGTTGGTGGGGGGAGGAGAAAATCATTGATTCCTTCTCTGCCACGCAGGTCTGCCCATGTGAGCTCATGTCTTCAGGAAGGTACTCACAGCTCTGTACCAGTCTTGAGAGCCAGCAGCCTCCTGGGGCTCCAGGGTGGCCCTGAGTCCTTGATACTATAAGCAGAAGTTTGTATCTATGTCTGCAAAGACATTTCTCTGGGGAAAAGGGCTTCCATCACATTGAAAAGGGGGCTGTCTATCCTCAGAATAGTTAGGAATGCCTGCTCTATCTAACTCCTACACTTGACAGGTGAGGAAAACTCACCAGAGACCCAATGAGTAGAAGCAGTTTACATAAGGATGCAAGGAAGTGGCCAGGGCAGATCTAAAGGTCAGATCTCCTGGCTCCTTCTGGGAGTTCTTGATGCCTCTCTGGTCAATCACTTCCTGCCCCACAGGTCACCACGTTGTCTTCACTTTACTAACAAATGAAGTTGTAGCTTCCATTTACTGAGTGCTCATGTGTGCACAGAGCAGTACCCAGTGCTTTACTTAGCCTATTTGTTCACAAAACAGAATCATGATTTTGCAGAATAGGCAGCCAAGGCTCTCCCAGTGGAGAGGGAAAGGTTAGTTGCTTGCCCAAGGTCAGAGACAGTACCTGGAGGACAGAGATAGCACACTCAACTCTTCAGGGCATCCATTCTACCCATCCCCAACTCCCCTCTCTTTGGACTCCTGTCTCAGTCTGCTCTTTCTCTCTGGGCCCAAACCAGGACTTCCTGCTCTGTGCAGTGTTTTCTGACGGGCCCAGCACTTGCTGGTCTTTCTGTCTCTGGGAAGACAGAACCACTGCAAGTTCTTTGTAGGAAAATGATTTTGGTTCAGCTCTCAGTCCTGCTTCTTCCTTGATGACTGCCCTTGGGCATATTTACTTCTCTCCTAGCTCTGCTTGTGTGTGACTTGGGAATAGTAATATCTAAATCTTGAGGATTTTAAGAGGATTAAATGAGATAATTAACATCCATTGAGTCATTTATTCAACAAATATTGGAGAACCTACCATGTATCGGGCTTCCCAGGTGGCGCAGTAGTAAAGAATCTGCCTGCCAATGCAGGAGATGCAAGAGCTGTGGGTTCGATCCCTGGGTCGGGAAGACCCCCTGGAAGAAGAAATGGCAACCCACTCCAGTATTCTTGCCTGGAACATTCCATGGACAGAGGAGCTTGGTGGGCTACAGTCCATGGGGTCACAGAGGCAGACAGGACTGAACACACATGTGCACCATGTACCATGCACTGTGCCAACAGTGATGAGCAAAACAGAAACAGTTCCTGCTCTCAAGAAGGGCGTGCCCAAGTCGGAGAGGCAGGTGTGAGGTATATAATATAATGAGACAATTTTGCCAAATATAGGCTATGACTTCTGAGTTCTATGAAAGAGGTGTATAAGGTTCTAGGAGAGTATAGGAGGGACTTTTTTTCAACCTCAAGATTCATAGAAGCCCCCTTTAAAAATATAACACTTGGTTTGAGAGCCGATGGATGAAGAGGAATTGATCAGATGAAGAATATCCCAGGCAGAGAACATGGCAGATATGGAGGTCTGAGATGACGTGTTTTTTGCAAGAACTGCCATAACAAATTGGGAGGCAGACTGCATAAGACTGGGAGGCTTAAATTGCAGAAGTTTGTTTTCTCAAACTTCTGGAGGCCTGAGGTCTAAGATCAAGGGGTTGACAATGCTGGCTTTTCCTGAGGCCTCTCTCCTTGGCTTGTAGATGGCTGCCTTCTCATTGTGGTCTTTTCTCTGTAGGAGGGCAGATTTACCTGGTATCTCTACCTCTTTTTTTTTTTTAAGATTTATTTTTTATTTAATTTTTTGGCTGTGGTGGGTCTTCATTGTTGCACATGGGCTTTCTCTAGTTGCGGCCGGGGACGGGGTACTCTTTATGGTGGTACACAGGCTTCTCATTGCCGTGGCTTCCCTTGATACAGAGCACAGGCTCCAGGGCACACAGGCTTCAGTAGCTGCAGCTCACAGGCTCAATTGCTCCACAGCATGTGTGATCTTTCTGGACCAGGGATCAAACCAGTGTCCCCTGCACTGCAAGACAGATGCTTAACCATTGGACCACCAAGGATTCCCTCTACCTCTTTTTATACAGACACAAGTCATGTGGGATTAGGGCTCCATTCTGATGGCCTCTTATAACCTAATCATCTCTTTGAAGGACCTATCTCCAAATGCAGTCACGTGGAACAGAGCACACCCAAATAACCTCATTTAACCATAATTACCTCTGTGTGGCCCTGTGTGTGTGTTCAGTTGCTCAGTCTTGTCTGACCCTTTGCAACCCCATGGACTGCAGCACGCCAGGCTTCCCTATCCTTCACCATCTCCTGGAGTTTCCTCAAATTCATGTCTATTGAGTCGGTGATGCCATCTAACCATCTCATCTTCTGCTCCCCTCTTCTGCTTTTGCTTTCAATCTTTCCCAGCATAAGGGTCTTTTTCAATGAGTCACTCTTTGCATCAGGTGGCCAAAATATTGGAGCTTCAGATTCAGCATCAGTCCTTCCAGTGAATATTCAGGATTGATTTCCTTTAGGATGGACCAGTTTGATCTCCTTGCTGTCCAAGGGACTCTCAAAAGTCTTCTCCAGCACCACAGTTTTAAAGCATCAATTCTTCAATGCTCAACCTTCTTTATGGTCCAATTCTCACATCCATACATGACTACTGGAAAAACCATAGCTTTGACTAGACAGACCTTTGTCAGTAAAGTAATGTCTCTGCTTTTTAATATGCTGTCTAGGTTTGTCTCCAAACATAGTTACACTCTGAGGTATTGGAGACTTCAACAGATGAATCTGGGAGAGCCAGAATTCAGATGGTGAAGAGCTTGACTTGTTTTACAAGCTGAAGACAGGCCAGTGTGATTGGAGCATAATAAAGAGGGGAAGGGAGAAGTGGGTGAGGCTGAGGAATTTGCAGGGCCAGATCAGGAATGGCTTGGAGAGCCATGGTACAGAGTGCAGATGGTGTTCTGAGTGTATTGGGAGCCCCTGGAAGGATTTTGAGCCAGAATGGGAGAGAGGATCGGGTGTCATTTTACGAAGATGACTCCTAAGAATGAATTGTCAGGGCCGGAAGTAGAATATGGAGTTAGGGCCTATTGCAGTCAGTATTTCACAAAGGAGTCAGTGGTGGTGGGCACTGATGGAGATGGTAGGGGAAGGATGGTGAAGGTAGGATCCGTAGGACGTGGTGATGGGTTAGCTCTGTGTTGGGGAGGGGGAACAAGTGATCAGAGTAAAGATGATGTTGAGAGAGGGGTGTGGAGGGTGATTCAGATTCCTGGCTGAGCAGTTTTACAGATGGTGGTGCCGTTTCCTCAGTGGGGACAGACTGGAGGAGGCGCCGGTTGTGATGGGAAGAGCAGGAGTTCCATATGGGACCTACTCAGGGTGAGACGCTTGTGATACACTGAGTGGGCACGGCAAGGAGGCATCTGTTTAATCTAGATGTGAGCTCAGAAGAGATCTGAGCTGGAAAGATGTAGTGAGAATTATCCATCTGTAGAAGGCTTGGAAGACATAGGAATGGAAGAAGTCACCTATGAGGGGCATATAATGAAGGGGGGAGGGGGGAGCAGGATTAAATCCACAGGCAGTTCCAATGTTTAGAAACCGGGGATAAGGAGAAGGAACAAAGAAGATGGGGAAGAGGGCAGAGGATGAGGAAAAGCCCAAGAGAAATGGCTCCTGGGAGCCAAGAGATAATAGCACCAGAAGGGGATGCCTTTGGTTGGGGCAGATGCAGCTAGGATTCAAGGAAGAGGAAGGAGCCAAATCCTGGCTCCATGGTGGGCACCCAGTGGGTACCCGATTGACATGGGCTTCTTTTCCTTACCCCTCTCTCTGTCTTGATTGGTTTTTATATGTCTGAATATCTATTGCCTTTTCCCTCAGAGGACAGTAAGAGCCCAAGAAATAATGACTAAATGAATGAAGAAGTGAATGACAAGGGCAGTGAGGTGGGTGGTCCCTGGGGCGAGGCGTAACTCCCCTCGTCTCCTCTCCTGCATCCCTGGGCATCGATTTTGTCCAAGGGCGAGGCTGAGCGCAAGTCTCCTAGATACTGATGGCTCCTGTCCAGGAGAGGACCCTCCAGGGAGCCACTTGCCACGCTCATCAGGCATCCTGGCCTGAGCAGGACCGAGACAGTCCCCCTGGCTGCGAGCGCAGGGAGCCGTCTCCCCCAGCAGGTTACCGGAGTCCTGGTTGCCTTTCCTCCCTGAGCGGTGTCGACTGCACTGTAATCACACAATTATGATGCCATTAAAATGTCACATTTGGAGAAATCCATATAAACAAAGCATTAACAACCGCTTGAAAATTGTGTCTTTACCACTAATGACCTACTTTCTCTACATACCCCGCTCTCCTGCCACCCCGACTCAGCTGCCGCTTTCCCCAGCCTCACTTTCGGAGGCAGACCAGAAGGTACAGTCATGTCTGCTGCCTGGTAAGCCTTAATGTTTAATGTGCCTGGAGAGGCTGTTTGATGGGTCCAAAGATGGCAGGCCAGGAGGGACCTGGCGCTGAGCCGCTTAGCAAGTGAGATAAGAGGATCCCAACACCCAACCCCACTCCCTCACCTTCCCCACCTACCCCGCCCCCCTCCCCCCCATCTAAGATCCTGATGATGGAAGAACCCAGTGAGAGGATCTGTGTGCTGTGCTAAGTTGCTTCAGTCATGTCGGACTCTTTGCGACCCCATGGGCTGTAGACCGCCAGGCTGCTTTGTCCATGGGAGTCTCCAGGCAAGAATACTGGAGTGGGTTGCCATGCCCTCCCCCAGCGGATCTTCCTGACCCAGGGATTGAACTCGTGTCTCCTGTGGCTCCTGCATTGCAGGCAGATTCTTTACTGCTGAGCCACTGTGGAGAGAATCTGGTCCCTGGAAAACTGAAGAAAGAGGATGGTGTTGAAAGACATGAGAGTCAGATTTGTGCCATTGGCTTTGACGCCTTCTTTTTGGGAAGAGATTGAATGAGACTTAGTGAAAGGCATGTAGGAGGAAAGTGTCCTGCCCAGGGCCTTGGGCCAGAGTGAGTCCAAGCTGAGAATGCAAGGGAGTGGAGAGGCACAGGGCAATAGGGCTTTAATGGTTTTTACCTCATTTCCAGAATAGTGCTCTGGAGAAGTTGAGATACTGACTTTTGTCACTGGAGTCTAGTTTTCATGCACCAAGGAAATGGATTACCTAAAGGAATCTTGTAGTGAGTGCTCTTACACAGTAAAACATAAACTGAAGCAGCTCTGGCCAAGTGATTAATCTCTTCCTGATGTATCTGAATTGCAAATCTGGATTCCCAGAGAGTCCCATTTGTAGTTAAAGTCAGAGTAAGCTTTATTCTGAAGAAGCGAAAGAGAAGACCACTCTGGGTTTAAAAATTTGAGTTAGAGGATAGGAGGTGTTTTATTTTTATTGAAGTATAGTTGATTTATAATGTTGTGTTAATTACTGCTGTGCAGCAAAGTGATTCAGTTATGCATAGGTATATCTATTCTTTTAAAATATATATATTCTTTTCCTTTATAGTTTATCATGTGATATTGACTATAGTTCTCTGTGCTATACAGAAGGACCTTGTTTATCCATTCTATATATAAAAGCTTATATATGCTAACCCCAACCTCCCACTCCGTCCCTCTCCCAACCCCATCCCCCTTGGCAACCAGCAGTCTGTTTTTTGTGTCTGTTAGTCTGTTTCTGTTTCCTTGATAAGATTCATTTGTGTCACAACTATAATTCCAAAAGATACGTGCACCCCAGTGTTCATGGCAGCACTGTTTACAATAGCCAACACATGGAAACAACGTAAATGTCCACTGATAGAGGAATTGATAAAGAAGATGTGGCACATATATACAATGGAACACTACTCAGCCACAAAAAAAAGAATGCAGTCATGCCACTTGCAGCAACATGGATGCAACTAGAGATTATCCTACTGAGTGAAGTAAATCAGAAAGAGAAAGACATAACATATGACATCACTTATACGTGGAATCTAAAATATGGCACATGAGGATAGAAGATGTTTTAAATGTCACTCTGGCACTTGACATCCCTCTCAGGTCAAGATTAACCTGCAGAAAGGATCGTGCCACAGGTGCTTTAATGAATGGACAAGAATGGTCAGTGACAAGCATGTTGTTGAGGGAGTGATTATTGGTGCTTCCTGGGGTGAGAGAAATGCCCCTGTGGGTCTTATTTACATAAGCAAGTGCTTTATAAACCCCTTGTTTATAGTTCATGTAAGACATCATAGACGAGATTCCTGCCAGGCCGTAAAGATGGTCAGTATTTAGGTCAGGCTTGTAAGGATTTCTCCCAGTTTTTCAACCCACCACCATTATCACTCCCTGTGTTGCCTGCAGCACTAAATTTGCCCTTGGCGGAGGCGGGCATCCTGCCCCCACCCGGTTCAGTGGCCATGACGTCCGGTAATCTGTGTCTGCTTTTGACATAAAAGAGCCTGTTTCATTGAAAGTCAGCCAGCAGCCCCCATGGAGTCCTGGGAGATAAAAGTCCTTTCAAAGTTATTCACTCCAACCCCATACCTACATATTCAGCAGCTGACCTAGTTTTGAGAGAGCTGGAGGGTATCTGGGTGTCACCTTATTTACAGAGCGGATAGAAAATGCGCTAAGCTCTGGGTCCTGCCTGCACACGGTATCTGGGGAGATCTAGCCAGCACCTCGGAGGCAGAGAAGAGAGAGGAACAAATTCTTCTCCGCCAATCGCTAGAGGCTTCTTGCTAATGTCACCTTTGGGGAATGAATGACAGGGCTTAAGGGACGCAACTCTGAAACTATTTCTAGCCAGAAAATCCAGTTTAGCACCTTTTGACCTGTTCATTAGGGGAGGTGTTGGTAGGACAGCCTTGGTGGAGAGTGTGTGACAGGCTTCCGGTGGCCGCCTCTTCCCCTCTTCTTCCTCCATCCTTCTCTAGACAGAGCTGGGTTTCGAAGCCTCATTCCAAGAACGACCCTCTGCCATTGTAGGTCCTGGTAAAGGACACAACAGAGCCTACCTGCCCTGGTTTAAGTAACCTTCACTGAGTCCCTTTAGTTCCTCGAACCTCAGTTTCACTTTCAGTTAAAATAGGTTGGTAGTATCACCTGCTTCAGGTTTGTTCTGATACTCAGTGAGTGACATTTTTAGGACAGAGCCTGACACGGTAAATGCTACACAACTGTTAGCTGTGGCTGCTGTTCTGAGCGGCCCTGTCCGGTGTGCGAATTGTTCATCTCTTCGAGTCGGTCCCTTTCCCTGGCTTCCCACAGCCTTCTCCATCTTGGCTCCCCCAAGGTCACCTTGGCCTGAGAAGAACCCGGAGGGAGATTTGGGGAAGCTGCAAACCCTGGTGAACACACTCCTTGTGAGGGTGACTGGAGGACTGGCCATTCCAGCTCTTGGAAGCCAAGTCCCAGGAGGCACCGGGGAGACCCTCCGGGGCTGCTGCGTCGTAGAGGGAAAGGGACCAGCGGACGAGCAGGGAGCCCTGACTCCCAGGCTCCTCGGCCTGATGAGCCTCGGTATCTCAAGCAGGTTCTGATTTCTGACCTCACCTCTGAGATCCCGGGATCTCCACCCAGAATCACCCAGCATGGCTTCTGTGCCTGCCTCAGGTCCCACCTCCAGCCGCGTAATAAAGGGAGTTTGCACAGAGGCCTCGCAAAGCTAGATTTCTAGCCTTCCAAGCTGGCGATGACCCGATGAAAAGTAGTTTCCTGGCTGTGTCATTTGCATGGCTCTGTGTTCACACCCTTATCTGAGATGGGGCCTTTGGGTGGATGAGCCCTCCCATTCCCCAGGCAACATCAGCAGCCTGTCTCTTTCATCACTGGCAGACAGGAAGGAGGTGCAGTCAGAGACCCTATTTCTGCCACAGGGAAGGAAGAAGCTGAACGTAAATTAGCTGAGTGTAAATTGTAAAATTGTAAATTTTCTCCTTATTAGCATTCTGTCCCCAAAAGGAATAATAGTAACCACAGCAATGCTGACAATAATAATGGGTTACTTTCGCCTTATGTTTTGCCCAGCAATTTTTCCGGTCTTATTTCTGAGACTTAACTCAGACCTGTAAAATCGTGTGGGGTAAAGGTTCATCTTGCCCCTGGGGTGGAGGGAGAAACCGACCACAAGAGGTTGAAGGGGCATACTAGCAGAGCCAGGCTCGGGGCCAGCTCATCAGAGTCCTGTTCTCTTATGACGTCTACGGGACCATCGAGGGGAATTGCAGGATCTCTGGTGCTGTGCATCCCTGTCTTTGCCCACCTTCACCTTCCCACACCTCAGAACTCTCTGCTGCATTTCTGTCTGGGTGAAATTTGGTTGAAATGTACAAGGGACCCCTTACAGGAGAGAGACATCACAAAAGCCTAACATGTAGAGTGAGCACATTTCCCTTTATTTCATTCTTCCCTCCTTTATCTTTTTTTATCCCCTTCCTTTTATTCCATGATCGTCCCTGGGTCACAATTTGGTAGCCTGCAAATGCAACTCATGGGCATATATTGTCACCAGCAATGGAGGATGGCTTCTCCATCCGTGGGATTTTCCAGGCAAGAATACTGGAGTGGGTTGCCATTTCCTTCTCCAGGGGATCTTCCTGACTCAGGGATCGAACCTGGGTCTCCCTCAGTACAGATAGATTCTACTGTCTGAGCCACCAGGGAAGCCCTGTTTCACCCAAAGGGGAGATTTAAGGCAGCATTACTAGGCAGGTGTTGTGTGACTCCTGGAAAGTCTTTGCTCACATTTCTGTTTCCTGTGTCCCTGAAGGCATGTTCACATGTGACCTCTGCTGCCCACTGTGGTTCAGTCTGGCCCCTTGAAAACTGCTTGCTTCCGAAGCTACTCCTTGAGTCTAATGAGACTTCTGATGCTGCCTCAAGATATTTCCTGGCCCTGTACAGGAGAAGAGGGAGACCTCTTCTGTCACTGGGGAAATCCACATCTTGTTTTTAGCATTTTGATTTTTTTCTTGCAGTGGCGCCCCACTCCAGTGCTCTTGCCTGGAGAATCCCATGGACGGAGGAGCCTGGTGGGCTGCATGGGGTCGCACAGAGTCAGACACGACTGAAGCGACTTAGCAGCAGCAGTGACCGTGAGGCTCCATCTTTGTCCTGCTATGGCCACGCTGTTGGGCCACCCTAGGAGAAGTGGCCGCCTCTTCCCTCGCGTCTGTGCCCTGGGACATGGCTGCAGTGTCAGTCACCGGTCAGACCTCAGTCTTTTGAGATGCCAAGACGGCTCGGCTGTCCACTCCAGAGACAATGAGTTTCAGTGTCTGATTCTGTTTCGCTGGGGGCCTCCCTTCCTGAGCCTACTTCTGGTTCCCTCTCCCAGGTGTAGGCCCTCTCCTCGATCCCTCCTGAACACTGGTTCCGTCTCTTTGTGGCTGCTGTCCTCCAGTGCCAGCTTCCTGGTGATGGGGCACAACCACCCTCTTTATGCCACCATGCAGTCCACCAAATCCTCTTCCTCCCGAGCCCTGGGTGGTTACTTGGATACCTCTGCACTTGATCTCTTGCTCCCTGGGTTCCAGAGCTGAAAGGGACCGAGGCTTCTTGTGTTCCCGTGTCTGTTTACTGTTCCACCTTTGAACTAAAGAAAATGCAGGAATCAATGCTGCGGTTAAGACCGGCTCTCTCTCTCTGTCTTCCTGCCCGTCAGCAAATGGAAGGTGTTCTTCAAGCAAACAACAAGTGACCTGAGATGCCCATCGCCATAAAGGAGCTCTGGGTTTGGTCTTTGGTGGTAGATGTACAAGGTGTGGGGTGGGAAGCAGACACGTAGCATTAGAGCTCACCCACCCTGGCACGTGCAGCGGGACCAGACCTTCTTGCCCAGTCATGCTGATTTATACTTCCCTGGCACCTCCTTCTCATGCTAATTAGCAAGCAAATTAATCTCCATATAAGGCTCAAATTGCATGAGATTCTTTTTTTTTTTTTTTTCCTATTCCAGAAACAAAAGTTGGGCTTCTGTCCATTCTGTTAATCACATTATGTTTCACAGTTGGAGTTTTCAGGCAATTATAATAATTATCAGAACTTGTCTTCTTCCAGAAGGCTCATAGCACCTCCCAAAGCTGTGATGTGGTAAGTGTGTATTTTGGGGCGTGGTGGGGAGGAGAGATCTAGGCGATGGTGTCTCTGGTCAGAGACCAAATAAGACTGAATCCAGCAATAGAGAGGGGTCTTGATGTGGGGCCAGGCCATCAGACCTCCCAGCAAGCTCAGAAAAGCCACAGCAGACCCCATTCCTTGGCACCTGGCTCTTGAGGGAGTGGGGGTGAGAAAGAAAGTGGGGAGAAGAGACAGAAGGAGGTAGAATAGAAAAGTAAACTCACCCTACTGAATGATCTGCTACCTCATTTGATCTGAGAAATTGCCCTCTCCTCCTCTGTTATATGTCCATTCCATCTACCAAATTCTCTAAGAGTGACTTTCATATAATTAATACTAACCATTAAACTACAACACTGAAGGAGCAATTGCCTAATTCTGAGGAAAATTTAGATTTATTACCAGCACCCGAGATAAAATGAATTCTAAAGAGAAGAGAAAACCATGCAGAAGATAAATAGAAAGCCAAGTGGGATATTGACTTGATCCTTCTCCAGTGCAGGGTAATTTGGCTTCTAAAGTGAGTTAGATCATAATAAATTAAATTTAGATTTCTGCACATCAGTTAAATAACTCCCCAGACAGAAGTCCAGTGAGAGGGAGAGGTGATAATACATGGTGGAAATATTAAAATGGAGATCTTATCTAATAATCCATAATTGATGTGCTGTCCCCAGATGAGGGGGAAGGATTTTGCAGCTCTTCCCTGTGTCGTGAACCCAGGTGGGGTGAACGAAGGGCTGGCTTGTCCCTCCCTCTTTGTTTGAGCTGATCCTGCACACTGTGGGCAGTCTGTTACTGGCAGTCACTCCTCTCACAGACCACCCTTGCTAAGTAGGACTTACCTAGCAGTGTTGGTCTGATGTGGGATCATGCTATCCTCTCTTGACTGGCCCTCTGGAAAAATAAGGTCACTCCCTAGATGGGTTGACAGTAGAATAGTACAGAGATGGGCAGATTCTCCTGTGTTCTTGTGACTGCCTAGCAGGGGGAGCAAAGTGGCCCCGTGAATGAGTGACACATCTGGTGATGGGGAAGGAATACTGGTTTTGAGATCAGAAGTCTTGGGTTAGAGTCTCAGTTGTGAGCTCTCTATCTATGTGGTCTCAAGAAAGTTCTTTTGTTATTGTGAGCTTCAGTTTTCCAATCTGCAAAATGGGAACAACCTAACTGGCCTGCTGACTAAGTAGGAATAATATAAATGAGACGTTCTTGTGAAAATGCTATGAAGATTGTAAGCATTTGTTTGACTTTCAATCATTAATATATATTTTGTTTCTAGAAAGTCTGTTTGATTCTTTTTCAAAGAACTTTGTTTTTTTGCTAGTTTTTCATTCCACATTTCAAGGTGCATATGCTTTATTCTGTAACTGTAATTTCTGTGTCTGAATTTCTTGGAGGATCAGAATATGTTCTTTATAGTTTCCACTGACTCTCCTTTATAGTGACTTGTTTACTTGTGTGTCTGATCATTTTTTATTGTGAATTCATCTTGTAGTGAGCTACATGGGAATCCTGAGGGCCTGCCTTGGAACTGCTTTCCTCCAGATAACGTTAATGTTTGCCTTTGCTGCGAGCCAGCTCATGGCTGATCTGGGACCATTTAGTCCCTGTTCTTGTCCTTAACTGGGCTTCCCTGATGGCTCAGCAGGTAGAGAATCTGCCCACAATGCAGGAGACACAGGAGATGCGGGTTTGATCCCTGGGTCAGGAAAATCCCCTAGAAGAGGAAATGGCAACCCACCCAGTATTCTTGCCTAAAATTCCACAGACAGAGTAGCCTGGTGGGCTACCAGTCCATGGGATCACAGAATCAGACATGACTGAACAACTAAGCCTTAATTATGGAAGACTCACGTTCAGTGTCTCCATCTTTTAGGAGGTGGGCTTTACTTTCTCAATGACCGTTACCCCTGGGGCAGCCTCACATGTTATCTTTACTTACTATTATCTATCCCACCTCTGGCTTCATCACCCTATATTATCCCTGGCTGCATCCCTCATCTCATGGTGAAGATATTTCCTTCTAGAAAGCCCAGCAATGCATTAAAAACCACGTTTGTTTTTACTTATGCAAGATGTGGCTGTAGTTTAGCATGGAAGTCCTGGCATCTGGTCTGCCACGGTGCTGGAAGCAGATGGCTCCAGTGGGTGGAAGACAGGGGCAATGCCCGGGGTGGTGCTGGGAAGCAGAGGCTGTGGTTCTGGAGGTAGCCTGGGTACAGGGAGGTACGGGAACTCCAGACTGCATGGCTGGCTGAGAAACTGGGTCTGTGGGTTTTGAGACACACTTCTCAGTTGTGTGAACCCACTTCTCAGTTGTATGAACTTGGGCAACTTATTCATCCTCCCCATGCCTGTTTCCTCATTGGGAGACTGGGGATACAATTTTCTATTGAATATTGGGCTTGTAAGGGTTAGACATCATTTGGGGGACCCCTCCCTCTAGGGTTCTGACAGGGGGGCTGGGATGCGTAGTTTTATGTGCCCAGTAAGTAGCGGGCATTATCAGAGTAACAGCACTTTCACAGATCAGCTTCCATCTGCATATGAAAGTTAGACTCTGTCGTGAGCAATGCCTCTCTCCTTGTTCCACACATATGGAAGGCTTTCCAGGGTATTTGAATTCCTTGATGAATCCCACCCGACTTCACTTGGTCGTGTTCTCTTGATCCTTTGGTAGATCTTTGCACTCCTCTGGGTCATTTTTTCTGAGATACAAGTCACGTAATGGGGGGCTGGAAGACCTGGAGGACACAATAGTTGTCATTCAATATCTCAAGGACATGAGAAAGGAAGGTCAGATTTGCATCAAATATTCCTGGGGGTAAAAGCCAGCTCCCAAAGGGAGATATTACAAGGAGACAAATTCTGGTTCAAAATTAGAAGAAAACTTCTAGAAGTTATATATAGTCCTTTGAAGCTTGGAGTGGGCATCTTGGGGCCTCTGTGTTCCTAACTGGAGGGATACGCATTGGATCCAGCGGAATGTTACACTGGAGTTTCACACTTTTGTTGGATAGATGAATTATATCGTCTTTTTTTTTTTAAGATTTTTTTTTTTTTTGATGTGGACCATTTTTAAAGCCTTTATTGAATTTGTTACACTTTTGCTTCTGTTTTATGGTTTGGATTTTTGGCCATGAGACATATGGGATCTTAGGTTCTGGACCAGGGATCAACCCACACCCCTTGACTGGAAAATGAACCCTTAACCACTGGACCACCAGGGGAGTCCCTATACTGTCTTTAAATGATCAGTTCTATCTTTTTTTTTTCAATGATGACCTTCTCTGTGCTACTCTTATCACATTCCCATCTTCCTGCAAGAATCTGCTTGCAGAGCTCTGCCTTTTCTTGCCCTGGGCTGTCAGGATCAAGACCACTGTTGGGAGGAGAACAGCTGCCCAGACGGAGGAGTGAAGAGCATGTGGGGGGATGTGAAAAGGGGGGTACAGACGTCTTTGCATGGAGGAAGATATCTAAGAAAAGAAAGAACTGGACCTAGGAAAATGGTGGGAAAACATATAGACAGTCTTTGAAGACGCAAGAAAATGGCAGTGAAGATGAAGCCAGGCAGTCACCTAATGGCACATGGAGCTGAAGCTAGGCTACCCCGGGGTTCAAATCCTGGCTCTAACACTTCCTATCTGTGTGACATGGGTAAGTTACTCAATCTCTCTGTGCCTCAGTTTCCCCAGTTACAAGATGGGGACAGTCCTATTGATAGCCATTATAGTAAGGATTGTGGACTTCCCAGGTGGTGTTAGTGGTAAAGAACCTGCCTGCCAATGCAGGAGACTTAAGAGACATGGATTCAATCGCTGGGTCAGGAATATCCCTGGAGGAGGGCATGGCAACCCACTCCAGTATTCTTAACCTGGACAATCCCATGGACAGAGGAGCCTGGCAGGCTACAGTCCATAGGGTCGCAGAGTCGGACAGGACTAAAGCAGTGCACACATCATAGTGAGGATTAAATGTAAATGTTTAGGACACATGGTGGGTGCCCCCCAAGGTGTTAGCTGTTACAGGGTGACTCTGAGATGTTCCTTGAGGATCAGGCGCAGTTCAGAGTAGGATGGAAGCCTTAGCAAGGGCTAGAGATTTTCTCATTTGAAGAAGAGAATTAGAGCAATAAGAGAAAACTAGCAGTGCCAAGCTGGAGAAAGAAGGGAGGGAGACAAAACCATTAGTGGAACATAGAGGCAGCCTCAGAACCTAACAGAAGGGAAGGCTACCCCCATGATTCCTGAGCCAGATAATCAGCTGGAAAACAGAGCGAGAGAAAATAGGCCAGGGAAGGGTGGCAGGAAGGGGTTCCAGATTTCTCACAGAAGCCTGGTGGGAGGAAAGACATGAAGCAGCTTAACAGATGTACTTTTGAGCTTTTGATTTTGGTGCCAAGTTATTTAAGCACTAGTCTTGGCCAGGGGGTTGGCTGGCTTAGTCAGAAATTTTCTGCTTAAAAGATGATCTTTGTTTCTGTTTGTGCCTTTATACCCCTCTTTGGAAACACGCCCACTCTAGATTGAATAAATTTTGGTCAGAAAGTCGAGTGAGGGCAGCTTGCGGGGAGCCACATGGGAGTGGGTGCAGTTCTGGGGTGGGCCCTCTGGGGGCTCCTGTGTTCTTGTTTGGAGCAGCAGCATTCTACTTCCTGGGCTAGGAAGGCTTGTTAAGGTGAAAATGCCTGTTTGGAAGCTTTCTGGGCATTCACATGAGCCTAGGAAGCAAGGAGCCCAATGCATGGGTACAATGTACATGCTCTGGGCCCTTAGACACCAGACGTGGGACTTATGGACCGAAGAGCTTGGAAATGAGCCCCAAAACAGGCCTGTGAAGTCACTGCCCCTTCAGAAGTCCTTGGAGGACTGTGGTCACTATATTCTGGGGACAAGTAGGGCAAGAGGGGCTGGGGTCCTTCCTCTGGGCATGTCCTCCACCCCAGCTCCTCAGAGGGGGTCTTTCTCTGCTCACTCACCCTCAGCAGAGAGGACAACCTTTGTTCCGTCCATGGTGCTTGGATGCTCTGGGGAGACTCTGACAGGGGTCCCTTCACTTACCAGCTGTCAAGCATGGACGAGCCACCTAACCTCTCTAAGCCGACCTCTCCTCATCCAAACAGGGGATTCTGTCATGCACCTACAAGGTACTTTGTGAAACAGAAATTGCTACTCAACTGGTAGCGTTGTCTTAAACACAGTCTCACCATTACTTAATGCATCCAGACTTCATTATAGGAATACCAAGCTCCCAGTACAGGGAGATCCCCACAGTGGATCCAGTGCAGGGAAGTGTGAACCCGCTTCACGCCCGTGACCATCTGAAGGACTGGTCCCCTCGGTCCCCTGCAAGGACACCTTGATTGACTGTTCAGACAGTTTCTCTTGCCAGCCTGGCTGCTACTCTGGTTCTAGGATTTCTGGAAGCCAACTAAGTTCTCATGGTGCCATCTGCAAGGATGCCAAGGGTGCTTAGCTGCCCTAGGGTGACGATTGCCAGGCTGAGCAACACCCCTGGCCTTGTGCCCCCTTGGCCTTGAGCCTGGTCTGGTGTGAGTAGAGAGTGGAGGTGGGGATGAAGCCAAGGTTGGTCGAGTGCTGTCTCTGCAGGTCAAGTATCATCTCTCCAGCCCCCATGCCTCCCCACAGGGCCTGCCCCGCCACCGGCTTCTCCAGCCAATGGGTATAACCATCTACCTGGACCCCAGCAGGCTTCCCTTCCCACCAGGCTCAAGGGCTAAGGTCACCTTCCAGCTGGTCTCCTTGCGGAGCTCTCTTCCCTCCCTCCTACACATGTAGCCAGACACTTTCCCCCGATCTGCTTCATACAGGACCATGTACTTTCCAGAATGTTCTTTCACTCATGCTCTCTTTGCAGTCCCAGTTCTGGCTTCCCCAATCCTGAGCTAGCCATTCCGCGATGGCTCTAAGCCATCGTGTCTCATATCTGGATTTTTACTGCACACACTTTCCTTCCCATCTCCCCTTCAGCAAAGCAAAATCTCAGCTCATCCTTCAAGCCCTAACTCATCTGATGTTTCTTCTGGGAGGCTGTTCCTATTCCTATCCCTTCTCTGTTATAGACATCTTCATGCAACGTTGCAACCCGCTGGAGGGCAGGGGACTGCCGTCTCTGCATCTCCTCCTCCCCGGCACACTGCACTATAGGGGCTCACAAATTATTTCGAGATTTACAGTAAATTCAGTTGGGCATGAGCCAGCTGCATGGCCCTTCCTGCAAGAGTGGGATGTCGAGGTAGCCCTGACGTTATGTTCCAAGCACAGGTGACAGCTGTCAGGCTATGGCATGGCACAGCCCAGGCTGGGGTTTCAACCCCCACCCCCAGAATCCCCATGTAGCAGCAATATCACAGGACATTAATAAAATCAATTATTGGATAAAAATCACTGGTTTCCAATGCTTCATTTTGTGCTATTAGCAGGAGAATGCTGTTTCAAAAGAAGATAACAGAGAGAGAGTGTGAAGGGGAGAGATCAATTACCTGATAAGCTGGAGGGGTGCCTGAGATGAATGTGCACGTGAGCGCGAGTGGCCCCCCTTACCTGCCAAGTGTGGGCTGAGCGCCTGCCTTGCTGTCTGCGGTGCCTGCCCTAGGCTCTCCTGTTAGGTGCCTGGAGGACAGAAGGGCATCCTGGTAGTGATGGGATGGGTGGTACCCAGGCAGCTTCAGATACTTGCACAGGGCCAAGGGTCAGTAACACATGAATGAACATCTCATTCTCGGTGACGATGCCAGCCCCAGGGCTCTAGCCCTCATGGTCCAGGTTAGAGCCTGATCAATAGGTTTTTCCAGATGCAGTGTTCTTTTGGCTTTGATGAACCTAAAAGGTCTGAGCTTTGCTGATACAGACTGTCTCTCCCCTCGCGGGGGCAGTGCTAGCATCCACTGTGCAGTGACTATCAAGGGAAGCACCCAGCTTGCCGAGGCCCTGAAGCCCACACCCCATACTGGCTGTGAGGAATCTGGTGGCTGCAGAGCTGAGTGGGCAGGGCAGAGATGGCAGCCCCTGGTCTGGGCAGGAACCGGCCTCTCCCTGAGTGAATCCCCTTGCCTCCTCTGCACTGGAGGGTCCAAGAGACAGAGCTCTGCTTGGGCTCTGCCACCATCCACCTGGGGACCTCAGACAAGCCAGTAACCTTTCTGAAACATTGTCTTCCCTACTCTGCAGAGGGTCTTGGTGAGAATGAATTGAGATGATGAATGCAGAAATCGCTTTACACACTCTAAAGTGCTGTCTCCTCATATGATGAGGGTTGTTACTTTCTCCCCCTTGGAGCCTTCTTAAAAATAACCGTAGATTCCTGGGTTGGAGGAAGGAAGGAACACACAAGGTGTCTGTCCAGCAGGTAGCACCCCCATTATAGATGGATCGCTTGCTTTCCATTGCTGCACTCCTTCGGTAGAGCAGGGACTGGCAGTCATTGTGTACCTACTATGTGTCAGCTATTTTGCCGGCACTTTCCATCACGTGTCTCAAATTACCCCAGAGAGGTGGCCTCTGGGGTTCGTATTCTAGAATCCAAGTCCCAGCCCTGTTGCTTCCTAATTGTGGTATCTTGAGCAAGGTGCTTGGGCTGTTGAGATGGCTTCCTTGTCTGTGTAGTGGGGATATGAGCAACATCCACTTCCTAAAATTATGAGAATTACGTGAGATAAGTGTATATAGGTCCTAACCCAGTGCCTGGTATGTGAGTACAGCACTCACTAAATGGTAGCTGCCACTGTCGTCATCATCGTTTATTATTACTGCTGATGGTTTTATTAATGTCCTAGGTCTGCCCCCATCTTTGCACTGAACCTTGCCAGCACATGCTTGGTCTCTGGGCACCGACAGACAGAGGGAGCTGAGAGGGCCCGGAGCCATCCTCACCGACTTCCCCTTCATGTCCCATAGATTTTGGATGGAGACTGGGATGACCTATGGGACCAGTTTGATGAGCGGCGGTATCTGAATGCCAAGAAGTGGCGTGTCGGCGACGATCCCTATAAGCTGTATGCTTTCAACCAGCGGGAGAGCGAGCGGATCGCCAGCAACCGGGTGGTCCCAGACACTCGCCTTTTCAGGTACTTCCTCCCGACCCCTTCCCACAGTCATGAGGGGTAAGTTCAGTGCTGGAAAAATGGGTATGGAGTGTTAGTCATGAGTGGAAGTCCCAGCGGTTCTCAATCCAGGCATCTCTTAAGAATTACTTGGGGAACTTTTAAAAAAATGCTGATGCGCCTCCAACCAGCTGAAGCATCTCTTTTCTGAGCTCCCCAAGTGATTCTATCGAGCAGCCAGGATTGAGAACCGCCAGCGCAGGTAAGTGTTTCTTGAACTTAAATCATCTGAGGTTCTTGTCACACTGATTCAGCAGGTCTGCAGTGGGGCCTGACAGTCTGCATTCCTGTCAAACGCCCAGGTTCTGCTGATGGATGGTCCAGGGCTCACATCAAATAGCAAAGGCTTAGAATGATAGTTCTCAAAGTGTGGCTTCCCAGACCAGGAGACCAGCATCGGCATCACCAGTTAGAACTGCAGATTCTAAGCTTCCCCCCAGAACTACTGTGTGAGGTGCTCTGGGGCGGGGCCTGGTGACCTGTGTCTCAACACACACCACCAGTGATTCTGATGCCTGCTCAAATTTGCAAACCACAGAGCATCAGCTGGTGCTGTGGCTTCCTTTTGTGGATCAGATAAAGTCCATGGTTGGTGGGTGGGTCCAGCTTAGAGGCCCTGGGTTTGAGTAGACAGTAGGCCTTGGAATAAAGGTGCCTACCTGCCTGCACGCTGCAGCCCTCTGCCTCTGTCCAGGAGACAGGCTCTGTCTCAGTTCCTTTGGAGATCTCTGGCTTCTCTAGTTCCTTACTGCCCCCTCGTCTCAGTTTCTTCAACCAAAGGGTCAATATGCTGCCATCCTGCTGGCAACTGGCATCACCTTTACCAAGAAGCTCCTACTGTAGCTCCTGGCCCACCCTGGGGACCTGACTCCATAGACACTGTTGAACCTCTCCCTTTTCCCATCATGCCTTGCAGCTAAGGTTCAACTAGTTATGACACCAGTTGCCCTCTAGGGGGAGAAATCTGTGATGTGTGATAGGAATTCAATAAATGTTAGCTGAGCAGATGAAAGGGAGAGTAAGCCTGGAAAGACAACTGACTGCTCTCTTCCCATCTGCCCTATGAGTAAACAGGACAAAAGGAGCTAGAGGGAGTCCCCTCCTCCATATCCTCCCATCCTCATGGGCTTCAGATAAGGGATCAGGAGAATAGCCTCCGTTAAAGGGAAAAAGGCCTTTTCCCTTAAAGAATTCTCATTACTGAAAAGAGAAGAGTGAAGAAATGGCATGTGGGAGAGGGCTGAGCTTATTAAATTTACTTCCAATTTCCCTACCACGGTAATTGCATTGTGAGTTATAGGATGCATTAGGACAGTGCCTGAGACCCAGAACTATTAGCTGAGCATTAGAGCAGGTGCTGCAGAGAGGGCAGGCACTGGGGGAGCATGGCTTAGGAATCCACAGGTGCACAGGTGGAGTGAGGAGGGGAGACAGGAAGAAGGCTGTGAGGGTTTCACCAACAGCCCGCTCTGCTGGTTGAACAGCCAGTGCACTGGGGGCATGGAACCCCTGACAAACTAGTCATATTGGGGCATCATGTGATAGAAGCCTCGGAGGGGCGGGGGGCTTGATCCTCTGTGTGAAATTGAACAGAATCACCATCTTTCTCTTGGTCCTTTTCCCCATGGAGTCCATGGTATTTTATGGGAGGCAGTGGGATTTACCTGTAGCCTGGAATGACCGAGTTGAAGAGTAAGAGATAAGACTGGGGCAGGTTTTGAACTCCCCATTCCAGGGTTTATGGAAGTCTTAGGGTCCATGGGGTAGGTGGTGAGGATAGTTTAGAAAGGAGTGACTACAGTTTCCAGTGAATCTATTCATTCACCCTATGAGGTCATCAACCTTTCCCTGCCTACCCCACTCCTTATGTAACACTTGACATTTTCACAATCTTGAGACAGAAAGCCGCTGTCTTGGGTCTTCAGTCATGTCTTTGCTGCTGCTCCATCTCTCCATCCCCGATTCAAGCCCAGTGAGAGGAGTTGAGCAAGGTGACCAGCAATGGCCTTCCACCCATCCCTGTCCCTGTCTTAGGTTTGTCTTCTCATCTGTGCTTGGACTAGGTAACCTTGAAGCTTTCTCACTCCCTGAGTGCTGCACAATTGTGATGGGTTTGTTCTTCCATGGTTGACCTTCTCTTTTTCAGATATAAATATGTACATACACTCTGCTCTCCCACCCGCCTTGGTCTCATGTGAAGACTACACAGGCGCTTCATCAGAGCATCTGAATTTTCCCCTAAGGCCCATAGTTCTGTTAATGTGGATGAGAGCCTTAATTTCTAGTGGTCACAAGGATGAATAGATGTGGCTGCCTGTGTTGGGGGTGGGGTGGGGGTGAAGTGCCATAAATAACTATTTCAACATGAGGAAGAGACAGTGTGTAGCTGGGGTGAGTATGAGAAGATTTCCCAGGGGAGTTCCGCTATTTATAAAGCATTGACTGGTCTAGCAAATAGCCCCCGTTTCCCAGGCCTGCTGCCCCCACCCGTCAGCACATTCTGGTGACAACAGCTGGATTTGCCATCATCCAAGTAGCACATAAAACGTCTGGCAGACAGGAAGCCATTAAGTGAAGGCACACCCCTTGAGAAGGGGGGAATATTTTGATAAAGCACATGTATATTTTTGCTGTTGCCTGACAGTGCTTATTATGGGGTTGCTTTGATTGCAGGGGAGCAGGTGGCAGGGTGGATGTGTCCATAATCTATGGCCTGGTGGGGTGGGGGTGTTGGTGAGAGCTGGGAAGCCTCGTTAGTTCACCTCCCCTTGGCCAGGTTGGGTCTGAGTGTTCCTCTTGGCATATCCTCCTGGGCTCTGTCCAGTGCGGTGCTAAATGGTTCGAACAGTGGGATGCCCATCACTTGCCTGGAGGGAAAATTCCACACTTCGATACATCTCACCGGGAAGACATTTTTCCTTTGCTCTTTTCCATCCTGGGAAATGAAGGGGCTGTGGCTCCGTCTAGGATTGCATTTCTCCCTCCTTATATTTACTCGGTTGGAATGGCTGTCAAAGATGATCATCATTTCTCTCCTTATACTCATCACTTAGCAGTAATAGGATAAAAATCTTTATGGTTGGAATGGCTAAGCATAAAAAATGTTCATATTCCCTCAGAGTCAAGGCGATTCCACTAGCTCAGCACAGAGTTGGTGATTCCACATCAAGGTGGAGGGAGGGGAGGGGAAACCCATCACAGACACTTAGCTTTGCAAACAGGCTCGCCCATCAGCTGCATTCTGGTCGCTCCTGTGTGCCATTTTTCAGCACAGGAGTTGGTGAGCCTGGTGACAGTAGTTCTGAGAGCGCTTCACTCCAGAGCACTTCAGAGTTTTGAAGAGCTTTGAAGGGAATAGTGGGAGGAGTTTCCCAATAGCCTGGAATCTCAGCAGGAGAACTGTGTCTGCTTCCCTGAGGACCACCTACAGGGCCGGGAAGGGGTTCTCGCCAGGGTCCGGGGGAAGGAAGACCAGAGGCTGAGACAGCAGGCGCCTCTGGGCCAGGATTCCTTCCATTGTGGTCCCATGTCTCTTGCCTGCTGCCCCTGCAGGCTCTTCTCCGCCTCCCCCCGCCCAGTCCTGCTCTTTGAGTTTCAGACAAATTTCCCTTATAGTTAATTCAGTAAACATTGGACCGCTTTCACTTTCACACTGGCCTTACCTTATCATCGTAGCAACCCTGGGAGATGCCCTAGGCAACATATCCCTGGGCAGCACAATATTCCCTGCTGGTGGGGGAACCAAGCTCAGTCTGAATCGGGAGCCTGTCCAAGAAGGTGGAGTGCAGTGTGGGATTTTGGCTCTGAGGCTCTGACATCCTCAGGGTAAGGTGTTGGGTCTTAGACCCAGGAGTTTACCCGGAGGTGAGGTGGGAGAGATGTGTGAATTCCAGTCACATTTTGCAAGACAGTTTGTTCATTCTCATTGCTGTATAGTATTCCTTTGGAGGAACATGTTACAAATTGTATATCTAGTCTACTGTTAATGCTTATTTAGGGTTTTTCCAGTGTGAGATTCTCCTGATAGATCGCCTATGAGTAACCTTGTATTTATCTCCTGGCGAACAGGCATATAGGTTTCTGTAGGGTGTGTCCCTGGCAGCTTTTCTAGATATTGTCAAACATCTAAGGAAGTGGTCATACCATTTCCACCCCACCGGCAATGCAAGAATTCCAGCAGCTCCGCAGCTTTGTTGCTACTCGTTTGCTGTCGTCTGTCTCTTTCATGTTAGCCTTCCTAGAGCCTCAGCAGTGGTATATCATTGTGGTTTAAGTCTGCCTTTCCCTGCTAGTCAGTGAAGTGGAGTACTTTTTCCTAAGCATATTAGCTACTTGCATACTTGATCGAGGGTCTTGCCCCTCCCTATTCATCTTGCGATGCTCTTTGCCCACGAACCAAACACGAAGCCTGGCTCTTAGTCCATCCTCAGTAATCTGCTCCTCTTCTGATTAGTTTCTGGCATTTTGTCCTGTATCTGGGCAGCGTGATAAAATGAGGGAAACAGCTGGCCTGAGCATGAGAAGAGCTGAGTTTCGTCTAAGTTACTTCCCAACTCCTCGGCTCTCTGAGTATCTTCACCTGTAAGAAGTAAGGGAGCTTCCGAGGTGATGCAGTATGAATCTGTCTGTTGATGCAGGAGACATGGGTTTGATCCCTGGATCAAGAAGATCCCCTGGAGAAGGAAATGGCAACCCACTTCAGTATTCTTGCCTGAGAAATCCCATGGACATAGGAGCCTGCCGGGCTACAGTCCATGGGGTTGCAAAGAGTTGGACACGACTGAACAACTGAGTGCAAACACACACACACACACACACACACACACACACACACACACACACACACACACACGAAGTGAGAAGTAGCTCAGAGATTGTGAATAAAGTTACTTCTAGCTCTGCTGCTGGTGGAAGATACTCTGCCAGTACATGCTGGAAGTGACTTAGAAAGTGGCTCAGGTTGGAGGCAATTTCCAGATGCAGGGCGCCCTCTGACTCAGCAGCACCTCCTTGCTCCTCAAGGCCCTGGATTAATCCTACTCCTCACACACAGGGGGGCAAGGGTCCCACAGAACCCGTAGAAACATCCTTTTTATTTGCTGCCATGGCCATTTCCTTGCACGGCCTCCCCCTCCCTTCATGACTTCCCCCCTATGGAGGTGACCAGACTCTCTCCCATCTGAAGATCCAAATGTAAGCTGATTTAACACTGTCTTTGCACTTATCTGAACATCTCAGGATCTCTTAAACACAATGACAACAAAACTGTTTGCGCCTGGAGTTGACATGTCACGTGGATGGCAACTTGACTACAAACTGCAAACTGACCTGCACACATTTTTCAGTCTAAGTATAGGAAGTTGGACCATGTGGCTTCTTTCCCTTTAAGACCCAGGATGCTGGCATGTTCAGTTACCATTACCACTAACACTTTGAAGAACACTTGTGGTGTGATGTCCCTAATGCAGAAAGAAACAAGGCTGGCAGGACTGGCCCGATGAGGCCCAGGGGATCTCAGGACACCTGCCGCAATTTCTAAGTGAAAGACTGAACCTTGTGGTGAGTCCCTCAGATAAGGATAATCACATCTTATATTTATAGGAGACTTTCCTAAGCCCTCTCACATCTCCTGCCCTTGATGTCCTCAGTACCCTCTGGGTGAAGGGGCCATTGTCACTTCTCAGTGGATGAAACAGAGGCCCAGGCAAGGCTACTGGTTGGCTAAGTGGCAGGTAGGTTTCCTCACCATGTGAGCTTGGAGAGAGAGCATCTTTGCCACTTACCAGCTGCTCCTGGTGTGAGTTACTCAACTCCTAAGACTCAGTTTCCTCATCTTTAACATGGGAATAATAATGGTATCCAGGGTTCCTGTGGGGGTAAGGAAATCCATCCATGTCAAATGCAGAGCCTGGTCTTTAACCCCTCGTAAGCATGCTGTGACTGTTAGCTGTGGTCACGAGCAGTCAAACTGGTATTAGTCTGAGGACCAGCATTAGCACTCAGACCCTGGGGTCTTTTCACTGCTTCACAGCTGTGGGTAAAAGCAGGCCCAGGAGGTGGGTGTAGAGAGGGTGATTGAAACCAGGAGAAAGGGGCAACATGGGTAAGTTTGGAGAGGTCCTGGCTTGGCACCTGCCCCCCACGCTGTTCTCCGAGAGCTAGGTAGGCAGGGGTAGAGGGGACAGGGGCAGGGAAGTTGTGCAGAGAGCGTCCTGCCTCAACCTTGGCTCTCAGCACCCAACGCTTCACTTGCCTGAAAGTCAGACTTACTTTGAAAATGAGAACGTGAAACAAGCCATGAGGCAATCACAATGCCGCGTCTGGTAAAATTTGCACTTTTCAGATCCTAGGGATAGATGCCAAGGCCAGCAGAGGGAGTGATTTCAGGGCTGGGGGCCAGGAAGTACAAAATGTGTTTGACAAGAGCTGAAAAGAGCAGAGAGGAGATGACAGCTGTGGGTGGGAGAAGCCGTGGGAAGGAGGCCACCCGTGTAGTCCTGGTGACAGACGGTGGGATGAAGTGACATGAGCCCCGGGCCCCAGGGTGCCAGGAAAACTCACTGAGGAATGTGTGATGTGATGGAAGAAGGGCTCTGCTGGGGGACCTGTGGAATCATGTAGCAGCCGGGCTTCCATCTGGGCTGGCGAGGGGCACAGTCAGCAGAGGCCCCTTGCGGAGTCCTGGGTGTCCTGGATGCAGTAGGAGGAGCTACTTTACGTTGGATAGAAGCAGATTATATCCAACAGCTCTCACCTCTTGCGCTCACCTCACCTTCCCAGTGACCCTGAAGCCAGCCCCATCAGGCATCATTACCTCTGTTCTCCAGTTTTCCCTCTTCTCCCTGTCCCTCCTTGATTCATTATGTAGACACTTCCTTTTTTTCCTTGCCGCAAGCTTTGCTGAGCCTGCCTCTCAAGACATCAAGTACCCGGTCTGCTCTTATGTCTCCGTCTCAGGGCAAGCCCACTGCCCACCCTGTGATTCAAGCCAAATCCTTTGGTGTCCCCGCTCCTTGTCCACCCTTGCTTTGTTGAGTCTGCCTCCTGGATAGCTCTTGGCTTCTGACTTTGCTGCCTGCTCACTGCTGCCCTGTCTACCTTGGTGACAGCAGCAGCCCCCAGCTGCCATCCCACTGGGCTGTGGTCCCACACCGGTCCACCCTCCATGCCTCCTCCAAGGACAGCGTCCCAAAGGCGGATGCATCGAGCCTCATCCAAAACCCTGCCCTGCTGCCAGCTCACCCCGCCCCTGAAGCCATGCCCACCCCAGCCAGGCCCAGGCTTGCAGCTGCTTGACTGTGCACAGACATTCATGCCTTCTCACCTTCTCATCTTCACAGCCCTCTCTGCTCGGGATGCTCTCTCACCTTTTAGGAACCCAGGTGGATGGGGTCCCCACTCCAGGGAGATATTGTGCCCCCTCAGGCTAAGTAGGGTAGCACCTCCCACTCTTGTGCTCACTTCTGAGCAGCACCCATTACCCCAGTTTCAAGCTCTCCCTCTCCCCTCCTTGAACGACCTGGGCAGGCATGTTGGCTTATCTTTGCACCCCCCTCCAGAGCCCCACGGAGTACCTGGCACTCAGATGCTTCATCATTCTCAACTGATGACTGATGGATTCAAAGAACACCCCACTGGATTCATTCTCAAACGATCTGAAAACATCAGGGTTTGCAAGTGCAGGCGTGGGAATGAATCCTCAGAGCAGAGGGAGAAAATCAAATCATGGGAAATTTAAAACCACCTTCACTCAACAAAGAATTCTCTGTGTTAGCACATAAATCCAGGACCATAATCAGCCAACATTTATTGATCAAACTATTCCCCTGACACGTGGTAGGCACCTTATATATGTTCTTTCAGTTAAGCCTCACAACAACTTTGCTATGATCCGTGGTTTAGAGAGGAGGAAAGTGACTGCAGTTAGTTGATTCTCTGGCCCGTGGGAACATCAAGCAGTAGAAACGTGGCCACTGCCCATGGAGATGGCACAGCTGTGCAGAAGTGGGAGGGAGGCCAGGGAGCCCGTGAAAGTGCGATGGAGGCACTGACCTAGGCTGAGCATTGCACAAATGTTATACTGAGGCAGCTGTAGAAAGGATGACAGCTGGATGGAGAGGCATGTGGAGATCATGGTGCAGTTATGACCAAGGAGGAGGGGACTAGGTTAGTAGGGCTAGAAGGCTCAAGGTGCAGTTATGACCAAGGAGGAGGGGACTAGGTTAGTAGGGCTAGAAGGCTCAAGAGAACTATGGTGCAGGACTAACACAATGGGGGGGGGGTTGGGGATGCAGCCAAGGTTTAGCTTAGGTAACTACCAAAGGTAGGGAAACTTAGATATGTGAAGCAGGATGTTAGGAAGATTAATGTGGAAGGTTGAGGGGAAGGAATGAGATGAGGTACAGTCAGAAGGCTGTTGCAGTCCCACAGACCATGGGGGTGGGCCAGGCTCGGGCAGATGGAAGTGAGAATAAAGGGATGGAGGTAGAATTTGGTGCATGACTAACTTAGGGATGGACCGACTGTCTAGAAGGGTGTGGGCAGGCATGAGAAGTCTTGGCTTTTAACCTCCTCAGTTCAGACCTTCCATGAGGCTACTACTGTGAGTTCCTTGGATAATAAGAGATGTTGGATGCTTGGCCTTCAAGCACATCATTCCAGATCTCAGTGTGCTGGGTCTGACCACATCCCTGGAGTCACTAGGCTATCTTACCTCAGCTGCTTCAGTTAGAGGAACATTTCCCCCTTCAGGTAAAGGGAAGGAATGACTCGTCTCTGATCCTTTAGCTGGAAAGTCTGAGAAATACCAGGAAATAGCTCAGAGAAGATCAAGGGGAGATATTCTTCCTTCTGGACAGCCAGACTTGTGATTTTCCATCTTTCCAGTACCTTCCAGTGTGCAGACTTCAAGAGCAAAGACAGGGAGAAAGGTCAATATGAACCAAAGGTTTTCAAGTGAGTGAGCTGGCTGACCATCAAGGGGCATTCTAGTGGAGCATGAGAGCTCAGGGTTGGGAGCCAGACCATCTGGTGTGACATCGAGATGTGGCTGCTTACTGACTGTGACCTCACAGTCTTCTCCACGATGGTCTCAGAGCACTTTCCTTAGGTAATGATTGTGCAGATTTAAAGCTCTTAGAAGAGTACCTGAGATACAGGGTTCTGTCACTGTTATCTATTATTACTACTGTGTATTGTGATTCAAGCAGGACTAAAATAAGACTTGGAGAAGCCCTAGTCTCAGACACTGAGGAATCTTTTTCAGGAAACATTTCAAAAATAAGCCTTGGCCCACCTCCACACTTCCGGGTCCTGGCTAGACTCTATATTTGTCTTTTGAGAACATGCTCCCCTGCGCATACACGCGGGCACCCGGTTACCATCTGGGTGATGCTTGGTACCAACTGACATGGGGCCTGGCAGCATCCCAAGAGAAGCCTCTTTGCAGCTTCCTGAGAACAGATGATCTTCTTGGAGAAAAGGAGCTGCTACTTCCCCATGGTTTCCACCAGACCTCAGCATTCCACTCTCTTCAAAGGGGCTGCTCAACAGAAGACCAAAATTAGTTGCCTAGGAAAACACAGTGGTGCAGAGTGGAGCCGTGGTCATCTCTAGGAGGTCTAAATGCAACCAAAGGTGTCCACATTCTGCAGCTCAGGTGTGTGTCTTGAGCCCAGATAGCACGTGATTGCTTGGGTGACAGCAGTGCCTGAGGAGATAAATCGGGGCTGTGCTGTGCTGTGCTCAGTCATTTAGTCATGTCCCACTTTTGCAACCCCATGGACTGTAGCCAGCCAGGCTCTTTTGTACTTGGGGATTCTCCAGGCAAGAATACTGGAGTGGGTTACCATGCCCTCCTCCAGGGAATCTTCCTGACCCAGGGATTGAACCCAGGTCTCCTGCATTACAGGTGGATTCTTTACCATCTGAGCTATCAAGGAAGGCCAAGAATACTGGAGTGCGTAGGCTATCCCTTCTTCAAGGGATCTTCTGGACTCAAGAATTGAACTGAGGTTTCCTGCATTGCAGGCCAATTCTTTACCAGCTGAGCTACCAGGGAAGCCCAAACTGGGGCTGGAGATTGGAAAAACCATACCAACTCATTCATATCAGCAGCGCTAAGAACAGAGCTGGGGATGTTGGTTCCAGAGCAAAGTGTGGTGATGTTGTGTCTCCTCTGTTTAGTGTCCACACTGTCTGTGGAGGGTGGACATAGGTGCATTGTTATTTAGTGGGACAGATGCTTGAACTATACTTTCAGATGCCATTTGATATATCTGTGCAGATCTGATCTGTAGAGTTGGGGAAAGGAGGAGATGCTGAGGGAGATTTTCTCAAAACTTAATTTTATAATTTATAGTGCTTTTAATTATTCTGAGGTTGTGGCCTTTTGGGTATTTCAAAACCCTTTCTTTGATGAAATAACAATGATGCTAGATGATGAAAGTTTTAAAATATATTTTTGCTGCAAAAGAAAATGGTGCAAGCCTAATAATGGCCTTGATAATTTTTAAAAATTTTATTTTGCTCGCATGAAAGAACCCAGTATCTAGAAACTATTGTCTGACACTAATGTTGAAATTTTAATTTGCATTATATACAAGCTTTAGTAATGATCTAGGACAATGGTGTCTAGTAGAAATAGATGTAAGCCATGTAGGTAATTTAAAATTTTCTAATAGTCACATTTTAAAAAGTAAAATTTTAAGTGAAATTAGTTTTAATAATATATATTATTTTAACCTGATCACCTGGAGAAGAACATGGCAACCGTCTCCAGTGTTCTTGCCTGGAAAATCCCATGGACAGAGGAGCCTGAAGGTCTACAGTCCATGAGGCCGCAAAAAGTCAGATATGACTTAGCAGCTAAACCACCAACACTACCACCATCCATGGGAATCATTTTGACATATAATCTATGTAAAAAAATTACTGATGAGATATCTTATGTTCTGTGTCAGTGTTGGAAATCTTGTGTGTATTGCACACTTTCAGTGTATCTCCATTCTGATTTATCTTAAGTGCTCAGTAGCCACATGTGGCTGGTGGCTACCATATTGGACAGTGCAGGTCTGGGAGAAGAGAGCATCCAAGCTATAGTCTGGCAGCCCTACTGGAGAGGATTCAGTCTCTTCCCTCCCATGTAAGAAAGCATTGTTCATCCCCAGGACTCATCGAACAAGGGGAACATCCCAGCGTTTTAAACACAGCTGAGTATTTTCACTGCAACAGAGAATACCTCAGAGCCTCCACAGACACAAGATGACTGTCCCAGATGTCTCCCTGGACAGCCTGAGCCAGAGGCTCCCTGTTTTCCCCGCATGGTACCATTCTCAGTTTTGGTGACTTGTTTGGTCTCCTCTGTATGACTCACCTTGGCACCTCATCCAACTTGCAGTTCTGCAACTTCCTTGAGCTAGTGTCACCTGTCACTTGGCAAGGGACATTTTTTCCTCTGGCTTTGACCCCGTGAAAGCCTCACCTGCTTCCTCCCCCACTCATCCACTCAGTCATTATTCAGACGTTTATTGTATATGTCTACCGTGTTTAGTCACCATGCCAGGTACTGAAGTTAGAACTACAAATGAGCCCTGGGTTTCGCTGCAGCTAACAATCAGTAGAGGAGACAGAGAATAGTTCCCAATGCCTGATCATAAACTGCACTGATGGGGGGAGTGCAGAGTCCTAGGGGAGCACGTTAGAAAAGCCTTAGATGACAAGAAAGACTTCCGGGAGAAGTACCTTCCAAGCCAGGATTAGAAGAGGAGAAAATAGCCAGGCCTGGGAAAAGAGGAGAGTGCATTCCAGACACATGGGAGGGAGGGCAGCACCTGCAGAGATCCAGAGGGAGAAAGAGCAGGTCAGGCAGAACGTGGCTGAAAATTGGAGGATGTGACAGGAGGAGTCAGAGGTGGTGCCAGGTCACCAAGGATGGTAAGCGGTGATTTGGAGCTTCAACTTGATTTTGTGAGCACTTGGGCAGTGTTGAAACATGTTAAAAGATTTACAGTTTGGAATGATCATTCTAGCTGCAGCATGCGGGAGAGATTGGATAGGGATAAAGTCATCTAGGAAGTGGCTACAGTAATCCAGCAAAGACATGATGGGAATAGAGAGAAACAGCCAGGTCAAGAGATAAGTAAGAAGGATTGACAGGACTAGGTTTAGTGAGATGGATGTCGGGAGGTGGAGGCAGGATTTGAGAATATCTCTTGGGTTTGGGCACATGGTAGGTGGTGAGTTGGGAAACATGGAAGAGTCAGTGGACTTGGACAAGGTGAGATAGGCAGACGGCAGCTGAAAAGGTCATCACATGGGGACATTCAAAAGAAGATGTTCGTCAGGTTAAGGTTAGGGTTGGGATCATTAGCAAAAAGATGGGCAACTGAAGGCTTAGAAACAAGTAAAATAATCTAAAGAAAAGGAAGATTGAGAAGAGGATGGCTTAGGAGAGAATTTTGGAGGGGAACACCAGAATTTCAGAGGGGAGAAAGAAAAGGAAAACCAAACCAAGAAATAGCTTAAGAAGAGGAGAGCCATGCTAGGGTGATTTCACCAAAGCCAAGGGCAAAGAACCAAACATTTAATGATATGTGTGACCTTCAATATTAACTACTACAGAATTGACAAGCAAGATAAAGACTGAAAAGTTTCTGTTAGATTTAGCATCATAGATCGCTTCTTGGCCTTTTGGCTAAGATCAAGTGTAGATTGAGCGACATAGAGAAATAATAAGGAGTTTGGTGGGAATGTTTTGAGGATCAAGAAGCTGATAAAGGGCACTGGAAAACAGTGGCCAATAACCCTGTATGGACTGGGGCTGCTGTAAAGCATCTAAAAGTACCCCCTGACTCCCCAACCCCCACCCCCAACCAAGCCTACATGCTTTAAGGAAACAGTAAGTTCAATAGCCAAGAACTAGGAGATCTTAGCTTGGCCACTACCTAGTAGTGTGACCTTGGCAGGTCAGTTCACTCACTGTTCTGGGCCTCAGTTTAAACATCTTAAAAAAAAAAAGGGAGCTGGAAGCAGTGTTTTTTAAAATCTGTGCCCTACAGAATTCTGTGTGGTAGAATGTTAGGTGGTTCAGTATATCCTTTAAATATTGAGTCCCCATTATATGTGAAGGATTACAGGGCAAGGTCAAAGCTTGGTAAACAGGGGCTAACGGAAGTCTCAGTGTGCAAGGATGAATCACCCAAACAATAATCTAATAGTTTTCCAGTATTTCTCATGTGCCAAACTTATCTGACTCTTGTAGACTTTATAAAAATATATTTATTTATTTATTTGGCTGTGTCAGGTTTTATCTGCGGAATGTGGGTTCCAGAGTGCACAGGTTCAGTAGTTGTGGCTTGTGGTCTTAGTTGCCCAAAGACATGTGGGATCTTGGTTCCCTGACCAGGGATAGAACCTGCATCCTCTGCATGGAAGACAGATTCTTAACCACTGGACCACCAGAGAAGTCCCAACTCTTATAGACTTTATTCACAGAGCATGCATAGACTTCTCTTGGAAATACAGTCTGGCAGCTCACAGTGTAGGAACTGTTCACCAAAGGAGCTCTGTGATTCTTTCCTATCCAGTACGGCAGTCCAGAAGTTTGTATGGAGCCAAAGAGGGAAAGATCTTCCATCTACTCTGGGCTGCAAAATAGAGACAGAGACTGAGCCTTTGGGGGCCTCCAGACAACGTGGACCTTTACATCCTGGTGACTCCCTGCCCCAGTTAGCTTCCCAGTTTGTCAGCAAAGACCCTTTGGGGCATTCTTATAGTACATCGCCAGGAAAATGCAGAATTGACTTAGGAGATCACCATTCTGATCTACAGCCTGCAATTAATAATGATAGTGGAAGTGCTCTAGAATTGTCAAGACGTAGGTTTTTCTTATAAACCTGATGCTAATGGAAGTAGGTGGCTAAGAAATCTAGAGGATCCTCTGAGGAATGGGAAGTGAACTACAGACCTTGAGCTGGCCTGACAGATAGATTCAACCAAGAACAAGGTGATGGTTGATACAAGGGAATGTTTTTATTGGCCTAAATAGGCCCACACTGAGAACAAGTGCTCTGCCAAATAGCCTTGTGTTCATGGAATGGAGAGATGTCTGTGATGCCATCTAGGTCAATCTTTCTTAACTGAACTTCTGCAAGTGAATCAGGCCTTAAAGCCCTCTGACATCATTGTAGGAAATGCATTAACTTCTCCTCTGTGCATGGAAGGGTACTTACTAGTTATGCACCATCCATGGGAGAAGTGAGAAGAGAGACACTGCAACAATTTTTCCATGGATTGTGATTCATATTAAGAAGTCCTCAAGAGCTGAAATTAGACTGCAGCCATGAAATTAAAAGATGCTTGCTCCTTGGAAGAAAAGCTATGAGAGTGTATTTAAAAGCAAACCTAGAGAGTGTATTTAAAAGCAGAGACATTACTTTGCTGACAAAGGTCTGTATAGTCAAAGTTATGGTTTTTCCAATAGCATGTATGGATGTGAGAGTTGAACCACAAAGAAAGCTGAGCACTGAAGAATCGATGCTTTTGAATTGTGGTGCTGGAGAAGGCTCTTGAGAGTCCTTTGGTCTGCAAGGAGATCAAACCAGTCAATCCTAAAGAAAATCAATCCTGAAAATTCATTGGGAGGGATGATGCTGAAGCTGCAATACATTGGCCAACTGATACCAAGAACCGACTCATTAGAAAAGACCCTGATGCTGGGAAAGATTGAAGGCAGAAGGAGAAGGGGACGACAGAGGATGAGATGGTTAGATGGCATCACTGACTCAATGGACATCAGTTTGAGCAGGTTCCAGGAGATGGTAAAGGACAGGGAAGCCTGACGTGCTTTAGTGCATGGGGTCGCAAAGAGTCAGACATGACTGAGCGACTGAACAACAACAAAAGAGCTGAACTATGAATATTGGAACAACCCCCAAAGGTACCCCTTAAGAACTTCCCTCTCTATATTGGGGCCCTAGGAATCCCATACCTAACAACATCTCGATGCCAGCGGAGCATGAATGAAGGGTCCAGTGGAGGTTCTGGAGTTCCATGCTGGGAGAATTGTGATGCCTTTGCATAGCTCTTCCACTAAGTACCCCAGGGGATTCACCTTTGACTCCGCAGGGAGTGAGAAACCCTGGTGAAGTTGGTTTTTCAGGAGCTAAGGATACCTGTATTCATTGTCTGTTGCTACATAACAAATTACCACAAAATTTAGTGCCTTAAAATAATGTTTATTGGGATTTCCCTGGTTGTCCAGTGGTTAAGACTCTGCACTTCCACTGCAGGGGACGTGGGTTCGATCCCTGGTCAGGAAACTAAGATCCCACATGCTGCAAAGTGCAGCCAAAAAAATAATAGTAATGCTTATCATCTCAGAATTTCTGTGGCTCAGGAATTCAGGCATGGCCAAGGTGTGTCCTTTCCTTTAGGGTCTCTCACAGGCAGTGTTCAAGGTGTCATCTGGGACTGCAGGTATCTCAAAACACATCTTGGGGCACGTTTTGGGTGGGGGGCCCTGTTCCAAGTTCACTGACATGGTTGTTGGCAGAATTAGGTCCATCACAGCTATGGACCAGAAGTCCACTCTCAGTTCCTTGCCATGTGAGGCTCCCCATTATGGCAGCATGCTTCAGCAAAGCATACTAGCCCAAAAGAGGGAAGTCACCATCTTTTGTGACCTAATCACAAAAGTGACATCCCATCATTTTAACTGTAGTCTGTCCCTTAGAAGCAAGACACCAGTTTCCGTCCACAAGGAGGTAGGGGCTGGGGGCCTTCAGCTGCCCCGCCCAGAGCCCAGCCGAGTTCCTAAGCAGTTCACTTCCTTCCCTGGCCCATTTACCTCCTTCCCAGGACACTGCTGCTGCTGCTGCTGCATCGCTTCTGTCGTGTATGACTCTGTGCGACCCCATAGACAGCAGCCCACCAGGCTCCCCCACCCCTGGGATTCTCCAGGCAAGAACACTGGAGTGGGTTGCCATTTCTTTCTCCAGTGCATGAAAGTGAAAAGTGAAAGTGAAGTCGCTCAGTCGCATCCGACTCTTAGCAACCCCATGGACTGCAGCCTACCAGGCTCCTCCATCCATGGGATTTTCCAGGCAAGAGTACTGGAGTGGGTTGCCATTGCCTTCTCCTCCCAGGACACTAGAATTTAATTATGCACTCAGCAATTCAAAACATGGCAGGGTCAGGGAATAGCAGATCTCACTGTTATCTTAAGTGTCTTTTATGAGATGCAGGATTTCTATAATACTAAGTGAGGGTGGCTGCAGAGGCAAGAAGTCAGAGCAGTATATGTTTATGTGGATGAACAAGTTAATCTGCATGTGAAATCCCAGTGAAATTGACATGAAATAAAAATTTCATGCCTTACAGTGTATTAGTGTTGCCCATGAAATGAGATTAAAAGGAATTTCTGGTTTTACAGCTGTTGTACTTTTTAGACTGCTTGTGTTTTTCTCTTCGAAAGAGTCAAGTTTGAACCTAGAGGCCAGTCACAGATTTGGCATTTCATAGTTTTAGGTCATCTTCCTTTTCCTCCTAGCTGAGAGTGGACTTTCCTGCATAAAACTGAGCTGGGGATGGAGTAGGTATTCTTGGTCCCAGTGCAGAGGAAGCTGACATTCTGGAAGAGTCATTGGGCCAAAAGCTCTTCCCCTTTTGTCCTTGCTTTGTCACATGCATCAGTTTTGGGGAAGTGTTGGAGGCAAGGGAATGAGGAGGAGATATGGTCCCCGTGGGGCCTCTTCTGGACTCTTGTGGAGGACACAGGGAACAGAGATGAAAGTGGGGAGCAAGGGAAGGCTGTGCCCCAACCAGCTGCATGGGAATCTAGATCATCACTCCCTTGGGGACCGTGTTCTGCCAGAAACTAGCCCCACCCCCGCTTTCCATCTTAATGCCTGCTTCCCTTGGCCTTTGTGACCTTAGAGTTCAGGCAAGTGGCCCATGTGAGATGAGAACCCAGTTGTTTTCTGTGCCTGATCTGGCCTCTGGAGTGAGTGCTGGACCTTTGGAAACTGGAGGGACAAACCATGACTTTCTGTTTAAAAACAGGTTCACATGCCTCCCAGGGCCTCATTGAAGTCACCCTGTACCTGTCTTTTCAGCCTCCATTTGAGTGTTAGGGAGCCTCTGTTAGGATGTTCCTGTGGTGGCTCAGTGGGCAGTGTCCCGGTCTTCCTGTGGCTACCCAGAAACGGCAGGCAACCTGGCCCTCCCTGTGGGGTTCTAGAGCTCGGTAGAAAGTGAGCCTTGGGGTGGTGATGGCGTGTGAGCCCAGCGGTCCACGTGGTGTGCAGGGCACAGAGTACACCGCAGGGACAGCTGGAGGCCAGTGGCACAGAGAAGTGGTGGCTAGGTGACATGGACGTGCGGCAGGCCTGGGCTCACTAGCTGCAGTGAGTTACCTAATCTCTCTGTGTCTCAGTCTCCTCCTGAGAGAATCCATACAGTGCCTCTCCACCCTCCACCCCTACCCTTGTAGGGCTGTTGTGAGCATTAAATATGCAGGTGCTCAGGACAGTGCCTGAGCAGGGATCACTAAATGGTCATTTAAAAACCTGCCCTGAGGTGTATCATTTCATTACAGCAGTCGCTTTCCAGCTCCCAAGTGATGAGGGCTTGGCCCAGTGTGTCCCACCCCAGGCCTGTTTGATTTCCACTATGTCACGCTGCATCTTTGCATGAACTTTCCCCTTTCTCTAACTGCTCTCGGCCTCCGCTCTGGGACACTAGAGCCTCCCTTCAAGATTTTGCCTTCTGGACACAGAGGATTGTCAGTTCTGGACATATTAGTAACAGTAATTACGCTGTCCTCTCTGCTTCAGAGTTACGGAGTCTGCCTCTCCATCAGTCCCTCCTGCTTTTACAATCGAGAATAAAATCCTGAATGTTTATAATTGATGACCACTTCTTTGCTTCCATAAGGGTGGCATCCTGCAGGGGAAGACCGTGTGTCCAAGAGGCAGAGGACCATGGTCGTAGCCCCGGCAGGCATACCGTGGGCAGGCCCAGCAGGAGCCCTCCTGCCTGATGATAAAATGGAGATGTAGATCATCAGAACACACTGTTTACGGGCCACTGTCAGTTTAATGAGCTTATGTGATAAAATAAAAGGCGTGTGCACGCATTACATTTCTGGGATAACTGACAGCCATCCTCGCTTGGTGTGTTTCTAACATCCCCGCTTTGGCACCTGTTCAGGTGCAGAGACGAGGCGGGGTAGGCAGCAGAGCAGTGATTGGCTGGTGGAAGAAGAAGCTCTGACCCCATGCCAGGGGTTAGCATCTCAGAGCACCTCTCTGGAAGCATCCTTGGTGGATAACTGATGGTGAACACTCAAGAAATGGATGGTTAGGATGCACTGTGAGACTCACCTGAACTTGCAGAAATGAAGTCAGTTGACTCTTAAAAAAAAAAAACTACCCATGGAAAATCAGCTCAGAGGAGCGTGCATTATTCAGGAGCTGCTGTGGCAGTCAGGACGGCAGCTCCAGTCTGGCATCTGTCTGCACACACAGTGGTGGTCCCGCCCTTCCTCCTGATTCCACCCCACCCCCAATCTTTTCTGCTCACAGCTCTTCTCTCCAGTAAAACCCCTGAATCTTTAATAAATTATAAACATGCTTTCTCGTCCATTTGCCGGCGCCAGATCTCAGTGTTGGCAGCCGTCTCCATTCCCCTGGTGCCCCTAATAGATCTCGCTGTTTGATTAATCTTTTAGATCCTCTCACAGAAAGCCCAGGCACCGTCTGACTCTCCTCACAGCAACCAGTTTTAAGGACTTTTCCAGGCACCTCGGCCTTCTTGCTGCCAGTGCCTGGGTCTCATCCCTACATGGTTCTGCAGCCCCCCTGGACCTTGAAGGGCAGGCAGGTGGCTTGTGCACAGGGCTTGGGAAGGGGGGCCCTGCCCAGCATCAGCTCCTCGGGCTCCTGCGCCTTTACCTCGATGAGGTCACAGAGGGATGCTAGGGACAGATACCATGTTAGAAGTCACGGAACCTGGACGCAGCCCATCTTGGCCACTCACCAGACGCGGGACTTTGAGCGAGATCCTGAGCCTCAGTTGTCCTCTGTGGAGTAGAGGTTCTCAGAGGCTGTTGTGAGGGTCAGAGGAGACAAAGGATGAGTCCAGGCACTTGAGCTGTGAGCAGGGGCGGGAGGAAGATACTGCCCTGTTCCAGGAGCTGTGAGGCACCTCCCTCCTACAGCTCACCTTCCCTGGGCCTGTGCACACAGGAGGCACTCATGGGGCTTCTGCCTTGCCTCCAGGAAGAGCCTCTGTCCTTTATCCTGCAGGCGCAGGAGGCTGGAGGGGGCTGAGGCCCGGGAGCACAGCAGCACAGGTGCCCACGGAGGCCTGTTACACTACCAAGTTCAGCCCAGTTTAGGAGGCTGGACTGGATTGTCTCCAAGCCCCTTCCTTGGCTGAACTCCTGAGTTTGCAGTTCTAGTCCATAAGCATTGAACGCAGCCTGGAGGGACAGTTCAGGCACTGTGTAGTCATAACAGTAATAATTCTCACCACCATTTACTCAGCAGCTGTGAAATACCACATGTTTTGCCTGCATGCTCTGCAGTCTTCACCTCGTCTCATGGGTGATAACATTGAAGGTCAGAGAAGGGAAAGGACATGTCCAAGAGCACATAGCCAGTTTTCAGCAGGTCTAGAGGAAAACAACAGATTGGGAAAGACTAGAGATCTCTTCAAGAAAATTAGAGATACCAAAGGAACATTTCATGCAAAGATAGACTCTATAAAGGACAGAAATGGTATGGACCTAACAGAAGCAGAAGATATTAAAAAGAGGTGGCAAGAATACACAGAAGAACTGTACAAAAAAGATCTTCACGACCCAGATAATCACGATGGTGTGATCACTTACCTAGAGCCAGACATCCTGGAATGTGAAGTCCAGTGGGCCTTAGAAAGCATCACCACGAACAAAGCTAGTGGAGGTGATGGAATTCCAGTTGAGCTATTTCAAATCCTCAAAGGTGATGCTGTGAAAGTGCTGCACTAGATATGCCAGCAAATTTGGAAAACTCAGCAGTGGCCACAGGACTGGAAAAGGTCAGTTTTCATTCCAATCCCAAAGAAAGGCAGTGCCAAAGAATGCTCAAACTACCACACAATTGCACTCATCTCACATGCTAATAAAGTAATGCTCAAAATTCTCCAAGCCAGGCTTCAGCAATACGTGAACCGTGAACTTCCAGCTGTTCAAGCTGGTTTTAGAAAAGGCAGAGGAACCAGAGATCAAATTGCCAATATCCGCTGGATCATCGAAAAAGCAAGAGAGTTCCAGAAAAAAACATCTATTTCTGCTTTATTGACTATGCCAAAGCCTTTGACTGTGTGGATCACAAGAAACTGTGGAAAATTCTGAAAGAGACGGGAATACCAGACCATCTGACCTGTCTCTTGAGAAACCTGTATGCAGGTCAGGAAGCAACAGCTAGAACTGGACATGGAACAACAGACTGGTTCCAAATAAGAAAAGGAGTATGTCAAGGCTGTATATTGTCACCCTGCTTATTTAACTTATATGCAGAGTACATTATGAGAAACGCTGGGCTGGAAGAAACACAAGCTGGAATCAAGATTGCCGGGAGAAATATCAATAACCTCAGACATGCGGATGACACCACCCTTATGGCAGAAAGTGAAGAAGAACTAAAGAGCCTCTTGATGAAAGTGAAAGAGGAGAGTGGAAAAGTTGGCTTAAAGCTCAACGTTCAGAAAACTAAGATCATGGCATCTGGTCCCATCACTTCATGGGAAATAGATGGGGAAACAGTGGAAACAGTGTCAGACTTTATTTTTTTGGGCTCCAAAATCACTGCTGATGGTGATTGCAGCCATGAAATTAAAAGACGCTTACTCTTTGGAAGGAAGGTTATGGCCAACCTAGATAGCATATTGAAAAGCAGAGACATTACTTTGCCAACAAAAGTCCGTCTAGTCAAGGCTATGGTTTTTCCAGTGGTCATGTATGGATGTGAGAGTTGGACGGTGAAGAAAGCTGAGCGCTGCAGAATTGATGCTTTTGAACTGTGGTGTTGGAGAAGACTCTTGAGAGTCCCTTGGACTGCAAGGAGATCCAATCAATCCATCCTAAAAGAGATCAGTCCTGGGTGTTCATTGGAAGGTCTGATGTTGAAGCTGAAACTCCAATACTTTGGCCACCTCATGCAAAGAGTTGACTCATTGGAAAAGACCCTAATGCTGGGTAGGATTGGGGGCAGGAGGAGAAGGGGACGACAGAGGATGAGATGGTTGGATGGCATCACCGACTCGATGGACATGGGTTTGGGTAGACTCCGGGAGTTGGTGATGGACAGAGAGGCCTGGCGTGCTGCAGTTCATGGGGTCGCAAAGAGTCGGACACGACTGAGCGACTGAACTGAACTGAGGATTCACATCAGTGTCACAGCCCAGGTTTCTTTCTTAAACATGGATGCCACGTTCTTTGCTGTCTTCTCCTCCTCTTGCCTCCCAGTGCCCCTCACCCACTGTGGGACAGAGCAGAGCCGCTCATTGAAGGTGCCTTTCCAGCCCATGTAAGATTTGGCTCCACCTGATGGGAAGAGGAGACTGCAGGCTTCAATGTGATGTTCAACATCATGATAGTTATTATTTGTCGAGCTAATTACCTAACATTGTCACAATCTAGGGGGGAAAATATACAACTTAAAAATTATCTCCACTTTCCAGATGAGTCTTGGAAAAGTATTAATAAATGTGGATGTCCAGCCACACAGTGGAGCCTCAGCTGCAGAATAGTTTTTGCAGCATTTCTCTTGAATCAACCACACTTATTGAATGTCAGCTACAATCAAAGCTTCTTATTACTGATGCTTGGAGAAACTTGAGCAGGAGAGCTGTGGGCCCAAGCCCTGTTTTACAGATGAGCAGACAGCAACCTGGAGAGGCGAGTGGTTGACCCACCATCTCACAGCTGCTCAGTGGTATCCAGACCCATGGGGCCAGTATTCTGTGAGCTGCTTCCCTGGGCATCGGGCATGCAGGTCCAAAAACTGTGCTGTGACAGGGATGCTGTACCCCCTATCTCTCCATCCATCCCTAAGTCACCCTGAGACTCAGCACCTCCTCCTCCATGAAGACTTCTTTACTCCTCATTCGGAGGCCTGTCTCCCTCTGCTCCCCCAGCACCTGTGGGGCCACACCCTGTCTCCCAGCTGGTTGCCTCCAAGGCAGGAAAAGGGGCCCGTCCAGTCTTGCTCAGGTCCTCTGTGTTCAGGGTTTGCTCTTACAGGAAAAAGTGTTCAGAATTATCAGGGAGGCCAAATGGGTGTCAGGCCCATTGGCCTAGGATTGAGGTTAAGTGTTTCAGTCCACAGGCTTCTTTGAGAATCTACTGAATGCTATGAACCGTCTTCCCAGGAAAAAAACAAACACATATTCATATACAAGTTTGCAGATGATTTCAGAGGGCTCACAGTCCCCTTGAAGTCCATTTTTGGGTCTCTGGACCCCAAAAGCTCCACACTTGGAAAGAAATTGAAAAATAGGCAGAGGACATGTTTGACTCATCAAATATCTCTTATTTACATCCTCATTTACTATCCCTAAAATAGTGAGAAAAGGGAGGGGGCATTACCCAGGGATTGCCCCTGGTGGCATCGGCCTCACTAGGTGGGTTTATTTCCATTATTATAGTAATTTTCAGGCTGCAGGCTACAATTTTCACTTGCAGTGAGGTATTAAATTGAAATTACCCTAGATGTAATTGTCATACAAAACCATCCTGGACACTGGGAAGTGAATGTCTTTTCAAGACATGGGTTTTATTGCATATGCCGAGTTTTAGGGCTCAGCCTCTTTAAACATGCCAGATTTTGGTGTATGTATTGGGGCAGCAGGAGGTCTGGAATCAGCACGGTGTGGTGGGCTGGAGCTGCTTGCCCAGAACATGGTGAGACCTTGGCAGGCCGAGATCTGCATTGACTATGCTGCGGAGCCCAAGTTTGAGCATGGGCTTGTGCGGCTGCCAGGAACCACTGTGCAATGCCTCAGGGATGCGGGAAGTCCCACACTGATGTTCTTTTGTTGTTGTTGTTCAGTTCCTCAGTCGTGTCTGACTGTTTGTGACCCCATGGGCTGCAGCATGCCAGACTTCTCTGTACTTCAGTATCTCCTGGAGTTTGCTCAAACCCATGTCCATTGATTCGGCCATCCATCCATCTCATCCTCTGTCACCCGCTTCTCCTCCTGCCCTCAATCTTTCCCCCCATCAGGGTCTTTTCCATGGAGTCAGCTGTTTGCATCAGGTGGCCAAAATATTGGAACTTCAGCTTCAGCATCAGTCCTTCCAATGAATATTCAGGATTGATTTCCTTTAGGATTGACTGGTTTGATCTCCTTGCTGTCCAAGGGAACTCTCAAGAGTCTTCTCCAGCACCACAGTTGGAAAGCATCAATTCTTCGGTGCTCAGCCTTCTTTAGGGTCTGTGTATTAGTCGCTCAGTCGTCTCTGACTCTTTGCATTCCCATTGAATATAGTCCGCCAGGCTCCTCGGTCCATGGAATTCTTCAGGCAAGAATACTGGAGTGGGTAGCCATTCCCTTCTCCAGAGGATCTTCCCAACTCAAGGATCAAACCCGGATTTCCTGCATTGCAGGTGGATTCTTTACCATCTGAGCCACCAGGGAAGCCCCAAAATGGCCTGTATATCCACTTAATTCAACTCTAAGCCCAAGTTCCCCGAGGTTGGTAGGAGATTCAGCTGTAATCATTCTCAGAGCTTCATTTCCATGCAGTAGGACCAAGTGAGGCTCTGGGGTCTTACATGGTGCTGTGCAGCTGTGGTAGCCCCACCAGACACCAGGCATCTGTCCACTCCAGTGATGCCCACGGTTCCAGCCCTTTATGTATGCTCTGTCTCTAAAGTCCTTCCTGTCCTGCTGTCTTTCCTTCTCCAGATGCACCCTGCTGGTGTACTGCGCGGACCTCCCTCCCACCAGCATCATCATCACCTTCCACAACGAGGCCCGCTCCACTCTGCTCAGAACCATCCGCAGGTAAGCGCCTTCCTGTCTGTCAGCCTCCAGGCCGGCACTTGGTAAGGGTGTGCCTGCTCCCTGGGGACTAGTTCAAGTGTTTCTAAGCACCCACCAGGCGCTGCTCAGCTCACTCCACGTGCGTCCACTAGGGTAGTCACTCCTCACTCTCCTATGAGGGTGGCTTTTTCCTGTTATATAGGAGGAAAGACAGAGGCCGAGGCATTAGGCCACTTATGGAAGGTCACTGAGAGTCACAGAGGACTTGACCCCAGGGCTCTTGCCCTTAACCACTGCGCAGGTTGCCTCTAGGACAGGAGTTCACATTTTCACAGCCCACGAGGGAGCTGGGGCCCCGAGAGGCTGAGTACATCCTCCACCCCCAGCATTTAGCTGGGGTTAGAACTCTGGTCTGCCAGGTGTGCCCATCCCAGCACCTGCCCCTCCAATTGCCTCCCGCACCCCCACCAGGGACCATGGTGCAGGTCAGATCAGCCCGAAGGGAATGGCTGATGTCCGCTTTCTCGCCCATCAAGCCCTCTGGCTTGTATTCCAGCCCCGGTCCCCCTCAGGCCTCTCCGTCTACCCTCGGCTCCTAGTCAGGGCCAGGCCCTTGCTCTGATCGGTTTTCTCGCTGTGTGTGGCCTGCGTGGATTTTCAGTATGCAGCGCCCGCCCTCAGCAGAACTCCCCTTAGAACACAGTCGGGGCCCTGGAGACTTGGCCAGGAAAGCTGCGCCCTCCGCTTCTCAGAAGACCCGGGTTGTGTCAGCTCCCCTTCCCCATGCTGTACCCCTTCCTCCTCTGGAGCCCCTCCCATGGCCTCCCTTCCTCTAGCATCATCTGGCCCAGCCCCCCTCACTCAGGTCCTCAGCATCACTGGCCCCTTCAGTGGTACCACTGTCACTGAGTCCCCTGGAGGACGGACGCGCCTGAGCTCATGCTTTCAGAGACTGGCCACTGCTGTGCCCACTTTACAGCGGAGGAAACTGAGACTTGGAGATACTAAATTAAGGCCCACTGTTGCTCAGCTGACAACAGTGAGGCAGAGTTTCAACCCTTGCACTCTGACCTCAGAGTTCTCAGCAGCCTGACAGGGCAAGGCTAGTCCCAGAGGTGGCGTTCAGCTTCTCTGAGGGAGGGGTTGGGACTGGGATGCCTCCAGTCACACTTTCAGCAGAACAAGAGGCTGACCTCGGGGTAAACTGCCCCACGTCCCTGGGACACAGCCCCTTACAGCCTGTCCTGATCTGCTAGCCCATCACATGGTCAGCTGATCCCACAGAGAAGGAGGTGAGATTAAATGTGGGCCAAGAGTACGATCAAGCACAGCCAAACCTCTTGCCATTTCCATCACCATACGGGCATGGCTGTGGGCAGGCGGGGCGGTCCAGATGTTGGGAGGGTGTCGGGAATAGGCTGACTCTGATGGTGGGCAGTGTCTTCAGCGCCACCTGTCACTCATAATGCATGTCCACTATGCAGGGTCATGGTGTCCCTTGGAAACTCAAGAGGGCACAGCCCAAATGCGCTGTCTTCAACCTGGCGCTTCCCACATCTCTGGGGGCAGCTACCCGTGCCCAGCTATCCTTGGCCACAGACTGACTGGTTCCTCCTGCTGGCTGCTTGTCCCATTTGCCCTGGTTTCTGCATTCACCCCACAAGCCACTGCCTGATTTGAATTTGATTTCCCAACAAGGCTTCAGCTCTTGACAAGAAAATGTTCCAAGTCATTGTCAGGTGTCACCATGAGTCTTGACGTAGATTAATAAACTGCCTTTGTGATATGTGAGCTGGTGCAGTTGTGTGGGGGCATAGGGCTCAGCGGTGGTTCAGTTGATGATTTACCTGGGTCTCTTCTGCTGAAGGGAGAATGGAGTTTCTGAACCTTGCAGGCAAAGCAGGTCTGTCGGGAGCAGAGGGAAGCGATTCCACAGTGCCAGACAGTAGCCTGCCCCGCCATGCAAGGTCACATCTGGGCATGTCTGCCGGATGTTTCCTTGAGGACACCAGAGCATCCGAGAGAGGCTCCCTGCCTTCCAGGCTGGCCATGCACCTCCATCCTGCTCAATACACACACACATAAACACACACACACACACACACACACACACACACACACATTCCCTCAGGGACCTCTTCTGGGCTCCTTCTTTGCACATCACAACTCTTGTACTTAATGCATTTTCCCAGAAGTAATCCTCAGTGAACTGTTGGTAAAGGCCTGTATCCTATTCATGTCTTACCTACCCTCCCTGTGGCATATGGATCAATCCTACAGCTTAGAGCTGCTCTGATTAATTCGGGTAAAAGACTGAGAACTGTGCTGGCCTAGAGCAGCCATTCCTGGGTCTGTATGGCTCTGGAGCACTTTTAAAGGGGCACCACACCTGGGATCTGAAGACCTGTGTCCAGTCCCCACCCTACCATTTCCTAGCTTTGTGACCTTGGGCATGTTGTTAGCCACATTGGTATTGATGATGATAAAAATATCGTTCATGTTTCAAGTTCTAGCACATTTCCCACAAAAAGACATTACCCTGGGACATTTGGGGGCTGTTATAATGTGAGGACCTCGACCCCCCATGTTTCCTTACACTGTGTTTATGTTCTCGGGGGCACTTCAGATACTGCCCCCAGACTCATCCGTTTCAGCTCTAAGACGTATTTCTCTTTCTCTTCCTGCTGTTCCTCCAGCTCTTTATAATAGTAATAATGATACTTTATGATAATAATATTAATATGCTAATATTAATATTAATGCTGAGTTTTATGGTCCACAGAACACATTCTGTCTCTCACTTCATTTGGAGCCCCATCAGGGTCTGTGAAGTCAGGGTGCACATTGTGAATGGAGGCCAAGGCCACAGAGCTGGGAAGTGCAAGAGCCAGGACTCGGGTTTCTGGCTTCCTGGGGGGAATCCGGGGCAGTAGGGATCTGACCCAGTGTCTCTGTCCACAAGCCTAAAGGAGGGCCTCCCCGGAGGCCCTGGTGCCCTGTACTCTGGAGGGGGAGCAGGGGGCCCATCAACACCGTACTTTTCAGAAGGCCCCATGAAGTGCCAGACGCTACACCACACTCTGCTGTGTGCCTTGCTTGTTTAGCCCAGGACCTCTTTTCTGCCTCTCCCGAACTTCACTGTGAGCCAGCCTCCCCGCTGAGACCCTGTGGTCCATGAAAACTGCAGAATGGGGGCCCAAGAGCCAGGTGTGAACAGATGGGCTTAACATCATCAGTGGGCAGAGTGGAAGTGACTTTTAGGGTTGGAGGCAAGGAAGATTACTTCTGGGAACTTCCACGGCAAGGTGTCACTTGCCTTGGGAATCCCTTGTATTCCCTGTTCTGTCGCACAAATAAATCACTAGCCACTGGGAGGGAATTGAATGAAGAGCACTTCCTGTCTCACTTTTGTCACTGATGGAAGGATCTTTTCTAAGGTGTTTTTCATCTATGAGTGAGTGAGTTGCTCAGTCATGCAACCCCGTGGACTGTAGCCCACCAGGTTCTTCTGTCTCTGGAATTCTCCAGGCAAGAACACTGGTGTAGGTAGGCATTCCCTTCTCCAGGAGATCTTCCCAATCCCATGGATTGAACCTGGGTCTCCTGCATTGCAGGCAGATTCTTTACCATCTGAGCCACCAGGGAAGCCCATTTTTCATCTTTGGTTCTCTAGAATTTGGATGGCTTTGTTGCCAGGCTCTGGCAAGGGAAAGATGCTTGAGGAACTGGGGAGGACTGAGTTGCACTCTGGTTCCTCCCACCCAGCACCTGGCCAGGCCTTGGTCCCTCTGCCCATCCCTTCCCAAGTTCCTTCATTAGCCAGGGGAGGGGGCTGGGAAGGTGCACATGGGGGCACTCAGAGCCAGGCAGGGGCACGATGGGGTGGGCGATGGGGGGAGGGAGAGAGTCACAGTCTTGATGAGTTAGGGCACTTTTCTCACTTAAGGACAGAGAAAAGCCCTGAACAGTGGTTTCCCTTGACTGCTGCTGCCACGAGTCCTTGTGTATATATGAGACTTAGGGTCTCCTCTTTCCTTTTGGAGCACCCTCCTGCCCCCTGCCTCCCATGGGGGCTCTGGAGCATGGCCAGTTTATATCTTGATTCTCCTGGCTGTGGCTTTTCGTAATAATCTAGATTTAGAGGAGCAGTCTCTCAGATTAAGGTGGTGAAGACGTTGGATGCTAGGGCCAGATATTCCCACTCTGTCCTTAGCAGCTGTGTGACATCTGGGCACCTCTTCACCTCTCTGCCTCAGTTTCCTTTTCTGCACAGCAGGAATACTGTTAATGACAGCCTCAGATGATTGTGGTGAGGAGTGAAGGAGTGCAGGTGGTTAAAGGCCTTGGAACAATGCCTGGCACAGAGTGAGCCTGGACAGGCGACAGCACGTGCCGTGAGGTGCCTCCAGCCCAGGGAGACAGCAGGCTTCTAATGCCATGGCCCCCAAGCTTGAGTGGACATCAGAATGCCCTGGAGGGCTTGTCAAAACACAGTTTCCTTGGCCCCACCCCCAGATATTCCAACTGAATACATCTAGAGTAGGGCCAAGAATTTGCATTTCTGACAAGTCCCCAGGTGACACTGAGGCTGTGCCAGCTCCAGGATCACACGTTGAGAACCAGAAGTGAAGTGTGAAGTTTTGGTCGCTCAGTTGTGTCTGACTCTTTGCGACCCCATGAAATGTAGCCCGCCAGGCTCCTCTGTCTATGGGATTCTCCAGGCAAGAATACTGGGGTGGGTTGCTATTTCCTACTCCAGGGGATCTTCCTGACCCAGGGGTTGGACTTGGATCTCCTGCACTGCAGGCAGATTCTTTACCATCTGAGCCACCAGGGAGCCAGTGTCATCACAATTATCAAGCCCCAGATTCCAAGAGCAGCTGTTGCACGCCAGGCAGGGTGCTAAGCTCGTTTCCTGCAGCTGAGGCGGTTGTGCTGGTGGTTCCATACTTCCTGAAGGTCTCCAGCTAGTGAATGGCGGATACACAGACACAGCACTTGAACCCAGACACAGCACTTGAACCCAAGACGGCCTGACTCCAGAATAACTAAACTCAACTGTCAACCAGCCTCAGGTCTTCATTCAGCTGGCATTTATGGAGCGTCTGATAAACGCTGCCTACATAGAGCCCCGTGCAGTTCAGAAAGCAATTTCAAATACATTTCCTCATTTCATACACACAAAAGCCTGTGAAGTAGGTCAAGTATTAATATCGCCTGCCTTTACAAGGAAAATGTAATTACAGATGGAAATGAAGGCTGGGAGCTGCCTGGCGTCCCGCTCAGGATCGCACAGTCATAGATGGTGGAGGCCTCCTGGCCTCCCACGCTGCCGTAACCAGCTGCCTCTCGGGGGGCTGGAGGGGGGAGCTGTGGTTAGGGTGCAGTGGGCAGAAGGTGTAGACCTTGTGGACAGCTACCTTCTGGCAGAGAGTGAGCTGTGGATAGGAAACTCATTTCCTGGATAATTTCCAGGCTCCAACGTGCCCGGGATGTGCCCACGAGACGAGCAGTGACTCCCCTGTGAGACTGTGAAAGGAAGGGGCACAGAACAGCCACAGTGGGGTGGAAGCAAGGGAAAAACCGGGCCCTGGAGGGAAGGGAGGGCTGGCTTGGCTACAGAGGGGCTGGTGAGGTGTCCTGGCAGAGAACTGGTGAGACCAAAGGAGGGAGGGAGGTGCAAGCCCCCAGGGTCTGGGTGGCAGGGATGAGGGTAGGATGTGCAGAAGAGAGGACGCAGGGGGAACATCTGGGGACCCAAGCCAGGTCCCCGGGGCTGGACTTGACCTTTCTCCTTCTCCAGCCACCCCAGGCACCCAAAGCCCCTGCCCATCTCAGTTCCTCCCAGCCCTGAGCCACTTTTTCGGCACCCCCCATCACTCCAATTGCTCTGTTTAGAGGAGCAAAAACCAGCCAGGTGTTACCAGGAAATAGTCTAATTAGCACTTACTGCTGACGATTTCATTCTTTTTTTTTTTTTCCCTTTTTTACACTCTGGACATTTTTTATTCGCTAATCATCTCTCAGTTCAACCAGCGCAGAGCTGCACGCGATTTACCTTTTGATGTTCACTGAAGAGAACTCTTGAATTTCAAAGAGCGGGCAGGGATGGGGGGGGGGGGGGCGCAGATCGCGTGAGAAGCTACAGATGTAATCAAACCTCATTAGAGGGTATTCTTCCAGTAAGTTTTCCTTCTTTCTCTGCCTCCCTCTCCCCTCACCCTCTGATTGGAGGGCTGGTTGTTGAGTTTGGTGTGTTTGCTTTCGGATGCTGGTGGTGAGGTTCCCCTTGCACCACCTCCTGCTCTCCGGGTGTTCACCTCCCAACAGCAGTGGGCTTAGGGGATGGGGTTGGGGTTCCTGTCTCCACCTCACTCTAGTTGCCATGGTGAGAATTAAGGCTTCATAAATAAAGGTAGCTTCAGGGGAAGTTCTCCTCCTGGGAAGTCTCTGCATCTTGCTTAGAAAGGGCAGCTCACCAGAAACAGGGCTCGGTGAGTACCTCTGCCAGGCCTATCTGAACCCCTCCCCGGTACACATGGGGCTCTGGGTGTCCTGTGGCAGGTGGCGTGGCCCAGGAGTGTTTCTGAGGAACCACACGGCTTGGTGTGTTTAGAGAAGCAGGATGCAGCCATCTCAGTCAGGACTGAGACTCAGAATAAACACGGAAACCTAGTCTTGCCTGGAGGCAACAGATTCCTAGCACAAGAAGGGAGATGAAGTCAGTTAAAAAACCACCGCTGATCCAGAAAACAGTAATAACTGTTACAGCTTTTTATCACTGTTATCAGCAGACGCTGTGCTGAATGCTTTAGAAATGTTCCCCTTTAATTCTCCCTACAGCCCTATCAATGATGGTACTACTCTTATTATCCCCGTTTTACAAATGGGAATACTTTACTGCACAGAGCAGGAAAGTAACCTGGCCAAGTTCACACAGCTTGTAGTAAGTAGCTCCTAGACCACAGCTGCTGAGGGCCGGGTTCACGTCTCCCTTGATCCACATCACGCACGCAGTGCCTAGCACATAGTAGGTATGCACTAAACATCCTTGGAGGAAACGGTCATGGGCTAAGGTGCAGCTGCACTCTGGCAATACAGAGAGTAGCTTGACAAGGCCACTGCCTCTGGGAGGTGACCATCTGGAGGGGCCAGGAAACCAGCCCTCAGAGTCAGGCCGCTGTGAGAGATGCAGGAAGCTTCAGATACAAATGGCTGAGGGATACCGGAGGAGGAAGCAATTCATTCTCACTAAGTGGATTGGAAAGCTGTTAGAGAGGAAGTGACATTTGAATGGGTCCTTGTGACAGACGAGGGGCATCTCACGCTGTGACAGCAGTAGGGGAATGGGCCTCAGTTGTAAGAAGCAGGATGTCTCCAGACAAAGGCACTGGGCGTGAGGAGGCTGGAATGGGGGCTGGCTCCAGACTGGGAAAGGCCTTGAAGAGCATGCTGAGGGTTTGGTGTGTAGACCATGGGGAGCCTTTTCATCAACTTCCCTATTTGCATTAGTGAGGGAAGTTGCACGATTGAAGATCAGATCTGTGCTTCAGACAGCTCACTCTAGAGGTCACAGGAGGATGGCCTGGCAGCAGATCAGGCTACTGCAAAATAAACAGGCAGTGGTCTGTTCCCTGGTGGTCCAGTGGTTAAGAATCTGGCTGCCCGTGCAGGGGACACGGGTTCGAATCCCTGGTCCAGGAGAATCCCACATGCCACTGAGCAACTAAGCCCATGCGTTGCAACTGTTGAACCTGCTGCACTCTAGAGCTCATGTTCCACAAGAGAAGCCACCATAATGTGAAGCTTGTGCACCACAACGAAAAGGAGCCCCCGATCGTCACAACTAGAGAATGCCTGCCTGCAGCAAAGGAGACCCAGCACAGCCAAAAATCAATCAATAAATTAAAAAAAAAATATGCGTTTAAAAAACCGGGCAAAAGAGGTTGAACCAGAATGGAGGCCTAAGAGGTGAAGGTAATCTGAGTGATATTTTCAAGGAGAACCAGCACATTCTTGGTCACTGGTGTGATTCATGATTTCGGGGAGAGGGAGGGTTGTTGAGGGTTGCTCTGGAGCTCTGGGTGCTAGGTGGGTGCTGGTGATATTCACCAAGACAACTCCGAGTTATATCCCAGTGGCTCAAAGGTGAGTATGTGACTGGACAAGTTTTTGGGTTGCTTGGAGTCTTTATTGTTCAGATACAATGGCGTCTACGTAGATTTGACTCAAGAAGTCACAGTGATCTTTCCTCTTTCCATCTCACAGCATATTAAACCGCACCCCTATGAATCTCATCCAGGAAATCATATTAGTGGATGACTTCAGCAATGACCGTAAGTACCGTTGTCGTCCTGTACTATGGACACAAGTGTCTGTTCCCAGCCTCTGTGTCATGGGCAAAGGTGAACCTGCTAGTTCCCTGGGGATGGAGGAAAGCCTGGGTTTGTAGTAGGTGTGGAGGACATTGAGTGTCCTTGCGGGTCAAGAAGTAAATGAACCTTACATTTGGGAAACAGTGTCTCAAGTCCTCTGCTATGAGTCTTTGAGGGCCTAACCAGATCTGAATTGTAGGTTCTTAATGGGGTTGGTGGGCTTCCCAGGTGGCGCTAGTGATAAAGAACCCGCCTGCCAATAGCAGGAGACATAAAAGATGCATGTTCGATCCCTGGGTTGGGAAGATCCCCTGGAGGAAGGCATGGCAATCCACTCCGGTATTCTTGCCTGGAGAATCCCATGGACAGGGGAGCTTGGTGGGCCACAGTTCATACGGTCGCAAAGAGTCAGACACGACTGAAGCGACTTATACACACATGCAATGGGGTTGGTATGTGTATGCATATGTGTCACTGCCCCCAACCTGTTGATGCATGCCTGGACTTGAAGAGACCCTGCACCTTCATAGAGACCCCAAGCCCTGAGGCAATACCCATGAATAGAGATTCCCGACTCCTGTGCTCTGATAATCCACCAGCATGAGCCAAGGTCACCTACCCTCTTCCTCTCATTCCCATGGCAGGACTTGTGGAGGAAGAGGGGTCTCTGTCTTTGGGACATCCCATCATTTGGCCATGACACAGTGAGCAGCTGCCTTCCAACTTTCCAACCACTGGTCATTACCCATCTCCTAGCTATCCTGCCCAAGAACCTGGGTCCCACCCAAGTTCACAGTCCAAGTCCACTTTCCCCGAGAAAAGCACGTGGGAGTTTTCAGATACCTGTGTGTTCAGTTTGACAGGTACAATCATTGCAGAAGTGTTGTTACGCTTCAGGTATGTAGTGTTCAGGTATGTAGGAATCAGGTCCTGTCCAAGAGCTGTCATCACAGCCTGGGTGCTGCTGCAGGCAGTCAGCCACATCCAGGCAGAATCGCCTCTTAGTGATGAACCAGGGGAAGCAGGTGATGGCCTCTGGGGACAGCTCTGAGTCCCAAGGGAGTGGAGCCTTTCTGCACTAGCCCTGATGCTGAAAGCTTGACATAGGAGCCACTACCACACTGGGGTCTACTGTAGGAGGGATGGAAACCCACACACCTGACATAGCCTTAGGAGCTTGGGAGTTATGCACAAGTGGGTCATGTACCAGATTCAGAGTGGTCAGATCGGACTTGAGTTCTGAAACTTGGTGATCTGATCTCCCTTCCCCATTGTGGAAGGGGTTGGATGCAGGGAACCACTCATTGTGTTGGGAGGTAGCTGGTACTTAGGCTGGAGATTAGGAACACTGCTGTATTTACTTAGAAGCAGAACAGCTTCAGTGGTTAGAGCATCACCTCTGGAGCCAACTGCCTGGCTTCAAATTCTAGACCCGTCACTGGCTCACTTACTAGCTATGTTCCTTGGGCAACTTATTAGCCTCTACACGCATCAGTTTCCTTACTTATAAAAATGGAGATAACAATAACCTATATATGGTTTATATAAGGATATAAATGTGTTGATACATTTAAGTGCTTAGAGCACTACCTGGCTCTGAGTAAGCCCCTGTAAGTCTTTGTGGTCACTCCGTAGAGTCCAGGACGAAGCAGAGAAGCTAAAGTTTGGTAAAACCAGTGAAGCAAAACCACAACTTATGATAATGGAGTTCAGAGCCAAGAATTGGTGAGCCAAAAGAGTGCTGGGGCAGTCAGGCAAGCCAGGACAACCCAGGCTGAGTGCCTAGGATGGGTCTCTTGCTCAGCCCCACACATTTCCCCTATGTGGAGAGTTGAACCAGCTCTGCGTGATGGGATATACTGGAGAGATACCCTGATAAATAGGGTCTCCTGTATTGAGTCCGTGAGCTGAAAGGAAACTCCACAGTTTGTCTCATCCATTCTCTGGCCTCTCAGCATCTTTTTCCTAAACCCTACCAAAGTGAACAAGACTTCTACCTCATGCTTCAAATAAGCTATAGAAAAGGAGAAATGTCCCCAGGTGACCATCTGGCAGTGTTCTAGCAAGTACGCAAGTGCCAATGTGTGACTACCTTCTCCAGAGGCCCCCTTACAGCCACTTTGCAGAGACCGGGCCATACTGTATGTGGCTGCTGCTGCTGCTAAGTCGCTTCGGTCGTGTCTGACTCTGTGCGACCCCATAGACAGCAGCCCACCAGGCTCCACCGTTCCTGGGATTCTCCAGGCAAGAACACTGGAGTGGGTTGCCATTTCCTTCTCCAATGCATGAGAGTGAAAAGTGAAAGTGAAGTCGCTCAGTCGTGTCCGACTCAGCGACCCCATGGACTGCAGCCTACCAGGCTCCTCTGTCCAGAGGATTTTCCAGGCAAGAGTACTGCAGTGGGGTGCCATTGCCTTCTAGGCATGGTCAGTCAGCACCTTCCAAAGCCCACAGCACCCTGGAGTCAGGACAGGGCAGTGTGGTTGGGGGTGGGGACGAGAGGCAGGGTGCCTCACCTACTCTGCTGGTTCACCTCCAGCCCCGGGTGCTCAGTCACGTGACCTCTTGTCTTTGTAGCCGAGGACTGCAAACAGCTCATCAAACTGCCCAAGGTGAAGTGCTTACGCAATAATGAGCGGCAAGGTAGGTCTGCGCTGTTGAGTGGGCCCGGGGCAGGGAGTGGGGACATGTTTGGGTATGTGTTCGTGCGGTCTCCTTGGATGATAGAACGACAGGGGCACTCCCTTGGCCAACTGTCCCTCCTGCAGGTTTGGTGCGGTCCCGGATCCGGGGTGCTGACATCGCCCAGGGCACCACCCTGACTTTCCTCGACAGCCACTGTGAGGTGAACAGGGACTGGCTCCAGCCCTTGCTGCACAGGGTCAAAGAGGTGAGTGAGGCGTGTTCTGTGTCCCCCACTTTCTCCAGCTCGGCACTTCATATGTACCCACAACCCCTTGGGAAGTGGAGCAGGGGACAGATTGCAGTGCCCATTTTACAGATGAAGAGACTGAGGGAGAGCGGCCTGCCTGGGGTCACGGAGTAGACAGTGGTGGAACAAAGCCCAGGACGCCTTCTGGGCTTTGCCTCACAGTGTCACCTACAGCAGGCCTGCAGGTGGGGCACCTACAGCTGGGACATGACGCACACAGCTTCCTGGGCAAGAGAAGGCCCAGATCAATTTTTCCCAGATGTTAGAAGGTTCCAGAAAGGGAGCCCTGATGAGTGCCATTTGTGAAAAGCAGGCAGAAGAATTAACAGGGCCTCACCACCCAGTTCCTGAGGCCTCCGTTGTACCTCTAGCCATGTCACTTTTGCCCAAAGACCAAGATGCAGGGGGCTGGATGCCAAGAGACCTGAATTCCTTGCCTCTGTCTGCCCTTATGTTATTCTAGAATTCTGTCTGCTTCCTCCCTCTGTGTCTCTTATTCCTCTTGAAAGTGAAAAAAATTTTTTTAAATTTTCCTATCAATATTTTATATCCCCCGAAATCTATCCACCCTCCACCCCTATCTACAGAAGGCCCTGCATATTTAGATGCCAGTGTCTGTGACTGGCATTCATGCTGCTCATTTTCCCCCCGAGTTACTGACTCTGCAGCTGCTCTGTGAAGTGGGAGGCCACGTATTTTTTAACATATCCATTTCACAGATGAGGGTACGGCTTCAGGGACAATGCTATAACTTGGACTGATATTCGCTAGCTGGTACCACCAGCCCTGAGACCTTCAGTGTCGCCTCAACAGCATCTCCTTTGTGCTTTGTGCTGTGGTTATTTCCCTTCTCGCTCTTCGAGGTGACTCCTTGACTCCTACCTGCAAAATGACAGTGTCAGGCAATGGAAGAATTGAGACACGTGAACTGCTCAGAATACTACGAAATCCTTTCCAACTTTGTTCATCCGATATCTAGCTGGATGTAGAGAGTTCTCACATATGAGCCTGGATGTTACAACCCATCCCATGGCCACTTTCCCTAAAGTTGGGAGGGCTTGTATACGTGTGTGATGGTGAAGAGGTCTGGATGGAGACATGGTAGGTTATGAGCAGACCAGTCTATTGAGGGGCCTCACCAGGCGCTGGAGGCCCTTCCGAGCTCACCCTTCCTTGTGCTCTGTCTGTAAATGCAGCCAGCCTCCCGGGTCTAATACTCTTACAAAGTTGGGCTGTTCTCTCTTGCTGACTGCGCCCTGACATTCCCAGTCCTTCCTGGCCCTGGATGCCCTTCCCTTCCTCTTCACAGCCCCTTGCTCTCTAGGGCCTCATCTCCTCCAGGAAGCCTTTCCTGACTGCGTGGCCAGCTGGGATCACTCCCAGAAAGAATTGTCCACTTGGCCCCACAATTTCCTTTTCTGGGTTTAGCTCTCTGTCTCTTCTAACAGATTGCAAACCCAAAGAGGGCACCAATCACCTCCTGGTGATCCTAGAGTAGGGGGCTCAGTGTTTGGAATGACAATAAGAAACTAGATGCAGTGGGAAGTGATACACTTGGAATAGGAGGAAAATGTACTTGCTTCCCGACTATAAATTAACAGGTACTTATTGAACACTTGTTTTGGGCAGGGTTTTGAGGAAGAACTGGGGATGGACCACGTAAAAGGAATCCACATCCTGCTTAAGTTCCCCAATCCAGAAGCTCTTCAAACCACGTTGTTTAGGGTTGTTATGGAGACTTCTTTACGTAGTTGAGCTCTGTCTTTCCTCTCCATGGGGGTGGAAAGAAGGGAAGTCAATGAGGAAGGAAATGTGAGAGGGCTGGGGGTGGGGCTGAAGTTTCCAGCCCTTTAATCACAGGGTTGATTCCTGTAGAAGCCAGCCCCCGTCTTCAGAGACTCACCTCATTAGTATAAACTTAGATATAATCCAGGAGGCTCATTATGAGAAGAAAAGATGTTCCTGTCACCCCCAGTGAAAGTGAAAGTGTTAGCTGTTCAGTCATGTCCGACTCTTTGCGACCCCATGAACTGTAGCTTCTGTCTGGATTTCTGTAGCTTGCTGGAATTCCTCAGGCAAGAATACTGAGAGGGTTGCCATTCCCTTCTCCAGGGGATACTCCCAACCCAGGGATCAAATCCAGGTCTCCTGCAGGCAGATTCTTTCGCTTCTGAGCCACCAGGGAAGCCCCTCCTGTCACCCCAATTAGTCAGGAACTTCCAAGAGTTTTAAGAGGAACAAAGGCCAGATATATTTCTTATTATATCACAGCACAGTGTATATTGCATTTTATTTATCCACTTATCTACTAATTGACATTTGGGTTGTTTCTGCCTTCTCACTATTGTGAATAATGCTGCTGCAAACATTCATATGCAAGTTTTCCCCTGAGTACCTGCTTTCAGTTCTTTGGGGGACACACCAAGGAGTGGAATTCCTGGGTTGGTGGTGATTCAGCGTGGGATCTGTAGGGACCTCCAAGTTGATGTGTCCCTGCAGGATGCCATCCTCAGGCAGCCTTAATGAACCTGGAGGCCCTTCCCTTCCCTGTGGCTCTGAGTCCACCTCAGAAGCCCTCTTTGAAAAATGCACTCTTGTGCATCCCTGGCCAGCTTCACCTGTATAGCAGTCCTCCTGTAGAAGTCATACAGCCCCAAGAGTGAGCCCAGCTCCCAGGGCCAAGCTCCCAGTCCCCATCACTGTCTGACCTAACGCTTTCATAGTGGAGGATTGCTCAGACAAACCCTGACTGTGGTCCCACCCTGCCCCTACAGACCCTGACTCTTGATGATGAAACGGTTCTGCTGAGACATCCCTTTCCAGATGGGGAGTGTGGGTGTGTGTCAGCCTCTGTTTCTGTGTCTTTGGATGTGTCTCATCTCAGAGTAAGACATGATTTGATCTTGTGAGTGCAAGTGGAAATTTTCAGCTGTAATTGGAGTTTGGGATTTTCGAAAATAGAGATAAGAAAGAGGCTGGGCTTGAGCTGTCAGAAGCTGTCCTCAGCTGGTGTTTTCCACATGGAAAATCTCCTTGATTTCCCTTCCTTCCCTTCAATTACTTGATGATACTTGAAGCAAGCACCACGTTGTTGGGTTTCTTTAAACAGAGTCTTCTTCCCTCTTCTCCTTATCTACATATTCCTTTAGTAGGAAAAAAAAGATTATAAGAAATTTCCATCCCAATAGCATTTGGCAAGTTGATATAAATAATGGCTTATGTAAGCTTCAAAGCCCTTTCCCGTGCTTTCCTCTCTTGTTTCTTCCAAAAGCCCTGTGAGGAAGGCAGGATAGTTTTGCAAATTATAGATTGTTTTTGCTTCATAGATGAAGAAGCAGAGTGCCTCAGAGTATGCTGCTTTGCTTTAAGGTCAAATGTATTCTGCATGGCAGAACCAGAATAGGAACCCATGTCTCTGGCCTTGCTCCTGCTCCTCCATCCCTCCCTCCAGGTTAACAGAGACCCCCACACTGTCATCCTCTGCTCTCCTGTGCACCACCTTCCCCAGACAACAGGGTCTTAATCATCTTTGTGCCAACCACAGTCCCTAACCCATAGTTGGTGCTCCAGTAATGCCGGTGGATGCAATGAGTGAACGGCCATCTCTGGAAGTTTCTTGACTGCCCATCACAACGTGGTTTTAATTATGGTGGAGAAAGAAGAGACGTAACTGGAGGGGTGATTGATGGCCTTCGGCTCTCAGTGGGGGTGGGAGGTGGGCTTGGATTTGTGTGGGGGAGAGGGCAGGGCCTTGCTCTGGATCTGTCAGGCATTCCACCAAATGCTGCTAGAGCTTACCTGTGGACCTAGCCTTGAAGATACAGCCACCGGGGCACACAGGCAGGAGCCTGCGGGGATCTGGGCATATTTATGGAGAGTACATCCATCTCTGAGCCTACAGAAGGCGAGGCCATGTTGCTCAGCCATAATTGGCCCACCTGCTCTGTCTCCAGCCACCGACAGTGTCCTCAGAGGGAGTTCATAGCTGCCCTCTTTCACCCAGTGCCAACTGAACACCTGCTGTCCAGCAGGCTCTGGACTGGGGGGTGGGCAGGAGCTGCTGAGGAATGCAAAAATGGAGCAGATGAGACCCCCAAGGTCATTCAAGAAGCTTGTGTCCTGGCTTTAAGAGGTCATGTCTAACATCCCCTGCAGCCCCCTCTTAAGGTCTTGGCTCCACACATCACTTAGCCCCAAACATCCCTCTCTGCCTAACTGGCCCTCCATTGTGTCTGAACCAAGAAATTGCCGCAGCTAAGTTGTGATGGGAATAATAGAAGGATAGAAATGCTCCGAGAGAGCTTCTCAGGTAGTGCTAGTGGTAAAGAACCTGCCTGCCAATGCAGGAGATGTAAGATATGCAAATTTGATCCCTGGGTTGGGAAGATTCTCCAGTCTTCTTGCCTGGAGAACACCATGGACAGAGGAACCTGACAGGTTACAGTTCATAGGGTCACAGAGTCGGACATGACTGAAGTGACTTAGCACGCATGCATGCAGAAACCCTCAGAACTCATAGAAGAGTACCCAAGAGCCTGTCGTAGCCCTCGAGGCTGTGCCCATGGGTGGCTTCTGGGGAAGTCTGTGGCTAAGGTAAGCAACCAGCATTTTATTTTGCATTTCACTTTCCAAATATTGAGGAGAAAATTTTAAAAAACAAGCAAGCAGGATTTCAGTTTGGGGTTTCTAAGACTACCCTCATGTTCAATAATTCACTAGATACGCATGGTTACTATGTTATTACGGCAAAAGGATATGGATTAAAATCAGTAGCATGGGGAGAGTTCCAGGCATGATCATCCTAGAGCTGGTGTGTGGGCAGCACTTGCTTCCTGCCACCAGGACATGTGGCAACATGTATGGAGAACTGCCAAACAGAGAAGCCCACCTCAGCCTTGGTGTCCAGGGTTTTTATTGGAGGTCAGCCATGTAGACGTGACTGATCACTGCCACAGTCTCCATGCCCCTCCAGTGGTTAAATTGAGTTAGTACCACATGGCCCAAGGCTCCCACCGCAAATCTCCTTGTCAGCAGAGTCTAATATAGCCCAGGGCTCCCAGGTAAACAGAGACACTTTTATAAGCAGAACAAGTCAAGGGCTTAGAAGATACCTCTCAGGGGTTGGGCAAGGGCTAAGCATATCTTTAGGTCAGTCCTTTGCTGCACAAGGGCCTACCTAAGGATTCGGTGAAGCTGCAGAGGTCAAACTCAGCAGACAAAGGCAAAAAGAGGACTTTGTCAGACCCACAGAAGAAAGTCAGTCTCTGAACTTCTGAGAACATTTCAGATTTCAAGTCAGGAGTGGGGTGTGCTTTGTGTAGATAGTGGTGTGGGTGGGGGTGGCTGTGTGTGCACACAGTGTGTATACACACCTGGACACATGATGGCAGTGGCCCCAGAACACTGTGGCAGCCAGTCAGGTACGGCATTAACTGTGCTGGAAGCATCTGTGCACATCCTAGAGGGGGAAGCGATGCACTGAAAATGAGCATTTCCTTCTACGGGAGCCAGTGGCTTCAAAGGCACCTTGTCACTGTTAGAATGAGTCCTGTATGGAGACTGAGGCCAGATTAAGTCTGTGAACATCAAGGCAGGTACTCAGTGATTCTGAGCTTAAAATAAGAAGACAGCCTCGTTTAGGGGAGAGATTGAACCAGGAAATTAAATCGCTGCAAGAGAAACAGAAGTGCCTGCCCATTCTGACCAGGACAGGGAGAGGCAGAGGACTGGAAGAGTGGTCCTGCCTGGCTGGTCCAGGCCTGTTGGCTCTTCCCAGCTCCTGGACTCTCTCTTATTCATCCTGGCTTTGGGGCCCAGTTTCCCCTCCTCTACATCAGTATAGGAGTGTTCACCCAGCAGTAAGGAAAAATAAATATAATGCCTTGATGGCCCCTGAGAACCGATAGATTTGTCTTGCAGACTTTGAAACTATCCCCTTGATGACTTTGATGCTTATCAGCAGGGTAGCCTGGGGGAAAGAGCAAGTGATGATCTAGATTGTTGTTTAGTTGCTAAGTTGTGTTCGACTCTTTTGTAACCCCATGGACTGTAGCCCGCCAGGCTCCTCTGTCCAAGGGATTTCCCAGGCAAGAATACTGGAGTGCATTGCCATTTCCTTCTCCAGGGGATCTTCCAGACCCAGAGACTGAACCCACATCTCCTACAGTGTGGCAGGTGGATTCTTTACCACTGAACTACCTGGGAAACCCAGCAGAAACTAGATACAGGCCTGTTATTTATGGTCTTGGATGCTGGGCTAAGGAGTTTGAACCTAATATCAAGGCAGTTCAGGTTTTTAGCTGTTGAGCTGCAGAGTGAGATTTGAAAGTCAACTGTGTCAGCCACCTGTAGAATGACAGGGAAAGGGATGTGAAGGGGGAGGGGGAGGGCCAGGAGTTCATTGCCATTGCCTTGTACTCCAGGGGTGAGGGGATAAGAGAGAGGTTCCATTCAGAAGAGTGGTTTTAGACTTACAGTCAGCAGGGTTGATCCAGTGATGGGCAGAGGTGGGGCTTCTTAAGTTAGTGTTGAAGAGGAAGGGGGACATGTTGACAGAAGTAGAGAACCAAGGGAAGGAACGTGTGCGGGGAGGCTGGTGAAGGCACCACTGCAGTGCTTTGTGAATCTGCATGGAGGGGCGGGTGGTGTACTGGATCTGCTTGAGTTGGGAAGTGAGGAGCAAAAGTTTGGGGCTGAAGTTACAGATTCAAGTATCACAGGTGACAAGTGAAGTTAGGAATCTCTGGAGATGCTATTCTCAACTTTCCCATGAACCATAGGCATAGAAGGTTAAGTACTGGGAAATTCCCACTGTGAGGGAAGCTGTTGAGGTCACCTTCCCAGCTGACTGTGTCCACTGCCTCCTGAGAGCCCGTGACACTGAAGGACTTCCTGGGCCCCCTTCTTCCTGATGTCCCTTTCCTCAGTGAGCAGCACACTCCAGCCAGCCTCCCCATGTCCCCACCATGCCTAGATGGCCATGAGAAGGTGCCAAGCAGTAAAGGAAAGGCTCTTAGCATTGTGGAGAGGTCACAGTGTCTGATGGCCCACTTTATACATGAGAAATGTTGAAATGCAGAGAGGGGAGTGCTTGGTCAAGGCCCTGAAACCAGTCTCTGGCCCTCCCCCACCCCACCCCTCATCCCAGGCCTGCTTCCCTGATGCTGCCATCTGAGTGCGGGCCTTCCGTTTTCCAGGACTACACCCGGGTGGTGTGCCCGGTGATTGATATCATTCACCTGGACACCTTCAACTACATTGAGTCGGCCACGGAGCTCAGAGGGGGTGAGTGGGGCCGATGCCCTCGCCCAGAAGGACTTTTTTCTCGTAGTCATTGCTGCCAAGGGAGAGAGAGGAAAGGTCTCCTAATGGTTTTTCTGGAACCTCCAGCCCTGCATCCTGTAATGTCAGTAGCTGCAGGGTGGCCCTGACCATGGGGACTGTGCATGGAAGGATTGGAGAGGGGGCAGGTCACCCCAGGGCCTGAGGATGGGAGGGAAGCAGGGCCCCCCTGCCCCACCCTGTGGGGCCTGCATTGTTCTGACACCTCAGCACTGGGTGCCTCTCTCTCCTTGAGGCCTACCACAGTTGTGCCCAGGACTGAGCACTGACTCCCTAAGACTGATTGGGGGTGATTCAATCCCTCATAGACCTCCTGCTTACACCCCCCACTCCCAAGACTCATGGCCAAGGGCCACACTCTGGAATTGTCCATCATGTCCTCCTTGGGTACCACTCTTGGGGTCTCTCAACTCCCACTCTGTATCCTCTGCCCTTCTTCCCCAAGTCTACCCAGCAGAGAAGGCTCAGAGAGGCAGGAGGGGCTGGAGAAAGAGAAGAAGCAGTGGAAGGGAAATCAGGCAGCTCAGTTGCCAACCAGCCTGGGTGAGACCTCTTATCCCAGGACCACCTGGGAAACTTGATATGTTCATGAGTCTGAATGAGCAAGCTCTGCAGGTACATCAGAGAGGCTGAGTCAACCACGTGGATGCTGTGTTTCAGGGTTTGACTGGAGCCTCCACTTCCAATGGGAGCAGCTCACACCAGAGCAGAAGGCTCGACGTCTGGACCCCACTGAGCCCATTAGGTGAGTCAGGGCAAGGGTGGGGTGGGAAGATTCATGACCACTTGACCCTTCCCTCTGTTATGTGCTATAGGGAAGCAGTCCACAGGAGAGGCTCAAAAATTGGCCAGAAACCAAGAGGACCTTTTGCCAGGCCAGCGCCACCTTTGCCCTTATTTTAGGAGGTTTCTGTCCTTATGGAGATTTCTGTTGGAGGGATGGGGGCTGGTGGAGCCCTGTGCTGAGGACTGGCTCAGCCTTGTTCACATCGGCCATGATGTACTTTTGTGCATGTGTGCTAAGTTGCTTCAGTCGTGTCTGACTCTTTGCAACACTGTGGACCATAGCTTGCCAGACTCCTCTGTCCATGGGATTCTCCAGGAAAGAATACTGGAGTGGGTTACCATGCACTCCTCTGGGGGATCTTCCCAACCCAGGGATCAAAGCTGTGTTTCTTGTGTCTCTTATGAATTCCTAAGGTGGGTTCTTTACCACTAGCGCCACCTGGGAAGCCTTGATGTACTTACACTTCCTGCTAAATGTTGGAGGGTCCCACGTGGTCCCATTTGAGCCTCTGACAAGGGGAAAGAAGGTTCCTTAGCCTCCAGGTCCTGGATGTCAGGATGCAGCCCAGGAGGGTCGTCAGCCATTGCTATGGGTGGAGGCTACTGTCAGGGCGTGGCCACTGCTACGTGCTCACACACATGACTGCTGTGTCCCGTGTGAGAACACCACAGGGGCATCAGCTCTGGGCTGCTTGTGTGGTGCTATAGATGGCTTTGTCCTGATCTACATTCTCACCTCCAGCCCCCACTGTGACCCACAACACAGTGGCCGGATGGCTGCCTGGGGTTCGGGCGCATCTGAGTGCTTGGTCATCCATGTAATGGTCTCAGCATCATGTGTGTGGCCTTGATATTCCTAAGACTGGCGAGCACGCGTGTCCCAGGCCTGTTGGGAACCTCCAAGCCAAAACTTATCTGTCTCCAGTGGAGCCTCAGGAGGCCAGCAAGTGCTTGAGGATGTGGCGAGAAGACCAGGGAACTAGAATTGCTCCTTCTGGGGAATGCAGAGATGTCCTGGGCTCCTTGGGAGCACCTCTGCATCTCAGGGCCTGCATAGAGTAAATGTCTGATCATTCTTGTTGAATTGTGTGTGCGTAAGTTGCTTAGTCATGTCTGACTCTTTGCCACCCCATGGACTGTACCCTGCTAGGCTTCTCTGTCCAGGGAATTCTCCAGACAAGAATACCGGATGGGTTGTCATTCTCTTCTCCAGGGGATCTTTCCAACCCAGGGATCAAACCTGGGTCTTCTATATTGCAGGCGGATTCTTTACCATCTGAGCCACCAGGGAAGCCCTTTCACTGAACTAACTTAAGTCAAATAGAGACCTAAAGGGCTGTGAAGAATGAATGGTGACAGACAGACAGTGGAGATTGGGAGAACCCTGCAGTGGAACCTCTGTCACATGGACCAGCCGGCCCCTCCTCCCTCCTCCAGCCTTCACAATCTGGAGTGAGGCTGAGAGGGAGATGGGAGCTGCGTGGCACACCAGATAGTGCCCTTGTTCCTCAAGGGAGCAGAACCTTCTGATCATCCTGAGGGCCATGCAGCACAGCAGTGCCTCGGTTACTCGCCACACTCCCAGAGTCACCTGATGCAGCAGTAGGCCGAGGCGAGGACAGGGTGGCTCTGGTTTCCCTTCTCTGTCCCAGGGGTGGGGTTCTCAGGGCTGGTTCTCTTCCTGTGGGAATATCTCTGCTCATCAGAGGACAAGTGTTTCCCAGGATTGAGCCAGTTGTCAGAGAACAGTAGGATGTCATGGCATCGGGAGACTGAGCTTCTAAACTGCTCCGTATCAACTGACTGTTTGACATGAAGCTTCCTTCTCTGTCTGGACCTGCTGAATGAGGGGCCTAGTCCCAGGGGCTCGCCCTCCACCCCCACCCCAGATACCCATCCTTGTGCTCATTGGGTTGTTTGACTGGATTCTGCAGCCCTTTCCTTTTCAAGTAGCTTCTTTGGAATCTCTCTCAGCAGTCAAGGAGAGGGGAGGTGGGGAGGGGCCCCCAAGGAGAGAGGATGAAGGTGAAGGCTGCTGCAGTAGAGCGCCACACGCTGCGTGGCTTAAACCATAGAAATGTGCTGTCTTGAGTTCTGGAGACCATAAGTCCAAGTTCGAGGTGTCAGCAGGGTGACTTCCTCCTGAGGGCCGTGCCGGACCCCATCCTGGGCTTGCAGAGGGCCACTTTCTCTCTGTGTCTCCTCACCTCATCTTCTTTCTGTGCATGTCTGTCTCTGCGACTGAGTATCTCCTTTTATAAGGACACCAGGCCTATTGGATTGGGACCAGCCCCATGACCTCATTTTAGCTTTATCACCTCTGTGAAGACCTTTTCTCCAAATAAGGTCACATTCTGAGGTATTGGGGGTTGCGTCTGTGCTAAGTTGCTCCAGTCATGTCCGACTCTTTGCGACCCCACTGACTGTATAGCCCACCAGGTTCCTCTGTCCATGGGATTCTCCAGGCAAGAATACTGGAGTGGGTTGCCATGCCTTCCTCCAGGGGTCCAGGGGGATCTTCCTAACCCAGGGATTGAACCTGCATCTCCTGCATTGGCAGGCGAGTTCTTTACCACTTTCGCTACCTGGGAAGCCCACTGGGGGTTAAGACCCCAACACATTTTCAGGGCATATAATTCAATCTGTAGCAGAGGGGGGAAGGGGTGGGAGGGGATAGAGACCAGTCTCAAGAACCAGATATGCTGTTCACAGTGCTGCCCCAGCCCCTCTTCTGTGCCCGGTCAGTGGCCCACAGTCCCTGCCCTCTGTTGTGGGGCTCCCAGGACAGCCCCGCTGGGCCGGGCCTGTGAGAGAGGCAGGGAAGGCTGGACTTCTGAGCAAATTCAGAAACCCCCCATAGGAGGTATGCAGATGAGCGAATTAGCCTGTCTGCAGGGTCAGTAGATTTACAGTCAATAGGAAAAGTCCCAGAGTGTGTTCCTGTTTGGGGTAAGTGGACCATGTATGGGTCTTTCTGAAGAGGAGCAGAAACGGGAAGAATATGGCCTCAACGTCAGGACCGAAAGGGCAGAAGGACGTGACAGTGGTCCCCCTCCCTTAACTGACCCTCTCTCTTTTCCTTCCACCTGCACAGGACTCCCATCATAGCTGGAGGGCTCTTTGTGATGGACAAATCCTGGTTCGACTACCTGGGGAAATACGACATGGACATGGACATCTGGGGTGGGGAGAACTTCGGTGAGTCGCTGGCTCTGCGTCTTGGGGCCTGGCCAGGGGTCTCCGTGTCCTTGGACCACCTGGGCCTGTGATGAGGGCCAGGGAAATGGGCAGCAGATCACTCCTTTGGGGGAACACAATGTGGGGCATCAGAGGAGTGGCTGTTGGAAGTGGGGAGGAAAGGAGATTGTTTCTCCATGGGGCCACGTGGATGTTGAGGACCAGGGAAACATGCCCAGGGGACCCTTAGGGAGAAGGTGAGATGCAAAAGCCAGAAAGACCAAGGAAGAGTGCCAAGTCTGAGGGCGGGCTGAGGGCAGACCTGAGCTAGGAGTGCTGAACTTGGAAATTTAGAGTTGGAAGGAGACTGGGGATAAAAGTATGAGGAAGATCAAAAGCACCACCACTAACATATGGATCACATCTGTTGGCTGCTCTAGGGGAATAGCCTGGGTTAATGAGGAGGGTCTGAATAGTCATTGGAAGGACTGATGCTGAAGCTGAAGCTCCAGTACTTTGGCCATCTGATGTGAAGAGCCAACACATTGGAAAAGACCCTGATGCTGGGAAAGATTGAGGGTGAGAGAAGGGGGAGACAGAGGATGAGATGGTTGGCATCACTTACTCAATGGACATGAGTTTGAGCAAGCTCCAGGGGATAGTGAAGGACAGGGAAGCCTGACGTGCTGCGGTCCATGGGGTGGCAAAGAGTTGGACAGGACTGAGTGACTGAACAACAAGAACAACTGCGTGACTGCTACAGAAGCTCTGGAGGCAACTTGCCCTTACCTTTTCTTGCAAAGTGAAGGGGATGGAGGGCTGGGTTCCAGGCTCTAGAACTGTGCAAACAGATGGCCAGTTGTGGCCACAGTGGCATAGGGCTGCCATGTATAGATACAGGAGAAAGTAGTCAGAGACCCATTCCGTCTTGCTGGTGACACTGACTGACCCTCCAGTTTCCTCATGTGTTAGAAGTGTAACACACGGATGCTTGGGGGTTGTTGTGGAAATCCATGCAGGTAAGTCTGTAAAAGCTCCAGGCACCATATGGACACAGTCCGTGTTAGTTACCATTCCTTCCCTCCAGCAGGTGAGACCTAAGAGATGACCAGTATGTAAGCTGTACAAGGCAGGGACTTGGTCTGTTTGTTCTTGGCGAGCTCCGTATGGTGTCTTCCGCGAAGGAGGTTTCAGTAACTATTTGATGAATAAACCAGAGGAGAGGAAGAGGAAGAATCTGGGATGTCAGGACCCCTTCCTCCTCTCTGGACACCGGGGACCGTGTTTGGCACAGTCACCCCCTGGGCAGTGGTACGAGCCAAGAGAATGATCCATGGGGCTCGTCCTGGCATTCAGTGGTAATACCATGCATTGTCCTCTGCCATTGTTTTCTCCTGTCCCTGCCTCCAGGCTGCTTTATGGCTTTCTTCTTCAGTCACCAAGAATTATTTCCCGGAAATTTATGGCTGTTGGCCTGACCAACGGCATCTGTTCTCCCAAACCGGGCCGTGTAGAGAAATCCATCAGAAAAATCTGTCTCCTGCTATATGGGGGCCAGATTGGAAACTCCGCAAACAAAGCAGAAAATCCCAGCTCCTACAAACCAAATATCCTGCCTGGGACCCAGTCCTGAGATCCCATGAGGGTCTTTGGAGTGGAGTTTGAGGTGGGATCTCCCTGCACCAGCCCAGGAGAACTTGGACAGGTATGCCCTTTGTGTTCTCAGTGGGGACAAGATCTCTCTCTCTCTCTGAACAGAGCCCATCAGATGTCCTGATGTTCACAGTACCTCTCATGATTCTTTGTGGCGTGCTCTAGCCTTTCTTCCCATTCATGGAATCCTTTCTACAGCTCTTTTGATAGATAGCAGTCATCCAGTGTCCACTCGAATGCTATTGATGATGATGTGTTTGCTGCTTCACAATCTGGCAAGTTCTGTCATTGAGAATGTTTGTGTTGAATTCTTAAAAAGTCTTCTAAGTGAAACCAAAGCCCAGCTTCCATCTGTTGGGCCTTGTTCTGCCCTGTGGACCCTCACAAAATGCGTGTGATCCTTCCTTACCACGGCAGCCCTGTGCAGATGCAGGCAGCATGTTATTTTCAATGATGTCACATTCCGGTCCAACCTACCAGTGCGTCTGTGCTAAGTCGCTTCAGCCGTGTCTGACTGTTTGTGATGCTATGGACTGTAGCCCACCAGACTCTTCTGTCCATGGGAATCTCCAGGCAAGAATACTGGAGTGGATTGCCATGCCCTCCTCCAGGGGATCTTCCCAACCCAGGGATCGAACCCGCATCCCTTATGTCTCCTGCACTGGCGGGCAGCTTCTTTACTACTGGTGCCACCTGGGAAGCCCCAGCCTACCAATACCATCTCTTTATAGCAATGTTGACACACATCTGCTCACATCCATGGTGATCGCTTCTAGTTGGCTTCCTAGTGGTCTGGCATTAACAAGTGCTGATTGGAACAGGAAAGTAGAGAGAGACTTCAGGGGAGGTGTGGGAGAGACATTTTATAATCATCACAAAATGTTTTAAACTACAAAAAAAAGAAAAAACCCTGCAGACAGCTATCACAGGAAATACTGTTTTCTCCAATTCCAACATTCCATTTGTTAGAGCCAGCTCTTAGCACTTTAAAAGTCATTTCTGGACATTTTTTTTTTATAGCATTTTACATGCCAGAAAAAGCAATGCTTTTTTTTTTTTTAAGAAAAATTGAAGTATAGTTCATTTACAATACTGTGTTAGTTTTAGGTATACAGCAAAGTGGTTCAGTTATACATATACCTATATATTCTTTTTCAGATTCTTTTCCATTATAGCTTATTATAAGATATTGAATATAGTTCCCTGTGCTATATGGTAGGTCCTTGTTGGCTATCTATTTCATATATGGTCATGTATAGATATTAATCTCAAATTCTTAATTTATCCTTCCCCCACCCTCCACTTTCCCCTTTGTTTACCATAAGTTTGTTTTCTGTTTGTGAATCAATTTCTATTTTGTAAATAAGTTCATTTGTATAATTTTCTTAGATTCCACATCTATGATATGTGATCATATATTTGTCTTTTTCTGTCTGACATTTCATTTAGTATGTTAATAGGTAGATCCATTCATGCTGCTGCAAATGGCATTATTTCATTCTATTTTTATGGCTTAGTAATATTCCATTATGTGTATATATATCTATATACATATCTGTACACATATATAGATACATATACATATATGTACCACATCTTCTTTATCCATTTATCTATTGATGGCATTTAGGTTGTTTTCATGTCTTGAATATTGTGAATAGTGCTACTGTGAACATTGGAGTGCATAGATCATTTCAACTTAGAGTTTTCATCTTTTCTGGATATATGTCCAGAAGTGGGATTGCTCTATTATTAGTTTTTAAGAAGTCTCCATACTCTTCTCCATAGTGGCTGCACCTACTTACAATCCTACTGGCAGTGTAGGAAGGTTTCCTTTTCTCCACACCTTCTTCAGCATTTATTATTTATAGACTTTTTGATGATAACCTTTCTGACCAGTGTGAGGTGGTACCTCATTGTAGTTTTGATTTGCATTTCTCTAATTGTTAGTGATATTGAGCATCTTTTCATGTGCCTGTTGGCCATCTGTATGCCTTCTTTAGAGAAATGTCAGTTCAGGTCTTCTGCTCCTTTTTTGATTGAGTTTTTTTAATATATCAAGTTATATGAGCTTTTTGTATATTTTGGAAATTAAGCCCTTGTTGATTACATTGTTTGCAAATATTTTCTCCCAGTTCACAGGTTGTGTTTTCATTTTGATTGTGATTTCCTTTGCTGTGGAAAAGCTTATAAGTTTGCTTAGGTTCCATTTGTTTATATTTGCTTTTATTTCTTTTGCCTTGGGAGACTGACCTAAGAAAACATTGGTGCTATTTATAGCAGAGAATGTTTTGCCTATGTTCTCTTCTAGGAGTTTTATGGTGCTATGTCTTATACTTAAGTCCTTAAGCCATTTTGAGTTTATTTTTGTATATGATGTGTTCTAACTTCATTGATCTGCATGCAGCTATCCAGCTTTCCCAACACCACTTACTGAAGAAACTGTCTTTTCTCCATTGTATATTCTTGCCTCCTTTGTTGAGGATTAATTGACCATAGGTGTGTGGGTTTATTTCTGGGCTCTCAGTTCTGTTCCTTTGACTCACATATCTCTTTTTGTGGGGAATAACAGCAGGAAGAGATATCTGTTCTTTCCCAAGACATGAAATTTCTGTGTGTTCCAGATGTGGTTGTTTTTGTTGCATTGATTAGATTTCACAGTACAAAAGCCCATGAGATCACTGGACAAGGCTCTGGCCAGGGTGACTGGGACCATCCTCAGTGGCATGCTGCCTCACCCGCCCATCTCACTTTCATCTTTTGGGAGCGACCTCAGCAGCCACTTGAATGCGAACCCTGCTATGCACTCAAGCAGCTCGACCCTGGTGCCATTATTCCCACAAAGCGTTTCTAAGAGGAACTGAAGAGTGTTGATAATTACATCTGCAGTTCAGCATAGAAGCAGGCTTTTGGGAAATGTGGCTTTTAGCCTTTTTCCCCCCCCAGAAGTTGTTTTGCATTAATATTGGATGTTTAAATTCCAATTTGCATAACACAGGATACATGAAAAATATCTAATACATCTACTCACTTTAGCTTTTGGTCTTTAGAGATGAAAGGAACCTATTGCTCAGTAGAAGTGTGTGTGTGTGTGTGTGTGTGTGTGCGCATATGTGTGTGTGCGTATGCACGTGCATGTGTGTATGTGTGTGTCTCTCTGTATATGTGTATATGTGTGTGTGTGCATGGTGGGAAGAGGTGTACATTTCCAAAGTGGAGGCCTTGGTACATATATGAAGGGAGAATATGGGATTTCTGGATTTAAAATGGAGGCAGGTGGTTTCCAAAGCATAGCAGATACAACAGACAATACTGAAGAAAGAGAGACGAGGTGGGTCCCAGAGAGGAGCCGCCACCACCACCTCCCCCATCCCCAGAATGTAGTCAGGGATGTTAGGCTGTGTCAGGCTTGGAGGGTCACGTGTGTGTCAACATGGGCTGTGGGGTCAGACAGGTCTACGTGTGAATCCTGTGGTCGTCCCTGGCTGTGTGTCCCTGGAAAAGTTACTTTCCCTCACTGAGTTTGCAGATGGCTACTGCATCCTAAGCTAGGACAGCAGCTTGGATTATCTGGGGACGCCCAGTCTAATCAGGTGGGCCGTTTAACGCAGAGAACTTTCTTTGCCTGGAGAGAGAGGAGATGGAGCAGAAGCAGTTGAGAGAGTCACAGCCTGGGAAGGATCGTCCAGGTGTGACGAGGAAGGGACCGCGCGAAAGGAAGGGGGCTCCTGACCTACAGCCAGCGAGGAAGAGAGGACCTCAGTCCCATGACTGTGAACAGCTGGGTTCTGCAAACAAGCTGAGTGAACTGGAGAGCCTCGGAGCCCCCAGACAGGAGCCCAATCCTGCTGATTTGTCCTTGGGAGACCCTCGGTAGAGGGCCCGACCAACCCCTGCCCCCCAGGCTGGTGTGGTAATTTGTTAGGGCAGCAGTGGAAATCATTAAGCTCCCAGGGCCGCCTGCCACCTCTCTGGGCTGCGTGAGCAGGCTTGTCAGAGGAGCGCCCTGTCAGACCCGCAGTGACAGCGGATCCCTCCCGCTTTCTCTTCAGCCTCACCCTTTCCAGGTTCAGGGGCTCAAGAGAAGAGAAGTGGCCTCATCTGAGAAGAGCATCCACGTCTGATGAAGAGTCATCTTTCCCCCCAGGTGGGGCTGCTTGCTAAGCCCCAGGCCCAGGTGCGGTCCCTTAAGACCACCCATTTCCAGAGGCATGGCGGAGAGGTAAAGGGTGTGTGCCATGACATTCGCTGGGCTGCCCGTGGTGACCGAGGTGAGCCTGTGCTTACACCTCAGAAGTCGGGAGCCTGGATGTAGCCCTGACTGTCCCCAGTGATGTGAAGCACAGTTTTGCTCACAGGTTCAAGCCTGTCCTTTGTGGCTCAAAAAGATTGCCTCTGCTCGAGTCTGTGGACTCATTAAAAAACGAAAACAGAGGTTTCTGGCCAAGTGGCCCAAAGAACGTAAAGATTTTTTGAAAGGAAAAATCTTTGTCATTGCATTTGTCTCTGTGGACTTATGAGCGACTGTCCCTTTCTGCCCATCACTGTGCACTCCAATCCCTTGGTCCTCACAAGATTTCACCTTGTCCAGTGGTAAGTGGCTGATGCTGTTAGATAAAAGATATCTGTGTACAGACCGTGTGGTTCCACTTAATACAGGCTTACTGCCTTAAGTAGAGCCGGGTCTAATGCTCCCTTTGCCTTTGTCCAGAAACCAAGCTATCAAAGGAAATTCCAGCCTTGACCTGTATGGCTGAGAAGTGGCAGAGGAGTTGGTGTGATTCTGGGAGAGGGAGCTGTCTCCTCTCGCCTGAACTCCTGTCCACCATCACGGCTTGTCAGGTGGATGTTGGTTCTGGCGAAGGGTTGGGGTTTTATGAGCACTGGTAAAGCTACTGATCGGTTGGTGTGGAGATAGAACAGAAGAGCTGAGAACAGAGGGCAAGGAGGGCAGTTTCTTCCCAAATATTAATCCAAAGTTTAAAGAAAATAAGGTAATAGCACCCCCAATGTGGATGGAATAATTACACATCTCCCTGCCTGGAATTCAGAACGGATTTAGGTCTGCATGACATTTGTCATCGGGGAGTTTATGCAGGTGCTGATTCAGCAAGAACCACCCCCTCCCCCAAACTCCCTACATTGTCTTTTTGCTCCTTCACACGAGAAAGTGATGACTTTGCAGGAGCTGCTGACAAGTAGAGGATCAGGGCTGCACCTCGAGAGACCGCTGCTTTATGCCTCTGTCTATGGCCCCCACTGCCTGGGGCTTTGGGATCACAAGGCTTTCCCAGAGGCTTCAGCATAAACCTGTGAGTCACTGGGCCTGGCTCGCGGTCCTGGGAGGATGCAGCATTATCCTGCAGTCGTGGTGTAGATATGCGTAGGATAACTAGAGGGATGTCCTAGGTCTTAAATACTCCTCATTGTGGTACCCAAACATCCTTACACCGCTCTGAACACTTCAAACTTCCTCACTCAGACTGCCTTGACTCTGGCCACAGTACAGCAAGGCACGCTGCTCAGGTCATCTTGGTTACGACAATCCGGACTCCAAAGCAGAGATACTCTTACTGCATCTCATGCTGCAGGCTCTGGGGGCATCAGTTAACCAGAAGGAGAGCTGAGACAGGCAGCTGTCAGGAGTGGATGAAGGAGTAGATGAGATAGAAATGGGACAGCTGGTTATAGATTGGCCTCTCTTGTTCGTCTGTGAGTGCCCTGAAGTCAGTATCTTTGTGCCTGCAGCGGTATTGGCTGATGGTGGGTATTCACACTGAGGGAGGTGGGATCAGGGCAGGGGCAGGAGTTTTGGACCTAGGGAGATGCACTTTGAGTACTAGCCACCTGCAGTCCCATCAGGACTGCTTCTGCTTTGAAAAATAACATTCACAACCACGAGTGGGCTTGTTGGGACAACTCATAAGTTACTGCCTGAGAGAGGACCCAGCAAAGCCCAGCCCAGGAGTAAATGAAGGGGTCCTTTCCTCCCATGGCTTGTGTCTGCAGAACTGAGACGTTTTCAAGCACAGACACAGGAAAACAAGCAGGGACAATGGTTTTAGAGGTGGAGGAGAGGAGACAGGCTGCAGGGGGCTATGAGAGGAAGCTGATGGGTAGAAGATGTACTGCATCTGAGGGCATCCAGTGTATCTGGACAGAACCACAGGCAGCCATGGGAGTTGGTCCTGGAGGTCAGAGGAGAGCTGGGCTGGCAGAATGGGAATGAGTCCTCAGCATCAAGTGAAGGTTGGGCCAGATGAGGAAGCAGGGACAGCAAGGCTCTCAGACCCAGAGCCTTGGGCTGGAGAATGCCAGGAGCCCAGATAGAAGGTAGAGAAGGACCAGGGTCAGGGGTCAGTACTTTCTGAGATGAGGATCTCTGCATGATGGTGGCAGAGGAGAAGGGGATGGCAATAGAATCAGAGCAAAGCAAAATGGTGGGTGAAGGAAACACAGGGAAACAGGTTTAGTGGGAGCTGGGGGTGTGGAGACTGCACAGGTTGGAGGGATTCATTTTGCAAATGAGGAGGGACATATGTCTCATTTGAATGCATGTAAGGAAGAGACCACAGAAACATATGCATATTTTTGGAAGAAAGCTTGCACAAAATTCACAGGTTATATCCAGTAAGTAAGGCCTCCGTCTCAACTTTTGAGGGTCGTGAGGGTTTTCCTTTCTTGGAGCTAGACTGAACCCTGTTTTGAGATCCTGGAGAGGAGTTGATTGGAGTCCAGTAGATCTTAGCCCTGGGGACTAAATTCACACACATACCATCACAGTTCCCTGCACTGAGCCCTCCCGCCCCTCTGAGCGTCACTACAAGGTGGAGAGCTGGATGTTGGCCATCAGCTAAGCTCACTCATCATCTCCTGCAAACACGAGGTTGGGGCCCACGATTCCACTAGTGCCCCAGCCAAACGCCAGGTTACTATATATCATTGACTTTTGTGGGGAGTCAAAATCTCCAGTGTTAGGTCCACAGATTTCAAGCGCCCCCTGTGGCAGAAGCAGGAAGCTGTGAACCGTCTAGGAGGTTGAAAGTGGGCAGAGGGGTGATGTCATTGGCACCCATGTCTTAAAGAGTCTGGCTTCAGAGGAGTGTTTTGTGTCACTGAGCTTTCCATCACACTTAAGAGTTTTCACATTTACTCTCAAAGTTCCACTTCAGTGATGCCAATAGCAATCCTGTGGTGTACTTTTATGATCTTCATTTGACAGATGAAGAAGCCCAGCCTCAACTAGGTCAAGTAGGTTTCACCAGGGACGGGGCTAGTGGGTTACTGCAGACTCAGGGCCGCTGACCCCAAAGCCTCCAATCTCTCCCCACCATACGTTCTCACCATTGTTTGGCAGCAATCTTGAGAATTCCCTTCCTCACCCTAGTGTCCACATTGCCCCCGCTCTGAGGGAAATCTGAGCAAGCTGGGAATGAGCTCTATCCTGTTGGGGAGAGCACCTGGACAGATAGAGACAGGTATCGAGGAAGCTTGGCCTGCACCTTTCCCAGGGACACAGGGCAGGAGTCAGGAGGGGACAGGGAGAGGGTGAGAGAGCAAGTGAGGATCAGGATGAAGAATTTGTGTCCAAGCACTTGCTTGCAGGGTGGAAAAGAAGGGAGAAATACAGCAGGATGTGGGAGGGACAGAGGCTGAGAGAGAGGACCCCATGGTAAGGAAACCCAGGAAGGTGGGGCCCAAGGTGCAGAGGGGCGGGGCACATCAGATGTGGTGGGCAGTAGTAGGATACCCACATCCTTGGTCCCTGCTCGTGCTTCCAAGGGTAGTCGCCCACCAGCCTGAGTGTTTCCTAAAGCGAATTCAGCTTGACTATAGAAGCATGGCCCAGGCGGGCATTCCAGATGCAAAACTGGCTCTTCCCACTGGTGGCACATCCAGCGGGATGCAGGGGGGCAACTGCACTGGGTGTAGTCAGTAAAGGGGTGCACCCTCTGTAGAAAAGTTAAAAGCAGTAATGAAACGCCCTCACAGCATTCAGCAGTTCGAAACAATGGCAGTGACGGGGTCCTCCCCCACCACCCTGGTATAGCACTGCTTCCTTCTCGGGCAGGACCACTGCTGCAAGCCTGCGGGAAGCAGCTTCGAGGGAGAAGGGCACCGGCCAGCATAGTCTCAGCCCACCTACCTCTGCTGACTCTAACTCATTCCCCTCCCTGAGACCCCTGCTACAGCAGCCAACCGGGGAAAATGGGTTTGTGTGCAAATCCCTACCCAGGCGAGCACCCCAGCAACAGCTTTGAGGCTTCCAGCACTTTCTATGGTTGTTCTCAGCTCTTGGCTATGGCTCAGACTTCCTTCTCTGGGCTATGATTCAGATGCCCTTGTAGGAGATAGAATGGCTTCTCGGCATTGACCCCTTGTCCAGGCGCCTCCTGGGAACTGGTCTTGTTTGTCTCATCCTGGCCACATGGCTTGCCAGCCTGTCAGAGTGGGAAATGCACTAACTGCATGATAACCCCTCATATCTGGACCTTGACCAGCAGAAAATTCTCCCATAGTCTCTAATGGAAAAGTCTTTCTCCTTGGTCCTGGTTCTGACCTTCTAGGGTCATAGGAGCTAGTCTAATCCATCTTCCACCCTGAAACCTTCCATATGCTCAAAAGCAGCTCTCTCATAGTCCCCAGGCTCCTCTGTTCCAGGCCAAAGCATCACACAGAGGTGCCCACCCTGCCGGCCCCTGAGCATGTTCCAAAGGTGCTAGCACAGCCCTCCATTTGTTCTCCTGTGTCCGCCAGTTTCCTTGTTAAGGCAAACCACCCTCCCAGGTGTGAGTTATTAGCATCCTCGTGGTGGGCAGGGAAACCGAGGTAGCAGCCCCGTGGAGCACACAGTCTGGCTGTGTAGTCGGCGCCCTAGGCAGGCTGCTGGCAGCCCTCCCCTCGCCCTGGGACCTGGTGTCTCAGTGCTGCCGTCCTGTGCCGCTCAGTCTAGGAGGCAGAGCAGTGATGGGGCCATCGCTGTCTTGCAGAAATCTCCTTCAGGGTATGGATGTGTGGGGGCAGCCTGGAGATCGTCCCCTGCAGCCGAGTGGGCCATGTCTTCCGGAAGAAGCACCCGTATATTTTCCCAGATGGCAACGCCAACACATATATAAAGTAAGTATGTGTTGTGGGGGTTCGGGTTCCCCGGGGGTGGCAGTGGCCACAGGCTTTTCTGGCGATGGACTGTGGCTGTCCCGGCTTTTCTGGTAGGTTTGGCTGCCTGCGTGTCGTGAATGGACAGGGGCTGCGTGTTATGCTTGCTGGGCCACAGCCTGGGCAAGAGAGGTCAGGCCTGCCCATCCAGGTCCAGGCTGGAGGCCTTGAGGCCGTTCACCACCCTTGACTTCTCCCAGGCTTGGCAAGGCCCTGCCTGTGGCCTTAGAGGCTTCGAGTCACTAGGCAGCATCCTCCTGCAGGGCTCAGGGCTCTGGGTATTTTGTGTTGTTTGGGGCAGGGGGAGGGCAGCCATTTTTGCCCCTGACTTCTAGAAGATCCCCTGCAGGGATCTGCAGGGATCACCTTCAGGCTGGGTCACCAGGGGAAAGGCCCTTGGGGAAGATTCGGGAATGGGGGGGCCCAAGTAGGTACAGCCCAGGTGACTGCTCCAGGGCCTCGCGGGTGCACAGAAACGGCCAGGCTGCCATAGCCCCTGAGGCCCTGGGCTCCTTTCCTGGGGCTCGTCACTTCCTGCCCAGGGACAGGACGGAGATCATGAGATCTCAGTGACCCAGCGATGCCCACTTGCCTGTTCTTGCTTCCTCGCTCCCTCCATACACCCATCTCTTTTTCATGATTTCTTCTCCTTCAACCTTTTTCCTCTCCTTGAAAAATAATTCTGTACCTCCAGCTTCTTCTCCCCTTCTCTCTAATCCTCTTGTCACTTGACAACTTCACGCCCCATTTATTCCTCCTTTGCCCTTTTGTTTTCTCTCATTTGGTCCATCTTGGGGAGGGAGGAACAGAACACCTCTTTGAGTATTTTTCTTCCTCTGCTGTGTTTTCTTCTGGGTTCTCTCATCCTTGGTTACTCACACGTGTGGACAGGTGTGGGTGTGGACAGGTGTAGGGGAGCTGTAGGCTTGACCAGTGAGAAAGCTGACCTCATGCTGGGCAGGTTAGGGTCATGAGAACCCCCTTAGCAGGGACTGAAACAAAGGTAGGGCTGCTTGGGGTCTTGACAGGGAAAGGTGAGCTGGGATGCCTGGTGCAGGAAAGTCAAGGGGCTATGATGTGGAGTGGGGGCCAGCTGGGGAGTGGGGGGCAGAGCCTCGGGCTCTAGAAAGTTCCTTGCATTTGAGACTGGGCCCTGGATGCCACCAGTGGAGTTGAGGGGAAACTTGGGGCAGTGTGGTCTCGGCTGTGTCCAGTGGGCTGATGGTTAGGCCGGTGGAGGGAGCCGGCAAGGAGCTTTCTTCAGTACACCAAGAGCTGGACCGCGTGTGCAAACCTCCTTCAGGTCCACAGGCTTGAAGGGTAGGCCATGCCCTCTTGGTGACACCCCCGAGTCCACGCACTCAGGCCTTGGGACGTGCTGCTCAGGCTTCTGATTGTTTTCCCATGTCTTCTCTTCCTGGTATCCTGGACAACTGAGTGACAACATCCTCCATGTCTGCCTCTTTTTCTGTGACTTTGGGGTCAGACTCACAGCAGATAGCTAATTTTTTTTAAAAAACTTCCGAGTCCTGGCAAACATTGGACCAAGATGGCTTGGTTACTTCATTCTTTACGCCTGCGCCAAGCTAATCACATGGCCTGTGCAAATCTCGTGCGTGACCGGCTTTCCCCTTGGAGAGCCGCGTCCTTTGCTGATGGGGAGAGTTCTAGAACAGGAGCCCATGGACGGCCAGAGTGAGATGGTCAACACTCTCCCCTCTTGTACTGGTACCAAAGGGACACGCCAGATTCTCCTGGCTTTTTTCTCTTTTTCTGAGAGCCATGGGAAGTTCAATTTCTGGTATAATTTCTCTGGCCTGTGCCTTTTGGGAAGAGGGTATGTCATGACTACTGAAATCCTGTGTTTTGGGGGAGAGGCCCCTTTGGAGGTTGGTGGGCTCAGCACCCTGGGGAGAATAAAGTTACTGGACCGTGGTGGCCCCCATGGGGGTGACACTGCTCACTTGTCACACGTGTGTATTTTACCTGGATACGTCCCGAGTCCTCTCAGACAGCCCGTCCCTGACACCCCCTGTCTCCCCAGGAATACCAAGAGGACAGCTGAAGTGTGGATGGATGAATATAAGCAGTATTATTATGCTTCCCGGCCATTCGCCCTGGAGAGGCCCTTTGGCAAGTAAGTGTCGCCCCTGGTTGGTTTGTGCGGACAGCCCAGAGCCCCAGCTCACTGGCTCAAGGCAAGAGGGTCTCCCAGGCCACCAGGCCCCTCCAGAGCCGGAGCTTGGCCTGTTCTTTCCTGTGCCTGCTTGCTCCTGCCTAGTCCTGGGTACAGGGCCCTGGGCCACGCCTGTGGGAGACATTGGCAGCCTGGACCATCCACTCAGTGGGTAGAGCCATGCCCTGTGCAATGGACTGGTGTTTCCAGCTTTTTACAGAAAGGTGGGATGCTGGGCTAAGCAGCCCTGCTCCCTCTAGATTAGAGTTCCCTCCTCCTCCTCCTCAGCTGCTGAACCCTAAATCCTCCTCTTTTTAGGAGGAACAGTACTGTGTAGATCTCTTCTAGAGCAGGGCTCCAGCTTCATGGGGGTGGAAGAGGACAGGGAGAGGAGTTAAGGGCCAGATGCCATTTCATGAGATGCCTCATTAGTCCTCTGCAAACTGAGAAATGGGTATAATCACCCCAGTTTTACAGATGAGGAGCTTGAGGCTTCTACAGTTTCAGGTACTTGCCATGGATCCCACCATTATAGGAGAAGAAGCTCAAATCACACCTGTCTGATCCCCAGACTTTGTGATGTTGCATTCCCCAACCCAGGGCTGGTTTGAGTAGAGAAAAACGGCAGCTTGATTGATGTTATATTCATCTTTTTTGAGAGGGGGCAACTGGTGGCTTTTGTCATCTGATGTCCCTCAGTCATACTAAGGCTGTGGAGCAGATGGCATGTTTGCAGCCTACACTCCATCGATCGAGCCCATCACTCGCAGGTGGATTAAATCACGAGCCTGCCAAAGTGTTTGCATTTCTGAAACTGACAACCCACGCTGGTCTCTGCTTCTCCTCAGAGCCTCCCACAGCGTTTACTGTGAGTCCTCAGCTAACTTCCGGTTCATTGTCCGTGTCCGTCCACCCCTCCTTTCTTCACTGCCTTCCCCTCTGCAGCTTGGGTTCCACTTTCTTGCTTAAGCAGAGTGCTTAAAAGATGTTGTCCTTAAAGCTCTTGCCACGTTGGGCATCTACCCACCCTCCCAGGCCTCTGTCTTGACCTTGGGTGAACCTGACTTTGTGCCTTTTCCTCCCTGTGGGCAGGCTGCTGAACAGCTCTGGAAGTATCAGCCAGTGCTGCTAAGCCTCTGTGGCCATCCGGCGCAGGGAGGCCCTCAGCGGGCCTCTTAATCCTGCCCCCTTGCCTGGCCGGCATTCTCCCTCCATCTCCGTTTGTACCTTTTCCATTTTCCCCAGCTGCAGAGTCTGCCCTGCTTTCATTCACAGCACGTGACACCTCTGTTTTATAGATGAAATAGACAGCACCAGATTCCTGAGCCCGACCACCCTGTACCTGTACTATCCTCCTGTCTCTTTTATCTGGAAGGATAAGGGGTGCCTCCCGCTGTGGCAGGCCAGCCCTCTACCTGTTCCCCAGATACACCCTTCTCTCCTGCATTCATTCATAAATCAGCACTGATCAATTTCCCACTGCCTGGATTCACCTCCTCCTGCCTCTCAGCTTCTAAAACTTTAATGTGCACTCAGGTCTCCTGGGGATCTTGTTACAGTGTGGATGTTGGTTCGGTAGGTGTGAGCCCCAGCTGGTGCTGTGCTGCTGGTCTGAGGACCTCAACTCAAGGAGCAGAATTCCAGGGTGATAGTTTCCAGACTCTCTGCATGTCTCAGTCACCTGAGGAGCTTCAAAAACTGCTGCCTCTATTCCAGCCCCAGAGAGTAGATTGAGTCTGGGCTGTGTCCTGGGCTGTAGAATGTAAAAGACGCACCCTCCCCCAGCTAGGTGACTCTAACCTGCAGACAGTGTGGGAGCCCCTGTTCCAGGGGACTTGGCCCGCCCTGTGCCTTCACGCTCCCTCGTCACCCAACTCTCTTTTCTATTGCATCGTTCCCATTAGTATTTAAATTTATTCTGTATCTTACATATGTTTTAAAAAATTAAAAACAGAAGGAAAGAAAACAAACTATAAGAACTCTCCCTCAATCCAACGTTGCTCATCACCTATACCCTGTCTTCTGCTCCTTCAGAGCCAAGCTTCATGAAAAAGCTGCCCACGTCGCTCTGTGGCTCCCCATTTCCCTTCTTCTGACTGAGCTGAGGCCATGGCCTCCATCCCCTACAATCACTCCCACCTGGCCCAGCCATGGCCCCTTGGGACCCTTACCTTCCTCGATTACTCCATTGATATGAGTCTTCTCCCATCCAAACCCCTTCAGGCACCCCTCTGATCTTGGTTTCTAGAACTGAAGTCTTGGCTCTCATCCTGAGATGCAAGCTGCACCCTCTCTGCCCACTCTGCAGGCTCAGGTTCCTCTGCCCACCCTTGTATGTTGGTCCTCCCCAAGGACCTGTCATAAACCCTTGTCTTACTCCAGGTTTTCCCTGCCAACTCCAGGTTTTCCCTGCCATCAGCCACCTGTGTGCTGCCAATAAGCACGTTTCCATCCCTCTCTTGCATCTCTCTTCTGAGCTCCAGCCCTTAGAGAAGGAAATGGCAACCCAACCAGTATTCTTTTTTTTTAATTTATTTTAGTTGGGGGCTAATTACTTTACAATATTGTAGTAGTTTTTGCCATACATTGACATGAATCAGCCATGGGTCCACACGTGCTCCCCATTCTGAACCCCACCCCACCCCCCTCCCCATCCCATCCCTCTGGGCCATCCCAATGACCCAGCCCTGAGCACCCGTCCCATGCATAGAACATGAAATGGTGTTCTGTTTCACAAATGACAATATACATGTTTCAATGCTATTGTCCCAGAACGTCCCACCCTCACCTTCTCCCTCAGAGTCCATAAGACTGTTCTATGCATCTGTGTCTCTTATTCTGTCTTGCATATAGGGTTACCGTTACCATCTTTCAAATTCCATATATATGCATTAGTATACTGTATTGGTGTTTTTCTTTCTGGCTTACTTCACTCTGTATAATGGGCTCCAGTTTCATCCATCTCAATAGCACCGATTCAAATGTATTTTTTTAATGGCTGAGTAATATTCCATTGTGTATATGTACCACAGCTTCCTTATCCATTCGTCTGCTGATGGACATCTAGGTTGCTTCCATGTCCTGGCTATTGTAAACAGTGCTGCGATGAACATTGGGGTACACGCGTCTCTTTCAATTCTGCCAACCAGTATTCTTGCCTAAAAAAGTCCCATGGAGCCTGGTGGGCTACAGTCCATGAGGTCACAGAATTGGACACAACTGATTAAACACATCCTACACCTCTCCTGAACTCCAGTCCTTATGTCCACATAGCAACTGGACATCTCTGCCTGGATGCCTCCCAGACTCTTCTGACTCAACAAGTTCTAACTGAACTCTTTCTGTTTGCTCCTAAACTTGCTCATGTCTCCATATTCCCCACCTTAGCTCTTCCATGCATCCTGTTGTCAAACCAGAAATCTTGAGTGTCAGCCTTGACTTCTCCCTCCCCATCCTCCCACACCTAAACAATCACGAGGTCCCAGAGATCCTGCCTCACTCATACACTGATCATCTGGATTCTTGCAAATACTGAACATTTAGCCTTTTTCAAATGATGTCATTCCTGTCCTCATGTTGCTTAGCGTCTGGTGAGGAGATGCAGTTAATGCTGTATAAGAAGTTCCAGTATCATGAGGGTGCCCAGTCCAGTCTTTGGGGTGGAAGGAGGCGAGGCTTGAGAAAGCAGGGCTGATTCTGTGTGCTTGCCCAGGAAGAACAGGGTGTATGTGGAAATCAGGTGTACTGGTGGAAGCGTAGAGAGAATGAAACCTGTCCCTTCTCTCCCATCCCACCCTACTTCCCTGCCAGAAAGCATGGTCAGCACCGGGTTTCGACAGTGATCTCCTAACTGCTCTCCCAGCTTTGAGCACCAAACTCATATACCTTCAGTTGCTATTGTTGTTCAGCCGCTCAGTCATGTCCAACTCTTTAAGACCCCACGGACTGTAGCACACCCGGATTCCCTGTTCTTCACTGTCTCCCAGAGTTCACTCAAACTCATGTCTGTTGAGTTGGTGATACCATCCAACCATCTCATCCTGGCATCCCCTTCTCCTCCTGCCCTCAGTCTTTCCCAGCACCAGGGTCTTTTCAGTGAGTCATTTCTTCACATCAGGTGGCCAAAGTATTAGAGCTTCAGCTCTAGCATCAGTCCTTCCAATGAATATTCAGGGATGATTTCCTTTAGGATTGGCTGGTTTGGTCTCCTTGCAGTCCAAGGGACTCGCAAGAGTCTTTTTCAGCACTATAGTTTGAAAACATCAATTCTTTGGCACCATCAGTAGATGCTCTTAAAGTAATAATGCTGCCGCATTGTACTCTGTTTCAAACCCATCCGTGGCAGCCCACTGCCCTGAAAATAAAGGCCAAGCTCCTCCTCGGTGTTTCACAGGACCTTTATGACTGCACGTTCAACTCTCCTAACACTCACCTCCCCTCTCCCCACCCCCCCCCACACATTCTAACCTGCACCACTGCTACCGCCAATAGACCCCTTCCCTCTTCACACGCACTAATCTCTCTTTGCTGTTCCCCTGCCACTACCGGGGGCCCCCACTTTACCCTCTTTCTGGTTTGTCTAGACAATGTTCACTTTCCTTCCAGCTTCCACATCACCCAACCACCACCAACCCAACAAGCAAGGGGCCACCCCTGAGGTGCTCCCACAGGCCCTGCACACCCACCCCACATCCACCCTGGGCTGTGAGCACCTGGTTCATTACCTGTCTCTCTTGCTTGAAAGCTCACCATCAGGGCCCTCTTGGGCACAATGCCTGACACATACTAGGTACTCAGTAAATATGTGATGGCCAAAGCCCAGAACCAGCTAAAAAAAGAGAATTCTCTGAGGCTGGCTTGGCCGGGATGGGGGTAGCAGGTGGGGGAAGTAAGGGTGGTATTTTAAGAGCAGAATCCAAAGGGGGGTTGTGAGTAAGTAGACCCAGAGCCCTGGCAGTGAATTATTAACAACACGCCAAATGTTCTTGTAGCTTTGTTTTTAATGAAAAGTAAAAACACCCCCAAATTCTATTTCCAAGTAAAAGCACAAATCTTTGGTGTCATCACCACTCCACTGTGAGGTATTGCCAAGTGTTTCCATAGCTCTCTCTGGGGCTCCCAAAATCTCCCTCAGTTAATTTCTCCAGCATCCCCCAAAGATTCGTGGGTGCAGAGAGTGGGCACGGGCTGCATGCGGCACCTCCCAGCCTGGACGGAGGGTGCCCCTGGGCCTATGTGGCTGGTACCTGTCTCCAACCAGCTGTGTTTTGTCTCCATGTCTTCCTGCCTCTGCCGCCCCCAGCATCGAGAGCAGACTGAACCTGAGGAAGAACCTGCAATGCCAGAGCTTCAAGTGGTACCTGGAGAATGTCTACCCAGAACTCAGGTATCCGCCCTGTGCTTTGAGCCTTTGCTGGGCCTGCAGAGAGAGACCCTCTGCTAACTTGGTTTGGAGAAGGGACTGCCCATGGCCATCTGTATGAGGGTTTTTAACTAGATTGAGGTCTGAAAAGACCAGTTGGCTCCGCTTATCCCAGAAAACAGAGAGAGAATTTTATTCATTGGTGGCATGAGGGATTGAGGTTGGCTTCTAGCAGTATTTCTCAGCTGCTGGGGTTTGAACTCTAAAGTGTGACCTCAGGATGTAGACTCACTGATTCCAGGCTCCAGACTCCTGAGTCATTCCTTGCTACCTAATTCCTAGTGGCACCTCTCCCATCCTCAGGCTCTGAGTAGTACAAGTCATTGTAACACAGCCAGGACGACGTGCCCCTGCCATTTTCCAGACACTGCCCAACCTCTCCGACAGCTGGTGTTACTGTTAATCCTAAGAACTGTGGATTCTCATCCCTCCTGTGGCCTTCCTCTAGGGTGCCCAAGGACTCTTCCATCCAGAAGGGCAGTATCCGACAGAGGCAGAAGTGCCTGGAGGCTCAGAAGCAGAAAGACCAAGAGATCTCCAACCTAAAGTTAAGCCCCTGTGTCAAGACCGAAGGCAAGGATGCCAAGTCCCAGGTAAAATAACCTGGGACTACTTGAACGGCTGGAGATACTTTAACATATGAATGTGCTTGGCCTCTGCTTCCTGCTTTTGCATGAACCAGGTGTCTAGTTATACCTGGAGCTCTACAGCAGAACAGGAGAAACACAGTGCCCCTCACTCTGGGACTGGGTTTACTCTGCTAGGTTTCCAAATGCATGGGCTTTCTCTTAAAGATGCCTCCCCAGGCAACTTAGCACCTCTAGGAATTAACCATTAAATTAGCAGGAGTTGAACGAGGATGTCCAAGCTGCTGGTGGTAAATGGGGGCTGAATCAGGCAGGGTGGGCGGCAGGGCCACCTCAAAAGTATGAGATGCAAACGGAAAAGCCACTGCCTTCAGGATGAAATGCCTGCTCTGTGAGTCTCCCTGCTGATCTAACCCTGTCTTCCAGGCAGTCACATCAGAGGTGGTGGCCTTCCCCATCCTCCACCATTCTGGTCTCTGGGCAGGTCCCTTGATCATCGCTCTTTTGCCCTCCGCAGGCCTATGGCTCCACCTCTGCTCTCTCCTGCTTCCCCCAGGTCCAGAGGGATCTCGGTTGCCCCATTTCAGAAAGGTTTCCTTGTGCCTTAGCTGATTCATCAACACTCTGTGGGTCAGTGTTCTGCCCTCTGAGGATCGAACTCTTTTAAAAGTCACTGGCACATTCACAGCCTGTCTCAACCTCTGTAATGCTTGGCCTGCTGGATGCATTAGAGCTTGTCCATCTTGTGACTTCCCTCCTGGCTCTGGGGACACTGCATGATCCTGATTGTCCTGCATTTCTGTTCTTTCCACCTCTTGTTTTTACTGCTGGCTCCTCTCTGCAGCTCTCATACCCTTATGGTGAATATTCACCAAGGTTCTCAGTTCATTGTTCTTTTCTCTGTGAGTGGTTTCTTGGAAATTTTATTCATGCTTTCAGCTTTAGTAACCCCCTCTGTTTTATTGATTCACAAATTCAGTGCCTTCACCCATCTGTGAATTCACTCATTCATTTATTCACTCAACAAACATGTACATTCTCTGCTGACTGTGGAGATACACAGATGAAAGGCCACGTTGCAGGCGTCAATGGCCCCTCGAGGGATCTAATGCAGAAAGGAACAAGTCAGCAGCCACTGTGATCTAATCTCTGCCCTGTAGAGAGTTTGGTCCATGATGCTGTAGAAGTGCAGAGCGAGGGTGTCCAACCTCTGCATGAGGGTTGGGAAGTCTTCCCAGAGGACCTGAGCAGGAGTGGTATCCTCAGAGATGAGTAGAAACATGCGGGTCAGGAAGGGGAGAAAGGGCAGACAGGGAAGTCCAGCATGTACCACGCTCTGGCCCTGGGAGGCAGGGTGCCTTTCAAGATGTGGTCAGATGGGTGGAATCTGAGGGAGCTGTGAAGGTGAGGCTGGAGAGGAAGTAAGAGACACATCACAGCTCTTTTTCCAGCTGAAGAGGTTGAGTTTTATCTGCAGGAGTAGGAGCTGTGCAAGCCCAGGAGATGGATGAAGGCTGGTGGGTTTACACTTAGCTGACCCTCCCAGACTCTCCCTCTCAAACACCGGGCGATCGAGCCAGTCCACGGCTGTGACAAACCCCTCTGAAACCCAAGCCAACAGATGGCTCCAAGCACCTATCAGGCTCCCCAGCCATTGCACCATCCCACTAATTCTCTCTGAGTGGTCACCTTTCCCAGGCTCTGGGTTTCCAGTCCTGTCCATCGTCTCCCATGGCTCCTGTTTCTTCTGCATCCCCCATTCCTTCAAGGCCCAGCCCTCCTCCCCTCAGAATAGCTGTTCTTGGCCCAGGCATTCACTTCTTCATGCCAGATCAGCAGCCTTCAGGCTCTATTGACAGCTGGAGCTGGGTCACTCTGTGGTGGGGACCATCCTGTCTGTTGTAGGCTGTTTAGCAGCTCCTCTGGTCCCTGAGCACTGGATATCAGTAGCATCCCCCCCACACACACCAGTCATGGCAATCAAAGCTGTCTTCAGGCTTTACCAAAGGCCCCCGGGGGACAAGACTACTCTGCTTGGGAACCGCCATGTTAGATTATGGCCACTGCCTCAAGTAACATGTGGTCACCAGACCATAGTTCCTCATCCCCAAGCAGCCTTCAATGGCTCCGCAGTGTCTGCCACAAAAACCCACGGCCTCAGCCTGGCACTTGAGACATCACACCTCCAGCCTCCAGATTGCTGAGATTTTTCCAAAAATCATCTCTGCTCCAGCAGGACATGGGAGGGGGCTTCCTGAGTCAGACAGGAAAGGGGGACGGAGACAGAGGTGTCAACTGTGCCTGAAGTGTAGCAGCATGGCTGAGAATGATACCACTTGTCAGTGGCATTTTATAAAATGTGTGAGGAGATAATGCACATCCCTCTCTTCCGACTCTGTGGGTGGGCCCTGCTCATGGGGGATTGCAAACAGCAAGAATGTCATTGTCCTCCTTTCCCTGGAAAAGAAGTTTGCCTTGTCTGTTCGTAGCAGAGTAGGGGTTCTTCTGGTGCTTACTATCTTTGGTTGCATAAGAACTGGCAGCGGGTAGCCACAGGCTCTCTGGGTCTCAGCAAGGAGCCCCCCACCCCTATAACCTGGCCAAGAAAGATGCTGCCAGGCCTTAATTTGACTGGAAGGGAAGGGTCCCTCTTCTTGCTGACATTCTGGTGGAGTGAGGAAGGGGAGAGGAAAGAGCTATCACTGTTAGAAACTACGGCTTATCACGGAAACAGTCTTCAAGTGAGCAAAGAGTTCTTTTCTAGAAGATCTTGCCAAGCTGTCACTCCTCTCTGCTTCAGAGAGAACAGTTGGGTGTGTGTGGCAGCAGTTCGAATTCAGGATATAGAAAGAACACAAGAGTTAGGAAGATGTTCAGTTTTCATCAACAGATGACACCTACTGAGTGTGCGTGCTGCCCTGGGCACTAGGCTGCATGCTGGGGTACAGGGTGGGACTAAGCTAGGTTAGACACAGCTCTCTCCTGGCGGGGCCCACAGCCAACAGCAGGCCTGGGGTGCCTGTCCAAGTATTCTGAAGGTGTTGAACCCATGGAGAGAAATCCACATAGTTATTTCAGCCAGACCGGTCCCCCAAGTGTGTGCCTGGGGGTGCATGCATGTGTTTCTGGGTGTGTGCGTGTTCAAGCCCGTGTGTGCATGGATTGTACACCCTTGTGAGATTGACTTAGGTTACCCTTCTCTTCCTTTCAGTGTCTGCTCCTCCCTCCTGCATAAACTACCTGATCTGTCTTCCTGTTTCCCGACCCCTCCTGCTAATGCACTCACCCTCCTTTCCTCCTCTCCCTTCCCACATCTCTGGCTTCTCCTACCCCTTGGCCTGTTCAGAGATGTCACATTGCCCCTCAGGCCCCAGACTCGTTCACCTTCTCTCCTGCCCCTACCTCTCTGTCTCTGAGAGGCCATGTCAAGGAAGTGATATAAAAACCCAATTAAGTAGGTATTATCCTCCTTTTACGGATAATGAGACTGAGGTCTGGAGAGGTGATTCTAGGTCAGACTCTAGGAAGTGAGGAAGGCAGGATTTGAAAATCTGGTCGCCACAATACATCTGCTGTTGCTGCTGCCGCCACTCAAGTCATAACTGGTTCCGGGGCTCTTTTTTTCTATTGAATCTCAGGAGAAGATGTCCGTCTCTGAGGCCCCTCCTCCAGGTTGTAAATATTAAAACTAGAGATCAGCTCCTCCTTGACAGGAGATAGCCGGCATGAGGTTCTTCCTCTTGGCTAGTTTCCAATGGCAGCCCCTAAGAGAAGGAAACCAAGGTCACACCCCACGTCAGGGACCTGGGAGGGGGCAGACCTGACCTTGATGGGAACTAAGCAAGAATGTGAATGGAGCCCCCTCTCCGCAGACTCCACACCAGACCAGGGGACACACATGGCTCTGCCTTCCAGCCTGGGCCGCCCCCTTTTCTTCCTATCTCACCTCTGTCCCCACTATGAACTTCCAGCCTGCATTTCACCATATGGTCACTCCCCTCCAAACAGTCCCCTTAGTGCCTGGGTGTGGGTACTAGGGACTCAGTCTATCCTCTGGAATAGACCCAGGGAGAGAGATCCATGCAGGTCCTGAATTAGGCTCTGGTCATTTGGGTGATGGGTTCTGGGGTCCTTGACTTGTGAGCAGAGCATGGGGGTCTGGGGCCTTGAACTCTGCTTCCAACTGGCCACTCACTCCCAAGATGGCATGTCCCTGGGCACATGGGTGTCCACGATGTTGAGAGGAGTCCATATGACCATGGCTGTTTTCTGGCTCCAACACTAGCTTACCGCCCTGCTCTACCCCCAACCCCATCCATCCCTCACCCTGCCTTACCTTCCTTTCTTTGCTTGTTTGTCAACCTTGGGAACAAAATAGCTAACCTGAGTGTATATTCAAGATGGTGGTAGCCTGGTACCTTGGGTAGAAAGTGAGAGAAATACACCATCAGTTTGTAAATATGTGAAGCCCCAGGAGCCTCCTGGGTAATAAGTTTCCTGTCAATTTTATTGGATTCCCTAGAAAAATATTTGTGAAGGATAGAAAGAAGACAGATGTACCAATCTAACCATATCCCAATTTAAAGAAATGGGAAAAACATAAAACTTTTCAATGTGCCCTCCTACCTGGAAGCCCAACAGTTCAGGCTACCGGCTTGTGAAGGATTCAGGCAGGCAGCTGGGTGGCCTTGAGATGAAGATCAAAGCCCTTCCCCCTAAACCCACACTCACACTGGCACCTCTCCATGAGTCTACACATGGGACAGGCTGCCAGCAGTCACCTTCCCCACCTGGCACCACCCTTCCTCCCCAGCTATCTCAGCACCACTGCCTCTCAGATGTCTCTCCTGGGAGGTAAAGCAAAGGCAGTTTTCCAAAGGAAGACCTCCAGGGCCGTCTCTCCTGTTGGCATCCTGCACCATCACAACCAACAGGCAGTAACTGAGCTCTTGGTCCGTGGTCAGCACCGTCTGGACATGTCTGTGTATCACCCTCCATGTAAGGGGTTGCTGTTACCTTCATTTCACAGATGAGGAGACTAAGGTGCAGAGTTAAGTAGCTCATCCAGGTTTGGGGGTTAATAAACAGGCAAGCGAGGATCCTTGCCCTGGCAGGATCACTCCAGGGCATGCACACAGTGTGTACTGGGTGTATTCTCACAGCATGGGAGGAAAGGACAGGATGGACTGGAAACGAAGACTCCAGAGTGAGTCTAGTGAAGATCCCAACTAAAGAAGGGGAGCGTGTCCCAGACCCTCCCCTGGTCAGAGGGCCCCAACCTGGGCATGGCTGAGCTGTCCTTGTGGGTGGTGAAGCCCCCCCAGCACAGCCGATCAGTGCATCCGGGGGATCCCGCAGCTATACAGGTGCATCAAGAGGTCAGCTAAACTGAATGTTCACTTGAATCCACCCGTTCATGCCCAACATCTTGTCTGAAGTGGGCTTCCAGGGCATGTCTGATGGACCAGTGTGATGCCCGGTGTGGCCTAAGAGGTTCAAGGCCAGCCCATGGTCCTGGGTGTGCTAGGTTCAGATCCCATCTCACCGAGGGGGTCCCACACTCACAGTCAACCCTGGGCTCTGCTCCTGGAGTTGCCCAGAGCAACCGTTGACCTCAGTTCCCCTCCCATCAAATTGTACCTACCTCCCAGAGTGGCTGTGAGGGTCACGTAGACAATGAAAGTGAAAGATCTAGGACAGGAGCACCACTTGGCATTGACTTAATTGTGGCTGCCTAATCACAGAACGGCCAGCAGGGCTGGCTCCCATCCTCTGTTTCTTCTCCGTTGTTTATTCTTCCCCACATGGGGGACTTTTTGAAATGGAAACTTACCACCAGCAGAACATGAGGTGCACTTCTGCCTAAAGGAAAACACAGCCCCCTAACTTCTGTCAACTTGGGAATGTTTCTCTGTCCTCACCCAACCACTCTTCCTTCCCACGTGTCAGGAAAATATTGTTCACGAGGACTCTGCTCCAGGTGCCAGGCCTGTGGCTGGGTGTTCCACATGCATCTTCTCATTTCACCTGCACAACAATCGCAGGAACCATGTCAGTACCCCCATTTCACAGATGGTGTAAGCAAGGCTTATATACATTGACCAAGGCTACCCAGGTCATATGAGAGTCTTGCCAAAGCAGGGTTCAGACATGGGCCACCTGCCTCCAGAGACCAAGCTCTTAGACTAGGCTAGGGTTTCTCAACCACAGCACTATTCGCATTGGTATTAGATGATTCGTCATTGTAGGGACTGTCTGTGCATCGTAGAATGTTTAACAGCATCCCTGGGCCCACCTACTAGCCAGTAATATCCCCAACCTAGTCATGGTACTCAAAAAATGCCTTCAGACACTGCCCAATGTTTCCTGGGTAGGTAGCTGGGGGCAAAAGCACCTGAGCTGAGAAATACTACCCTAGACTTATTGCTTCTTACCTGCTAGAGGTAACTCTGGACCATTCTAGGGTCAAACCCTGTGCTGAGCCCCTGACTTAGCTTCCTGCCTGCTTCCTTCAGAACTTTGCTCCTTCAGGTATCTCCTCATGAGAACTTCTTTCCTCTCTGCTTCTCCATCCAATGCAGGATGGTGAGCCCCAGGCTGGGCGCCATGGCCAGATGGGCATTTACTAAAGAGAGGTCTGCTCCCCACTGACAGGCACTACCATCTCCACTCACACTGGCAGCTCCAGAGGCTTTCTCTGAGCACGGAAGGCCTGGACCATACCCTTCCCATCATCAGTCCCCATCTTTCAGGGCAGGAGCAAAGTGGTTCAAGGGCCAGGAGGAGATGCTCTCCTCCTCAGCACCTCATCATCTGTCCCGGAGCGGAGCAAGAGGGCCCACACCACCTCCAGGATGGCTTCTGGGGTCTTCCCATGGATACGGCTGTCTGTGTGCACTGGGGTGGGGGCTGGGACTTCTCCAGTCCCCCAGATAGAGCTGTCAGTGCTTGGCGATCAAGGCCAGGCCGGGCTGAGCCACCAGTGCTGCCTTCTTGAATTCATTTCTGCCTCTGAGATTCATTTAATAAGCCCATTCATCATCGGCCATTCTGGGAAGCCAGGCAGGCCACAGAATGGGAATCAGAAACCCTCTCCTCACTTCCTGCCCTGCCTGCTCCTGTGTCGTGATTGCCATTAAGCTCTCTCCTCTCTCCTCTCCTCTGCGCTCCTCTGGGGAAATGCGAGACTGGATTATTCTGATGCCAGTAAAGCACCAGCTAATGGAAAGTCCACGTGGTGTGAGGGCTTCGATCCCTGTCTGACCTCCCTGGCGGGTGGTCAGCTCAGCCCCCAGCCCCTCAGTGTACCATGTGTATTCCTTCCCTAAAGGCATTTGTGGATGGAGGGTGTCTCGGGGCACAAGGACCACCTCTCCCCACCCTCCCGCCTGCCATCCCCAGCATTTCTGGGTTTTGAAGCCCCTGATACTTAAAAAGAAATGCCAAAATGGGTTTCCAGAAATTGTGGTATATGTTAAGTTTTATGTTTAATCCATTAACTTTTTTTAACATAAAAAACACAAAGCCAGTGTATTATAGTGATCATAAGATAATTACAGGGTTTATTTTTAAAATGCTAAATCATGGTTCACTGCAAGCTGTGTGATCGGGTAATAGGACAGAGCGATGAGCCTCATCTTTTTTCCATGTCGCTGTGTGTTTAGCCTCATTTCCAAACAATGTGGGAGTCTAACATTGAGGCCAGTTGTACCGTGGGCCTAGGCAAATGGCCCCCGGGCAGCCCTGCCCACGAACACCGGCCCTTCTCTCCCCTCTCCACTGGCCAAGGGATTGTCTGGGCTCACACCCAGGACCTGTGTCCACTTTCTTCATTACTCTCTCCAAATGTTTCGGACCCTAGAACTCACCGCTGAGCCTGATTCAGGACCTGCGTGGATCTCTCTCCCTGGGTCCATTGCAGAGGATGGACTGTGTCCTTAGTACCCACACCCAGGCCCGAGGGGACCCCTTAGAGGGAAGTGACCATGCAGGGAGGTGCAGGCTGTGAGTTCACGCTGGGGACAAGAGGCAACGTGGGAAGTAAAAGTGGACATCCCAGGCTGGGAGCCAGAGCCACGTAGGTTCCGTGGTCTGTTGTGGGGTCTGCGGAGAGGAGGCCTCCACTCATATTCTTGCTCAGTTCCCATTGATGTCAGGTCTCCCCCCTCCCCACCCCCCAACCTGGGGTGTGACCTAGGTTTCCCTTCTCACAGGGGCCGCTGTTGGAAGCTGGCCAAGAGGAAGAACCTGCTGCCAGCTGTATCCTGTCAAGGAGGAACTGATCTATGGTTTTAATATTTACAACCTGGAGGAGGGACTCTCAGAGACAGACATCTTCTCCAGAGATTAAGTTGAATAAAAGAGCCCTGGAACCAGGCATGATTCCAGCAGCAGTGGCAACAACAGCAGAGATGTTAGGGGGAGTGGGTGCAGGGGCCACGTCCTGTAACTGACTTAGGGTGATCTCTCTGACTTTACCTTCCTCATCTATAAAAGGGGGGGTGATAACAGTACCTACCTAATTGGAGTCGCATGATTAAGTTAACGTGTGTAAAGCTCCCAGAACAGCGCCTGGTACACAGTAAGTGCTCAAGAAATGTGAGTTGGTGTTAGCCGTATCGTCATGGTTCTGGTGTCACCTCCGTGCCTGTGGGTGTCTTCCCCTTTCAGCTTACCCTGGAGGAAGGCAAATGGTACGCATAAGATGGTGATGTTCACAAGGCCAGAGGAGTATTAGGCATTTCCTAATGTTTTTATTATAAAACAGTTTTGAATAGATGTAGAACTCTTTGGAAGAGTATGAAGAACCCCCGTGGACCCATCCTAGGCTTCAGGAATTTTCAGTTCACAGCCAGTCTTTGTTCGTCTCTATGTCCATCCTACTCCTCAGGAGTACTTTCTGGTCTAGGTCTTTTCCTGGCACTGGTGGCCTGCTATGGCAACAGAACATCAGCTGGACAGTGGGGGTGTCATGGAATAGGAGGGGTACAGCGCTTACTGGGATCCTCTCTGCAGCTCCCCTCGGGGCATCCAGTTGACAAATCTTCTCTATCCTGTGATGAAGGCAAAGAACAGATGCTATCCCTGTTTTACAACCTGGGGAAAAACTTCTTGAAGGTTCGAGTTTGATGATGACTGTGCCAGCATTCCTGCCCCTGATCTAAGAGCTGGGCAGTGGCCCGGGCTGCTTCAGCTGTTGTTTGCTCTCTGGTCTGTGGCACTTGGAACTCGTTTCTCACAATGAGCCTCACTGAATGCCCCTTTCCCTCTGCCACCAGCTCTCTGCTCATCCTTCCAGTTCCTCAGATCCTCCAGCTGCAGGAGCCCCAGGGCCGAGCGCTGGGTTCTCCTGGAGCACTGGTGTGCGTGCACCCTCTTGGAACAGTTTTATTTCTTGTGACTTCCTTCTTTCCATCCTGCCCTTCTTCCACCCCTCCGTCAGAACACCTCCTCGTTCCCTTTGTCCCTCTGTCTGCCTGTTGTCAGAGCTCTCATGTTCTCAGGGCACTGATTTGGACGTCTTTTCAAAGAAGAGATGTTCTAAAGACAGCTGCAGGGGATGGGGGAATCCCTGGTCACCTGCCAGGTGGCTGCTTTAAATGTCAAGTGTGGGGAAGAGACACGCATTGAAACAGAGAAACTGGAGGCCGTGACACTTAGCTGGGGTGTTGTTCAGTCTCCTGCCCAAGCCCAGAATTGTTCCTTGCCTCCCAGAGGTGACCTGCCTGCCCCAGGCTGGTCCCCTTCATTGGAGTGGGGGTGAGGACTTCACTGGAGGTGTGACCTGAGAGTCTCTGACTCTTGAGTGGCATTTTCCCAGGTGACCTGTTGACAGTGGGGTCCTCCTAGGACCCCCATCCCAGTGCTTTGTACCAAGCTGTGCTTATTATCACACGTGGGCACAGTAGTATCCCACCAGGGTGGCTTCCAAGCACCCTGATGTGACCCTGCCTGGCCTCTTCTCTCCAGATCTGGGCCTTTACCTACACCCAGCAGATCCTGCAGGAGGAGCTGTGCCTGTCAGTTATCACCTTGTTCCCTGGCGCCCCGGTGGTTCTTGTCCTTTGCAAGAATGGAGATAAAAGACAGGTAAGTACTCAGTGCATCCGCCCTGGGAGGTAGCCGCCTGTGTCGGTCTGAGTCTGTATGCAGGAAAGAGAGAGGCTAGTGAGGAGGGAGAGTTGATAAAGAAGACATCCTTCTGGCTAGGAGAGAGGAGGGGAACTCTGGTACCATCTGTGGTGCCCAGGCAGCCATCAGCTGCCATGTGAAAGCCTGTTGACCGCGTCGGACCTCTGCTTGCACGTGTGTCCTGTACTGCCCAGTCTTCCTCAAACGCCCACCCAGGATCCCATAGCATGCTGGGACAGAGGCTGCAGGGCCACTAGGATAAGCAAGACTCGAACCTCTGCCTTCAGGGGCCTTGCTTGGGCTCTGGCAGGACGTCCCTCAAAGTTCATAGCACTCTGCATGCATGACGTGCCTGTGGGGGCAAAGTTGTTGGCTTCACCCAGTTTCCTGCCAACTGGGTCTTGTTTGGGAATGCCCATTTTTATGGCTCACCAGCTGTGTGACCCTTGGCAGGTTAGTGGACCTCTCTGAGCCTCAGTTCCCTCCTCTGTGCAATGAGGCTGGTGATGTACATCATACAGGGCTGCTGTTTAAAGCAGTTCACTGAGTCATCCATCCATGACACCTGGTCAGCGGTAGTTCCCCTGTACCTGTCCATCCCCTCCCTCCTTGTCATGTGTGGTGAGGTGTGGGATGCAGCCACCCAAGACCCGCTCTCTGCTCGGGCCCTTGTGTGCTGAAGCTCTTTGGAGGAGCAGAGATTCAGGCACAGGGAGCTGCCCTTCCAGCCCTCCTGCCTCACCACCTGCCCCCCTCCCCCTAGCCACTCTCGCCCGCTTCTTCATGACGGTGCGGATCCCGAGTGTGGATCATTTCTTAACTTGCTTCACATTTTCTGACCTAGTGCTTGGAAAGTTATTGCCTTCTAATGAGTTTTCTTAGCAAACATATTGATTTTGCTTTTACTTTTTCTAATCCGATTTTTAAAAAAGCCAGCAACAATACCTGGTAAGGCAATTAGTTGCAGCTTTCTTCCTCCTTGAGACCATGAAGTCAAGTCTCTGGATGACCCTAGCCCTCTGGTGTCAACATTTCTGATTACACTGGAACTCCTGATACTGTTGCTAGGACCCAGGGCCTTAGTCGGAGAATCCCGCTTAATCCTCTCCTCTCTCCGCCTCTCCAGCAATGGACCAAGACTGGCTCCCGCATCGAGCACATGGCGTCCCACCTCTGCCTGGACACAGACATGTTTGGTGACGGCACTGAGACTAGCAGAGAAGTCGTCGTCAATCCATGTGAGTCCTCACTCATGAGCCAGCACTGGGACCTGGTGAGCTCTTGACGAAGCGCTCAGAACTAGCAGGGGCCATGGGGCGGTGCTTCCCTGGGTGAGACGCAGACTGGAAACCAGGCAGCACATGGCCGTATGCTTAGCAGAAGCCCTGAATGGGGAGATGGACGCAGAACTCCCCCCCACCCCACCCCCCAGGATGGGAGCGGTTGTCTCAGGGAGGATGCAGGCAAAGATGCAAGCCAAGAGGAACTCAGAGACAGATCCCCGTGTTCTCAATGCCGTTAAGTTCCAGTCCTGGCCAGGTGTGCCCCGGAATGGTGTCTGGAGACAGAGATCTGATGGAAAGTGTTGATGTTTGTCCCCTGTCTTACAAAAGAGGCCAGAGAAGAACAGCCTGCCTTGTCACTAGGCCAGGACTCCAGTGAAAGATGAAGAGTGGAGGTTGTTTTCAAAACAAATAAAAGAACCTTAGACGTTTTGTCTGTGTGTCTCTTCCTTTGTTTCCACTTACGTTAGCTCGGAGCTAGTTTAAGTTCTCCTTCGAATTGGGGCGTGGGGCTGATGGGGACTCATGGATGAAGAGGAGGACAGGGAGATGGAGACCTACACCACCAACAGGGTGTGCAGCCTTGAAAAGAGATGTAACTTCTCTGATCCTTCATTTCCTAGGACGTCAAGTAGGGGAGTTGCAGCGTTTCCTCCCAGGGGAGGCATAGTCTCTCTCACCCAGGGATGCTGCGTCTATTTAGGAACCCCAGGCTCTGCCTGTGGAGACCCTGCTGCAGTGGATCCAGGGCAGGATCCAGGCTCCTCCCTGGCCGGAATCACTGCCCTAGGCATCTCTGTGGGCCTTTATGACTTTATAGTCTGTGGCCATTGGTTCAGGAGTTTCTTCCGCTAACAAATCCCCAGTGTGGTTTGGGAATTGGTTCTGTGGTCGTCCATTCTTAGTAACTAGAGGTTTAAGAAAAGAACAGACCCATATTGTTTAAAAGTTCCCAGAATATGCCTGTACATTCTCAGCCAAGGTAAGTTCACTGCATGCCAATTAGTAATGGTCTTAGCTGTCTATCGCCAAGTAAAAATGACCCCAAAACTTAGTAGCTTAAAGCAAAGCACATCTCTGATCAGTTTCTATGGGGCACACCCTCACTGGGTCCCCTGCTTCAGGCTGACTTCAAAGGTTGCAATTAAGGGGTTGTAGTGGTTGTTGGTTCCTCACTGTTGGCCCAAAGCTGCCCTCATTTCCCTTCCATATAGGCTCTCCAGCCCAGCAACGGAGCCAAGAAAGCCAGGAAGGCAAGGGTGCCGGCAAGACAGAAGTGACTGCCCTTTCCAGCCTCATTTCACAAGTTACCTTCCATCACTTGTGCCACATTCTGTTTGAGAGAAGCAAGTCATCGGCCCAGCCACACTCAAGGCGAGAGGATTTCACAAGAGAGCTGGTGCCAGGATGTGGGGGTCACTGGGATCTGTTTTAGAATCCATCTCCCATCTTATACACTAAACAGGTGTCCGTCTCCCCTTCATCCAGGCCTTCACCAATGCTGTTCAAGCTCCTCATTATAAAATCTGTTACTGTGGAAAGTGAAGGGCTGAAAGTACACACCCAGCATCTCCCCTGGTGACTGGATTTGTTTATGCTTTGTCTCATATTGCCATGTTTAGTTACAGTTTGGCTCTTTTATGGGGCTGTGTCACTTCCCACTGTGGAAAGGAGATGAGGCCACAGTAAAGACATTTATAGAAGAAGGTGTTCTATTGGCTCCTTAAGCTACAAGTCCATGGGGTTTAAACCATGCTTGCAAAGAAGAAAGAACAGATAGTTTCACCAGCGTCCTCTCCCTTAAGTCAGGGGAGCAGATTCTACACTAGAATAGCTAAGGGAGCTGATGATGTCCTCGTCTGAGTCCTTGTCCCCCTCCATATCTGTGCCTATCTGGGACTTCCCTGGCAGCAGGAAAGCTGACTCGTGCCTTGCTTCCGCTCCAGCACTGGTCCAGACACATCATGCTCTCTGTGAATGTCTTCCTAAATGGTGATTGGAAACATTATTTCTTGTCCAAGATCAAGTGACATTACTTTTTTACTCGCCCTGTGAAGTCACAGTGTAGGCGACCATAGGTCTCTCTCAAACACCCAAGGACATAGGGAAACAGAAATGAAGCCCTCTATCTCAGAGGATTGCCAACATCCATTGGATCATCGAAAAAGCGAGAGTTCCAGAAAAACATCTGCTTTATTGACTATGCCAAAGCCTTTGGCTGTGTAGATCACAAAAACCTGTGGAAAATTCTTCAAGAGGTGGGAATACCAGACCACCTGACCTGCCTCCTGATAAATCTGTATGCAGGTCAATAAGCAACAGTTAGAACTGGACATGGAACAACAGACTGGTTCAAAATCGGGAAAGGAGTACGTCAAGGCTGTATATTGTCACCCTGCTTATTTAACTTCTATGCAGAGTACATCATGAGAAATGCTGGGCTGGATGAAGCACAAGCTGGAATCAAGATTGCTGGGAGAAATATCAATAACCTCAGATATGCAGATGACACCACACTTACGGCAGAAAACGAAGATGAACTAAAGAGCCTCTTGATGAAAGTGAAAGAGGAGAGTGAAAAAGTTGGCTTAAAACTCAACATTCAGTAAACTAAGATCACGGCATCTGGTCCCATCACTTCACGGCAAATAGATGGGGAAACAATGGAAACAGGGACAGACTTTATTTTGGGGGGCTCCAAAATCACTGCAGATGGTGACTGCAGCCATGAAATTAAAAGACGCTTACTCCTTGGAAGAAAAGCTATGACCAACCTAGACAGCATATTAAAAAGCAGAGACATTACTTTGCCGACAAAGGTCCATCTAGTCAAAGCTATGGTTTTTCCAGTAGTCATGTATGGATGTGAGAGTTGGATTATAAAGAAAGCTGAGCACTGAAGAATTGATGCTGTTGAACTGTGGTGTTGGAGAAGACTCTTGAGAGTCCCTTGAACTGCAAAGAGATCCAACCAGTCCATCCTAAAGGAAATCAGTCCTGAATATTCATTGGAAGGACTGATGCTGGAGCTGCAGCTCCAATACTTTGGCCACCTGATGCGAAGAGCTGACTCATTGGAAAAGATCCTGATGCTGGAAAAGATTGAAGGTGGAAGGAGACGGGGATGACAGAGAATGAGATGGTTGGATGGCATCACCGACTCAATGGACATGAGTTTGAGTAAGCTCCAGGAATTGGTGATGGACAGGGAAGCCTGGTGTGCTGCAGTCCATGGGGTCACAAAGAGTCAGACATGACTGAGCGACTGAACTGAACTGAGCAAACATTTTTTTTAAATCTCAGCTGCTTGATGTAGCAGAAAAGCTTAGTCTCGGGGTTACCTTCCTCTTCATAGTGAAAGTCTCCAGGATGATAACAAAGACTCTGTGGAGGATCTGGGGAGTAATCTGCTAATGGAGATACCGAAGGTTCACATTTGAGCTGCAGGGTGTGCATCATAAGGCCTCCTTAATGGAAAGCAGAATTTAAAAACTGATGCAAATAGCTGCTTATAAATAGCTATATCACTCTTACTGTGTAGGGTTATCCAAACAGCCTTTCTTCACTAAGTTGATACTGATGAAGCCAAAGTCCGAGTAATTTGTGATTTAAAAGCAAGAATAGCAGCAGTTCCAAAGCTCCACCAATTCAAGACAAAGCTGATGAAACCCGGATAGGACAGCAACCTGTCCCAGTCTGAGATGGCTGCATCCTGCAGTTATACAGCAGAGCATGTGTGGCCCAGCTTTGCCCCAAGGCCAGGCCTTTGGGTGGGTGCTGAGTTAGAGGCCTCAGTCAACCTGAGTATTGAACTTGAATATCAGATTTCAGGAACTTGGAGAGTTCACTTTGTGGGCCCCTGGTGGTTGTAGGTGAACATTTGTTGAAGATACAAGTGTATGAAAACAAAAGAGACCCCTACTCTTCACATTTTCCAGGCTTGGAAGATTGAGACCTGAAACTGAGATTGAAGAGTCACCACTCTGGAGCAGTCTCATTATGCTGCCAGGTGAGGAGGTGACTGGGTGTGGCAGAAACCCCTCACCAGGGATCACATCTGGCTAATGCAGACAGATGTGAGTAATATGGGCTCCTAAGTAAATGGTGTGGTGTGTGAATTAAATGAAATTCATGCATACATTTTACACATTTATGAACTTGAGAGAAGCAGGGGCTTCAGGCACTCTCTAGTACCTGGATTAGAGTTGGAGGGATGATGGTGTTGAGTAGATGGGCAGAAATGGGAGTTTTTCAGTAGTTCTGGGGTCAGCATAGGTGGCCAAGCTGGGTGCCATATTGAATCTGAGGCTCACTCTCTTGGAAGCTTCTTTTCTTATGTGCTATGTGACTTCTCTGTATGAGCTCATCTCAGCGGGCATCGTTTCCTCTGGGCTGTGGAAGTATACCTCGGGGAAGGGTCAAGTTTGCCTCTGTTGGTTTCCATTGCATTCAAACCAGTTTGTACACTGATTTTTCCTGTTGTGGTTTCCACTGAAAGATGTGGAACCCCACATCTAAGTTTGGCACAAGCTTGGATTTTGATCCTTTGCAGATTATCTTTTCATTACCCCAATTGTTATCCTGCTTCTCTGCCTACTGGTAGGTAGGTGGGGTTTGTTTAGCTCTTCTAAAACTTCCCTGGCGGTTCAGATGGTAAAGAATCTGCCTGCAATGCAGGAGACCTGGCTTCGATCCCTGGGTTGGGAAGATCCCTTGCAGAAGGAAATGGCAACCCACTCCAGCATTCTTGCCTGGGAAATCCCATGGACCCAGGAGCCTGGCAGGCTACAGTCCATGGGGTTGCAAAGAGTCAGACATGACTAAGTGACTAACACTTTTACTTTCTAAAGCACGCACCTAAGTGTAAGGTCTCAACTCTGGCCCCAGCTGCTCATGAAGCTTCGTATGTGCCTCCACTTGGGTGTTGAAACTGCAGCCCTGGTTATAATAGATATCTGGTTTCAATTCCCTTTTAACTCTCATTCACCATGCTGACTTTGAATTCCCACTCATTTTCAGAATCTGGAATTTCTCCTTTCTTCCTCTCAAATGCAGCTGTGATTTCAAATTGTTTTATTGTATTTTACCCAATATTTATATGTGTTTGTAGCAGGGAGCTTCCTGTGTCAGCTCAGACCAAAATTCCTTAGTGCTGTAATTAGCCGTCAACACTGTCTTTCCCACTGGCTCTGGGACCATATCTTAGTGTAGACACTCCATAAATTTCTGTGAGTGAGTGAAAGAATAAGCCAGTGATTCTTTAGTACCACTTCCTAATTACCTCCTGGCTATAGCTACCAGACATTAGAGTTTTAAAAAGACAGCAAAGGCAGAAACAGAGGACTGAGAAGACAAATTTATAACAATGAAATCTTGTTATAATACACATAGATTTAGGGATCGTGCATATTTTACTTCATAATGACAGAGCTTAATACTGAAAGTCTTAACTGGAAAGAACTATCAGTAATGGAAATCTTTAATACTGCAGTGGAGCCTGGCATGAGAGACTCTGTTCTCATAAACTCTGGGGGATGGTGGTGGGAGGGTAAGCGGGGTGCACTTGCGTCTCCCCTGCAAGCACCTCAGGTATATTCACCTGGCATCTGGTAACCTGGGTCCCGCTGGCCTTCAAGAAGAGGCTCACCTTTTACCTGCACTCCACCCTAGTCTACCTGCATGGGAGATAAGCCTCCTCCCTTTCCCCACACCCTACATTGCTCCTGGAGACAGTGCCCTGACCTATCCGTTCCCTTGGCACATGATGGCACCTGGGCAGCGTCTGGCACACAGAGGAGCACAGCGAAGTATCGCATGAGAGGTCTGGCAGCCTCGCACACGTGGTGGCCTCTGGGACGTCCCCCGCAGTGGGCGAGAGCCTCCACCCCCGAGCACACAGCCAACCTCATGAGCTCCCCGGTGCTCTAAGGTCTCAGGCAGCCCAGCTCAGATTATCAAAATCCCCAGTTCCGAGCGCTTTTCCAATTGCCATGGAGCCAGCTAATTTAATGAAGCCGTCACAGAGCAAACCTCAGGGCTTATTGGAAAAGGACTCGAGCACGACATTATTTCACAGCAGTAGATTGCATCATTTTCATTTCACAGCTTTCCAATGGGAAATAATAAAACAAAATTACAAACATAATGAAGAAAGAAAGGAGAAAGGAAAAAAAAAAAAAACCTTGGGTGAGAGCTGCATCCTTTGTGCTATGAAAGGGCTGGCTACCTTATTCATTGGAGGCAGTAGATAGTACCTGGCTTCGCTCACAGGAAGGAGTGCAGCCCAGGATGTTCCACCTGCTGCTGAAGATAACAGGCTGCAATAAGTCACTGCCCAGTGCAGCGAGGAGCCCGGAGCACCCCTGCAAAAGGCTCGCTTGATGGCCTGAGAAATTCCAGCCTCCAAGAGCACAGCCCTCCCAGGCCAGCCACAGTGCTGGGATGAAGGGCTGCTTCTGGTGATGGCCAGGCAAGGTGTTGAGGCGTCAGCATGCCCGGCACCTCCCAGCCCTCTGGAAGAGTAAGTGGCAGCACCAACGGGGCTTCATTCATCCCCAGTATGAAGGAAAGACTAGGTCCCTTCGCCCTGTGAGCTGAAAGCCAGGGGCTAAACAGGCATCGCTGGAGAGACCAAGCTCTTGCCAAAGCTGTTCTCGTTTACCACACTTGAGACGTGAGAGTAGGGGAGGCAGCTGGCTCAGCTGGGCCTTTTTTCCATCCTGCAGACCTGTCCCCACAGCCAAGAGACTGAATGCCATCCATCCAGAGCCAAGTTCCTGCCTTGCCTTGTACTTTTCAGTTATTTTCATAACTTTCTCCTCAGCTAGTGGAGGGGTTTGAGGTCCCCCTCTTTCCCCCAGGACTCGCCGCCTCCCCTTGCTTCTCCTGCCCCTCGTCTTGGTTGACCCCTCCTTGTGCCTTGACCCTCCTCTCTTCTCGCCCCTACAATGAAGACTTCACCTCTGCCACCCCCTCCCCATTCACTGAATAGTGTCCCCGTTTCTCCTACCCTGACATAAAGAAAAAAGTCTTCCCTTGAGCCTGGTCTCCCCTTTCTCTTTTTCAAGCATGCTCCTCTAAAACGCAGTAGCTGGTACCACGGACTTGGGTTCAGATCCTGGTTCTTCCAGTTCCCAGCTGTGTGACTAGGTGCAAATGACTTAACTTCTCTGAATTCAATTTTCTCCTGTCTACATGGGGCTAATAGTTGTGTCTATCATACATGTTTATTGTGAGATTAAATGAAGTGACTCGTGTGATGCTCTCAGCACAGTGTCAGGCATGTGTTATATCGAAAGGTGTTGGTCATCGTCATAGGCCTAATTGTGAGAACCAGTTTCCAGAGCAGGGCCTGGGAGTGGGGAGGGCTGACCCTCAATCCTCGAGAGGTCACTTAGAAGTCGAACTGGGGCCTGAGACCCGCTATGGGGTTGTCAGGAGAACCCTTTGACAACCTTGCTCTTTGGTTCTGAATTGGTGATGGGCCAGGAGGGGAGGAAGCCGAGAAGAGCGGCCAGGACAGTGAGGGAATGGCAGTCCCCCCGCCGCTTCCCCCACCCTCGCTGGTCTCGGCCCTTCGTTGCCTGCAGTTCACCATTTGTCTTTCCTGGTGCTGCCTCACCCTGTGTGTTCACTGTTCACGCATGCACACTGACAACTTGTCACCCGTGTGCTAGGCCCCATGTGTGCCATGGCTTCCGTGGGAGGCCAGGTTGTGCACAGCGCCTGTAGTGTCACAGACAAGGACGGGGGACAGGCATGTGAGTCAGACCTGGCAAAGAAGTCCAGCCTGGCCCCACACCCCCTGAAGCCCCCTCCACCCTCACGGGGTGGTCATGCCACACCCCCAACACCCAGGAATGTCTCCAGCTTGGCTTCCAACCCTCTGTTTGAATCTTCATTCTAACCTAAGAGTTCAGCTCTCATGCCTGAACTCTGCCCCTGTTCCCTTGTCAGCCTGGCCCTGGCATGCCCTTCGGTTTTAGTGTCAGCCCAGATGCTGTTGGACACTATGTCCTGTGTGGCTGCCAGCGCTCAGTCCCCCTGGGCTTCTGCCTGCCTTCCGGTGGGGTCCCCTGCTCCGGGAGTGGGGTCTGATCTATTTCACCACACCGGCTTCATGGGACACTCAGTTCTGAGCAAGGGGGTAGGATGTTAAGGGCCCAAAGCAATTCAGACAATGTCGCATCTGAAAAAAGGTTCCAGTAAAGAGCTATGAGGTTCAAAGGAAGAAAAGAGCCCATGTGATATGAACTTGAAATATACCTGAGACTTCAAAATGGTGGACCCGGGGACGTGTGCTGGGTGGTAAGAACAGCCTGAACAAAGCGCAGAAGCAGGAAAGGATGGGCCTTTTCCAGAGAATATGGAGCAGGTCAGCTGCTGGTATAGAAGACGTGGAAGAGAGCAGAGAGCCGGGGGAGGTGGACGTCAGTTAAGGCCAGAGAGGGGGCTTCCAATGCCAGGCAGAAGATGCTAAACTTAACTGGGTAAGTACTTGTGAGCTACTGAAGGTGCTGGAGCAAGGAAGTGACATTGGCCAGGGTGGAAGAGGAGGAAGCCGGATGGCAGAGCTGGGGGTAAGATGGTTTGGGGATGAGATTCTGTGAAGAGGGGCCTAATGGAGATTCCAGAAGTAGCCTAGAGAGAGGATGAGGCCTGAGCTATGTCACTATCAGCCAGAGAGGAAAACAGACAACAGTTATGGGAGATTCTAGCAGTGGACGTGGGAGGGGAGGAGAAGGAGGAAGAGGAGATGGAGCAAGGCGGGAGAAGGGCCTTCATGTCAGATGGATTCTGCTCTGCCTGCTGAGCAAGTGCCTTCGTGGGCCCACGTTTAATTGAGTATTGGATAACCAGGCTTAATTATTTAATTATAAAACATTGCAGATACAAAAGAAGACTGGTAGCATAGCAACTGCTTACACAGTGATTCCTCTGTGCTTGGCATTGTTCTAAGAGCTTTAAAGAATTTAACTTAGTTAATCCTCCTGATAATAGTAGTGATATAATATAATAACAGCTATTACTATCTCCGTCTTTCAAGCGAGTGACTTGAGAGCCAAGAAGGTTAATAAGCAGTGGAAGTGAGATTCAAGTCCAAGAAGTACACTCCAGGGTTTTGGGTTTCCAACCACAGGACTAGGCTGCTTCTCACTAGAGGGACAGAATAGCAGACATGCCTGTCCTCATCAGAAAGAACGGGCTACAAATGCAGGGAAGTCCCTCGTGCACAACTCCCTAGTGGGCTCACTTTTTTTCAACTAAGTAGTTCTACATCTTTAACACCTGGTGAGTAACGTTGACCTTCGGATTCATGCATCCATCGGTCATCCTCTGTGAGGGAGGGTGGGTGAAGGGAATTAGTGTTAAGGGAGTTATAATTATTTTTATTTATTTATTTGACTACCCTGGATCTGAGTTACAGCATGCAGGATTTTTTATCTTTGTTGTGGCGTGTGGGATCTAGCTCCCCAACCAAGGATCAAACCTGGGCCCCCTGAACTGAGAGCACAGAGTCTTAGCTACTGACTACCAGGGAAGTCCCTAAGAAGCTATAGTTATGTGCCAACTATATGCTTTGGGCTCTGCAGTCACTATTTTGTGGAATGCTGACAGCATCCCATGAGGTAGGTTATCCTTCGATTTTACAGATGGGGAACTTGAGTCTCAGAAATGAAATAACCAGTCAAGGTTGCCAAACTGTTATGTGGCAGAGCTGTCTGCCTCTTCTCAGTGACCATGCTGCCTTCAAAGCACAGTGATTCAGCCCCCGAATGCATATGATAATCACTCAGTTCAGTTCAGTTCAGTCGCTCAGTCATGTCCGGCTCTTTGCAAGCCCATGAACTGCAGCATGCCAGGCCTCCCTGTCTATCACCAACTCCCTGAGTCCACCCAAACCCATGTCCATCAAGTGGCTGATGCCATCCAGCCATCTTATCCTCTGTTGTCCCCCTTCTCCTCCTCCCCTCAATCTTTCCCAGCATCAGGGTTTTTTCCCAATGAGTCAGCTCTTCGCATCAGGTGGCCAAAGTATTGGAGTTTCAGCTTCAACATCAGTCCTTCCAATGACCATCCAGGACTGATCTCCTTTAGGATGGACTGGTTGGATCTCCCTGCAGTCCAAGGGACTCTCAAGAGTCTTCTCCAACACCACAGTTCAAAAGCATCAATTCTTCGGCGCTCAGCTTTCTTCACCGTCCAACTCTCACATCCATACATGACTACTGGAAAAACCGTAGCCTTGACTAGATGGACCTTTGTTGGCAAAGTAATGTCTCTGCTTTTTAATATGCTGTCTAGGTTGGTCATAGCTTTTCGTCCAAGGAGTAAGCATCTTTTAATTTGTGGCTGCAGTCACCATCTGCAGTGATTTTGGAGCCCAGAAAAATAAAGTCAGCCACTGTTTCCCCATCTATCTGCCATGAAGTGATGGGACCAGATGCCATGATCTTAGTTTTCTGAATGTTGAGCTTTAAGCCAACTTTTTCACTCACCACTTTCACTTTCATAATCACTAAGCAATAAATATTTACTGGGCACCTGTCATAAGACAGGTGCTATGCCAGGAGCTGGCCACTGACCTTGCCCTCAAGGACAACAAGTGAAGGACAGAACAGAGTTTTATTTCAGAGAGAGTGGAGGATGCAGGGGTAGAGAGTAGGGGGGAGGGTCAGGAAGGGTATACGACTCAGTGTGACCATGGCTGTAAGAGATCCCTTGAAGGCAAGGAGCACAGAGGAAGGAATGGGAAGGCTTGGCAGAGGCTGGGATGGCTGAGTTGTGAGGCCAATGGGACTAGAGGAAGATAAGGTGGGATTACAGACCCAGGAACCCAAGTTTGCATCTCCGCACTGTCTCGGAGCCCCTGGCTCAGCCCTAGCAGTCATGGAAGGGGGGGCATTATCCTTATGAACTTCATTGAGAAGTTGGAAGACAACATGGGATGGAAGGAAGGCTGAGGCATCTCCTAGGAACCCCTTTCTGGGCCCTTCAGCAGGAAGGACTCGGGGAGACTAGGTATCCCCTCTGCATCCCCATGATACCTTTTGTCCCCATAGAAGGCTCTGTGTCTCCAGGCCCTGCTGTGGGAACAGCACCCTCGGCACAGCTGATGCAGCACTTACTCCGTGGCCTGCACGGGTACCTGGCCCCTCACCCTCATTTGTTTGGATGCTCCTCTCAGGGTATGTATTCAATTGAACCACCTGCATGGACCAAACTAGACCTTCCAGGTGAAGCTGCTCCCCGGTTTAGTCCCATATCCCACCAGCCAGGGCAGCATCATAGACATGTTTCTGTCCAGAACTGGCCCTTGCAACATCAGCAGCACCGACAGGCTGTAGCTGGATCATGAGGCAGAAGAAAACCTCTGAGGGATAGTCAGGGGCCTCTGCCCTGAGGCCCTGGGGACTGACAATACAGACTCAGCAGGGGCTTTGGAACACTCGGAACTGCCTCGAGGAGCTCCAAGGTCTTCGAGGACCATTCAGCCACCTTGAGCAGGACTGGCCCTTCTAGAATGGCAGGGCAGTGGGCCAAGAGCTCAGAGGGGTGACCACTGACCTCCCTCCCCCATGCAAGTGGCTTTGGGACATCCAGACTGACTCAGCTTCAGGGTAATGGCTGACTGTGAAGTGATACCTGGGAAGGGTGTAGGAAGACCAAGGTTGGCACCAGCAGTCGTGTTCCAACCACAGGACATAGTTCAGATTCTAGAACCAGAAGCTCCCATTTGGAAGTATCGGCTGGGAATTGGTGAGGCCGAACCTGAATTCTCCAGTATGAAACAAAGTCACTCCTGGGGAAACAGGTGCAATTACTGGTACCTCTTCTCTACCCAGCCTAATCACAACAGCCCAACTGCATTGCCTTGGATTGTGTATTCTCATGGCAGAAGGAAAGAAAAATCTAGCACAGTGAGCACAAAAGAACTTTGAAAGAGCATTTCTAATCCAACTCCAGCTTCTTGGCAGGCCTGTCCCCAAATCATAGCAGCCATTTGCTTCTATTTTTAAATGCCTTCAGAAATCACTCTTAATTTGCTCAAATCAAATCAATACTCAGTGGTGCCTACTTTGTGCAAGAAGTCAGGGTTTACTGAGGCTAGTGTGAAGTGAAATGCCCTTCCCCACCTGTAATCAGGCTTCCCAGGTGGCGCTAGTGGTAAAGAACCCACCAGCCAGTGCAGGAGACATGAGACACAGGTTTGATCCCTGGGTCGGGAAGATCCCCTGGAGGAGAGCATGGCAACCCACTGCAGTATTCTTGCCTGGAGAATCCCCATGGACAGGGTAGCCTGAGGGGCTATGGTCCATAGGGTCGCACAGACTGGACACAACTGAAGTGACTTAGCACTTACGTAGGCACGCCTGTAACCACCTTGTGAGGAGGGTGGCGTTTGCCTCTGTTTGCAGAGCAGGAAACTATGTTTCAGAGCAGTGCAGTACCTTCTCCAAGGACACACAGCAAGTAAGGAGGGTGGGGGTGGACAGGCAAGGCTGGACCCACCTCTTTCAACTCCAGATCCCAGGCCCCTGTTCTCTTTCCTTTTTTTTCAAGAAAATCTGACTTTAAAATCTAATCAAGAAAAATATGAAACTGATATTATATATGGGCTTCCCTTGTGACTCAGCTGGTAAAGAATCTGCCTGCAATTCAGGAGACCTGGGTTCGATCCCTGGGTTGGGAAGATCCCCTGGAAAAGGGAAAGGTTACCCATCCCAGTATTCTGCCCTGGAGAATTCCATGGCCTGTACAGTCCATAGGGTCGCAAAGAGTTGGACACAACATGATATTGTATATAGTATCACTAAGGAGTTAAAAATATAGCATATTTTAAAAGTTGTCTTTTTTGTTCATGATGAGGAAAGCTGAGATGTGATGACCAGTTTGGCTGAAAAAAGATCCAGCCCACTGAAAGGCTGGGCCAGCTGTCTATGTCATTTTGTAAAACTCAAATTTATATTTGTTAATTAATTTTTATCAAAGTAATACTTCAAGTAATGTTTACATACAGAAACCCCCCATTCTACACACACTCCCATCCCTCACATTTCCATGGCTTCCCCCTGGCAATTACCTCTGTCATTTGAAATTATCCTGCTACTTCTTGAAATACCAGTTTTAGACGTTATCTGTTGACTTTGGGCCATGGTAGATAAGGATTTCATTTTTCCACACCACTGCCCACATTTCTCTCCTTTTATCCCTGTGACATATTTTATAAAATAATTTTTGGCAAAGATCAATAATCAGCCCTGACACACTGAGCCAAGTGGTGAATTGCAACCAAACTCCTTTCTCATACAAACTCTCGTTTGCCTAGACTTAATAATTGCCTCATTTGTTGTCAGTTTACCTGGTTTCCTGTGAATCTTTCACCCTTTCCTCAACTTTTTCTATATGTCATAATAATACTTTCCATAATTTCAAACAAATCCTCATTTCCTTGTTTTCTTTTGCTTTGTTTTCCTTAAGAGTCTTCACTTAGAAGCCCTCTGTTCAAATGTTCCAACATTGATTTCATTGCATGCTGCTTAGCAGACATGCTGGGAACCTTTTTCTCCAGCCTCTAATTTTGGTTCCCCTCTTTCCTGAGTCATATATCTTCTTATTTCTTACTTTTCTCCATTTTATTTTTTTTTTACTGGACAGCATCATAGAGTATATTCCTAAGAATGGGTGCATTGTATTTTTTTATTTTGAATTTGTACAGGCATACTTTTTTAGTTGTAAGAAGTCTTTACTTCACAATTGTTTTTTACTTTGGTTTTGTATGCAAACCTAAGATGGAAGTTATTTCCCTTCTGAATTTTGAGGGCATCACTGTCCAGAACTGTGAAGGGTCAAGTTTTACACTCATTGGAAGGTAGCAGCTGGCTGTCCGTTTCACCAGGACAGCATATTACTCACAGCAGTGGGAGAAGCCAGAATATCAGCAATTTTTGCACCTATTCTCCTAACCCCAGTTCTCATAGAGGGCACAAAGAGGACCGAAAGACACCTGCATACACAGGCAATGGTTGTGTTACAAGACAGGAGCCCTGAGCTTAGGGAATCCAAATATTTTATAATGGATGTGCCTCCCTTTTGCTCTGGACAGAAACACTATATTTTCCAAAGCTGTTCACTCTTCAAATATGCTTGGAAAGGTAGTGCATCCAAAACAGAGGGCAGCTGGGCCTCTCTCATCAGACACTCGGAAAGGCTAAAGACACATGGCAAAGTGTCTTCTTGCCTCCTAGCTTCCCCCACTGCTCCTGAGCATCCACTGACATCCACGCAGCCATTGTCTGTAGTTTGTTTCACCCTTGAAAGCCCTTGGATCATCTCTAAAATTTCAAACATCAGCTTGGAGACTGTTATATCCTATGTTTCTAGAGATTTCTCTATACTATCCCTTTGATTATTAGATGGTCTCCTTCTCCTTTGTACCCCCACATGGAATTCTCTATTTTTCTTTGGATTTATTTGCCTTGTCATTGAGGTTGGAGGATTTTCAAGTTTCCAATGGTCTATACATGTAACAGTATATTTAAGAACGAGAGACTGAAACACCTGGTAATTCTATCTATGGCCAGGGCATGCCACCTGCTGGGCTGAACCACAGGGTAATCAAGGGTGATTTGGCCTTTTCATTGGGGGGCGGGGTTCCCAGTTGTCAAAATCAGTAGGTGTTTGCTCTTGGCTCTTGATAGTTTCTCTAGAAAATAGTCTATTGGTTTCCTACCTGGGAGATTTATGTGAGGCTTGGCTTTCTGGAAGTAAGGCAAGGGAATAGAGCTGCCACATTTCAGAGAGCATGTTTATGAAGGAGAAGAAATAAATACGTTTGGTTAACCAATGCACTTTGACCCTATTGTCCTCACGGTGGTCCTGCCCTCATCCCCAGCCTCTGAGGGGCCAGGCCTTAGCTTAGAGCCTGAGACTCCTCTTCTCACATGGAGGAAATTATAATGCCTGGAAATGGATCCAACCAACAGGATATACGATTCAGTGCTTCCTGATTCATACTGTGCTCTCATACAAGCATTGTCATTCTTTATGGGTCTGTTTGAAGGGGGCTGTCTGATGTACTGTCCTGAGGAGAGGACCTGGGATTCCGGTGGTGGTATTCCTCATAGAGCTTTCTTCAGGAAATGACTGTTTTCCTTTTTCTCTTTATGTAAATTTACCCTGGTTTCTTGGAACCCTTCTGTTTTTAAAATTTTCTTCACTAAGTATTTGTAAGCTCATCACGCTCACTTTCTGAGCATCTGGTCCACATGCCTTGAAGTCCTCCTGCCTCTTGGTAAACCTTCATCAAGAGTTTGAGTTTCAAGGTCATTGCTGTGAGGAGGGCTTATTTAGCCATCACCGTGTAAGCTCACGCACTCACAGAGCAGGAGGGCCCATCGTCTCTTCTGACAGTGTGTCTGATTTACTGCATCGGAATCTCCCTGGCTCTGGAGTCTGAAAATCTGTATTTTGAGAAAACCCTCAAAGTGATTCTGGGGCCCTCCCTAGTTGACGGGGTCTGCACACCCTTGCCCTATGCGAGGAATGCCTGAATTTGGAGCTGTGAGCTCCTGGGCCACATGTCCCTAAGTCAAACTGCCTGCCCACTCCAACCTCTACCAACCCACTGCCCTGGCTGGCCAGGGCCTAAACCCCAGACCTTAAACTCTGCATTCCCCCTCAGCTATGGTCCTCCCACCTGGCTGTTCTCCATCCTCACACTGGCCTCCTGGACTCAGGAGAGCTGATTTGCCCTTTCCAGAACTCATTTCCTCCCTTCTCTGTCATCCACCACCACCTGTACACCCAAGTCCAATATCTTGCTCACTCTGCCCTGGCCCACCTGGATCTACCTGAGCTCTGGGTCCTGTAACTAGAAAGGATGCTACTGGGTATTATGCCATTTGGTCTAAAGAACACTGCAGACAAAGAGCACTGAAGAGGAAGTGATGACCTTAGGCTGGCATCTCAGGGAGGTACCACACTGAAATGGGATTTCAGCTGGACCTTTAGTGGAAGAATATTTTTGCATATTCATAGAGGAGGGTGAAGTCAAGTCTAGGAAATTCTTGTCAAATGCCTCCTGCTATTACAAGTACTACTACTACCACTATTCCTGCTGATGATCATATATATTATCCATGAGTCTCTACGATAAGCTCTGCATATGTGTGTATGTGTATACGTGTGTATCATTCATATATATTATTTGAGACTTTTGACAACCCTACAAGGGAGGTGTGGTTGTCCCTAGTTTATTTTTTTATATTTTATGTTTTCATTTATTTATTTATTCGGCTGGGCTGTGCTGGGTCTTGGTTGCGGCATGTGGGATTTAGCTTCCCAACCAGAGATCGAATCTGACCCCTCTGCATTGGGAACATGGAGTCTTAGCCCCTGGACCACCAGGGAAGACCCCATCCCAATTTTAGAAATGTAGGAAATGAGGCACAGAGGAGAATTGTTCTTCCAGACCTCAAGAATACCAAGTGCTAAGAGGAAGACTGGCAGCCCAGTCTGCCGACTGATTTCTTTTCTCCTTGCAGTTTGCTCCTGCTGCTTCCCTGTAATTAAAGAAAGCAGCTCTCCCCTCTGGGAGCAGCAGCCTCCTCTCCGTCTTCCCAGGGACACATTTGCAAATAAAACTCAAATCAAGTCACACTGTGTCTCCCCCTGCCCGCCACCCCCCAGCATGTAGACCTGCAGGCAGGCTCCTCCCTTGCGGGCATCCATTATTCTGGTAGGTGAACTGTGGCTAATGGTGATCTTGGTAATTTGGTGGCCCTGAGAGTTGTCTGAAAGCCCGGTTCACTCTACACCCTTTTTCATTCCCCCTAGCTTTCTGAGACATTTACCCGGAGACTAAAAACATTCATGGTTCGATGCAGCCACAGATCTGAATGACTTTGTGAAACTTGCTAAGTGCTTTGAGAGTTAGGCAAGCAAGAAAAGATTTGACATTTTTTCTAATGAAAGCAATTTTTATCATTTAAAATATGGAAAACAATCCCACTTTTGCACTTCAGACACCAATATTTGCCAGCATGCGTGGCCCTATAAGTGCACAATCCATGAAAATCTAGATTTGCAGAAAAGTTAAACTAGAGGAGATTATTTATGTGTTTACCAGGATGCCTTTGTGCAGGAATTGCAGTAATTTGAAAACCTGAATCTAGGTCAGACCCTGCCACTTCCTGGCATAACCTCTCTGCACCTCAGTATTCATCTCTGTACAATGGCAAGATGTCAGATTATGCCATTTCACCTGTCCCTTGAGGTTGTCGTGAGAATCCAATGGGCCATAGACTGTAAACCGAGGCATATTTAGAAAGGGGAGGTCCCTTTGATAGGAGGAGAGGGCTGGGGCGAGGGGAAAAGGCCGTCCTATCCAGGGATGGCACCCCAGGTTGTTGGGGAACCAGCCCCCCTCTCCAGTTTGATTAGCTTGTGAACAGGCTCCCACCGCAGAACGGGAGCCATTCCAAGTCCCATTATTCTGCACATTCTCACCCTGCAGCCCTGCTGTTCACTTAAACACCGCAGCTCCTGAGTACATTTTAATCTCTGATCATTAGTTACAAGATTTTCTTGTTAATTCTGATTCAGCAGATTTTGCTGAGACAACGCTCTTTTTTCCCCTTTCATTTTGGTCACGCTGCACATAGCCTGTTCAGACAGACAATAAATCTGGCGGCTAACCTCCCTCCCGAGGATGAATCATCCAAAATTCTGCAAAGGACATGGCCACGAGGGTGGCCACAGGGAGGGGGCCTCCTCCCAGGCTCTTTACGGGTGACTCTGGGGAACTTCGTGACTCTGGCCCCGGGACACAAACCTGCCTGTGGTGATTACATCGGATGTAGCAAGATTACCCCAGAGCTCAACAGCAGACAAGTCAGGGAGGGGAAAAAAACCATAAAACAACCTAGGACAACTCAGCAGAATCAGTTCCTGCTGCTTTTATTCGATCACAGGTATCATGCATTGAATATGCTGTGGTTTTATCTAACCTGGAGATACCGACAGAATTTTGCAACCAGCAAGATTGATTTGGGGCCCTGTACGTCCTTCTCTTTTCCTTCCCTCCTTGTTTCCGGTTGCTCGCCCTGGCCTTTGGCATGAGTAGGTTTATTGTCCTCCTTGGTCTGGTAGGTAACCCCTCCTAACCTTAGACCTAGGAAAACGATGAGCTCATTCAAACTAAAATGTTGTTCTGGTCAGTTGTAAGACCCTTCCTGGTGACCAGTGGTCTTTTCAGACATTCTTAAGAAGAGCAGACACTCATGGAGGATTTACCATGCACCGGGCACTCTTTTTTTAAATTAATTTTTATTGGCATATAGTTGCTTTACAGTGTTGTTTCTACTATACAGCAAAGTGAATCAGCTATATGTATACAGATGTCTCTTTTTTAGGTTTCCTTCCCATTTAGGTCACCACCATTCTCTGTGTTATACAGTAGGTTCTCCTTAGTTACCAATTTTATGCATGTGTGTGTGCTAAGTCGCTTCAGTTGTATCTGACTCTTTGCGACCCTACGGACTATAGCCTGCCAGGATCCTCTGTCCATGGAATTCTCCAGACAAAAATACTGGAGTGGTTGCCATGTCCTCCTCCAGGGGATTTTCCTGACCCAGGGATTGAGCCCAAGTCTCTTGCCTCTACTAGCATTGGCAGGTGGGTTCACTAGCACCACCTGGGAAGCCCTATCTATTTTATACATAGTATCAATAACATATATGTGTCAATCTCAGTGTTCCAATTCATCCCATCCTTTGTTTCCCCCTTGGTATCCGTGTTCTCTACATCTGTCTCTGTTTCTGCTTTGCAGATAAGATCATTTATACCATTTTTCTAGGTTCCATATATATGCACTACTATACCATATTTGCTTTTTATAACTTATTTCACTCTGTACGACAGTCTCTATGTCCATCCACATCTCCACAAATGGCCCAAATTTGTTCCTTTTTATGGGTGAGTAATATTCCATTGTGTGTATATGTACCACATCTTCTTTATCCATTCCTGGGCACTTTTTTTTTTAACACTTCTTATGTATTAACTCACTCAACTGCCACATCAGCCCTGTGAGATAAATGTAATAATTTCCCCCATTTTGCAGATGGTGAAACTGAGGCACACAAAAGGGTAAATAACTCTCTGTAATCACCCATGTAGAAAGTGGCAGGGCTTGGATTTGATTTCCAGTTCCAGAGTCCATGCTCTTAGCAGTTGCACCTTATTGATGAACTTGACTTTGTTGCAAAAGACTGCTTGAGTGGCATGATGCAATCTCAGGATAGCTCAGTCTCAGGGAAGAGAGAGGGCCTGGGTTAGACCTATGACAGGGATGGCCTGCAGGAACAAACCTAGCTGTTGGCTGAGAGGAGGTCCTATCTAATGGAATCCAATCCAAGAAGTAACAGTCCAGACAAGCAGTGCTTGTCATGGAAGCTGACATAGGCTGAAGGAGTGTCCCAGACCAACAGATAATTCAGGGCAAGAAACATGTAGCGGGGCAGGCATCAAGGGAAGCTGCCAGCAGGCTAGGGGACCCAGACTGCATCCCAAGATGAAGTGGGCTCGGGAGCTGGGGTTAACAGTTAGGAATACCTATCCCACATAATATACAAAAAGTAACTGAAAATGAAATGATGACCTAAATATAAGAGCTGAAACTGTAAAACTCTTAAAGGAGCCACAGGGGTAAATATTCATGACCTCAAATTTGACAGTGATTTCTTGACTGTGACTCCAAAAGCACAGGCAACACAAGAAAAAAGCAGATAAATAAGAATTCACCAGAATTAAAAAGTTTTGTGGATCAAAGGACGTTATCAAGCAAATGAAAGATAGCCTATAGAATGGGAGAAAATATTTGAAAATCATATATCTAATAAGGGTGTAGTATGGGTCAGAAAGATCGCCTAGAGGAGGGCATGACAACTCATTCCAGTATTCTTGCCCGGAGAATCCCATGGACAGAGGAGCCTGGTAAGCTACAGTCCATGGGATCACAAAGAGTCAGACACGACTGAAGTGACTTAGCTCACACACATCCAGAATATATAAAGAACTCTCACAACTCAACAATAAAAGGACAAACAGCCTAACTAAAAAATAGGTGAAGGAATAAAGTAGACATTTATCCAAAGGAAACACAAGTGGCCAATAGCACATGAAAAGGCACTCAACATCATTAGTCATTCAGTTCAGTTCAGTCGCTCAGTCGTGTCCGACTCATTGCGACCCCATGAATCGCAGCATGCCAGTCCTCCCCATCCATCACCAACTCCCAGAGTCTACCCAAACCCATGTCCGTCGAGTCGGTGATGCCATCCAACCATCTCATCCTCTGTCGTCCCCTTCTCCTCCTGCCCCCAATCCTACCCAGTATTAGGGTCTTTTCCAATGAGTCAACTCTTCGCATGAGGTGGCCAAAGTATTTGAGTTTCAGCTTCAACATCAGTCCCTCCAATGAACAACCAGGACTGATCTCCTTTAGGATGGACTGGTTGGATCTGCTTGCAGTCCAAGGGACTCTCAAGAGTCTTCTCCAACACCACAGTTCAAAAGCATCAGTTCTTCGGTGCTCAGCTTTCTTCACCGTCCAACTCTCACATCCATATATGACCACTGGAAAAACCATAGCCTTGACTAGACGGACCTTTGTAGGCAAAGTAATGCCCCTGCTTTTAAATATGCTATCTAGGTTGGTCATAACCTTCCTTCCAAGGAGTAAGCATCTTTTAATTTCATGGCTGCAGTCACCATCAGCAGTGATTTTGGAGCCCAAAAAAATAAAGTCTGACACTGTTTCCACTGTTTCCCCATCTACTTCCCATGAAGTGATGGGACCAGATGCCGTGATCTTAGTTTTCTGAACGTTGAGCTTTAAGCCAACTTTTTCACTCTCCTCTTTCACTTTCATCAAGAGGCTCTTTAGTTCTTCTTCACTTTCTGCCATAAGGGTGGTGTCATCCGCATATCTGAGGTTATTGATATTTCTCCCGGCAATCTTAATTCCAGCTTGTGTTTCTTCCAGCCCAGCGTTTCTCATGATATACTCTGCATATAAGTTAAATAAGCAGGGTGACAATATACAGCCTTGACGTACTCCTTTTCCTATTTGGAACCAGTCTGTTGTTCCACGTCCAATCCTAACTGTTGTTTCCTGACCTGCATACAGGTTTCTCAAGAGACGGGTCAGATGGTCTGGTATTCCCATTTCTTTCAGAATTTTCCACAGTTTATTGTGATCTACACAGTCAAAGGCTTTGGCATAGTCAATAAAGCAGAAATAGATGTTTTTCTGGAACTCTCTTGCTTTTTCGATGATCCGGCGGATGTTGGCAATTCGATCTCTGGTTCCTCTGCCTTTTCTAAAACCAGCTTGAACATCTGGAAGTTCACGGTTCACGTATTGCTAAAGCCTGGCTTGGAGAATTTTGAGCATTTCTTTACTAGCGTGGGAGATGAGTGCAATTGTGCGGTAGTTCAAGCATTCTTTGGCATTGCCTTTCTTTGGGGTTGGAATGAAAACTGACCTTTTCCAGTCCTGTGGCCACTGCTGAGTTTTCCAGATTTGCTGGCATATCAAGTGCAGCACTTCCACAGCATCATCTTTCAGGATTTGAAATAGCTGAACTGGAATTCCATCACCTCCACTAGCTTTGTTCGTGGTGATGCTTTCTAAGGCCCACTTGACTTCACATTCCAGGATGTCTGGCTCTAGGTGAGTGATCATACCATCGTGATTATCTGGGTCGTGAAGATCTTTTTTGTACAGTTCTTCTGTGTATTCTTGCCACCTCTTCTTAATATCTTCTGCTTCTGTTAGGTCCATACCATTTCTGTCCTTTATCGAGCCCATCTTTGCATGAAATGTTCCCTTGGTATCTCTAATTTTCTTGAAGAGATCTCTAGTCTTTCCCATCCTGTTGTTTTCCTCTATTTCTTTGCATTGATCACTGAGGAAGGCTTTCTTATCTCTCCTTGCTATTCTTTGGAACTCTGCATTCAGATGGGAATATCTTTCCTTTTCTCCTTTGCTTTTCGCTTCTTTTCTTTTCCCAGCTATTTGTAAGGCCTCCTCAGACAGCCATTTTGCTTTTTTGCATTTCTTTTCCATGGGGATGGTCTTGATCCCTGTCTCCTCTACAATGTCATGAACCTCTGTCCATAGTTCATCAGGCACTCTGTCTATCAGACCTAGTCCCTTAAATCTATTTGTCACTTTCACTGTATAATCATAAGGGATTTTATTTAGGTCATACCTGAATGGTCTAGTGGTTTTCCCTACTTTCTTCAATTTAAGTCTGAATTTGGCAATAAGGAGTTCATGATCTGAGCCACAGTCTGCTCCCGGTCTTGTTTTTGCTGACTGTATAGAGCTTCTCCATCTTTGGCTGCAGAGAATATAATCAATCTGATTTTGGTGTTGACCATCTGGTGATGTCCATGTGTAGAGTCTTCTCTTGTGTTGTTGGAAGAGGGTGTTTGCTATGACCAGTGCGTTCTCTTGGCAAAACTCTATTAGCCTTTGCCCTGCTTCATTCTATACTCCAAGGCCAAATTTGCCTGTTATTCCAGGTGTTTCCTGACTTCCTACTTTTGCATTCCAGTCCCCTATAATGAAAAGGACATCTTTTTTGGGTGTTAGTTCTAAAAGATCTTGTAAGTCTTCATAGAACTGTTCAAGTTCAGCTTCTTTGGCGTTACTGGTCGGGGCATAGACTTGAATTACCATGATATTGAATGGTTTGCCTTGGAAACGAACAGAGATCATTCTGTCATTTTTGAGATTGCATCCAAGTACTGCATTTTGGACTCTTTTGTTGACCATGATGACTACTCCATTTCTTCTAAGGGATTCCTGCCCACAGTAGTAGATATAATGGTCCTCTGAGTTAAATTCACCCATTCCAGTCCATCTTAGTTCACTGATTCCTAGAATGTCGAAGTTTACTCTTGCATCTCCTGTTTGACCACTTCCAATTTGCCTTGATTCATGGACCTAACATTCCAGGTTCCTATGCAATATTGCTCTTTACAGCATCGGACTTTGCTTCTATCACCAGTCACATCCACAGCTGGGTATTGTTTTTGCTTTGGCTCCGTGCCATCATTCTTTCTGGAGTTATTTCTCCACTGATCTCCAGTAGCATATTGGACACCTACCGACCTGGGGAGTTCATCTTTCAGTGTTCTATCTTTTTGCCTTTTCATACTGTTCATGGGGTTCTCAAGGCAAGAATGCTGAAGTGGTTTGCCATGCCCTTCTCCAGTGGACCACATTCTGTCAGACCTCTCCACCATGACCCATCCATGCGTGGGCACAGGAGGGCCGAGAGGAGTTACTCCACATTCAAGGTCAGGAGGGGCCGTTGTGAGTAGATACCCCTTGTCCAAGGTAAGGAGTAATGGCTGCACCTTGCTGGAGCAGCCATAAAGAGATACCCCACGTCCAAGGTAACAGAAACCCAAGTAAGATGGTAGGTGTTGCGAGAGGGGATCAGAGGACAGACATACTGAAACTATAATCACAGAAAACTAGCCAATCGGATCACACGGACCACAGCCTTGTCTATCTCATTAGTCATTAGAAAAATGCAAATCAAAACCACAATGAGATACCACTTAATACCCACTAGGCAGGCTAAAATAGGAAGAATAATACCAAAGAAAAAACACCCTGAAAACAAGTGTTGACAAGGATGTGGAGAAACTGAACACTTGTACATTATGTTATAAAACACATGGGAAATGTAAATGGTTCAGCCACCTGAAAAACAGGTTGGTGGTTCCTGAAAAAGTTAAGCATAGAGTTTAATCACATGAACCAGCCATTTTACTCCTAAATATATACCCCAAAGAAATGAAAACAGCTACTCTAACAAATACATGCATGTGCATATTCATAGCAGCACTATTCACCATAGCCAAAAGTGGAAACAATACAAATGTTCGCCAACTGTCAAATGGACAAACAAATTGTGGTGTATACATACAATGGGATATCATTTTGACATAAAAAGGAATGAAGTACTGATGCATGCCACAATGTGGATGAACCTCGAAAATATTGTGCTAAGTGAAAGAAGGCAGAAACAGAAGGTCCCATATTGTGTGATTCCATATATGTGAAATATCAGGAATAGGTAAATCCATAGAGACAGACATTTGGTGGTTTCCAGGGACTGCAGGGAGAAGGAAATGAAACGTAACTGCTTCATGGGTACTGGGTTTTGTTTTTGTTTTTCTGGAGTGATGAAAATGTTTTAGAACAACAGAGTAGTGGTTGCACAACATTATGAATGCATGGATGAACAGTGCTGCGGAACAGCTCACTTTGAAATGGTGAATTTTATGTCATATAAGCTTAAGCTCAAATAAAAAAGCATAAGTAAGGATCTTGAGAGTCCCCTGGACAGCAAGGAGATCAAACCAGTCAATCCTAAAGGAAATCAACCCTGAATATTCATTAGAAGGATTGATACTGAAGCTGAAGCTCCAATACTTTGGCCACCTGATGCGAAGAGACCCTGATGCTGGAAAAGATTGAAAGCAGGAGGAGAAGGGGGCAACAGAGGATGAGATGATTGGATGGCATCACTGACTCGATGGACCTGAGTTTGAGAAAGCTCCGAGAGTTGGTGATGGACCGGGAAGCCTGGCGTGCCGCAGCCCATGGTGTCTCAGAGTCAGACATGACTGAGCGACTGAACAACAAAATGAAGTTAGAATAACCATGGCGCCAGGCAGAGACCAAGGCAGGTTCTCAGGTACTGGAAGAGGGATATCAATGATGTGGGCCATGTCTTTGGTACAAGGCAGTAGCCGAGTTATTAGCCAGGGGGTCTGGTGCGAAGCCTTGGCATATAATGCAGGGCTCCTCAAGCAGGTATAGCCCCAGGAAAGGGTCAAGGGCAGAGCCAGCAGGAGAAATGGACTGTGTTTAATGGGGCACAAAGGAACCTGGGGTCCTCTTTCCAGGTAGGCAGTTTTTAGTGAGGAGAGGCAAAAGCAAGAAACCATGGCACATAGGTCAGCCCCTGTGATTCAGCCATTTCTGGTCTGCCTCCCTCCCTCCACTTGTGTGAGCCTGGAGCTTTAGATGAATGCATTTAGCTGATAATGGATCCCAAACACAAAGGAAAAGGCGGGAGGGGTAGAGATGGAGGGAATGTTCTGTTGTTGTTCAGAAAATGAACAAAACAGCTGGAGGTAAAGCTTTTGTTACAGGCTGCCATCTCTGATTCATGCGTCTTTATAATTCTGACTATGGCTTGAGGGAGCCAGGAAGAGCGATTATCACCTCAAGCGCTGCACCCAGCAGCATGGGGTTTATTAGAAGTCAGCCGTGAGCAGTGTCGTGGCAGGTGAATCATTATGCAGAACAGGTTGTAGCCTGAGTGTAGAGCCACTGCCCCTGCTCAGATGCCCAAGGCAGTGGGCTCAGAAAGCCTGAGGCCCATTGAAGGACCTTTGGGGCTCTTCCGGGAACCCCCTGCTGCTGGCATGAAACAGGCACGGAGGCCTCAGCCCAGATCAAGCAGAGTGGAGCTTTGGGTGCCTTGAGTTGAGGTCTTCCAACCTCCCTCTTAGCCATCATCTGAGAATAGCTGGAAAGGAAAGGAATTTGTAAAAAGGAACAAGAGGCCTCTGATGACCGCATCACTCAGTGCCCACTCTCTCCCCTTCTTCCTTCCTAGGCTTCTCTTTCTCCTCACCCCCCTTAGGTTTCCTTTTGCCCACACAGCTCTCCAAATCTGCCCGTGTCCTCTCTACCCAAACTCAGGCTGAGCTGAACAAGGCTGCCATTCCAGAGGCGAGGCTCTTGTCATCTCTTCTTGCAAAGGCTTCTGCTCCATCTATGTTGGGCCCTACCCTCCAGCCCCACCTGTTGTCCCCTTACCCCACCAGGAGGCCAGTTAACATGGTCTCCATTTCAGGGTCTTTCCTGATTGTCTACCCAGATATGCCCTCCCGACCTAAATAGACTAGGACCTTTTTATGCCTTTCTTAATGGCTTATCTTATTCTATCTCAAATCATGGTTATTTCTGGACTTGTCTTGACCTCCCTTACTAGGCTGTATGGGCTCACCACTGAACCATTTCACACCAGCTCAGGGTGTTTGTACATGCAAAATGATTACATGCTTACTGAATGAATGAATGAACTTTTCTAACCTGAGTCATGTGGAAGAGAGTCTAGGACTCTGCTTAGCCAGCCAGGAACCCCTGTTCACCAGCTGTGAATTAATTGCACAGAAAGCCCATCTATCGCATCTCATTAAGAAAGTGTATGAAAAGGCAGCAGGGCAGAGGCTCTGGGAAGTATGATACCTGGCCTTCTGCTCTTTCATCAAACGGGCCAGGCCAAGAAAGCAAAAATAAGGGAAGTCTCTTTTATCAAAACTGAAGCTGACTCAGTTTTGTCCTAGGTGTGCTAGGACCTCAGCAACATCAGCCACTAGGAACGGGGAGGCTTCGTCTTCTGCCAGTTGAGCAGAAGGCCAGGCAGAACCTGTAGTTCAGGGGACTTACAGGATGGCAGGGTCCAGCCAGGTGAGCTGGGCCTCTTGTCAGGGGTTCCCTCTCAGCCCAAGACATAAAGCAGCTGCTCAACCCCCTTGTACACTGGGCAACCCCAGCAGGCCAGAGGCAGGAGGAGGGGTTTGGAGGGGAGAGGGAGGTGTTCGGTGGTGGGGCAGGCCCCAAACAAACAGGTCCCAGGCATGGGATTGGCCCTGAGCCCAGGCAGATATCTGATAACAGTGGGCTGGTTAACTCCTGGGGGGCTGGAGACCAGTGTGTGCCTGGCTGGAAATCAGGACTGGCTCACGGGTTAGGGGTGGTCCCAAACACCCACCCCCCAAGACCTCTCTTCCCTTGAGCCCTTTTCTCCCACTCTGAATTCCAAGAAACAAGGCAGGAAAAAAGAGAAGCAAGCCAACAAAGGTGGGAGGGAGGAAATAACAGGAAAGTACCAGGGACAGAGGGCTTCCCTTGTGGCTCAGCTGGTAAAGAATCTGCCTGCAATGAGGGAGACCTGGGTTCGATCCCTGGGTTGGGAAGATCCCCTGGAGAAGGGAAAAGCTACCCATTCCAGTATTCTGGCATGGAGAATTCCAAAGAGTTGGACACGACTGAGTGACTTTCACTTTCACCAGGGACAGATACAGGTTTTCAGGGACCTAAAACTCATTTTGGCAAGGGGGGTTCTCTCATAACATGAAAATGCAACATTGGGTATTGGAAATTTCATCTCCCAGGGGAGTTAACCTCTGCCCTAGTCTGGAGCCATTGTGTACAAGGGCGAGGGCAGAAAGAAGCAGGGAGATAGAGGGCTAAAATGTCCCATAGAAGCAGAGGCACACACCATCTCCCCATCCTGGCTGTTTCCCTCACTCCTCTCTAGCAGACCTGGCTGGGCTGCCCAAGTTGGCTCCCTCACACCCTCCTCCCTCTCCCAATTAAAAAATCTATTCTGTATTTCCTATGTGCAGCACCCTTAATATTAGGTCTGAAAACAATTTGCAATCAGTTGCACTAATTAATCTAATTGAATTTAATTTCCCTTTCTTGGTGTTAGGGGTGAGCGAACTCCATATGCTGACTTATGTAAAGCAATATGCAAATTTGTATCTTGAGCCCAGAGCCCTGCAAATGTTTTTGATTACAGGAAAAAAAAAAAAAGCTATGCTGAGGCCCCAGGGAAGCACACCACTGCAGTTTCTGGCCTGACACTCCTCTCTTCCAATGAACTTGCTATGTCACCAGTGACCTGGTCACCCTTGTTCCTGCCCCAAACTATATTTATGGGTCCCTCTGAGGGATCCCTAGGAAGCTGAATAGCATCTTTTCTACTTTAACTCCCCAGAATCTGAGTTCCTTCCCTTTGTTAAGCTGCTGCTCCTTCTCACCCAGCCCTTCATTAAGCTCAGGAATGGATTCTAACTTATTCTGAGAAGTCAGCTGAGCACCCTGTACTGCTGGTGAGGCCTTCCACATGGAGAGGTGGAGAGCAGTGCTTTGCTGGCTGCTCCAGATCCCACTGGGCTTCCCTGATTGTTCAGTTGGTTAAGAATCTGCCTGCAATGCAGGAGACCCCGGTTTGATTCCTGGGTTGGGAAGATCCCCTGCAGAAGGGATAGGCTACACACTCCAGTATTCTTGGGCTTCCTTTGTGGCTCAGCTGGTAAAGAAATCACCTACAATGCAGGAGACCTGGGTTCAGTCCCTGGGTTGGGAAGATCCCCTGGAGAAAGGAAAAGCTACCCACTCCAGTATTCTGGCCTGGAGAATTCCGTGGACTGTATAGTCCATGGGGTTGCCAAGAGTTGGACACAACTGAGCGACTTTCTCTTTCACTTTCTTTCCAGATCCCACCAGCAGAGGGCAGTGCTTGGAGGCCTTGGCAGGAACCCACAGTGCTGGGAGTCCTGGCATGAGGCCCCAAGGACTTCTCTCAGCTTCTACATAGACTGGGAGGTGTCCACCATGGATGAGAGTGGAACAAGGGTCATGAACCTTGATTAGCTATGACTGTGTCCCAGAGTCCCTGGTAGAGCCCTTACCTCAAGAGCTACTATGTGGGCACCGAGGCTTTGACTCACAAAGGACTCCTACCCCTGGTGCTACTGCTCTGTTAAAACACAACTTTTGGATTTGCATCCAAATAACCCAGGCTGGACAGAGGAGGCTGGAGGACTGCAGTCCATGGGGTCACAAAGAGTCAGACACGACTGAGCACACAACCCAAGCTGAGAAGGGGGAAGGGGGTGGGGTGTAGGGAGTAGAGAAAAAACAGGATTGGCCATGAGCTAAAAATGGTTGAATGTGGATGATAGTTCATTGGGATTTATTATACTTTTCTATTTCCATATATGTTGGAAATTGTCGATCTTAGTTTTCTGAAGCTGGACCTAAGAGCTGGCTTTCTGTTTCCCACTGAATGGAAGCTTACAGTGGTAATAAGTAAAACTAAAGGAGGGACTTCCCTGGTGGTCCAGTGGCCAAGACTCCGCATTGCCAATGCAGATTCGATCCCTGGTCAGGGAACTAGATCCCAAATGCCACAACTAAGAGTTTGCATCCCGTAACTAAGAGTTTGCATGCCACAACTAAGAGTTTACATGCTGCAACTAAGACCAGGCACAGCCAAATAAATAAAAAATAAATATACATAAAAAAAGAAAAACCAAAGGAGAATTTATTGTCAGCTCTTGCCATGCCAGTGTGGATGAAGGCTACATACACTCTTATGCCACCTCCCTAGGCAGGGTAAGGGAGAGGCATCTGTGGGTCACAGGGGCATGGGGAGGGGGAGCATTGTCACAGCCACCCGCCAGTCCTGTGGGGCCCCAAGTTCACTCATTGGGCTGGAAGCGATCCCAGAAGCAGGTTCCAGACAGTGAAACAGCAATGCAACAGACAAGGGAGTGGAGGACAGTTTGGTAAAGGAGACTAAGGGGATCCCGGGAGACCTGTTAGAGGGTTTTGCAGTGTTTTGGCAAGAGAAAAATAAATGTGAGGGTTTGACTAGAGCAGGAATAATGGATATGGAGACAAAGACACAGACAAGAAACATTCCCAAGGACAACCCATAGCATTTACGTTTATCTATATGTGAGATGAGTGGGCAGGAAGCTTCGGAGATTGCTCTGTATGTCTAAATGGGTGGTGAGGTCATTAATGGAGACAAAGAATCAGGTCAGGGAGGAGGTTAGGGGAGATGAGAGGAAAGGCAAATGGTTTCTCTCAGACAAATTTAATTTCAGGCACAATAAGAACCCAAGTGGTGTGATCTAAGGAGGTTGGGTATTTGAACCTGGAGCCCCGGGATGAGATGGGAGCTGGAAGGAAAGATGTGGAAGCCATAGGCATGGAATTGACACAGTACATGAGGGCAGTGAGATCCTCCTGGGAGAGAATCCAGGGAATGCCAGTGTTTAAGGAGCAGGAGGAGGGAACGGAGACAGAGACAGCAGAGACTGACTGAGAGGGGAAGAGAAAGGAGATGCAGTCATGGAAACCAGGAGAGGATAAGGTGTCAGGAAGAGCAGTTAATAATGCCACAGACTCAGAGAGGACTTGTAGAATCAGTGGCACAAAAATATTTCACAAAAAATCTTACCCACTGTATTTCCCATAAAGAGGTCAGCATTGACTGTGGCAAGAGTTTGAGGAATTTGTGTAAATGCATATCTCTTGCACTCAAAATTCACATCATACTTAAGAAATCATTTTTTTTTAAATAAAAGCAATTTCCAAGACTAGGTCTGAAATGCATGAAACCCATATTCTTCCCTAAATCCAAACTTCCCTCCAGTATAATAAATGTACTTGAGACATTATTCAAAGTTCTTCAAGAACAATGAAGAATTTTCCAATTTAGACTCTGATGGGAGGAAGAGTTCATTAGTAAGAATAAATCCAGTCGAGAAGGCAGAGAGTAGAAGACAAGGATTGATGAGTTAAGTACAATTTAAAGGGGCCCCAAGGTGCTTTCGGCTCCTCCCTCCTTGGCATAGGACTTTATGTCACCATTGCTAATTTTCTTTTTAAATCTTAGGCATCATTCAAAATTTCAGTCAACCCCAAGTTTATTAAGGGTGTACTATGTGCCAGGCACATGCCGTGTACTGCAGATAGGATTTTTAAAAAGTTGATTAAGACAAATCCAAGGCCTTGAGGATTCAGAGTCCAGTAGGGGATAAGGAAGACCCAGCAGGAGAACCCCATGGACAGAGGAGCCTAGCAGGCTACAGTCCAGGGGGTCACAAAAGATTTGGACGCAATTTAGTGACAGAATGACAAAAACAGGAGATTTTATCACAGATGCTTAGAGGTATGAAACAGAAGTGGCCAAGTAGGTCACACAGAACTGAGCCCCAATCCCCTTACCTATCTGGGGCTCCTCCCTGGATTTGAGCCTCTCAAATCCAGGCTCTGATTTCACAGGGCATCTTACTTAGCCCAGCATCGGAAAGTATGCCAGGGCTTCAGAGGAAGCCAGATAAAGGCATCCAAATCTGTGCCAGGTTCACATGCCATTGGCTACCTGGCTTGGAGTTAAAAGCTTACCAAAGGCACGTCATTAAAATTTTTCATTTTTCTCTGCTGGTGGCCAGACCTCTGTTGATTCCTTTATCTCTTCCAGGTAGAAAGCAAACCCCTCTTTAAGACTACTGATGGTCCCCACAAAGGACAAAGGGCACTTCAGCCGATTCTTTGGGTCTGCAGAGTGGGGCTTGTCACCAAGTTTCTGAGAGTCTGTCTGCTTTGAAGCCCTCCTTGGTTGCCAGTTTCTGAGGATGACTGATGATTTTCCAGCCTCTCTGCATTTGAGAAAGATTAGATGGTGGAGAAGAGCCGTGTCTCTGTGCTCGCATGATAAATACGCCAGAGAAAGGTGTAGGGTGGGAGGTGTTAAAATTGCTGGCAGGAAAATAAAAGCTGAGCCAACTTCCTTCCCATTGAGCTGCTTCTGAGAAAGAGGGTGAGGGCTCAGAAAACTGAGCTAGAAGTAGGATGATGAGAGTGAGTCACTCACCTCAGGCATAAAGTTTCCAGGGGTGCCAAGAATTCAGTAATAACGAGAAATCACATTCTAAAACAACATTATGAAAAAATCAAACAAAATATACAAGCAAAAATGTACAAGGAATAAAAGGTCAAAACTTTAGGTCAAAGTGCTCTCAATAGGATCCATCAGATAGTGGAGTTGCCCTAAACTAGATGGGAAGTGCTAAGGTTGTTCCCAGGAGATGCACCTCTTGCTAACCCTAAAAGTGAAAGTTGCTCAGTCGTGTCTGTCTCTTTGCAACCTCATGAACTATACAGTCCATGGAATTCTCGAGGCGAGAATAATGGAGTGGGTAGCTTTTCCCTTCTCCAGGTGATCTTTCCAACCCACTGATCGAACCCAGGTCTCCTGCATTGCAGGCAGATTCTTAACCAGCTCAGCCACAAGGGAAGCCCAAGAATACTGAAGTGGGTAGCCTATCGCTTCTCCAGTGGATCTTCCTGACCCAGGAATCAAACCGGGGTCTCCTGCATTGCAGGAGAATTCTTTGCCCTAACCCTGAAAGCCAATTGAATTTCCTCCTCCTGCTTAAAAACCTCCCCTATTTCCAAAAGCAGCAAGATAACTCTTTACCCTGTGAGTGCAGCCTTCCCCATTGCCCAGCACACTCTAGCTGTAGAAACCTCCTTCTCTTCCCAGGATCAGTCAGTTCAGTCCCTGTCAGTTCAGTCACTCAGTCGTGTCTGACTCTTGGTGACCCCATGGAGTGCAGCACGCCAGATTTCCCTGTCCATCATCAACTCCCGGAGCTTGCTCAAACTCATGTCCATTGAGTCAGTGATGCCATCCAATCATCTCATCCTCTGTCGATCCCTTCTCCTTCTGCCTTCAATCTTTCTAGGCATCAGGGTCTTTTCCAGTGAGTCAGTTCTTCACATCAGGTGGCCAAAGTATTGGAGCTTCAACTTCAGCATCAATCCTTCCAATGAATATTCAGGACTGATTTCCTTTAGGATTGATTTGTTTGATCTCCCTGCAGTCCAAGGGACTCTCAAGAGTCTTCTCCAACACCACAGTTCAAAAGCATCAATTCTTTGGCACTCAGCTTTCTTTATAGTCCAACTCTCACATCCATACATGACTACTGGAAAAACCATAGCTGACAGACCTTTGTTGGTAAAGTAATGTCTCTGCTTTTTAATATGGTGTCTAGGTTTGTCATAGCTTTTCTTCCAAGGAGCAAGTGTCTTTTAATTTCATGGCTGCAGTCACCATCTGCAGTGATTTTAGAGCCTGAGAAAATAAAGTCTGTCCCTGTTTCCCTTGCTTCCCCATCTACTTGCCATGAAGTGATGGGACCGGATGCCAGGATACATGATCTCTTTCCCACCCGAGGACCTTTGCACTGGCTGATTCTCCATCTGGAGCTTCCACCAGCTCTTCCTGTATGAGACTTACTGTCATCCTTCAAGTCTCAGCTCAAGTGCCACCTCCCAGAATACTTCCCAACCCACTGGATTTAAAATAGGTCTCTTCCACATATGGATGATCACCAGCCTCTTTTCCTCTTCCTTAGCACATTTCACAGTCTATAATTATCTTGTTTACCTGTTCATTATCTCTACAGCTGCAATGTAGGCTCCATGAAGGCAGGAACTCTGACTGTCATTCCTGTGGTGCTGTAGACCCTGACATACTGCCTGACAAAAGGGAGGGACTCACTAAATATTTGTGACCTTGTTAGTTGACTGAAACTCCTTTTCAGGTATTGTCTCCTCTGTTAAGGTTCCCAGTATACATGTCCTCACCACCACAGAGAAGTCACCGCTTCATGCTCTGTGTCCTCAGAGCCCTTTTAGTACATCTGCACTGCTGCATTCTACCTAGCTGTGCACACACCCAGCTCCTCCATGAAGCACTGTCTCCTGGAGGTCAGGGACTGAGTCTTATTAACCTTAGTATTCTTGAGCACAATGCCCAGCACAGTGTCTGACATTAAATGCTCAAATAAATACAAATGAAATCTACATCAAATCAAAGTAGCCAGGGGCACAGTAAATGTGTTCCAGAAAAGTAAGGTCTAATTAAAATTTTGCAAACCAAATAATGTTTCAATGGCAGTAGAGGAGTTCACTGCTTAAAGGAACCCTATGGGGAATCCTACTTGAGAGAGAGAATCACCACCTTACTTATCCTTTAGTTTTTAATTTTGGATGTTCATAAATCCGATCAGATTGGTCCTAATCCTGTGCACATTCTTCAGAACTTTCAGATGTCGTGTGTGCTCAGCCCTTCAGAGGTTATTGTTAGACCCTGAGGAACCTGGTCACTACCCCATTTGTATATTTTGGGGGCTCTTCAAGATGATCTCCAGGTCCCTCTATGTTTTTTTCTTTACCTGAGGAAACATGGGCTTATGGACACACCCTGCTCCGTGGAGAAGCCTTATTTGATCTCTACTAGACAAGAAAAGGAGCTTCCCCGGTGGCTCAGCAATAAAGAATCTGCCTGTAATGCAGGGTATGCGGGTTTGGTGTCTGGGTCAGGAAGAGGCCCTGGAAACGGGAATGGCAACCAACTCCAGCATTCTTGCCTGGAGAATCCCATGGACAGAGGAGCTTGGTGGGCCACAGTCCATAGGGTCACAAAGAGTTAGACACAACTGAAGCAGCTCAGGATGCATGCAGCCAGGAAGAGCTGGCATCTTGGAACAAACCAAATGCCTATGATATCTGAAACTGACTGACCCAGTGCCAGGATGCTACATGACACATACAGTCAAAGAATGGCAGAGGGAGGAGCATACTGAAGAAAATCGCTGTTGCAAAGTCTTTACCTTCACTGTGCAATATTTAATCTCTGTGAGCAGTTAAAGATTCTGTTATAATAATCTCTAGAAAATTAGTGCCAAAAGGTATAGGTAAAAAATCAGTAGAGATATTAAAATGAAATAATAAGAAATATTCAATTAACCTGAGAGTAGATAGGAAAGAAAAAGAAAAAAAAAATTGACCAAACCAACAGAAAATAAAATATCAAAATGGTAGTCTTATTCAACGATATCAATTTTAACATAAGTTAAAATTATATGGTTTAACATAAAAGGAAGAGGTTGTAAGAATGGATAAAAATAAACACTCAATTATATATCATCCACCAAGGCACATATTTTAAATATTAAGAAACAGGTTGAAAGTAAAAGTCCAGAACAGCATGAAATTATTAATCAAAGAACTTTGAAGTCGTTCTATTAATATCATACAAAGTGAGTTCACGGTAAAACAATATTATGTTTCATAATGATAAAAGAATTAATTCTTCAAGAAAACTTAACAATAATAAATTTGTATGCACAAATACAGACCTTTTTTGTGATTGCAGACCTTCAACGTATATGGAACAAAAATACAGCATATCAAAATTAAAGGGAGACCTAGACAAATTCAATATCATCCCCTCAGTAACTGGCAAAAATGGAGACAAAAATCTGCAAAGACACAGAAGATCTGAACAACAGTACAAACCATTTGATTGAATTGACATATATAGAATAGTATGCTCAACAACAACAACATACGGATTATTTTGAAGTGCACACAGAATAGTCACCAAGGTAAAACATACATTGGGCCACAAAATTAATCTCAGTACATTTCAAAAGATTGAACTCTTCTGGCAGAAAACAACAAAATTCTGTAAAGCAATTATCCTTCAATAAAAAATAAATTAAAAAAAGATTGAACTCTTTTAAAGAATTAACAGAATTAAATTAAAAATCTAAGATAAGATATATACACAGGCTTAAATAATTAGAAATTAAACAATACATTTCTAAACCAGTCATGAATCAATGAAGAAATCACAGGAAAATTAGAAAATATTTCATACTAAATAGTAATAAGAATACAATATATCAAAACTGTGTGATACAGCTAAAGCAGCACTTAGAGGGAAATTCATTGATATAATACCCACATCAGAAAAGAAGAAAGGTTTAAAATTAGTTATCTACATTTCTACCATTTGAAAATTAGCAAATTAAACCCTGTGTAAATAGAAGAAAGAAAATAATAAAGATTTGAGCAGAAATTAATGAAATATAAAACAGACAATAAAGAAAACTAACCAGAGCTATAAATATAGTCCTTTTAGAAGATTAATACAATCAATAAAGCCTCTAGCTATATTGATCAAAAAAAAGAGAAACACAAACTATATTAGGGGTCTGTTATCATTATATATCCCACAAACATAAAAATTATAATAAGGATATAAACAAGTTTATGTCTATAAACTTGATAACTTAGATGAAATGAATGAATTCCTTAAAAAATGAAAGTTTGCTAAAACTGACACAAATTAGAGAATCTGAATAGCCCTGTATTAAAGTCATTAGATTTGTCTAAAATCTTAAATCTAAAATCACAATGAACTCCCTAAATCCAGGTGGTTTTATTGTTGATTTTATCACCAATCTTCTATAAATGCTTTCAGAAAATAAAGGAGGAACATGCCTCACTGTATTTTATGAGGTCTCCATAAGCCTCGTACAAAAATTTGACAAAGCCTCTACAAAAATTACAGATGATAGCCCTCTTGAACACAGGTACAAAAATCATAAACAAAATATAGCAAGTCACATCCAGAAAAAAAGATAATCCATCTTGACTAAGTAGAGTTTGTCCCAGGAATGCAAGGTTATTTCAACATTTGAAAATCGATATATTTCATCACATTAACTGAACAGAGGAGAAAAATAATATGATCATCTCAGCAGATGTTGAAAAAGAATTTGAGAAAATGAAATAATACCCAGGGAAAGAAACTTTTTTTGGATAAAAAAAAAAACTGGGTAGAAACTTTATGGTTTACATTACACTTGGTTGTGAATGTTGGATGCTTATTAAGCATTAGAATCTGCTGCTATGCAGGGAGCTTTTCTAGTAGGAACCTAATGGATCATGGGGCATTTATTGGTTAGTTATCTGAGACTTCAGGGAAAATGTTCTAAACATATGTTCTCAGGCTAAAGTGTTTGCCTCCTCTTCAAACTGAAGAGAGAAGTGTGTGGAGAAATTCCCCATGAATGGTGAGTGTGGACAGAAACTTTGTTCATTGGTCCAGGTACTTTAGTGATTCACTAATAGAGAATAAGACTCTTAACCAAAATTTAAAATATGCCTGTTCTTCAATCCAGAACATCTTCTTCTAGGTTTCTAGCCCCGAAAAAACACCAATATGTACAAGGATGATCACTGCAGCATTATCTGTAATGGGGAAAAACTGGAGAAAAACCAAATTCTAGCAATAGAAGATTGGGTAAGATTGTGGAATACTACATAGTCAGTAAAAAGGGTGGAGTCAATCTGAATGCAAAGACATAAAAAAATATCTGTAATATAGTTTTTAAAGAGCAAGTATATATAATATTTATGGTACAGAACACACTTTTATTAATATTAATTTTATTTGTACATATGTAAAACAAATGCCTGAAGGGTACATACTAAAATGTTGATCCTACTTGCTTTGGGTGGTAGTGCTTGGGAGATTTAAATTTTCTTTACATTCAATTTCAAATGTTTCAACAAGAAACATTTTTTAAAATGTGAGCCACCAATTGTGAAAAATAGATACAATTATTCCCCTTACTGGGAGCTAGGGAGGGGGGAGTCGTTCCATTAGAAGCCCAACTGCGCAACTTTGACAAAATAAGGCTCTTATCTCATCTCCGATGAGAATTATTATAATAATACATTGTGCAAAGAGTTATTGTGAGCATTTGTAAGACCTTCTGTGCAGATATACTTATTCTCATATGAGTCCTGGGAAGTCTTGTGTGTTGATCCATGAAGCAGGCAGAGTTTAAAGCATCACACAAGCTACCCATCATAGCACATGACACACACCACATCCACACCCCTTGCATGCACATTTAGTACTAATGATGATAGAACATAGCCTGGGGACAGTCCTGTGCTGCGTGCTTTATATCTGTTATTTCTGATCCTCTACAAAGCCCAGAAAAACATGCATAATTCAACACTCACTTTATTTAATACATATTCACTGATCATCTACTACATGCCAAGCACTTTTCTAGATGCTGGGGATACAGCATTGAATAAAAATGACAAAAATCCCAGCACCTTCTGTAGTAAAATGTTCTTAGATGAGACGGGCAATAACCTAATGAATATCTGTAATTTAAGGAGTTAACAGTAAGTATCGAGTGTGGTTGAAGGCAGTAGATACTAAAGAAAAATACAGTGAGATAAGGTGAATTGGGAAAGTCAGAGGGGTTGAGCTTGCAGGATGCAGGGAATTGAGCACAAAAGGTTGATGAGAGTGGGTGTTCTTATAAAGGAAACTTTTGAGCAAACACTTGAGGGAGATAAGGGAGTGAGTCAGACAAATATCTGGGCAAGGGTTTTCCAGGTAGTGGGAACAACCAATGCAAAGGTGCTGAGCTGCAGTGAGGGGCTATGGAAGCTGCACGGAATGAGTAAAAGGAGGTAATGTCAGAGAGGGAACATGGGACCCAATCCTAGGAGGCCTTTTAGGTCAGCATGAAGACTGAGTTTTACTCTCGATGGAACAGAAGCCGTAACCACAGAGGGAGTGAAGTACACGGGTGTAGGATCTGATCAGAGTTTTTAAAAACTGATTGAAGACAGGTGCCGCAGAAACCAGGACACTGGTTAGGAGGCTACTACAATAGTCCAGTCTTGGGCAGGGTCATATTCCCATTTTAAAATCAGGATATTGAAAGTCAACAGAACTGTCTGGCTCATAGTCACACAGTTAATGAATGGAATCCAGGGCCATCTGACTCCAAATCTAGTGTGCTTTTATCCAGAAAGGAAAACTGGGCTTTTTGTTGTCCTGGGAGTTACTTTATTGCCAGTATCCTCACACTTGCAGGGGGAGGGGGTACCACATCCCAACCCTGTTTCAAGCCTCTCTCCCACCCCATCATCTCTCCTTCCAACCCTCCTGCCCCTGCTATCTGCCAGGTGTGAAAACAGAGCTGATGTAGGTGCTTCACCAGTGCTGGGAATGCCATTTGACATCATAATGTTGGTTTCAAGTGTTTCTCGAACACCTGAAACATCCTGGGGTGGCAAGTGACAACCATGGTAGCCCAGGCTGGAGAAACTGAGGCACTGTCAGATCAGCAAAGCACCACATAGTCACACAGGAGTTTGGAGCTGGAGCTTCTTTCCCTCCCCGTTGCCCATTTAGCATCTCCAGCCTCCTGGTCTGGGCTACTGGGTATCAAACAGGCTGTTCTTGGTCCCCAGTGGCTCAGTCCCCATAGGGTGCCTATGCCCCTTGGCAAGGGTGAGCCCGCAGCAATCCGACAAAGCTAGGGTGAGTGATTGTTATTTCCTCACACAGCATCCATCAGGAGACAAGCCCTGGCATTTATCTAGCCATGTCGATCGTTATCTGGTGGCGATGTTCTTCCCTCTGACAGTATCTTTTAAATAAGGGTCAGCTATCCAGGGGTCTGTCTGCTGTTGATTTCTTCCTGCGGGTTGAGCCACAATCAAACCCAAGGCAGCAGGGGCACTGGGTGGGGCAGGGAGAGAGAAGGTGATTAAGGAGGAGGTCATTCTCACAGCTGAGCCAGAGAAACTGCCCTGAGCTTTGATTCTGACAAATGTTTGGGAGAATACAGAACCCTCATTGCCACTTTAGCAAACTTCTATACATAAATGGAACAGACCATCCAGGAAATTCCCTGGATAATGAAGTTCTGGGTGTGAGGAAGGGGAAAGCCTCTTGATCTCTGTTGCTTGCCATCCTGTCATCAGACTGGAATCTGAAATGGATTTCGATTGAGGAGCTCAGAATGAGCTATCATCAGCTGGTCCTGGCCCCCTGCCTCAGAAGACCCCACTGACTCCAGGATCCTGAACCTCAGAAAAGTCTCTAAACTTCTCTGAACTTTGATTGGTTCATGTGCTTAATGAGAATGGGAATGACCCCTTTCTCAGGGGCTGCTGTGAGGCTTAGGGGAAACAGTAATACTGTGTCTTAGAAATGCCGTGGCGACCATGCAGTGCTCTTCACCTGTGAGCTGCTGTTGTCCCTCTTCAGGTCTGCGGTTTGGTTGATGTCAAGCTCTTTGCCCTGCACTGTCCCCATACCCGTCCTGTTGACTTAGAGGCTAGCCTTCTTTCATCATTGTTGTGGCTGTTTTTTAGTCTCTCTCGTGTCTGACTCTTTGCGACCCCATAGACTGTAGCCCATTAGGCTCCTCTGTCTTTGAAATTTCCCAGGCAAGAAGAATGGAGTGGGTTGTCGTTTCCTTCTCCAGAGGATCTTCTCAACCCAGGGATCAAACTCACGTCTCCTGCGTTGGCAGGCAGGTTCTTTACCACTGAGCCCCCACGGAAGCCCCTTCTTTCTATTACTTTGCCTCTTTTGGTCATAGATTGAAAGCTACGTTCCAAGTAATGAGTCTTGGCAACCAACCGAGAGTCCTATATAGCTGAGGCTGTACTAGCCTGTGGGGATTTGAGAGGAATGTGTGATTCAGTCTGTGCCCTCATGGGATTTACTAAGGTTCGCTTTTGGACAGATTGAGCCCAGTAGAAGTCAAGGTACAATCATGAACTGATCTGTAGGTGGATTCTATTTATTGAGGGCCTTACATGTGCTAAATGGTGCTAGGTGCTTCCATATCATTATGTTGTTTAACACTCTATAACCAATCTGCGAGGAAGGCATCCACATTTTACAGATGAAAAACTGCTATTTGGAGAGGTTGAATGACCAACCCAAGACCACCCTGATGACAGGACAGTGGTGAGGGCCATGTCTGTTTATTCTCAAGTCCGGGGCTCTCTCCCCTATTCCAATTAGAGTATAGTGTGGTGCTTTAACCTGTCTCTTATGGAGAAGTGAAAATCCCTGGCTTGCATCCCAGGCAGCTGAGGCTCTGGGAGGCTCTTATGCTTTGATTCTGGTTGCTTCCAATTCTGAGGCCTTGCTACCATTGGGTACTATCACCCGTAAGCTCCTTTTGAGGGACTTGGAGGTTAAAAACCTGGAGGAGAATTGCAAATCAAAACCACATGAGATTACTACTTCATATCCACTAGGATGATTATTCTTTTTAAAAATGGAAAATAAAATGTGTTGGTGAGAGTGTGGACAAATTAGAGCTTTTGTGCATTTCTGATAGGAATGTAAAATGGTGTAGTGACTGTGGAAAACCGTATGGCAGTTTCTCAGAAAGTTAAACATAGAATTATATGATCCAGCAATTTCTATTCTGGATACATACCCCCCAAAATTAAAAGCAGGGACTAAAACACATTTGTATACCATGTTCATAGAAATATTATTCACAATAGCCAAAAAAGTAGAAGCAACCCCAGTGTCCACTGATGGATGAATGGATAAACAATTCTGGTGTATACCCACAGTGGAATATTATGTGGCCTTGAAAAGGAAGGAAACCAGAACACATGCTACAACATGAATAAATTTTGATGAAATTATGTGAAGTGAAAGAAGCCAGACACAAAGGGGCAAATACTATAGATTCCACTTCTCTGACGTACCTAGAGCATCAAATTCATAAGGACAGGAAGTAGAATGCAGGTCACCAAGGACTAAGGGGAAGGCAAAATGGGAGTTACTATTTTACAGATAGAGTTTCTGATTGGGATGATAAAAAATTTCTGGAATTGATCATAGTGCCACTTCCACAACACTGTGAATACACTTAATGCCTTTGAATTGTACACTTAAAATGGGGAGTAATATTTTCAGTTCACATAATGCCTTTGGCAGAGTTCCTTTCACTAGTGAGTCCAGCCTAATAGTTTTTCCCAGCCTCAGGGTCTTTTCCCCAGTGAGTCAGTTCTGCACATCAAGTGGCCAAAGTATTGGAGCTTCAGCTTCAGCATGAGTCCTTCCAATGAATATTCAGGACTGATTTCCTTTAGGATTGACTGGTTTGATCTCCTTGCTGTCCAAAAGCATCAATTCTTCGGTGCTCAGCTTTCTTTATAACTCTCACATTCATACACACCTACTGGAAAAACCATAGTTTTGACTAGATGGACCTTTGTCGGTTAAGTAATGTCTCTGCTTTTTAATATGCTGCCTACGTTTGTCAGCATGTTTGTTTAGAAATCATTAACTGCTCATCAAAGAAGGGGCAACCAAGACACTCAAGAGATGACAGGGCAAGTGAAACAGCTTTGCAATGTTAATGTAACTCAATAGAAATGAAGATTTGATTCAGTAAAACTCACTTTCACTTTTTATGCAACTCTCTTCTGAGCCCATCTATTGTCCAAAGCAAACAAACCTGCATCAGTATTCAGAAGAGCTACAAGAAAAACCACAGGTCCCTTTAAGTCACTCAACAATGAACATTTATGCCACATGTTTCTCGGGCTTTTAAAAGGCAATGTTCTGTGCCAATGGTCCCCCTGGCTGTATAGATAATTGTAAAACAAACTCCATATTCCGCTGACACCCTTTCTAATTACATCTCACCTTCATTAGGCTATTAAAGTGATAGATGGTAGCAATTACATTGAACCCCACTGAAAACTCTCTATCTGTGACGTGCAGTGACGAGAACATGAGTTATTTACCCAGAAGCCAGGAAGAACTCAGCTGCCTCAGCCAAGCCAAGCAAAGAGAAATCCCATGTGACTACTAGCAGTGACGGGTTCCTGGGGCTGTGGCAGGAGGCAGAGTGGCAGAGTATACAGCTGGTGCTCACTTTTCTGTTGGCCTCACAGATGCCTAGGTATTGAAAACAGAAACTAATATCAAGTGTTGCATTAATGTGTACTGTGTGCTCAGTCGTGTCTGACTCTTTGCTACCCCACGGGCTGTAGCCCTCCAGGCTCCTCTGTCCATGGGATTTCCCAGGCAAGAATACCGGAGTGGGTTGCCATTCCCTTCTCCAGTGGAACTTCCTTACCCAGGGATTGAACCCCAGTCTCCTGCCTCATCTCCTGTGTTGTAGGCGGATTCTTTACCACTGGCACCACCAGGGAAGAATTACTTAATATGAATGTACTCAGAAGAGAGTCTCCAAAATGCTGAAATACTCTCAGCCATTCCAAATGAAATGGCAACCCACTCCAGTATTCTTGCCTGGAGAATTTCATGGACAAAGGAGCCTGGCAGGCTACAATCCATGGGTTTGCAGAGTTGGACATGACTGAGCGAGTATCACTCTCTCATTCAATCCATGTGAGGAGTGGATGAAGGAACTAAAGAAGCTGAACCTGGAAAAAAGATGGGAGCAGAGTGGCCACTGAGGGGCATTCCAAGATGAATTCGATGTGTTACATCTATATGGCCCAAGGGAGATGAATTTGGTGCAGGCCACAGAACACCCAACTCTTAACAGGTTTCCATAACTAGCACATATAGTAGTTTGCATCACTGGAGGTGCAGAGATAGATGGCCTTCGAGGGTGGTTGATTCATGGGCTCAATGATATAATCTAGGCCTCAGGTTCTTTCCATTGCTCCACTCTACTCTTTAGCAGCCTTGCCCTAAATTGGTGACTCCAGAATGTTTATGACAGATGCCAGTAGCGTTATGGGCTGTATGCTCTCTTCTTCTCTTCCAATAGGAAAGCAAGAGCTGACTTCCTGTAACTCTCATGAAAATGAGAAAGCTCTTAAAAGCCTTCAGCAAATATCTCTGATCTCATTGGCTGGAACTGGGCCACGTGCTCATTTGTAAACTACTCATTGTGTAGGGAGGATGGGATTACTCTGGTTAGTTAAGGCGAATCATGGTCCACCTGGAGCTGCTGAGAGGTCAGCTTCTTCTGAGATATCGGGGAGAAATTCATGGCAGGACAGGGAAGGAAGTAAGGGGACTGATGTTTGGCAAGGCCACAGACAGTAAGGAATCCACCGCCAATGCAGGAGACTCAGGTTCAATCCCAAGGTCAGGAAGATCCCCTGGAGAAGGAAATGGCAAGCCACTCCAGTATTCTTGCCTGGAGAATCCCATGGACAGAGGAGCCTGGAGGGCTATAGTCCATGGGGTTGCAAAAGAGTTGGACATGACTTAGCAACCAAACAACAAAAAATTAACAGACACTCTTTGCTATAGAGAAAAACAAGGACCAATAGGTAGAGGCAGAAATGACTCCTAGAAAGAAGAGCTTTTAGGACTGGGGGCAGATGTGTTGCATCCATTCCATAGTTGCCCTCTTTGATACCCATGGCAGACAAGGTTAATCACACTACCACCAAACCTAGACAGCCTCAGCATCCTCCTTGACTGTCCAGGAAGTCACTAACAATAAATTAGAGGCAGCTCTCAAAAAGAACCCCTTTTGTCCTGCTGTTTTATCAGCCAGGACTGCCCAGAGTTGAAATGGGCATATTGTAAGGTAGTGAGCTCTCGGTCACTGGTGATATCCAAGCACAGGCTATGTGACCTGCAGAGATGTTATCTGGGATATTTGACCACAGGTGAAGGTTGGGATCCAACTGTCCCCGAGATTTCATGACCACGGAGGGCTCTGGAGGAAAGCTGGGGCACTCACGCAAGCTGCAGATTAGCAATAGGGGAAAGATTTGAGAGCCTTATCCTAGCTCTTGGCTTTCTCTCCGTGGTCCTGAAGCTGCAGATTCCTTACTTGGGATCTTACTCCAGGCATCCCCATTCCTTCTCCAGTGTACCCATCCTACACACAAAGTATCTATACCTTTGCCTGAGGCTTTAATTTGTTCACAGTCTTTCCTTTTAGCTTCCAAACTCTGGTTCTCATTAAAACACACAAGTGAGACGGGCATCATCATTTTACTGATACACATACCTGAGAAGTTGGTTGACTTACCCAAGAACACACAGTTAGGGTGACGGTAGGACTGAGATGGGACCTTGAGTCTCCTGTCTTGTAGCCCAGAATGTTCATCTGGAAGCACAGGGCTATGGGGCTCAGGTGTCTTCACCTGGGCATATATGTTATGGAGACGGACAGTATTGAGATGGGCATGAGGGTCAGACACCTGAAGCGTTGTCCTCATGCTGGGTACCATAGGAGGCTTGAGTGCCGGTGATTCCAAGGACTCTGAGTATTGTGGGTCATCTCTCCTGCCTGGGTTTCACTTCTTCCATCCACCTCCTACGGCCTACAAACAGGAGGTGCTGGAATGGCTAGGATGCTGTTGGGCCAAGGTGAAAAGTGAAGACACTTCCTCCAGCTTCTCCCTCTATATCAGATACTCCAGGTTCATCTGAGCTGAATAGGAGCTGAATGACTGCTTCTTACCATGGGCTCCTGGAGCCTGTAACCTGGCTAGATGGGGGTGGGAAGGTGGGGAGGTAGTCTGAGATTAAAGCCACACCTTGACCAGACACACAGCTTTGTAGCCCTGCTCCATCTCTTCTCTTAAGCCTTTTTCAGCTTGTAAAATATGTGAGAAGACCAGCACAACGTGAAGAGGGGAACTGAAAAGTTCTCTCTGAAAAGACCACTTGATTTCAGTGGTTTCTGGTAGCACAGCCAGCACTCTGAGCCCTCCTCTGTGCTAGGCCAGAGGAAGGCACTTCATGCACTTTATCTGGGCAGTTCTCACTCGCAGAGCTGTAACACATCAATATTTCAATCAGCTCTGAGAGGCGCTGCTAGAAATCCAACAGATAGGTATCACAGGGCCTCATCTTAGTAGATACTAAAAGAATAATTCACTGACAGACTCAATGAGTGCTTAAACCCATTTTATAGATGAGGAAACCAAATTAGGTGATCCCCAGTTGAAGACCAAGACTACCTATGAGTTAACAGCAGAGCTGGGACTGGAACTCGGTCTTCTGCCTCCTACTCTGGTCTGGGGCAGGACTGGACCATCTCTGCTAGCCCTTTGGGCTCCCCAATAGCTGGACACTTGGATTCTGGACCAGCAAATTAGTCTATGGGGCAGTGCTAGGCAGCAGGACATTCTGCAATGGTGGAAATGCTCTATATCCACTCTGTAATATACAATAACGACTAGCCACATGTGGCCATGTGCTAGTGTGACTGAGGAGCAGAGGTTTTAATTCAAGTGGCTAGTGGCGACCATGTCAGACAGCACAGCTCTGGCATGTTCTCTTCCCCAGGATACAGCATCACAGCCTCTGCCAAATAGGGATGCAGTGGAAGTTTGCTGTTGGTGATGCTCAGAGAAACTTTCTTATAATCTTGGCAAACACACCAGGTACCCCCAGATACACCAGTTATTCTTCAGTGGCTATGCTTCTTTCTACAGAAGGGAGATGAAAACAAAATTGGAAGACTTGAAGCAGAAAGCCTATTGATTTTTAATCCTTTTTTTTTTATCATCTAAGAAGTTCAACGTGTATTCCTCATGTCATGCCATTCCTCCCCTGAAAACTGTGAGAACTGACCTGTAAGGCCTGGATGGCATCAAGTGATATGAATTAAACACACTTTAAAGAAAACCTCTCTAGTCAACATTAGTTTTTCCTCAGTGAAATGTTTGGACCTTTATTAACTATTCGTTTTCTTTGGGTTCTTGCCAGGAGAGGATTTTTTTTTTTAAATAGATTAAACCATGAATCCATTAACCAGTGATTTAATTTCTAAGCCCTTATTCTTTTAAATTATTTTCTCATCACATAATAGAACCAAGGCACATCTGACCTAGAAAACAGCTTAGGCAACCTCCAGTCCATAAAATTGACAGGATGAAAGTTACTACTTATCCAGGTTTATGCAACCACTGGACTGTGTTCTCTCCACCATAATTGTACAGATATATAAAATTCTCCCCATTTTACAGATGGGTAAGGAGCTGAGCTAGCATTTCTATCAAGGTCTACCTGGCTCTGAGACTGGGACTCTTCCTCTGTACCTTAACTTTTCCAATCATTTCTTGGACAAGGACACGGAGACCCAGAGGGTTGTAAGAACTCCAGCAGTAAGGGCCTGACCCTTTGTTTTTGTGCTCCATTCAGTTCCACCCTGTGACCTCAGATTTATAGTCCCACCCACACTCAGCTTGCATGTGTCACCCCTTCTCCCATAAAAAGTAACTATACCTTCATTTGCCATCCAAGCCCCACCGACCCAGTTTGGTACCAACCTTCCGTGCACCATCCCTCATCCCCGCTCAGTCAAAGGTGTCTGAGCAAGTTCAGTGCTTGCATTCCTTCTATACTCTCAGAATTGAGCTGTTTTTCTTGCCACAGTGAATATATACATATACATACACACACAAAAACTACATACCTGTATACTGACAAAGGTGTTTTGGCATTAAACACAAAGATGCTTATTACAGCAATATACATTACAGTAAAAAGTAAAAACAACATACATGGTCACTGCAACAGAAATGTTAAGAATAAAGTATTTCTACTCTGTAGATTAATATAAAGCCACTGAAAGGCAAATAAGAGCCCATGACAGGGGAGCATGTGGCTGCCCACAATGGGCACAGCTGAAAAAGGAGAGAGTCTATCTCCCTGAGGCATCATGGGCATATACAGTATTGAGCAAAATCAGAAATGGCTGAAATGGACCCCAGGATAATAATAACAACAAAGGCAGTGGAAATGTGAGCTAATCAAGCTTTGCATTCATTTTTAAGTTAAAGTTTCCAGTACTTGCCAGCTTCTCCTTGAAGCGGTCCCTCAGGGTAGCTGGGAGAATAAAAAACCACAATGGGGTTAGAGTCAGAAACCATTAGTTCAAGGCCCAGCTGGGTCACTGAGACCTCAGTGTGCCCATCTGTTAAATGGGGGGATTCCATCTACTGAGGAGCTGCCTTGAGCAAAACGGGTAGTTATTAGCATTCCCGGGAGTGTGTCTCCCTGCTGTTCATTGTTCAGGGCTTTCTCCAAGCACAGGGAGAGTTAGGGCAGCTTCCACATGGCACCCAGGCAGAAAAGGGGGCCAACCACTACCTCTTGGATTTGCCCGCCCACCAGGTTCATCCTTAACCTGAAGAATCAAGTTGTTATGCAGCAGTTTGTCCACAAGGTGGCAGGCATGGGGAGGCAGGAACCCGCCATGGCTCCCCCTGGAGTCCTGCTGTATTTGTGTGTTCTGCTGAACCGGAATATTAAAACTGGGCCTAGCAATGATGGTAATAGCTGCACATACCTTCGGGGCTTTTCATGCTTTAGCAACCACTTAGAGGACTATTTCCAGACCCTGGTCAGTGCACAAGGCAATTACTACTATGTATTTCCATAGATTACTGTTGCCAAATGTTCTTACAAATTGTTTGGTTCAACTGGGTGTGCTAGTAGAAGCCATGGTGGAATGATTTCAGCCCTGTACTGTTATACTTCAGCACTGACCTGGAATCTGTCCTCCAAGGCCACATAGGTTGGGAGCTGACTTCTTATCTGATTTGCTTTTTAAGCCTCTAACTCAGAATCATGTGAGATGGAGAAGAACAGGGATTTCAAAATTTCTAAGCAGCAGAGGATTTTTTTTTCCCAAATGAAATCACATCTGGAATGTATGTGTTTACTTTATAATTTCTAATTAATAGTACTTTTTTCAAAGTCAATCAGTGACAACACTGAGATTGTTTTGATTAACAAATAAGATTAAATCAGGAACCATGGATGACAGTTGCATTTTTATATCAACTTCAGTATCTGATTTATATCTGTATTTTATTTGAGTTGTATTGTATTAATAATGCATAACAACTAATACTTCAGCACGGATCTGAGTACTTCAAACATTTTAACTCATTTAAGCCTTGGAACTCTTAACAGATTATATTATCATTCCCAGGGGAGGAAATAGAGACCCAGAGACTTGGTTAAGTGGCCCAAGATCACATAGCTAGGGAGTGGCCAGAGCTGGGTTTCGAATCCAGACAACCTAGATCCATAATCCAGGATTGGAATAACTAGTTTCTTCTGCAGCTCCCAATGAGAAGCCTAATATATATGTAGTTGTAGAGAATAAATTTTAATTGCCTGCCCTGCAAACTTGGGCTATTACTTAATTAAACTGGGAGGGCAGAGAAGTCTTCTTCCCTCTTCTAACAAAAAATAATAAATAACCAAGCCCCTAAAGCACTCCCATTAGGATTTGGGGAATAGTTTGAAATTCCTGACCCAGAGCACCAGGGACATATTGAAGGAGCAATCAGTCTGTCAAACACATGTGGAGAGGACCCTTAGGGTACAGCAGAGGCAAAGACATTGGCTGGCATTTCACCAAATGGAAATCTCTAGGCTCTGGCACTACCAATAGTCCCCATTACAAATCTTTCCAGCTGGTAAACAGAATGATGCCACTGACATTTAATTGAAATGTCAGCACATTTAGAAAGAGCCCTGATGAAACTGCCAAGTTAAAGTTATCGCTGATGACTTAAGCTAAATGGAAACAGAAAATCACCACTAACACCCACCACCCCCACACATACACATACTTGCACTGTAATATCAGAGAGAAATCAGAGAGCTTCAGCTGTCCAAGAAAAATTTACAGATAGTTTTTAAATGGAGTTTTATTCTAGCTATGAAAACTATGAGGCAATTGGAAAAACTTGTGGAAGTAATCAGGTCTGAGACAGGCCAATGGCCATATAAATCAATTCAACAAGTACACACTGATTAAATTGTGTTTGGAGAGTAATATTACCTTACATTTATTTGCATAGCTTATGGTTTATAGAGGCCATAGTAGATGGCAAGAAATGGCCACAATTCTTCACCACTTCCTGAATCTTCACCTTATGCCTTTGTACTTTGCATGTTGGGCTTAACCATGTGATTTGCTTTGGCTAATGGGTTGTCAGAAGACATGACATACGCAGAGGCTTGTTTCCGAAAAACAAAGGAAAAAAGGAAAGATATTCCCATCTGAATGCAGAGTTCCAAAGAATAGCAAGGAGAGATAAGAAAGCCTTCCTCAGTGATCAATGCAAAGAAATAGAGGAAAACAACAGATTGGGAAAGACTAGAGATCTCTTAAAGAAAATTAGAGATACCAAGGGAACATTTCATGCAAAGATGGGCTCGATGAAGGACAGAAATGGTAGGGACCTAACAGAAGCAGAAGATATTAAGAAGAGGTGGCAAGAATACACAGAAGAACTGTACAAAAAAGATCTCCACGACCCAGATAATCACGATGGTGTGATCACTCACCTAGAGCCAGACATCCTGGAATGTGAAGTCCAGTGGGCCTTAGAAAGCATCACCACGAACAAAGCTAGTGGAGGTGATGGAATTCCAGTTGAGTTATTTCAAATCCTGAAAGATGATGCTGTGAAAGTGCTGCACTCAATATGCCAGCAAATCTGGAAAATTCAGCAGTGGCCACAGGACTGGAAAAGGTCAGTTTTCATTCCAATCCCAAAGAAAGGCAATGCCAAAGAATGGTCGAACTACTGCACAATTGCACTCATCTCACACACTAGTAAAGTAATGCTTAAAATTCTCCAAGTCAGGCTTCAGCAATACGTGAACTGTGAACCAGATGTTCAAGCTGGTTTTAGAAAAGGCAGAGGAACCAGAGATTGAATTGCCAACATCCGCTGGATCATCGAAAAAGCAAGAGAGTTCCAGAAAAACATCTATTTCTGCTTTATTGACTATGCCAAAGCCTTTGACTGTGTGGATCACAATAAGCTGTGGAAAATTCTGAAAGAGATTGGAATACCAGACCATCTGACCTGTCTCTTGAGAAACCTGTATTCAGGTCAGGAAGCAACAGTTAGAACTGGACATGGAACAACAAACTGGTTCCAAACAGGAAAAGGAGTACGTCAAGGCTGTATATTGTCACCCTGCTTATTTAACTTATATGCAGAGTACATCATGAGAAATGCTGGGCTGGAAGAAACACAAGCTTGAATCAAGATTGCTGGGAGAAATATCAATAACCTCAGATATGCAGATGACACCACCCTTATGGCAGAAAGCGAAGACGAACTAAAGAGCCTCTTGATGAAAGTGAAAGAGGAGAGTGAAAAAGTTGGCTTAAAGCTCAACATTCAGAAAACTAAGATCATGGCATCTGGTCCTATCCCTTCATGGGAAATAGATAGGGAAACAGTGGAAACAGTGTCAGACTTTATTTTTTGGGGCTCCAAAATCACTGCATATGATGATTGTAGCCATGAAGTTAAAAGACACTTACTCCTTGGAAGGGAAGTTATGACCAACCTAGATAGCATATTTAAAAGCAGAGACATTACTTTGCCAACAAAGGTCCATCTAGTCAAGGCTATGGTTTTTCCAGTGGTCATGTGTGGATGTGAGAGTTGGACGGTGAAGAAAGCTGAGCGCCGAAGAATTGATGCTTTTGAACTGTGGTGTTGGAGAAGACTCTTGAGAGTCCCTTGGACTGCAAGCAGATCCAACCAGTCCATCCTAAAGGAGATCAGTCCTGGGTGTTCATTGGAAGGACTGATGTTGAAGCTGAAACTCCAATACTTTGGCCACCTCATGAAAAGGGTTGACTTATTGGAAAAGGCCCTGATGCTGGGAAGGATTGGGTGCAGGAGGAGAAGGGGACGACAGAGGATGAGATGGCTGGATGGCATCACCTACTCGATGGACATGGGTTTGGGTAGGTTCCGGGAGTTGGTGATGGACAGGGAGGCCTGGTGTGCTGCGATTCATGGTGTGATTCAAAGAGTCAGACACGACTGAGCAACTGAACCGAACTGTTTCCATTCTTCTGGCCCTTCCCTCTGCCATTGCCTTTAGAAGAGTATGCCTGTGGAACAGAGCCAAGTTGTCCCAAGACCATCATAGGTCAGCAGTGGCTAGCCAATTCCCAGGAATATGAATGAGCCCAGCCCATTCATATCAGCAGAGCCATTTAGCTATGACCTGAATATGACCACAGTCACATAAGCAAGCACAGTGGGAGTAGCCAAGCCCAGATCAGCTGAACTCCACAGGCTCCTGAGCTAATTCAGTGTTTACCGTTGAATGCCGCTGTGGTTTCTGAGGGTTTTGTTCAACATTGCTAATGTGGCAACAGATAACTGATGGAGAGACTTGCCAACCTTCTGTGTCCCCTCCTTGAAAAGGAGTGTGGGACAGGGGTTATATCTCCCATTTTATAGATGAGAATGCTGTGATTCATCGAGTTTAAGTGGATTGCCTTTATTCCACAGCTGCTGCTTCTGATGCCTGGTTCTTTGTTCGTGCTTAAGTCATACAGCCTCTCTGAAGTGCTTAGCCAACAGCATTAACCTAGAGGCTGAATCCATTTTTTCCTTTTAGATCAAAGGGGCAGTTTTTATAGGTTGAAAACACAGAGGGAGAGCAGAGGTTTCAGAAGTTCTTGGGCCCGAAAGGCAGAAACTGTGTAAGCATTGGCTTTGTGGACCACCGTACCCACCCCCCACCCCCACAACCTGGAATACCTCCCTCCTTCTCTGGGTTCCACTGTGCTTTGGAGAGATATGTGATTCAGCCCATATCAGATGTGTGTTTCTCTTGCCGTCTCTCTGTGGCTGATTCACGCACAGGCATTCTTCAAATGCTTCACACAAATCCCTGCCAGGTAGGGAAACCACCGGGGAGTTATGGAGAAATGATCAAGAATAATTGTTTTGACCTCGCAGTGCTCACCTTGAAAATCTACTCTAGCTCCCAGTTTCTCCCAGCTAAGGCCCAGACTCAGGTAAGATCCTTTACAGTCTGGATCAACCTACAGTTTGAGCATCACTACTTCTTCTACATCCTCCCCACAAATGCCTCTCTGTTTCAGAATCAGAAACATCCTTCTCTTCCTGGATAAGTGGCCAGAGACCACACAGCGAAGGAGTGGCAGAGGTGGGGTTCAAAGTCAGGCAGGCTAGCTCCAGAGTCTGTCATCTGTGACTCTGAAAGCATTCTGAACTTTCGCTTCTGCTCACACTTCTCCTCTGTTCAGAATTCCCGTCTCTTCTTTTCCTTCACCTGGTGAACCTCTGTTCTTTCCTATAAGATCACACTCACTTCATAAATACTTTAAAGACCCACTCACTTTATTTGTGTGTTCATGCATTGATTCTGGCTGCCCAAGCCTGGGAAGCATCTAAGACCTTGTCAAAACCTCACGGCAGCCTGGTTCATGAAGAGCCCTCAAAAGTCATGGGAAATGGCAGACTTCGTTCTACCTTGTCTTGCTCCCAAGTTAGGGGTGAAATATGATTGGTCCCAAGGAGGTAACCCTTACCTGAGGGAGGACAGGATTTCTGCCTTTCACAAACAGCTACATCTAAACAGGTCTATTTGCATAAGGTGAATTGACACCTGCTCACTGGGCACCTTCTCAGGCACTCAGAGGTGGGAAAAATTCCAAATTCCCCTAGCCTGTAAAGACACTAATCACACTGATTTTGACTGCCTCTCTTAAGCACTGATCTGCTCTTCCACTTGCTGAAAGCCCATCAAAGGCAGCTGCCCTGTGTTGTTCATCTTTCTATTTCTGATCTCTCCTGGAACTCCCTCACTTCCAACAGCAGGCACCTTCTATAATGCCTGACATATATTAGAAACCCAACAATTGTTTGCAAAAAGGTGAAAACCCAAACAAGCTATTGGGCATTAGATTCCCAAGAGTTCCTCTGAGAAGTAAAGGTACCTCCTCCGAGCCTTTGATGAATTCCCCTAAAAAGCTAGGAGTGTGATAGAAATAGTATGTGCTATTACTACTAAGTAAGGTATTAGGAAGATCACTTACTCTCATTGGCCTTTAGTTTCCTAATCTGCAAAATGAAAACAGCAGATGGTAGCATCTTAATACTATTCACTTAAAAAAAAAGAAAAGCTCATTTTTCAAGAACCTATGACACATGGAGGAGGGAAGCAGAGGGGTGAGTGGTAGGCATGTCTTTTGAAAATCTTTCCACAAGATTCTGATATTCTCACCTACCCCCAACGTAAAACTCTTTAGTCTAGGTCTGACCACAAGAGAATTGGGTTAGAATGGAGGAGTATATGGTGTTCCAGGAGAACTCAGAAGTTCTAGATAATTTTTTTAAAAAGGAGTGGAGCTGAAAAAGGAGTGAAGCTGCCTCCCAGGAGAATGAAGACAGAAAACACGCAGAGGGCAGGGAAGAGGTAAAGGAAAGTCATCGTTAGATGTTTTATTATCAACATAGACAGAGGATAAATGTAGAGAAAAGTCCGAGGCTATTATTTCCCCTACTATTATGTGGAAGAACTTATAAAAGGATTAGTGCTAATTCTTCTCTCAAAATTTTTAGAATTCACCAGTGAAACCACTTGGTTCTAGGCTTTTTGTGGGAAATTTTTTTATTAACTCAGTCTGTTTACTCATTATAAGTCATTCAGATTTTCTATTTCTCCTTAATTAATGTGTATCTTTCTAAAAACATGTACATTTTTTCTTTTAGTTTGTTGGCCTACACTTATTCATAGTATTCTCTTTTAATTCTCTTTATTATAAGATCAATAGCAATGCCTTCTAATTTTAGTAATTTGAGCTTCTTTCTTTTTCGCCAGTCTTCTTAAAAATTAATCAATTTGTTGATTTTTTTCAAAGAATCAAATTTTTATTGTATTGACTTTCTCTAGTATTTTCTAGTCTACATTTTATTTGTTTCCATTCTAACCTTTATTATTTCCTTCCCTCTCCTTTCTTGTAGTCTACTCTTATTTGTCTGGTTTCTTAATTAGGGTAGACACTTAGGATTTTCTTTTGAAATCTTTTCTTTTTTTTCATATAGTACTTTACAGCTATAAATTTTCTGTCAAGCATCACTTTTGCTATATCACATAGGCTTTAGAAAATTATATGTTCATTTTCATTCTTCCCAGTTTTCTAATTTTCCTCATGACTTCTTCTTAGACTCATTGGTTATTTAGGAATTTGTTGTTTAATTTTCATGCATTTGTTAATTTATCAAATTTCCTTCTGTATCGATTTCTAATTTCATTCTACGTGGATGAAGAGCAAACTCTGTGTGATTTTAATCCTTTTAAATTTATTAAGGCTTGTATTGTGGCCTAACATATGGTCTATCCTGGAGAATGCCTATATGTACTTGAGAATGTCTGTTCAGCTCTTGTTGGGTAGAAAGTTCTGTAGATGTCTGTTGGGTCTAGTTGGCTTGTAGTGCTGTTCTATGTAGGGAAGTATTCTGTTTTTTAATTGATTTTCTGTCTAGTTGTTCTATCCATTATTAAAAGTAGGATACTGAAGACTCCAACTGTTATTGTTAAAGTATCTATTTTTCCCTTCAGTTTGTCATATATTTTACTTCATGCATTTGGGAATTCTGTTGTTAGGTGCGTATGTGTTTATACTTCAATGTCCTTCATTGTCTCTTATAATAATTTTTGTTTTAAAGTCTATTTCTTGATATTAGTACAGACATACCTCAGACTTCCCTTGGGGCATAGTGGTTAGAATTTGGGGCTTTCACTGTGGTGGCCCGGGTTCAATCCCTGGTCAGGAAAGATGCCACAAGCTGTGTGGTGTGGCCAAAAAGAATAAAATAAAATTAAGTTTTAAGGGAAGCCTGGCATGCTGCGGTCCATGAAGTTGCAAAGAGTTGAACATGACTGAGCAACTGAACTGACTGACTGAAGTTTTAAAAAAATAAAAAGGTATAGGTACATCTCAGAGATATTTCAGGATTGGTTCCACAATAAAGCATATATCCCAGTAACATGAGTCACACAAATTTTTTGGTTTTCCATTGCATATAAAAGTTATTTTTATAGTATACTGTAGTCTATTAAGTGTGTGACAGATTTATGTCTAAAAATGTACATATCTTAATTTAAAAATACTTTATTACTAAAAAATACTAAACATCATCTGAGCCTTCAGTAAATCATAATCTTTTTACTGATGGAAGGTCTTGCTTCAGTGTTGATGGCTACTGGCTGATCAGGGTGGTGGTTGCTAAAGGTTGGGTGACTGTGGCAATTTCTTAAAATACTGATAAGACAACAGTGAGGTTTGCTGTATTGATTGACTTTTGCTTTCATGAATACCTTCTGTTTTCATGAGTGATTTCTCTGTAGCATGCAATGCTGTTTAACAGCATTTTACTTACAGTAGGACTTCTTTGAAATTGGAGTCAATCCTCTGAAACGCTGCCGCTGCTTTATCAACTAAGTTTATGCAATATTCTAAATCCTTTGTTGTCATTTCAGCAATCGATTAAGTTTGCCATCTTATATGGGAACAGTTCATAGCACCCAAAAACAATTACAATGGTAACATCAAAGATCACTGATCACAGGTCACCATAACAAATATAACAATAGAAGTTTGAAGTGCTGCAAGAATTACCAAAATGTAAAACGTATACAAAGTGAGCAAATGCTATTGGAAAAATGATGCCAATAGACATACTCAATGCAGGGTTGCCGCTAACCTTTGATTTGTGAAAAATGCAGCGTCTGCAAAGTGCGATAAAGTGAAGCACAATAAGACAGGTATATCTGTATAGCTATTCCTGCTCTCTTTTGATTACTGTTTGTGTGATGATATATCTTTTCCATCCTTACACTTTCAACCTATGTATGTCTTTGAATCTGAAGTGAGTCTGTTGTAGGCAGCATATGGTGGGATTATATTTTATGGAGTCTGCCAATCTCTGCCTTCTGATTGGAGTTTAATAATTATATTTAATGCTAAATCTGTTTGCATTTAATGCAATTACTAAAGAGGTATTATTTACATTTGCCTTTATGCTGTTTGTTTTTACATATTTTATATCTTTTTTGTTAATCCAGTCCTCCATTACTGTGTATTTGTGTTAAATATTTCCTAGTAGTATACCTTAATTAAGTCCTTTGTCACTTCTTTTACTATCTATATTTTTAATTTATTTTCAAAGTAGCTGCCCTGGTGGCTGCCAGGCTGCTGGGTTTCACAGAGCTTGTGAGCTATTGATCTGCAGGGCTACTGCAGAGCTGGTGAGAGGGAGATGAAAATAGGACAAACCAAAAAGTCATATGTCCACTGTTCTTATCAAAATTCAGCCACTTTTCTTGTATAAATGCCCCTTGGATTTCTTCAACCCTTTGGTTAATTTTCAGAGTTCTGAAAAAGTTGATTCCAAACATTTTTGCTAGTGTTATTCTTACCTTTATGGAGGAGTGAATTTTTGGAGGTTCTTACTCTGTCATTTTCACTGATGTCTTTGTAATATCTTTTTTCCCCATAAAAAGTCATTGTAATTTTTATTTTCTGTAAGCCTTGCTTTTTTAATTTGTATGCAGTTAAATACGACTATTCTTTATTTTATTTATTCTGGGTGTCCACTGTTCATTAGCCAAGTCTCCTCAACCTTAGATTGTAGTCTTCTAGGTTAATATATGGGGCTTCCCTGGTGGCTCAGATGGTAAAGAATCTGCCTGCAAGCCAGGAGACCTGGATATAGATAAATACCATATATAATATGAATGTGTATATATTATGCATGTACATAATACATTCAAAGATATGCATCATGGTTGTGTGCAAACAACATACATATTCAATTTATTTATATATTGTATATATTGATATAATGATGTAATGGATTGTTTTAATAGGTACTCTCATATCGGACTACCTTTAGTATAAAATCTGCTTAATCACAATATATTTTTCTTTGGACTACCTTTAGTATAAAATCTGCTTAATCACAATATATTTTTCTTTAGATCATTGCCAGATTCTATTTGCTAATATTTCAATTTGAATTTTGTACCTATACTTATAAGCGATATTGGGATATAGTTTGTATTCCTTGTTGTCTTTGTCAGGTTTCTTTTTATCATCTGAAACAGTTAAATGGAAATTACCTTTCTTAAGTTACATAAAATCTCAGTGTATAGGCCTAGTGATTTTTTTTAAACATAATTCACTAATCAGTTTGTCTATTTCTTCTGTAGTAATTGATCAAATCAAGATTTTCATTTCCTCTTAAATCAATTCTAATAGGGAATGTTTTACCTAGAATTAACACTTTTACTCTGTTTTAAATCCTGCTGGTATAACGGTCAGGGATGTAGCAGTGCCACGTCTCCTTTTTATTTCCAATCTTCTCTATGTCTACACTTTCTTTTTTCCCCGTTAATGAGACTTGCAAGAGGTATATCTGTTTTATTGTTTTTCTTAAAAAAAAAAAAAATCAGATTTTGGGTTTATTTATCCTTTCTATTTTAAAATTTCCATTTCACTGATTTCAAAGAGGAAATTTAAAAGAAATCACTTCCTAGCTATATACCAGTGAAAAATATAACACTTCATACAAATAATACAAGACACTATAAAAGCAATACTTAGTTATTAAAGAACACTGAAAAACAAAGGAACCAAGGGCTCACTTTAAACTATAACAGTGAAATAAACCAAGCAATCAGGAAAAAAAAAATCGGTAAAGAGAAAAAATCCAGTTTAAAGGAAGTCCCCAACCATCCCATCATTTCAATAAAATGGCTTAACCCAAAATCTCCAACAGCCTTCTTGCTACTGAATTATTCAGTGACCCCCCTTTTCCCCAGGTTTTGGCTGGCCTTCAAGTAGCATTTCTCCTGTAAAACCCCTTCATCTTTTTGCTTCCTCCTTTGACTGTAGGGCAGCATTCTCCCTAAGCATATATTTTTAAATTGCTTCACTTCGGAGAAGGCAATGGCAACCCACTCCAGTACTCTTGCCTGGAAACTCCCATGGATGGAGGAGCCTGGTGGGCTACAGTCCATGGGGTCGCGAAGAATCGAACACGACTGAGCGACTTCACTTTCACTTTTCACTTTCACGCATTGGAGAAGGAAATGGCAACCCATTCCAGTGTTCTTGCCTGGAGAATCCCAGGGACAGAAGAGCCTGGTAGGCTGCGGTCTATGGGGTCGCACAGAGTCAGACACGACTGAAGCGACTTAGCAGCAGCAGCAGCAGCAGCTGCTGCTGCTTCTAAACAAGTTTCATCTGTGTAGCTTAGTCGTCATCTTCATTCTTTTCTGAATGGCTTTATGCATTCCTATGGGGACAGGTGGGAAATTTTTTGAGGCTCATCCATGCTGTTTTCCACAGCGGCTGTATCAGTTTACAGTCCCACCCACGGTGCACAAGAGTTTCCTTTTCTCCACATCCTTGCCAGCATTTGTTATCCCTTGTCTTTCTTGATGATAGCTATTCTAACAGGCGTGAGGTTATAAATGATATAAAATCTTGTCCCCCGTTCACACAGGGCTCCTCCTCTGTGGAGCACTTCTGTCTCTTTAGTTCACCTGCCATTCCCTTTTATTGAAGTATAGAGCCACAGAATGTCAGAACTGAAAGGGGAAACTGAGGCCCCACAGTTGGAATGGCTTGTCTAAGGCCATATGGCAAATAGCCAAGGCCAGGGCAAGATCCACTTTCTTAAGGACAGTATCTTTCCCACTTGACTCTCTCTTTCTACTCCCTCTTTATACCACCTTCTTTCAGATACCTCCCTAATGGGAGGCCGTGTAAGGGAAAGTGTCAGGGAGTGAAAGGGAATCCATAGGCCATGGGGCCGATCATGTGCATGTGTGTGTGTGTGTGTGTTTCCCTCCTTTCTACTCTATGTATAGCCCTCTGTGTGGCTGCACTGGGCTCCTGGAAATGGGCAGAGAAGTCTCTGATCTTGACAGGATCTGTGAGGAGAGAAGTCATCACTCCTGGCTCTTCTCAAATCACTCACCTTCTAGATACCGAAAGCCCACCCAACCGGGGCTCTGGCACTCTCTACCACAGCAGGGTCAGAGGTGAGCCCTGAATGGCTCACACAGCCACACAGCCTTGACATGTCACTGTCACTCAGAACCCAGATACCTAGACTTTATGGACATTGATAAGCCTATGACCCATCTCACTCCATTGCCTTGACAGACAGCAACCCGGCGACAGCCTCTGACCTCTGTCCTGCTCTGACTCTCATGGCTCAAACACAGAGCAAGGAATAGCTCAAAGGGATGTCAAGCTCCAGCATCCTCCAATATCAAATTTTAAAAAGTGCATTACCATCAATAGATGCGGTTTTATTGTAATTGCTTGGAATTTGAATAGCATGCTATAACCATCCCCATAAATTGGACTTCTTTAGATTTATTAAGCTATTTATTGAATGGTGGGTAATAAACATTCGGGATTAACAGCTCTGCAACTGCTCTGAGACAGTTACACAGAGAGTTGCTAAAATCCCATAAAATAATTACGAATCAGTCACCATGCTGACAAACCATAATCGTCAAAAGTTCAAAGCAGACTCAGGGCCTTATTTAAAAGTTTGTTCTTGTTTGCTGCTTTGACATTCCTCTTCCTTTCTCCTGGCATGTCCTTTCTTTTCCCTCTTTTTCCTACTTTCTTCTTATTCCCCATGTCCTCTTCTCCTCTCCCACCATTCCTTATCGTTTCTTTCATTTATAATATATGTAAGAAGTAGCATGGTGTAAAGAAAAAAGTTGAGATGCAGAATCCATGACATCTGAGCTCAAGGCAGGGATCTGCCACCTGCTGCCTTTGGGACCCTGGGTGAGTCTTTCTCTCCTTAGATCAATGTGGAGGCATATGCAGAGCATCCAGAACATGAGGCTTTGGATGACTTTTGCCTTGCTTCTCTCCTCCTCGTCCTCCTCCCACTTAGTTCCTCCGAGTGTGACTGCCAGACTGGCTCTCCTGCAGTCCCATCCTCTCCATGTCTCTTTTCCATGACTCCTCTGACATCACAGCTCAGATGGGATATAGAGGCCCATGTGGCCCACTGCCTTCCAACTTTATCACCAAGTTTATCACTTTATCTAGGACCTGACATTATCTGGATTTTAATTCAAGTCAGATGAAAATAAACTTCTAAAAATTGCGGTTATAATATATATAAGTATATAAAATATATAATATATAAATAAATAAATAAATAAATATATATATATATATATATAACATGGGGGCTTCCCTGGTGGCTCAGTAGTAAAGAATCTGCCTGCCAATGTAGGAGACACAGGTTAGATCCCTGGGGCGAGAAGATCCCCTGGAGATGGAAATGGCAACCCACTCCAGTATTCTTGCCTGGGAAATCCCACTTACAGAGGAGCCTAGTGGGCTACAACCCATGAGGTTGCAAAAGAGTCATACACGACTTAGCGACTAACCAACAAAATATAACATGAAACTTACCATTTTAAACTTTAAGTATGCAATTCAGTGATGTTACATACATTCACATGACTGTGCAACCATTGCCACCATCTAACTCCAGAACTCTTTTCATCTTGCGAAACTGCAACTCTGTGCCCATTAAAGAGCAGTTCCCCATAGCCCTCTCCCCTAGTTCCAGGTAACCAGCATTTTGTTTTCTGTTTCTATGAATTTCACTAGTTGAGTTTCCTCATATCAGTGGAAATGTACAGTATTTGTCCTTCTGTGACTGGCTTATTTCACTTAGCACAATGTCCTCAAGGTTCATTCAGGTTGTAAAAAGTGACAGATTTCCTTCCTTTTAAGGATGAATACTATTCAGTTGTATGTTTATACTACATTCTGTTTATCCATTCTTCCATCAATAGATACTTGGGTTGCTTCCACTTTTGACTCTTGTCAAATAATGCTGTGAATATGGGTGTGCTAACTTCTGCATGAGGCCTTGCTTTCAGTTCTTTGGGGCATGTACCTAGAATGAAATTACTGCATCATATGGTAATTTGATATTTAAATTTTTGAGGATCTACCATATTGTTTTTTATAGTGGCAAAAATGGTTTTAAAATATCTTCCTTAATTTTAAATGGCACCCCACTCCAGTATTCTTGCCTGGGAAACCCCATGGACGGAGGAGCCTGGTGGGCTGCAGCCCATGGGGTCGCACAGAGTCGGACACGACTGACGCGACTTCACTTTCACTTTTCACTTTCATGCACTGGAGGAGGAAATGGCAACCCACTCCAGTATTCTTGCCTGGAAAGTCCCAGGGGCGGAGGAGCCTGGTGGGCTGCCGTCTATGGGGTCGCACAGAGTCGGACACGACTGACGCGACTTAGCAGCAGCAGCAGCTTACATGCTTTATGAATGGTTTGGAAATGACTGTAAAAGAAAATGAAAGTTATTCATAACACCACCATTCAGAGATAGTCCATGTTTACATTTTAATGCTGGTCTTGTAAAATGAGTTTGGAAATGTACCCTTCTCTTCTGTTTTTCGGAAGATTGTGAGAAGGATTGGTATTCTTTAAATGGTAGCATTCCCTGGTGAAGCCATTTGGCCCTGGACTGTTGTTTGTTGGGAGGTTTTGATTACAGATTCAATCTCCTTACTTGTAATTGATCTGTTCATATATCCTATTTATTCATGATTAAACCTTAGAAAGTTTTATGTTTCTGGAATTTATCAATTTCTCCTAGGTTTTTCAATTTGTTGGCATATGATTATTCACAGTTGTCTCTTATACTCCTTTGTATTTCTGTGGTATCAGTTGTAATGTCTCCTCTTTCATTTAAAATTTTATTCTAGTCCTCTTTTATTTCTTGGTAAGTCTACTTAAAGTTTCATCAATTTTGTTTATCTTTTTAAAACAATAGATTTTAGTTTCAATGATCTTTTCTATTGCCTTTTTACTCTCTATTTCATTTATTTCCACTCTGTTTCATTTATTTCCACTCTGGTCTTTTTTTCTTTTCTTCCTTCTCCTAACTTTAGGCTTGGTTTGTTCTTCCTCTTCTAGTTCCTTGAATTACAAACTTAGTTTGCTTATTTGAGATCTTTCTTCCTTCTTCATGTAGATATTTATCACTATGTACTTCCCTCTTAGAACTGCTCTTGCTGCATCTCACTACTTTTGGTATGTGGTGTTTCCATTTTAATTTGTTTTACAGTCGCTTTTCTTTTTTTCCAGTTTTCTTAAAGAATAATCAACATATATCACTGTATATGTTTAAGGCATACAGCTTGATGATTTGCTTTATATGTATCATGAAATGATTATCACAGTAGTTTCAGCTAACACCAAGATTTTTCATTCTCTTTTGTTTTCATCTTTGATGCATTGGGTATTGAGGAGCATGTTGTTTAATCTCCACACACTTGTGAATTTTTCAATTTTGTTCTTATAATTGGTTTCTAGTTTCATACCATTGTGGTCAGAAAAGATGCTTGATGTGATTTCAATCTTCTTAAATTTATTAAGCCTTTTTTGTGCTCTAATATGTGATCTATCCTGGAGAATGTTCTGTGTGTGCGTGAGTCGAATGTACATTCTGTTGCTTTTGGATGGGATGTCCCATAAATGTTTCTTAAGTTCATCTGATCTAACATGTTGTTTAAGTCCAATATTTCCTTATTAATTTTCTGTCAGATGATCTACTCGTTGATGAAAGTGAGGTATTAAAGTTTCCTACTTATTATTATATTTCTATTTCTTTCTTTGGATCATTTAATATTTATATATGTAAGTGCTCCTCTGTTGAGTGCACAAATATTTACTAATGTTATATCTTCTTGGTGAATTAACTCCTTTATTATTATATAATGGACTTCTTTATTTCTTTTTACTGTCTTTGGCTTAAAGTCTGTTTTGTCTAATATAAGTATAGCTAATTCTGCTTTCTTTTGGTTTCCATTTGCGTGGAATATTGTTGTCATGTTCAGTCCACTGTGTTCCTTAAGCTAAAATGAGTGTCTTGTAAGCAACATGTGTTTTGGTCTTATTATTTTCTCTGCTTGGCCACTCTGTGTCTTTTGATAGGAGAATTTAGTCTATTTACATTTAAATTGATTATTGATATGCATTGACGTACTATTGCCATTTTGTTCATTGCTTTCTGGTGTTTTGTAATTCCTTTGTTCCTTTTTTCCTCTTTTCTTTCTCTTCTTTTGTGAATTGATGATTTGCTGCTGTAGTATGCTTTGATTCCTTTCTCTTTATTTTTTTTGATTCCTCTCTCTTTATTTTTTTGTGTATCCAATATGAGTTTTTGCTTTGTAATTACATGGAGGTTTACATAAAACATCTTGTATTTATAAAATCTATTTTAAGCTGATAACAACTTAACATATAAAAGCTCTACATTTTTAACTCTCTCCCATTCTGTGTTTTTGATGTCACAATTGCATCTTTTTATCTAGTGTATTCAAAAACAAATTATTGTAGTAATAGTTATTTAATACTTTTGCATTTTAGTCTTCACATTAGAGTTACTATGATTTACCCACCCCATTACAACACTAGCATCATTTACTCAATGAACATGAGTTTGAGCAAACTCTGGGAGATAGTGAAGGACAGGGAAGCTTGGCGTGCTGCGGTCCATGGGGTCGCAAAGAGTCGGACATGACTTAGCAACTGAACAGCAACATTAGAATATTCTAAATTTAACTATATGTTTTCTCTGATCGGTGAGTTTTATACTTTCATATGTTTTCATGTTACTAACTAGTGCCTTTTTATTTCAGCTTAGCATTTCTGGCAAATTTGGTCTGGTTGTGACCAATAGCCTCAGCTTTTGACTGTGTGGAAAACTCTTTATCTTGCCTTCAATTCTGAAGGCCAGTTTTGCCAGATAGAATATTCTTGGTTCCCAGGGTTTTGTTTTGTTTTTTTTCTATAAGCACCTTGATTATATTATCCCATTATCTTCTGTCCTACAAAGTTTCCCTAAAAATCTGCTGATAGTTTTATGAGGATTCCCTACTACATAACAAGTTGCTTTTCTCTTGCTGCTTATAAGATTCTCTTCTTGTCTTTAACTTTTGATTATACAGTGATAATGGAATGTGGTGTGAGTCTCTTTGGATTCATCTTTTTTCATACTTTATGGTATTCCTGGGTCTTAATGTCTCTTTCCCCAAATGAGAGAAGCTTGCAGTCATTATTTCTTTTAGTAAGCTTTCTGCCCCCTTTTCTCTCTCTTCTTCTTCTGGGACCTCTATAGTATATAAATTGGTCCACTTGATGATGTGTCCCACAATTTCTTTAAGCTATCACCACTCTTTTCATTCTTTCTCTTTGCTCCTCTGATGGGATAAATTCCATTGATCTTTTTTTCCACTTGATTTAGTCTACTGTTGAACCCCCTCTATTGAATTTTTCATTTGGATATTATATTCTTCAGCTGTACTTTTTTATACTCTCTCTCTTGGGCTTCCCTGGTGGTTCAGCTGGTGAGAATCTGCCTGCAATGCGGGAGACCTGGGTTCAATCCCTGGGTTAGGAAGATCCCCTGGAGAAGGGAACGGCTACCCACTCCAGCATTCTGGCCCAGAGAATTCCATGGACTGTATAGTCCATGGGGTCACAAAGTGTTGAACACAACCCAGTGACTTTCATTTTCACACTTTTTTTAAATTCCCACTTTGCTTTTCTGATCACAGTGAGCATCTTTATGACCATTATTTTGAACTATCAGGTAAATCTCTTATTTCCATTTCATTAAGGTCTATTTCTGGAGATTTATCTTGTTTTGTTTGGAACATATCCCGTATTCTTCATTTTCTCTGCCTCTCTGTATTGGTTTCTGCACGTAGGATAAAACAGCCACCTCTCCCAGTCTTGACAGAGTGGTCTTCTATAGTAGATAAATTCCATCAGTCAGCCTGGGCTGAGCTCATGCTTGTCTCTCAGACCTCTGTGATTTTCCAGGCCACCGTCTTTGTTCTTCCAGTAGTAGGGTGGCTGTGCCAAGACCTGTCTGTGTCCCAAAGGAGAGGACTGCATTTAATGCCTAGATGCAGGCTGGTGAGAAGTTAGATTCTCAGGCGGCAGCTGGGAGAGTATGAACTTAAGCCCCTTCCAGGGAGAAACTAGAAGACAGGCAGTTTTGTCTGCTTCTCTGTACTGGGCCCATGTGTGCAGCTGTGGTGCAGGTGCTCCATTCGCCACTGCTTCTTTGATTGCTACAGCTCTATGGGGCTCATGAATGGAAGCCTCTTTGGCTACCAGAGTCATGCAATGCAGGAACCCATCCATTGGGTAGCAGCTGCAAAGAGTAGAGCCTGGGGGTATGTACACACTCTTTTCAGGGAGATACTGGCAATCTGGGTCAGACAACAGGAAGACAGCAGAAGAGATGTCCACCAGCTTCCCTGATCCTTTGAGAGGATCAAAGCCAGCCCCTAGATATGTGATAAATTAGAAGGCTGACACTTTGGCAGCAACTTGTGAGATGAGGTCTTTTCAGGAGAAGACTGGGAAATGAACCTTTTGTCTGTCTCCTCCAGGCCGAACCCTGAGGAGACAGTCAGTTAAAAACTCCTTTGATTGGTATAGTCTTGTGGTATTCATGAATGGAAGCCCCATTGGCTATCAGACCCAGGCAATCTGGGGATATGTACCTTGGGCAACAGCTACAAAAGCGTGGGTGCAGACGTGTGCACAAGCTCCTTTCTGGGAGAAACTGGTGATTTGGAGCAAGTTATGAGAGACAGTGGGGGAGGTGTCTGCCAGCTACCAGCCCGTGGGGAAGATCATAACAGCCCCTAGATGTGTTCTAAATTAGCAACCTGACCCTCAGGCAGCAGCTTTGAAAGTTTTCAGATGGAAAACTTTCAAGGAAAGGCTGGGACGTGGGTGATTTTCTCAGCTCCCTCTGAACTGACCTGGGGCACTGGTCCTGGTGAGCGCTTGCACGCCCATTAACAGCTGCTCCTCTGTTATAGTCTTGTGGGTCTCCTGGCTACTGCCTCCTTGGCTTTCAGAGCCAGATGTTTTGGGAGCCTGTTGCTCAGGTGGAAGGTTTAAGAATTGGAACAGTAACTGTGGGGTCCCAAAGCTGCACATATCACCGAAAAGCTGGGAGTTCGGAGTTCCCTCTCAATTGTATGATGTTACTCCAGGTGTAGGGTTTATGACAAGCATGTGTCTCAGCCTTTCCTATCCATCTCAATATAGGTATTATCTCTTTTTCCTTATGTGTAGAAGTTGCTCAGCTAGTTTTTAGATTTCTTTCAGAGGTAATGCTCTGTGTGTGGCAGTACATTCAGTGTGGCAATAGGAGGAGGTGAGTCTAAGAAGTGCTATATTACCATCTTGGTTCAACTCCCAGTGTTCATGATTTTAGACAAGGCCCTTTATTCCTGCTGCATATGGACTCTGTTCAATTCAGATAAACCAACTTTCTACTCAGCACCCATGACCTTTCCGTCTTCTCTAGAAAGTTCTCCTTTTTCTTCCCTGCTGAACCATGTGACTCTCCTCCTAAAATTACAGCCCATATGTTCTGCCTCCTCCTGGAAACTTTTCCTGACTGATCCCATTTGACACGACTTACCTAAAGACTTTCTGATCCACTTAGCACTTCAATATACATACAAACACTGAGAGCCAATGATAAACCGAGAGAAAGAAATTTCTGGGTATATTTTACAAATAATACCGAGTCTACTCTTCTGAATTACAAACTCCCTTCAAATTAGTGTTCTCCAAAACAAAATACCCTTCGACTGTCTGTGTAAGGGGTTATACATGCGGACAATCCCAAACACATGGGATGATCATAAAAACAGATAGTCTGACATTTAGAAGGAGATTGCCTGCAAATTAACCAGGGCTATTCTTACTGTCTGCATATTATTCTCCCGAGGAACCAACTAGATTAAAAACACATTTTAAAACAAGTTTCAGAAATGAAATGTTGCCCGTCGGGAAATTTGTCTGCTCTATCCCTATCATAACAAGCAGGATTCCAAACCACATCCAAATTGAGTTTAGCAAAATCTTACTTAATCCTTTCAAATAAAATAAAACAACAAAGTAAAATAAAATGTTTCCTTCAGTCCTTCAGAAGGGTTTAGATCACAACTCTTTAAAAAATCCTTGATACGAAATTTTCTAGAACATACGTGTGTGCATGATAAGTCACTTCGGTCATGTCCAACTCTTTGCAATGCTTGAATTGTAGCCCGTCTGGCTCCTCTGTCCATGGGGTTCTCCAGGCAAGAATACTGGAGTGGCTTCCCAGAGGATCTTCCTGATCCAGGAATCAAAACTGTGTCTCCTGGGGCTTCTGCATTGCAGGCAGATTCTTTACCACTGAGCTACCAGGGAAGCCCCTAGAAGGTATAGTCTCACATAAAAATTTGAAACTAAGAGAAATTCTCTTGGGCCCATGTCATAGCCAATTGTATCTCAGGTTCAGCCAGGAAAAAGCACACCTTCAAATTATACAAGTCCCTGCAGAGTCAAGATTAAACTGCTGGAAGGTTCTACTGTGATCAGTATGGTTATCTGAGGAGGGAACATTTATCTAAACAGTGAACCAGACTCACTATTTTCTGTATCTGCTAATACATAAGCATTTCTCAGAAATAGGGTGTTTCTGCTTTAAAATCTTAAGCCTTTGCATGAAAATGAAAGTGTTAGTTGCTCAGTCATGTCTGACTGTTTGCGACCCCACGGACTGTAGCCTGCCAGTCTCCTCTGTCCATGGAATTCTTCAGGCAAGAATACAGAGTGGGTTGCCATTTCCTTCTCAGTGGATCTTCCCAACCCAGGGACTGGACTCTGGTCTCCTGCACTGCAAATAGTCTCTTTACCATCTGAACCAAATGGCCTTGGCATAGTAAGGGTTGTCTAGTGATGAACTTTTCCCTTTAGTAAATTTCACAAGAATGAGGCTATTATCTCTGTGTAATCCTTTATATGGATTTACAGCTTGAAAGATAATACTTTGTGTTTATTAGCTGGAAAAGAAGGAAGAGGAGAAGGGAAGGTCCTGGTTCCGTTTTGATGACACTCCTAGAGGGCAAAATACCCCTGGAGGAGAAAGCTCTACTGAGCATTTTCAACTCCTGTGAGGTGAGTGTTGGAATGAACTTCTGGATCCTGGATCCCAGGGTTTGTAGGCTGTGCTCCGGAGTCCTGTCCAATTCCAGTGAGGCACTTCAGGGACCTTGAATCGAGGGTGGGAGACAAGGCAGGGGAATGTTATTTGGAAGCCCAGATGCATAAAAACAGATTTAACAAATCAGTCAGAGAAGCTCTTATGTTTTAAATTGTGGTAACTCACTCCAGTATTCTTCCCTGGGAAATCCTATGGACACAGGAGCCTGGTGGACTACAGTCCATGGGGCCACAAAGAGTGAGACATGATTGAGTGCACACATACACAAACACAGTTGGTGTAGTGGATGATGTGGTGTGGCAGGTAGATCCTGGTTCAAGACTGAGACATCTGGTCCTGAATGGCTTTCCCCTTCTGCTGGACATGTTAACAATTAATGACTCTCAATTGAGTCCCTCTCTAGGCATTTCCCTGAATTGCCCTTGGCTGAAAAGAAACACCTTATCCAAGGTCATGCTCCCTCCTCAAAGGCAGCCTGCATCCCATCACTGGTCCATGTGGGGTATATATAAAAGGCTTGCCCTCACTGGGCCATCCAGAGTCTAGACCTGCCCATGAGGTCTGCTGAGACTTTTGCTGTGATGGCCTCTATCCACTTACTTCTGTCCATAACCTCCCTCTATCCTGTCCTTCTTCCTTCATCCCCTCACCTTGAAAGCTCTGATGCCAGCAACACTCCTCAGTAAACCTTGTGCACATAAATCTCAGAGTCTGTCTCTCTGGAACTTGCCCTAAGACCATTAGACCATTAGTCATCCACACACTGTGAACAAAGGGGATACAGAACTGCACAACTTCCCTCTAGGACTCCTGAAGGCTGGCATCTTCCCCTGGCACCACCCAGAGCAAAGAGAGGAGTATGTGTAGGAGAGGCATGGGGGCTCCAAGAAAGAGCAGGCCTGGCTGGGGCAGCAGAGCTGGGGCCTCCAGGCAGCCAGAGTGTGTTCTGAGCACTGCACTGGAAGTGCCCCCACCCAGGAGGGAGATAGGAGAGAAGGGACCCAGGAGGTGAGAAAGAAACCTGTGGTTCTCAGTCACACTAGAATCACCTGAGAATCTTTTCAAATATATTACTGCCAGGAGTACCCTTACTCAATCAAGATTCTGACTTGACTGATCAGGGGTGGGGCCCAGGGACAAACTTTTAAAAAAAGTTCCCAGGTAATTCTAGTGCGTAGGAAGAGTGGAGAATCATTTGGCTAACAGAGGTGCGCAGACAGGAAAGGCTGATGACTTTCCCTGAAATGCCCTCTACGAGTTTACTCTGCCCCCTGCTGGACTGATCCTGACTTACTACTCATTGGGCCCCAGGCTGAGCTCACGGAGGACAACCCCACCTCCTGACGGTGTGAAGGCTAGAGGACCCCTCTTAGAGCACCAGTGTCTCACATGTGTGCATGTGATGAGGGGGTTGGCTTTTCTAAGTAGTGGACCAGCCCCAACCAGGCTACTCCAGGTATTCAATCTCAATGGCCAATTTCCTAAGATGCTTATCAAACCTGTGGGATTCTCTGGCCCCACCCTAGACCTACTGAATAGGAATTTCTGGGATGAGGCCTGAAAATCCTCATTTTCAACAGACTCCTACCCCCTCCAATGAATCTTGTGCACCTAAGTTTGAGAAATGCTACTGACAGCATCACCGACTCAGTGGACATGAGTCTGAGCAAACTTCAGGAGATAGTGAAGAACAGGAAAGCCTGGCATGCTTCAGTCCATGGGGTTGCAAAGAGTCAGACACATCTTAGTGACTGAACAACAAATGAGAGTTCACTTCCAGGAAATCCTTTTATGCCCCAGTTTGCTGATAGGAAAGCTTTGCTTTCTCTGCAGCAGAGGAGTCCTGGCCTGCTTCTAGTTTTCTAACGCACACTGGAGTAGGTGGTCAGTTTCCTGGATGACCAGCTCAGCTTTCCACTGAGGATCTGAGCACAGCCTGAGAACCCTCTTCAGCAAATTCTTTCCGGTTCTTTTTTTTTTCCTTTTAGCCACTCTGGTAAATATGGCTTGTGAATTGTCCCAAATACTCTTTTTTGTTTTACACTGTGCAATTGAATTGACAGTTTTGCATAATAAAAGGTTAACATAATGAGAAAAAATGAATAAAGCTTGATTGTTCAGATTAATATTTGCCACTGAGCACTCTGTACTTCTCTCCAGACTCTGCCCATTGTCTAATGATTGCCCTCTCCAGACTAAGTGTGGCTCTGAGGTGGATAAAAATATTCACAGGTTTGGATGTGTCCCCCTTCCAGCAGCATCGACTCGTTAAGGAGGCACGACTATTTCTTTGACCTCCCATATTGGCTTTTGGGAATCATAATGGCATATCTGAGCTTGAATGAAATCTAATCTTTATGAGGCACCTCTGTGTATTCCTTGGACACGGTACTGAGCAGTTTGTTTAACTGTGCTGGGTCTTCATTGTTGCCAGGGGGCAGGCTTTCTCTAGTCCCGGCAAGCAGGGGCTACTCTCTCATTGCGGTGTGCGGGCTTCTTATTGCAGTGGAGTCTCTTGTTGCAGAGCACAGGCTCTAGGGCTCACAGGCTCAGTAATTGTGGCTCACGGGCTGAGCTGCCTCACTGCTTGTGGAATCTTCCTGGACCAGGGATCAAACTCATGTCCCTGCACTGGTAGGCAGATTCTTTACCACTGCACCACCAGGGAAGTGCCTACTAGGCAGTCTTAACATCCTCATTTAGTTACTTTGTGAGGGTGCCAGCATCCATAATAATGAAATTATTTTGATTATCTTCCATAGTGTGTCCATGGGCAGTTAGCAGCACCGTAAGGAGCACAGTGCAGATTTTCTGCCGGTTTATACTTAGGGTTTCCCCTTTTATCTCCAAATCTCTCCACCTTCTTTCCCTTTTGTTTTCCTGGGGATTCATTTACCTGCTCTGTTAACTTCTTCAGAGCTTCCCTTTCTTTCTGTACCCCCAAATGAGCATAGGCATCCTTTTTAATTAGTTTTCTTGCTCATTATGTTAGGGGACAGATGGAGGAGCCCACAGATCCCCAGGCAGAAGCTGCACTGGGCTAACAGGGCTGTCCGAGATTGTGTTCTGAGAGGATCCCTGGATCCCTGGAGGTCTCAGCCGTTAGGACTGACAGCCTCTTTCCAGGTGAATCACTCAAAATTAAGCAATCCTGCCACAGCCCCACATGAATTTGTGTTGGTGCTGCCTTTCGTGGTCCGGGTGCAGTTTGGAAAAGATTTTCCAGATGTGAGACAGAATGAGAGGGAAAGTATATTAGAGTGGGAGACGCTGTTAGAACAGAGGACCAGCTCAAGGGAGAACTGACATTGAACAAGGTCCTTAGTCCACTTTTATACCCAGGGTACAGGAGTGGGATAGGGGTCTTGTGGGTCATTTGCTGATTGGATGTGGCACATATACTGGGTGGCAGGGGGGAGAGTAAGGCAAATATCTTCTCCCTATGGGGAAGACAGGTTATATTGCTCAGGAGGACCTGAAATCCATTCATAGTTACAACACGGGGGAGGGAAGGACGATAAGGGTCTGGTTTTTCTGTTCCTGCATTCCAAGACCCCTCTTGGTTTTATCTACTCTTTCGTCCTTCCTTCGGTCACCACACTGCCATCAGGCAGTGGATTCCTGGTCCCTGCAAGAACCTGCTTGTCATCCTTTGTCCTGGGCACATTGCCTCTTCCTCCCCAAGATCTGCTCACCTCCAAGGTCAATCCCTGACTTTTCTGGGCAAGCGTAGCTTTTCCCTACCTGGTTACCAAATGCCCTTCCTCTCTTTGCAGGCCACTTTGAACCATCTTTGAATCCTTCTAATCTGTACTCGTCCCTACCCCACCCCGTTTGTCACCTTTCAGAAAGAAGGGAGAATTTTCCACAGTCCCCTGGGGGAGCTCAAGAATGAAAGTTTGGGGAGTAACCTGACTCTAATCCTCCCCAAGCCACCCTCGTGTGTGTGGGCTGACCTAAGCCTTCTTGCCTCTAGTTTCTGAGAACTTCTTTCCTGGGGATGCAACCCAAGAAGGAAATAGCAATCACAGTCCTATATCCTGTCACCTCACCCACATTGTAGCCTCAGGACAGTGCTGGTCCACACATCCTTCTCAGGCTGCAATGACAGTGACCACCCTTGGACTGTGCTTTCATCGACCTGGGTGTTCAGTGATGGAGCTTGCCCTGAAGGATGCTGGAGCGTTGAGGGCCAGAGCAGTGCCCAGTGACCCTGCCCCTACACATACACATGTCTCTCAGGGTGCTGGCTTCCTGCTTCTTTAGCACAAGCAGAACATGTGTTCCCCCTGTCCCTCTCCACCATGGCCACCATATCAGAATGCAGGAAAGGAGTCCATCTCCTTTCAGCCCCCTCATTATGAAGGTTTCCACATTGGTAGCACAGCTCCTTTCTACGCAGCCAGATGCCTCTGTCTTTCTCAGGTCAGCAGCATGTGGCAACACCAGATAGAAGCACACTATACTGGTCTCAGTTGGTTTCTTCAGGCAATACTTATGTAGACTTACTTGTTATGGAAACAGAATTTTATGAAATGAATGAAGGCAAATTTCTTTTCCCTTTCTGGACTTCCTCTTCATCAGTGTCAAGCTCTCCTTCCCTAGCCTGAGGCATCACCTTTATCCTTCTCCAAAGAGTCCATGGTTTCCACCTTGGAGGTCCCAGCCTCTCTCCTAACAGTAGTTCTCTGAACTCCCACCAGCCAGGTACTATGTCTGGCTTCACTGAACAGCCACTCTAATAGCCACTCATCGCTGCACAGTTACTGTGTGTCAGGCATGGTAGTAAGCAATTCACCTGCCTTTTTTTTTTTATTCTCATGATAGCTGATGAGTTAAATTCTATTATCATCTCCATTTTGGAGTTAAGGAAACAGGCTTAGCATTAAGTGTGTGTGTATACGGGTCATTCATGTCTGGTTCTCTGTAACCCCATGGACTGTAGCCTGCCAGGGTCCTCTGTCCATGGGATTCTCCAGGCAAGAATACTGGAGTGGGTTGCCATTTCCCTCTCCTAGCATTAAGTAGCTTGTCCAAAATTCTGTGATAAGTGAGTGATTGCGCCAGGACATTTTGGTTTGAAAACTTGAGTGTTTATGATAGGGACAGAGTAAAGGGATGAAATAGGTGATCAAATAGTTTATCCTACTAGGGAATTGTAAGTACAAAAAATGTGGGAGACCCCTATAAGTTAATGATTACTCAAGAAAGCAGGATTGCTTAACCACAAAGCCAAGCACGCTTGCTTAGCAACACAACCATGTGACAGAAGTATGAGACATGCCCCCAAACAATAAAACAATGGTGGCAGGAGACCCATATCCTGCCTAGTGAGATAAATAAGTTAATGATCCCTAGGACATACTTTCTGCACACATAAAAAACAATAATTTATGGACCTAGCTTGACCATGTCCCAGGTGGTGCAGTGGTAAAGAACCCATCTGCCAATGCAGGAGATACAAGAGACATGGGTTCAATCCCTGGATCAGGAAGATCCCCTGGAGGAGGAAACGACAACCCACTCCAGTATTGTTGCCTGGAAAATTCCATAAACACATGAGCCTGGTGGGCTACAGTCCATGGGGTTGCCAAGAGTCAAACATGACTGAGTATACACACACACTTGACCGTGAAGGGACAAGAAAACTCCCCTGCTCAGCTTGGAGAAGCTGATGATGGAAGCATGACGTCCACTCGAGAAAGACAAGGAAGTTCTCCCCGACTCCCTCCACTTTTCCTTTGGTTACAAAACTGTAGCCCAGTAAGTTCCCAGGGTGTGGCATCTCTCACCTGCCCATTTCTAAAACCCACAAGCATCCTATTCTAATAAATCACTTCTTACCCATCACTTTTCGTCTCGCTGAATTCTTATCTGCACTGAAACATAAAGAACTATGGTACCAGAGCTCTTCAGAATACCCCCTCCCCAGGAAATACCAACCAACCAGTTTCATTTATGATGCTTCTCTTGAAGATATTGTTAGATTTGTCACCTATTGCTCTGAGTCTAAGAACATGACTTGCCTGATTCATACAGCGTGCAGCCCACAGCACAGCACTAAAGCTGGGTGAACTTGCACTTTACACTTCTTAGCACTAAGAAAAATCGTCTCACTTTGTTGACTTTTTCCACCTACAGAGGAATGTAAAAACCCATGAAATCTGTTAGATGAGCCATTTGATTACATGGCAAATACTCTGTATACCTGTTTGCCCTACCACAATAATCTCCTTTGTCATATTTTGTAGGGACTTTTGATTTAATCCCCTAAATCAACACTGAATTTGTTTTCTTAAACGAGGAAGAGGATAGAGCTTATCAAAATGCATAGGGCTGGGAATAGTTTACCTTGAGGCTCTCCTGGAGGATAGTGATGGGAAGGGGATCCCCAAGGGGGCTTTAGGGTGCTGGTAATGTTGGCCCTTGACGTATCTGTGGGTGATTTGGGTTTCACTTCATGCAAGTTCCTCAAGCTGTCCACCTGGGATCTGTACTATCTCACCACGCTCACCCCTGCCTGGACCACTTCACCACCTTCTTCTCTTGGCAAACGCTCCACTACCCATCACTCCTTAGCAGGGCCTCCCATGTCTCATCAGTAGAGACGAGTTTTCCCTCTTTTATATTGAGTGAAAAATACTGCCAGGCATGTCAGTAGACAAAGGGTGTTGCAGTCATCAGCCACTACAAAAGCCCTGGATGGCTGGAGAGGAACAGGACTGCCCACTGCCAAGTCCTCGGACACGGCAGCCACCCCCAACAGTGCACCCTGAGGGGACTCAGGCTGGGAAAGAACAGGATACTGGCCATAGATAGCCGAGGCGCCTATCAAAGGAATGATTCCAATGAGCCCAGACTCTTGCCTCTTCCCATAAACAGAAAAGTACTGAATTCCTTAACTTGAGATACCTGATTTTCTTTCATTAACGGCAATCTTTTGATGTTCCAACGACCTGGTCTTTGTTACAAAAACTCCTATAAATCCTGGTTCCTCCCTTACCTCTTTGGAGCAGTCCCTCAGAGCCATCTGAGAGGCTGCCTCTCAGGTCTGAAGTCCTAAGAATTCTCAACTTCTAGGCTGTGCATTTTTTTTCAATCAAGACCTACAACACGAGTGGGCCATGCTATCAGGGGTCTGGAGTCAGGAAGTGCCTGCCTTACACGCTTCATCCCTTTCTCCACCATCCATTAAGCACGAATGATGCAGAGACCTTCCCCGGGTCTCTTCATGCCCAGGGGGGTCATCGGGTCTGCCATTTATATTTGCCAAAAGGAGATGCTCTTCCTGCACAAAGCCCATGTGGTGTGACTTACTTTGAGTGTCTGCTCTTGATGTGCGACAGCTGGTGAAGGCACTTGGGATGTGAGAATGAGGCACCAAGGAAGGGCACTTCCCTCTTCTCTCAGCCCTTCCTCTGAAGGAAAAGTCCCTGAAGTTAAAACAAAGCAACTGAATTACCTGGAAACCACGGATGACCACAAATCAGGCAGCCAAGAAATCGAAAGCTCAGCTCAGGACTCCAGGAAGTGAAATGGGATCAGGTGGAGACTGGCTTGGGGGAAGATCTGCTATTAAATCCAATATCCTCTCTCCAGGCGCCAGGATGGAGTCATTGTTTAACCAAGGTGGGGCGGTATCTATGGTATCTGCCGTGCCCATATAAGGAAGAGCCCAAGGGGAAGAAGCCAGCAGACACCAGGGCAGCCGGCTGTCAGTCAGCTATTTCTGCAAAGGAACTGCCACTGTGCTCCACCACCAGTATCCTGCATCACCCTCCATCCCTCAGAGTGGCTGCAGCCAAGCCTGTGGGACCCACCTAGTCCCAACTTGGCTCCCTGTGGGGAAATCCTGCTGACCAGGCTGCATCAATACACCTGTCTTCGAAACAGGTAGGGTGTGAGTGGTGACCTCTCAGGGCTTTGGTCCAAGAAAGCGCTCCAAACTTTAGTAAGCATATAAATGTCTTAGAGACTGTCTTAATTCTGTAGCTTCAAAATCTCCACCCCCAGAGATATGGATTCAGTAGCTCAAAAAAGCAGGTATCTGTGATGCAAAGGGTCCAAGTACAAGTTTTAAGAAAAACTAGGGCAAAGGGTGAGTTGACTCCCTAAACGAAGATAACCTCAACTTTGCCCATTTCATACAGTGAGAGGATCTCTTAATCAGGAAGTTCCCTTTGCATTCTGCTCATTCAGTCACAACCTGGAGGGCTACATGATCATCAGGGGTACCCTGATGGCAGGAACCATGTCTTTGTTTACCATTGTATACTTTCTGACATACAGGATAAGCAAAATTACTTATCTTTTCAAAAAAAAAAAAAAATAGCTCTTGGTTTCACTGATGCCTTCTGTCATATTTTTGATCTGTTTTATTTCCTCTCCAATCATTTCCTTCCCTCTGCTGACTTTGGGTTTTGTTTGTGCTTTCCCTAATTCTTTTAGGTGGTAAGTTAGGTTGTTTCAGATGTTCTTGTCCCTTGAGGAGGCCTGTGTCACTATGAACTTTCCTCTTAGAAGTGCTTTTGCTACATCCTGTAGATTTTTTGAAGGGTTGTGCCTTCATTTTCATTTTGTCTTGAGGTATTTTCTGATTTCCTCTTTGATTTCTTCATTGGTAGTATTCAGTGAGTGATTCACTGGGAAGAATGCTTTAGAAGAAAAGGTGCTAGTGAGAAATATACAGATTAATGATCTACCTACTGACTCTGAGGGTTTATTCTGTGTCTGGCTCTGCACTTGATCCTCCCGTGTGTGATCTCTAATGCCATCATCTGGGCATGTTATATAACCTCTCTGGGTCCCAGTCTCCTCATCACTAAAATGTAACAGTCGTGTATGCTTCACACAATTATTGAAAAGATTAAATGAGATAATATATGTAAAGTACTTAGCATATAATATATGTAAAGTACCTGGCACATGATAAGTGCTCAAAATATTCTAGTTATTACTGTTGATATTATTCTATCCTGGGTTCCCTACAAAACAAAGCTTGAGGCAAAGCTTGAATGCTAAGGCCTCACTGGGAGGTGCAATCCCAGGGCAGCAAAAGTGAGGAAAATAAATGAAGAGAGGAGGATGGAAAGCAATACAAGGTGAAGTGTCACCCACGTCTCTTCATAAAGAGAAATAGTCAGTTACTTGGCTAAAGCAGAACACCTACAGCTAGCTTTGCAGAAATGCTGTGTCTTGAAATAATCCACAGGAGAGACGTTGGAGAGGAAATTTACATGTGGGCTCCCTTCTGTCTTCCATCTCCCGTTGCTCAAAGTTTGCCCCACGGGGAATTAATGCTTTTGAACTTCTGGCTTGTGCATCTGGCCCCTTGGCAGTCACTGGGAAATCCAGATCCTACTCCTTGAGGTTTGGCACCTCACCTCAGTCCGGAAGAGGTGAGAAGAGCCTCTTCTTTGCCCAGAGTCAAAGAAAACCCTCAAAAGAGAGATAAGAGACCCAGAGACAGGTGAGACCAAGAGGACCTGAGACTGCACATAAGGTTCCTGCCCACTGGGAAGCGAGCCGTCTGGAGTGACCTGGAGAGGATGGGTTGGAGATAGTAACTCTTAAAATCAGATTATCATTTGATACATGATGGGCCCCAACTTCCTAAATCCCCCTAATGTGCTTTAGAAGGAGTTTAAATTAGTAAGTGGGAAGCTTATCCTCTCTTTATAGATGGGGGAATAACCGTGCCCAGAAATCCGTGATCATACTGAATATTACACAGTGTTTCTGGGACACATGTAATTATAGAACCCAGGAAGAATGCTCTGCCATGTCCTCAGAATACATTGACAAGCTACTTGGGAACTTTCTAGGCCTCTTCTGTACTGAGTAACACATCAAAGCATTTGGGAGATGGGAAGGAGAAGCGTTTCATGCAAAGATGTTTGGATTTTCTGTGTTTGCACGTGATGAACTTAACTGAAAGGAATACTGTATTCCAGTTTCACTGCCTGCCCAACAGTATCATGGAGGGTGCATAGAACATTCTCAGTTCCAGAAACACAGAACGTTACAGCTGAAAAGCACTTCAGAGAGTAAGTCCAATTTGCTCGGTGTTCCAAACGGTGAAACAGAGGCCAGAGAAGAGGTGTGGATCATGGACTTAATGGAGTGGCTCAGACTCCTTGCTGCCTGGCACGGGCTCTCCTTGTTACCCCACAGGGTGCCCTGGGAGGACCCATCAGCCACGAGTCCCTGAAGAGGCTGGGTCCACATGGCAAGGCCACCTGCTAGAGAGCACAGTGGGGTTGCCCCATCCATGGGCTACACCAAGTGATTTCTGCTTTCTGCTACTCTTGTACCAGGCTGTTCATCTCCTTGGCAGTCGGCCCGGGGTTGAACCCAGAGTCACTGGCAGACGATGGATAGTTCTATTCTGAGTACTCACTTCTCTGGCACCTGGTCCCCATTTGGGGCGCTGCAGTGCTCTGTAAATCTGAAGCCATGTGAAAGGCTTCTCTCATCACTCCCTCTCCCGAGGCCCTTGGATTAGAGATTATCTCAGACCCCTCTCAGCCTCAACAAAACAGAAAGTAAGATACCCCTCAGCAGGGCCCACGACAAGCTTTGCTTCCAGGCCAGAGCACCAGCCTTAAAGCTGGGAGCCGGACAGCCATCTACTCCCCATGCTGCCCAGACACCTCTTGTCTGATCTTAAGCCTCAGTTTCCCCTTCTGCACAGAGAGCCCTGGGTAGTCTTCCTCTGAGGCTTGCCTTTCCAGGGGCCACAAGCCTCCATTCACAGCTTCCAGGCCACCAAGGCAGGGAACGCCGCTGAGACGATTCTGAAGCCAGGGAGCCACCCAGGGAAAGCCCTGGTCTAGGTGTTAAGTTCCATTTTAAAGCTCAAAATTTATGTTCATTCTCACCTTCACACCATCTCATATCCACTCTCCTTGAGAAATAGTCACGTGCCCTCCCCACTCACAGTGGATTTGCATCTGCCCCAAATCCCCTCTCCCTCCTTCCCTGTCCCCCATCTTTGTTCTTTCTCTCCACCCCCTCTCCCCACCCTCTCTCTCCCTGCAAAGCCCTGAGGTGTGCGAGGCGGCACACAGCTGAGAGTGGTTTGCACGGGGCTCTTTTCCACCGGAGAGCAGTTAAGTGCCTTATTTTCCCCACTCGGGTGACTAAATTATTCTCGATGTGTTAAACAGTGTAATTAAACACATACACACGCAAGTGCGCCGGGCCCCTCCCCCTCCCCTTCCTTGCTCCTTGTCAGCAGAGAGCACAGTCAGCCCCAGCCTTCAAGCTCTGTTAGTTTTAATTTGAGTTGTGGAATTAGTAATGGGTTTTGCCGGAACACTGTTGTGGGAAATAGATCGCTTCTCGTGCGGGGTATGGGCACCATTTCAAATGAGTATTTGTTAAGGGAAAAACCGTCCCTTGTCGTGTTCTGCTACATTACATCAGATATATTTCCACTGTTCTGGAAAAAAACACGGGCTAGGAGAGAGCTGTGTACAGCCCTCCTGGCAGGGAACAGCTGAACGCTGCTTCCGGTTTCTTAGTGGATTGAGAACAAAATGCAAACAGCATCCCTCTTGGTGGCTGGGATGTGCTAAGCTCGGCCCAGAGGCTGGGTCACCAGGGCCAGCCCTGCACCTGTCACTATGAGGTCTGTCCTGTCCTATCACTGACTGAAGGGAACTGGGTGGTTTAGTGGCAAAAATACAATGTCGAAGATAAGCAGTTGAGTGCAGAGAACCTCGCAGGTCAAAGTGAAAGGATCTGCCCAATCCAGGGCTACTTCTGCACCCCTCTTTTATAATCATCCAACCTCATCTTGACTGTCTCCACTTACAGGTGCTCAGGCCCTCCTGGTTCTGTGGTCACTTCTGCCATTACCCTTTTACGCTTGACTCTGTCCAATAAGACAGCTGCTAGCCATGTGTGTGGGTATTTAAATATAAATTCAGTTCAGTCACTCAGTTGTGTCTGACTCTTTGCGACCCCATGGACCACGGCTTCCCTGTCCATCACCAACTCCCGGAGCTTGCTCAAACTCATGTCCATCGAGTCATTGATGCCATCCAACCATCTCATCCTCTGTCGTCCCCTTCTCCTCCCGCCTTCAATCTTTCCCAGCATCAGGGTCTTCTGCAATGAGTCAGTTCTTCGCATCAGGTGGCCAAAGTAGTGGAGCTTCAGCTTCAGCATCAGTCCTTCCAATGAATATTCAGGACTGATTTCCTTTAATTAAATTAAATAAAACTTAAAACTCAGTTCCTTAGTTGCATTTGCCATATTTTAAGTGTTCAAAAGCCATGTGTATCTAGTGGCTACTCTGTTGGACTCAACTCTGGGGACCTGGGAGGGCCTACTGTTGGAAGTCCAGGAGTAACTGGCCAATGCCTGGGGTGCCCCTTCCTGTTACAGGGCAGGGCAGTGGGTACCTGAGGAGATCCTGGCGGTGATGCTCACAAGATCTATTTACCTAGTTGTCGTTATGTTCTATGCCAAGCCCTTTACAAGAAACTTCTCATTTAATACCCACCTACTGTTAAAAGGCTGGTTTTATTGCCACCACCTCCAGTCCATTTTATATGTAAGAAAAGGAAGCTCAGAGATATTAAGGGCACTGCTTAGTCACTAAGCAATATCTGGATTCAAACCAAAGTTTCAACCTGATTCCACATGTTCTTGACCACTATTCCACGATGTCTTTTTTTTTTTTTTTTTAAGAGATAGGGCAAAGCCCAGTTTTCTGAAAAGGCGTATTATCTTGGGAGTTAGAGAAGCAGCAAAGGGGATCCCACCTGTGGGACCAGAGATTGTTAAATCTGTGCTGTCTAAGACCAGGATTATTCTAGAGGGCTGGGGATTAGGACTACAGGGCTGGATCTGACAGTTGCTGTAAATCCTTCAGTCTTTCTCCCAATAGATATTCCTAGATCTCTAACTTCCCAGGAATTAATCTCTAGATTCCTTGTGTACTTAGCTGATGGCAAGTTTGTGCCAACTAGAAAAAGTCATCACCTTTTCTAGGTGGATATAACTGCATACTTGGAGAAGGAAATGGCAACCTACTCCAGTGTTCTTGCCTGGAGAATTCCAGGGACGGGGGAGCCTGGTGGGCTTCCACCTATGGGGCCGCGTAGAGTCGGCCATGACTGAAGCGACTTAGCAGCAGCAGCAGCAGCATAACTGCATACTAGGAAACCATCTTTGCAAGCGGACTGCTTCCTCCCTGGCCAGGTACCCTCTGCTACTCTCTTTGGATACTATTGAAGATGTTGATGTTTCTCTTAAATGTGGCCCCCAGAACTAAACACAGTGAGTTAGATGTCCATGTGGGGTCAAGAGCAGCTTTGATTAGGGGGCTGAAGGCCTCTAAAGCAACCCCTTACTACTGTGACAGCAGTTCAGACTGTGTCCAGTCTTTCACCACATTGCCTCATTTAAAACAGGAAGTCAAGTAAGGCACACAAAATATTTTTGAAATGAAATTTAACTGAGGCAGATCTCACTCACTGTTTACTTGCAATTAACTTTAAAATGTGAAGACAGCTTTGTAGTTTCATTGGTTAAATTCCATCTTCTCGATTTTGAGGTCCTTTAGAATTTTGTTTCTGCCATCTACTTGGTTAATTGTAATGTTTTCTTTCTATCATTAGAAATGATGAAAGTGTTGAAAAGTATTTTCCTTTTCACTTCAACATCTTCATCTAGGACCAAGATAAAAATGTTAGTGCAAGGGACAGAATTTTGTGACTATTACAGTACGATGATTCCAAGATAATCCGAAATCATTCATCTGTGATTTCTGGTTCAAACTGTGAATTATATTTATTATATTCTACTTTACTGTGCTATACTACACTGTACTTCTATATAATACTACAGGATACATACAACCTGAGTTAAATTCACCCATTCCAGCCCATCTTAGTTCGCTGATTCCTGGAATGTCAATGTTCACTCTTGTCATCTCCTGTTTGACCACTTCCAATTTGCCTTGATTCATGGACCTAACATTCCAGGTTCCTATGCAATATTGCTCTTTACAGCATCGAACCTTGCTCCTATCACCAGTCACATCCACAGTTGGGTATCGTTTTTGCTTTGGCTCCATCCCTTCATTCTTTCTGGAGTTATTTCTCCACTGATCTCCGTAGCATATTGGGCACCTACCGACCCGGGGAGTTCATCTTTCAGTGTCCTATCTTTTTGCCTTTTCATACTGTTCATGGGGTTCTCAAGGCAAGAATACTGAAGTGGTTTGCCATGCCCTTCTCCAGTGGACCACATTCTGTCAGACGTCTCCACCATGACTCATCCGTCTTGGGTGGCCCCACACGGCATGGCTTAGTTTCACTGAGTTAGACAAGGCTGTCGTCCATGTAATCAGATTGGCTAGTTGTCTGTGATTGTGGTTTCAGTCTGTCTGCCCTCTGATGCCCTCTCTCAGTGCCTACCATCTTACTTGGTTTTCTCTTACCTTGGATGTGGAGTATCTCTTCATGGCAGCTCCAGCAAAGCTCAGCCGCTGCTCCTTACCTTGGATGTGGGTAGCTCCTCTCGGCCACCGCCCCGTCCTCAGATGTGGGTAGCACAAGCGTGGGTGGCTGTGACGGCACACTCAGTCTAGTTTGATTTTACCACCTCACATATAAGGAATAAAGGGTGATTTTTATTGAACAATTTTTAAAAATCAATATATTTTATCTATTTATATGTATATACATCAATCATATACATATGACTGTATATATGGCATTCTCCTATTATTCTAAAGTTGGAAGTCTATTGTTAGAATAGAAAAAAAAGAAGAAAAAGAGCGAGAAAGTTAAATTTTGATTTTGGTAAGGTGCTATTTGCCTCTAGAAAAACATGCACCGTTTCCTAAGTACTCAAAGTGTTTCTTTACAAGTTCATTTCAGAGTTTTGCTGTGAATATCATACTTTTTAAAAACATTATTATAGGGCCATAAAAATTTTTAATCAATGCTTTGGGGAATGAAAGTGTAAATTACAAATGAACTTCCTATTTTTAAAAAGAGAAACTCTCACAAAGTTTTTTAAATTAAGTTCCCATAAGAATTAACATATGGCTCAATTTATAAAAATTAAACTTCCAAGCAAAGATTCATAACATGTTTATATTTGTATACAATGAATATCTCTGTTCATCCAAAGACATTATAAATGAGATAAAAGAATAAGCCACCAACTGGGAGAAGACGTTTGCAACACATGACCAACAAAATAGAAATATCCAGAGTAAATAAAGAATTCCTCCAAGTCCATAAGAAAAATATAACTTACAGACAAATAGGCATAGATGTGAATATTCATCTCATACAAGAGGGAATACAAGAATAAACATATTGAAAGATGCTCGGTCTTACCAGTAATTTCAGGGAGACATAAATTAAGACTGCAAGGATTTGCCATTTTACTCCCACCAGATGGATACAAATAAGAATCCTGCCAATATGCAGCATTAATGAGGAGATAGAGCAACAGAAACACTTTTACATCACTGGTGAGATTATAAATTGTTAACAACCTTGGAAAATACTGAGGCATATGTAGTGAAGTTGAATATATGCACAAGTGAAACCCAGAAATCCCACTCAGTAGACATACCATTTCACATACATACCAAAAGTATGTTAAAGTTCCAGCCAGTACTTAGTGAGCCAATATTGCCTCACTAACACTTAGTATAGTCAATATTTTTAATTTTAGTCTTTCTACCACATGTATGGTGGTATCTCATTGTGGTGTTAATATCCATTTAACTGACAACTTAAGATGTGGAACATTTTTCATATTGGTTATTGCCTGTTTTTGTATACTTCTTGGTAAAATGTCTGATGAAATCTTTTGATCATTTTGAATGGATTATCTTCCTCTTATTATTTGATTTATGAGTTCTTCATATATTCTGGATACAAGTCTTTTGCCTAACGTATGTGCTTCATATGAATATTTTTCTCCTGGTCATGTTTTGCATTTTTGTTAATGGTGTCTTTTACACTTCTGATGAAGTTTATTTATCCATTTTTTTCTTGTAAGGCTCATATTTTTGTGTATAAAAGACCCCAAGATTGCAAGTATTTTCTATATTTTCTTCCAAAATGCTGTAATTTTAAGTTTTATCTTTAGGTTTGTGATCCTTTTGATTGGATTTTGTGTGTATTGTATGAAGGAAGGGTTTGTGTTTATTTTTTTTTCCAAGTGAATATCTTGTTGCTCCAGCATCAGTTTTTGAAATACATTTCTGTCCCTGTTGAATTGCTTTGGAACCTGGACAAAAATTAATTAACCACATATGTTTTGGTCTATTTCTGGATCCTCTACTCTGCCACATTAATCTATTCATCTGTCTTTTTGCCAATACTGTATCTTTATAACAGGTTTTGAAGTTAGGTTGGCTAAATCCTCCAATGTTTTCCTTTTAAAAAATTCTTTGGTTATTCTAGGCCTTTGGTGTTTAGATGCAAATTTTAGAATAGGCTTATTAATCTCTAAAAAAAGAGCATATTAGAATTTTGGTTGGGATTTTATTGAGTCTTGGAGAGAACTATAATACTTAGCCATCTGATCAATGAACCTGATCCATCTTTCTGTTTATTTAGGTCTTACTTAATTTCTTTTCACAATACTTTGTAGTTTTTGATATGGAGAGCTTGGATGTATTTAGGTAAAATTTTCCCCAAGCATATATAATAAAATGCTACTATTTTCCTATTGTTTGTGGCTTGTATAAATTGTTAATTCTATTAGTTATTTTGTAGATTTTGTTTCTGGAATCCAAATATCAAATAGGGATCGTTTTTTTCTTCTTTCTGATCCTTTTTTTCTTTCCAATCTTTTTGCTTTTTATTTTCTTATTGAACTGGCAAGGATCTCTGGTACAATTTTAACTAAAAGTGGTGACAGCAGGCATCTTTGCCTTAATTGTGATCAAAAGGGAAAAATACACTCTTCCATCATTAAATATGATTTTAGCTGTAGATTTTTCATAGATGTCCTTCATCAGTTTGAGGATGTTACCTACTTTTTCTAGGTAACTTTCCTTTAAAAGTTTCTATCATAGGTATATGTTGAATTTTGTCAAATAATTCTAATTCAATTATTGATTTTCTTTTTAACCTTGTAATATGGTTAATTACAGTGATTTATTTTTTTAGTGTTAATCCAACCTTACATTCCTGAAATAAATTCAACTTAGTCTTGATGTATTACCCTTTTTTCTTTTTTACATTGTTGAATTTGGTTTGCTAAAATTTTTTAAGAATCTTTGCCATCTCTGGTCATGAGGTATGCTGATTCATAATTTGACGAGAGGCAGGGTCGGGGTGGATTCCTTTATAAGGCTTGGTTGTCAGTGTTATGCAGTCCTGATACAATACATTCAGCACTGTTTCCCTTCTCCTCTCATTTCTGAAGAAGTCTATAATCCTAGTGCTATTTTTCCACTGAAGGTATAGTGGAATTCACTAGTGAAAACACCTAAGTCTGGGAGTTTCTTTGGGGGAAAGTTTTTGATAACATATTCTGTTTCTTAATTAGATATAGGGTTATTCAGGTTCTTCTCCTGTCAACTTTGGTAAACTTATAATTTTATTTTATATTTATATTTTTCAAGAAATTTATCCATGTCATATAACTTATAAATTTGTTGGCATTAACTTGTTCATAGTATCTCATATTAGATCTCTAATGTTTATAAGATCTGTGATGAGAAAGAACTCTTATAAGTGATGATATTGGTGATTCGTGTTCTCACTCCTTTGTTCCTTCCTCGTTTGACTTTGGGTTTGTCAATTCTGTTGATGTTTTCAAAGAAGCAGCTTTTGCTTTGTTCATTTTCTCTACTGTTTTTCTCCTTCATTCATTTCTGCTCTTGTCTTTATTTACTGCCTTCTATTTCTTTTGGGTTTTCTTAATTCTCTTATGATATTACCTTTGACTCATGATTATTTAGAAATGTGTTTAATTCTGGATATTTGGGGCTTTCTTAAACATTGTTATTAATTTCTAATTTTAATACTGTTGTGGTTAGAGAATACTCTGTGACATTCAATCCTTGGAAATAATAGTGTTTTATGGCCCAGCATATTGTCTATTTTGGTGATTATGTATCACATGTTTGCAGAGAAAGTATATACTACAGTTTATATGTATAAAGTAGTATACATGTCAATTAGACTGAGATGATGGATTGTGTTATTCAGATATTCTGTTTCACTAATGTTTTCATCTAGTTTGTCTACTAGATGATGAAAAATGCATGCTGAAATTTCACTGTAATTGTGGTATTGTTCCTGTCTTCCTTTACTTCTGTTAAGTTTTGATTTATATATTTTCGGTTTCTATTATTAGGTCACATTTATGACTTTATTTCTTTCTGATGTATTTTTACCAATATTAAATGTCCCTGGTAACTTTATCCCTGGTAACACTCTTTGTTATGAAGTCTGACTAATCAATCTACTAAAAACATTCACCCCAGCCTTCTTATGATTACTGTTTGCATGGTATATTTCTTTTTGTCCACTTTTTTTCAAATTATTTGTGGCTTTGCATTTAAAGTATATCTTTAATAGGCAGAAAATAGTTTAGTCTTACTTTTTTTAGTCTTACTGTCAATCTCTGACTTTTACTGGAATTAAATTAACATTTAATTATTAATATGGTTGGATTTAGGTCTATTTTATTTGTTTTATCCACTCTTCCACTTTAATTGATTTCTGTTGATTATTTGAATATGTGTTTGTATTCCATTTTAACTTGTCTATTGGATTTTGGGTATATCTTTTTTTGTTAGTGGTTGTCCGGGAATTAGAGTGCACATACTTAACCTTTCTCATTCTATTGTACCACTGCATTGTAAAATGCAGAATATTTGCAACCATATGCATCCCTTTAATTCCCTTCCACTATTCCTTATGTTACAGTTATCATATGAATTATACCTGCATATATTTGAAATCTCTCCCGATAATGTTATAATTTTTGCTTTAAGCACATATGTATTTTAAAGAATTTAAGAGGAAAAATAGTCTTATATATTTATTAAGATATATATATATACCATTTCTGAAAATTCAATTTTCCCTATTATTACTCCCTTCTATGATTTATTACTGCTCTTTATTATTTATTTATACTTCCTTTATTATTTCTTCTGAGACATGTCTCTGCATGATGTCTCTTAATTTTTGTTTATCTGAAATGTCTTTATTTTTATTCTTGAAATTTTCACTGGGTATGGAATTCTAGGTTGACATTTCTTTCTTTCAGCCCTCTAAAGTTATCTCACTGGTTTCTGTCCTCCATGGCTTTGGATAGGAAATTTGTCAGCATTGTCTCCATTTTTCCTTTCTGTTTAATGTGTTATTTTTCTCTAACTTCTTTCAAGAATTTTTCTTTGTCTTTGGTTTTCAACAGCTTGATTATGATGTGTCTAGTTATGGTTTTCTTGACTTTGCATGCTTCTCTAGTTCATAAATTTATCATCAAATTTGGTGAGTTTGGGGCCATTATTTCTTCAGATACTTTTTCTGCCCTGATACCTTGATTCTCTCCTTCTGGATTTTCAATTACACATAAATCAGACCTTTTGATATTACATTGTGTGTCTCGCTGAGGTTATATTCTACTTTTATTTTCAATGTTTTATTCAGTCTGTTCTTGAGATGGATACTTTTTATTGATCTTTCCCCTCATTCCACTTATTCTTTCCTCTGTCACATTCATTCTGCTCTTCAACCCATCCAGTGAATTTTTTATTTCAGATTTTATATTTTTCAACACAAAATTTAGCTTCTATTTGTTTCCTTTTTTTTTTTTTATAACTTCTGTTTCTCTATTGAGATTACCTACCTTATCATTCATTTCTAGTGTGTTTTCCTTTATTTCATGGAGCATAGTTTAGTAGCTGTTTTAAAACCTTTTCTTTGTAATTTCCACATCTAGATCATTGCAACATTCTCATTTGTCAGTTGTGTTTTCTCTTGAAAATGAGTCACCTTTTCTTAGTTCTTTTATTTTGAGAAGTTTGGGATTATATTCTGGACAAAGTGAATGTTATGTTGGGTAGATTTTGTGTTCTGTTATAATCTTCTGGGAAACGTTGATTATTTTTAGAAGCAGGAATCAATTTGATTAAGTTCAGAGTATACATTCTAGCTCACCTTCTGTGGAAAGTGAATCAAATCTCAATTTATTTCTTTAAACCTCTGCTGTACTGATTTGGCTCTGCACCACACATCTATAATACAGACAGGTTAGGCTAAAACAAGTGCAAGCTTGCTAACATTATTAGACAATCTCATTGTCTGATGCCCTCTCTTCTTGGCTTCTTTCCCCTAGTGTCTTCCCCGCAGGTCTGTAGGAATTCCTTTCCCAGAAAAACAGCATGGTGTCCATCAAAGCCTCAGTTATCTGTACTGGGACACTTGATGACTGAGGCCCATTCTCATGGCAAAAGTATGAGACAGAAAAATCAAAGACCTGGAAATTCACCCTCCTGCTTGTTTCTTCTCCAAGTTTTGACTCCCCCATACAATTTGCCAGCTTTTGTTTTCAGATTCCCAGTTTTTATTGTTTCCAGAAGTTGTAGTTACAGTTATAATCAGGACAGGTGGATTGTACAGGGGGCTTCTTACATTGCCATAAAGGAACTGGAACTCCTCTCTACAATTTTTAAAAGCTGAAAAACAAGGAAAATTAAAATAATTCAAAGTAGAAGTGCATAAATATGTGATAAACCTGTTTTTCAATAAAAGCAAGAGAATGATAAATACAACATTTGGGTTTTGGCTTCCTCTGGCAGAAAGTGAAGAGAAACTAAAAAGCCTCTTGATGAAAGTGAAAGAGGAGAATGAAAAGGTTGGCTTAAAGCTCAACATTCAGAAAACTAAGATTATGGCATCTGGTCCCATCACTTCATGGTAAGTGGATGGGGAAACAGTGGAAACAGTGTCAGATTTTATTTTGGGGGGCTCCAAAATCACTGTAGATGGTGATTGCAACCATGAAATTAAAAGACGCTTACTCCTTGGAAGGAAAGTTATGACCAACCTAGAAAGCATATTAAAAAGCAGAGACATTACTTTGCCAACAAAGTTCCGTCTAGTCAAGGCTATGGTTTTTCCAGTAGTCATGTATGGATGTGAGAGTTGGACTATAAAGAAAGCTGAGTGCCGAAGAATTGATGCTTTTGAACTGTGGTGTTGGAGAAGACTCTTGAGAGTCCCTTGGACTGCAAGGAGATCCAACCAGTCCATCCTAAAGGAGATCAGTCCTGAAGGTACTTGTGCTTTCCTCTCCCAGTTCAGTTCAGTTCAGTTCAGTCACTCAGTCATGTCCGACTCTTTGCGAGCCCATGAATTGCAGCATGCCAGGCCTCCCTGTCCATCACCAACTCCCGGAGTTTACCCAAACTCATGTCCGTCAAGTCGGTGATGCCATCCAGCCATCTCATCCTCTGTCATCCCCTTCTCCTCCTGCCCCCAATCCTTCCCAGCATTAGAGTCTTTTCCAATGAGTCAGCTCTTCACATAAGGTGGCCAAAGTATTGGAGTTTCAGCTTCAACATCAGTCCTTCCAATGAACCTTCATAAGTATTGGTATATTCATAACCTTGGTTGTAGGTTCATGAGTGCTCATGAGATTATGATATTTCATAGTCTACATAGCTTATGTAGGTCAAAGGCTAACAAAATGAAGCAGGTCAAAGGGTAACAGAGTTTTGCCAAGAGAACGCACTGGTCATAGCAAACACTCTCTTCCAAGAGCACAAGAGAAGATTCTACACATGGACATCACTAGATGGTCAATACTGAAATCAGATTGATTATATTCTTTGCAGCCAAAGATGGAAAAGCTCTATACAGTTAGCAAAAACAAGACCAGGAGCTGACTGTGGCTCAGATCAAGAACTCCTTATAGCCAAATTCAGACTTAAATTAAAGAAAGTAGGGAAAACTACTAGACCATTCAGATATGACCTAAATCAAATCCCTCACTACTATACAGTGGAAGTGACATAGATTCAAGGGATTAGATCTGACAGATGAGTGCCTAAAGAACTAAGGATGGAGCTTCATAACATTGTACAGGAGACTGTGATCAAAACCATGACCAAGAAAAACAAATGCAAAAAGGCAAAATGGTTGTCTGAGGAGGCCTTACAAATAGCTGAAGAAAGAAGAGATGCTAAAGGCAAAGGAGAAAAGGAAATATCCATTTGAATGCAGGGTTCCAAAGAATAGCAAGGAGAGATAAGAAAGCCTTCCTCAGTGATCAATGCAAAGAAACAGAGGAAAACAACAGAATGGGAAAGACTAGAGATCTCTGCAAGAAAATTAGAGATACCAAGTGAACATTTCACACAAAGATAGGCCCAATAAAGGACAGAAATGGTATGGACCTAACAGAAGCAGAAGATATTAAGAAGAGGTGGCAAGAATACACAGAAGAACTATAAAAATGAGATCTTCATGACCCAGATAACCATGATGGTGTGATCATTCACCTAGAGCCAGACATCCTGGAATGTGAAGTCAAGTGGGCCTTAGAAAGCATCACTATGAACAAAGCTAGTGGAGGTGATGGAATTCCAGTTGAGCTATTTCGAATCCTGAAAGATGACGCTGTGAAAGTGCTGCACTCTATATGCCAGCAAAACTCAGCAGTAGCCACAGGACTGGAAAAGGTCAGTTTTCATTCCAATCCCAAAGAAAGGCAATGCCAAAGAATGTTCAAACTACCACACAATTGCACTCATCTCACATGCTAGCAAAGTAATGCTCAGACTTCTCCAAGCCAGGCTTCAACAGTATGTGAACCGAGAACTTCCAGATGTTCAAGCTGGATTTAGAAGAGGCAGAGGAACCAGAGATCAAATTGCCAACATCTGTTGGATCATCGAAAAAGCAAGAGAGTTCCAGAAGAACATCTACTTCTGCTTTATTGACTATGCCAAAGCTTTTGTGTGGATCACAACAAACTGTGGAAAATTCTTCAAGAGATGGGAATACCAGACCACCTGACCTTTCTCTTGAGAAATCTGTATGCAGGTCAAGAAGCAACAGTTAGAACTGGATATGGAACAACAGACTGGTTCCAAATTGGGAAAGGAGTACGTTAAAGCTGTATATCATCATCCTGCTTATTTAACTTATATGCAGAGTACATCATGAGAAACGCTGGGCTGGAGGAAGCACAAGCTGGAATCAAGATTGCCGGGAGAAATATCAATAACCTCAGATATGCAGATGACACCACCCTTATGGCAGAAAGCGAAGACAAACTAAAGAGCCCCTTGATGAAAGTGAAAGAGGAGAGTGAAAAAGTTGGCTTAAAGCTCAACATTCAGAAAACTAAGATCATGGCCTCTGGTCCCATCACTTCAACGCAAATAGATTGGGAAACAACGGAAACAGTTAGAGACTTTATCTTTGGGAGCTCCAAAGTCACTGCTGATGGTGACTGCAGCCATGAAATCAAAAGACGCTTGTTCCTTGGAAGAAAAGCTATGACCAACCTAGACAGCATATTAAAAAGCAGAGACATTACTTTGCCAACAAAGATCCATCTAGTCAAAGCTATGGTTTTTCCAGTAGTCATGTGTGAATGTGAGTGTTGGACTATAAAGGAAACTGAGCACCAAAAAATTGATGCTTTGAAGTGTGGTGTTGGAGAAGACTCTTGAGAGTCCCTTGGACTGCAAGGAGATCCAGTCAGTCAATCCTAAAGGAAATCAGTCCTGAATATTCATTGGAAAGACTGGTGCTGAAGCTGAAACTCCAATACTTTGGTCACCTGATGGGAAGAACTGACTCATTGCAAAAGACCCTGATGCTGGGAAAGATTGAATGTGGGAGAAGGGGATGACATAGGATGAGATGGTTGAATGGCAACACCAACTTGATGGACATGAGTTTGAGTAAGTTCCAGGAGTTGGTGGTGGACAAGGAAGCCTGGTGTGCTGCAGTACATGGGATCTCAAAGAGTTGGACAGGACTGAGTGACTGAACTGAACTGACATAGCTTATATATTCTCTTATGTATATCAAAGTGGCCTAGTTTGAAAATTAACAAATGCAATTGTTTGTAAAGTTTAAAGACTTTGGTTGTGCTGTGTTGTGCTTAGTTGTTCAGTCAGGTTCGACTCTGCTACTCCATGAACTTTAGCCTACTGTCAATGGGCTACATGGACTGTAGGCTCCTCCATCCATGGGATTCTCCAGGAAGGAATACTGAAGTGGGTTCCCGTGCCCTCCTCCAGGGGATCTTCCCAACCCAGGGATTGCACTCGCGTCTCCTGCATTGCAGGCAGATTCTTTACCATCTGACACACTAGAGAAGCCCATGTATTCTTACAGCTATCCATCTCTGAGTGGTAGAAACTCAAGAAAGTTTAGGACAAGATTATTGAAGTCAGAGAAATAAGAAATTAATATCTTTGTATAATGCTTCATGATTTATATCTCGTCCTACCTATTTTTTCATTTTATTTTTCAACAAAATATCATTGTACCCATTTGACAGAAAAGAAAACTGAAGTTCTAAGTGCTTAGAAAACTTCTTCAGGCTCATATGACTAATAAAGGGCAGAATAAAAACTTGAGTTGGAATCTTCTGTAGTCATTTAACTTTGGGACTTTTATTTTTCTTCTGAAGTCTTTTCACTTTCATCCATCTCCTTTTTATGTTAGAATGGCTATCATTAAAAAGTCTACAAATAATAAATGCTAGATAGGGTGCAGAAAAAAGGAAACCCTTGTAAACTGTTGGTGGCAATGTAAATTGGTACAGTCACTATGAAAACCAGTAAAAAACTAAAAATAAAGCTACCATATGATCCAGCAATCCCACTCTTGAGCTTATATCTGGAAAAGATTAAAGTTCTGATTCAAAAATATACATGTACTCCATGGTTCACAGCAGTGCTGTTTATAATAGCCCAGAAAAGGAAGCAACCCAAGTGCCCATCAACAGATGGTTTAAGAAGATATATAAATATACAATAGAATATTGCTCAGCCAGCAAAATATTGCCATTTGCAGCAATATGGATGGACCTAGAGAATATCATACTAAATAAAGTAAGTCAGACACAGAAAAATATAATATCACTTATATGTAGAATCTAAAAATTAATACAAGTGAATATATACAAAACAGAAAAGATTCACAGACATGGAAAACAAACCTATGATTACCAGAAGGGGAAGGATAAATTAGGAGTATGGGGTTAACAGATACAAGCTACTATATGTAAAATAGATAAACACTGATCCCCTGGAGAAAGAAATGGCAACCCATTCCAGTATTCTTGCCTGGAGAATCGTGTAGATGGAGGAGCCTGGTAGGCTTACAGTCCAGGGGTCGCAAAGAGTCGGACACGACTGAGTGACTTCACTTTCACTTTCACTTTGAGGATTTACTGTAGAGCACAGAGAACTATATTCAATATCTTATAATAACCTATATTAGAAAATAACCTGATACATATGTGTATATATATACACACATATATCTGAAAAAAACTTTGCTGTACACCTGAATCTAACACAATATTGTAAATCAACTATATTTCAGTTTTAAAAAAGAACTTAATTTCAACTCTTGCCATTTTTCTAGCTCCTCCTGTGCCATTTTCATTTTTAAATCTATAAGATACCGCAGCAGCAAGACTAGGTATGATTCTGACTATCAGGTAGGCCTTCCATCTTTCTTTTTTTCTTTCTCTTTCTAAGATAGCTGAGTCTTCTCCTGCTTTTGTTTATTTTGCAAAGTATAGCAAGTATGATATAGAAGAAAAGGAATAAGCCAAAGAGTCCTTGCCAAAGTGACAGGTGGGAAAATTGTTTGGCTTTTTCTGCTGCACACAAAATGGAGATGTCAAGTTCCGTAAACCCTTTATGCCCAAGAAAGTGAGTCTACAGGCTGTTCCCTGGCAAACCCACTAGCAATTCAGAGAGCAAGAAGGTGAACCCAGTAGGTGTGATATCTGTGCCTGTGGAGGCTCCCTTCCAGCCTGTTCTCTTTTCCCATCAGCATTCTCCTCCCTGCCAGAGCAGCAGACCACCTCTTCCAGCAGTGGAACCAGGCTTGCCACCTGGCCCCCAGAGCCTTCCCCCTCCTCTTAGTTAGTGGATGCAGAGCAGTGGCTGAGCCAAGGACATGGGTCTGATGTACCACCCCTGACCTTTACCCATCCTGGCCCTTCTGAGCTTGGCCCGTCATTCATAAGGGCAAGTCCTCCTCTTAGAGGGTGTGGGACTTCTGCGTGTCCTTTCATGGCCAAAATGATAATAGTGTTAATTATGCTGATAACCACTGTTCAGTGACCAGTTTCTGTTGATCAGTCAGTGCTAAACACTCAGCAAGCATGGTTTCGTCTGAGTCTCACCACACCTCTATAGCTTATGTATTAGTATCATCTTCATTTCACAAAAGAGGGAGGAGAGTCTTAGAAGGGGGATTCCTAAAGCTACCCAGTCCACTGCCCTGTAGTGGGCAGTAAGGGCAGATGAGCCTGGGAACTGATCCCCAAATGTAAGGCCTTTTTTCAAGATCCTCCTGGAGAGGTCAAGCCAAACTCTTCTGACTCATTTTTAGCTGTAATTAAAAGCTGCTTAAGAATAGTCCCATAATCATAGGTCAATGGCTTGGTAGTGCTGTATCTGTTCCACCATCCCTAAGCATGTGTACAGTTGACAGACCCACAATTTTCACAACTCTCCCTTATCAGGTGTCATTTCCTTGTCTTTACTTGGCAACCAAATTCTATTATTGTTTTCTTGTTCTTGAATTGTACCTGACTGTTATTTCAGTTTTATCACTCTTATATACTTTGTTTCAGGTTTTCCTCTTAACCCTATAGTGAGTGGTGAGGTACACTGACATATTTTCACCTGTTATTTTCCAAGAACTAAAATGAAGAAATGTATATATCCTATGGGGCTAAACCAAATAAAATTGCCCATATTTACTTTCACATGCAGAGAAGGCAATGGCACCCCACTCCAGTACTCTTGCCTGGAAAATCCCATGGACGGAGGAGCCTGGTGGGCTGCAGTCCATGGGGTCGCAAAGAGTTGGACACGACTGAGCGACTTCACTTTCAGTTTTCACTTTTGTGCATTGGAGAAGGAAATGGCAACCCACTCCATTGTTCTTGCCTGGAGAATCCCAGGGACGGGGGAGCCTGGTGGGCTGCCGTCTATGGGGTCGCACAGAGTCGGACACGACTGAAGCGACTTAGCAGCAGTAGCAGCAGCAACTTTCGTATGGTCTAACCTAGTAGTTCACATATAAATTATTCTTGCTTCATTTATTAGACAATTGTATATATAATTCTTTCCAAATGTGTGTGTACAGTGATACTTCATTGGTGCTATTCTGTGTATTTATTTGTGTTATCTAAATAATTTGCAATATACTATTATGGATTAACTGTAAGAAAATTATAAATTATTTTTCGTTTGCATATTTTTTCTGTGATCTGAGATCTTGATTATAAGCTCATTTTCTTTCCTTATGAGTTGTTCGTTCATGTTCCTCTCTAGTTCTTTGTCATCATTTGATTGCTTTTTTCACTGTGAAGTAGGTATGGATAGGACATATGGACCCTGGGGTCTTTTGTGTTACCTTAACAGACCCTGGTCAAAGAAGCTTGAAAAGTACTGGTTTAAGTGCTAAATAGGCTTTTCAAGTCCCACAGCTAGTAAGTGTGGATTCAGATCCAAGCCAGCTTGTCTAGCAGATGGAGGATGTGATACATATTTTGTTAAATGGCATCAGTTACACCCGTGTAGCTTCCTGAACAAGAAAACCCAGACTTCCTTGACTTCTCTTTAGAGAAATTAGGACATTGACATTTACTGAGTGCCTACAGTTGCCAGGTGGCTCAGTGGGTAAAGAATCCATCTGCAATGTAGGAAATGCAGGCAGACGTGAGTTTGATCCCCTGGTTGGGAAGATCCTCTGGAGGAGGGCATGGCAACCCACTACAGTATTCTTGCCTGGAGAATCCCATGGACAGAGAAGCCTGGTGGGTTACAGTCTATAGGGTCGCAAAGAGTTGGACACGACTGAAGTGACTGAGCATTATTCAGTCTGTTAGGTCCAACCTCATTTAATACAGCAATAAACACTCCAAGATTAGTATCATTAATCCATACAGTTGGAGAAATAGGTTCACAGGCTTGAATACTAACTCACAATTGCAGAACTGGATATGTAGGTGGTGAGGGCAGAAAGCAAACTTCCAAACTTATTTGATTGTCCATCACACTGCCTTTTCTTTTTCCTACCCCACATCCCCATATTCATCATCAAGCCCCATATATTCTGCCTATAAAATGACTCTGGAATCTTCTCTCCAGCATCTTCACGACCACTGCTGTATCACTGACCCTCCCAAGGACAAATGCAGCAGCCTCCCAACCTCCGCTCTGTCTCAGACCCTCTCCATCCCGCCACGTGGCTTCCAGCTTGCTCCGTAATCCCACACACAGATCTTCAATGGCCCTGAAGTGCTTGAAGAGTATAAAACAAAAACAATCCAGCTTTCCAACCTATCTTCCTGGCCTTGTCTGTCAACACTCCTTATCCCCAACCCCCACCCCACTGACCCTCCAGCGCTTCCCATTCCCTCTAACACCCATGACCTTTCCAATCCAACTCCTGGTCCTCCATGTACTTGCTACTCAGGACACTGGAGGGACTTTTTAAAAATACTTATTGTATTTATTTACTTATTTTGCTGTCCTGGGTCTTAGTTGTGGCATGTGGGATCTAGTTCTCCTCAGGGATCAAACCCGTGCCCCCTGCATTGGGAACACAGAGTCTCAGCCATTGGACCACCAGGGAAGTCCTGGGACTTTTTTTTTTTTAATCTACCTACCAGTTCTCCACCTGGAAATTTCTTTCCCCCCAAGGCCAATTGCAGGGTGAGAACTCGTGGGAGAAACATCCCTTGGCAGTTCCTAGCTCCTCCTCTTTATATCCACAGGACTTTTTACACATTTTTAAGTAGACGATTTCTGTTGAAGGATAGCTAGTTGTTGAAATGTCTAATATATTTTGCCACTTGGTAACGAGCCTCCAGGGGAAAAGATCATGTCGTATTTATCTTTGAATTACCAGTATTCAGAAAAGTGCCTGGTACAAGGTCAGTACTCAATAAATGTTCATTAATGTACAAATAATGTACAAATGTACAAATGCATGTAAGAGCATCCTGAGAAGCTGTTCGGTAGGCAGATTGAAAGTGACCTAGAAGGAAGTTTTCTTGGATTCTAGTCTGGGCTTGCCCCCCACCAACTGGCTGGGTCCACAGGGACAGAACTTACCTGGTTCCAGTCTCACTTGTGAAGGTGGCAGACATCTGAATGCCTTCCAGGGCTCACATCCAGTGATGCAAAGTACTTGACAGCTTATCCCTAAAAATACCTCTTTTTCTCACTCAAAAGGAAAGATCTGATACCTCTTCTAGGAAGAATCATGGCACATAACCAGCAGTTTCCAGCCAGGACCCCCATCATCAAATTCAAGGAGCAGAACTTTTACTCCTTGTGGAATCATTGCCTAAACAGAGGGCTGCTGTTTGAGGATGAGACATTCCCTGCCGAGACTTATTCCATAGGTCTGCAGCTCCTCAAGGGAAAGAACCTCTCCAACCTAAGCTGGATGCGGCCAAAGGTGAGTGAAACTCCCCACCAGGAACATGCCCATCTCCTGGGCCCTCTGACTGTCTCCCATGGTACTTCCCACTGAAAGGATGGGCTTGAAACCCGGTTTTCAGGACTGGCCCAAACCAAACTGGAAGGAGACTGAAATTCATCTGATTTCAGTGGGATGGAAAGACTCTATACCAGGAAACAGGACCCCTGGGTTTTAAGCCAGTTCTAACACAGCATGTCACTAGGTTACATGCCTCAGGATTCCCACATAAAAAATGGGGAAGCAAGGGTATGAGGATTGTAGTAGTAGCTGTAGGGTCTCTTCCATCTCCATAATCGAGCCCCTCTGTCAGTGTTCATCACTCTTTATTCTGTTCAGGTATCAATGTCTTTTTCTTTTTTCTTTCCTTGTTAGAATTTACTCAAAGGGAAGATAACATGTCAATCACTTGTACAATAGGATGAATGTCAACAATCGCCTTGCCTCTCTCATGAGTATTTGTATTTTTAGTCTTGTAAAGGCTGATCACCTATAAAAGAGTTTTAGACATCAGTTGTAAAATTAAAGAGGTATTTTGTGGCAACGTTCAAACTCTCCCAATCCGATAGATGACCACTAACTTCACCTTGCAGCCAAGTTAGCCCTCTTGGTTTTTCTAGAACTATCTCAGTTTCAGGACATGAAGCTCCAAGGGAAATTTCTCAGTCCACTAAGCATTCTTGTGCTGTCGTTTTCAATGATACAAAGGACCTGGCTAAGGGCCACTTTGAGGGCACTGATGCTCAAACATCCTGTTCATGCTTCCAAAAGCAGACAACAGAACTTAGAACAAGAGGACAGAGTATAATGTCTATCTAAGCTAATGATTATAATATCGCCAGGGTTACTGAATGTGAATGAAACGCCAAGCACTCTGTGGAACATACTCAATGAAGCCAGGTTAGGTTATACAGAATAGGTGTTTTCTGATGACAGAACAAGACATAGACCCTGGAGTAACCATCTCTTGTCCTAATTTAGGACCGATTTTTAGCTTTGGGGAAGGCAAGGGTGAGTGGGGATCTGATGGGGTTTAGGATGCTGCTTAGTTAAGATGAGGGTGCTTCAAACTTCTAGGATCCATCTACCAGCCAGAAGCAATAAGTCCCCAACAATGACTCCCTTCTGGACTTCACTCCTAAAGAGAGCTGAGCAGAGAACTCTATTTAAAGCTTGGAAGGATTATATGTTTCCTCTCTTTGTTATTTTCAGATGAGATTCTTTTAGAATGTTTTTTTTCTCACAAGGTACTGAGCAATAAATATGAGACTATATTTATAGTGTTGAAGAATTTATAACATTTTTATTTAGAAAGGATTGAGTTTTTTATTGTCTAATTCCAGCAACATCTCAACTTGTGATGTCTTTTGGGGTCAAGGAGAAACTGAGTGAAACAGAAATGAAATGACTCACACAGAATCATTCCAGGAACCCAAAGTAGAGGCAGCCAGGGGCCAAGTACATTTTACTCCCATTCTTCTTCTCACCCAAAAGCTTATCCATCCAAAAACTCTACCAGGGGATCATTTTTCATTCCCATATTTCTTTTAAAATGTACATGTGGATATTTCTTTGTATCCCTGATCGCAACTGGCAGCACTTAACACCTGTATTTTTCAGAGTTTCCATATGTCCTCTCTTTCTCTGTCTTTTGTTCTTTCCCACTTTTATGAGGGAACAGGTTCAGACAGGTGACGTGACTTGCATGATGTGACATAGTTAGGGAAAGAGCAGGATTTAAACTCAAATTTCTGACTTCACATACTATGTGCGTGCGTCTTCAGTTGCTGTCATGTCCGACTCCTTGTGACCCCATGGACTGTATGTAGCCCACCAGGCTCCTCTGTCCATGGGATTCTCCAGGCAAGAATACTGGAGTGGATTGCCATTTCCTTCTCCAGGGGATCTTCCCGACCCAGGGATTGAAACTGCATCTCCTGCATTGGCAGGCAGGTTCTTTACGACTGAGCCAACTGGGAAGCCCCCCACAAACTGCACTTTTCCTCATATTGTATTTTAGGCTCCTGTTTGCTACTAATAATATTTTGTGCGTCAGTAGAATCTCCTACTTTGTCTGAGTAACCAGGAATCAGTCTCCAAGTTCTGCCCTTCTTTTCATTTTTTTAGGTGAAAAGAGTGAGGATAAAAACGGTACCAGCGCCTAACAAGATTATTTTAAGGAATAAATGAAGACAATACATAGAACATTGTCTAGCACATTGTAAGAACTTACTAAACACTAGTTATTGTTACTCTGATTAATTTGAGAGGGATGGCATAGAGTAGCAGCCACAGGGGCCATCCCCTAGGATTCTTTGGGCTTTCACTGTCCAGTCATCTCAGCTTCAGTCTTCAACCAATTTTAGCAGACAATTTTAAGGAGAAATGTGGGTCAGAGGAGACCATCTGGGGAGCCCAGAGGAGGCTGGCAGGGAGTGTGCAGGGTGCTTTTCCTCTCACATTCTGCTGTCTATCTCTATTAGAAGCATGCCTCCCAATCTAAAGCTTGCTCAGTGCCTGACCAGAGACCTGACTGGCATCCCCTAAACTTCAGTTACATAGCAGCTGAGGTGGCACCAAGGCTCCTTAAGCCATTTCTGCATTCTGTGTTTTCCAGACAATGGGAAAGCAACATACTCTAGGCAACTGCTAAACCAGCATGGATATCATTCTACCTCAAGTACTCATCCAGGCTTGGTAGGTTCAGCAACAGGGCAAGAGTCAGGGACTTGAAACTAGGCTTGGCTTTCTGTACAAAGAAGAAAAATTGCTTCTCATGTAGTTCATGTTCTCTCTCTCTATCTCCTTTTGTCTACCTCTTCCTTCTTCTTATCTCCTCTCTCTCTAACAATTAAACCTGATCCATTTTGCTACTGTAGAAGCTCCTCCCATTGCTTCCTTCAGCTTTTCTGGGTTTAAGGTATCAGTAACTCATTCCCCAGACCTCCCTTCCCCCCACCAGCAGGCAGTCAGTCTCCACAAATGCCTGTGACTGTGCCCAGAGCAAAAGGCGCTGAAAGGACCCAACTCTTCATCCTCCTCAATGCTTCCTGCAACCCCAGCCTCAGGAAGAGATGATGCTGGAAATTACACCTCTACTCAGAGACTCTACATGAGATTTCCTCAAACTAAATTTGGTAGAGTCACTTTCTTTAAAAATTTTATCTCATGAATAATATCAAATTCCACTTATCAAGCATGTCTCTATGCTAAGTATTAATCTAAGCACCTTACATACAACATTTCATTTAGGAGCCATAACAGGTCTCTGAGGTAAATGATATTGTGTGTGTGTATGTTAGTCGCTAGTCGTATCTGACTCTTTGCAATCCCATGGACTATAGCCCGCCAGGCTCCTCTGTCCATGGGATTCTCTAGGAAAGAATACTGGAGTGGGTAGCCATTTCCTTTTCCAGGGGATCTTCCCAACCCATGGATCGAACCCAGGTCTCATGCATTGCAGGCAGATTCTTTACCATCTGAGCTACTAGGGAAGCCCAGATGATATTATCCTCATTCAATAGATCAGCACCATCCAATAGAGCTTTCTGTGAGGATGGAAATGTCCTTTCTGCCAATACAGGAGCCACTAGTCACATGTTGCTATCAAGCAACTGAAATGTGGTCAGTGTGACTGAGGTGTTGAAGATTTAATTTCATTTAAATGTAAGTAGCTAATATAGCTTGTGGCTACCATATTGGAAAGCACAGAATTGTAGATGTTGATCTTCACAGCAGAGTCACCAATATATCAGAGTAAGAGATTTAAATTTCATCTTTGTCTCCATTCTTTAGTGAAAAACATGTTCATTACACAACTGAAGAATGGGCTGTGGGCCCAAAACAGGTTCAGGGTTCAGCACCCAGCCCCACTGTGGATTCTGTCCTGTGGCTGGCCCAGAATGTCACTTACCCAGATGATAACATTCATCTTCCAAGTAACCAGAGCAGAGTTTCTGAAAGGACCATTTACTAGAAATGACTCACCTTGGTTCCAACACAAGTTGTCCCAGAAAGGAAGGAGTTAACAAAGTGACGCTCCAAGCATAGGTTGTGAAGGCAATAGGTAACAGAAGGCAACAGACAGAGAACACGGCAACAGACAATTAGTACAGCACCAAAGAACTTTGATTCCAATAAAGCAAAGTTCTCCAGCAAAAAATAGAAAAGGGAGTGACGCTGCCAACTGGCCCTGCCTGAACTCTGGCCACCGGCTAAAGGGGCCTGTGTCTGAAGGCCAGCATGCTAAACCTGGAGTTTCCTCATCCCAGAGCAGCACCCCGTCCAGGGCAGGGCATGAGCAGCCCTTGAAAAGAACACAGGAATCACTGTCTAGAACGTAGGAAGTGATGCCACATTAGAAAGACACCTCCAAAGATGACTGCAGGGGAGTGCCTGATGTCGTACCACTTCAGATATGGGTGTGGGTGTGGATGCAGAGGAGAAAAGGGAGGCAGAGAGGGGTTGTTAAAGATCTCCTACAGGATATAACCAATAGTAACTATACAGATATAGCCTGTGGCTTCATCCATTATGAGGAATTGGCACACATAGTTATGGAGGCAAGATGTCCCACAATCTGCTATCTGCAAACTGGAGACCCAGGAGATCCGATGGTGTAGTGTAGTCCACATGGGAAGGCCTGAGAACCAACAGGGCTGATTATGTCATCCCCAGTCCTGGGCAGCAGTCAGGCAGAGAAGGGGTGAATTCTCCCTTCCTCTACCTTTTGTTCTGTTCGGGCCCTCCATAGATGGGATGGTGCCCATCCACGTTGGGGAGGGCAATCTTCTTTACTGTGTCCCCTGATTCAGATGCTAATTTCATCTGGAAGCACTCCTTTGAAATAATGTATAGCCAAATATCTAGGCGCCCCTTGAGCCAGTCAAATTGACACATAAAATGAATCATCACAGCTTCTTTCTGTACGGATGATGTTGCAGAGGCCTCAAAGGGCCAGTCCATGTCACAGAATCAGAAAACACTGAAGACTCTGCCTGCTGGTGTGGTCCGCGGCAAAGGCACTATGTGGGTGGAGTGTCTAATGCACAGCCTGCCTCCTGTGTGACCTAGGATAAATCACTCAGCCTCTCACTCACCTGCTTCTTGCCCTGCTGAGCCTTGGAATCACCAGAGGAGCTATGCGGATCCTGAACTCTGCCTCCACTGACCTACAGAATACAGGTTGTGGGAAGGTGACATCCAGCAGCCTGCATGTCTGCAAAACTTCTGGGTGATTCTGAGTCACTCCCGGGGTGGAGGCTGCCCATCACCAGTCCTGTCACACTCCCTCGCTGTCATGGTGTGACCTGCCCACCTGGTGACCGGGCACCTGCCCAGAGCCAGAGGATTTTATCTTCCAAGCATACTGACTTGTTTTCTCTGAGAGCCTGGTCTCAGAAAGCTGGCCCGGCAGACTGAAATGCTTCTGGGTATAATTTCTGACTCCTCTTACTTTTGCTCTTTGGGGATTGCCCAGGACCCTTCTTAAGCCAGGGTGAGGAAGAAACGGATAGCTCAGGAAAAGAGACAAAAATGCTAGTTTTGTGCCCAACTTTGATGCACACACTTCTAGTGTTTGTCCATGAACTTGATGTTGATGACTGAGTTTTGATTTGAAATAATTACCATTTAATCTTCAGAACGTTCAAGTATCCTTCTGTTCCTACTTGGCAAAAATTTCGTTTTTTTAATTTTAATATTCTGGTAAATCGGAAAAAGTTGTGCATTTATGAAATGCCTTGATGGCATTTACTGGAAAGAGAGCAATTCTTTCTCTTTTGGCCTATGTAAATGTCATTTGATATCATCAGATATCCTGATAGGAATCCATCCTGGCATCCTACATTTCTGTGGCAAACCCTACTTGATGATAGTGGGTTAGTTGTATAATTTATTGTTGATTCCCTTTCCAGGTATTTATTTCAGCATTTTTCCATAAGTGAAATCGATCTGGGGTGTGTGTGTATCTTAGGTTGGGCATCCAGGCTGTGCTGGCTTCTTAAAATAAACAATGACAGGACTTTTTTTTTCTAACGCTGAAACTGCAAGCGACACAGCAATTGTTTATTCCCTGAAAATGTGAGAGAACTCAGCAACAAAATTGTGTGTAGAAGCCTTGACAGAGATATTCTTTAATCATTAAAAAATACTATATCATGGTTATTGATTTTCAGGTGATTTACCAACTTGGATCATTATTTGGCCATGTTAATTTTTGTTCAACAATCTTCAGTATGTTTTAAACCGATTAGTATAGAATTTTACATCATGTTTTTACATTGTTAAAACAAGATTTCTAATTTTATTTGAAATAAGATTCTCTACCATATTAGCCAAAGGTTGGGTCTAAGTAAACCTTCTCCCCAAATACAATGTATTTGCTGATCTTGCTATGTTTCTGTTTTGTAATTTACCAATTGTTCTCTTTATCATTTCCTTCCACCTATACTTGTGAGGCTCTTTTTTTCTTCCTTTTATCTGTAATTCGACTGTGTAATTCATGTTTTTATTCTCTCTTGTTTAACAATGAATGCATTGGAGACACTAGGTTTATCCATGAGTGTGGCCTTTTTAATTTTGCAAATATTACAGAAGCAGGGAATCAATATTTATTGAACAGGCCCTTTGTCTGATGCTAATATTTCATATCCTTCCTCATTTGTAAAATAATGAAGACTCCTGTTTGGCAAGTCCATCAGGAGATCACTGTGAATGAAGCATCTCGTCCTCCACGAGGGTTTGGTCACAGCAGCCGGGACGTCATGACTTTCTCATTTGTGCCCATTTTCTTACACATGAAGAAACCGAGGCTCAGCAAAGTAAAGGAAGTTGCTCAAGGTCACCCCAGGAACAATGCAGACAGGATTCCATACCAGGTTCTGTTCTTCTGACCCTGAGCACACCCACCGCTGCTCTGCGCATCAGGGTGGTAAACCAGGAGTAAATGACAAAGAAGCTGCAGCATTCTTTATGCAGTGGTCAAGAAACCTGAGCCAAAGAAGAGCCTTCACCCTCTTTAACTCCCTTGAGTGGAGGATCTCCAGCCAGCCTCCCGTAAGACCTCGAGTTCCCTCTTCCAGTAGAAAGGGAGGGGACAACTAGAGCCACTGAAGCACCCCAAGTTGCTTTGACACTGGGAGAGTTGCTCCCTCCAGGGCCCTGTGACATCTCTGCCCTTCCTGTTGGTGTTAAGAGAGACCCCGAGTTCTGTGCAGCCAAGGGTAAGGCAGAGGGTCAGCTCAGTGCCTCCACTGCAAAGACCTGGGCCTGAGGGCCCCCATCGTGATCATCAGAGAGGGCCAGCTGTATGCAGAGAAGATGGTGGGAGGAGGCCTGGTGCGGTGGGCTGGCTGACTTGTTTGCAGGCACACACACCTTTGTTTGCCCCTTGGCGGCTCCACCAGGAAACTGGAGGGCAGTTTTTGAAGGGCTGACAGGTCTCACAAGATACAGGACTCCACATGTTCATGGCTGTTGAGCAGACGAATCCATTTCCACTTTGCAGCCCCGCTCTCTGGGAACTCTTTTGTCAAAAGAAATGACACAGAAACCATTATACCAAATCATGCAAATCCATGCAATAGAGATCCAGGACACAGAGAGGATGCTGAGGAAATCCTGTGGGCTCCTGGTAGCAGGAAAACCTAGAGGCTGCCTGGGGTCTTCCAGAATCAGTCTGGGTGTTAGCAAGGGAGTGGGCAAAGACCTGAGTACTACACAGCCTGCATCCTGTACAGCACGTGGCTGGACTTGAACCTGGAGCTTCAGAATGCCCACACTGACTTCTGAGAGATGACATTTCACAAGGAAAGTGTGATTATGCTTGTTAAAGTTTCCTCCAGTAAATGCATCCTTTTCTTTCTTGGTTGTTTATAGACTCTTAATGAAACACTGCTGTTGGGACCAGGATGGCTGATCATTTGATATAAGGATCCTGGTCCTTATCTCCTCATGCAGTCTACCCATGCATTTATTGCCTACCTGGGCAGTTACACATACACCACTCTGACATCTGCCTCCCTGTTAGCAATAAAACCTGAAGAACAAGGGGAACTTTCCTAACTCAGATCCTAAACACCTCTTTACGAACTAACCTCTACCCATCAAAGACAAGGAGAGTGATGTTTTGGGTACCACACTGGGAGACAGAGGGATAAAAGATGCTCATGGCTTTCCCCCTCCTCTTTTCTAAGGATTTATTGAAGGGTAAATCAGAGCCTCTCTTCATCCTGGAAGGTGCGAGCAGATTCGATATCCAACAAGGAGAGGCAGGTAAGAACTCAACCTTTTTCTTCTCAGCCCTGGATGGAGGCAGGCTGCCCAAAGTCCACCTCTGAGCAGCGGTGGGTAGAAAGGAGTGCCCCTACCCAGTCCCGCAGAGGCCGGCGCCCTCAGTGTTGCTGTGGTTGGACTACTCACATCAAGACCCTCAGCCTGCAAATCAGCTTAGCAGTGGGTGTGCAGAGCCCTTTAGGGAGAGGAATTGTCAAAGAAAAGGAGGAAACAGACACAGAGTTTAGTCTGAGCACTGAGTAGAGGGAAGTAAATATTTATTGAACTTCTGCAAGGCTTTGTTAGATACTTTGCATGAAATATTTCATTAATCCTGCAATATTCTCATTTTCTGTATGCGGAAGCAAGGGGTCCAAGGGGCACAAGAATGTCTTTCACGTCACATAAGCAATACATGACAGAGTTGAGTTTGAATCCAGGGCTGTGTGACTCCCTCCAACCCACTGGACAGGCACAGGGAGGAGTTGTTGCTGAGACTTGAGGAGTGTGGCAGGAGATGGGGGGCCCATGGGCAGTAGCAGTTGTGGCGATACAACACCCCTGAGCAAGAACCCAAGGAGTGTGGGGTGAGACTCCTTGGGGTGGGCAAGTGGGCATGGAGCCCAGAGACACAGCAAAATAAGATACAACCCTTGGGACTCCCCTGGTGGTTCAGTGGCTAGGGCTCTGTGTTTCCAGTGCAGGGGGCCCAGGTTTGGTCTCCGGTCAGTGAACTACATCCCACATGCCAGAACTAAGACCCAGTGCAGCCAAATAAATAAATAAGACACAAGCCTTCTGAGAGCAGGCTCTACATCCTTAGAACGTCACTTTCCAATTAATGCCCCGATACTTGGACTTCACCTGGTGAATTTGATAGAAGCCTGCCTGGCTTGCGGTCTGTGTTGGGGAAAGTCCCCTCCAGGCAGTAGCCTCCTGATGGGAGAAGGGACCTCTCACAGGGCATCCTTGTGGCTTCTGCATCCGGCAGCATGTCTGACTTGAAAGGGCATTCAAGCCGTTGTGTGACGGTGGAAAGAAGACTCAGGAGAAGGGGGTGAGCTTGCTCAAAAGGACTCACGGCAACCTTCAAGGAAAAACTTAAAGCTATGTTCCCTCAAGGGGAGAGAGAGGAGAGAACCCAGATATGGGCTGGAAAGGCCCCAACACCAGGAGGGACTGAGTAAATATTAGCAAAGAAAAACAGAAATCTGTTCTCCCCAATTTTAGAGCGCACCATTGCCATTGATGCTGGCAGCAAAATTTGCTCTAACTTTGGTTCTGGGCACCTTGGTCCAAATGAGAATCAGAAGGCAAGTTGGCACATCACCTTGGCCGGGGCACTCCTGACCGCACTACCATCACCATCATACCAGCAGCAGCAACACCACCATCCCCATCACTACTCCATCCCACCCTCACCCCATCACTTGCATCACAACCACCACTATCTCCATAACTACCACCATCACCTCTATGTTGCTTGAAACTGACCCCAGTGAATCTTTCCCCCAGTTCTCCTCTCTCAGACAGGAAAAAAAAAAAAAGCATTATTCAGAAGGAGGTGCGCTAACTCTGAGCAGTGCATGGAGCGGGGCTTCCAGGTGTGTCCAATCAGCTTCTCATGGCTTATGTCCCCCTCTCCTCCAGGAGATTGCTGGTTCCTGGCGGCACTGGGGGCCTTGACACAGAGTCCACGGTATCTACAGAAGATCCTAATAGACCAAAGCTTTTCATACAAGTATGCGGGGATTTTCCATTTTCGGGTAAGTATGCTGCTGGGATGCTCCTTAAATGGGATTCTATGTGAGCCTAGGGAGGCAACTGTCTTGAATGTTCTCTTGGTCTAGCACCCTGAGATGTGGGAGAGACACTTGAGTGTTAGTTAATGTGTGTTAGCTCCTCAAAAGGATTTGAATTCAGGATCTGACAACACATATGGAAGATAAGAGTTAAAATGTTTCCATGTAAATACTGGGTTGGCAAAAATGTTCCTTTGGGTTTTCCATAGCATCTTATGGAGAAATCTGAACAAACATTTTGGGCAACCCAATAAAAAGCATGGCAGAAACAATCAGCCAAAGAAAAGAATTATTGATTAAAGACCCTGTACATCGTTGAGATTTTGTCTGTCTGTCCCTGTGCCACACCCTGTTGTTTTGATTACAGGAGCTTCAGAGTGAGTTGTAACAGCTGGTGTCATAAGTTCTCCTTCATTATTCAGTATCTTTCCCTCAAAAATATTTGATTTTGTTGATTCTTGCACATTTATTCTTCTGTGAGAATTTTTAAATCATTACATCTAATTAAAAAGAAAAGCCACCATGAAGCAGAATAGAGCAGCATTAAATTTATGTATTAATTTGGAAAAATCACATTTTTATTATTGTAATTATTCCTTCCCAAAAGCACAGTATATCTTTCTATTTATTCAGAACTAGTTTCATGTCCTTCAATAAAATGTTACAGTTATGTTTTGATATTCCTTCTATACCCTTTTTGTAAATGTATTCTCAGATATTTTACAATTTTGTAGCTAACATGAATGATTTTTCTACCTATATGTTGATGAAAAGAGAATGCTAGTCCTTTTTTTATATTAAAGTGTATCTAGCCACCTTATCAAATTCTCTTATTCTAATTTTTTCTTTATTAATGTCTGGATATTTTTTAGTTATCTAATATTATCCATAAGTAAAGATAATTTTGTCTCTTAATATTTGTAGAGTTATTTTGCCTTGCTGTATTAATTAGAAGACTGTAGTTTTGAATGAGGTGACAAGAGCAAAACTCCGCCTTCTCTTGATTTTAGTGGCATGCTTTCTTGGTGTGCCATTCTTTTAATCCACTCTTGGATTCAATTTGCTAAAAATTTATTAGAATTTTTGTATCTATATCACATGTACAACTGGATTCCAGATTTTTGTTGTTTTTCTTTGGAGTTATACTAGCTTTTTAATATGAGCACATTGAGATTTACTTTAATCTGAAATAATTTGTACAATGGTTGTTAATCATTGATTATCTCTTCTTTGCAAGTGAACTAGACAATTGTTAAATTGTCTGGACCTATCTTCTTTTAAAATATGATTTCTTTAACTCTTCCAATGTGTTCAATAGCTATTGATCTGCTTGGGACTCTTATTTCTTCTGGAGTTAATTCTTGAAATTTATATTTTGCTGGGAAAATCAACTGTTTCTTCTATAGTTCTAAATGCATTGCCCCAAAGTTGCTTATATACGTCTCTGAAAATTTATTTAATTTCCTCTAATTTGTGGTTAAGTCTACTTTATCAATCTCTTTGCTATATATATTTTTAATATATATTTTCCAGTGATCGTAAATTTGATATATGCAATCAAGTTCTCTGATTTACGGATTATATAATCTGCAATTATCTCTTGTGTCTTGGCTTATTTTTTGTCTGTTCGATTTGTCATATTCTAAAAGAAGTGAATTAAAATTCTTTCCCAAAGTTACAGTTTGGAGGGTTCCTTTTATGTTCTGACTTTATAGTTTTCCTGCTCTATTCTTTTGTACCCAAATATGCTATGTTTTTGCTCTTCAGTTGTTAGAATAAAACTTCCACAATATCCCTCTTTGTTGTGTATGAAGCTTCTAACCTTGACTTCCTCCTCACCTGATTTTCACACTGCTATTCTAGATTCCTGTTACTTACATTTCCCAGTTACGTGTTTGCTCATCCTTTCACTATCAATTTTACTTTCACTATGTTACAAGTATGTTTCTTGTCCAAAGCATATCCAAAACTCATTATTCACCATTGTTTCCTTCAGCTTTCATTTCCCCTTAAGATTTTTGTTCGAACTTCATTATCATTTAGTAGGAGTAAGTCCTTGAATAGTTTCCTCAGATTGCTTGAGTATTTTTTCACTTGCTCTTTCTTAAAAACAGTATTTCAATAGGGTTTAGGATTTTGGGATTACATTCCTTTTTCTCAAAAATCTGTAAACATTTTTCCATTGTCTTGTAGCTTCTCCAATGTTGCAGAAGAAACATCCAATCTATTTTCTTGACCTTGTATGCAATACATTCTTTCAAATTGCAAATTTGTATGAGGCACTCTCTCTCTCTCCTTGGTTCAGAAATTTCTTTAGAATATGTCCAGATGTATGCCTTTTTATAATTAAATGTATTTATTTTTAATTGAAGGATAATTACTTTACAATGGTCTGTTGGTTTCTGATGAACATCAACATGAATCAGCCATAGGTATACCTATGTCCCCTCTGCTTGAACCTCCCTCCCACTTCCCTCCCCATCTCACTCCTCTAGGTTGTTACAGAACCCTGGTTTAAGTTCCCTGAGTCATACAGCAAATTCCCATTGGCTATCTATTTTACATGTAATAATGTATATGTTTCTGTGTTACTCTTTCCATACATCCCACCTTCTCCTTCCTCCCCCACCCCGCTGTGTCCAGAAGTCTGTTCTCTATGTCTGTGTCCTTTTGAAGAATAATCTTGCCTGGAATTCAGTGAGCCCTTTCATTCTGAAAACCTGCCTCCTTTTTCTGCTAAGCTGTTTCCTTCCTTTTTTTTTTCTGGGCATCCTCCTTTATCCTGTTTTCTCTTCCTGAAGTCCAATTATTTGCATGCTAGATCTTCTAACAGATGATGCTGATATTACTGGTCCAAGGATCACGCTGAGAAGTTAGCCAGAGGGGGCAGGGTTTAGCTGTGTCCAGGCTCACCTCAAAGCTACAAGTGGTGGAGAGACAGGTGGTTAGGACAAATTGAGGTCTAGGCAGGGTATGTTCTGCCCTTCTGGAAGGTGAAGAAAGTCCCACGATTCTCCAGAAATAGCTGCAGTGCTGACCTCTGTACCTCTGTTCTTTCTGAGTTTGGGCACGGTTCTCAGGAAAAAGCCCTGTATCTGGGCAACTCGGATGCTTTGCCCAAAACACTTCTGGTTTCCTGCAGATACCTGGGTGCTGGTCAGATGGCCCAGGCTGCTTGTTAAAGGGTGCAGACATTATCTAGGGGCCAGTCCTCCTCATCCAGAGAAGTGAACTAGGAAACACAGATCGCTTACCTCATTCTTGACCACCGCATTTTCATCAGGCTATTTGCATCCTTTCTGGGAACAATGATCTTATCTGAGGTTCCCTTTGTATAGGGAGAGCAAGTCTGGTCAGCTCTACTGGTGTGGGAAGGTGCGAGTGAGGGTGGAACAAACCAGAGGGGCTCATTCAAGCCAGGACTCACTCATTCTTGATGGCCTACTGTATGCTGGGCAGTATCCTAGATGCTGAACAAAAAGGCTATTGAAAAAACAGTTCCTTCTTTCAAAACTGTGATCCCACTCTCAGTCTCATCTGATTCCAGTCAGAGTGTGCGGTAGTTCTTACTCTTACCAGCATTTGACAGATGAGGAAACTGAGTCACAGAGAATTAAGTATCTTATCCAATAGCTATTGCTCAGGATGAAAAAACAAAACTAGGCCTGGAGCGTGGTTCTACTGACTGGACACTGGCTACTACACTTTGCTGTCCAATTAAACTCAAATGGGTCTGTCCTTCTGGTACCCTCCATCCAGGAGCCAGGGTTAGCTTCCTTGGTGCTTCAGACATGTTCAACCACCTCACGGTAGCAGCATCTCTGTTGGCTCTCCACTTCACCCGCCTGTGCATCTGACTGCAGGGGGGACGCAGACCCACAGCTGTGAGGACACCAGCTCCAGTGGACTGGTTCGTTAAAGACCGCAAGAACACCTTCTTTGTTTTATCTCCCCTGACATCTTGTTCTCCATCTCTGCTTCGATAATGCATCCTCATGTGGGTGCAACAGTCCAACACCTAGGACATTCAGCTGTGGACAAGGCCACATGAATGGCTCCCCCTCACTACAAGCAGGTGATGGATCATATGAACCCGGCCTTACTCTGAGCCCTGCTGTTGGAGGCTTGCCTGCGCCAAGACTCAGGCCTAAAACCAGAAGCCCTGTTGCTGATCCAGAGACCAGCAAACAAACTCCAAAAAGCTGGCTTTGTTATGAATTTTTGTCATTTGGCAGTGTCCCCGGGTGAACCATTAAGAGTTGAATGCTGAAGATTAAACCAGTCTGTTTTGGAGAGGAACATCTGGTTCATTTGTGCTCTTGGCGGCAGCAGTGCCAGCCCGCTTCATTTTAATTGCTGCTGCTCTGATGGCAGGGCCAGCTGGACGTGAGGATAGGAGGGCCAGGGCGAGGCTGAAACTGCTCAGTCCTCCCCAGCAACCTCACGTTTGGCGTCCTCTGGGCCCCACCCACTCTCTGGCTACCATCTGGGATGCTTTCCCACCTCCTTGCCACGTGCAGGAATCCTGCCTGTCTTCCCTCGAGCCTCCAGCTCCCCGAAGGCTCTCCTTCCTCATCAGGACGCTCCCAGTCACCCATTCTCCTCTGCTATCAGCATCTGCTCCCACTGCTCCCATTTTGTACACAAGATGTACCTGAAGCATCTTGCGTGTGTCTGAAGCTCACAAAGGACGTGCCAAAGTGAGGCAGGAATTAGTAGCAAAGTCCAGCTAGACCCAAGACGCCTTCCTCCCTGCCTGTGTTTTCCTTGATTAACTCGACCTGTGACTCACCTGTCAGTGGAGATGACAGGTCCGTCCCCTGTCTGCCAACCTGGACTGCGATTTTGATCTGCATAGACTTCTTGTTGCACTGTGGCGATGGTGCTAATCTTTTGGCCTGGGCTGGGGGGTCAGCACCTCCCTCCTGCCCCAGCTCTACTAAGGCATATATTTTGCTCTCTCTCCTCCAGTTCTGGCGGTGTGGCCAGTGGGTGGAAGTGGTCATTGACGATCGCCTACCTGTCCTGAACAACGAGTACCTCTTTGTCAAACCTCGCAACAAACGAGAGTTTTGGCCATGCCTGCTGGAGAAGGCCTACGCCAAGTAAGGATGGGCCTGTCCCTATGCCTGGGGCCTGGATACTGGCCCTGCCCTCCCAGCCACTAGCCCTGACAGATGCTCCCCACCAGTCAGTCCTGAGACTTTTGGCAGCTCTGCTCAATTCAAGCAGTGCCACTGGGAGCCTCAGAGCCTTTGCCACCTTGTGGGACATCCTATATAAATAATCACATGTGCAAGGCTGTGTTAGACAGAAGCCATTGGGAGGGACCCAGAGGCACATAGCGAGGGATGGGCAGGGCAGAGATGGACAGAGATGGGGACTGACAGTGGCATTATTTTAGTGGCTGGTGTATAGGCCCAAATAAAATACAATATCATGATCAAAGTCTGCTGACAGGACAGAGAAGAGAGACAGCAGTTCTGACTTTCTGACTCACAGAGAATCAGCTGAGGCTGCACAGTGGAGGTGGCAGTGAGCAAGGCCTTAAAGGATGGGTGAGATTTCAGAAGGGGGAGAGAGGATATGGGGGTATGGACATCCCCAACAATGGGAATGAAATGAGCAGCAACCCTGGCAGGACAGTCTGGGGCCTGGTGTGGCTACCGTGAGATTGGATTTATGTGTGGGGGGCAGGGCAGGAGCTGCTTATTATTATATGGTCTAAACACCCTGAGTCAAAGACTATTTTCTGGTGTTCACAAGCTGAAGGACCTATAAACTCCCCAGTCACGTGCTTCACTTGCACGATTTGGGATGATTTTATTCAACAAATGTTTATTGTGCCTTTAGTCATAGTCTAGGCACTGCACTGCATGCTGGAATAGAGATGCTCAGGCTGGCCCAGGTGGGGTATGCAAGAATCATGTGTGTGTAAGAGATTGCTAGCATCAAGACCCACAAAGGTGAGGGACACATCACAGCTAGGAATCAATACTAGGAGACAGAAGGACAGGGGACCACACATTTCAGGGGAAAATGAGCAGTGGAGAGTGTTCTGGAATCAAGTTCCCAAAGATCTTCCTAATCAATGCTTCATATGATGAATGGGGAAGCCAAGACTCCGAATAGTGATGTGATGGCAGGTGCAAGTGATTAACCTGAGTCTACTGAGGTCTTTGGTCATTTGATCAGGCGACATTATTCGCCAAGACTGAAGACCCCATCCTGTCCAGTCTTGGGCTCTGAGGAATGGTTATGACCCCACAGACCACCACCAGTCCCTGTCCTTCTGAAGGCACATAGCTAGCACTCTTTTTATACATCATTTCTTTTGAGTCAACTTGTTCAAAACTAAAGCTGTTGCTCATTTCCAGTGTCAGGAAGAGCCAGACATTAGCATTTGAGAATGAAGCCCAGATAACAACACAGGTGGTTGAAACAATCCATATGTTTTGGGAGGTTAATTCAGTTCTAAGCTTCTTATGCAAATGCAGCCATTATCTTTCTTGGGTGGATTCAGGGCTCACCACTCCAGGGCTTCATTTTTTTTTTTTTTTTTTTTATTGAAAGGGGGGAGCAAGGCAGTTCACTTGGAGAATTAGAGAGCTCACAAATGAAATGATGACTTTGGCCCCATTTTGATAACAGCTGACCTAAAGTATTGGTTCAGCTTGAAAAGAAATGGGAAACTGGACTCGGAATCCACACTGCAGCGCCCAAAGAAACCTAGAGCAAGAGAACGTGTTGCAAACTCCAAAGCTCTTTAAAGGCTTTTCCCTCCATCCAGAGAAGGGGCTTGGAGAATGTCGAGGAAATCAAATAGAGTACATCAGAGCTAGACAGAGCTCTGTAAGCATCAAACCCTACCTTCTCTGAAAGATGAGGAAAGCAGGCTGGTGCAGGGATGAAATGGCTTGCCCAGGGTCACAGTGTTTGAGGCCAGCTGGGATCAGATCTGTCCTCCCCAGTCACATGCTTGTCCAGCATCCCTTGACACTGCCAGTCCTAGAGGAAAAGGATTTGTCTTTTGCTTCTTTTTGCTTCAGTGTCTGGCCCACAAGAATTGCAGAACAAGCATGGAGAACCCACATGTCTGAGTGGAGATGGTCCTCTTTCCCTCCCAGGGTGTAGACAATACTGAGTGAACATGTGGATTCCAGACATTGAAACACTGTTGCAGCTGGGGAGTCTGGAAATGAATTGGTCAAGTGAGTCAGATGTGGAGGGGAAAAAATATATATTTGCCTGGCTTTTTTCCCCAGATGTCACAAAACAGGAGAGTGGGGGACAAAATCTGGTAGGCATCCTTTCTGGGATCTCTGCAACTCAGAATTATAGCCTTTCAGTGTCCTTCCTGGATCCGATTTGACATCTGAATTCTTCCCTCTCTCCTATCATTGTCAGGCAGAGAGAGGTTTTCCCAAAATGAGGCTGAAGCTGAGGGGTGAGAACAAGGCTCTCTCAGAATTCCTGGGTCCAGGTGACAGGCGTAGTGACAGGTGAAGCAAACGCAGCGCTCTCTGTCTTTCCCTCCCTTTCTATTTCCTGTCAGCCAAGGAGGCTGAGAAGAGCTGCCATGTCCCTGAAACACAAGCAGGATCCATGAGCTTGTGTCTGTAAAGCAGAGAGAGAGCTCTTTGTCTAAAAACCCAGCCACTGCTGGGACAGGCTACATGGGCATCAGGGAGACATAGCGAAAGGAGGCTGTGGACAACACCAAGAGGGCGGGCTGCTGGCCGCGGATCCTTCCCCTTTGATTTGGTGCCTCTGTGGTGGCTGCAGAGGGTAGGATGCTGACATCAGATACAAGAGTCATATGTGTGTAAGAGGTTGCTAGCATTAAGACCCACACAGGTGAGGGACACATCACAGCTAGGAATCAATACTAGGAGACAGAAGGACAGGGGACCACATATTTCAGGAGAAAATGAGTAGTGGAGAGTGTTCTGGAATCAAGTTCCCCAAAGATCTTCCTAACCAATGCTTCATATGACGAATGGGGAAGCCAAGACTCCGAATAGTGATGTGATGGCAGGTGCAAGTGATTAACCTGAGTTTACTGAGGTCTTTGGTCATGTGATCAGGTGACATTATTTGGCAAGACTGAAGACCCCGGACCATCCAGTCTTGGGGCCTGAGAAGTGGTTATGACCCCACAGACCACCTCCAGTCCCTGTCCTTCCGGAGGGTGCATTGCAAGTGCCGTTTTTGTACATCATTTCTTTTGAGTCAACTTGTTCAAAACTAAAGCTATTGCTCATTTCCAGTGTCAGGAAGAGCTGGACATTAGCATTTGAGAATGAAGCCCAGATAACAAGACGAGGCCTGTAGACACTGAGGCCGTGGCCCTGGAGTGACAGGTCAGAGCCAGCAGGGCCTTCCTGGTGTGGCTCTGGTGCAGTTCTATTTGAAGCCAGAAGGGGGCGTGGCAGCAAGGGAGGTGGGTCTTGCTGGTGGGCTCTGGAATAGATTCTAGAACCCTGGTTTTGGGCTTCCCTGGTAGCTCAGACGGTAAAGTATCTACCTGCAATGCAGGAGACCTGTGTTTGATCCCTGGGTTGGGAGGATCCCCTGGAGAAGGAAATGGCAACCCACTCCAGTATTCTTGCCTGGAAAATTCCATGGATGGAGGAGCCTGGTAGGCTACAGTCCATGGGATTGCAAAGAGTCAGACACGACTGAGCAACTTCACTGGTTCACTGGTCTTGGTGACCTTCTGGCACCCTCAGCACCCCCTTAATCTAGGACCCAGAGCCTGAAAACATGTGGAAAATCAAGTGAGTCAGATATACTGAGACCCACCTGGGCACAATCATGACCAAAGGGAAGCTTTGCAGTTGACTCAGCAAACATCGCACAGATAAGAGCCTAATACCAAACATAACCCCAGTCAGAGAGAGGGAGATAAGATTTAGAACCAGTTTAATAACAAGTCAAGATCCGTCTGTCATCTGGTTCCTGTAGAATGGCCCTTGGGTTCTCTGGGTCCTTTGCTTTCATTAATACAAGGCTTTCTCAGCATCCATGGTGTTTGTACCTGGGACACTGTCCTGAGAACAGCTGCTTGATCTGTATTTGCTGGAGTGGGTTTATGTGAATTTTGGGGGTCTCAGGAGAAGAGAACAGCAGAGTTGGAAGTATGCTGAGAGAGGGATGTCTGAGGGGCCCCGGAGCAGATCCAGGTGAAGGGCTGAGGACTGGGAGGGGTCTTATCTGAGGCCGTGGGCCCCAGTAGAGGCGGCAGCAGAATGGACCCACGCCTGACCTCCATGTGGTCATCACCAGAAAGCAAGCCAAGGCCAGGGTTTTCCCTGGGAGGGGCTTGGCCACTGCTTGCCCGTCAGGGACAGGAGAGCTGAGGTCCCTGGCCAGAGCCCAAGTGACCAGGCAGTGGTGGGGAACATGCCTACCAGACAGCTTTGACAATGGGAGGCAAGGTCTCCCACCCGGCCTGGCTCACCTCCATATTGTTGTGGGTTTGCCCTGCCTGTATTTTAGGACCCCACAGAAACCTTTCCAGGTCACCCCATTGAGAGGAACTTGAGTTCTCAAATCAAATATGACCTCTTCCATCCAGCCCCTGCTGTAGGCTTTCCCTGTGATCTATCAATCTTGCCTCTCCCAGGAGCACCAGTCAGTCCATCATTGACCCCACTCCACCACGCTCTTCCAGCTCCAGAGCCTCCTTGATTTGTTTTTCCTCCCCAGAGTGTCTGTCCCACTGTCCTTGTTGTTCAGTCACTCAGTCATGTCCGACTCTTTGTGACCCCATAGACTGCAGCACGCCCGGCTTCCCTGTCCATCACCAACTCCTGGAGTCTGCTCAAACTCACGTCCATTGAGTCGGTGATACCATCCAACCATCTCATCCTCTGCCACCCCCTTCTCTTACTCTCAATCTTTCCCAGTGTCAGGGTCTTTCTCAATGAGTCAGCTCTTTGCTTCAGGTGGTCAGAGTATTGGACCTTCAATATCAGTCCTTCCAATGAATATTCAGGGTTGATTTCCTCTAGGATTGACTGGTTTGATCTCCTTGCAGCCCAAGGGACTCTCAAGAATCTTCTCCAACACCACAATTCGAAGGCATCAATTCTTCAGTGCTCAGCCTTCTTTATGGTCCAACTCTCATATCCGGACATGACTACTGGAAAAACCATAGCCTTACTTGGATAAAACTTAGTTCAGAGTTGTGCCCCTTCTCAGAAACTTTCCCAGAACTCCCAGTCACTTCCTCTCTGTTCCAAGTTGATCCACGCACTCTCATAGTTAACAGACACCCGAGGAAGGCCAAGCAACCTGATGTGTCCTTTGAAGGGGAGAGCATCTTGATGGCGAGTGCTGCTGTTCAGGGGGGTGGGTGGGGAGGACAGCAGAAGCAGGGAAGCGGGGACTTGCTGTCCTGATTGTGCCCATGGGAAGCGCACCTCCATAAGCTAGACCCTCTCCCCATGCTGTGTGTGCTTTACTGGCAGCACCACTGCAAGAGCCTGTTCCCTGGATGAGCAGAGGGGGCCTTGAGAAGCACAGCCTCCTGCCCAAGCCTGAGACATCATGACAGGGGAGGCCAGGAGTTGGCCCAAGCAGATTGGCTCTTGAGTCAAGACTATCTGCCTCACCAGTAGGTGATTGGGGCTGCCACAGTTGGGAGAAAATTGGGAGGAAGACAAGACAGGGGCCATAAGGCTGGGCTTTTCTCGAGATATGGGTCCCAAAGCAGAAACCCCATGGGAGGGTGGGAAGAGGCACTTTGGAGCACAGGTCTGAGAGTTTAGGTGGTTTGCTTTGGGGATGTGTATGGAAGCCTCGTCCTCACTTGTGTTACCTTCAGTGACATCACCTCCCTGATGATTCTTAGAGTGGGAGGAGGGTTAGTTCTGAGGATGGAAAGGGGAATTCTGCATCAAGCTTCACACAAGAGTAAGTACTAAGGCTGCTTATGGTCACAGAGGGCATCAGAGACTGTGGTCTCTTGGAGGGCAGAGGTCTCACCTGTCTTTGAATACAAGGTACCCTGCACACAGCCAGTACTTACCACTGTTGTTAAACAGGAAACAGTGGATCCTCACTGTATTAACAGCTAGTCTTTATTAAAGGCTTTCCATGTGCCAGGCACTATGTGAAGCCCAGCCCTAGGAAATTAAGTAACTTATCTAAGGTCAAGCAGTTACATATCTGGGGAGATTGGGATTTGGCCCTTGGCCTATGGCCCCAGCACCTGCGTTCCTAACCTGTATATAATGCTGCCACCTGTGAAATTGCCCAGGGGACCAGGAGAAGGAAGCGATAAGGGTGGCACATTGCTAGTATCTTTATCCAGGAGAATGGAAGTTGGGCAGATGGCCACAGCCAAGGGGTGGTTTGGTAAATCCTTCCCCTGGGAAATACACAGAGGTCCAGTGTGCTATCTCCCTTCCTGGAGGCAGCAGAGGCACCACTGGGGTTGATCTGCCTTCCTCTCTCCCAGGTTTCATGGGTCCTATGCCAACCTGCACTATGGCTACCTCCCCGATGCCCTGGTGGACCTCACGGGAGGGGTGGTCACCAACATCAGGCTGCACTCGTCCCCATCTGACCTGATAACGATGGTGAAGACGGCAGCGGAGGCAGGCTCTCTGATGACCTGCGGCACCCTGGCCAGAGTGAGTGGATTGGGGATCTTGTTTCACTGGTTTGGGCCTTTCCACACCCCGGAGTGTTCAACCACTGGCCCGTTCAGTTAGTAAGGGGAATGGCCAAGTGACCACCATGCAGCACTGATGCTGCGCTTTATTGACACTGCCTCACATTGGCCCTCCATCTGAAGCAGGGATCACAGAATTCACTTACAGAAGAAGAAATGGGCTCAGAGAGGCTAGGTGAAATGCCCACCATCACACAGCCAGTAAGTGGCTGAGCAAGGCTTCAGGTGCTGTTGTCTGATGCTGAAGACTTTGCCTACTGCTTCCTGTGACCAGAAGCAGTGGGGTTCAGAGTGATCGGGTCAGGCCCCTTGATTCTCACTGGCTCTAAAGGCAGCACCCCAAAGGCAGCATGCCCCATTCTGAAAAGCTTGGCTGACCCTCCAAATTATCTGATTCTGTTCTAAGGCAGCCCATGCCCTACCCCTGTGGATCGTTCCTTCACTCTTTAACCACGTGGGCTTTGAGTCACACACCCCTGGCCTGAAACGCCACCTGAAACCAAAATGCACTTTAAACTCCACTTCCTCATGGCCTGGAGGTGGCAGTTCTTCCCAACTCCCACAAAATGCCCAGAAGATATGTGTTGGGGTGTGTCTCATTCATAATAAGCCATTAGAGAAAAGCAAGCAGCCCAGGTCCTCAGGACCCAGTGGGCTTCTGTCTGTCATAGGGTGGTCTCATGAGGCATGAAATACTGGGGCCTCAGACACCATACAGCCTTCAAACTCTGCCTCTCTAGGAAAGAGATCCAGGAACACATGGCGTTCCAGCGGGAGTCAGTGGGAGGCTTGTCATCTAGCCCCGGCTCAGCTGCTGAGTGAATTGTGCTTTTCTGGGTTTCTTTTTTTGAAGAACGTGTGAGTGTTTAATGCTTGGTCTGCTTCCCTCCTTTGAAGCCCGCAGGTGAGTCCATGAGGATGGCAAATGGACTGGTGAGCCAGCATGCCTACACGGTGACTGGCGCCGAGCAGGTAAGGCTCCCTGTGGACACAGCGCCCCAGGGTTCTTGCTCCCCTAAGCAGGAATCAGAATCACATGCTGAGTTGAGCCCAGCGGAGTTGAAACAGGTACTGATCACCCTTGCCTCCGCTTTGTCCAGGCCCATCACAGACAACCTCATTCCCTCTAATCATCCAAAAGTTCTGGCGTCTGGTATCCCCATCCCTCAGGGACATCCCCTCCTCCAACCAGAGATCTTACTCTCCTCAAATGACCTCAGACAGGCTGAGTTTCTAGCCAGGTTGGGGGATTAGCCCCAAAAGAAAGCAGAATTAACTACCCAATTGACTTTGGAGGAGAGTTTGCCCCGAAAGGGTTTTGTTTGTTACATACCAACTTAACTATGACAAAGACTCTCCAAAATGTAGGGGCTCAAACAAGATCAAGTTCATGCTTCAGGTGAGCAGGAGATTCCAGAGCTGGTAGGTGGCTCTGCCATCTGTAACATGGGGCTTCTACCTGTGACCCCAGGGCAGCTGCCTCCGGTCTCCTCATCTCCCAGCCTGGGGAGGAGAAAGAGGCCAGGGACACTTATACACCCATCTAGAAGGCACGTGTCAGTACAGACTCAGATCCCCTGAGTCTGGACCTAATCGGGCCACCCCAAGGCCCAAGGGTATCTGGAAAACATACCTGGTAGGGCCACCATATGCCCAGCTAGAACTTTATTCCCACAAAAGAGGGGAGGGTTGCTCTTGGGGGACAGTCTTTCTCCCCAATGCAACAACTGACTTGGGGGTGGACAAAAATGCATGTCACCAGTGTGTGCAGTAGCATTTATTCTGGAAAACATGACTGCAGTCCAGCCTCCTCCATTCATAAATGAGAAGCCGAGGCCTGAGAGGGGAAGGTCAGGGTTGCATAGCTGCTTGCAGTGGCTGGGCTCAGACACCACGTCTCCTCAGTTCCCATCTATGCTCATCACTCAGACATGCAGGGACTGCCCTTCCTGGCCTTGTGATGATTTCCCACAAATGCCTCCCCCCATCCCGATCCCTGTATTTCTCACAGCTCTTGAGGTCTGATAATGTTTTCTAGGCCCTAAGAGACAGAGTTACAACCCCCAGGGTCCATTTTTAACATGTATTTATGGAGCAAGGAATGCAAAGCATCAGCTTCTATTTCTGGCTTGTTTCTCGTATCTCCCTTCCCTGTGCCAATCTGTCTCTCTTGTCCATTGACCAAAGGTCAGTCGCTCCAGTGTTTTGTGTTTGGGTGAATGTTCCAATCTGCAAAACAGAGGCAATATCTTCTGTCTCCTGCCCCCCTGCCTGCCTCCCTAAGGAAATCAGTACCAAAATGCTTCCTCTGCACAGCACCTGGAGGAGCTGCTGCTGCTAAGTTGCTTCAGTCGTGTCCGACTCTGTGCGACCCCATAGACAGCCGCCCACCAGGCACCCCTGTCCCTGGGATTCTCCAGGCAAGAACACTGGAGTGGGTTGCCATTTCCTTCTCCAATGCATGAAAAGTGAAAGTGAAGCCGCTCAGTCGCGTCTGACTCGGAGAGTAGGCACCTAATAGATGCTCTTGGATCAGTGGATGTGGGCACTTGCCTGAGTGAATTAATGCACTTGTCCTTGGCCTGTAAAAATGACATCATGGATCCTCCATTATAGAACATATGTGAGGGGCTCAAATATTTCTCAGAAGCAAGGAAGAGGCCCTGACAAACGCAGGCCACAGGAGATCCCAGTCCCAATGGCTCCAATGTGCTTCATTTGGAATTGGCCATGCCCTTCTCTGAATTCTCAGTGGAAACAGTCAGTACCATCATCACATCTGACCACGGATGGATGCTCTGCTCCCCTAAAGCTCCCCATCCCAGATGTGGACAAGTCTGGCTAGGGGAGAGCAAATTGGCTTTCTTGTGTGCCAGCCTTGATCCCAGCACTGCTGCCTAGATAACTGTGTCGACAAGACTTTGGCTCTGCATCCAGACTTGGAAAAGAGAGCTGTGATCAGTGAGTGACATCTGTGCTGGGCCTGGAAGGAAAGAGCCGTGGTACCTGTGTGATGTGCCGGCCATTCCTGGCAAGGCCCATTTCATACATTGAGATGGCCTCTGTTTCCCCTCTGAACCCACGGGAGAAGGCACTTTGTGTATCCAGAGGTCCAGATGGCTGTGGAATATGAGCCCTGCCAAGGCTGGGCCTGGGGATGGCAGTGACAGAGCAGCCAAGTAAACTTCTAGGGCAAGGTCAGGGAGGCAAACTGGGGAGTCCAAGTGTGGGTTTAGCTGGGGTTTGGGCTCCTGATGATGCTGTTCACAGCCAGGACGTTTTTCCCCCATAGCACATGCTTTGAGTTGTTCTTACAATGCATTGAGCAGTATGAATAGGACATTCTCCTGTGACAGTAGGGGATGGTGTGTGTCCTCACAGTCCATTCCCGCCATTCCTGCCATTCTGTGGCTACTGACACTTCCCAACGTGTGCTCTCAGCAGTGCCAGCCTGGTGAGATGCTCTGTGAAAGCAGTATTTAGATATTAGCATTTTAAAGGCTCCAAGAAGGCCTGTATTAACAACATAAGCGCAGCTTGGTTTTAATCTACTGTTAGCCACGGTAGATTATAATCTACCGTTGTTCAACGGTAGAAACAGTTTTATTTAGGAGTCACTATTAACCACCTGTGGAACTCACATTCAAGAGGATACTTTCAAGGACTTATTATCCTGGGAGAGATGACCTGGATCACCTCTTCCCAGTGGTCCCCTTTCTGAGAGATCTGACCAGGGTCAGGGTACAGTCAGTAGCCAGGAGAGTGAAGCAAGAAAGCTCGCCCATTCTCAGATGCAGATGTGACCTTGGCTGCGAAGGTGACCACTGAGCCACTTGGCCGAGTCCCATGTGATAACAGAGCTCTGTCAGAAAGAAGTAACACAGTCAGACAAAGACCCAAGAACCTGATTAAAGATTCTTCCTCCAGAAAGAGGGGGTTATAACTCTGACCACAAGTGCTAAGATTAAACCAGCCCATAAATGCAGTATGCTTTTTAATCTGCTCATCCTCCCTCGGGCGGGACGCAGACAGGATGATAAATGAAATTGGCATTTTTTACTATGCACCTACCTGGGTCGCTGACTCCCCGGGGCAAGGAGATGTGTGTTTCTCTTCACGCATCATTTAGCGCTGCCTCAGCCCCTTCTAGTCACTGGCTGCTCTTCTCCCGTGCCTGCCTGAGCCCCTGACTGTCCCTTAGGCACCGAGGGTGGCTTATTAAGCTTTTTGGACCACCAGAAGACTGTTTCTCACATCCCTGTTCCATGGGCTCCATCATATGCTGGCGGTTAGTAATACACCATGTACAAAGCCTGGGGTCCCAGGGGATGGGGCATAGGAGGGGAACCCCCATTGCCTGTGGCATTAAAAGTCAGAGTACCTTCCACTGCAGTGTCAGCCAGACAGAAGTAGACAGAAAAGAACTGTACCCAAGCCAGGTTTGTGTGCCCTTGTCTGACCCCATTGCTGTCTCATGTATGTGTGTTAGTTGCTCAGTTGTGTCTGACTCTTCACAGCCCCGTAGACTGTAGCCTACCAGGCTCCTTTGTCCATGGAATTCTCCAGGCAAAAATACTGAAATGGGTTTCCATGCACTTCTCCAGGGGGTCTTCCCCACTCAGGGATCGAACTCGGGCCTCCTGCCTTGCAGGCAGATTCTTTACCATCTGAGCCACCAGGGAAGCCCCTTGCTCCTTCATGGTACCACCCTTTTGGTAATCACATGCTAGCCCAGGGTTTTCATGTAAAGTCAAAGTCTCAGCCACATCCAAGAATGAGCTGGGCCCTGGAGCAGCTGTGTCCTTTATCCACTCCCAGTTCCAAAATTAATTGCCTGGGCTTTGGAGACTGACCGTGCTGAGGATCAGAATTCCTCCTCTGCCACTCACTCTGTGGCCTTGGGAAAGTTGCTTAACTTCTCCGATGCTCATTCTCCACCTCTGCAAGACAGGGGTTACATGAACATCTACCTGGGAGGATTGAAGGCTATAGCACACATCACATGCTTGGTCAGGCCTGGCTCTGGGCCTGCCTCCACAAACAAGTTTCTCTTCCACGTGGGAATATCCCACTCAGAACTTTCTCCTCTGACCTGGAATCAGTGAACAAATCCGCCCCTTCCTCACCCCTCTGTCTCTTCCGACAGCATTAACACCTATCAATATCACAGCTGCAATTCAATCACGCTTTAATTCCTCTCCCCAGGTGGAGGCCTCCTGGATCCAGCAACTTAAGTTCAAAGGGTTGTGATTCTTTTAACTTTGCAACAAACAGTCCTGCCCTCTGGCCTCAGTGTTCTGAAGGAATAGGTGTGCTGGCCTCGGTATCTGGGAGAGATGATGATGTGACCCTTTCCACCTCCACCACCCCTCCCCCCGCCTCCAGGAAGGAAGGAAACTTCAGGGCACTCAGGAGATGCCCCCACAGAGACAGGCTGCCCCCGCCCTAACTGCAGGCTGGGGGGAGGGGGCTCAATTCCCAGGCAGTCCTCTTCCTGTTCAGATCAGCCTCCTCTACTGGCCTTGCTCAGGACAGTGCTGTGGAGACCCCAGCACAGCTCCCAAAGGGCTGCCAGCCAGGAAGCAGCTGTTTCTGTGGAATAGAGATGCCGGCTGCAACAAGATGTGGAGGAGGCTGGGGACCCATAAAGATCTCCCCTCTGCAGCCGTGGCAGCACCATCCTCAGTGTTTATCTGCTATTCAGTCTCAGCTGGCGCAGGCTTTAGGATGCAGTCTTACAGAATGAGGAAGCCGCACATGCCTTCAAGATGCTGCGCAGAAAGAAAAAGGACCATTTTCTTCTCGATCTCATTCCAACTCCACACGGGCAGAAGCATTGATTTTTTCCCTTTCCATTTTTTCTTCTGGCTGCAGCCTAATAAGGTCAGAAGTTAAATTAGTCCTTGGAGGTGAAAAGCAGTTACATTCATATCCCTTCTGCCAACTTTTGCTGGAGAACACTGACAGTTTTCCTTTTCCGTTCTTTGCAGATTGAGTACAGGAGGAGCTGGGAGTATCTTATCCGCCTGTGGAACCCCTGGGGCAAGATTGAATGGAGAGGGCGCTGGAGCGACCGGTATGGCTTCTGGAAACCTCTCTCTCTCTCCCCTTCATGGAGACCTGGTGTTCAGAGAGCACCCTGGCCCATGAGGGCAACAGGTGGACCTCCCTGCGGGCATGTCCAGCTCACACCTGTGTGAGACTGTCCGTCCATCACACACTACCATGATGCCATTCACCAGGCATCATTTAGACACCTGCTGTGTACTCTCTGTACTAAGTACACTGTGCAGGATGGGAGCTGTGGGACAAGAGACGGTGTCTGTCCTCCAGCGGGTACACCAGAGCAGTGAACTCGTATACTACCTAGAATAAGTAAAAAATTAAAAGGGGGTGGGGCAGGGCAAACGCTGGGTTCTACTTGGCAGACAGAGGTGGAGAGCAGGAGCCTCAGCCCATAAAAGGATCCCATGAGATTCGGGTCCTGATGGTCCCATGTCATCAGGACGGAAAAGCCTTCTTCTAGGGGAGCAGTTGGCAAACTGAGGCAAAGATCCGGCTGATTTTTTGACTCGGTCCACCTATGTTGTCTCTCCTGCCCTATCGGTTCAGACTCACCTTGCTGGTGGTGGGAGTGACGAGGGGAAATGGGTCTTAGTTGTGGCCGTGTTCCAGGCAGCTGCTCGCTGGCCCAGCTGACCTGTGGGGCCCCCGCTGTGTGGTCTGTGGTTCCTGGGGAGCTGGGCTGGCCTTTCCCAGCTGCCAAGAGGACTGACTCCTGGTCCCTGCCCCTTTGCTGACTAAGAATGACCCAGCAGTCCTGAGCGGGGATGGAGGGCCAGCCACGGCAGACTGGCTCCTCTTGGCTCCTCCTCTCCAGTGAAGCCCAGCCCATCCACAGGCCGCTGAGGACCTGTGTTAGGTCCATGGAAAGAGTCCAGAGGCCAAGGCAGCTTAGCACAAGGAAGAGATGATCCGAAAGGAAACGCAAAGCATTCAGGCACACAAGAGAACAGGCCCCAACAAGCAGTGAGAATCAATGCGGGGAGAAGCGTGTCCTGGAGGCAAAGGCCAGCATTGCTCCTGTCCCCGTCCTGACCCCTGTACCCCAGGCTGAGTGGTGTGTGATCCTGTGTGAGCCCCAACAGCTGAGGTGCCTACACAAGTGGGGCTGGAGTGTAGGAACGTGAGAGAGGGCGAGAGAGGAAATAGGTAACCTGACTTGGAGTAAACCTGTTGTGATCTCAGATACCCTCTGAAAAAAGGGCAGCTGATCCCCCCTCCCCCGACAGAAGGGGGATGAACTTGCAAAACCATGAACCACTGGGCAGTATTTTGGCTCCCTGCTGCCCTCTCTCCTTTTATCATGCCTCTGTTTTTTCTTCTTCCCCAGGGGTATCCATGGCGCTACCAAGCTCCCCCCACTCCAAGCTGCCCACTGTGGCCGGGGTGATTAGCCGGAATCCCTGAGTGGGGCTGGCCACAAGAGCAGGAGTAGAGGAAGGGAAGCTGTCTGCAGTACATCCTCCTTGAGTAAAAGAGGCAAGAAATTCACACGAGCTGATGCTCTGGCCGCAGTCCCTGTGCTAGAGATCAAATGGCCAGTGAAGGCAGCTAGGGACCACAGAGGTGAGGGAAGAGAAGCTTCCCACGGGCAGGTCTGTTCAGGGATGGATGGAGGGGGTTGAATGGAGTTCAACCAAACAAAAAAAAGGTATGACTCACTTCGGAAGCGATCCCTAGGTAGGAGGGAAGTGCCGGCCGCTGTGCCTCGCCACCTTTATTGGTAATGTGTTCAGGGCCAGGAAGCTGGCCTGGGGCAGTGGAACAAGAGAGAAAGACGTGTCACAACCTGGAGCCAGGGAGCCTGGTGCCAGCTGAGAAGTTTCGATTTGTGCCCTAGAGTCCTGGGGCTCACGAAAGCCTTTGAACAGGGCAGAGAAGTGTGAAGAGCAGGGATGGGGGGTGGACCCTGCCACACCTTCTCTGGTGGATCACATGACTGAGGGCTGAGGTTCACAATCCCCGACCAATGACCAGGCTGGAAGGCAGTTGCATGGCCGCATCCTCACTTTCCCTATGCGCTGGTTGATTCCCTCCCTACTTTTTAAGGACTAGAGACAGATAGGGAGAGCGGATGGTCTAATCTCAACCATAATGGAAATTTCAGTCACACACACTTAAAGGCAAACTTGCATGAATCAATAGCGTATTGATTTACACTACATTTATTTTTCCTTACACACTGCAGAAAATGTAATTATCACTTAATTATAAAATTACCATTTAACAACACATCTGACTGGCTCAGCCTGCAGCCAGAAGCCTGAGTGGTCTGTGCCTTGCTCTCCTGGCTCAGAGGTGACCCAGCCCCACCCTGCAAGTTACTCCCAGAGAAAGATCTCATTACACTTTTGTGCCTCTGGGGCCCATCGCCTATGAGCATCCCTCTGCTTTGAGGAGCAGGCTGGAAAGGAAGGGGCAGCTACTCCCTTCTGCCTATAAGAGTATCCTTCACTATAGACCCTAGGACTAGCTTCTGGAACACATCATCCCAATGAAGCAGACAGCTTTAATTGTTTATTAAACCAGCAAAAAACTATGGCATTCTACTATGTGCCAAGGCAAGTGTTCAAGCCCTATGATGGATGATATTATGCAATGCTGAACAATGTCACGGATCTTATGGATCTTGGAGGCTAATGAGGGACAACAAGAAATATACAGGCACTAGTATCAGTGGGTGCTAAGTGCTGGGACAAGAGTGGTACAGTGTGCCATGCGTGCTCAAAGGAGGGGCACCACAGCGGGGACAAGGAAGGTTTCCTAGAAGAAGACCTTTTAGGAGGAAAAATGAATAGAAGTTATTGGGCTTCAGGACTGAAAGGAGGAGGAGTATTCCAGGCAGAGGGAGCATCATGGTGAAGGCCAAGGTGGGGTGGAGGTTGGGTGCTGCCACGGCCACAGACCAGCATTTCTAAGAAACAAAGATATTCATTATTGTTGGAGTGTATAGTTCAAGGGCAGGGAGAACAGGTCCCTGCTCAGGTAAAGCTGGAGAGGTGGGCAGAGGTCAAGTTCTGTTTCAGAGTTTGAACTTCGTCCTGAGAGAAGTGGGGCAGTGCTTCATGTGTTTATGGAACTGCCATAATCAGACTTCTGCTTTAGAAAGATTGTTTTGATTGGAGGTGTGGAGAATGAATAGGAAAGTGGACAGGGCTGAGTTCTGGGAGGCCAGTCCACGAGGGAGATGAGGGTTCTTGAACTTGAACACAGCAATAAGGATAGAAATAATTGGATGGTTTTGAGAGGGGTTTAGAAGATAGAATCAGTGCATCATTAATATTTGGTGATGGCTTGGACGTGGCGGGTACAAGAGAGAATAACCCTTCATGTTCTTATTGGGCAATAGGAGAAGGCAGAGGGTGAGTGCGGTTTGGAATAGATTGATTTCAAGGTCATGGTGGGGCTCTGGTGGAGACAAGGGATGCAGCATAGCATGTATCCTTCTAAAGCTCAGGAAAGAGGATAAGGCTGAGGACAGTGTAGAAGCTATCAGCATAGAAAGAATCGTCAGGTAGAGTGACACTGTCCATTCGCACCTGGAAACTTCTGGAGGCCTGTGCAAAGGGCCCCTGTCCGGGCACGTGTGGTTGAAATGAAACATCCTAGGAGATCTCATCCCATGGTCTGTCTCTCCATGCCCAGGTCTCCGGAGTGGCAGGAAACCCATGACCAATGGAAAAGCCAGCTGTATGAGGATAAGGACAATGGCGAGTTTTGGTACTTTATTTTATTATTTGGTCCTTTTTTTAATTATTATTATATTTTAAATCTTTAACTGTTGCCCAAACCCTCAATCCCCACCCTTTCCTTAAATTTTTGTGAGAATGAGGATTAGCTTTGCAGAGACCTATATAGAAGGAGCTTATTTTCTCCATCAAGACACCAAAGCTTTGAAAAGGATATTGTGTGTTCTCTCTTTGCATGAAAGGCCTTTCAGCTCTGAAATATTAGAACTTGCAACAGATGTTAATGGTGAAAAGGAATATTGGCATTAAAGCTTTGAAATCAGCAATTTCCTGGCAACCAGGATGCATGGTTATCAGGCATGTAAATTCTTTGCCATCTTTTTGGAACCCTGGAGTGCCACAGTCTTTCCTGGCATGAATCGTAAAAGAGCAACTTGAGGTTAACCTCCAAGCCCTCTCTCTAGAGCTCTGAGTAAGATATCAGTGCCATCACTCAGCAGCTGTGTAAGACTAGATGCTTTAAAACATATCCTCAGATAAAGAAGATGTGGTACATATATACAATGGAATATGACTCAGCCATTAAAAAGAATGAAATAATGCCATTTGCAGAAACATGGATGGACCTGGAGAGTGTCATACTGAGTGAAGTTCAGTCATACAGAGAAGGAGAAATATATGACATCCTTTATCTGTGGAATCTAAAAAGAAATGATACAGTGAACTTACAAAACAGAGACTCAGACTTAGAGAATGAACTTTATGGTTGCCAGGGGCAAGGGATAGTTAGGAAGTTTGAGAAGGTCATGTACACATTGCTGTATTCAAAATGGACAACTAACAAAGACCTACTGTATTTAGCACACGGAACTCTGCTCAGTGTTATGTGGCAGGCTGGGTGTTGGAAGGGAGTTGGGGGAGAATGGATACATGTATATATATGGCTGAGTCCCTTTGCTGTCCACCTGAAACTATTGAAAAATTGTTAATAAGTTATACCTTAATACAACATTAAAAAATTTTTTTTTATTTTAAAAAATTTAAAAAACATCCTCAGCCCTACGCTCACATTTTTTTTTTTTATTTTAGTTGGGGGCTAATTACTTTACAATATTGTAGTAGTTTTTGCCATACATTGACATGGATCAGCCATGGGTTCACATGTGCTCCCCCTCCCGAACTCTCCTCCCACCTCCCTCCCCATCCCATCCCTCTGGGTCATCCCAACGCTCCATCCCTGAGCATCCGTCCCATGCATAGGACATGGAATGGTGTTCCGCTTCACATATGACAATATACAACACATTTTAAAGGATAAGATGGACTTTTCTCTGATGAGTTGTCTAGTTTATTCAGTGACATATTTAAATGAAATTTAGCGTGTGTGAAAAAGAGACTAGGTCTAAGTAATTGAGAATCAAAGGGACAAATATAAATTAGAAGGAAAAATATTTCCAGTCTTGCAACTTTAATCACAAGCGTTATTTTAGGTGTTGAATCCATTGTATTCTGATAAGGGCTTCCCAGATGGCTCAGTGGTAAAGAATCCACCTGCAATGCAGGAGACACAGGAGATGTGGGTTCCATCCCTGCGTCAGGAAGATCCCCTGAAGAAGGAAATGACAACCCATTCTGGTATTCTTGCTTGGAAAATCCCATGGACAGAGGAGCCTGGCAAGCTACAGTCCATGGGGTCACAAAGAGTTGGACACAGTGGAGAGACTGAGCACACACACGCACAAGACTTCAATAGTGCATTTGGCAAAGGGCCTACGGAAAGGTGATTTTATTAGCAGTGTGTAGGACCCAGGGCAGAAAGAGACTGACAGTCATCTTGCTGGCCAGGAAAGGGGCCTGCAGAACCCATAATTTGATTGTGTCTTTGTCCTCCCCATAATTTGACTGTGTCCTTGGGCTTCCCTGGTGGCTCAGCTGGTAAAGAATCCACCTGCAATGTGGGAGACTTGGGTTGGATCCCTGGGTTGAGAAGCTCCCCTGGAGAAGGGAACAGCTACCTACTCCAGTATTCTGGCCTGGAGAATTCCATGGACTATTCCATGGGGTTGCAAAGAGTTAGACATGACTGAGCGACTTTCACTTTCACTTGTCCTCCCAGCCACTGGAGAAATCAGAAGGACATTTGCCCACAAATGAACCAGAATGGAGCTCTGGTCTTTGGGTAGGACAGTGGTAAGTCAATGGATACTGCAGTTGACAGGCAAAGGGACAGAAAAGTTATGGGAACCTCCACCCAAGGGACAAACCAGTGGTCACTAAAGCGATGTGTCTCTGTTTATAACAGGATGTCATGTCAAGATTTCCGAGATAACTTCTTCGGCCTGTTTATATGTAACCAAGTTCCAATCAGCCTGGACCATGGAAGTACGCTCCATGAAAGATGGTCCCAAATGATGTTTAAGGACCACTTAATTCCAGGAAACACTGAAGGTAGCTATGACAATAATTATTCTACCAGGTGAGAAGCTGCCAGCTCTTGCCCTATCCTGGCTTAAGCTCTCAGTGGCCCTTGATTCTAGACCATCAGCCTAAAGAAGGGGAGGACTTTGTCAGCCCAAAGGGACCACTGTGTTTCTCCAGGAGAAATGATTGCTGGAGGGGGTGGGTGGGAGGCTCTCAGATGTGCCTCCCCTGGCTTCTTGCTTTCCCACAGCCCTTCTGCTAACCTCTATCACCTCCCAGGACTAGAACAGGCCCATTGCACTTCAGTGATTACCCAGGACTTTGGGAGGGCTGTGAGAAGAACATTGGACATGTGTCAGGGTCTGGGTTCAACCATTGTCTTTGCCACATTTTGGCCTTGTGGCTCTGGTCTCTCTGTCCTCAGTCTCCCTAACTGTTCCCAGTGGAATTAGTCATCTCTGTCTGCCCCTGGAAGCCACAAAGCCCCATCCAGGCACCAGGGAGCATACTCCTGCCCTTGTTGGTTGATGTTGATTGGTACCTGCAGCCTGCAGCACCGTACTGAGGTCCCAGAGGTGGGCACCTCAGAGCCTGTCTTTGGGCTCCCGGAAGATGAATTTTATTGATGAGATTTTAAGGGAGTGAGTGACCTACTCTCACGGCTCCTCGGCTCCCCATTTGTGACATGGATGAGTGAAATATCACCCTCTGAAGATGAACCTGAGTGTGCTTACACACCCTGGATAGGAAAGGCTGTGCAAACAACATATTTGTGTGGGTGTGTGTTTGCACCTCAACGTGCGCATTCCTTCTCCTTGGCACCAGCCTGCCAAGAATGGTGTGTTTGAATGGTCTCACCACCACCCCCCACCCCCCCCCCCCCCAGTCTTTTCACTCTGCTGGTCAGAGAAGCTAGTCACCAGGAGGCCATGGGCAGATTCTGAGAAGTCGCTGAGTCACTCTTGGGCAACAGATTGACTGCTGAGCTCCACCTACCCAACTGTGGGGCTAAAGCCCTCTTCCCTAGATATAGTGCAGGTCGAGGAACTAACCAGAATTATACATGGGTGCCATGTTTAGTAATTCCTTACAAGGGAGAGAGGGCAGGGAGGCAGCCAACAGCACCTGCTATGTGCTGCTGAGTGCACTTGAATGTATCATCTCCTTTGATCCTCACAAAAAAAAACTGACGACTGTGATGGTCATATATGTCTCCCTCTTTCCCTTTCAGAGCTTCCCAATTGTGCTTTAACCTTCTGATGTTTACTAATTCATCTCTATCTTGATTTATCTTCATTTATTTTTCATATGTTATCTCCTGTGCATTTGAATCTAATGGCTTCGCATTAGTGGTCTCCCTCTGGCTTTCGTGCGGACACTTGGGTAGCAGTGTTCTATGAACTGACATCTCTCAGCCTCTCTTCCTCTGTCTCCATGTGTGCTTGGGGGTTTGACCTCATTTCATGGCTCCATGGTTGTCACCAGTGCATAAGCTCATGTTTACCTGAGGCCTCTGAAATTCCACTTATTACAAAAATTGTTTATGTTTAGTCACTAAGTCACGTCTGACTCTTTGCGACCCTGTGGACAATAGCCCACCTGGCTTCTCCGTCCATGAGATTTCCTAGTCAAGAATACTGGAGTAGATCGCCATTTCCTTCTCCAGGGGATCTTCCCAAACCCAAGGATTGAACCCACATCTCCTGCATTGGCAGGTGAATTCTTTACCATGGAGCCACCAGGGAGGCCCTTTATAAAAGTAGCCCTCCATTTTACAGTGTAAGAAACATTTTCACCATATAGGAACTACACTTTCCCTCCTTGTTTTTAGGAAGAGACTAAGGCTCACAAAATAAAGCAGCTTGTGCCACAACTAGTAACTATGGGGACTGGAACCCTGGTCTTAGGTCTTCAAATCCAGAGTTTCTTCCACAACCCACTGAACTGGGCTTGGCTCTCTGAAGTGGTCGTGGTCCCATCCCAGAACCCCAGGGACAAGCTGAGGTCCAACCACTGCTGTTTTTCATGCAGGATACCAGAGGGACATGCAATACATCTTCTCTGTGCCAGACAGCACGGAAAACAACAATGTCATCATGTCCTTCAACACTGGGCCACAAAATTTAAAGGCAAAAGACAGAACATTTCCACTGAAGTACGAGGTGTTCAAGGTAAGGCAGTATGCTTCAGGGCTTGCCCTTTGGGGACATTTCCATACACCTGGGGTGGAGAAAGCAACTGACTAGCCTGGGAAATTTCACTCGGCAACAGACTCAGAGATAAAACCAAAAGGGCAATTGAGTTCACCTGGTTCAAGTCTGTAAATTCGCAGGAGAACCTGAGACAGAGAGAAGAGTACAATGGGACACACCTCCTGTCCTTGTCACTTGTCACAATTTCCTGGTATGCTGCTGGCTCTAATGCTTGTTCCTCAAAAAGTAATCTGGTCCAAGGCCAGCTGTTGCAACAGTGCATATTCCCAGGACCACCTTCCAACCTGCTGAGTCCCAGTCAGTCCCCCTGGACAGAGCCTGAAAGTCTGCATTGTAGTGAGCTCTCTGGAGATTGCGTATACCCAGAAATGTTTGAGGATCATTGGTTACACTCTGTGAGGGCTTTAAGGGAAAAAAAAGTCCTGGGTATATATCTGGGAGGTACATTTTTCTCTCACGCTGAAACTAAAGTCTGGTGAAAGTTCCATGGTTGGCTTACAAGCATCTGCTTGGCCACTCATCCAAGGCCAGGGCTTCCTCTCTATCCAGCCCGCCCCCCTCCCCTCCCCTCTTATGGCTCTCCCAGCCAGCCCTTTGGCTCTGAAGGGGTCATCTCCTCCCCTCACCTACTCGTACTTACCTGCACACACCCTAACTGTGAGTAGATGATCAGGTAATTCTTTTTTTTTTTTGAATACCATGTAAAATAAAGGAGTTACAAAAGAAAATCGGACACCCTTGATCCAAATAATTTAATGCATCCCAAAGATCAAGTGAAGGGTACTCAAAGCATACACCTTGCAGCCTCTCTGCACAAACATGGATAACTAAGTGCACAAACATCCAATGCTGGGATCCTCTGTCCCCATGTTAGAAGTGAAGTGACATGGTCAGAGTTAATGGCAGAACTGGGAACTGGGTACCAGATATTTCTCAGGCCTTCAGCACACCCATCATCTGTGTGACTTGAGCTCTGATTATGCCATCTTTAGGAAGGAGCCCAGGAATGTTACCCGAGACTAAGGCAATATTCACATCTAGGGCTTCAGCCCCGTCATGGACAGGCAGAACTCCTGGGTCCTGAAACAGTCTTGTGTACTGGCTGTGGTTCACTCTAATAGGAAGGCCTTGCTGATAGAGAACTTCAGATTTCCAAGCATGTTCACATTCATTGTCTCAAAAACCCTAGTACACCTGCTTTTATAGATGTGGAAGTCACAGATCAGGGAGAATGAATGTCCTGCCCAAGGTGCAGCAAGATGGTGACAGGGATATGCCTGAGACCAGAACTTGTGGCCCCAGGACCAAAGCTCTCAGCAGGACTTAGGCATGTGCCTTTCTGGTGATGCTCATGGCTCAAAGAAAAACAATGCTTCTGGTTCTAGAAGGTGGAGAACCCTTTGAATCCTGCTGTCTCTGAGCACATTTCCACTTCTAGTTTCGTGAAATCGATGGAAAAGACCATACTTTTGAGGTGCCTCAAACCAGCAGAGATTATCAAAAGAACATCTTTGGATGCTGTAGTGGACAGTTGTCCTTTTCATCATCACTGGGCACATGTGAACCCTTTCCATGTGGGCAGCCTGGTCTCCCACTGCAGCAAAGAGGTCAAATATTGCCTCTCCCAGCCCTTGGATACAAAGGAGTAGACTGTTGGGCCAGGCTTGTCTGATCAGATGTTCTTGGTCACTCACTGTAGGCTTGAGTCTTGAGAAAGTAACTGAAGGTTGTGGGGTCCACCAAGGGATTCTTTGCAGCAAATCTTTGGGCCCACGAGCAGCAATGCAGTCAGATCCAGTGGTGGTGTCCAGCTGTGTAGCCACCTCTTTTCATTCCTGCCCACCGTCCAAGGTGCATTCCTTAGATTTCCCATTGACTCTGTGACTTTCCTTTCATAAATGACTTTTTGCTCACTCCACCCTAGATTGGTTTCCACTGTGTTTGGCCAAGGATCCCAACTTATTCAGGTGCCCCCTAAGGGGACCCTCAACTTCAAAGTCCCCAGCTCTCCACCTCTAAGAAAAACAAAACAAAAGGAATTGAGAAAGGCTGGGAAGGAATGAGGCATCTGGTATACCCAGTCAGACTTACAGTTCAGGACCAGCTGCTGCTGCTGCTAAGTCGCGTCAGTTGTGTCCGACTCTGTGTGACCCCATAAACGGCAGCCCACCAGGCTCCTCCGTCCCTGTGATTCTCCAGGCAAGAATACTGGAATGGGTTGCCATTTCCTCCTCCAGTGCATGAAAGTGAAAAGTGAAAGTGAAGTCGCTCAGTCGTGTCTGACTCTTCGCGACCCCATGGGCTATAGCCTACCAGGCTCCTCCGTCCATGGGGTTTCCCAGCCAAGAGTACTGGAGTGGGGTGCCATTGCCTTCTCCAGACAGGACTACTAAAAATATTTCAGCCTGCTCTTCTGTTTCCTAATGAGAGAAGTCCAGAGAGGATATAGGGGCTGCCCCCAGTGCACAGAAGTTGGGTGTGCACTTTGTATTGTCATATATGATTCTAGGTTGCCCCAGAGCCAGACAATGTAGCAGCCTTGTGTTTACTGATTTGCCCAAAGTCTTTACGGTTCAGGAGCAAGGTTGTAATCATATCTATTTTCTAAATGTTGCCAAGCCCGTTTGTCTACTTTTCAACTAGAGCTGCCTTATTTCTCATCTGCCCACCTTGCTGAAGTGTCATGTAGACCTCAGCTTCCCAGGTGGCTCAGTGGTGAAGAATCTGCCTGCCAATGCAGGAGACATGGGTTTGATTCCTGGGTCAGGAAGATCCCCTGGAGAAGGAAATGGCAACTCACTCCAGTATTCTTGGCTGGGAAATCCCATGGACAGAGGAGCCTGGTGGGCTACAGTCCATGGGGTTGAAAAAGAGTCAGACAGGATTTGGCGACTAAACAACAACAATGTGCAGACCTGTGAGCTCCTCAGGCTCCCTGGAGATCCCATTGGATCTTGTAGGATCCTGACTGAGAGGGTCCTAAACACCAAAGAACAGTCCAGACCTTGACAACTCAAGAGACACTTGTGGGGTCCTTCCACAGTTCTGCTGAGAAATAAGCTATGTTAATGCCAGCAACTAGGCTTTGAAGTCTCCAGGGCTCCAGTGGTGTTGTGGGTACAGGGCTGCCACCTTGGCATGGGCTTGTGACCCTCCAATTGCTATGGGAGCATGGCTCTGCCTTGTATCAAACCAAACATGGGCGATATGCAAATAGGCAGGGAGAAGACCGAAAGGAAAAAGGGAAGGGTGGACAAGCTTCATCCTCCCCGAGGCTGGGACTTTCCACCTCCCTTCCAGCTCACCCCTGAGCTCCAGAGACGTCTGAAGAAGGCAAGTCAAATGGTCTGTACATCTAAGTGGAGCTGAGGATCAGCAGTAGAATAGAACTGAAACCCACGCCAACATGAAATACAGTGCCTGGAGGTGGTGGGTATTAACTGAAAAGGAAGCAACATAGCTCTTTCTCTATTCTCACCTCTGCTACTGAGACTGCAAAGCCTCAGTTTCCACACTCATAGAACAAAGAGCCTACCTTCTGCTTGGGATTACTGTGACAATCCAATACATTACATGGAAGTACTTTGTAAACCCTGAAGTGGCTTAAAAATGGGACTCCATCTTCAGTGCTTCCTTCTACAACATGGGCAGACCGGAACATAGACATTTCCCCATTCAGACACACACATACATCCCTACAAACACGGGGGTACAGTGGGGTGGGGGACATTAGAAAAAACTCCCATCATGCTTTACAGCAATCTGACAGAACAATTTTCCTTCTCAGTGGAGCTCCAGAGCTGGAGAATTTAAACTTGATCCAGGCTCTGTCTTCCCTCCAGTCTCCATCACCATTTACCTTTTCTTGTCAATTTTATCATCATTGCTGTGAAGAGTAACCAAGCTGAGATGATAAAGGAAGACTCTCCTCTCCTCAAACACCTCCCCCATCCTTGATTTCCTTCCCCTTCGGGTGTCTACAGCAGCTGGCTTTCCTTTCTTGCAGCTTCACATGGGGTATGAACGATGGTCCCCGTTAACCCCCCGAGTGTTCCAGGGAACAGGCTGAATGTGCAAGAAAAAGGAACACAGGGCCCTGGGCTAGGCTGCTTGGATCTACTCACCTTTGGGTTTTTGTTTGGGTTCCTGAACCTGCCTTTCTTCTCTTCCCACAGGTCGACTATCAGGTATGACCACCGCCCCACTGCCATCTGTCGTTATTGCTATGCCTCTTCCAATGCCCTTGACCTCCATGTGTCTCTCGCTGTTCGGTGGCTGCCAGTTCAGTCTTGCTATGTCCTGCAACAGACACAAGCTTAGAACTTCCAAACAGGTCAACAACGTTCAGCTGTGCTCGTCTAAAGCTGGATTCCTTGGGTTGTTCTCTGGCTTGACGTCCGTCCCAGAGAGGCTGCAACCATGAAACCATCCTCAACATTTGGCCCCTGATAGATAAGATTGATGCTGCTGATTCCTTCTAAGACGAGAGACAGGACTAATGGGTATCTTTAGCCTCCTGTATTCTTTTTCAGCCCCCAAACCCACCACAGCTAGGATGCATGCAATGCAAATGCAAGCTCAAGGCATGTCCTCCAACCCTTCTTACAACCACATCACCGCCACCACCCTCCTGCCACCACTACTACCCCTACCCCCCACCCCTCACCCCAGTAAATATTCTGGCTTGGCATGTGTGAAAGGTGACCAAAATATGGGTAAGAATGGAGAAGGAAAGACAGAGTTTGGTAAACCTGTCACAGGCACTCAGACCACTTAAATAGATGTGAGCTCTGTGGTGCTGTTATTGCCAATGGGAGGTGCATGTGACCGGGACTGAGGATGGAAGGGAGAAGGGATGGAGCAGGATGGAGCCACAGTCAATGAGTAGTGACTGTGGCCTGCTAGCAGGTCTAGGGACCCTCCTCCAGACCTCCCAGAGGTGCCCTGACAGGGAGACAGAGGCTGGGACAAGGGTCTCTGAGCAGGGGACACACAGAAGCCCAGGCAGACTGCAGACAGAAAGGCCTGTCTGTCACAGTGGCGGCACAGCCACAGAGCTGCATTTAGGGTCTGACTCTGGTTCTCAGCATACCAGTCATGAAATTAGAACTTCTGGAAGGACTTCAAGGGCAACACTCAAGTGCAAGAAACAGGTCAGGGTTCTAGTTCTCAGAGCTGGAGAATGAGATGAGGACTTGATTGAAGAAAAGGCATGAGCCCCTTCCCTGGAATTACAGGGTCAGGTCTTGTGATTGTAGGAGGCTCAAAGCCCACACACCTCTGTACACACTGCCTCCCCATGTGCACATGCACGCACACACATACACACCCCCCCCACACACACACACACAGAACAATGCTGACTCTCTGGAGTACTGATCTCATCATTGCCTTTGCCAGAAAGGCCCAAGCGAGGTAGGCTCCAAACCTACTGGGGCTGCTGCTGCTGTCAGCAGAACCACTGTGGAGACAGCCCAGTTCCCTGCTGCTCAACAGCCACCGTGGTCTCCTCGTGCAGCCCAGCCTGGTCCCCAACCCCTGCAGAGAACCTCTCCCATCTCCCTGTTTCCCCCCAAGGCAGAGCTCACAAGCAGTCATTTCACGCTGCGTGATCATTCTAAATGGAATCCCAATCTCAACCGTATTGGGGAAAATTTATTTAGTAAGGGGTTTTTATTATGTAATATGTATGTGACATCCGGTAACAGGAACTGCATTATATTTATTGTTTTTTCTCTAAGCAAATATTGAAATAAAAGGAAAATGATCAGGGCCTATTATTCTCCAGTGAGCAGGCATTTCAGGGCTTCACTGGAAGGACCAGATGGAGGGAGTGAAAGGCCCCCAGCTGCACAGTGCTACAGGGGTCCAGTGCTTTGCAAAAGAGCCCAGGGAGAAGGGACTTTAGGGACTCCAAAGGTAATCTAGTACTGGAAGAATCTCGCTAGTTTTCATGGGATTCGTCTTTATATATAAGCAGAGCGATAAACCCAGAAGCCCAGGATGCTGTAAGATTTAATGAGGTAAAACCATGTGTCATATTTCCTCACATTCATTGCAGTGTTAGCATCTATATTAAATAACAGTCTGAACTCTATTGCATTTTGAGACTTCAGGTAAGCACTGTTTCTTCCTTTTCAGGGCCTGTAGGGCTGTTCTGAGGGATAGAGAGGGGCCTGGGAGGTGGGGGTCTCTCCCAGTGGCTGAGGCCCATAGACATAGGGGGTTTCTCACCAACATCCCATCTCCTCCAGTTCCAACACTTCCAAGAGAGATTGCCATCCACCTTCTTCTCCAAATTCAGAATTGCTGAGAAGGGCATTGTATCTGAAACCACATGCAACCTCACAGAGTGCTTCAGTCTGAGCCCTGGGACCTACGTGGTGGTCGTCTCCGAGGGCAGAGAAGCTATTGAGTTCTTGCTCCGAATCTTCCTGAAGATGCCAGACAGTGACAGGTACAGAACTTCTGGGATTCTAAACGTTTTCATCCTACTTAATTTTATAAAAACACATCACATCATTCTGTGCAGCAATGCACAGTGTCAGTGGGGGACACAGCACGGCCCTCACTCTGGAGAAACTCAATTCCAAGAGTCCATGAACCAATAAGCAGAGAAAAAAGAGGGTGGGGATGTTGCTTGATGGAAGGCAGGGTCACATGGGAGACTGCAAGGGAGGGACCCATCTCTGGCAAGAAGGCCGGAGGAAGGCTTCTTGGGGACATGGCATGTGAGCTAGTCCTTGAGAAAAAACATAACTCAGTGTTTCAAAAGGGAAGGCAGTGCTGTTGTTGTTCAGTTGCTCGATCATGTCTGACTCTTTGCGACCCCATGGACTGCAGCACACCAGGCTTCCCTGCCCTTCCCCATCTTCCAAAGCTTGCCCAGACTCATGTCCATTGAGTCGGTGATGCCACCCAACCGTCTCATCCTCTGTCGTCCCCTTCTCCTGCCTTCAACCTTTCCCAGAATCAGAGTCTTTTCTGATGAGTTGGCTCTTTGGATCAGGTGGCCAAAATATTGGAGCTTCAGATTCAGCATCAGTCCTTCCAATGAATATTCAGGGTTGATTTCCTTTAAGATTGACTGGTTTGATCTCCTTGTAGTCCAAGGGACTCTGGTGGAGGAAAAAAGCATGAGCAGAAACAGGGAAGTGGGCGAGGATGGGGCTCATTGAAGAATAAGCAATGTTGTCCGTAACGCACAGGAAGCTGGTACATGGCATGCATGGTAATTGTCTGAAATGTGGCCAGAATGTGGGGTCACTGCCAAGTCGGCAGTCAAGACTGGGATCAACAGCACACCCGCTGCTGGGGCACCGAGGCACGTATCACTGCTGTCATGGCAGTCTTCACAGTTGAGTGCAGATGAGGCTTTCTCAGTCCAGCCTGCCGTGCGGTCACTGTGTCACCACTCAGAGTTGGAACCTAAGGCAAATCTTATTTGCCATCCTGGCAATGGGGGTCACTAAACACCTATATCTGGGTGTGAAAGGAACAGTTTACTAAATGATTTGAAGGCCAGGGGAGGCCCACCCTGAAGACTGGACATGAGGTCACGATGTTCATCTGTCTCCTGACTGCCCACTTCACAGCCCACTGTGCTGAGGGCTCTCTGTGCATGTCCTTGGCATAGATGCCCAATGCCTCCAGGGGTGCCCACTGTATGTAAGCATGAGCCTCCTTTGAATAGTGAGCTGGTCATCCTTGTCACACTGTCCCCTGGTTTTCTAGGAACCTGGACGGCAGTCTCAGCCTGAGAGCCCCGCAGGTAGGTGTGCCGCAAGGCTTGGTTAGCAGCCTTCAGTGGGTCACAGCCCAACCCCAAGAGCTTCTATCTCCTTCCTTCTGCCTCACCACTGACCAGTAAACGCAGAGACACCACAATGGACTGGTGACAGCTCCAAGGGGGCAGGGATGAGGGGAGAAGCCCAGGCCTCATCTTCCTTCCACAAACTTCCATTTTCCCACTCCCCACTAAGATTTGATCCAGTTGCTCGATGAAGCCTCTGATTTCCAAGTGGGAGGTTCTGGGACCTATACTGTATCAGACAGGGCACTCCCTTTCCCAGAAATTTGATGTTGGCTCTTCTTCCTTACATCCAGAAAAGTCTTCCAGGAAATGGCTCCCAGCAGAGCATTTTCTACAAGTACGCTCAGCAGGTACTGTTCTTAGCAACGTGGTGGTGAGGGGCCCTGCCTAGGACAGGCATGAAGAGGTGAGAGGAAAGAAAGCCTCTCCCAGGTCCTTAACAGGCTAGAGAGGAAGATGACCAGCCTCTCTCCCTGGATGCCTCCAGAACTGATCTGGGGAGACGGGACGCCCCAACTGGGTGACATCTGGGGTGAAGTGTAGAGTTTTGAAAGGGAGGGGCTCCTTACAGGGGCATGAGATGTATAAATCTTTAAACAAGCTGTTGGCAATGCCCCTGGAAATCTTCCCTTCTCCCTCTCTGCCGCCTCCCACTGGCGTTGGCACCCTTCCTCCTGGGAGCTGGCCAGCTTTCAGAAAGCACCACCAGCCTTCTTCCTGCCAAGCTACCTATGTGCACAAGGGATTAATGGTTTAATAAGCCGTTATAAAGATCCTTGACTTGTCAGGAGAAACACAGCTGCCAAGGGCTCCACACGATGGGCCTGTTACCATTAGTCATCATGTCGATGTGGGAAACAGAAAGCCATGTAGATGACCGTACGTACCGAGCTGGCCTTGGGAAGACAGGTGGGCAGTTCTTGGGCCCTTGCTGTATCAGACAGGTGGCCTCCTTCCCCAGAAATGTGGGTTCCCAGAAGACCCCCAAGGAGGCATCTCCTTCCCCCTGACCTCGTGGTGCTCTTCAGAGGCACTGCTGGAGCCCTCACGCCAGCTCCTTCTCCCATGGACAAGCTTTCCCAGGGTGGTGATATCTCATTATGCCCTCGCTTTTATCAGGCTGGGTATGAGAAACAGCTGCATGGGGAACAGCTCTGCTTCTCCATAAAATTATCATGGAAGCTGCTGCCCATAAAGCTGGTCAGGGTCCCCAACAGAAAAGGGAAGGCAGTTAACACATTCAGGAGTTGAAGCCAGGAAGAGCTTCTTTCCCCTCCACCTCTGTTGCTTCCTGTTTTTTATCCAAGGGAAACCATGATGTCTCTCTTTCTGGCTTCTGTGGCTGGGATGGTGAATGCTAAGTCATGTGCTCAATTAGAGAAGCTTCTCTTAGCCTGGATTCCTGGCATGTGTATCTCTCCTCACCACACACACACACACACGCACACACACACACACACAAACACAAAACACACAGTAGCCATGTTCTCTCTCACCCCCATCTTTCTGGAAGCAGATGGGGACACACACCTGCAGGGATGAATTGGTTCATTCAACAATACTTCTCCTGAGGGGCTCCCAAGTGCCTGGTATGATGGTGAGGAAGCAAACGCTGCTTTCAGCCCAATAATAAATACAGAGAGAAATGCAAGGTGACCCTCACCGGGTATCAAGTGTCAGGAGTAATCACCACTGCAGATGTTCAGGGAGGGAGTTATGGCCTGGAGCAATCAGGAAAGGCTTCATGGGAGTTCCCTGGAGCCCTGGTGGTTAGGATTCCATGCTTTTATTGCTGAGGGCATGGGTTCAATCCCTGGTGAGGTAACTGAGATCCTACAAGTCGCGCTGCATGGCCAAAAAGAAAAAGGAAAGGCTTCATGACAAAGGTGAGATGGGAACTTAAGTGCTCAGAAATCCCAGTGCTTTCACAGTCAGGCAGGCATTGCCCCTCAGTTCCTCAGCACTGATGTGATTCCTGCATCCCTTCCTTGTTTGGAGCAGGGGCTGGACATTGATGCTACGCAGCTTCAGAGCCTTCTCAACCGGGAACTTGTAAGAGGTAAGGGCCTGCTGGCCCAGCCCCATCCCCACGACTACACCAGACCCTCTCTGACCTCTCAGTCCTTTCTGCTCTTCTGCTCAGGACCTCCAGGGGACACATTCTCCTTGGATGAGTGCCGCAGCATCGTGGCTCTGATGGATGTATCCTTTGCAGTCACCACCCGCCCACCCCCCCCCCACCGCCTCCCCAGCACTAAGAGCCTGTCTGCTCCATCAGCTTCCCCTGGGGGCTAACTGGGACAGTAGGAAATCTTTTTTCACTCACTATTTTCTCTTCTTCCTTGGTTCTAAGGGCTCACCAAAAAGCCTGGGCTTCTGGGGACTCTGCACTAACTCACTAACTCTCTAGAACCACCATAGCAACAACACCACCACTATCAAGTGTCTGCTGCATACCCAGAATGGTACTGATAGATAATTTTTCCCTTGTAGTTCTTGCAAGAATCTCTGTGATATAAGAAGTATTGTCCCATGGTACAATGGAAGAAACAGGGGTTCAGAGAGGTTTAGTCATTCACCCAGATCACACAGCTAGTCAGGATTTGTGCCTGGATTTGAACTTAAAGTTTTCAGCCTCCGAAGCCCATGTTCTAATAGTATTCTTCACTGCTTAGCGAAGGATAGTATCCTAACTTATTTCCTTCTACCCCTCTCCTTACCACTATTTAAATCCCTTGCTCAACAAACCCCCAGTTCAATGAACCCCCAGTTTGGTGTTTGGTAACAACTGCCAAAGTGAAAGTCGCTCAGTCATGTCCGACTCTTTGCGACCCCATGGACTATACAGTCCATCCAACTAATGTAGGAAACCCTAGGTCTGCATGGCAGTTACACCCCGTTATTACTATTCTGTTGCATTGACAGATGAGACTGGGCTGGGCAGTGCAGTGACTCGCCCTAGTTCCATGGCCACAAGTCGCTGAACTGGGACCTAAACCCAGGATCTCCTGCCTCCTGTCCTGACTTCCACTCCCCTGGGAGCCATTTCTTCCCTGCCGCCCCATCTCCCCACTGGTGGGCATATCCCCCAGAGGTCACCTTGCAACTCTCCCCTCGGTGTGCACTGTCTCCCTGGGGGGGACACAGATCCCCCAGCTCTTTCACTCTTAACAAGGCTCTACTGGGGACATGAAGCTGGGCACTGTCGAACAAGACCCATCTTGATGAACTCATCACTCAGGCCCTGTCTCTTCACTGTTGTTTAGAATCACTGCTCATCCCTGCAGATAAATCAGAATGACACTCAGGAGCCCTGCAGCCTAGGGCAGGTAACCCCAGGGGAGGTCATGTCTGCTGGACCCCTGCACAGAAGACCAATCTTTTCTACCCTTCCTCCTGCTCACCCGCCAGCTCGCCTCCAGTGCCACAGAGATCCATTCTTTCCATTAGTTCTTATTAAACTCTTTGTACGGAAGGGCCAGGCTTCCCTGGTGGCTCAGATGGTAAAGAATCCATCTGTAATGTGGGAGACCTTGGTTCAATCCTCAGGTTGGGAAGATCCCCTGGAGAAGGGTATGGCAACCCACCCCAGTATTCTTGCCTGGAGAATCCCCATGGACAGAGGAGTCTGGTGAGCTACAGTTCATGGGGTCGCAAAGAGTCGGACAGGACTGAGCAACTAGGCGCAGCACACAGCATGGGGGGACCAGGGCTGGCTTTAATACCCAGAATGTGGTCCATCCATGGCCGCACACTTAGCACATGCGTTCATCTCTCAGCCCACCTCAGGAGTTGCAGTGACCTCCCCCCACCGCTGCTTCCCACTCCCCTCTACGAGGGGGACCCACTCCAACTGGTGAAGGCTGTGTTTGGGGTTCACCCTCTTTTCATGGGTGCAAATGACATTGGCACCCCTTTCTCAGAGCTGCCTTCTTCCAATTGCCTGTTTTCTCTTGTGAAATGAATCTAAGCCATGTCCCTTTTAGATGCATCAGAGCCAGCTGGTATGGGGCCACGTCCAGGTAACTCTGGACCGCCTGTGTTACTAGTTGGTGGATGGAGCCTCTCCAGGCCTGAGGCCCCTCTGCTCACTGCACACAAGACTGCTTGACTCTTAACTCCCCACCAGCTGAAGGTGAATGGGCGACTTGACCAAGAGGAGTTTTCAAGGCTGTGGAGCCGTCTTGTCCATTGCCAGGTACCAGCATCTTTTCTTTTGACTAGTGTTCATTTCAATTGGGTTAGCACAGATTTACTGGGTGCCTGATTCTGCCCCAGGATTGAGGGCTGTGAAAGAAGGGGAACCTCACCCCACCCTCAAGGAGAGCCCCCGTTTTGCTTGGGGAGATGTGCGTGCACCATTGGATGGCTCAAGGCAATGCTCAGTCAGGTGGCAGGCTGAGGACCACTCTAGAAGGCCAGAGGAGAAAGGGTCACAGTGGACTGTAGCTGAAACTGCCAGCTGGCACTGCCCTCCCCATTTCTCTGTGGGCCCACTGCAGCGTTCCCTTCCCCTACCTCTGCCAGAAAATAGATCAGAGTCACAGTTGTGGTCTGTGGCCTCAGTGTGGCCTCACTGTTGTTCCCAGGACAAATTCGAAACTCACCAGCTGTACCCAAGACCCTCTGAGTTAAGACTCCACTTTGGGGTCTAGGAAAACCCTTTCACTCATCCCACTGGCTCCTTTGAACCCTAAAGTGAGACTCCTCACTTTCCCCTCCCTGCAATGGGAGCCTGCCTGGTGCCCACTCAGCCTGAGAGTCCAGACCCCAAAGCTCCATGGGGACCTTGCCTCCCCTCTCCAGATCCGGTTAGTTCCCACTCAGCTCCCAACACTTGAACTCACAACAATAAGATGCAAACACTTCCTGTTTAATACTATTTATTTATATCACCTACCTCTGATTGGAGTGATTGGGTTTCCCACTGGACACAGCAATGACTGATGGCCCATCCATTAGACTGCAGGGTCCTCCCAGGCAGGGAGCCCTCATGTTCATCCTTTCCCCCAGTGTCTTCCATTGTGTCCAGCACACAGCAGATGCTAAAAAGTGCTGAACAAATGACCGAACAAGTGCATGACATTGAGTCCCTACCTAATTGAGCACATCTAGGACTCTGAACTCACAAAAGCCAAATAAGGCCAGGAAAAAGTTTTCAAGCTGCTCTTTCACCGTAATTGGCTCTTACAATCAGCCCAGACTGAGCACCTGCTGGGGGTATTTTGCTTTGAAACATCCAAGGTTCTGTTCTCTGGCGCTTGTCTGTTTCATCAAGGCACATGACTCACCAGCCCATGTTCTCACCTGGGAAACGGGAGGAGGCTGAGGGTTAGAGTGAGAATTAGAGGGAGGTAGAAAAGTCCCCAGCAAATGGAGAACTGTCCTGTAAAAAAACTGAGGTGTTCAGGGGACTCCACCCTGAGGCATTGCCTGGTCCCAGAGACAGTTCTCACTTGCCTTCAGCGCTGTCTACACTGTGCTCACTAGCATGCAAGGTGCACTTCTAAGCTCTTTATAAGATGTGCTCATTTCTTCCTCGCAGCAAGCCTACAAGGTAGGTAATACATTGGCCTTGTGCTTCAGAGGGGGCAGACTGAGGCCCAGAAAGATTAGGTCACTTGCCCAAGATGACACCGCTATAAATAGTTAGGCTGGGATTTATACCCAGCAATTTGGTTGTGAAGTCTGTGATCTTAATGCCCATCCTAGGCAAGCTCTTTAGCGAGCTCTTCACATCCCTGGAAAGTGACAAGCTGCCCTGGGTGGATGGAGCCCAGTCTATGGGGTGCAGAGGCTAAAGGAGAGCAGGGATGTGTAGGCCTGAGAGAAGGGCCCGCAGCCCTGCAGTTGGCAGCCAGGAGGTCGGTGGGCTTTAACAAGTGGAACCCATGCTGCCTCCCCTTCCCCCCCACCTCCTCCCCCACCACCATCCTCAGCTGTGCACCCTTCGACCTCTGAGCTGAGCCCATCATGTTTTAGTGAAGCAGCCTCCAGGGATGGGTACAAGATCTTCCAGGACACGCTCTTCCATGTGGGCACTGGGGCTCATACGGGTTTCTTGCTTCTTCCTCCATATCAGAGTGTTTTCCAGAACTCCCCAAAGAATGCTGGCATTTTCCTCAGCTCGGATTTGTGGAAGGCCATAAAGGACACAGGTAAAGCAGACAACCCTTTGAGCTTTGATGACTGGGAGTGGCAGTGGTGTATGTGTTTGGTGTATGTGTGTGTGTGTGTGTGTGTGTGTGCCTGCCCTCTGTGGACCTCCTGGCTTCAGACTCCGACTCCACCCTCCCCCACCTGAGTTCTCACCTGCCAGTCAACTCTCCTAATTGCCTTCTTTCCCCAGCACAGTGCTAACCGTGAAAAACGACCCTGAATGGTTGGTACCCTACCAGAAATCTAGCTTGGTTGAAGACACATCCACCTCAGCATCCAGGCCATCAGGGTTAAATACCCACAGGCCAGCTGATGCCCTCTCTTCGCAGAGGGTCTGGGGTTAAGTGAAATCACATGGTATCTGTTTGCTTCAAGGAGGCAAGAGCTTTCAGTCCTGGGAGAATGATAATAATACCGAAGGGTGAGGATGCATCAGAGTTCAGCCACAACTGGCACCCACATCACCTCCTTAGAATGTCTAAACAGCTCTTGAACTGGGCAGGGCAGGAATCATTGTCCCCACTGTCCCTGCTGGGAAATGGCCCACAGAAAGGTGAAGTCAGGAAATTGCCACCTTCCCTAATGAAATGTAAAATCAGACTCCCGCAGGTCACTGCTGAAAGGGCAGCCTCAATAGGTCTCCCTCCTGGGGCTCCTGGCCTGGAGAGCAGGTAGAAACCTGAGCTCTTGCTCCTCCCTACCCCCACTTCCGCCTCTATCCTCTCTCTTATGCTTATAAAAATATTTGTTTATTTGGCTGCAACAGGCCTTAGTTGCAGGAAATGGGCTCAGTTGCCCCACAGCATGTGGGATCCTAGTTCCTTGACCAGGGATCAAACCCACATCCCCTGCATTGGAAGGGGGATTCTTAACCACTGGCCCACCAGGGAAGTCTCTCCCCTCCTTTAATTCTTCACAGCTGAGGGTTGTGGTTCTCACACTTGAGGTTGAGGAAGAAGCCCCTGCGGGCTTATGGAAGCAAGGATTGTTGAGCCTCACCACCCACCCCAAGGTACTGACTCAGGAGGACTGGGTTGGGACTTGAGACCTGGCCTCTCTAACAAGTTCCCAAGTGAGGCCAAAGCTCGTGGTCTGGGGATCACACTTTGAGAACCACTGAATGGCCAGTGGAAGTTGAAACCTTTAAAGGAGACCTCACCCATGACTCCAGAATAATAAAAGGGAGAAAGAAAATAGCTGGAATTCAGCTGAAAAGCTTGCAGGGGCCAGCAGGTAACTGAAGAGGGCAATGGAGCTGATGTGATTTGAGGGGGCAGTTGGAGAATGTACCAGCTACAGGCATGTCCTATCTAAAGGCGTTCGAATTCACATTTTATTAATTCTGCAGGAGAAACCAACATGTCTCAGACTGTGTGGGGCCCAAAGGCCACCAGCCTTGTCCCCATGATGGATGGTCCAGTTTACAGGGTTCTACTAGCTCACTGGGGTGCATAGACCGCCCCCTGATTTTCAGTCTGCCCTTGTCAGTTCTGTGGTCGGTGCCTCCCTGGAGCTTATAGCTAGACACATAAGATCACAAGACCCAAAGAGGGCAAGGCAGCTCTGTCATGCCCACCTGAGGTCTCTGCTCTGAGGACCAGCCTCATCCCTGATGACCAACCTAGGACTGAGCCCCTTCTCCAGGAATCGCACATGAGACCACACATGGTCCAGGACTAGGCAAGGAGGGCTGTTGGAGAGGGTCACCGGCAGAGGGAGGCCTGACAAAGTGGGGCTGGGAGTAAACTTTTTAGGTGTCCTGGCAGCTCCCATCCCCCATAGGAATTATCAGATGATTGTGAAGGGTTAGGAGTGTCTTGAATTGGCCTCTGGCCAAACTCTAAAACAGTGTTGTTGGGGCCTGGAAGCTAACATACTAAAGAGTCAAAAGTACACAGAAGAGAAGTGGATTGGCCACTGAACCAGGTGGAGGAGGGGATGGTGGTGAAAGGCTACGAGGTCTCCACACAGGTGTTTCCGATCTCCCGAGGTGGAAGACCACCCCCATTCCTCCCCGCTCACCATTTCCCCCACTGTATCCCAGGCTTCCTCGCAGGAATCTCCGTCACCAGTGAGCTGCTGGACCTCATGAAACTCCGGTACAGTGACAGCACTGGCAGGGTCAGCTTCCCCAGCCTGGTCTGCTTACTGATGCGGTTGGAAGCCATGGCAAGTAAGTGTCACCTGGAGACCATCACGCTGACCAGAGAACACACCAGAGGACCAGGAATGCTCTCTGGCTCCAGACCTGGGCAAGGCCTCAGTAGAGGGATGGGCTGGAGTCCTGCAGAGGTGCCCTCGTCCTAAGGAGCAGAGCCAACATCAGCCTAGGTGACCGTGTAGCTGGCCTGAGACCCCCGCCTCCCTTCTGCGTCCTTTTCTCCCCAGGACATCCCACATCCCAGATCGTTTATTTTCTCTTCACCCTTCTCAGAACCTCTCTCACTCAAGAACAAGGTTAAGTCACCATGGCCCCCCTCCATATTGTTTGTGGTTCAAACCTACTCTTTAGTCTAGCAGTAAATGGTTTGATCTCTGCTGAAGGATTTCACAAACAGTGTCTTGGTGGGTGCAGGAGGTCCCCCCAAGGCCTCAGAAATCCAGCTATGTAGGCCAGAGTTTTTGACACTTTTTAGCAGCATACCCCTTTGTTTGAAATGAAATTTCACATGAAACCCCAAACCACAATAGAGCTGCAAACGGAGCTGTGGTGGCTGAGTTGAAGCAGGGTCTGGCCTCCACTCGCATCATTCCACTCCCTCCCCTCTAACCTCTTCACCCCACTATGTGGTCCTTAAACCCCACAGCTGTAGCCCCACACCTCTGAACCAGGCAGTTAACGGGACAGAGAGAACAGAGCCCTGGGAGGGTAAAGGAGAAGCCAGAGGAATAATCTTGCTCCAGAGAATTCGTAGTTGGACAAGGGCGCTGCATCTCCTCCACGGCCAAGAATAGAGGGTCCAAAGTGCAGGGCAGCTAGAGAGGGGAGGTGTGAGGTGGGCAGAGCAGTCAGGGAGCTGCTTTGAGAGCTGAGCCCTGAGCTGTCTCACTGGTGCGGGTGCGGAGTTTAACTGGGAAGAGAAGTGGAGAGGAGGCCAAGCACAGCCTGTTGCTTCTCACGGGATCAACGCGCTGGCTTTCCTCTCATGTGGGCCCAGGTCCGTCCTGATCCCTCCCCTCCTCTCTACCCTAGAAGCTTTCCAGAACCTCTCCGAGGATGGAAAAGGACTCTACCTGACAGAAATGGAGGTGAGGTGCCTTCCCCTCCAAGAGACAGGACACAACCCTGGCCACCTCTCCTCACCTGAGTCCAAGGGACATTTCCCTCCCTGAAGCTATTGAACAGTCTGTCAGAGGCCAGCCAAGCTGCCGGCCCCCCTGCCTCCAATTATTGCCTTTATATATTGCTAGCTGCCAAGGCTGCTTTAGGATCTTGGCAGACAGATTTTATTTTTTTCCAATAGCTTAATAAAGCAGAGGATTATGTGGGAGTCATAAATCCAAGAGGGAACTAAAGAACACCTGCTGAGCTCACTGTACACTAAACTGACTCCCAGTGAGTCTTAGAGCCTCCTGGCCCAGCCAGCTGGTCGACCTCAGCTGTCCCTCTCAATGCCTGGCTCTTCAGGGAGTGGCAGACAACAATGTTGTAACAGGGGGCTGAGACCTCCTGCTTGGGTGGGAATTAACTGGAAAGAGTTGATGAGACTAGACTGAGATCTTTCAAAGGAAGAGGGAACCATTTGCCCCATTCTGTGTTAAGCTAACAAGTTTAAAGACTGGTTGTAATAGGGATGTTTATTTCTCAGTGGATGAACCTGGTGATGTACAACTGAAGCTAGGAGGAGAACAGGCACCAGAGCCCAGGTAAGACATGGCGGCTTTAGAATCATTTCCTCCCAAGGGCACAATGTGTCTTCCCCTCCAGGAACTACACACAAGATTATCTCCCTGGGGGCAGCCTCCCCAGAGGCTCATCTGTGTGAGTCAAGGCTTACAAGCTGCTTGACCTGTGAGTTTCAAAGCCAATACTGCAGATTTCATCCAAGTCTTATGTACATTCATAAAGGGTGTGGCCTGGAAGTTATGCGTGAAGAATTTAGAATTATTTTTCATTTATTTTTAATGAGATATAGTTGACATTTAACACTGTGTTCATTTTAGGCATACAACATAATCATTCGATATATGTATGTATTGTGAAATGATTACCATGACAAGTTCAGTTAATATCTGTCACCTCACAGTTACATTTTTTCTTACGATAAAAACTTTTACAATTTTCTCTCTTAACAACTTTCAAATATAGAACACAGTATTGCTAATGATAGTCACCATGCTGTATGTGACTTATACAAAACTTATAACTGCAAGTCTGCACCTTGTGACACCTTCATCCATTTTGACCACTCCCTCACCTTTCACCTGTGGTAACCACCACTCTGTTTTCTGTATCTATTCAGTTTGGGTTTTTTTATTAGTTTCCACATGCAAATGAAGTTATACAATATATGTCTCTCTCTGACTTACTTCACTTAGCATATAACCCTCAAGGTTCATCCATGTTGTCACAAATGGCAGAGACACCACAACAAGCTGAATAATATTCTGTTGTATGTATATATAAATATAAATATGTATGCCACATTTTCTTTATCCATTCATTCACTGATGGACACTTAGATTGTTTCTGTGTCTTGGCCATTGTAAATAATGCTGCAGTGAATGTGAGGGTGCCTATATCTTTTCAAGTCAGTGTTTTTGTTTTCTTTGGATAAATGCCTAGGAGTGGAATCATTGGATCCTGTGGTAGTTCTGGTAGTTCTATTATTAATTTTTTTCAGTTCAGTGACTGTTTATAGAACAGCTCCTATATGACTATGTGCTGGACTCCAGGGATTCAAGGATTAAGAAAATTCACATGGTTTCCGCTCTCAGTTGCTCACTATCTAGTGGGAGAGAGAGTCTTGTAAATAGGAAACTATGCTATAATATACAAGATTCAGTGAATGAGGCTTGGGTGCTGTGTGGATACTAAGAGCAGATGCTTCAGATGATTTCTGCTTTGGACAAGGTGATATGCTTGTGGGACACCCATGTGGAGATCTCCCATGGACAGCTGAACACACAGGTCTCTAGGGAAATCAAACTTGATCCTTGCCTTGAAGGGTCTTGCTGTGAAATGAAAGAGACAGAAATGTAAATATAATAGATCAATTACAATACTCTGTAGAGAAGGCTAACACAGAGGTTCATGCAAAGATGATGATACAACTAACTTGGCCTGCAAGTTGTGCTGTCTCTCTAGGAGACAGCCCAGGAGCTGAGTCTTGAATGATTCAGAGTTATTATCCAGTGTTGTGGGTAGTTGTTGAGGTCAGCGTTCACATGGAATTCTTTGGATAGACTTAGCAAAGCTTCAAGGCAGAAAGACATTACCAGCTGGGGAGCTAGTAGATGATATGCAGGCAGCTGGTCATGGGAAGTCTTCTTCTGAGGGCAAGACACACAGTTTACAGTTTACTTTGACACAAGTAAAAGATGGCATGCTGTCCCCACTCAAGTGATAGGTGTTTTTTGATGGTTCTAGGAGTCAGTTCAGCGTCCTGTGGAGAGCAGACACCCAGAGCCTATTACTCACTTTTTAAGGAATCTCCACTGTTTTCCATAGTGGCTGTACCAATTTACATCCCACCAACAGTGCACAAGGGTTCCCTTTCTCCACATCCTCATCAACACTTGTCTTTTTGATAGTAGTTGTGAGGTGGTCATTCTACCAGGTGTGAAGTGATATCTCATTATGGTTTTGATTTGTATTTCTCTAATAATTAAAAATGTTGAGCATCTGTTCATGTGCCTATTAGCCATCTGTATGCCTTTTTTTTTTTTTTTTTGCCTTTTCATACTGTTTGGAAAAATGTCTATTCAAGTCTTCTGCCTATTTTTTTTTTATGGGACTGAGTTTTTTATATAGAGTTGTATGAACTGTTTTTATACTTTGGATATTAACTCCTTGTCAGTCACAGCATTTACAAATATTTTTCCCAATTCACAGGTTGTCTTTTCATTTGTTGATGATTTCCTTTGCTGTGCAAAAGCACTTTTTATTGTTTTTATTTCCTTTGCCTTAGGAGACCAATCCAAGAAAATACTTCCATGATTTATATCAAACAGCATTCTTCCTATGTTCTCTTCTAGGAGTTTAACATGAGGGAATGTTCAAATCTCATTGGTTTACATGTGACTGTCCAGTTTTCCCAGTGCTACATGTTGAAGAGTCTGTCTTCTTTTCATTGTATATTCTAGCCTCCTTTGTCATAGGTTAATTAACTATAGTTACGTGTATTTATTTCTGGACCTTCTGTTCTGTTCCATTATCTATATGTCTGTTTTCATGCCAGTACTATGCTGTTCTGAATATTGTAGCTTTGTATTATTGTCTAAAATCTGGAAGGGTTATACTTCTAGCTTTGTTCTTTTTTCTCAGCATTGCTTTAGCAATTTAGAGTCTTTCATGTTTACATATAAGTTTTAGGATTATTTGTTATGCTTCTGTGAAAAATGTTCTTGGTAGTTTGATAGGAATTGCATTAAATCTTGGAGAAGGCAGTGGCACCCTACTCCAAAGCCTCATCCACCCTTGCCTGGAAAATCCCATGGATGGAGGAGCCTGGTAGGCTGTAGTCCATGGGGTCACTAAGAGTCGGACACGACTGAGCGACTTCACTTTCAATTTTCACTTCTATGCATTGGAGAAGGAAATGGCAACCCACTCCAGTGTTCTTGCCTGGAGAATCCCAGGGATGGTGGAGCCTGGTGGGCTGTCGTCTATGGGGTCGCACAGAGTTGGACACGACTGAAGTGACTTAGCAGCAGCAGCATTAAATCTGTAGATTGTTTTGGGTGGTATGGTCATTTTAATAATGTTAATTGTTTTAATACAAGAGCATGGAATATCTTTCCATTTCTTTGAATCATCTTCAATTTCCTTCATCTCACCAACATTTTTCATTGTCTATCTTTTTTGTTTTAGCCATCCTAGAGGGTATGAAGTGATATCTCATTAACGTTTTGACTTACAGTTTCCTGGTAACTTGTGGCATTGAGTATCTTTTTGTTGTCTACTGGCCATTTGTATATCTTCTTTCGAGAAATGTCTGTTCAAATCCTTTGTTTAAAATTGGGTTGTTTATCATTTTGTTGCTGAGTTATAAGATATATACATACACAGACACACATGTATATATACACACACACACACACATATACACACATATATTCTCGTTACCAGTCCCTTATCATATATGTGATTTGCAAAATTTGCTCCCATTCTGTAGGTTGTCTTTTAAGTTTCTTGATGGTATCATTTGCAGAATTTGATCAAGTCTAACTTATCTGTTTTTCTTTTGTCACTTACACTTTTGGTATTGTGTCTAAGAAATCATTGCCTAACTTAAGATCATGAATATTTACTCCTGTGTTTTTCCCCTAAGAGTTTTATAGTTTAGCTCTTACATTTTGGCCTTTGACCCACTTTGGGGTAATTTTTGTGTATGGTATGATGTAGTTGGTCCATCTTCATTCCTTTCCTGCCAGAAGCTTCACCAGGCAAGCCTGGATGCGCTCCCATTGTGAGAATACTTCTGTTCCTCTCGCTCGTCCTCAACCCATCTGCCCTCCTCTGACTTAGTAAACCGCAATATTAAAACCAACCAGACAACCCCTCTTCCTTCCCTCCTATAACATCTGTTTCTTTTGAACAAAGCATACACTTCCGTTGTCACACTGGGGGCAATGTTTAAAGTTGTTTGAAATGTTGAATTCTCTTTTTAAATGTTAAATATTTGGCTCTGCTGGGTCTTAGTTGCAGCATGTAGGATCTAGTTCCCTGACCAGGGATCGAACCTGGGCCCCCTACTTTGGAAGCATGGAGTCTGCCACTGGACCACCAGAGAAGTCTTACTTTAAATAATGCTTTAAATACTCATGCTTTGGTATATGGTCCTTGGATATCTGAGGCTATGTTGATATTAACTGGTTGCAGAGTCTAGAGGTTTCATACGTGCTAGTCACATCCGCTAACAGTTTGTCTAACTGATGTCATGTACATTCATTTTGATCTACAGTCAGTATGGCAGTAAATTGCCTTACTCTAACAAAGTTAGTATTTAGAACAACTTCCCACTACACATAAATAACATGTCTCGAGGGATGGGCCACCTCCTCCTATTCTGCATGAGGGTGAAATATGAGCAGCAGAAGCCCAGGTCCTGCTGATTTACCAACAGCCGTTTTCACAAGAGTGGGTCTACTTCCATCCTAATAAATCCCGTCTCTCCGGCCTTCAGATCAGAGAAATTCTTTTTGAGAGGTAGGAATCTACATTTGCCTCCACTGATAGGAAATTTCCCCACCTCCTTTAGCAAACATGCACCCGATGATTACCAGGCACCTTTCACACCTAGGGTGTCCACCTTTCCAGAGCTGACCTTTAAAGAGAAATGTACCAAACTGGGATGATAACACGAACACTCCAAGACCATAAACGAAGCAGGAGAAAGAGATGGAATTCAGGAAGCAGGAGGCTCGACACTAGATCTATCACTAGCTAGGGAACTCCAGAGTCCAGGGCTATACAGCTAAATGGGAGAGCCAGAAGCCCAGCGGAAATCAGGAAGAGCAATCTCTGGGGAAAAAGGTTCCACCTGCAATGCAGGAGACCCAGCTTCAATCCCTGGGATTGAAAAGGGAAGTTTTCAGCCTAGAAAAGGAAAGTTTTATCTAATCCAACTCTTTGCAGCCTCATGGAGTGTAGCCTTCCAGGCTCTTCTGTCCATGGGGATTCTCCAGGCAATAATACTGGAGTGGGTTGCCATGCCCCCATTCAGGGGATCTTCCCAACCCAGGGATCAAACCTAGGTCTTCTGCATTGCAGGCGGATTCTTTACCATCTGAGACACTAGGGAAGCCCCAATCTAATCACTTAATCATGGGTAAAATAGTGTTCAGAAGGATTTTGAATTTCTGCTGGAGGGTTTTGGAAGAATTATTAGGATAATGACACAGACCAAGCAGATTTTTAATATGAGGTAATTATTAATTCCTAGAAGAACAAAGACTTCTAGAAGAAAGCAAATGGAGTTTTTCTTCACTCAGCAGAGAACTGTACATACATAATTGTAACAAAATAAAAATGGAGTATTGATTCAATAAAATATGTGACACAAATATATTAGAGAAAGGAAGGAGAGAAGATACAGGCACAAAAGTGGTTAAGAACACCCCAGCTTCATCTTCCACCACGAGATGTCAGTAGGCATTGAAAATTGGTAAGTCAAGGGGGTAACCATATAAAATATTGTTTAGAAGTAAGGAGTTCAGAAGAAAGAGTTAGGAGAGAGGAATTCCATATAGGAGTGGGGCAGGGGGCTGCTGTTCTTTCTTCATGCTTTGTATGAATGTCTTGAATTTTTAAATGTATCTTGGGCTGGACTTTTATGAAAGTAAATAAGAAAACTAGCAAATAATCTGAGAAACAGAGTTTAAGGCTCAAGAGGAGGGAGATGGAGAGCAGAGTTGAGACTTTCTTTACCACGTGGACAGGAAAGTAGGTTGTTAGAGTTGTAGAAAAAATGTCCATTCAAGAACATCACTTGAATCCAGGAGATAAGCCCTTGAGAAAAGCCACTCTTCTCTGGGGGTCCTCTGGGCAGAGGACATAGCTGCCCCCGTTCTCAGCCCTTCTGTCCTGTCCGTGGAGTCATAGGAACATCTGCTCCCCAGCTTTCCCTCCACTCTGCTGCAGGTACTCTGGAGCTAAAGGGACAGTGGTTTGCACTCAGACAGGGCAGAGTAGGGTGGGTAGGGTGCGTCTGGAGAATTTTGAAGAATGAAGTAGAGTCGCTGCCATCCACCGGAGCCACGGGTGTGATGGAGCTCGGCCAGCCTTGCCAGCATGTGGTACACTCTGTTGCCTGGTGGTCCTGAGAGTAGCATCTGTGGGAAGGGGGCCTGCCTCTGCAGTCCCTCAAAGAAAGGAAAAGCTTCTTTACACACCCTGGGCCTTCTGTGTTTGAGTGTCTGTGTCTTTCCCTAGGATGAGTTCTCAGTGATCACTCGAGAATCTGGCTCTTGTTCCATTGGGCTGTGCTGCCCCCATGGGTGATAGACATCAAAGCCTGCCCTGCCTGGATGTAGTCAAATCCGCCTTCAAGGAGCCTGGGCCGGGTTCTCAGCTGGGTCAAGCTCTGGTTCGCCCAAGGTCATAGAACAGGTTATCTGAATATCTCAGGACACCAGCCTGGAATTCCAGGAGAAAGAAGCAGAAGATGTTCCCTTGTGGGAAAGCAGGGGAGAAGCCGCATCTCGGTCCCCTCCCACCAACCCAGTCATTTCTCAGTCTGTCCACCCACAGGGTGCTGTGCGTGACATGGGAGTGGTTCACTGGGTGTTTGCAGAATTAATCATACTCTCTGATATCTGAATCCTGACTGTGTCATAGCCAGATGGCAAAATACAACATGGTTCCCATAAAGGTCTTCAACTTCATGACAAGTAAGATTTTAGTTCTGGATGAAAAATACCTTTGGGGAAAGGGAAATCCAACCAGCAAGGCAAGCACCTCCCTCCCTCCTAATCTGTAAAGTCATCAGATAGTTCCAAAAGATCACTACCCACTAAAGTACAGAAGAGATTCCAGAGTGACCAGGCCAGACCTCACTCAGGAGAACTAGCATTTGAGAACTCATTCCTAGATACACATCTCTCCAGTGAGGGAATACTTGCAAATGTGTGTGTCAAGAATAGAAGGGCAGCAACCTTCCAGAGCGTGACTTTTCTGAGAAGAAACAATCAAAATGTCGGTGGCATGGGCAAGGGTGTGCCATCATGCAAATACCCACACTCAGGAAGTAGGTTAGCATTTGGAGGCGGATGTGTCCTGGTACAAGGAACAAACACACAGCCAACTAACTGCCTCTCACAGGAGCTGCTGCTAAGCGTTTGCAATCATTTCAGCAGCACAGCAGGGTGAGACACACAGCATAGCCTGGGCCACATCATTGTGTGTCCTTGCCCTGTGCTTGGCTAACCAGGATAGATGGCCATGGTTATCAGCGTGGGCTTCAGAGGTAGACAGAGCTAATGCCTGAAGACCCCAAGTCCTAGGCTGTTATGTAAAACAATGAGCCCTAACCGATCAAGACAGACTCTGCTTTAAAATAAAAGGAGGAAGTTCAAAAAAATGAATGAGCTGTTTTGGCAGGACTCAGAGATGACCTTCACCTACCTGTACTTTCAGGTAGAAAGTCCAACATGCCTGCACACTGTGCTAAACCTTCACCTACCTGTACTTTCAGGTATAAAGTCCAACACGCCTGCACACTGTGCTAAACCGAACACCTGGACTGAAACCCAACTGGGCCTGGAGAGCCCTCAAGTGGAAGAGCAGGAAGAACAGTCTCACTTCTCCAAAGCCGGGGGTGACCACAGTGAGGGTGGACATCTGAAAGCGCATGTACACACACACACACACACACACACACACCCCAGACCCAGATGAAAGTGCATGTACACACACACACATACACACACACACACACCCCAGACCCAGAGAACAGTTCCACATGCAAGCCCACTGATCAAGGATGACATCAGTCTTGCTTCTCCCTAGAACAGAAGTAGTTTCCTTTGAACAACTTGCTTTTCACCACCTCCAGGCAGAGGCAGGATTGCAGTGGAGCAGCACACACAGCACATGTATGCTCCTTCCCTCCATAACCCCTGTGCTCCATCAGGGCCCTAACCCCCAGGACAGGGTCCACAAGGACCTTAGATAATAACCAACTCAGTCCAGTGATGGGTTTTCCAATCTCAAAACCATGAACCTCACATTCAATTCACTTGTGTTTTAAATTAAGAATGGAGATACTATAACTTATCCAATCTAAATGTTTAAAGCCTTAAGTTTCATGTAATAGCCAATTAGGAGGAGGGGCTGGGAACAGGGAAAGGGGAGAGACTGTGGATAGAAGTAAAGGTTAGGTGGGAGAGAGAAACAGAGTGTAGCAGGCAGCATCAAGCAAGTGTAAAACAGGAACCGCTCAAGGTATTTTAAGAAGGAGGAATTTAACACAGGGAGCGAGTTGCTCACAAAGCTGTTGGATCAGCTGGCAGAGCACAGGCCAGAGAAAGAAAGAAAGAAAGTGAAGTCACTCAGTCGTATCCGACTCTTTGCGACCCCATGGACTGTAGTCCACCAGGCTCCTCTATCCATGGAATTTTCCAGGCAAGAGTACCAGAGTGTGTTACCATTTCCTTCTCCAGGGGATCTTCCTGACCCAGGGATCGAACCTGGGTATCCCGCATTGCAGGCAGATGCTTTATGGTCTGAGCCACCAGGGAAGCCCTAGGCCAGAGAAGATCGCCACCAAGTCCCAGGGTCACCACCAAGAGAGAATGATGAAGCTGCTGTTGCCACCCTCGCCAGACATTATAGAGAGTGGCCAGAAATGGTCATGGCTGCCTGTATCCCTAAGTGGGTGAATTTCTGGACAAAACTTCACAACTTCTGAAGCCCACATGTCTGCCCACCCTGCCCAGAGGCAGAATAAGGCTTCTGCCTCTCTGCCACCTTCCAAATCATAAGTGCAGAGGAAAGAGAAAAATGTGGGGAGAGGGAACGACAAGCAGATGGAGATGGAGAGCTGGGGCGAGGGGAAGGATGATTCAGACAGACAGTGGGAGGACAGATGAGGCATGGCAGGGAGCAATACAGACAAATAAGATGCGAGAGACCAGTGACAAGAGATTAAAACAGAAGGAGGAAGGCTGAGGTCTATGGGTGTTGATGGGAGTGGAGGCCATAGAGCCCAGTCAATCAAAATCTGTTGCCAGTGGAAATGCTGACTTACGATGCCAATCAGGTTGTGACTCTCAGACTTCATTGTGCATAAAAGTCACCTGGAATAACTTTTATAACAAGCTTTAGAAATTCTGATCCAGAAAGTCTGATGCTAGAGCTGGGAATCTGCTTTTAAAAAAAAAAAAAAAAAAAAAGCTCAAGGGCTTTCCTTGTGGCTCAGACGGTAAAGAATCCACCTGCAATGTGGGAGACCTGGGTTCAGTTCCTGGATTGGAAAGATTCCCTGGAGGAGGGCATGGCAACCCACTCCAGTATTCTTGCCTGGAGAATCCCCAAGGACAGAGGAACCTGGTGGGCCACAGTCCACGGGGTCACAAAGAGTTGGACACAACTCAGTGACTAAGCACAGCAAGTGATGCCCGTGGTCCCTGGATGACTTTCTAGGAATCACTGCTTTTGCAGCTCCACTGAGTGGTGAAATGCTCTGGGCTGCAGCAACCAGGGCGGCTATGAAATGCCTGATGAATCCAAGCTTAAGTTCTGCTCTGATCAGAGGCCTGTCACCACGCTTCCCTACCCCCAGCCCCTCCACTGCTGCCTAGAATATCTGAGATCCTTCCCACCACCTCCCAGCTCACTGCTTCCCTCCTTCCTGCTCCCTGAGAACTGATGTCCTAGTTGATTTTTACCTCTAAACAAGCTCATTAAGCAATAATCCTAGAAGAATCCATCACTCTGACAAGGTTGTTGATTAACCATCCCCCAGCCGAGCCTAAAGTGCTTAATATCCCCGCGGAGTGGTCAGTAATGAGTCTAGCGGCAGCACTAGGCTGCAGCAGAGCAGGTGGTGCCTGGTTCTGAGCAGACGGATGCGAGATGGGCAGTTGGGCCAACTTTGCAGCCTGGTGGAGGTCAGTGGAGAGGGAGGTGGATGGTCTCCAGGCTGCCCAGGCTGCAGCACATTCTAGACCCTCCTAGACAGATTCTAGCCCTCCATTCTTTCTGAGACCACTGAATGCCCCCAGAGGGTATATAATGATATGAACAACTCTGGACAATGAACAGGAGAAGGGCCACTTGAAAGGGGCTGGACACAGAGACATAATTCCCCAACTTTACAGCTCTGCCAACTATCTAATTGCCTGAGTAAGAGAAGAGACAGACAAAACGATAAAACGACTGCCTTTCTGAGATCAATTTCAAGTCCAGACTGTTATGTCTTTCTATTTTTCCCCACAGTTAGACTCTTGTTTTTAACACCCCTGTGTTCCCTTAAAAGATTTGCTTTCTTCTGTGCGTGAAAGTCCCTTGGATCAAGCAGGATGTGGCAAAACACTGCCCCCTGGAGGTCACAGTTGTTACAACTTTGAAGCATCCGCCTCCCAAAGGTTCCTAAGTACTCAAGTCTCCAGTGTGGGCTCAGTGGCAGTCTCCAGCCAGCCTGACCATTGCTGCCATCTAGGCTGCCCTGTGTGCATAGTTGCCCCATCACCTGCCTGACTCCATCTCATTTCTACCCCTCCCCCTTTTTTGCATAAAGACTGGATGACATTGGTAAATACTCTTGACCAAGGGGAAGGGAACTGATCCCCTCCCCCCCACCCCAACTGTGCAACTCTGATGGGATCACTGACATGCCATGTCATACTATGTCTTTAGATGTTTCCAATTCTGTTCAGGCACAAAGAAGAGAAAATAGCATAGAGTGAGTGCCAGTAGTGTTAAGAGAATGAATGGCTGAGCTTGTGTGGTGTGAATACAGGCAGCATGGCAGAGCGGACAGAGCACTGGGCAAGGCCTCTGGAGTCTCAGGTTCAAGTCTTGGTACTGCCTCCATCTAGCTGTGTGTGCTCTGAGGACTTCCGTCTCTGGACTTCCTTCTTTAAAATGAAGGGGCTGGACTTGGAGATGTCTAAGTTCCCTTCCATGGCACACACGTGGGGAGCCAAAGCCTAAGGATTCTAAGTCACAGTCATCATTAAGGGGAAGCAATTGGTCAGGAAAAACGAGCCCCTAGCAATGTGGCAGCAACAGCTCTCCAGTGTGGGCTCAGTGGGAGTCTCCAGCCCGCTTGGCCATTGCTGCCATCTAAGCTGTCCTGTCTGTAGAGAGAGACCCACTCTCTAGGGAAATAAACAGGACTCTTTTCCTTTGACCTGGGAGTTGCAGTTCCTTTTACAATGTTTTCAATGACAGAAGTTCAAAGTCCCCTTCACTGTATATTATAGCATAAGGAATATGGTCAATAATATTGTAATAATTTTGTATGGGGACAGATGGTTACTAGACTTATTGTAATCATTTCATAATGTATGCAAATTTCAAATCATTTTGTAGTTCTCCTGAAAATAATTAAATATTGAACATCAGCTATATTTCAATTTTAAAAAAGTTTTTAAAACTGTATGCATGGGATGAAAAAACAGTGCTCCTCCATTCAGCCAGAGTTGGTCTTTAGCTTTGACCTTGCTCTGGAAAGGTGGAATCCGGGCCACAGTGCAGCCAGGGCTGGTGGTGGTGCAGTGACACCTAGTGGCCATCTTCAGTAATCACAGCCCAGCTCAGCTTCTCTACTTGCGAAAGTCCCATCCTTTCCTTGGCTGAAAGGGCCGCATTAACTAACTCTCAGTGAATGCAAGTAATGCAGGGCCCTGGGTTGTAACCTCAGTCTTGCAAATGCCTCTCAGTCTGACCACCTTCAGCTTCTTCAAATGGGATTTTGGCCCTTACATGCTTCCCTTCCAACTGCCTTGCTCTCTGGATCGCCACGACTTAGGGCATGTAGTCAGGAATCTTAGGTCCATGCAGGGGGCAGGATGTCCCTACTGGGAAGGTACGGCCCAGAGTTCACCACTGGGACCCTGGGGTCCCACCAATGTGATCATGCATGGTCCTGCCACGCCCACCTCCAACACAGCCTTGAGACAAGAGCACACGGCCGGACCATTGACCACAGATATTCCATCCAAAGCTTGCCTCCATCCTGGCTACCAGCTGCTGAGGTGGGAAAAAGTAATGGAACCAGCCAGAAGGAAGCCTCACTGAGCCAGCCATTGCGTGGGGAGGGGAACTTCACCTGCTCTTCCCCAATTTGGGTACCAGAATCTTGCCCTGTTGATGGGATCTGTGGGGTTCATGTATACCTAAAGAACAAGGTAAATGGGTTCTTTTTAACACATTCCTCCCTTTACTGACACCTGCAAAGAGGAGAAAGAGGGCTGTGTACTGAAGCTTCCAAACCTCCCACAGTCACTCATCGTATTTCGGCATGGCTGAGGACACAGGCTGAGCTTTCAGGGTCTTTCCAGATTCACACATTCTTCTTACCCCCAGAAGAACTGTGCTCCCTTCCTCTTGAGGCATGTCCCTCATCACTAGTTTCTGGTCCTTATTTATGAGTCTTTCTCCTAGTGTAATCTTTGAGTGCTACATGATTTCTGCAGAGGACTGTGGTTAACTTTTCTTTATGGCTGTGTTCATGTCACCATCACTCCCTACAGCTTCCCCTAGACTGTCCCTGAGAAGCGTACAGTGGTAACACCCAAGAACCCCTTGAAGAAGGAAGTGAGTCGTTCAGGTTGGGGATACGATTTCCAGAGTCATCACAGCTTCTGCTGGTATGTGGTCATTTCCCCCTGCCTGTTAAATAGTGTATGTAAAAATACTTTCACACACATAGAGAGCACACGAGCTATCATTTTAAAATACCTACTCTATATTCGCCAGGGTCCATTCAGGAGACAAAAATCATACCAGCTGTTTGAATAGGGAAATTTTAATACAAAGAATTATTAACTAGTGAAAGGTAATTAACTATTAAAAGGGGCAATAGAAGACTCTAGGGAATAGAGGAATAGAAAATGCAGGAAGCAGCTGATGCCTCTAAGGATGAAGGAGATTACCCAACAATGAAAGAAATAACTTGGGTGAGATCCAGGCCACTTTGGAAAGAGTGTGCCTGCCGCCCACTGGATGGTGAAGATGTTCGCGGGGCTCCTGCTGACTGCAGGACACCTGCAGGGGGGCCTTGCTGGGTGAGAGAGCCCAGATGCTGCTGGCAGTCACCTGGCAGGAAAAAAAAGGCACCCTGGAGCCCCAGGGGCACTCTACCTCTGTGTGCCTTACAGTGTCCCTCTAGCACCCTCCGCTGACAAAGCCTAACATTACACCAGCTGGCTTTACTTTCTTGGGCTCCAAAATCACTGCAGATAGTGACTGCAGCCATGAAATCAAAAGACACTTGCTCCTTGGAAGAAAAGCTATGATAAACCTGCTGCTGCTGCTAAGTCGCTTCAGTCATGTCCGACTCTGTGCGACCCCATAGACAGCAGCCCACCAGGCTCCGCCATCCCTGGGATTCTCCAGGCAAGAGTACTGGAGTGGGGTGCCATTGCCTTCTCCAATGATAAACCTAGACAGCATATTAAAAAGCAGAGACATTACTTTGCCGACAAAGGTCAGTCTAGTCAAAGCTATGGCTTTTCCAGTGTTCATGTATGGATGTTAGAGTTGGCCTATAAAGAAAGCTGAGGGCTGAAGAATTGATGTTTTTGAACTGTGTGTGGTGTTGGAGAAGACTCCTGAGAGTCCCTTGGACTGCAAGGAGATCCAACCAGTCCATCCTAAAGGAAATCAGTCCTGGGTGTTCATTGGAAGGACTGATGCTGAAGCTGAAACTCCAATACTTTGGCCACCTGATAGGAAGAACTGACTCATTTGAAAAGACCCTGATGCTGGGAAAGATTGAAGGTGGGAGGAGAAGGGGATGACAGAGGATGAGATGGTTGGATGGCATTATTGACTTAATGGACATGAGTCAGAGTAAGCTCCAGGAGTTGGTGATGGACAGGGAAGCTTGGCGTGCTGCAGTCCATGGGGTCACAAAGAGTCGGACACGACTGAGCGACTGAACTGAACTGAACACCAGCTAGCAGAGAAGAAACCAGGGTCCAGTTGCAGTATTACAAAGCAGAGCAAAGAGGGGTGAATTTGGAGTTGAAAGGCAACAAATTGATAATAGGTCCACCTGCCAGGCCTGGCATTATGCATTTCCCTAACGAATCTCATATAATCTCAAGAAGCACAATTCCTTGAAATAGTTGTTAGAATTCCTATTTTAGTGTTAAGTAGATTCTGAAAGTTAGAAGTAATCTGAGAAGGATACACAGCTAATATATGTGGCTGAGCTGGTGTTTAAAGTGCTGTGTTTGTGACTCCAGAGTCTGGGCTCCTACCCCAAGCTAACAGTGCCTTTCTCTGTGAAGGATGAAGGACAGTGAGATCCTTCCTCCTCCTTCCTCCTCCATGAACTCACATGAACCTTCCCAGCATTGGTTCTTGGGCTCTCCTCCTTGGAGAGGCCAGTGGTGAGGCAGATGCCTTGGGGTCCCCTAAGGAAGTGGTTCCTAAACCAAAATCACCGGGAAGAGCTTGGTGCAAACAGTGGCTCCTGGCCTTCTCTGCAGACCGCAACTTAATAGTGAGGAACAGGAGTAGACCTGGAGTCTGCATTTAACAAACTCCCCAGAAATCCTGATGTGCCCATAAAGGAGCACCAACTGCTCCACCAGGCTAGAAGAGCAAGTGAGAAGCTGCCTGGCCTTTGCTGAGGGTGGGGGAAGGGACTTCACACTAACAAGCTCCTCTCAGCCCCAGCGCCCCGCAGAAAGGTCAATGCTGCTACCTGACTTGGGAAATGAAAATCAGATGGGGCTCATGGATCTGCTTCACGGGTGATGAAGTTGTAATGGTTCTAATGGAGGCCTAATTAATACCTGTTTGTCAGCCGGAAAATTGGAAGGTGGGATCCAAGACCCCTGGCCCCCTTTAGACACATTTTCTGGACAGGAGGTATTTCCAAGCTACAGCCAGCCAGGCAATCCCACCTGGGTCAAGAATAAGAGCCAGCCACGGTGTGCTAGGAGCTGTGCCCCTTTGTCTCCAACCCTGGGACCTGCTGGCAAGGATTAACATCACAACAAGGAAACTGGGGGTCTGCCCAAGTCCTCATGGGGCAGAGCTGAAATTCAGGCACACATGAGACTTACTCCAAAGCTGTGTTCATGGCCTTGGGAGAGGAACTGGCTCCTGCCTCAGAGCCCCTGCTTGCGGGGGAACCAAACCCTAGTAGGCTGGGGGTTATGTGCTCATGGTCATCAAGAAGTTAATGTCTTTCATTTGGTGGGGAGTTTTAGCATCTATACTACAACTCAGGAAACGGGCACCACATGCTATTATCTTGGTCCTTCAGAGAGGAGCTAAAGCAGAGGATATGGGGGAGGGGTCTATCCTGGGAAGGCCTCATAGGGTCCTGCTCCATTACACAAACCCATAGAGCTATAGCACCAAGAGTGAACCCTAGGATAAACTGTGGGCTCTGATAAGGACATGTCAGCATAGGTTCATTGACTGTAGCGTGAAGTGCTCTGGTGGGGGATGTTGGTGGTGGGGGAGGTGGTGAGGCAGGGGGTATGCAGGAACTCTCTATACTTTCTGCTCAGTTTTTCTGTGAACCTGAAAACAAGTCTATTGAAAAGGGAAAAAATTACTGCCTTTTAATGTGGTTGTGAGAATTATTAAATAAAATAATGTTGTGAAAGGGCCTAACCCAGGCTTTGGCATGCTTCAGCATCCCTGGTAGCTGAATGAGGGGAGATGTCACCCCGTAAGCTCAGTGCAGGTCCAGGAGGACCCTGACAGAGGAGGAAGGGCGATGCTCATCTCCCTCAAGGAGCCCTCGGGGATGGGGGGTGGGGGGGCTGGAGGTGTAAGAATTAAGGACCAGTCTGGGCCAAGTGTTCAGTCAGAAGACAGAACAGCAATTTTGGCCCAGGACTGGATATGGTAAGAAGGCCCAGGGCTAGGATTTGTAAGATTGGTCCCTCCCTCTCTCCAGATGAACCTTCTCATAGACAGTGGAAGGAACCAGAAGAGACTAGTTATTTGGTGCAAATCATGAATCGGACAGGCCCCTCCCCTGGCTCTGAAGCTCTCACTTGCTCCCCAGCACCTTCACCTGGCACGTAGGCCTTCTGTCTGCTTCCTCTGCGGTACAGCCACTCTGGGAACCGTTAGTGGAGTAGAAAGAAAACAGGTGATGACCAGAGACCCAAAGTTCAGACCCAGCTCTGTGGTAGCTGTTTGACCTTGGGAACATCTTTCCCCCGCTCTAAGCTTCAGTTTCCCCAGGCTGAATTCCTTTCTCTTTCTTTCACTGAATATACTTTTGAGTGCCCACTATGAGCGTGACAATCTCTAAGGTCCTCCCTGTTGTGATATTATGTTTTATTCAGTGTGGTTCAAATGCACTGGGAGAAATATAAAACATGCAAAGGATAAAGGTGAAAATGAAGAGGTTCCCTTACTTATGGTATTTCTTCCCAGGCTCTGCCTTTTGAATCTTCATTTCTGTGCCCACCTTTGAGGGAATGGAACACATGTTTGCAAAGTGCTTAGATAACTTTGAAGACTGCTGGGCTGTGACCTTGCCCTCAGTATCTGGTCCAAGATGAAAGTGGATGCTTCCTGACCAAAGTGCTTGATTCTCTTTGAGTCCCCCTTCACGTTCACACCGTCCTCCCTGCCAAACCCTCTCCCCTGCAAGAGGATCCGGAGCTTCTCTGGGGGAGGCACATGATGCTCAAACAATTAGGAGCTCAGCTTCCAAACAGATTGGGTTCCAATTCTCGCTCTGATTTTGCTTGTTGTGTGACCTTGGGAAGTTACTTAACTTCTCTGAACCTTGCTGCCCTCTATCTATTTTTTTTTTTTTTTTTTTTTACGTCAGACGGGTAATGTGCCGGTGTCGTAACAAGGTTTGCAGGGAGGCACATGTCACGCAATAGCGTGAACACCCAGTCATCACACTCATGAACTACAAAAGGATCCCCTCTATCTGTTTAATGGAGAAAATAAATCTCCACCTGAATGGGTGTTGTGAGATTAAGTCAAATGACACAAGTAATGTTTCCGGCCACATAAATAGCAATACCTCTCTATATAATATGAGTTATTAGATATCTTGTCCTTGCATGAGATAATTCACGTAAAGCGTTTTTTGCTTGTTAAGAACTCAGGCCCTTCTTTTCCTCACACTCTTCAGTTTCATTTCCTTCCCTGTGACTGCCAGGTGGCAGCATGGGGCCGTATATGGAACTCTCTTTCTCACTCACAGAATGGGAGTGCTGGCAAGGTCCCTTGGTTGACAATAACCACAGATTGTTTATGGAGCTCTTACCATGCTGGGCGCATGTCACAAACCCTTCCTTTAACCTGTGTAGGGTCATATGGGGGGGAGGTTCAGTTACCTGCCTTGTACATGGGAGGGATGATGGACTCTGGCAGGCAGGATCCATAAGGGTGCAGAGCCTAGAATCAAATAATCCCCTGCTGGCAGCTGGGACACTTGCCCACTGTGTTTGGTGGCCTCCTGGTGGGTTGCAGGAGCCTCACGTGATGGATGGGAACAGTGGGGCCCCAGGAGGGAGCGAGTGACCCAAAGCCAGAGGCGAGACCCCAAGCAGGCACCCTTTCCTGCAGGGCCCAGTCTCCAGGGAGGGTCCCATTGGCCAGGGCCCCCACTTCCCTGAGACTCAGCCTGGGCTCTCTGAGGGTGTGCTGGTAACCCCAGGAAAGCAAGCACCCGACGTCCTGCTGTCGGCTTCTGCTCATCCAACAGGACCTCCTCTGATCCCCAAGTAATCTTCGCCTCCAGGAGTCATAGTGATTTGTGGATAACTTCCTCCAAATCTCCCTTGGTTAATCCTCCCTCGACTGAACCCTTTAGTGATTGCATTTGCGGCCGGTGGCCTCTAATCCCTTGGGCACCGAATATTCCTGGGAAAGCACATGGGCAGCCCTGTGTCCTACTGGGGCCCAGCAGCCAGCAGATCTGAGCTGGGCACACCTGGGACCACCAGCTTGTCCCTGAGTCAGCCTCTGTTTCTCCCTTCTTTGAGTCTCACTGGGCAGCAGGTCTCAGGGAAAAGTTCGGGTCTGTGTGTAGCAGTACCTGGACAGGGCAGCTGGCCGGGAGCCAAGGAGCTGGGTCCCCGGTCTCCACACTGAGTGATTCTCAGAGGGATGTTCTTGTCTGAAGTCAGGGCCTCAGTTTCTTCCTCTCATAAATGGGGGTAAAATTAGTCTTGCTTCATAGGGTTGAGGACTTATGAAGGTAACATATTTAACGACAGAGCGTTAACATATTTAACGGCAGAGCCTGGAAACTAACACACCATCAGAGCTGGCTGGCTGTAGTTAACCTACAGTGTCTCCCTGCCACCCCCACCTCTCAGTGACGGCCACGGCTCTCCCCTGTCTCCCACCTCTAGAGACGTGGACCCGAGAACATCACCTCCTCACATAGGTTTAGCAGTGCAGTGGTGGGAGAGCCACTGTGGGCTGTGTGGGGTCTGGGGGCTCCAGGAATGGCCACAGTGTCGGTGCTGGGGGAGACCGAGGACCTGCAGCTCTGAGAAGGTGCACCCAATGCAAGAGAGGGGCCCGGTGCAGCCACGGCCAGGCTCCGGGACCCAAGCTCTTGTGAGATGAAGGAGCCCAGGGCCAGGGAGGCCGGCAGGCTTCCGTGGGGCAGCCGGGCATTCCTGACAGGGATGGACTAGCCCACTGGACAGACAGGATGGTCCCAGACACTGCCCAGGCAGGGGGAGTTATAGAGGGATGCTTCAGGAGCAGCTCCATGAATGGGATAAATTAATCTTTTTTTTTAGATTTTTTTTAAAATGTGATCCATTTTTTTAAAGTCTTCATTCAATTTGTTATGACATTGTTTCTGTTTGTTTTTTGTTTTTTGTTTTTTTTGGCCACATAGCAGGTGAGAACTTAGCTCTGCAACTAGAGGCGGAACCTGCACCCCATCCTCATTGGAAGGCAAAGTCTTAATCACGGGACCTCCAGGGAAGTCCCTAAATGACTGAATCTTTGAGATGCAGTTGCAGTACTTCATAACCAGCAAGTCAGCAGGTAGCCCTGCCCCTAAGAAGGAGAGATAAGAGTGGCTCAGACTCTCTGTGGCGGTTTAGCTCCGTCCCGGAGACGTTAGCTCTGTCCTGACGCCCATCTCTGTACTTTCCACCACCACTTTGGGCTCACAGTTATGCCCTTGTCTCTCCCAGTTGTGGGCCTCATCACGCAATCCTGTTTCCCTTCCCCCTGTCCATACTCGACTGAAAAACAACGATAAAAACTAAGCTCTCTCACACTCTTCAGGATAGAGAGTTCCAGACCTTTCCTGGGGTCCTGCCTGCTTAACCCAAAGCACAGAAGCTTGCCCTTGGCCAGCCAGGAGCCACCTCCTGCCAGGGAGACCCCTGCCCACCCTAGTCCAGCTACTTGCAATGTTATCTTCCTCCGTGGCCCGGAGGCGGAGACCCGCATCCTGACAGCCCATGTGTTAGATACGTGTTCCTAGGAGTGTGTCTTACTGACAGTGTCTGAAATCTCACTACTCTCTCAGCCTAGAAGTCCTCACCTCTGTTCGCTTGAGTTCCTCCAAGGAGCCTGGCACATAAGGAGGCAAGGAATATAATGACTGTGACTGCGTGTGTGCTCAGTCGTGCCTGAATGTTGGCAGCCCCATGGACCATAGCCTGCCAGGCTCCTCTGTCCATGGGATTTCCCAGGCAAGAATACTGGAGTGAGTTGCCATTTCCTGCTCCAGGGGATCTTCCCAACCCAGGGGTCAAACTGGCACTCCTGCCTTGTCTCCTGCACTGCAGGTGGATCTTTTACCACTGAGCCACTGGGAAAGCCCCATAAAGTACACTACCATTTGTGTAAAAATAAGTGGAAAAAGAATAGAAGTATTTTCTTATAATTGCATAAAATATTTCTAATAAGATAACAAGAAACTTGTCTCACTGGCTTTCTGTAGACAGAACAAGGGAGTAGGGAAATAGAAATGGGAGCCAGATTTTTTTATTGTACAGTCTTTTGAATGTTGAGCCATGTGAAATATATCCTAGCCAAAACTTAAAATTGTTTTAATTGAAGTATAGTTGAAGAGACACAGATGCATAGAACAGTCTTATGGACTCTGAGGGAGAAGGTGAGGGTGGGACATTCTGGGACAATAGCATTGAAACATGTATATTGTCATTTGTGAAACAGAACACCATTCCATGTTCTATGCATGGGACGGGTGCTCAGGGCTGGGGCATTGGGATGGCCCAGAGGGATGGGATGGGGAGGGGGGTGGGAGGAGGGTTCAGGATGGGGAGCACGTGTGGACCCATGGCTGATTCATGTCAATGTATGGCAAAAACTACTACAATATTGTAAAGTAATTAGCCACCAACTAAAATAAAAAAAAAAAAGAAGTATAGTTGATTTACAACATTGTGCTAATTTCTGCTGTACAGCAAAGTGACTCAGTTATACATGTATATACATTCTCTCTTCCTATATTCTTTTCCATTATGGTTTATCATAGGATACTGAATATAGTTTCCTGTGCTATACAGTAGGATCTTGGTGCTTATCCATTCTAAATATAACAGCTTACATCTGCTAACCTCAACCTCCCACTCCATCCCTCCCCCAACTCCTTCCCCCTTGGCAACCATAAGTCTGTTCTCTACATCCGTGAGTCTGTTTCTGGTTCATAGATAGGATCCTTTGTGTCATATTTTAAATTCCACATATAAGTGATATCATATGGTGTTTGTCTTTATCTTTCTGACTTACTTCACTTAGTATGATAACCTCTAGTTGCATCCATGTTGCTGCAAATGGCATTGTTTCATTCTTTTTATTGCTGAGTAGTAATCCATTGTGTATAATACCATATCTTCTTTATCCATCCATCTGTCAAGGGACATTTGTGTGCTTCCATGTCTTGGCTGTTGTGAATATTGCTGCTATGAACATAGGGGTGTGCATATCTTTTTGGATTAGTTTTGTCTGGATATATTCCCAGGAGTGGGATTGCTGGATCATATGGTAATTCTATTTTAGTTTTCTAAGGAAACTCCCAACTGTTCTCCCTAGTGGTTGTACCAATTTACACTCCCACCAACAGTGTAGGAGGGTTCCCTTTTCTCCACACCCTCTCCAGCATTTGTTTCTTGTAGAGTTTTTAACGATGGCCACTCTGACTGGTGTGTGACGGTACCTCTCTGTAGCAAAACTTAAATTTAAAAATACACAGAAGAAAAAGAACAAAAAGAAACCAGTTGCAGGAGGCAGAAACAAAGACATATTAGTCTCCTGCTTTAGCTATGCATAGAGTGATTTGTACTCTCAAAGATTCCAAAGTGAAAATACAAATTCTGTTTTTAAAGATTTTCTAACATTGCTCGATAAAGTAAGTATCTGGACTTTTAAATACAAAAGATCGGTCAGATTTCTGGCTCCCACTTAGAGTGCAGAGCTCTGCAAAGTGCATTGCTCTCACCCTTACCCCAAAAACTGCCAAATAATTTACAAAATGACACCTTCTCGTGAACTCATCAGAGAACTGTGATGGAAGGCAATAAACTAAGCTGAAATCTAAGGGAAAGCAGGCACCACCAAAGAGAGACGGGACACAGGTCCTCGATTACCTGTTATGGAATTATACACCATATAAGATGGAAGGAAGAACCCAACCAAACTTTTTAATGAGATGTTAAAAGCCACGTGTGGGGCCTGTGTGGATGTATAGCCCCCTTGAGAGATGCAGACTTCAGGGAAATCCACACCCTCTTATAGGCCCTTCTCCATGGGACACACTGGATGTTCACAAGAAAGATGGGCAGAGGGTGAGCGACCTGGGCAGACCTATCTCTTGGTTCAGGTCTGGGGAAAGGGAACAGTGCTTTCAGAGAAGCACAAAGTTCCAGGCAGATCCTTCTCCCTATATTCTTTATGGAAAAATACATATATAACCATTGGGGAAAGGAGAGCAAACCGTGTGGTCTTTAGGGCACAGGATCCATGGCAGCTGGGAGAAGAGTAAAACGCTCAGTCCTGGGGGCGAGGGGTAAAACTACACGCAGACCAGAAGTCCCCTACCAATGGGGGAGGGACAGAATCACTGCACTGTCCCCCCTCCCAGACACAGCACCTGCCCAAGCTGAAACCAAAGGAGAACAGCAGAGGCTGCCCCCCGACCCCCACCCCATCCTAACAAATATTGAGTAACAACAGCAATACATTGCTGGGGAAGGATCAAGAGGGTGAAGAGAAGTTTTCCCTAAGAGATAGGTGCAAAGGGAAGCCCTAAAGGGAGGGCTTAACAGTTCACCCCATGTTGATCTGTATGTTTAGTGCCATTCCAATAAAACTCTAGGCAAAAGTTGTTAATAGAAATTGACACACTAAAGCCAACATTTATATACAAAGGCAAAGGAACTTGAAGAGCCAAACCAATTTCCAAGAAGAAGAGCAAAATTGGAGGAACCACATTATCTGACTTCAAGACTTACTAGATTTTCTATAAAGCCACAGTCATGAGGGTGGTATGGTTTTGGAGGGAAATATATACAAATAAATATTAATAATACTACTGTATAATAATATTTATATCAATGTATATAAGTATATATATGTAAAATATATGCAAATAAATATCTGGTATATATTTTTTATATATGTTTGCTTCTGTAGAAATGTATTTTATGTAATGTATATTTATATAATATGAAAATATATTTTATATGTGTAATATATATATATATATCCATCAATGGTACAGAAGAAATAACCCAAAAACAGATCCACATATTTAGTCAACTGATTTTTTGCAAAAGTACAAAGGCAATTCACTGGAGAAAGGATGCTCTTTTTAATAAATGATGAGAAAAGAATTAAATATCCAAAACACACAAAAAATTAAGAAACAAACTTTAAGCCATATATCCCACCCTATGTGAAAATTACCTCAAAGTGAATCTGTGCATGTGCTCAGTCGTGCTGGACTCTTGGCGACCCCAAGGACTGTAGCCCACCAGGCTCCTATGTCCATGGAATTTCCCAGGCGAGAATACTGGGATGGGTTGCCATTTCCTCCTCCAGGGGATCTTCCTAACACAGGGATCGAACCCACATCTCTTGTCTTCTGTATTGGCAGGTGGATTCTTTACCACTGCACCACCTGGGAAGTCCTCAAAGTGGATCTAAATGTACGTAAATGTAGTACCTAGGATTGTAAAACTTCTGGAAGGAACGTAGAAGGAAAACTCTGTGACTTCAGCCACCAGGACCTTACATCTGGAATCTGTGCATGACACAGCTGCTGAGGCCTAAGTTGTGTTTCCCCATCTCCTACCTTCCTGATTTTCCTGGCGACATTTACTTCCTAGAGACGTTTGCAGGTTGTTGGTTATTTCCAAGTAAATGCAGAACTGAAGGTGGGTGTTCATCCTTGGAACAGTTCATCTCACTGTTTCTCTAACTTGCCCTGCCATCCTGAACCTGGCTTCAGCTTTCTCACCGCCCACTCAGCTTTGGGTCAGCTGTGAGCCTGTTTTGCCAACTCCACTGAAGCCAGAGAGCAAACTGCTCATTCCAGCCCCTCACCCTGGCAGGTTCCCCTTGGGCCTTCTCTCCTGCTCTCAGTCAATTTTCTTCCTACTCAGTATGTGCTCAGTGAAGTTGGAAGAGAAAAAAAATAAATGCCCAAACCCACAATTTCTTCACTGTGGGTTTCGTCATTTATCCAGTTTCTGTTTATTCCCTCTGTCTGTCTGCCTATTTATCCATCATGTTAACTAGGCCTGAGTTAACCACAGAGTCTCAGAATTGTAGTTGTTGAACCAAGGGTCTGCCTTTCTGTGTGTGTGTGCATGTGTGTATGTGCATGGGTGTGTTTATACAGAAGAAGTGTGGAAGAGGCGGGAAGAAATGAATAGGAATGAGAAACTCATTTTTTTCCTGGAGGGAAAGAGCCAGAAATTACATCCGTTCAAAAATATCCTGCCTCTCTCACAGATAAATATAGCGATGTGGGTAGATGTGTCACCGAATAAAACTCTCAAAACAAATCCGGGAAGAATCACTTGAAGAGGCTGCCACTGCTGGCTCTGTCCTGCGATTCCTCTGTTCCCCATCTCCTGACCCCATGCTCCCCACAGCAGTCAGAAGGGAGAGCGAGGAGGGAGGTCTGTGCCTGGTTTCCCCCAGCATTCTGGCCAAGGGTCAGGGTAACAGGAGCAATGATGCTCCTTCAGGGGTTGCTAGTCAGAGGGGCTCGGTCACCAGATGTCCCCCCACCACCAAGGGGAAGAGTTTGAGAGACCACTTCTCTCCATGACAGAACAGGAGGGCAGCCCCACAGAGATGTATTTACCAAGCATGGTGGCTGGAACTAAGGGCTTATGACTTGGACTCAAGGGCACCATTAAAACCATTTGGCCACCAGCACAGCAGAGACATCTACCAGCCAGAATGGACATTGCCAGAGGGGAGGTATGGTCACCCTAGCACTGCATGCCAGCTGAGACTCAGCCCCCCTTAGATGCACAAGCAGTCAGTCCTTCCGGCAGCCCTATGAAGGTGGCATCATCATCCCATTTTTCAGATGGGGAGACTGAGGACAGGAGTGATTCAGTGATTGATCCAGGGTCCTGTGGCAGGTCATGGCAGAGCTGGGCACCATCTCTTCTGAGAATGTCAGGGAGGCCACCCTGCCACCATGTACAGAAGGGTAGAAGCTCTACTGGCCTCCAGTCCAGCCTGGCCCATCAGCAGAAGCCTCAGCAGCTGGGTCACTGAAGGGGCTGCACCAGCATCCTAAGCCCTGCGGGGACAGAGGGTTGTTGTGGGTCTTTGAGGAGGAAGGATAGAGCCATTTTGCAGTTGTGAGCTTCTCGCTATCTATCACTCCCCTCACCTCCTGCCTCAGGACCTCTCACTGTCCAGTGCCTCAAATATCTGTCGGTCCACCTCTGCCATAGGCCTGGGACACCTCTCTTACCTGGCCAAGCAACAGCACCTTAGGCCAGCTCTAAGCTCCAATAAAAATGTTTAACATCTTTTGGACCTGTGGAGTCAGACCAACCTGGATTCAAATCCCCCCTCTGCCACTCCCCAGCTCTGTGGCCTTGGGAAAAGTAATGCCTTATTTATTAGTCTCTTATTGCTGCCGAAACAAAAGTCCACAAACTTAGTGCCTTAAACAGTCTTACAGTTCTGAGGAAAGGTGCCAAAATCAGTCTCAATGGGTTAAAATCAAGGTGTCTGCAGGGCTGTGCTCCTTCTGGCTCCGAGGGAGAATCCAATTCCTTGCCTTTTCCAGCTTCTAGAAGCTTCCTGCATTCCTTGGCTTGTGGCCCTGCATCACTTGGACCACTGCGTCCATCACTACATCGCTCTCTGACTCTAACCCTCCTCCTTCACTCTTAAAAGGATCCTTGTGATAACATAGTGTCCCTCTAGATAATCCAGGACAGTTTCCCCATTCCCGACTCCTTAATCACATGCCAAGCCCCTTTGCTGTTTATGGAACCTAGCCACAGGTTTTGTGGATTAGGGCATGGCCATCTCAGGCAGGGGTGGGGAACATTACTAGCCTACAACACCTCACTTTCCTCATTTGTAAACTGAGGATGCTAATCTGCACCTCCCAAGTCTGCTGGGAGGACTAGTTACATTACAAAATACTCTGCCTTGTACCTGGCACAAAGTTTAAAATGAGGTCCTGAAAAAGCACTCTTTGCGCCCACCCCCATCATCTTTCTCTGGAATCGAAGGTGCCTGTCCCCAGGCTGACTCTCCACGGAGACTTCAAGAATCCCTGTGCAAATAAAACATGGGGGTGATGAATGGCTCTGACCTCCCAAATGCCGAGGCAGGGCTGTTTGCAAATTTAAAGGTTTCTAGGCAGCAGGAGGAAGAATGTGAACAGAAACGTGGAACGGTATGTGCAGGGACATAAATTCCAAGGGGGTTTTGTTAGGAAAGCAGAACAGAAAACCATTCCATCTGCATTCCCCACATTGGAACTACTCTCCCAGGTGGGCGGGGCTGAGATCCATTCCAGTAATGGAGCATATCTTCCTAGAATCAGGGCTGAAGCCCTCAGCAAAGGGGGCAGGACACTCTGAGAGCCAGGTCCATGCCCACTGCCCAGGCCGGGGGGTCATGGCTCCAGATCACAGGAGCTGGAGCAGCAGGTGGCTAGTCAGAGCACAGGCAGGCAGGCCCCACCTTCTGGGAAGGAATGAGTGCCCTAGGGAATTGTGTCCTTTATGGAGGGCAGGGGATGGCGGGTCCAGACCCCTGGAAAGCCCTCCTGATCCTCCCTCCACCAGCAGGTTCTCACACAACACCGTTTAAGCCCATTTTAATCCAATATTTTGATTAGTAGAATGTCTTTCAGCACGCCCTCCAATAAATACATATTTATTTTAAATTATGTGGCATGAATTGCTACCCAAATATATCATGCTCATTAGAACTTCCAGAAATATAAGCATAGCATAGTTAAAATCTAAAAAAATATATATAAACAGAACATTTTGATCCTGCATTCAGCCAAATGAATTGGTGGGCATGACTCACTTTGGAGGTAGTAGAAACTCTAGTTGCATTTTGTTGCTCTTCTGTTTTCTTGAATCTTGTTTATTTGTGTGTCCAATTCAGTGAGTTCCTCTCTTGTCAGGCGGGGTTGGTCTCCCAGTTTCTCCTCCTGCCTTGTGAAGTTGCCAAAGGCTAAGAGCATTGTGCTTTGGACGGTGCAGACTGTGGGTTACACAGCTGGTGCTAATAAAGTTGTTCAGTATTTGGTGAACGTGTACTCTGAACCCAGAACTTTGTGGCCAGCACTGGGGGGGTTCAAAGAGCAAGACGTGGTCCCGCCCTCATGGAGGGAGTGAGGGATGGAGCTCTGTAGACCAGGTGTCACGTACGTGAGGCCTGTAGGAGCCTGGCATTTTCAGATGTGGTCACTGGGCGGTTCTGGCTGGAACTCAGGAGGGTATGAAAGGGAATGGTGAGAGAGAGGGTGGGCGCTGGGCAGGAGGTGGGTGATGAAGATTCCAGGTGGGGAGAGTGTGTGGACAGTCCTGCCTGAGTGGCTCTCCCATCCTCAGGCCCACTTGGAGTGCTCTTTGCTCCCTGCATATTTCAGCACAAGGGGACAAAAGGGATCAGAGGGCTGGGAAGGAGGCACCCCAAATTGCATAGAAACAGAGGGGCTCTCTTGGGCCTCCATCTCTCCAGGGTGAAGGAAGCATTAGGCCTGGGCCACAGTCAGAGGGTCTGGTCATCCAGGTTTCATTCACCCGTTGTCCCACCGCCCCACAAAGCCTCCACTAACTGCCCTGTGAAGCCACTGGGGTCCCTGGTTTGAACAAGGGGCTTCACGAGGCTTGAGTATGGAGCACCGACTGGCTGCCCTCATGGCTCAGCGTGGGAGGCCTTGCTTTGGGGGCCAGCACCCCGCCCCCACCATCCAGCGAGTCTGTGGCTCTGAACTTCCTCTCCACTCCCTGAGGTGGGGTCTAGGCTATTCCAGCTTCAGGTTCAGATCACTGGGCATCTTCCGGAGCAGCGACGGCTCCAGCTGAGCTGGTCATGTCTGTCTTGAAGGATGAAGGAGCTTCGATCCTTTCATGGGAAAGAATCTCACAGGCCAGGGGAGGAAAGGTATGAAGGCTCTGAAGCCCTGGAGGTGGGGTTTGGGGCTGCCACAGAGAGGGAGTCAAGAACCCCCACACCATCCCACCTCAAGCACCACATGGCCGTGGGCCTGCAGAACTTGTGTGCGTGGCCCTGTGCCTGGGCCCAGGCTGGAGGTTTTAGGCCTCACCGTGAGAGGGTGTCCACTGGCACTGGACATGAGAGCTGGCATTTCCCTAGAGGCTGGGGAAATTGAGAGAAATTTTGCTTACTGTTTATCCCAGGTCAACAAGAACATGCAGAATCTGAAGGAGCCTGGAAAGAGCTGGGGAGAAGGAAGTACCTTCCAGGCAGGGTCAGGATGAGCAGTTTATCTGTGTCTTCAAGGAAGAAGTGGGCTTCTCTTGTGACTCAGCTGGTAAAGAATCCACCTGCAATGTGGGAAACTTGGGTTCGATCCCTGGGTTGGGAGGATCCCCTGGGAAAGGGAAAAGCTACCCACTCCAGTATTCTGGCCTGGAGAATTCCATGGACTGTATAGTCCATGGGGTTGCAAAGCGTCAGACACAACTGAGTGGCTTTCACTCACTCAAGGAAGAAGCAGAGAGCAGATATGCAGACATTTGCAGGTGGCCCACAGCAGAAGGTTGAAGGGGTCATCTCATATAAGAGATTGAAGCAAGGATCTGTATGATCTGTGCAAGTATGGAAAACACAAGCTGGAGAGGCCCGTGCTGGTCCATTCAGCACACGCCAACCCATAGAGCCCCAGGGCAAAGTCACTATTGGAAGTGGCACCAGCTCTGGGTGGTGCTGGGGCAGGGATGGGGTGCACCTCCAGCACCAAGGCAGGAAGCGGCATCACTCTAGCTTGGCAGGGGAGCCAGCAGGCGGAAGGTCTCTGGCCCCTATGTTTAGAGACTCTGTGGCAGGAGCTACTGCACAGCTGGGGGTGGGAGGGGGGGTGGTCCCTGAGACCTCAAGGGCAAGATCCACATGAGGCTCAGACCAGGTCAGGCCCGAGGAAAGAGGATGAGAGCTGCTCTTGTTGTCTCAGCCCCTGACTCCTGGGCTCCAAAATCACTGCAGATGGTGACTGCAGCCATGAAATTAAAAGATGCTTGCTCCTTGGAAGAAAAGCTATGACTAGCCTAGACAGCATATTAGAAAGTAGAGACATTACCAACAAAGGTCCATCTAGTCAAAGCTATGATTTTTCCAGTAGTCATGTATGGATGTGAGAGTTGAACTGTAAAGAAAGCTGAGCGCCAAAGAATTGATGCTTTGAACTGTGGTGTTGGAGAAGACTCTTGAGAGCCCCTTGGACTGCAAAGAGATCCAACCTGTCAATCCTAAAGGAAATCAGTCCTGAATATTCATTGGAAGGACTGATGCTGAAGCTGAAACTCCAATCCTTTGGCCACCTGATGCAAAGAACTGGCTCACTGGAAAAGACCCTGGTGCTGGGAAAGATTGAAGGTGGGAGGAGAAGGGGATGACAGAGGATGAGATGGTTGGATGGCATCACCGACGTGATGGACATGAGTTTGAGTAAAGTCCAGGAGTTGGTGATGGACAGGGAGGCCTGGTGTGCTGAAGTCCATGGGGTCATAAAGAGTCGGACATGACTGGGCAACTGAACTGAACTAACTGACCCCTGGGACCCAGCATTGGGTTCCTTATCTAGTCAATAGGGAGGGTGGCTGCATACCCTCTGGGGTCCCTTCCAGCTTTCTTGACTCTATTCAGGCTCATCCAGGCCCCACCCTGCCCTTTTCCATCTTCCAACCTGAGCCCCCCAAACACTGGGCCACCAGAGAGGTGACTGGGCACACTATGGGGTTTCTGAGAAGTTGCAAACAACCAGCAGTTCTTTCCTGAGAAGTGGTGGAGGCATGCTGAGCCCTGTACCTCCCTCCCCACCTCACCATAGGTGCTGGGGAGAAAATGCCACCCTCTCCTTGGCTCCAGTAACCTCTGTGGCATTCTGTGAATGAGTCTGAAAACAAACCATCAGAGGGAAAGAAACCACCCATCCCAAAATAGCTCTCTGAAGGCTGCCTAATCCCATGCCTTTGCAGCAGAGCCGGTCTGTTATTTTGACGAGGCAGAGCGAGTCACCTGATGGGTCCTTCTGGACTCTCCCTCTTGGGAGTGAGTTTGCAGCACACGTATGAGGACAAGCTGGGTCAGGAGTGTTCTGGTCTTGGGGTCATGGATAATGCCCTCAGACCCAGGGTGGGATGCTGCAGGCCTCCATTTGCAGCTTTCCTTGGTGGAAGGTACAGTTAAAGGCCATCTTAGGGCCAGAGGCACCTGATCACAATCCAGGAGAAAAGATGTGTAGACAGCACACACCCCCACCACTACCCCCACAGTCACCAGAACTTAGAACAGAGAATGAGCACTAAGGAGCTCGGCCAAGCCAGGGCATTGTGCCAACTGCTCCAGCAAAACATACCAACACTGATAATTAGGGATAAGAACTTACATGGCTGACATACACTGTGCTGATAGATTTCCATTAGGGCTGTGGGGCCCATGGACAGAATTCAAAGGGTTCGGACCCTTGGATGGGAAAAATCTTTTATACCTTTATATTTCAGCCAAAGTTTAGCATTTCTTGCTGTTAGGAGTGTAGGCAAAAGGAACTCAGGTGTTTTAGCTGAGTCTGTGATTTTCCACCAATAGAAATCTCAGAGACTCTTCCTACCAGACTGGACTGGTTGCAGATATCTTAAATTACTGCTTCAGCTCCTCACAGCTTGAGAATTACGGGGGTTGTTAAGCCTGTCACTAGATCTTGTTGAAAGCGTGAACAAAGAAGCGCATGCGGTACTAGATTGCAAATTTGAGGTTTTAGAAAATATTTTGATAATTGTAGTTCAATGTAATTGGTTTCCTTTGTAATCTTATGTATTCTGTCTAATGCATTTGAAAATACTTCTCAGAGAGGTTCATATGCTTCACCAAATCGCCTTAACAGGGAAGGTCAGGATCTGCTTTCCCTGCAGATCCTGGTGTTAATTCTCCCACCCTGCCAGCCAGTGTGGGGGGTGCGGGGCTTGGGGACTCGTGTGGTTCTGTAACATGTTGGGGATGCAGATCCCTTTGCTTAAACATCAAGTTTATCAGGAAGCCCAGCCCAGCTCATGAGGTGAAGGTGGTGCTGCTCTGGCTGGATTCAGAAGTGGGGGTTTCTTACAGCTGCCTGACCCCTCCACCCACCCCTTCCCATCAGATGCCCTCCTCCCCTCCCCGCTTCTGGCAATCTCCATGGAGTGCCCACGTTTCCAACAAGCACACCTACAAATCATCAACCCAGTTAACCCCTCTCTAGGAACCAGAGAAGCCATGCTATGGCCTCACATTGTTCGTGGCCTAAGTCCTTCAACTGTCCTGCTTGTGGGAAGCCCTGAATGTGGGCAGGTCTGAGGGGACTGGGAAGGGGGGTGTCATTTGCAATCCAAGTGTCCTGTGTATCTAGAAAAAAAATGGAGAAGGGAGCTTAGCCCACGGTGCTCTTCACCATAAGTTCAGGGTTGAAATACTGTTTCCACCACTTACTTACCCGTGTGGCCTCAGTTCATCTGTTAATTAGTAGTAATAACAGCTTCCACCTTAAACAGCTGGTTGAGGGATTAAAAGAAAGAATGCTAGTAAAGAGCTTAGCTGGCCCAGGAAACTCTGCTGCTACCCTCCCCCCCCCCCCAGGGCTTCCCAGATGGCTTCCCTGAGGGCTCAGCGATAAAGAATCCACCCCGCCAATGCAGGAGACAAAAGAGTAAGATCCCTGGGTCAGGAAGATCCCCTGGAGGAGGGCGTGGCAACCCACTCCAGTGTTCTTGCCTGGAGAATCCCATGGACAGAGGAGCCTGGCGGGCTACAATCCATGGGGTCGCACAGAGTCGGACATGACTGAGCATGAGAACTCTTTCCACAGGGAAGAGATCTGCAGCTGGCACAGCCTCCTCCCACCGCATCCCCCCATCCTCTGCCTTGGAGGTGTCTCCCTGACAGAGGGTCCCTGGGAGCTTGTTTTCACCGTCAAGCCCGAAAGCACTTAGTCCTTCCCATCTTTGCAAACACATAGCTTGGTATCCTTGGGGTATTTTGTTAGCAGCAGCTGACCCAGACAGCACACACTGTAGCTATTATCTAATCATCTAATAATTAGCTTGACATTTATAAAGGGGCCTCCAGGGCCTTGAGATGACACTGCCTTTTTCAGATGCAAGGATACTGTGATGTTGCACTTGTGCAGGGCAAGAGGGGAGCAGAAGAGAAAAGTGATGGAGGTTTTGCCTGCCCTCAACAGCCCTAATCAGAGGCAGATAGATAGCTGGAGAGGTAACAGAGTATAATCTTCAGGGCCCCTCAACTGCACAGTCCTGTATTTTCTGTGAATTTTGCTTAAGTAGTATACGCTTTTTTCCTGAAGACACTCCAAAATTGTATAAACTTCAGACTCAACAAAATGTAATCCACCCCTAGGTTTAAAGCAAAGTTCTCTCTTGGGTTTGCCCTGTCTGGAAACTGACCCTGCATCTCATTGCCATGAAGGGCCAGCGAGAGGATTAGGAAGTACAGGTCAAGAAGGGGTTACACTGAGTTCATGAACTTGGTGACTCGCTGGAGCACAAAGGGCCCCAGGACTTCGGTCTTCAGGGAGTCAGGGAGCTCTGCTCACCACCTACTGGCCAGGCGCCTTGGGTGCAGCCTAGCAGCCTCGGAGCCCAAACTGCCCACAGCTTGATATTGGAGAAGGAAATGGCACCCCACTCCAGTACTCTTGCCTGGAAAATTCCATGGATGGAGGAGCCTGGTAGGCTACAGTCCATGGGGTTGCAAAGAGTCAGACACGACTGAGCAACTTTACTTTTGCTTTTGAGACTGATACAAAGAGCAAATGGGTCATCTGTCAATGTGGTGACAGAGGTGGTGGTGTCAGTGGTGACTGAAAAAGCACAGAAAACATTGATTTAGGGATGGAAAAACCAGAGATAAAGTCCCTGTCCCAGCCCCTGGCAAGTCATGGAACAAGGTACATAGCTTGTGTGAGTCTTGACTAAGAAATAAAATGGGAAATGAAAACACTCCCCACCCATCATTAGTGGGAGCAAAGGGCTGGGGAGGAGAAAGCAACCATCTGCTCCAACACCTGGAGCATCGCTGTCTTTGTTTCTCTTAGAAGCCCCTGGAACAGGTGACCAGGGAAAAGCATGTGGTTTCAGCCAGGACATGGAGGAGAGAGGTAAGAAGTAAAGGAAGAGCTCCTGCAGCAAGAAGACCAGGCTCTGTCATTGCTCTGTCTGTGGTCCCACATCCCAGCTGGGCTCAGATCCCACGGCCCTCTGATACCTTCCCTTCCGTCTTCCCCCCATCTACTTGGTTGTTAAGGCTAACATTCCCACCTCAGCATTTGCTGCTTCATCCTCGCCTCTATTCCTTCAGGCCAGCATCCATTTCTTATCTGGACAAGAGCAGCAGACATCTATGCGGCACTGCAGACAAACAGGCAACCCGTGTGCTGAGCGTTCAGCCCTCTGGGTGGTCAGACCAGGCTTGTGGAGGCTGGAGCCTCTAGACCAGCCTCAAGAAGTCTCAGTGTGAATTCAAATGTCATCATTTTTTACATTGCTTCCACGTGGGAAGTGTGGGGAAGCATGCATCTCTCAACTGTACTCTCTGTCCACATGGCCTAATACCGAGGCACTGTGGCCATGTTCATCTCCACGGAGTCCAACTCAGTGCAGCTTGCCTTCAGAATGGCCATCAGGATTCTGCAAGATGGGAAACTTGCTGAAACCTACAAGGACAGGCAAGGAGAGCCAGTACAGGGGTCCTTCTTACAGCTTGGGTGCCATGGATTGAGGTGATGTGCAAAGGAGAGCAGCCCCTGAGGGCACGTGAGAAGCTCACTCCTGCTCCTTCATCTGGAATGGTTGTTCTCACACTCCACAGTGTAAGTAGCACCTGCTGCAACTGTAAGCAATGCAGATTCCAGGGCCTTCTCCTGCCCCACCCACATTTTAAGTCAATGTGTTTGCAACCAGACGCAGCAGTCTGCATTTTTAGGGAGCATGCTGATTGTGGACAAAGATCTTCTTTTGAGAAACAGTGCCCTGATGATCTCAGCTAACAGTAGAGTTCACCCAGTCTTCCTCAAAAGATTGAACAATGGCATATGGGCAGAAATTTGCAGTAAAAAGCAGTGTCTCAGCCTAAAATCTCAAATCAAACACACCACTTTGAAAAGATAGAAGAATAAGGAATCCTTAAAAATATGGAAAGTGGTTGAAAGGAAGACCATCTGGGCAAACCAAAGTTACTCATCCCCAAGAACATTCTCCCAGAAAGGCAAACTGCATGGAAAATACAAAATGTAATCCTAAAGGAAAAAAGGAAGCTTTGAAATTCTGGGAAGAATTTATAACCTATAACCTATGCAGCCCATTGGGCAGAGTAACACAGCAAACTGCTCTCTAAAATGTGACAAGATGGAAATTATAGTGAAGGCAGGGAGTGTGTGTGTGGCTGTGTGTGTGTGTGTGTGCATGCACGTGTGCACACGTGCATGCACAAGTTCCTGTAGGAGGTTCCAGAGTGAAGAGAATGCCAGCATTAATGGCACTGCAATTCCATCTAGCTCGGCAACCTGTGTCCTTACCGAGGTGACTCTGCTGGCTGTTGTGACTTTTTCTGATCCCCAGGTAGAGAAGGGGTCTGGCTTACGGGAATGCCATGAACTTATCAGGCAAGTGACGCGATGTTTGAAATCCAGACTGACTTGAAAATCTGAACCACCGTCCACTGTGATTCTGTGGGGATGCTGGGCTCTTCCAGCTGCAGGTATTTGCCATCCGTGTGGGGTGTTGTTGCTGCCCGCTTCTCTGCCTCCTTTTGCACACCACGTGGACCACTCCGTGACAATTCAGAACTCCTGCTTCCCTTATGGCTCAGTTGGTAAAGAATCCGCCTGCAATGTGGGAGACCTAGGTGCGATCCCGGGGTTGGGAAGATACCCCGGAGAAGGGAAAGGCAACCCACTTCAGTATTCTGGCCTGGAGAATTCCATGGACTGTATAGTCCATGGGGTTGCAAAGAGTCGGACATGACTGAGTGACTTTCACTTTCAGAACTCGACCTAGAACATGGAGTGGGTGGGGGCTCTGATCTGTTCTGTGTTAATAGGTGTTAACAGGCATGGCTAGAGACCAGAGAGCAACTGCAACCTGGACAAAAACTGGGGTCCTTCCTCTTTGCTGGATGAAGACTAGGAGGGGATATTCTGAAAGAGGCAGCACCATCTGGGTTAATGGCACCCGACTTGGGCTGGCTCAACACCAGTGGGACAGGCGCCGGCTGACACAGTTTCCCCAGAGGAAGTGTGGGGTTTCTCAGCTTGTGTCTCCATGAGATCTCAGTGAACTGGCTCCACAACCATAATTCAGGAGAAGGCTGAGAATCAGCAGGAAGAGGTGAGAGAAGAAACCTGTTTTCAGCTCTGGTGGAGGTGCTACCTTTAACTGAGATATCTGTGAACGAAAGAAACACAGAAGACTCATTGGGGTCCTTTTAGAGCTTTAGTGAACACTCATCCAAAGCGGAAAAATGGCTAAGTGTTAAACATTAAGCTGAAGCCAAATATTGCTATTATAGATACCCTTCAGGATACAATCAGAAATATAAGACTTTAAGTATGGAATTTGTGCTACACTTTTTTAAGTAAAATGTTTAATGTTCAGATTTCTAGTTTGACCATATAGAGGAGGGATAACAATGTCTTAGCACTGTCCACTGTGGAATGGCTCCAGCCACCTCACTGTCACTCACACGGACAGTAAGTACTCACTGGTCACACATTCTTCTGCCAGTACAAGCTGCTCATAATGGTGATGTCACCAAGCTATCTTGAACTATAACTGACTATAGACAACTCCTCTTGGACTCCTGGCTATAAGAACGCTCAACCAGGACTTCTTGAAAGACTAATGTCACATGTTAAATAACTAAAATTTAAATGTAGCTCATACGGTTTAATTTGTTTATTTTTATGAGTGCTTATTATACCAAAGAATTCTATCAGGATTAGAATTGTAATCTAGTCTGTCTTGTTCTGCCTTGTGGTATCCATGTAATTGTTACAAACAGCACTACAGGTGACCACAATCAGATCCAGCATTCAAGGTACCTCCCCCACGTGAAGTCTCAGGGCGGGGCCTTGGGTGAAACCTCGGGCTCAGAGTTCGGTGAGTTCTTGGCGCACAGAGCTCCAAGAACCGCGCCAGCATGCTGCCTGCCACAGAGCAGGGTTTCAGCAAGTATTTGCTGGATGAGTGAGTGGCTAAGTGGATGAATAAATGAAAAAAGATCTAAGTCAGAGTCAATCTAGGAAGAGTCGGCACCTCAGGCTCTACCAGCACTAGGTAAGGTGACGTTTGAGGGGATGGACCTGGAGCGGGCAGGTGTCAAGGCCCAGGGGGTCCAGAGGCCACTAGAACAGGAGCTGAAGGCAGGACGTGGCCACCAAATAAAGCCTGTTAGTAGACCTGAGATTCAAGGTCAGAGAAGGACTAGCCAGCCTGGCTCAGGGACAAATCCCCCAAGCCACTGAACTTAATTTTCCCCATCTTAGGAAAGGGTCTACCCAGAGACTGCAGAAGAGAGGAGCCTACATGAAGATACTCAAGGAGACCCAGGGAAGGTGTCTAAGAGGCTGTAAAAGCATGAAGTCACATGGGCCGTGGCTGTCAGCAGAGGAGGTAAACCTACATGTTACACATTATTTCAGGCTTTGGTTGGAATTTTGCAACCAGGTGTTCATGATAATCAACTGGCTGACAATGATTCTGTGAGGCCTGCAATGTGCCTAGCATTGTGCATCACCTGTTAGGAGTTAGAAGCATGAAATAGTCATCAAACAGATGTGTTTATACTACACATGCATAATGTGTCACTATTCACAGAGAAGAAAACACAGATGTGAGAGAGCTACAGCCAGAAAGTGCTGCACGGGCGGCGAAGGTCAGGGAGGGCTTCCTGGAGGAGGGGGAGGCACCCTGGACCTGCAGGATATAGGACATCAGAAGAGAGAGGGAAGAACATTTACCACCAATTGCTTTGTGATTCCTGACTGCTCAGAACACACCCCTCAGAGCTAAGCAAGACAGTTTGCTAAACTGCAGGAAAGGTGAGGGAAGGAATGGAGAAGTCATCCTTGCCTGGTATACTCTTAAGTCCAGCTCACGGCGGGGGGTACCCCAGTGGGGGGGTACCCCAAGGCACAACCAGGCCAGAGCTAGTTCATGGCAAAGTCAGATGAGTGAGGATGTCCAATAGGGCCAAGGCTCCATCGTCTTTTCTGACACCAGACAGCTGCCCTCATCCTTCCTGCCAGTTGCAAAGCAGGCTTTGGCTTTACGGTGGAGGTTTTGGCTGGTTTGGCTTGGTTGGGCGGCTTTTTCTTTGTTTTGTCTTGTTTTGAAATGGCTACTGAAGAAGGGAAAGGGGAGGAAATGATTTTCTTCTTTTTCCTGTGATAGTACCAGTTCTGCCCTTAGATTCGGGCAGGCAAGAAGGCCCCTCTCTGGGCCACAGCAGTTAGCAGGACCCCTTGGGCCCTCCTCTGTCTGCACTCCTCCTCATGGGCATCACACCATAACTGTTAGTTTCCTATTTCTGATGTAGCAAGTTACCACAACCTTCGAGGTTTGAATCCACACAGGTTTATCATCTTAGAGTTCGTCAGTCAGAAGTCTCACTGAGTATCAACAGGGCTGCATTCCTTTCCGGAGTCTCTAAGGGGAGGATCTCTCTTCTTGCCTTTTCCAGCTTCTAGAGGCCACCAGCATTCCTGGACTTGTGGCCTCTTCCATTTCCAAAGCCAATAATGACTGATCCAGTATTTCTCACACCTCACAACTCTGACCTTCTCTCCTGCTTCTCTTTCACTTTTTAAAATATATATGTATGTTTGACTGCACTGGGTCTTAGTTGTGAAACGTGGGCTCTTCGTTGCTGCATGTAAACTCTCTAATTGCGGCATGCAGGATCTAGTTCCCTGACCAGGAATCGAACCTGTGCCCCCCTGCATTGGGACCGTGGAACTTTAACCAGTGGACCATCAGGGAAGTCCCTCTTTTTTCACTTTTAAGGACTCTGGGGACTGCATTTGGCCCCTACAGATAATCTAGAGTATAATGTATAATCATAAAGCCAGTTGACTGGCAACTTTAATCCCATTTATAACCTTGATGCCACATTACATATTTATAGGTTTCAGGGACTAGGATATGGACATTGCAGGAGGGGGATTTTTATCCTGCCTACTACAGTTGCCAAAGTCAGAGGATAGAATATATTTTATTTAACACTCTGTTGACTTGGTTTATAATTTTATGTATTTGAAGCATGGTGTGTGGCCTCTGTGCTCTTGCCCCAGCCCACAAATATCAGGGCTGCTCTGATGGGAGCAGTGATTGTCCCAGGTGAAGGGTCTGCAGCCTTGTAGTGAGTGGGGTTGTTGAGTATTCCTGGCCAGCAGCAGCCCCCTCTGGACAGTTTCCAAGGTTCCCCCAGCCTGTTTCTCCAGAGGAACATGTCACCTTCATCATCTTACCTCTGATTCAAATCCAGTTCTGACTCCCAACACTTTACTCTTCTTACAAAAGCATTCCTCCCAAAGAAGGTACATTTCCCATTCTTTTTGCTTTTTTACTTTTACATAAAAAGGGTAGAAACAAGGGAAGAAACCTTCTACTCACCCCAGCCCCAGTAGTACAGATACATCAAAGGATACCAAGCCCCTTGAGAAGCCAGAGCATGGCTTACATCATCCTGCAGCACTCCCGCTAAGCAACTGTGAGATCAACATCTGTTTCCATGGAGACGTCACTTCATCACCATTCTCCAGGCGGAGCAGAGAAGTGCATCTGGGAGGAATGAATATGCTGGGCTGTGCCAGAGAATAACAAAATCTGGTGCTGTGAGCAAAATAAAACTATAATCAAGGTGAAAGATTGATGAGAGAGGGCATTAAAATGAGAGAGAGGGAGAATGGCCACTGGGTGGGGGCTGGGGGACTAACTGGTCAGAATCAGATGGAAGTGCACATCCGCTGCCTCTCTTGATACACAGGGAAGCCCAGAAAGGCCTCAGACTCCTGCTAAATATTGTCCAGCGGTCCACAGAACCTAAGCCTAGTGCCCCTTTCCCAGGACCCGTCCCAGTGGACGGAAGGCACTAAGGCACAATGATGCTTTTCTGAGCCCTGGTGGCTCAAACAGTAACGAATCTGCTTGCATTGCGGGAGTGACATGTTCCTGGGTCAGGAAGATCCCCTGGAGAAGGGAATGGCAACCCACTCCAGGATTCTTCCTGTAGAATTCCATGGATAGAAGCAACTAAGTGACTCACACTTTCACTTTTTCAATGGTCTTCTCCTGTTGCTTCCAGTCAAGCAGCGATGGATCTTGGTCCTTGTGCCCCCAGCCTTGCTTTGGCCCACCTAGCACAATGCATTCAAGGCCAGCGGCTCCCGCTCACCTGAACAAACCTCGTTGCTCTGAGGCCTGGCTTTCTGAAATGACAAGAACAGAAGCGGAGGGGGTGGAAGGGAATCAGCAGTTATTGGGTCCTGGCTCTGTGCCAGATGTCACACTGTCTCAGCTAACCCTCAAATCCCGTCTTACAGCCTGATTGTATAGGCCAGGAACTGTGGTTTAGAGAGGGGAGGTAGCTTATTCCATGTGATGAGATGAACAACAAACTTCCACAATTCCTCACTTTGTGCCAGGCATCGTTTTAAACTCTTCACAAGTACTAATTCATTTCATCCTCAAACCACATCTCTGAGAGGGTATCGTTATCCATCAGTTAATACGTGGCAGAGCCAGCATTGAGGCCTGAAGCACCCTTCCTACTGCACACCTGACTCTGCTCTCACGCTGGGGAGAACCCTCAGGAAGGTGGGGGGCAGGCACACAGGAATGAGGGCCGAAGGATGGGCTGTTGAAACTGGAGGCTGACAGCGATATTTCCTGCTGTCCCAGAATTGCAGCCAGGGACCAAAGCTGAGGATACCAAGTACTGAGGGCCTCTGGTCTGAGCTCAGAAATCTACCTGGGAGTGCCAGCCCCTTCTCACAGACTCAGGAAGAGACTGCCTCCCACCAAATGCCAGGTGCCCTGTCCTCCTACCCACTGGTGGTGCTGGAAGGTGCCAGTGGCGGGGGCAGTTGGAGGGGGCTCCTCTCCTGCAGCCTGGGTGGAGGACTGTCTACAGCTCGGGGAGGCTGGTGGCCTGGCCCAGGCTAGGTGGATGTTCAGAGCCACGGACCCAAAGCCACCCCTGGGGCTGCTGCTGCTGCTGGAGGTGCAGCAAGAGGATCCCCAGGGCACCCCGGGAACAAGTGTATGATGCAAGTCCCCCCTGACCGTGGGAAGAAGAGGGTGTCTGGCAGGTTCCTCTGACCCCCAAGATCAATGTCTAACTCTGCTCTAGAGATCTCCGAAGGCAGAAGCCTTGCCAGGAGGGCTCCAGGCAACAGAGGCTGTGTCTGCAAGGAAGATAGGGCAGTCCACCCCATCCAGGTCTTCTGCCTCTGGGAGAGCCCAGATGGACAAGCTGGAGGTGCCTGGGGTCTATGTAGGTGCTGGAGCACTGGGGTGAGCATAGAGCAGGAGCAGTGGAGGCAGCTGGAGTGATGGAGCCCCGACTCTGAGCGGGGTTTGCAGGGGTGCATTGCTGGCAGGGATGAAGGTAGACACCACCCTTCTCAGGAGGGGTTCAGACCCTAGCTACAGAAGGGACTGTGGGAGCCAACCACGAGCCCCAGAAAGCCTCGAGCACCACCTCGGCTGAGCCCACCAACCTCATCAGCACCACCGGCATTGGCCAGAACCACCTAGAACTGAACCTGAATGAAGCTGGGACACCTCCTCCCCACCGCTGAGGACGGGCCAGCTGTGTGTAGAACCTCCTCACCTTCCCAGGGGGCCCTGTACAAGGAAGGGCTAGAGAGTAAGAACTGGGGGCAGGTTAGAGTCTAAAGGGGGATACAGAGAGGGATGTTCAAAGGGAGAAGGCGGAGTGTTTTAGGAGCAGACCCTTCCCTACTCTCCAACCAGCGAAGCTGCAGACACCGTTGCCCAACACAGCAGTGCGGAGCTGAGTCTGAGTTAAACCTGATTTGAAGCTTTAAAATAAATCCAATTGAGTCTAAAATGCTGAAATAAAACTGCTCTGGTCATTAGAGAACCAGAAAAAAAATAACATCTGACCAAATTATCACCAAAAGACACCAGCTACCCAACCATTAAGGGGAGGGTTGATGTGGCCCAGGGGTCGGCAAACTACAGCCCTTGGGGTAAGGATGGTTTTGACATTTTAAAGGATTGCAGGCAGAAGGGGAGAAATAGACTGTATGTGGTCTGCACCACTTAAAATATTTACATCTGCCTTTTACAGAAAAGGTTTGCTGACCCTATTTGTAACCTAACTGGGGAGGGGAGTGCAGCTATTTAAAAAAGTAAAGCTTTCATATTTTAAATTCTATATGAATCCTTCTGTCATTTGCTTCACCATTGTGGTTTTAAGCCTCATCCATGTTAAAGAGTGGGGTAGTGATTCATTTTCACTGCAGTAAGCTCATCATTGCAGTTAGTTCATCTGTTCTCTTAGTGATGAGCATTTAGGTTGTTTTCAGGATTTTGCTATTCTGCTTCTTCTGGAGATGTTCACATCTCCTTGTGTCCATGTGCAAAGTTTCTTTGGGATCTGTGCTCAGACTTGCTGGGTCAGGACACGTTGTTGTTGATTTGCTAAGTCGTGTCCGACTCTTTTGCAACCCCATGGACTGTAGCCCACCAGCTCCTCTGTCCATGGTATTTCTCAGGCAAGAATACTGGAGTGGGTTGCCATTTCCTTCTCCAGGGGATCTTCCTGACCCAGGAATTGAACCCGTGTCTCCTGCATTGGTGTGCATGCGTGCATAGTCACTCAGTCGTGTCCAACTCTTTGCGACCCCATGGACTGTAGCCCACCAGGCTCCTCTGTCCGTGGAATTTCCCAGGCGAGAATACAGGAGTAGGTTGCCATTTCCTCCTCCAGGAGATCTTCCTGACCCAGGGTTCCACAAGGGAGGTCCATCAGGATGTGTGTGGCTTCAATTTTTATAAAATAGTGCCAAATCACTCTCTAAAAATGTTGTGTCATTTTATGCCTGCGCAGTTAAGTGTTTTTGAGTTATCTTTCTTCACATTCTCTCCCATGCTTGGTGTTGGTGGAATTTTTAATTTTTGCTAATCTGATGATGAGAAAGAGTATCTCCTGGTTCTAATTTGCCTTTGTCTAGACACACAGAGGCTGTGTGATTTTTATATGTTTATGGCAATTTGGGTTTCCTCTTTTGCTTACTTGGAGGGGGGTATATTTTTCTTATTGATTTGTGGATGTTCTTTATATATTCTGGATATTCTTTCTTAGTTTTATGGGTGGTAGTTATCCTCTCCCAATATGTAACATGTTTGCTTTGGTTTTGGTGTTTTTTGAACAACAGAAATGTCTGATTTTAATGTAATTAAAATTCTCAACTTTTAAGTTTGTGCTGTGTCTTGTTTAATTTGATATAAATTTAGAACACTTTTTTAGTTCTGCTTTTCACATGTGGATTTTTAATCCATCTGGAAAATATTTTTTTGGTGTAGCAGAAATATTTGGTGTAGCAAAAATACTATTTTTTTTCCATTCAGATAACCAAGCATTTTCATCCTTTTGCCATGTATTTGTAGTGATTCTTCTGAAGTATCTCAGGTCCCACCCGACTATGGGTCTGAGTGGTAATACCATGCTGTTGTAATTACCGTAACTTTATGTCTTGATCCCTGGCCAGAAGAATTCACCCCTTCTACTTCCAAGTACTTTTGCAACATTTGGTTCATTCATGTAGATTCTACAGTTGGCTGTCAGGTTCCATTAAAAAAAAGTCAGAAGTGGATTTTTATTAAGATTGTATTGAAAACATAACTTGGAGATAATGAACCTTGTTAGGATATTGGCTTTTCACATCTATGAGCATGTTTTCTTCTCTCCACTTATATCATAAGTTGTATTCTCCATATTGTTTAGTTTCCTTCATTCAACATAATTATTTTGAGATTCATCCATGTTCATTGGGAGAAGGCAGTGGCACCCCACTCCAGTACTCTTGCCTGGAAAATCCCATGGACGGAGGAGCCTGGTAGGCTGCAGTCCCTGGGGTCGAGAAGAGTTGGACACAACTGAGCGGCTTCACTTTCCCTTTTCACTTTCATGCACTGGAGAAGGAAATGGCAACCCACTCCAGTATTCTTGCCTGGAGAATCCCAGGGACGGTGGAGCCTGGTGGGCTGCCGTCTATGGGGTCGCACAGAGTCGGACACGACTGAAGCGACTTAGCAGTAACAGCATGTTCATTATTTTTTGCTGCACAACAGTATTCCATTGTTTGGATATACTTTAATTTGTTTATCCTTTTACCTATTGATGGATATTTGTTACAAAAAGCTGCTGTGGAAGTCTTCATTATGGACATATGTTTTCACTTCTCTTGGAAAACACCCAAGAGTGAAATGGTTGAATCATGTAGAGGATACATGTTTAACATTTTAAGAAATTGTCAAACTGTTTTCCAAAATGGTTGTACTATTTTATATTCCCATCAGTAGCGTATGTTTTCCATACTTCACCAAAAGTTGATATGGTCAGTCTTTAATTTTAGCCATTCTATTAAATGCATTGTGGTATCTCAGTGTAGTTGTAGTTTGCATTTACCTAGTGATTTATGTTGCTAATCACTTTTTCACATGCTTATTTACTATCCATGTATCTTCTTTGGTAACACATCTCTTCAAGAGTTTGGCCCATTTTTAAATTAGGTCTTTTGATTTCTTATTATTGGCTTTTAGCGTTCTTTATATATTCTGCATACAAGTCCCTTATTGGATCTATGCTTTGCAAATTTTCTTCCAGCCTGTGGTTTATCTTTAGTCTCTTAACAAAATCTTTTGAAGAGCAGATTATTTTTTAAGGAGTCCAGGTTTATTTATTTATTTATTTGACTGTGCTGGGTCTTCACCGCTGCGTGGGCTTTTCTCTAGTTGTGGCAAGTAGGGGCTACTCCCTTGTTGTGGAGCACAGGCTCTCAAGCTTTTGGGCTTCAGTAGTTACAGCAGGTGGGCTCAGTTTTGTGGCTTCCGGGCTCTAGAGCACAGGCTCGGTAGTTGTGGCCCATGGGCTTAGTTGCTCCAAGGCATGTGGGATTCTCCCACACCAGGGATCAAACCTGTGCCTCCTGCATCATTGGCTGGCAGATTCTTTACCACTGCGGCACCAGGGAAGCCCAAGAGCAGAGATTTTTAATTTTGATAAAGTCAAGTTCATCAGTTCATTTTTTCATGGGTTTTTTTTAGTGTTGCATTTTTAGCAATCTTTGCCTAATCCAAATTTACAAAGATTTTCTATGTTTTCATTCAGAAACATTACAGTGTTAGGTTTTACATTTAGGTCTATCATATGTTTTGAGTTCATTTGTGGATATGGTGCAAGATATACACAGAATTTTGTGTGTTTATTTGTTTTCTGCGTATGGATATTCAATGGTTCCAGCACATTTGAAAAGTAGAGTCCTTTCTTTCACCTATTGAATGTTGGATAGCTTCTCTTGCTGAATCTTGAAGCACTCAAGACTCTCTTTACCGTGCTTTCAAGAAAGACTGAGAGAAGGCAGAAGGCCTTACACATGTGGCACTTGGCATGAAACCTGCCTCCTCTCTCAGCCCTGACTGCATCCTCCTTCTGCCTGGGGTCCTCAGTGAGGCATAATACTGGCTTCTGCTCCTTCCCCTATGCTTCCATATCCAAGAGCGAGATCTCAGCCAGTGACTAGGCAGGCCCTTTGTTTCCTCAAGAACCTGACACAGCACCCTGGAGACCAGGGGTCACACCAGAATCCTTGAACCCAAGTGTGGAGTCCACCCAAAGACAGCAGGCTCCAAGAGGGCTGGGATGTGGCACGGCAGCCCCCAGGGGTGCAAAATCCATGCAGACATTCACAAAAGATGTCCGCCATGTTCACCCAGCGGAAGAGAGCAGTGTGGAACAATGTGAGTAGTGTGCACCCCTTTGTAAAGTCTTTTTGCTTGTTGTAAGAGCAGAGTGGAGAAAGAGAGAAAAGAAAAGTAAAAATATCAAGTGAAAATAAAATTTCCTGAAAATAAAATTTCAGACTCCTATCCCCAGCCTCTGTGTCCAGGAAGCAAGCTCTGTTATCACTGTCTGTGTGATCGTATTCTTCCAAAAACATTCGATACATACTATAGTGCATATATGTATGTAGTAGATTACACAGACACACTGGCATATTATATTAAATTTTAATACCAGTTGGAACCATTCATTCATTTGTTCATTCAACTGTTCATTTTAAATGGGCTCAATGCTAAGGACCTGGTCCTTGTTTTCAGAGTCCAGCGTGGAGTACAGATAGTCACCAAAAAACCCACACAAATGAAGTATGTTTAGAAACAGATTCAGGGAGAAAACAGGTGTGAACATCTGAACTAAGTCTCGCAGGTGACAGCCCCGTCTGTCAACGTTTGAGGGACAGTCACTAGCAAGCTGGGCACCCTGGCAAGGATACATTCTGAGTCGTCAGGATGCTTCCGATTAAGATTATGACTCACTGCCCTCCACCATCTGCTGCACAGGACTCACATGACTCAGGGCCCCTGCCCCTTCCCGCCCCCCAGGAGTGCTTCTGAGGAACTACAGACAAAATTATTTCATGTGACTCAGGCAGAGAGAGACACAGCCTGGCCCGTTCATGCCTACTGCTCCTCTCCTGCCTGAGAGACAGGGGTGGGCACTGCCCTGGCCTCTGAATGACACGTCTTTTCATGGAGGGATGGCCCCCTCCTGGCAGGGGTCCTCAGAGCACAGGTTGTGATTAAGTTCTCAGAGCAGGAGCTGAGCTCATCAGAGGAGAGTGAGGAGGCGTGGCTCAATTCCACCTCCTTCCTCTACAGGGCCCTCCCTGAGCATACCTATCTGCAGAAACTCCCAAATTGGCGTCTCTGGTCCTCTGGTGTGCCAAGTCCAGGCTGGCATACCCACGTGTTTGCACAGGACTGCCCTGCCCCAAACACCCAGGCAAAGCTCACCGTCCTTCCCTGAAGCCCAACTCTGCCTCTCGTATCTGCCTCCTTGATTGATTCCACCTTCACCCTGAATCCTGGTCCTGAAATCCCAGAGTTCACATCAGCTCCTCCTTTTCCATCACCCATATCATCTGACCCAGCAGGTCTGCCCCTTCCTTCCATCCTCCTGCTTCTGCCTCCTTTTGTGCCCTTTCTTCCACAAGAGCTCCTTCAGGACACCCCTCCTCGGTCTTGCTGACTCCAGGCTGCAGACTTCTCCCCACCCTCCAGGTGGTGTATTTTCCTAAACACATCTTGCTAGCAGCTCCCTGCCCTCCACTGTCATCTCCTTGGGGTCTACAGCAAAGCCATGCACTCACAGGCCCATGGAGGGCAAACAGATGACAAATAGGAAGGAAGCAGGCTCAGGGAGATAGTGAAGGACAGGGAAGCTTGGTGTGCTGCAGTTCATGGGGTCGCAAAGAGTTGGACACAGCTTAGCAGCTGTACAATAACAAGGCTGAGGGGACTTGATGAAGGGCCACAGTACAGAGAGGTGAGAACTAGGGCTGAATGGAGAATGCTTGTCCTGTTAGGGGCCACTATCACTCAGCAAGAGCCAAGTGCGGCTTAAGGGAGCCAAGGTCCCAGCATGCCAGACCTTCCAGACTTTCATGAGAACCCAGCTTTGCTTACAAAAATCTCTTAATTTATAGACGTTGGTAACTAATCCACAAATGAAACGCTATCTAAAGTCCTTGTTCCTGCATTGCGGTCCATTCTTGGTCTGGATCCCACATGGGATTCCAGCGCCATCTCTCCTGACAGCTGGCCGCCCTGCCCATGACCAGAGCTGTACCAGGCTATGCTGTGTGCTTAGTCACTCAGTCGTGTCCAACTCTTTGCGACCCCATGGACTGTAGCCTGCTAGGCTCCTCAGTCTATGGGATTCTCCAGGCAAGAATACCAGAATAGGTAACAGTTTCCTTCTCCAGGGGATCTTCCCAACCCAGGGATCCGAGCCAGGTCTCCTGCATTGCAGGCGGATTCTACCAGCTGAGCCACAAGGGAAGCCCACGCTGTGACACTCAGCTATTCGCCATTCCCAGGACAAGTTTTTGCCCATCGCATGGATGCTGGTCCCCCATAGCCCTGTGCTTTCCTTTCCACATCTCTCCAAACCCCACCCACCTACAAGGGGTCACCTTGCTGCCATCCCTTGGCCCCAAGTCTGATTACTCTGTCTCCCTCCACTTCCATGCTTCCCCTGCACGCTGTCCCTCTGTCCTGGTACAAGATACGTCTGACCTGTGTCACCAGCTGTGTACACTGCCATCGTCCTTGCATGACTGGAGACCCTGAGATGCAGACATTGTCTTCTTCACAGAACCTGCACATAGTAGACGCCTCAGAGATGTTTCAGAAATCGTGCTAATTAGAACTGAAGAACGTGGACCCCCTCCCCGTCCATTTGTACTGGGGAGTTGGGGGAGTTCTGTGTCCCAAACCCTTTGCACCCAGCCCAGCTGGTCATGCGTGGAGAGCCGCACCTGAGGATGCTCTGAGTCACCATCTGAGCTGCAGCCTAATGGGCTCTGTGGGCCTTGTCCTTAGTAATCTGGCCCGCTTCTTGTTTTGCAGTCCCCTCAGTTTATGGCTAAAAACATCTGGAGGAAAATGGGCCCTGCCAGAGAGTGTGCAGCCGCAGCCTACCCCTCCTCCGGCACCTGAAATCCTGTCCCTTTCCACCCATTTACGACTGTTTGCTGTGGAAATGGCTTGCGGAGCGGTCCCGAGGGAGCTAGTGGGAGAGCTCAGTTCACGATGGCGCTTCGGGCCTGTTTCCCATTCTGACCCCGAGGAGCGAGCGGGGAACCTGGGCTGGAGCCTCCCTGGGAGGACTGGGAGCGCAGTAAACTGCTTGGCCAGGAGGGGTGAGTGGGGCAGCAGAGAGGTCAAGTGGCCTCCAGGTGTGGGTCCCAGAGGCCCCAAAGGTTCAAAGCAGTGTTGTGGGGAAGCAGAGCTCCCTGGACAAGAGGCGGCTTCGTCTGCCTCCCTGCTCACATGCCTGGCCGCGTGGTCTCTCCCACGTACGCAGTTCCCCCAACCGGTCAGCTCCCCTGCAGGCGCCCTTGGAACCCCTGCATCGGGTTCACATTTAGATGAGAGCTGTTGTCACTGGAGGGCGCTGTTGATGCTCGGTGATCATATCCTTGGGCCGAGGGAGACTTCCAAGCTGCTAAGAGACAAATGCCACTGGCAAGGGCTCCTTAGTCTGTGTTCAGATCTCTTGTTCAACAAGCTCCTTTTAAGCTCCTCCTGTTTGCGGAGAGTGTTACTAAGCTCTGCAGGAGACAAGGCACAAGCCAGAAGTCCTTTTCAAAAGGCTTCACAATCCATTAGGGGAAGTAAAACATACACATGTCTTCAAGTGCTACAGACCATAAGAAAAGGGGGAGGGGGAACCCCCAGGAGGGTAGCACCTACCTTTGTGCAGATATGGGGAAGGGCATCCACAAGCAAGGTGCAAATGGTGGGGGTGTGGGGGGAGTGGGGAAAATAGCAGAATTTGGGCACATGAGAAAGGTGGGAGAAGGTCACCTCATCAAGCACACTCACTGATGGCTTTTCAGTCTTTGGGAGTTGGTGGAAGTCTTGCTTTGGTGGAGGTCTTTTGCTTTAGGGATTCCCTCGACAGTCACAGACAGGAGCTGGTGGTGAACAGAGGAGTTGGCTGATGCAAATGGGGTCTCCTTCTTTTGGGTCAAGAGGCTGTTTCAATGCTGACATGGAATCACTACCAGACATGGACTAATGAAGGACTCAGATCTCATCCGCAGCACTTGCTTTGGGAAATCCAGCACTGCCAGCCCCTTGGGATATGGCACTGACCCCAAGGTCAAAGCAAGGCCCTGCAGCTTCCTCCTTCAGGAGATGGTCAGCTGCCGGGCTCCTCCTCCCTGACTCTGACCTTGACATTGCCAGTTCCTCTGCTCCCTTTCCCTCCAAGTAAATAACCATCTGGTCTCCTCAGAGCCTCCACAGCCTTGCCCAAAATCACACCATTTCTGTATGGAGCCAAGCATCTGCCTAGATTGTTTTAGTACAATATCCCTCTGGGGCTTCCCAGTTGGTGCAATAGTAAAAAATCTGCTTGCCAATGCAGGAGATGCAGGAGTCATGGGTTCAATCCCTGGGTCAGGAAGATCCCCTGGAGAAGGAAATGGCAACCCATTCCAGTATTCTTGGCTGGAAAATCCCATGGACAGAGGGGTCTGGCGGGCTATAGTCCATGGGATCTCAACAAATCAGACACGACTGAGTGACTATGCACAACCACACACAGTATCCCTCTACTCAAGGCCAACACTCTTGCTACATAACAAGAACTTCTACAATTCCTCCTTCATATTTGGAATTACTACCTTGAACAAAGTGAGGCACAAGTCTTCCCTTCCACTCTCATCTCCTTGTGATGAATTCCTGTCTCCTCCAGAGTACTGCTTCTCCACAAGTTAAAGGGCTAACTTTTGTTGGAGGTGGGAAGGGACCCTTCATTCTGGTATTGGAGGGCTTAATTTTTGCTTCAAAGACTCCTTCCCAAGAGTTCCCGTAAGGCCTAGGAGGTTTATGCAGATTTAGCTCTCCTCCACTTCCCCACCCCTCACCTGTACCAGAGTACTTGGGCAGGTTGGCAGAATAGGCAAGACTTTGACCCAGGGCCACACAGCTAATGAGGAACATCTTCATGATTCAAACAGCATCCATGTTCTTCTACTTAATAAGCCTCCCAGCTCTGCTAATAAAAGCTCTACTCAAAGAGAAGCTGCATGTGTCCTGAGCTCACTCACCCAGCACAACAGCTGTCAGGCCAGAGGAGGCCTATGTTCTACACAGATTTTCTTATTTTTAGCTAAGAATGATCTAGATCTTATTAGCTGCTTCAGTGATCAACCGCATACTTTTGCACAACCCCTCAATTGGAATGATTAACCCTGTGGAACATTCACATCAGAGGGAGACCATATGCTTTTCAGAACAACCCCCCAGTACCCTCAGAGAAGTGAGTGACACTGGAGTCTGTTCCCCAGTAGAGTTGTGTGTGATGGAGATTTGGGGAGAATTAGCATGCCGCCGTGATCATCACATGAGCCAAAGGAGCTGTGGACATCATCAGCCAGCCCTCCCCACCTTCCTGCCATTCACATTCTTTGCCAGGTACCCTTTTTCAGGTCTGGAGCTGCATTATAATTCCATGGGACCTAGACTAAAAATTACAACTGCAAACCTGGGAAGGACCTTTTTCTGGAATGATACCAAAGGATGATTGTCAAACAACTTGAGGACCTCGAATTAAAGGTATGTGGAGATACACTCAGGAACTGGTCTCTACATCCGTTCTGTCCATGAAGGACTTGTGATCATCTGTTCCATTTGGAGAGGGCTTCCAAGCTGTGTCCACATTTGCCATTTTCACTGATCCACCTTGGGAAATGGAAAAAATGAGATTCACCCCATTTTGCAGGTGAGAACATCAGAACTCAGTGGGACTGACTGGTTTGCTCAAGTCTTAAATTCTGCCTGCACAGGTCTTTCTGTCTTGCCTTCTTAGCACATAGATGACCACTTCTCCATGACTAACTTGGCAGCCTCCAGGGCCTGCTGAACTCCAAGTGGCTAAATTAGGTCTTGTTTCTATGGCGTGGTGAAATCGATGCCTTCCTGTCTTCAAGGCCTAACTGATTCTTCCTAGGTTCCTAGAAATCCTCCAGCTCCGAGGAGACGTTGGCTGCTGTCTTCTGGCTCTGGGCCTTATTCCTGCCTGGAGGGTTATGGAGGAACCCAGAGAGAGCTCCATGTTCACACTAGTGTGACCTTGGGGCAGCAGGATGTGTCCAAGGCTATGAATTTTAGGAATCCATGTGAGCCCAGTCAACACTTAGTGTGCCTGACTTCCATCCAGCCTCTGCCCTGCCCCAGCCTAGGGGGATCCATTTCCCTGCTGGTCCAGGGATTTTTGAATTGGGTGCCCAGAAGTCTGGGCTTCAGCAGAGAGGCTTTCTCATCTAGTATGGAGATGCCAGGGGCTATGTGACTTGAAGACCCTGGAGCTATGGCTCCCAAGTGCCAAGACTCTTAAGTCTCCCTCTCCCCACACACCAAATTTGCCTTTATGAAGCCAAAGTTTCTTGCAAAGATAATTGTATATCACAATATAATGATCATAACTTGCCCCTTTGCCTCTCTCCTGTGGCTCTGGTTACTAAGGCACTTCAACTCCTCCACTGTCTCTGAGCCTCGCAGCAGCCCTTTGAAATAATATTCAAGTCTCTGAAGACTTGCTCTTCCCTTTTGCCTGAATCCTGTCTCCACCCTCTTCTACTTCACCTCCCCCAAGCCATGTCTCTACCTGGAGAATGCTTCCTCAATTAGGACACAGCTAGAACCTGTCACCGTGTCTCCTTTCATCTCTAGAACCACTGTGGGCAAGCCATGTCTGTCTTTCTGTGATCCCATCCAGCTAGTGCCTACCTTCTCTGAGAGTCCTTACCACATCAATGGACTTGGGGGTGCTGAGCTCAAAAGATGACCCCCAAACAATTCTGCCTCTTCCTGTATGTGCTTTCTTCTGCCCCATCTGGAATCAGAACCTATGTCTTCTCTGCTTGATTTTTGGCTGGGTCTGTGGCTGCTTTGAGGAAATGACCTGTGCCAGGACTGGCACCTTCTGCTTCTTTCCTCTTGGGACACTTTTCCTGGGGTGCCCCTTGGAATCCAGCCATGATGCATTGAGAAGCCCATGCTGCAGAGCTAGGCCACATGTAGTCCCTCCAGTTGACAGCCTCTGCTCCACTCTCTGCTGCTGCCACGTGAGCAAGTCACCTTGGATGTCTGGGCCTCCAGAGGACTGCATCCCTGGCCGACATCATGTGGAACAGAAGAACCACTATGCTGAACCCAGTCAACTGATACAATCATGAGAGATAATAAAAGAGTTATTTGTAGTCACTAAGTGTTGGGTGATTTGTTATAAGTGATGGAAAACTGAAACAATTTGTTTGTATGCCCTGCCAGACTGTAAACTTCTGGAGGACAGGCGCCAGGGTCTTGGTCATATTTATGTGCCCAGCACCTAGTGAAGTGGTCTAGCTCGGTGGTAAGAACTCAGAATCTGTTGTCAAGGGGCCTGGAGTTGATCTCTACTCCACACCAGTTGTGTGGCCATATCAGTCAGGGTTCAGTGAGGGCAGTAGAGCTACTAAGAGTATTATAAGCCTAAGAGACTTATTCCAGGAATTTGACCTTAAGAAAATATGGCAAGAGCTGGGAGGATGGAGGTCTAGAAGCGGAGTCAGAGGTTCAGAGTGTCTACTCTGTCTGTCTGAAGTGGACAAGTCAGAGCTTTCTGGGAAATGATGATACCAAACACGCCCAGCCCCTAGAGTATATGGACAGGGGATGCGTAGCAAGGTCCAGTGAAAACTGCCCCCTCTGTCTACCTACTGCTTCTGTGGGCTCACTGTCAACCTTCCGGTTGGGAGTGGGGGGCCTTTATTGTTCTGGAGGATCAGCAGTCAGAGTGACAAGCTAGATATGAAACAGAGGAGAAGGAGGACAAGCTGTGACCTGCTAGATGCGTTTGCATCCATCCAACACCATATGCAACCATGGTAGCCTTCAGAGAATAATGGCCACTGCTCCACTTTCACCTTCCAAATCTCCTATAACCCACAGCCAGATGGGGAAGGGAATCTGGGAAGTGTAGCTCCTATCTAAACTGTATTGACAGCACTATGCAGCACTTTTAGCCTGTAGCAAATTACTTTTCTCTGAGCCTTGGTTCCTCGTCAGTAAAATACTGATAGTAATACTTACCAAACTCAGATTACTGGAAATATTCAGTGAGAAATACATGCATAGTTGTCATATTCTAAATTCTCAATGCGTGCTAGCTGTGTTCTTTGTATTAGAAGAAGCCCATTCATGTTTGTTGGATGAATGAATTGAAACTCTTTGGCAAGGCATAAAGGGCGCAGGAAATAAGTCATGCCTCAGAAGTTCAGGGCCAAGCTGGAGGACTGTGGACCTCTTGTGGGAAGCTTGAGGCCAGAATAAATCTAGAAAATGTCTGTTAGACATCATCTGTGCCAACTGGTATTAAGAATCAAGAAACCAGTACTGTGAGTTCAGTCCCATTTCACATCAACTCGTCAATTCAGCTCTTCTAAGCCCAGATAAAGGCTGCCCTGGAGACCAGGGTGTCCAAGTATCAGAAATCCTGAGTCCTAGTCCAACTCTGCCACTGTTTACTCTATAAACTTAGGTAAACCCTTCATCTGCTGTTGGGCTCTGTCTTCCCATCTGTGCATGAAACAGCTGCACCAGATTATCAGAGGGTCTTTCTGTGATTTCCTTCCACAGGGACCACTGAATGGAGGTGACATTCAGTTCAGAAAACTGTAGGCCACTCTAGAAGGGTCAGCTATTCCACCTCACAGTGAAAATGATACCACTGCCTATGTGCAGCTCACACTAACCTCTATAATGCGTGCATTCCAAATTATAATTATGGGGATAAATCTGAAATGCATGGTGGTAGATGCAGAGTCAGCCCATATTAGCTACCAGTGTTGGGGGCAGGAAGTGATGTGCTTTCATCACCTACAGTGTATCATGTGTTTGAGACTCATCATTTTATCATCCTTATGGTGACCCTGAGCCGGGCGTTATCATGCCTAATTTCCAGTTGAAGAAACAATCTCAGAAAGGTTGAGCAGCCCTGAGCTCTGCCCAGGTTCAAGCAGTGGCTCCATGATGACTTTGAGGTTGAACCCAAACTGGCTTGTTCTCAGAGCCTGTGCTCTTTTCATAGCGCAAACTTCCCTTTGGGAAAGTCCAAAGTTCCACCCTCAGAATGGAATGACTTTCAGTCTCTGCTAAAGACAGGCAACTCAAGCTTGTGCTTTACTGACCAGGCAGGCAGGAAAAAGAGCTGTTGGCACCAGAGGTCAAGTCATGGTGAATGTCAAGGGTATAAATGAGGGCAGGGATGCCGAGCCAGGCTTCACTCATCATATGGTGTTAGCTAATTCGTGAACACCAGTATTAGGGCTTCGAGGGAAGCAGAGGGTTCTTACCCTTCTATCTTTAGTTCTAGGAAGGAGAGGGGGAAAGAAGCCAGCATTGAAACTGGACCTGTGGTGCCCCACGAAGGCTTTGCTCTATCATGGGAAGTTTTGCAAATGCGGACATTTTTCCCCCTTTAATTCTCTAAGACTGCCCAGAATTTCAGAGATACTAACCATAGTGTGTGTCTCCAAGATATCTGCCAACAATGGGTGGGCCGAAACCAGCTGTGGGAGCTAGGACAGGATCTGGGGCCTGAGAGCACATGTCTTTACCTGGATCTGCACTAAGCAGATATTTGACACACAGCAGGATGTTGATTGAGTGGCTAGGAGGGTGGGCAAAGTCACTAGGCCGCAGGAAAATCTAGGAGAGATTCCAGAGCAGGTTTGGCAGAAGATAGGGGAATGTGAGATGCTGGTGCACCCCTTTGTAGGGCAAACAGATGCCTTCATCTGGTGGCCTGCCCTGACCTGACAAGCTCATCACTCTGGTTCCACTCTTAACCCCAAAGTCCATCCTTCACACAGTCTTAGTGTGATCTCTTTATTCACCATGTAACTCAGATAATGTGACAGTTCTCCAGTAGACAAGCAATATGCAATGTACATCTTACACTGTGGCCCGCAAGGCCCAGCTTCCACCCACCTTCTACCACTCTGCACCTCAGTTTATTTGCTGTAGAAACTGAGCAAATACTCCCCATGCACACCTCAGCCAGTGTAGACTCAGTAAGTGCTGAATGACTTAGTAAGTGGGCAAGCAGACCTGAGCTGCTGATCAGATTGTGTCTGCCCCTTGATCTTTTTTTTCCAGCTTTAACTGAGATCTTATTGACCTGCAACATATGTAAGTTTTAGGTGTATATCACACTACAAAATTATTACCATAGTAAGTTTACTTAATATCTCTATCCATTCACTTAATCATGATTTTATGTGTGTGGTGATAGCATTTAAAATCTACTCTCTTAGAAACTTTCTAATATAGAATACAGTTGTTAATTACAGTCAGCATGCTGTGCAGTAGACCCAGATCTTATTTGCATACAGCTGGAAGTTTGTGCCCTTTGAACCAACATCTCCCTATTTCCACCCAGCCCCTGGAAACCATCATTCTACTTTCCATGAGTTCAGCTCTTTTAGGTTCTGCATGTGAGAACATACAGTATTTGTGTTTCTCTGTTCAACTTATTTTACTTAGCATAATGCCCTCAAAGTGTTAGTGTTAGTCACTCAGCCGTGTGTAACCCTTTATAACACCATGGACTGTAGCCCACCAGGCTCCTCTGTTCATGGAATCCTCCAGGCGAGAATAGTGGAGTGGGTAGCCATTCTCTTCTCCAGGGGATCTTCCCGACTTACGGATCAAACCCTGGCCTCCTGCACTGAAGGCAGATTATTTACCGTCTGAGCCACCAGGGAATGCCCTCAAAGTCAATCCATATTGTTGCAAATGGAAAGACTTCCTTCTTTTTTATGGTTGAATAATATTCTGTTGTATATATATACATCACATTTTCTTTATTCATTCAGGTCATTGATGAATACTTAGGTTGTTTCCATGTCTTATCTGTTGTAAATAATTTTTCAATGAATATAGAGTGCAGATATTTAAGATAGTATTTTCATTTCCTTCAGATAAATACCCAGGAATGAAATTGCTAGATCATATGGTAGTCATATTTTTTATTTTTTTGAAGAACTTCCATACTGTTTTCCATAATGGCTGTACCAATTTACATTCCCACCAACAATATACATGGGTTCCCCTTCTCCACATCCTCGCCCACACTTATTTTCTCCATGGTGACCATTCTAACAGATATGAGGTGATATCTCATGGTTTTAATTTGCCTTTCTCCTAGTGATCAATGATGTTGAGCATCTTTTCATGTACCTGTTGGCTATTTGTATGTCTTCTCTAGAAATATATCCATTTAAATCCTTCGCCCATTTTTTAATCAGATTTTTTTGCTATTGTATGAGTTCCTTATGTATTTTATATATTAACTCACCAGGCAGATGATTTTCACCTATTTCCTCCCATTCTGTAGGTTGTCCTTTTATTTTGCTGATTGTTTCTTTTGCTGTGCAGAAGCCCCTTTATCTTTTCCAATCCCCTTCTTCTGAGCATAAGGACCTCACTTTGGACAAAGTCAGTTTTCTACTTTCCTCTGACTAGATTTGACCAAATTCCCACTCACTCCTCCCAGCATCTTATTAATAGAAGAAGTTCTTAAAGGGACTTGTTCAGCCAAACATACATCCTGATGGAGTGATCGTGGGAGCCCTGTAGAGGGGAAGTGATTGGGCCAAGGTTAGGGAGAGGCAGGGCAGGACCTGGGCTCCAAAGTCAGGAAGAAAACTCCGGGACTCGCAGCCACCATGGAGGACCCCCAGATGGAGCCAGTGGCCTCAGCATTCCTTTGGACCCCAATAGGCTGTGACCCAGGATGGGATGCAGTCCAGCATCTGCGTGCCCTGGTCACTCCACAACAGCCTCTTGGCTGAACCTGAGCCCCTGCTGCCTCCAGGACCTCTGAGAACATCTTGAGTCAGCCCCAAGGAGGATGGCCTCACTGTTCTAAGAGTAAGAGGGAAGCCAAGGAGGAAGATAGAGGAGGTGTCTAAGTTCAGGGGAGAGAAAGATGCTCCCAGAGGGATGATTTCACAGGTAATGGAAGGGGGACCAGGGGTGAGGAAAGGAGGTGCAGTAACATAGCAAAATCTTGCAGGTAGCATCGCTTTTTATAGTCCACACAGGAGGGATGAATGCAGGGGCCCCAGATTCAAACCTGCTGAGTTTTCCAATCTCAGCTCTGACTCTAGGGCCTCGGCTAAGTCACTTAACTCTCTAAACCTCAGTTTCCTTGTCTGTAAAGCGGGGAGAGCAGTATGTACCGCTCTGCAGTAGACTCCTACTTGGAGACCGTGCTACTACCCTGGTAAAGTCCCCTTCCATGCTGACTCTGGGCGTGGCTCTGTGACAGGCTGTGGCCAAAGGGACATGTACCCTGGTGAAGCTAGCAGGGGTCTGGTGGGCACTTGCATACTAGAACTGGTCCTTTTAGGACATCTCTTCTTAGAACCCAACCACCACACTGAGGAAGCCCAGGCAGGCACGTGGAGGAGAACAAGGCCTGCCCAAGGGCCCCACTGAGCTCCCACCAGCCAGCAGCAGCGCCACCTGCCAGCCATGGGACTGAGGCCACTGTGGACCGTCCAGTGGGTCCAGAGCCCCGGTCAGCACCACGTGAAGCAAAAGAAATGCCTGGGCAATGCACAGAATCATGAGAGAGAGGACATGGTTGTTGCTGTAAGTCTCTAGGGCTTAGGAGGTTTGTTATCCAGAAATAGAAAACCCAAGCATGGTCCCCTGAAATTCCAGGGAAGATTCAAAAGCATAATCCACATAAGATGTGCAGCATAGCGCCTGGTGAGAAGCAAGCGCTCCGTAAATGGAGTGGCTGTACTGTGGCCATATATCATCAACCAGCCATGGTGGCTCATATGGTAAAGAATCCGCCTGCAGGGAAGATTCAAAAGCATAATCCACATAAGATGTGCAGCATAGCGCCTGGTGAGAAGCAAGCGCTCCGTAAATGGAGTGGCTGTACTGTGGCCATATATCATCAACCAGCCATGGTGGCTCATATGGTAAAGAATCCGCCTGCAATGCAGGAGACCTGGGTTCTATCCCTGGGTCAGGAAGATCCCTTAGAGAAGGGAATAGCAACCCACTCCAGTATTCTTATCTGGAGAATTCCACGGACAAATGAATCTGGTGGGGTTGAAAACAGTCGAACATGACTGAGCAACTTACACACACACACACACACACACACACACACGCACACACTCACATAGCCATAGAATATTAGCCCTATCACTATCCACACGCAGACACTAACAAGTAATAAGAAGTTTGCAAAGCACTTTCCTGTACTTATATTATGGCAATAGAAACCCCAAAGAGATTAAGGGCCACGCCCAGGATGACTTGGTGCCTACATGGCTGGGCTGGACCCAGACTCACACATCCATAGCCCAAGCATCACGCCACATAACCCCAAATACTTGCTCACATACAGCGATGACTGGTCTTGGGAAGAAATGCAACAGCGCAGATGTAATGCTTCCCTATAAAAAGCTGTCTTAGTATCCCATCCTCAGTATGTGATTAGAAGCAGAATACTTAGAGCAAGTCTTAGGTTCCACATCTCAGAAGTGGATGCAGTGCCTGGGGCTGGCTTCCAGCAGGGAATGCTGTGAGATTCAAAGCAAAGTGTGTGTGGAACAGGAAGATGGGTTTTTGGCAGTTTTCTGCAGTTATCTGTGACAGGGTCTGGCTCTTCCCCGTGCCCAAAGAGGGCATGTGCCCTGCACCAGATGATGAGGGGCACACGGGAGGCCTGCATGCCCTGGCCTCAGAGCACATGGTATCCGGGAACCTCTGCCCCCAGCGCTGATTGGGGAAAGGGTGCCACAGGCCTCATCACTGACCAGCCTGCTTCTGGCCCCCGGCCTGCGAGAGAGAAGTGGTGAGCTGAAGCTGCCCTTTGTTCTGCCTGACAGCACTCCCATTTGGACGTTTGCAGCCCCCCTCACACCCCTACCCCCTGACCTTCTTTTCATCCAGCCAGAAAAGGTGACGCACTGGCCCGGCCGCTCCCACTCTTGACATTTGTCTTCTCATCTCAATAGGAAGACTGTGGGGATGTTTCCCAAAAAGTGAATGGGGAACACGTGGCTTGGTTGAATGACAGACGCCTGCAGTGGAAAAGCTGATGACTTCTCAGGCCTCCAGGTGTCTGAATAAAGCCAGGAAGGGACCGAATGAACAAGCCATGTGTTATCTGGGAAACAGCGTCTTGGCAGCAGGAACCGCAGGAAAAGAATTGTGATGAGCATAGTTCCTCAAGCTCCCCAGATCTGACACCCTTACACAGCCAGAGGACGGTCATCCAACCCAGGAACTGAACAGTCCTACGGGAATACTGATTAACTTACAGAGCACAGACAAATCTGCCAGGATCCAGTCTGGGGTCCCCGTCTGTATTTAGTGCCACGAGTAGAGTCATGGGTGGCCTCAAGGCAGCCAGTCCCATGGCTCCTCAGGACCAGTGAGGGCATCGCCACAGCAGGGGCAGGCAGGGTGGAACTGGCCTCTGCAGGCTTCTCTCCTCGGAATGAACTCCTGGCTCCTCAAAGCCCGGTGTGGCTGGCATCTGGCTTCAGGCCCAAACTCATCTATCACTGTGCGTGTACCCTCCAGGCAGCCCGTCTCCTTCCTCATCCACTTGCTGCTCTGACAGGGCCGAACTGGGAAACTGAATCTGCCACTCGGTCCCCTGCAAGTGTGGATCACTTATGGTAATCTCCCGGTTCCAGCAGAGATCTTGCAGAATAAAGAGGTGAAGAAAGACGGACCCTCCCTTCAGCCTGCCTGTGGGATGGAAAATACCCCTTGTGGGCTATGGCCCTTTGTCATCTTATGACAGTTTCTGACATAGCAGTGCTAGCTACCGTCTGCAACACCTCTTTCCCTGGGCAGTGGACAGAGGGTGGGTGCCCCTGCTCACCTACCATGTGTGGGGCCCCTCCAGCCCTGCCCGCACCCAGACTTTGGCACCAGTAACAGTTTGTGCTTTGGGCAAGATGCCCTCTCTTGTTGACCCTCTTCATTTCTGTCTGGTTGGCTTCACACCTCGTAAACAGTGGTTTGTTTTTGTTTTGCAGAGAAGGAAAGCTTGTGTGTGGGCAGGAGGGACAAAGAGGAAAGCCGCCTCATCTTTGCTCCCTCCTTTGTGCAGGGCCCCACGAGCAGTGAGTAGATAACAAATATTTACTGAATTAAATCACCTCAAACTTCATCCAGAGCATCTAAGACCAAGGGCTCGTTTTACAGATGAGGGTGTGGGGGCCCGGGGAGGGGATGCCCTCTGTGTTGGGCTTGAGAAGGGTGGACACACTGGACGCTTGTTAGTGTTGTCTGGGAACCTTGATGGCACCTAATGCTCAGCCGGCATCCTGACCGATTAAGTCAGAATCCGGGGGTGGGACCAGGTGGAGGTGTGAAAGCTCTGCAGGTGATCCAGGTGACCTGGTTGGCGGGCCCTGGCCTCAGGGGGAGGTGAAGGCAGAGCCTATATGTGGAGACCAGACCAGACAGGGTGCTGTCCATGCCCCTGCCGACCCCCAACAAGAAGGGATATCTTTGGTGAGTTGAGTGGATGGAGAGAGCACTGGGCATTTCAACACGTGCGCATCTTGTCTCCTGGCCCGGCCGAGAAAACTGCACGGTGGTTGGATGACCCAGGACAGGCTAAGGGGCAGCAAGGTGTCCCAAGGTGGTCCTGAGTCCAGACTAGAGAGAAAGGGCCAAACTCAGAGTCCCACTGTCCTGAGGGACGAGACAGGACCCCAGCCCTCCATGCCCAGCTTTCTCCAGATGCCTGTGCCTTCTTGGCATCAGCAAGAGAGCTGAAACAAGTATGGATCCTAAAATCTCTCAAGGCAGCAATTTCGTTTAACATTTTCTTACTTCAAGGGCACACTTTAGAGAGACCAGAACGATGCAGGCTCGCCTACCATCAGGAGACACAGGGCCACCCGCTCGGGGTCTGCTCAGTCGTTCTCTGTCCCAGACAGCACAGCACTGCATCGGGTTCTGCAAAGGATAAAACTTCTTAAAAATCATAATCACACACCATTTCAAACCTAAAAATAATTCCTTAATATCATTAAATATCCAGTAAGTGTAACTGACTATCTCATAGTTTATTTTTATGGTTTATTTACTCAAAAGAGGACCCAACAAGATTTACTCACTGCATTTGATTAATGTGACTCTGAAGTCATTTTTAGTCTATAGTTTTTATCAGTTATAAGCTGGATTACTTCCATTGAGAGAAACTTTCCTTCATCAAATACTTAGCTTGAGATACCATTTATGTAGGAAAGGAAGGTTAAATGCTAAATTCTTTTCCTCTAGATACCACTTTTCAGAGTAAAGAATTAGTTATCCAGCATCCTCCAAATGTATCAATGTGTGTTTTATTTATTTATTTTGAGCATCATTAACTCTGGGCTTTTACCACACTTGACATCTTTCTCTGTATTTCAATTATTTCTCTTACTGATATTCAAACTGTCCGTCTTTGAGCAGTGGGAGCTTGTTTAAGTTGGCTCCTGAGTCTTTCGATCCTGACATCAAAGCTTTTTTGGGTTTTGTTGTTGTTTTTTAATTTTATTGAAATATAGTTGATTTACAATGTTGTGTTAATTTCTGCTGTATAGCAAAGTGATTCAGTTATATCTATATATATTCCTTTTCATACTCTTTTCCATTATGGTTTATCATAGAATATTGAATTTGTTCCCTGTATTACACAGTAGGAACTTGTTGTTCATCCATCGTATAGAGAGTAGCTTGCATCTGCTAATTCCAACCTCCCAATCCTTTCCTCTCCCCCTCACCCCTCTGGCAACCACAAATCTGTTCTCTATATAGTATCTGTGAGTGTGTTTCTGTTTCATAGATATGGTCATTTGTGCCATATTTTAGATTCCACATATAATATTATTTGATATCATATGATATTTGTCTTTCTCTTTCTGACTTATTTTGCTTAGTATGATAATCTCTAGGTCAATCCATATTGCTTCAAATGGCATTATTTCATTCTTTTTTGTGGCTAAGTAATATTCCATTATATGTATGTACCACATCTTCTTTTTCCATTCATCTGTCAATGGACATTTCGGTTGTTTCCTTGTCTTGGCTATTTTAAATAATGCTGCCATGAACATTGGGTGTGTGTTATCTTTTTGTATTATGATTTTCTCAGGATATATGCCCAGGAGTGGAATTGCTGGATCATATGGTAGCTCTTTTAGTTTTTATGAGGAATCTCCATACTGTTTTCTGTAGTGGCTGTAACCAATTTATAGTACCATCAACAGTGTAGGAGGGTTCCCTTTTCTCCACAACCTCTCCAGCATGTTACTTATAGACTCTTAAAATTTTATTTAGTTGTTTATTTTTGACTGTACTGGGTCTTTGTTGCTACACACAGGCTACTCTCTAGTTGCGATATGTGGGTTTCTTGTTGTGGTGGCCTTGGTTGTTGCAGAACACAAGCTCTAGGGTGCACGGGCTTTAGTAGTTGCAGCATGTGGGCTTGGTAGTTGCAGCTCAGGGGCTCTGGAGACCATATAGATTAAGTTGTTGTGGTGCATGGGCTTAGCTGCCCCGTGGTATTTGAAATCTTCCTAGATCAGGGATCAAGCCTGTGTCCCCTGCATTGGCAGGAAGGCTTCTAACCACTGGACCACCAGGAAAGTCCTAGACTTTGATAATGGCCATTCTGACTGGTGTGAGATGGTACCTCATTTTACTTTTGATTTGAATTTCTCTAATAATAAGGATGATGAGCACTTTCTTATGTGCCTGTTGGTCATCTGCATATCCCCTTTGGAGAAATGTCTATTTAGGTCTTCTGCTCTTTTTGCTATTGGGTTGTTTGCTTTTGAGTTATATGAACTGCTTGTATATTTTGGAGATTAAGCCCTAATCACTGACCTCAAAAGCGTTTGAAAACTTTCTTGCTTTTGAAATAGTATCTCAAGATGTCCAGGTTTACCTTCTACAGTCCTGGACCATTTGTCCAAGAATCTCTGGTTTGTTTGAATGGAAAATGGTTTTTCATTGTCGGGAAACTAGGCTACTCAATGGTCGGCCATTATTTATGGCCTTTTCAAGGGACAGGACAACCAAGTAGCTCTCTTCTGTTTTTGTTTCATTTTCAAGACCAAATACATCACAAATTTATACTGATTATTTTCAGTTCAAATTTAGGTTTATGGGGATTTTATTGAACCTTTAAAATTCTATACTTATGTATCTTTTACACAGAAGATCTTGGTTCTAGCAACATTATCATAATCACTTATATGCCTAAATTTAACAATAAATGCAATAATGTCAGAAAATAAATCAGTATCATTACTAACAAAATGACAATAAAAACAACTTAAGTTTTTTTTTTTGATTCTTTTTGCCTTAAAATATATACAGTTAAGGATATAAATTAGAATTAACTGAAACCACTCTTGTGTGTGTGGTTATTCCACAAATTTGATATGTTAGGGTCATTTGTTTCATTTTCCTTTTTATTTTTAGAAATTGCTTTTTACATTTTCATTTAATTTTATTTAAAAACATTAAAAAAATACTTTTTTCACCATGATACACAGCGTGCAGGGTCTTAGTTCTCCAAACAAGGATTAAACCTGGGCCACCACAGTAAAAGTGCTGAGTCCTAACCACTGGATGGCCAGTGGTTAGTTTTATAAAACTCATTTAGTTTTATAATTATGTAAAACATTAACTTGGTTCCAAAGTCAAGCATATAGCATAAAATAAGGTACAAAAAAGAAATCTAGTTCCTATCCTAGTCCCATCCACCAAGCTCCTTCCCTCCCCTGGTATGTTACAATTTTACTTTTATAATTTCTATGTTAAAATTATTTTCAATGAATTAGCTTTGAAATTAAGCATGTGTGTCTGTATCAGTATGGCCTCATCTTTTTTGATAAAAGATAGCATAACTATACACCTTGTTCTCCATCTTTCTTTTTTTACTGAACACAGTATTTTGGAGAAATGTTTCATATCAGTGTATGGAGCTGTACATCACACCTCTGTACAGAACTCAATCATACAATTTTACCATGGTGTATTTAATCATTCCCTACCACAGACATTTAGATTGTTGGTAGTGTTTTATTTTTACTAATAGAGCTACAATGGAGAGTTTTGTGCATGCATCTTACTTTTCTTTTGGTCAGTGCATTTTGGGGGATCGATCAATGCGTAAGAATTATGTTAGGTATTGGAAAATTCTTTATTTTCTTGGGCTCCAAAATCACTGCAGATGGTGACTGCAGCCATGAAATTAAAAGACGCTTGCTCCTTGGAAGAAAACTTATGACAAACCTAGACAGCATATTAAAAAGCAGAGACATTACTTTGCTGACAAAGGTCCGTCTAGTCAAAGCTATGGTTTTTCCAGTAGTCCTGTATGAGTGTAAGAGTTGGACCATAAAGAAGGCTGAGCGCCAAAGAATTGATGCTTTTTTTTTTTTTTTTTTTTTTTTTTTAGAATTGATGCTTTTAAACTGTGGTGTTAGAGAAGACTCGAGAGTCCCTTGGCCTGAAAGGAGATCAAACCAGTCCATCCTAAAGGAAATCAGTCCTGAATATTCATTGGAAGGACTGAAGCTGAAACTCCAATACTTTGGCCACCTGATGTGAAGAACTGACTCATTTGAAAAGACCCTGATGCTGGAAAACATTGAAGGCAGGAGGAGAAGGGTACAACAGAATATGAGATAGTTGGGTGGCATCCCCAGTTCAATGGACATGAGCTTGAGCAAGCTCTGGGAGTTGGTGATGGACAGGGAAACCTGGCGTGCTGCAGTACATGGTGTCGCTAAGAGTCGGACATGACTGAGCAACTGAACTGAACTGATTGGAAAATTCTCCTCTACAGGTGTAGCTAGGGGGAGGTGAGATTAGTTGGACAAGACTCTTAAGGATGCAAATTTAAAAAAAATAATTTTATTTATTTATTTTTGGCTGTACTGGGTCTTTGTTGCTGCATGGACTTTTCACTAGTTGAAGCAAGCAGGGGCTACTCTGTTGCAATGCTTGTGCTTCTCATTGTGGTGGCTTCTCATGGGCCCTAGGGCACTTGGGCTTCAGTAGTTGCAGCACATGGGCTCAGTAGTTGAGGTTCCCAGGCTCTAAAGTACAGACTCAACAGTTGTGGTTCATGGGCTTAGTTGCTCTGTGGCATGTGGGATCTTCTTGGACCAGGGATTGAACCCAAGTCTCCTATATTGGCAGGAGGTTCCTATCCACTGAGCCACCAGGGATGTCCTCAGGATGCACAGTTTGAGTCAAGTTTCTGCTTTTAAGAATTTGGATGCTAATATATTTTGGTAAATCATACCACCAATCAAAAATGATTTGATTCATGTAAAAAAGAAAAGCTAATTATTTCCCAGAAGTAGATGGGTTTGCATTTCAAATTTTTGTTTTTGTTATGTTAAATTTATAAAATTTTGCACCCAGCTTGAGTTTAGTTCAGGATCCTTTCTGAACGACTTCCAACAAATCATTGCTTAGAATTTACTGTGCAAAATGAATTGGTGAGATGCTGGGCTAAACACTGTTCAGGATAAGAGAAATATGAGACATTCTTATCTTGGCTTTCCAGAAGCTTATAATCCAGCTGAGGTGATGGGACTGAAAAATAGCTATAACATAAGATAGTATGTAATACAGCTAAGCAAGATTTGCATAGAAATATCACCACGAGAGGAGCACATTTCAAGCTAGGTTGATCAGGAAATGGTTCAGAGAAAAAGTGGGATTTGACTGAATTTGGGCTGTGAAGGAAGCACATTTATGAGCGAAGGTGGGAAAAGGCAGGGGGCACCTGAGTTTTAGGTGATGGTCCACATCTGGGGACAATCCTGGGTCCAAGGTTAGGCTGGGTTGGGAGGAACAGGGAAAGAGAGGTTGAGTCTGGGCTGCCTGGTATCAGCAGGAAGTCACTGAGGGCAATGAGAAGTGGGGTTCCATGATTAAACTAGTACTGTGGGGAGATCAGCTGGGTCCCATGGACAGACAAAGGCGTCATCTCCTGGAGCAGGGAGAGCTGCTAGATGGTGCAGACTTGCCAGAGCTAATGCAACAGGAACGAAGAGCTGCCCCTGAGGAGGAATGCAAACGTGGGGGTGATGACTTGACTGTCAGGGCAGGTGAGGAAGGGATGAGTGACATGGTGAGGTTCTGCGTCTGCAGTGCTGGGGGAAAGAGGACTGCATTGGCCAGTAGGGAGAGATCTATACTTCCACTGATTTCCCATGGAAATTCTGTCCATACTGTCTTAAGTCTGGGTGATCTGGGTGGAGGTCATGACTGAAGTCCTCAGAGGGGCCAGTTGTTGATGAGGTTGTCTGTGTGCAACTCTGGAGAACCCATGGGCTCCAGATGTCCCCTGGGGTGAGGGAGAAGGTGGCCGAGCTCCTCTGTCTCTCTCACAGTGCAGGGTCTGGGACCCTCTCTGGAAGCCGTGCCAATTTCCTCCTGACTCCACTGGGAGGTTTTCGAAGTTGCAGAGTTGATGTAGACATCTGGCCATCCAGCTTAATTTTTATCCTGTTCTCAATAGCAATCCTCTTAAAGTTCATCCCTTCCCAACACCTTGTCCCTGTGGTCCAAGGGGACACCCTCCAGACCTGGCTATAGGAGGTGGTGAGTAATCCAGGGATGCAACCCACCTAATATTTCCTGGCAAGTGCGTGGTTCAGGAATGACCACTGCAACCCAATTTAGAATTTGTGTTGAGCCACTGGGAAAGGGGTCTCTCTGGCTCTTTCCCACTGGATTTGAACCTGAGAGGATGTAAGGCTGAGGTGACTGTGGGCATCAAGTCACTGTGTGGCTCCTGGGAATCAAGTCAACACTGCCAAGAGAGCACAGGTTGTCTTTTAAGTATTTACTTTAAAACTGTTTTGGCATGAAGAGTGCACTGCCTGAGTGCAGGTTAGATTCTGTGACATCCTACAGCCTACTAGCTGGCATTTGAAGTACCTCATCAGAAACCTGCCCTTCACAGGGGGTTGCTGAAACCCTTTATATTTCTCGGTGAAATGAGTGATGTGGAAGCACACGGGTGACCAGAAAGACCCTGCTCTCCTCTCCCCTCTGCCTGATCAGATTATAGACATCCCACCAGCCTGATGACCCCCACCCTGGCAACCTGGTTCTTCTGGTCCTACACACCCCTTTCCCAGAGAATGGTGATGGGAGCTCTCCCCAGAGTGAATCTTTCAAGCAGATGCTCATTGGAGGATCCGAAGACAGAGTGGGGTGCTGCAGAGCTCAGGTTCTGTAGGGAAAGAAAATCATTTTCCTTCTACCTTTTTGGGTTCTTGAAATATCAGACACTAAAATAAAAAAAAAAAAAAGAAATATCAGACAGATTAACAAGAGGAGAACAATAAAAAATTGGTTAGCATGTATCATCCCTCCTGTATTCATGGAGATACCCAGGGAAAACTGAGTAACTCCCCGAGATGGCTCAGAATCCAGGCTGAAATACCACTTAATGGAAAGGGGAGGGAGAAAGTAGCCTTTTTAGGGGAGAGTGAATGTTGATCAGGAAAAATGAAAGGGCCCTTGGAATAGATGGCGGGGGGGTGGGGGGGAGAGTATGGCCTTTTGTGACAAAGTGTGTGGGTGTGTACTCTTCTCTCCTGTGACAAGAGTCAGTCAGTTTGATGAAACCCCCAGGGAGGGGACTTATGGCGACTGAGTTCCTTTCGGAGGATCTCTTTAGGTAGAAAAGGGGAGTTCAGAGACAGCCCTTCCCTGTATTTGCTATTTTTCAAGTTCCTACAACTGAAAATAATTAGCACACCAACGTGGTCTATTTGGGGTGGCATGCCCTGAGCTCCTATATGCATATATTGGGGTGGCATATTCTGCTACCCTTAAGTCCCACGACTTTTGTCTCTGTTGTCTAAGTATGTTTCTATGCACTCGTCAGGCTTTGGTGAAAGGTTTGCCTTCCTAGTTCCAGCTTCCCTGACAGTGGAGGAGCAATGACTCGAGTCCCACTTGCCTCTTACAGCTGCTGATGTGGATATTTCCCATTGACCCCCATTCTTGTGGAATGACCACATTCCCTTCAGGCTGAATGAGAGATGCAGGAAGAGAATGTTCTGAGGACATTCACCAAGCCCTGAATTCAACTGTGGCCCCTGGACTTTTTCAAGGATAAAGGCATTATATCCCCTCTTTGCTCTGGCATTTTGTTTCAAACATCTGTGAGAGAGTCCGAACGGATCAGCTCCTCCCCAGCAGGACACACGGTGAGACTGTAACGATACGGCATCCAGTCAGTCATCCCTGCGTGAACAGAAGCCCAACACACATGTAAACTCTATTGAATTCATTCCACTTTATTCTGGGATGGATACTAGAGACCACAATTCACAAACATACCAGTGGACATTGAAAACTAAGGCCATTCTGTGAGTTATTTTTAAAACCTAGTGTTTTGCACATAATGATCTTTTTAAAAAAATGAATTACCAAAACCAAGATTTCTCTTCTGAAATAAGAATATAAGGTCGGCACAGGACAGCTTTAGGGCCGTATCTAATCTGAAGTTCATCATGTGACACGAGCATCTTTGTTTTCTACAACATAAATCACAGCCCTGAGGCAACCGCTACCCTCAGCATCAAGTTCTCTTTTCCAGATGTCATCATAAAGTAGTATTGAGCACACTGACCAGTGTTCTATAAACCATATTTCTCCCAGGAACTAGCAAAGAGGCTTTTACCTAAGAGACACACTGCAGGATTCTTGGAACAAGAAAAAGAAAGGGACCTGTAACTAAGGCACTGAAAGCACATTATTTATATAAAGAAATGTAAACAATTTAATACCAACAGGCTCCCTCCATTAGTCTCTATTATAAAAGTGCACAAGGGCAGCATGGTCAGGCGCTTGAAGTCCGGGTGAGATGGGAACGTCTTCCTTCCTGGAGTCTTGGCCGCTGACGGTCGGCAACATCTGACTTGGGGCTGTGGACGTAACTCATTTCAACGTGACTCAAGAGGAAGCTGTGTTTTAGTAGCATGACAAACAAGGAAAGGATTTTACTAAGAGCTTTAAATTATGGGCTCTGACATTTATTTTTTTCAGTCTCCCACCATGTTCTACTGAATTTTACAATGACTTTGGCTTGTTTCATCAAAGAGGCCCAGTGGGAAAACTTGTGGCCTCATCAGTGCCCTTCCTTGCAGGTTACTATTTTAAGTGTAATCTTTCACGTCCCCTATAAACCACACTCACTTTATTTAAAATGTTTCCAAATGGGAAAGATGTGACAAGTGGACATATAGCACTGTAAACATTTCAAACTCCACTGAGTTTACTTTTGATGGACTGAAAGGGCTTTAAGATGGAGCTGAGGGCCCATATGCAGCCAGACACGGGGCTGCTGAGTCCTGGGCCCAAGAGGGACTGAAGCTGCATTAACCTCTACTTGACACTACTCCTAATCTCTACTTGTTATCAGTTTTAGAGTCCAAATCATGGACCATATATTTCTTTAAAGAAGAGAAGAAAAAGTTGGGTAGGAAAACACAAACAAAACACACCAAAAAAAAAAAAAAAAACCCAAAAGGCAACTTTTTTCTTTTTAAAGTTACCATCTCTAATTCTTAGAGCAAGTACAATGTCTCAGTTTCTGGGCTTATGAGTTCTGGGCACTAAAAAAGGAGCTTGCATGTTATCATAAAACACGTTTGTTTAAGACCAAAAGAAATCATGTTTTAAAACAGAAGAGTTCCCCCTTTACAGGTTTCAGCGGTTTAAAGAGGACCTACTATTAAAGCCAGAGGAGCCATGAGCAGCTTGGAGGAAGGGGGAACAGCCTACATTACCAACACCTGTGGGGTAGGAAGTGGGCCTCTCTCTCTTACCCGGGACAAAGGCAATCCTGATTGCTAAACTATTTCTTGTTTCCAAATATAACCGGAAGAAATCTGAGAAAGACCTAAATTAAAATTTTCTTTTATGGGGGGTTTGGGGGGAGAAGGTTTAAAAAAAAATACCACCTTAAAAACCACTGAAGAGCTGGGTCTGGAGCAGATGTGGGTAGTAACGAATCAGAAGGCCCAGCAGTACTGAAAACAGCCTTGGGGGAGGAGTTAAATAGGCTGGGCCTTCGGGAGAGGCACTAGTTAGAACTCCCCAAGTGAAGGTGGTGTGCTGACAGAGGGCTGCTGCGACCAGGCCCTTCCGCAAGAGTCTGCCTGGTAAGTCCAGCTCACACGTGTGCTTGCCTTTCCTGGCGATGCCTGTGTTTACTGTTCACTGGATGGAAATCACCGTCCAGCAAAACTAAGACGTCATTAAGGAGACAGCACTTGCGCGAAGAGTATACCCAGCTAGAAAGGGTGTTTGAGGCTGGTTCAAGGCAGGAATAAGCAGGCAGGTTTGCTTTACAGCACAAGACTTTTAACTGCCCCATCTTTTCTGCTCCTCTGACCAGCATTCTCATTAGGAAAAAATAAATAAATAAAATTTAAAAAGTAATTGCAAGGCTCCAGTGGAGTGGAAACCTCGACCACATGTTTCTTTTTTTTTTTTATTTTTTGCCTCAGAAGGAGATTGGTACTGTTGGCTTGCTGGATTTTCCGTTGACTCCAAACAACAGGACTATTTAGGAGAACAATTGGTCAAAAGTGGGCTTAAATTTTACTAGTAAAAGAGGAAGCCTGAGACTAAAAAAGAGAGAGATCTCTACTGTTAAGAAAGGATTCATTTTTGTGACCATTTTGATTTTAATAAAATTTGTCAAGGCTACAAGGGTTGAATAATTTAGGTTAAACCATTACGGCCCTGTCTGCAAGTGTTTTTGTTGTTGACTTAGTGGCAGAAGTTAAGACACCCATGCACATGTAGAAAATACAATAACCTTCCTTTTTGTGGCAGGTTTTAAAGACATATTTCAATCAAGACACAACTTCAAAAGTGAGTTTCTGACGGCAATACCAGAATGTTCTCAAAAAGGTAAGTGACTTTGATGTATACCATTGTTAATGCAGAAAAGTGACACCTGCCAACAAGCTGTAAAGAAACAAGTGCTAAATATGCAAAGGTACACAGAAGGGAAGAATTAAATTGTCTGAATTCCGAGCTGTAAAAATTTAAACTAAGGTTTCTGAGTGGAGAGCCTGTGGTTGCTCCCTGAGACTCGTCTAGGTCTTGTTTTCTGCGTGAGAAAAGGGCACCGGTGGTTTTCTGATGTCTCGGTCAGTGCAAGGCTAAATGCCAAGGTTTCATGAATAATGAAGGGCTTCCTATCAAAATGTTTGTTCGGCTTAAGGAGAAGGGGTTTCTGTCTTCTGGTCTTAAGGAAGGGTGCAAGGGTTTGAATGGCATAGAAAGGGGTGCAGGGACAGCACCGAGAGGGAGCTGGGAGGAAGGTCCCTCACCTCCACAGTCAAGTGCCAGCACTTGATCTGGGCTGGTGCTCAGGAGTTTCAGCTCTGCCTCCCGTCTGGGGAGTTTGTCAGGAAGCAGGATTGGACCTGTAAGATCTATGTGTACCTTGACTGCTAACAGCCTGATGATTGTTTACTAATACTCCGGCCCGCGTTAATTTTGCCGCCATCGCTCCCTGCTACACAGTGTTGAAATTACATTCAGAGATTTAAAAAGAAAAAAAAATTGTGTGTGTAGCAATATTGTTCCACAAAACTAGGTGAAAAATATCTGTAACAAATAATGACGGTCATAAGAAATATTTGACATAGTCATGCAAAAACGCATCTCCGTTTACAAAGGCTTAGAACATTTCCGAAATACACCCTAGGCTTTTCCGCCGTGAACCTTAACTGTCTTACTCATTTTTTTTTGCGTTTAAATGTGGCTGTTTGTGTAAGAGGCGATAACATGCAAGTTCGAGAATCTCCAGTCCACCAAATATTCTCTCCTGCAGCACGAAGATGACGATGATGATGATAAAATACCACCGGACAAGACTGTACCGGTAGATGAACAGGCACATTGTAGGGCTGAACAGGGTCCAGTAGAGGATGGAGAGTAATTTGACCACCAGGACCCTGAGCTCTGACTTGCAAGGAGGAACGGCTGTCTGCCCCGTGAAGGAAAAATTCTTCTCCCCTTGATAGAAGGAGCGCAGCCTCTCTTCTTTCTCCTCCCACCGCTTGTGGCACCAGAGCTGGAGGTCCTCCTTGGACTCGGGGAGGGTGTTCACGGGGTACCGGTGGACGTGGAAGTGGATCTCCTTGGGAAAGTCCCCGAGGAGGAGGTGCTTCTCTGTCTGGGGAATGTTGTAAGGGTACGCCACTGTGATGTCATGGACGGCATCCAGGTTCTTACCTAGGTTTTGGAAAAAAATAAAAATACAGATGGAGTAAAGATCCATCTGGACAGCAATGCTGATTCACACTGAAGGCAGGAAAAAAAAATCAGGACAGCGTAAACCAAGATGAACAAACAAGGGCTATAAATACCTGTGTTCCTGGGCTCTTGCGTCAATATTTACCAGTCACTTTCAGTTTTTTATCTGCTTGCTAATTACCACAAAGACCTTTAGAAGAAATTATCTTTGTTCCTAGAAATAGGAATCTGCCATTCAAGAACTAAATAAATAAGCACCTTAAATTAGATTTGAGATAGGAATTAAAGAACACAGCTCTTCTCCACCAATAGGATTCACTGTTTAGAGATCTCCTATCAATAAACACCCTCTCTCCAAATAAAAAACTTTCTTACTTTTGACCCAATATCACTATGAAGGCTACTGGGAAGAAAAACTCCGTGTCAGAGTTGATTCAGGGGTCAGACATGCCTGAAAACTTCCATATGACTTTTTAATTTCTAGAAACATCAGTGTGAAGTCGAATTCAGAGACTGAATGAAACCCTTAGTATGCCATCATCCTTAGAAATTTCATTGTCTAGTTACTGTGGGGTTAAGTGTTTTCAGCAAAGTCATATGCCAGGTGCTGGAGATGGAGAAGTGAACCAAAAAACACCAATACCTAACTTCACTCCAGAGCTCACAGCAGAAGCAGGGAGACAGGCAAGCCGAGTGTCCTAATGGGGAGCCACGGCAGGTGAACCTCCCAGCAGAGAGCACTGGAGGGCTGAAGGCACTAAACTAGGCTGGAGGCATTCAGTGAAGACCCTCACTGTCAAACCTGAGAATGGGAACTCAGTCTGGAGGTGATAGAGAAGCACCTTAAGTGGTAGAGAACCTCTTAAGGATTTTAAATAGACAAGGAAACAGAATTTGTTTCACTTGAGCAGGGCTTAGCTTGAGAGCAGTAACAAGAATAGTTTGGAGAGGACCAGGGGTAAAGAGGTTGGAAGAGTAGTTTGGTCATTAGAAGGCAAATGAAGAGGAGGCAGGGACTAAAGGAAGTGACATGTTCAAAAAAAATCACAAGGAAGGACTGACCTGACATAGTGCTCAACTGGAGGGGGTGCAATGAGGCCAGGTTTATTACTGTTTGGGGTTCTTGAACGGACTGGGGGAAGGGGGAATCTCTGAGATTAGGAATGTGACTAGAGTGCCATCTTTAAGGAATCAAGAGGATCACCCATGGAATCCTGTAAGAGGACAAGGAAGGTTAAGTTTTTGGCCCAAGGATACACAGCGTGTTGATGGATAGTTGCTGAATGTTGCTTTCTTCTGTACCAAGTTATCTTCAGTGAGAGACTTTTGATGTGAACTTTTGATTCATCACAGAACTCTATGATGTAGGCAAAATTAACTTGTGGTGGAAATCAGATCAGTAGTTGCCTGTGAGGGTGGGGACTGGTGGGAAGGGAGCATGAGGAAATTTTCGGGGTGGGGGGGCGTGGGGCAGAGACATTCTGTATCTTGATTAAGAGTTTGCATTCCATTAAATGGTACATTTAAGACCTGTGCAGTTTCACTCTATCCAAATTTTACCTCAATCTTAAGACCAACAAAGATATAAAGCAACTTCCCCACCTTATATCACCATGTTTCCCCTTCCTCCTGAACCATTAGGTTGTGCTCAATTTCGCTGTAAATGTTGGCAGTCAGTCTCCTCTCCTCTGTGATTTACTTTAGGGAAAAGACTAGGTTTCAATCTGGTTTCAGAACTGTCTTACAAAATACTCAGCCCTTAAGAGCTATGTCACTAGAAATGAGAATACCCGTATCAACAAGGTTTAGACTCAAAACTGGAGGGAAGCCCTTTTGGGACGCTGTGCATTGTTTACCTGGCAGCAGAGGAGGCAATGAGAGGTTGGTGGAGGCAATTCCAGTGCCCTTGTACCTGATGGCCTGGGAGAAAAACGAGGCCTGACCTGTTCGGCTTCAGAGGAGGGAAATGGGTCCTGTGGTCAGAAACCACAGGAAAATATTTTTTAAACAGCTGTCAAGAGGTGATGTGTCCACTTTTTGAGAAGAGGCTGGTTGACTCCCACCTGGTGGGATGTAGCAGGAACCCACCCACAGGAAGGAAGGCTGTCTGGTCAAGCATCCAAAGGCCAATTCTCACTGGTACGCTGAACACGAAACATCCACTAAGATGGTAATATAATATGTTTTACCTGTTAACCTCACCTGCATTACAAATTGATCCACCTTTTGTCAGTTCAACATTAATCATGACTACCCTGCTCTGTATTGATCAAAGTTTTCCTTCACAAGTGAGTTTAATGTTTTAGTGCCCCCTCTACCTGCAGACCTCAGAGCCAGTTCATCAAAGCCCACCAACCAGAACCATAATCCTTGTATTATCACAAATTGGTAGCAAAGTATATAGAATACATACTACATAGTAGTAAGAAACTGAAGATGCCCCTTTCTGCATTCTTCTTAGCAACCTGTAGGGTAGAAGGTGTGTGTGTACATGCAGACAAGTGTCGGCTCAATATACATACAGTGAGTTTGGGGACAGAGATGGTACCACTTACAGAAATGTTCTGTGAAAAAAATTCTAGATTTATTGTAGTGCAGAGCATGAGGGCTGTGGAGGCAGACTGCCTGGGTTCAAATCCTATTACAGACCGCCTGTCTTCCACATAAGACAAATGTTCAAACTATTATTTCACAAAGTGGCCAAGGACACTGCTCTGCCTCAAATATTTCAGACTCTTTCCCTGAAATATTTTATCTCAGCCTTAGTCAATGACCAGCTCAAATTCTAAGGGTTCTAAGAAGAGTTTCCTTACGTATTCAGGCCGAGTGGTCTTGCCTGCAGTGAGTGCTTAAGGTATATGTTTCAATGTGCTCATTTGGGCATTCACCTGCCATCCCGCAGGACAGTAAGAGAAGCTCACGAGAACCCAGTGTCCCAGGAAAACATAAGAATCTTCAGGGCAGGACCATGTCTTTGACTCCTTAGAACTTTAGTAACCAACATACTGCCCTGCACTTAAAGAAACACATATTTTACCAATATCTGTATCTATCTTCTCATCTAAAGATACAGGAGGAATTATAATACCTTCTGCATAAGGCTATTATAACAATTTAGTGAACTTTTATACACAAGGCTCTTTGCAGAGGACTGGCACATGGGAAGTTCTTAAATATTAGCATCCACTACAACTTCTATATTCAGTTAATGAGACTGACTTGCTCCATTGTATCTTTTTGCAACTTGGTTCTGTGAATTCTTGGTTCTGAAAGAATTACAACAATTTTGGGTGAGGGTGTTGGGAGATCACCTTACAAAAAGGAAATATTCCAAAAGTTTCTGTAAGTTGCTTGTTTGGAATTTAGAGCTGTGGAATGATCGAACTCAACATAATTAAAATAGTATTATAATAGTATTTAAAATAGTATTAAGATATTATTTTAATTATGTTGAGTTCTATTAACATAAGACTGCAAAGAAAAGAGATTACTTTTCACACCATCTCTTCAAGACCTCCTGCCCTGGGGCCTCTAGCCCAGGGGAGTCCTTACTACCGGACAAGGTATCTTCCTCCCATGGGAGGGCAGGCTTGCAGAACTTGGTTCATATGTAAGTGACATAATGAAATGGATAGTCAAAAGTTGAGATGTGCCTTTATTTCATTTACCAATATATAATAGCTAAAATAATGCATAATAGATTAAGATAAGTTCCTGCAATGACAAAGAAGTTACACTACCTTTAAATTTTCTGGTATGAGAACAAGAGACTTTTTAGTATGTGAATCATGATGGTTGCCATCAGTAAAAGCCATGTTTAGAAGATTGTATTGCTTTTTAGATAGTTTAAATTAAAAATCTAGATGCTCCATCTGGCCTAGATGCTCTCTGCCTACATGGGGCTTAGCAAATGAATCTGCTCTGTTTCTGATACTGTGTCTACTGGACAGTTTCATACTAGAGTATTATTTTGAAAACCAACCATTCTGTTAGAAGAACAACACTCAGCTGGGTCCAGAGATGTTTGTTCTCTAGAACAGAAAAAGCACTTGCTTAATATTCCAAGTCTTAATTTTTAGTCTCAGACTGAGAGTGGGGGAATTCTTAATACTTCAGTTGTGTTTAACCAATAAAAGTTTAAAAGGCAAGACTGGACTTCATGAATGTCCTATGCAGAAGAGCGGTTCTCCCCGAATAGCAAGGGGGCCAGTGATTATCAGCAGAGCTCTACTCACCAGGAATGGGGGAGGGCCAAGTCTTTACACATCTGTATGTTTAAAATGAAAGAACCAAGAGAAGAAATCCCAGTTTGCCCAGATTCAGGTATATAGTTCAGTGGCAGAATAACAGAAATGTTATTTTTCTTTCTTTTTTAATCCAAAGTGATCTTTAATGGGGCTTCTCCTGTAGCTCAGCTGGTAAAGAATCTGCCTGCAATGCAGATGACCCCGGTTCAATTCCTGGGTCAGGAAGGTCCGCTGGAGAAGGGAAAGGCTACCCACTCCAGTATTCTTGGGCTTCTCTGGTGGCTCAGATGGTCAAGAATCTGCCAGCAATGCGGGAGACTTGGGTTCGACCCCTGGGTTGTGAAGATCCCCTGGAGAAGGGAAAGGCTACCTATTCCAGTATTCTGGCCTGGAGAATTCCATGGACTGTATAGTCATGGGGTCGCAAAGAGTAGGACAACTTTAATGAAGTTGATAACAACTGAAGTGTTTTTTCTTTCCCTATATCATAATCAAATGTATGCAAAATATACAAAAATTTAGGATTTCATTTTAATGCTTGCTTTTAAAAAATTATACATACACTTTCTATTAGATCTAGATCCATAAAACTACCTATATATATTGGAGAGTTTTCAATAAAGCAGCTTGTCATCTAAGATGTGTTTGTGTTAAAATGCTGAGGTCACTGGTTTCGTGCACTACTTTATCAGGCTGAAAAAAAAAAAAACCAGGATAAAAGTGGGAGTTAGTAACTGAACAGTCATTCACTGTGCCACTTTGATACTGAATAGTATATGGCCAAAAATAAGCATGACAGACTGATACTAGTTAGTACACTTTGAAGAACAGCTTTGAATGGACAGATTTGGATATATTTAGACAAAAAATACCAATAAAGAAGAAATCTTTCAGCTTCAAAATAATGGGACATGCATGAATCACTTAAAACCAACTAGTATTAAGGCTCAAACAGTACCATTTTCTTTGTTAGAGAAAACATTACTGTTCCCTCCTAGGAATATCTTCATTTTTCCTTCTGTACAAATTGGATGCATATGGAACAAAAGGTGGTGTCAGAAGGCTTCCAGCCCTGCTTCTTATCAGCTCTATGACTTGGCAAGTTCACAAGAAGCCTCATCTGCAAATGCAGATGAAAACAGTAGCGACCCTCATAGGGTTTTGTGAAGATCAGTTGGGAACAAGACTGCAGGATGCCTGCAGAAGGGCTTGGCAGGAGGTGTGTGCTCAAACTCTGTTACTCCTCCATGTGGGAAGATCACCTACAGCACCTGTTTGGTTTAGACTGCTATCCTTTACCTTCCATTTTTCTCTAGATTTCCTCTTTCTTTGGGTGACAGACAAGTCTCTTGTAGTGATACTGAGGTCTACTATCTGATATTCTGTCCACTCCTTTCCCCAGTAGAGAAGTAAAGTCATTTAGGGGCTGACCTTGGCTCTCCAGGTAAGTCCAAGCATATCAAGCAAGTGCATCAAGCTCCCAATTTATCTCCTGATGCATTTTCTTTTCCAACCCTAATAACTCATCTCTTGGACATTTTAAGCTCAGCATAGATACTGAGTCCTCTGATGGCATTTAGAATTAGAAGCTGATGACTTGTGCTCTAGGATCACTGGTCTCCTGTCCCATGTTGCTGTTATTGTTTTTAATAAGTTGAAGTTAGTGTCTACTCGTTTCTAAGAAAGAATCATTCTGCACTTAGAAAGCAACCTTCAGCTGAAAGGTGACACTAAAAATGGTATCCCTGTGAACAATCATGCTTATCCAGGAATTCAGCTCTTACCTACAATTTTAGGGAGACATATTTTCACTTTCCTATCCTAAGTCTGTTGAACTTTTTGTTTTCTGTGTAAATGCATGAATCTTTTCAATTACAAATTTCTCTCTTCTGATGGGCATTGGTTCGCTGAATCTTCAAGTTTTATTTTCTAGGTACAGTGGAAACCTGTTGACATTTTCCATAATTCAGCAATACTGGTGCATTAGAAGATCATCAAGGCGAGATGTGAATAACAATATAGCACTTGCTGAGGACAGACAGACATACATACACTCATGTGCACGCATGTATATAAAACATATGCCTCAAAAAAAGATATATAAACTTTCAGAAATGAGATCACATTGTATACACTGTTTTATAACTGTTTCGTGTACTCCCATTCATGTCATTATAATTTTCTAAAATACCATTTTATAGATGTGTATTCAACATTAAAAATTATCAGATACTTGTTTTCACATAATATTAAATGTCAATATTTAAATAGGTATCTTTGCAACTAATAATAAGGATTTTATAGGGTAAATTCCAGTAAGTTAAATTGCTGGATCAAAGAATATGAATAGGCTTTTGCTACAAATGGGAAACTGACCCCCAGAAAGGTCAGTTTAATAAAAACACACAAGAAATGTATGATGGTGCTTTCTTTTTCACACTTTTAATAATGCTTGCAATTGTTACTGCTAGAAAGTTGCCAAAATATGTCATTTTTGTTTTAATTTGTATGTCTTTGGTTAGATAAAACAACATATCACTGGGTATATAGACTAGGCTTATCTATCCCTGTAGGTTTTGGGATTCAGTGATTTGTCATCTTACAGATTTGTAAGACCTCTTAATACATGCTTTAAATCTTTTATACCAGTTTTGGTCATCTGACACTAGTGTTTCCCTGGTCACTGATGGGTTTATTTTGTTGCTGCTCCATGAAATGTAGCTTTACGTCTTTTATCCAGTTCCTATGGGCTGTTTGTCTCTTTCTAGTCAGTCTGCAAAACTTGTTCTTTACCATGGATTATTAATACTCTGTATTCTTTGTTGCAGATATTTTTATAAATCTGTTATCTGTTGCCATTATTTATGGCATACTTCCAATATGTGTGGGTGTCTGTGTCTATACAAGTTCATTATTTTTTCTGTTATAGCTTTTAGATTGCTATCTTTGTCTTTCCGGCCCCTAGACTGTTTGTATACTTTGTATTTTTCTACAAGATGAAAAAACATTTTTCATTTAATTTTATAACCCACCTTTCCTTTCTTTCAAGACATTTGTTTTTCTAGCATCCTTTATTAAATAACACTTTTTTTTTTTTTTTTTTTTACTATTTTGAAATACCACTTGGTCATATATTAGATTCTCAAATATACAGCTATCCAGTCTCCTTTCTCTCTTCTGCTCCACTGAGCTGTGTTTATTCCTTTCCTTCGTTACTTATCTGTTTTCTTTTTCACACTGTATTGGGCCCCTGTTGGCACCTATTTTGCAATATAAATTTAAGAGCAACCAGGTAAATAACCCTGCCAATTAAGGGGACTTAAAGAGACAGGAGTGCAATCCCTGGGTTAGGAAGATCCCCTGGAGGAGAGCATGATAACCAACTACAGTATTCTTGCCTGGAGAATCCCCATGGACAGAGGAGTCTAGTGGGCTACAGTCCATAGGGTCTCAAAGGGTTGGACACAACTGAAGCGAATTAACACGCACAATTCTAACACAAAAAACCACCCCCCTCTCAACTTATCCTGAAATTGTATTTGCATTATATTTACATTATACTTTTGAAAGAACTGGTCTTTCTTTCAAAAGTGAGAGTTGGACTATCAAGAAAGCTGAACGCTGAAGAATTGATGCTTTTGAGCTGTGATGTTGGAGAAGACTCTTGAGAGTCCCTTGGACTGCAAGGAGATCCAACCGGTCAATCCTAAAGGAGATCAGTTCTGAATATTCATGGGAAGGACTGATGCTGAAACTGAAACTCCAGTATTTTGGCCACTTGATTTGAAGAACTGACTCATTGGAAAAGACCCTGATGCTGGGAAAGATTGAAGGCAGGACGAGAAGGGGATGACAGAGGATGGGATGGTTGGATGGTATCACCGACTCAGTGGACATGAGCTTGAGCAAGCTCCGGGAGTTGGTGATGGACAGGGAAGCCTGATGTGCTGCAGTCCATGGGGTCACAAAGAGTCGGACATGACTGAGCGACTGAACTAAACTTTGAAAGAACTGACACTTGTATTGTTTTTTCAAGAAAAATGTGTTTCCATTTCCTCAAATCTTAGTTTATCTTCCAATAAGACTTCAGGTTTCTTCACAACACTTTTGTGACTTTCTTTAAAATTTATTCATAAATAATTTCATAATTCTTTGGACTATTTGGATGGGATGTATGTTTCTACTTAATGCTTTTAGGCAATCACTGCTTGTTGTTCAGTTGTTAAGTCCCGTCCGACTCTTTGTGACCCCAAGGACTGTAGCACGCTGAGCTTCTGTGTCCTTCACTATCTCCCAGAGTTTGCTCAAACTCATGTACATTGAGTTGGTGACTCTCTCTAACCATCTCATCCTCTACCGTCCCCTTCTCCTGCCCTCAGTCTTTCCCAGCATCAGGGTCTTTTCCAATGAGTTGGCTCTTCACATCAGGTGGCCAAAGTGTTGGAGTTTCAGTTTCAGCATCAGTCCTTCCAAAAACTATTCAGGGTTGACTTCCTGTAGGATTGACTGGTTGGATCTCCTTGCAGTCCAGGGGACTCTGAAGAGTCTTTTCCAGCACCACAGTTCAAAAGCATCGATTCTTCGGTGCTCAGCTTTCTCTATAGTCCAACTCGCACATCCATACATGACTAATGGAAAACCCATAGCTCTGACTATATATGGACCTTATCAGCAAAGTGATGTCTCTGCTTTTTAATACGTTGTCCAGGTTTGTCATAGCTTACTTTCCAAGGAACAAGCATCTTTTAATTTCATGGCTGTAGTCACAGTCTGCAGTGGTTTTAGAGCTCAAGAAAATAAAATCTGTCACTGTTTCCACTTTTTCTCCTTCTATGTGGGACTGGATGACATGATCTTAAGTTTTTTGAAGGCTGAGTTTTAAGCCAGCTTTTTCACTCTCCTCTTTAACCCTCATCAAGAGGCTCTTAAGTTCCTCTTCACTTTCTGCTATCAGAGTGGTATCATCTGCATATTCGAGGTTGTTGCTATTTCTCTTTGCAATTTTGATTCCAGCCTGTGATACATCCAGCCAGACATGTCACATGATGTACTCTCCACAGAAGTTAAATAAGCAGGGTGACAACAAACAGCCTTGTCATACTCCTTTCCCAATTTTGAACCAGCTTTTTGTTTCCATGTCTGGTTCTAACTGTTGCCTCTTGATCTGCATACCGGTTCCTCAGGAGGCAGATGAGATGGTCTGGTATTCCTATCTCTTTCAGAATTTTCCACAGATTGTTGTGTTCCACATAGTTCAAGGCTTTAGTATAGTCAATGAAGCAGATGTTTTTCTGGAATTCTCTTGCTTTTTTTATGATCCAGCGGATGTTGGCAATTTGATCTCTGGTTTCTCTGCCTTTTCTAAACCCAGCTTGTACATCATGAAGTTCTCGGTTCATGTACTTCTTTGGCATTGCCTTTCTTTGGGATTGGAATGAAAACTGACCTTTTCCAGTCCTGTGGCCACTGCTGAGTTTTCCAAATTTGCTGGCATATTGAGTGCAGCAGTTTAACAGCATCATCTTTTAGGATTTGAAACAGCTCAGCTGGAATTCCATCACCTCTACTTACATTGCTTATAGTAATGCTTCCTAAGCCCCACTTGATTTCACACTTCAGGATGTCTGGCTCTAGGTGAGTGACCACCCAATCATGGTTATGTGGGTTACTAAGATGTTTTTTGTATAGTTCTGTGTATTCTTGCCACCTCTTCTTAATCTCTCTTGCTTCTGTTAGGTCCTTGCTGTTTCTGTCCTTTATTGTGCCCATCCTTGTATGTAATGTTCCCCTGATATCTCCAATTTTCTTGAAGAGATTTCTAGTCTTTACCATTCTATTGTTTTTCTGTTTAGAATACAGAAGGTCAATTGTTTGTTGTATATTTATCTTAGTTGTAGCAATCTTAACATCATAAAATAGAGTCTAGTTGATTTTTTTTTACTAGACTCTTTGACTTTCTAGATTTTCTATCAGCAGCAAAAACATAGCTTTATGTTCAATTTTCTCATCTTTATGGTCTTTTCTCAGTGCTTTCACTAACATTTGCTTAACAATAAAAAGCATAGTTCTGACTTTAACTAAAATGTGAGTTTAAATGCTTTAGCATACGAGATACTGTTGAGTTTTGGGCAACACAGTACTACATTTAAATAACTTCTATTTTGTTCTAATTTCTATTATGAATGCCTTAAGTTTATTAAAAATCTTTTCTGCAACTATGGATAGGATCAAATATATATATATTTTTAAAAAAGAAAATATTGGTCTATATGAACATCTGTATGAACCAAACTATTATATTAAAAGGAAAAATATTAAAAATGCAAAGATAAATTGAAAAACATTATAGTGCAGGCTTCAGTATCTTTCATAATAGAACAACTCAGGAGATAAAAAATAAAGGAACTGAATAAATATTGATAAATTTGATTTAAGAGACTCACATAGACCAATGTGTGTGTGTCAGTTGCTCAGTTGTGTCCAACTCTTTGTGACCCCATGGACTGTAGCCTGCCAGGCTCCTCTGTCCATGGAATTCTCCAGGCAAGAATACTGGAGTGAGTTGCCATTTCCTTCTCCACATATAGATCCATAGGTCCCTCAAAAATATCTTAAACACTTTGATGGTTGATCATTTACTTGATGGCAAAAAGATTTAAAAAAATTTTATAAAAGTCACATTCTCAAATCAAGATTCTATAAAAATAGAAATAAAAAACAAAATATAATAACCCCCTCTAAAAGAACATGTTTAATCAATTCTGTGATGACAGATGAAATCAAAAGAAAAACTGCAAACTACTTAAAAGGAATGAAAAAGAGAATCAAAGGGATATAGTTAAATTTTGAATGCTTTCTCTAAACATTCTAGCATTCTAGCAAAATTCACCAAAAATAAATGGTCAAAGAATAAACAAATGCAAAAGCTAGGTATTTGATGAATAAAAGATTAAACTCTATGAAGGCGATTAAGGGGAAAAGAGAACATACATATTTAAGATCACAGATAGCAAACGAAGCAAAATCACAAATACTGAAGAGATTAAAACAATTGTGAGAATGTCAATCTACACATGAGATAATATATTAATACAAAAACCATAGTAGAGGATCCATGTACATATATACTACACATTATGCTTCAGATCTGATTGGTGAAAATTTGTGTTTGGCTCAAAAATTGTAATATATCATTAGTCAGTCTATTTTCAACAGAAATGTGAGCTCTTCTTGCTGTGTACTAAGGACAAAGAGCATGGGTGCTAATTTTATAGGCAGGCCAATGTAGCTCATGTGCTAGGTCTCCTCAGCCCCCAGGATTTTAGTGTAGAATTTACAGAGCAAACATTTACAGACAGCGAGGGATTTACAGACAGCGAGGGATAAAATAACACAGTGCTATGATGGGAAAAGGACAAGAGTTCTAGTTTCAAACTGTTTTCATTCCCAGGACCTATTAAGCATAACTGCTACTTACACTGGTGCATCTGTAGATTATGTTTTTAATGACACAGACTTATTTTGCCTATTCTTTCAAAACTTTATACTCTTTGTTTTCAGTATTCTTTAAAAGAAAAAACGTGCTAGAAATGTTTAGAGAAGGCCTTCAAAATTCAATGCAAAAAAACAAGAGCAATAACGAAATATAATTTATCTTACTATTGGATTCAACAAATTTGTTTCGATGTTCCAAAGCCCATGGACATGAATCAATACTGGATTAAAAGATTAGAAATGTCAGCATATGCACACTGTACTAATTTGCTAGTGTTTGAATTAAATGAGATCGGAGACAGCACATTATTATAGTCTCTGTGCTCTGAGGTTAGGATTGAAGATGACTAATGATGCACTTGGACATTACCATGTATTGTGTGTGTATGTGCTTAAATTGCTCAGTTGACTCTTTGCAACCCCATGGACTGTACCCCGCCAGGCTCTTTTATCCATGTATTGAATGCTTTTAAATGCCAGGCATAACTGATTCAACAGTAGGACCAAAAGCTGTAGGCATTTGGGGTACACTGGTAGACAAAAGGAAGACCCCCCCTGTGGCGTTCATCAGGACAATCACTTTTGTGGTGGTATCCCTCTTTAGCAATTGTGGAAACTGAGGCACAAAGAAACTGTCACTTGCTGAAGATCACAGTTAGTAGTAATCATTGTGGCTGATTACAAAGCCTTTCCACTATGCCGTTCTACCTTCTATGAACTGCACATTAAGAACAGTAGGTGCAGAGTCAGACGGACCTGCTTTGTACCCAGGCACAGTCTTATTAGCCATGTGACCTTGAACAAGTTACTTAACCTCCCTGGGCCTCAGGCTCCTCACCTGCAATCTGGGAATAATGCTTCCTTTGGAGGGCTAGAAGAAACAAAACATTATCTGTCAGCCATTCTGTAAAGGCACTACTTGGTAAGGGCATCAATTCTACAAAAATGAAAGATCTTGGTGTTTTTCTTTCAATCTTGCACTATATTATTCTCATCTCAAGTATATCATTCACATATTCTGATTAACAGAGTCTTGCTGTAGTTTTACACAATGTATAAATGATTAGATCGTGTATACATTTCTGTTATACACTCTTGGACAAGCTTAATCGACTGGTTCACCAAACCACAAAGGAGACCCTACCATCCACTTTGTAGCAGTTACCTAAACCACAGTGGAGTATCTAAGTTACAATCTTATAAATCTAAAAAATTAATAGTAACAATACAGTTTGAACTAGTAAAAAGTATGGCCCCAAATCAAAGCCTAACACTACTACTCTCTCTATAGCTTTATTGTGTATGTGACTTTGCATATAACACAGAGTTTGCTGCAGTTTCATCCTTTTCTCCTTTGAGAGGGAAAGTTAATTTGGTTGGGGATGCAATCTTATTAATGGGTGGAGACCAAGTTGGTTTCTTCAAAAATAGGTAGAAGGTAGAGTAGAAGTGAAGGTCTCTGATCACAGGTGACATGTTTTGTCCTTACTGTGACCCTGGGTTCTGCATTGGAAGCCACACTGGTTGGTCTCAAGGTGGTTGTCAAACTGCCTTAGGTTTATGCTACACCTCCTGCCTAGTCTTCTACTTAGATGACCCAAGAATTAAGTTACCTGCTTTCAGTCACTCAGAAATCAAAATTCCCAGTTAGTAAACTTGACCTCAGCCTGACTGGGGATTGAGGATCTTACTACAAGGTTTTGCTGTTTTTTCTTTTTTTTCATCAACCAGGACGGACCCAACCATGGTTGCACACCTTCTACAGCAAGGGCTTAGTAATCCCAAAGTCCTTTTGGTTGATGGAAGGTGTGTGAGGTGATATTTCTGAACAAGGTTATTCTGAAGGCTAGTTTTCCTACTTCTTCCCTCTTCCACAACCCACTAATATTCTGTTCTCCTAAATGACCAAATCAAATATTCTACTATGGAATATACTTTATGGCTTTTGTATGCTTTTAGTAGGAATAGTCATCATTCATTCTTCTTTTTCTTTTTACTTTGTTTTAATGAGTCCTGTAAAGTGCAGTGGTGGTAGTAAAGAAATGGATCAACACAGGAAATACTCAAAATTTCAAATGATGAAGCCTCAAATGCAGGTCTTCACTTATGCAAAAGGTGCCACTACTGGGAAGAAAGGACCATGTAATGGGACTGGGACTTCTTTTCCAATGAAATGATAAAGAACCAGACCTTGTGTAGCTCAGCTGAAGGACAAAAGTCTCAGGTTCTTCCAATATGGCAAAGGAACAATAGACTCTGTTCTTACAGCATTTACAGAGTATCTTCTGAAGTTTAAAATGAGAAAAAATGGACTTTGTGCAGTTCAGAAAGATGCGTTTCAAAGAACAGAGCAGACATACCGATAACATCATATACAATTTTGATACTTGTGACCAAAAGAGGTGACAATTTCCTCTTTTTCTTTTAGTACTTTTTCTCTCTCCTCCCCTTCCTCTCTTTTTTCCTGTGGATGAAGTTCAAAGACACGTGCTAACATTATACCAAACTGAAAACGAATCCAAGTACTCTATACCTTTGTAAATGAGCAGAATCCATACGGGTGGTTATCTACATTTATACACGTACAATTCCTGGTTTTCAATAGCTGTGGCCTGCTGTATCTTCTTCCAGGCAGAAAACTAATTTTCTTGCATCCTGAGGAGTCAATTGCTGATACAGGGGAGGGAGTGTTCTGTATAACACTTGTTTTTTCAGTGTATTTTATTCCTAAGATGAGACAGGATCAGGGATTCTTCTAAACATTTCTCAGCCATCAACCAGAAATTCCTCAGTGCTGACAAACTTCTCAAAACAATACTCCCCAAAGCTTCACTGGAGACTGGGTGGTGGGGGAAGATATTAAGGTGAATTCATTTTCTAGTTAACTCTGTCAAGTTTCCTCAGTCAGACCTCAAGCAGAGGTCAGTGCTGATGATCTAGCCCAACTGTTGACTAACCAGCTGCTTCATGTGAGCCAGAGAGGGGGAATCAGGATGGGAACACTGCAGTAAGTAAACTATTAAAGAGCAGATGCTTTCTTTGAAGATATTCATTAAGAGACAGGAAGTAGAGAAAAGTGCTTCCATCCAGGGATCAACTCCTATGAATCAGCATAAAAAGTCATTTGGGTAATAACTGGACTTTCTGTTTAAAATCAGAAATGTAAGGAGAGTTAACATCTGGATGAATAGCTACTATGAAACTTGAACTGTAAGAATAACAAAAAATTAGGGAAGTAAATCAGTATATGTAGTGGGTTGAATGGTCTTTCCCTGGTAGCTCAGCTAGTAAACAATATGCCAGCAATGCAGGAGACCCCTGTTCAATTCCTGGGTCAGGAAGCTCCCCTGGAGAAGGGAAAGGCTACCCACTCCAGTATTCTTGGGCTTCCCTGGTGGCTCAGACAGTAAAGAATCTGCCTGCAATGCGGGAGACCTGGGTTTGATCCATGGGTTGGGAAGACGCCCTGGAGGAAAGCATGGCAACCCACTCCAGTATTCTTGCCTGGAGAAACCCTGTGGACATAGGAGCCAGGCGGGCTACAGTCCATGGGATCTCAAAGAGTCGGACACCACTGAGCAACTAAACACACAGCACGGTGGGTTGAGTATTTTCTCCCCCAAAATTTACTGTCCACCAAAAGTTCAGAATATGACTTTATTTGGAAATAGGTTCTCGCAGATATAATTATTAAGGTTAAGGACTGAGATGAGATCACAGTGGAGTAAGGTGGACTTTAAATGCACCTTAAAAGATGTCCTTTTAAGACAGAACAGGGGATCATGTAAAGATGCTGGGAAGGACTCGAATTATGTAGCCAAGCTAAGGAATGCTAGGAACTAACAAGCTAGCACAGGCTAGGAAAGATTCTCCCTTAGAGCTTTGGGCGAGGATATAGGGCTGCCAGTACCTAGACTTCAGATTTCATCTTTTTTATTTTTAAGCCATCAAATATGTAGTGATTTTTTTAAAGGCGGCCTAGGAAACTGACACAATACACACTGAGAAACATCGAATGTCAAGGATTGCTTCTTTTTTGAGGCTTTATTTTGGGGAAGGACATTTCTTCTAGAGATTTATTGTACTTTTGAGTTATAAAGTGGCATTTTGAGAGTAAAGAGCAAGGTCACCTAACTGTCAAAGACAGCTGTATGGAAAATGAACACTTTGTTTCCTAAATTTGTCTGAGGAGAGTGGCTACAGGTTCTTATGGAGAATGCAGAGCTACCATTTTATGGCAGTTCCTACAAACTGCTGAGACTTGTTCCTTAGTTGAGAAGGAGAGGCTGTGCCAGTGGTGATCAGGCTTCAGTGGCCTAAGTCACCTGGGGAACTAGCTGAATATGAGGAGTCCTGGACCTCATTCCCAAGATGCTCATTTAATGTGTATGGGTGAAATTAAGGAATCCATGTTTTAATAGGCACTGCAGGAGATTCTGATCTGATATAGAGGGTTGGAGGGCCACATTTGGAAAACATAAGGATGGCTCTAAGCAGAGGAGTAAATGTAAATGCTAAAACTGTAACATTTCTATAGCAAAACATAGAAAATCTTCGTGACCCTGATCAGGCAACAATTTCTTAGGTCACGGAGAGCAGAAATAAGAAAAGAAACTGGAGAAATTGTACTTCATCAAAATTTAAACACCTTGACTCTCCATAAAACAATTTTAAGAAAATGAAAAGGCAAGCTACAGATTGGGAAAAATAATTGCAAACCATATATATGATAAAGGACTTGAATCTAAAATATTGGGCTGGCCAAAAAGTTCATTTGGTTAGTGAATAAGATTGTTCAATAAAATTCTTGATGAAAATGAAAAAAGAAATTTATTTTTACTTAAAACCTCATGAACTTTTTGGCCAACCCAATATTAAGAACTCTTACAACTCAGTAATAAGACAGCCCCATTTTTAAGAATATGTAAAAGAATGGAATTGACATCACCAAAGAACGTATATGAAAGGCGAGTAAATCCAGGAAAAGATGCTTAACGTCTTTGTTATTAGGGAAATGCAAACTGAAACGACAATAAGTTACCACTGCATACCTAACAGAATGGCTAGGATTTAAAAAGCTGACAATAACAAGTCTTGATGATGATGCCCAACAATTCTCCAGCACTGATGATGGGAATGTAACTTAGTACAGCCACTTTGGAAAAGACAGTTTGGCAATGGCCCAGCAATCACACTTTTAGGTATTTACCCAGGAAAACATTAGCCTATGTCAATACCTATATGGAAATGTTCATGGCAATGTTATACATAATATTCTTAAACAGTAAGCAACCCAAATAGCTATCAGTCCATGAATGGGCAAATTGTTGTATATTCTGCACAGCAGAATACCACTCAGCCATAAAAAGAAATAAACTGATAATGTAAAACAGTACGGACGAAACTTAACAAGCATTATGCTAAGTGAAAGAAGCAAGGTAAAGTCAACTACATACTGCTTAATTCCATTTATATAAAAATCTACAAAAGGCAAAGTTACATTGACAGAAAGCAGATCAGCAGTTTCTAGAGGCTGTGGGTTCAAGGAAGAGGTTTCATGGCAAATAGGGTCCTAAGAGAACTTTTAGGGATAATGAAATACTCTGTATTTTGCTATAGCAGTAGTTATATGACTGCATTTCTCAAAATGCATCTAACTGTACATTTAAAATGTACTTGCAATTTAAAGCAAGTAAATTGTACCTCTAAAAGTTGTTATTTTTGAAAGCTTCTCAAATATGTACTCTAAAGTACTATTTAAGAGATACAATATAACAAATTTGTAGTATCTGCTATAATCCAAATACAGCATTATTTATGCTGGTTGGATTCTCATCAAACTAAAATGTTAGAAAACAGAGTATTTAAAGTTTGAAACAAGTCCAAAATTTATTCACATGCACTAATTTTTAATGATTTTTTTTGGTTTTAGCATTTTATTGGAAACAGAACATTTTCCTATTCATTCAAATAAACACTGGCCTATCCATAAGTTTTGCATTATTGTTTTGGACAAGTTTTTCCTTTCTTGGCTAATGTAATTCCCTAATTAAGAAATTATGCTAAGTGCAACCTGACATTTTAAAACTTCTACCACCCTAATTTCTTTCAGGGTCACAAATAATACCTAAAATGTTTTCTTGCTTAACTATCTAGAAAGGAAAAGGATTGAATCAACATACTTTTGAAGCAATTGCAAATAATTCAATTAGTATTGACAAAGAATAAAGATAACAATAAAGTGGGAGAAAATGTGTCTTGCGATCAATATTTTAGAAGCAGAGCTCTCTAATTAGATTACCACAGTGGGAACAGGGCAGGGCTTCAGGATTATCAAACAAAGCTCATGTGTGTACATGTACGTACACACACACACACACACACAGGGCTTCAGGATTATCAAACAAAGCTTGTGTGCGTACATGTACATACGCGCGCACACATACACAGGGCTTCAGGATTATCAAACAAAGCTCATGTGCGTACATGTACGTACGTACACACACACACACACACACACACACACGGCTTCAGGATTATCAAACAAAGCTCGTGTGCGTACATGTACATACGTACACACACACACACCATTACACACACACACACACAAACACACACACCATTGCACCCTTCAATACTGAGACAGTATATCATCTATTCTAATAGTTCAGATTTTGGAGGATATATTTCTGCTTTTAACCAACACTATGACATAGAAACTTATGAAACATTTGGGAACTGGTTTAACATACCCATCGTAACCTCCCTCTCCCCCTAGTCCCACCACCGCTGCCCTCCACCAAATACTCGCTCTGCCACCATCCAAAATGGAGCACCAATCTCCTCACATGCCACAGCAACTAAACAGCAGCACTCTGTCAGTGCCACAGAAGATGTGACCCTGGCATCAAGATTACTTTGCTTAGCTTTGAATTATTCACACACAGTGGCCATAGACAAGGCCAGGCCAGGCTGATGGGAGGTGGTCACTCTGTGTGTCCAGAGGCTCCTGCCCTGGAATCTAGTGCCCTCCCTGCCTTTACTCAGCAGGGTAGGGTCTCATTACAGTGCTTTACACAGGCTGATCTATTGACTGATTATATGATATGAATACATTTCTTAACCATTCAACCAGTCTTGAGACATAAAACCAGGAAGAAGTCGATTTAGTCCTCCCGAGGTGTAATTTACCTTTTCCTGGTACAACTTTTCCTCCATAGCTTCGTAAAGCAAATAAATGAAATGGAATTTGAGGGCTCAGTTCCTAAGCTTTTATACCTCCTTTCACTTCACTCATTCACATAACCCCTCTGCCTGCTGGAGGTTTTTTGTCTGCTGCCTCCTCCTTACCCAGACACTCACTTGAGCCTGTTGGATGGGTACATGCTTTGATAGGAGTATTTGATTTTTTTGTTTGTTTACTGGGATTGGAGGCTAGTGAGGGTCCTTGGTAAATTCATGATTATTAGCTGAAACGGCCCTCAGCACTGCCTGGTAACCACACGGGTTTCTTAAGTCTCTTCTGTGTCCCAGCCACCCGGATTTGAGTATTTCTTGCCTTTTTCTTTCAAACCTCCACTACACTTCGTCATCCCTCAGTCTCATCTGATTTCTCTAAGAAAACAACTCCTGAGAAACTAATACAAGCTCTTACCCCTGCATCCATTCACCTACTTGCAGGTAAGTCCATACATATACTTTGCCTTGTCTTCTTTATACAGATGACCTGCCCACACTCCTGCTTAGGGCCTGTCCCTCCACCTGTGTGCTCTACCATCTTGTCTACTCTAGTGATTCTGATGATGACATTTCTCCAGCGATAATCAATCACTCCTGTCTTGCAGATCAACATGCATGTAATTCCTCCCATCATCCCCTATTAACACATGTCCTCTGGCTACCGCTCACTTGTATCCTCAGCCATGCAGCTAAACGTCTTGAGTTGTCTGCACTCACCATCTTCAGTCTTCTCATCTTTCTCTTGAATCCGTGCCCATTAAGCTTTGCCAAAACTGCTCTCCACAGTCATCAGTGACCTTCAACAAAACCAACTCCAGTGATCCCCTCCCTCCTTGAAAGACTGTTTTACCTTGTTCCCTGCCCTTATTACTCTCTCGCTGCTTTTCCAGACTCACTGACCAGTGTCAAGTCTTTTATTTTACTTTAGTTTATCTGCACTCATTCCCTAGGTGATCTCTTTCAGTCTTAAAGCTTATGTGCTGATGCCTCCCAAATCTGTACCTCCAGCCTGCCTCTCTCCCTTCAGACTCACGTATCTGATCACTAACTTCACATCTCTCTTTGGATGCCTAATTAGAATCTCAAGTTTAACACAGTCTTGCTTCCCACCATTTCTGTCTCAAGGACGAAGGTAGCTGTCTTTCCTCCAGGCCAAGAACCTTGAGTCATCCTTGCTTCCTCTCTCTTATACTCCACATGCATTCCATCATAAGGTCCTATTGGCTCTACCTAAAATAGATCCAGAGTCTAGCCAGTTCTTGCCATTTCCCTTTCTCTCAAGCTACCACCTACCACCCGATTACTGCAAATATCTAATTGGTTTCTCTGTTTGACCACCCTCCCTCCTACAGATTCTTTTCAGCACAGCAGCCAGAGTCATCCTTTCAGAATGTTAGTCATTATAACCCACCTTGGTTTCCTCACCCCATTTCATTCAGAGAAAACGCCCAAAGCCTACACTGACCCAGCAGCCTGTTATCCTTCTGCCCTCATTTTATTCTGCTGCCCACCAGACTCACTGCTCCGGCCACACTGAGTTCTATGTTCTCCTTTGAACACACCAGTTACAGTCCAATTCCGGGGCCCGAGCTGTTCCTCTACCTGAGATGTTCTTCCCCCAAATTCACCTTTTCAGGGGGCCCCAAGGACCCTACTTAAGACGGCAGTCTTTCCTCTTCCCGGATTTATTTTTCCTCTATAGGCTTACTATTGGACATACTATATATTTTTTTACTTACTTGTTTATTGCCTGTTCTGCTGCTGCTAAAATGAAAGCTCCAGAGGAGAGTATGTTTTTGTTGCTTTTACTCACTGGCATATCCCCAGTGCTTCTTCAATATGCTCAGTAAAATAACTATTTACTGAATACTCTGAATGAGCAGAAAGAGGGAAACTGAGCAAAGCTTCCCTCTCTGGAACACTTCTGGCAGAAAGAGCACTCAAGAATAAAGCCTTTGCTAACAGCCTGCAGGAGGTAGGGGCACGGCGGTGGGGAGGGAGGAGGTGGTGGCTGGGGCTTGCTGCTGGACAGTAACTGTGATGAATAATCCTCCAGACCAGAGGAGAGAAGGCAGACGGAGATTTATGCTTCTGTTCTGTGAGCATCAGACACTCTTTGCTAAGTCCCAGATGCACTCTGCTTTGGCTACTCTCCACCTCCATTTGTGCAAACACTGCTATATATATATTTTTTAAAGCACAGGTATTCTTCACAGGTTATTGGGCAACTTGAGATAATAACAGATTTCAGGAGATATACTGGGAATCAAGATCATGTGTGTGGGGCAGTAACAGTAGGTCGTGGAACACGAGGACATTTCCAGGCTGTCACAAGGCCAGGAAGCTGGGGGTCTAGTCACTGTGCGTGGGCGCCCCTTACAGGTGTATAGAGCTGAGTGAGGCTGACATTCCCCCTCTCTCACTCCCTTCAAATCCCCAGATGAATATTTTCTAGCTTATGGCATATTTGACAACGTTAAATACATAATGCTATTTTTAAAGTAAAATTCTTTCCTGAAATTCTTGAATGGAATACTGAGAGCTTTCTGTATCATTACTAACAACAAAAGATACGTCATTAAGCCTGCTGGCATGTTGTCCCTTCATTAACTGAAGTATTATAGCAGAGGCATTTGTTTCCTAATCAATTCCAAAATACGTCTTTAAAGAGAATCACCAACCTCCTCAAAGCCTTGTAATTTCTCTACTGTGCTATTTTTTTCTTTCTATCCATGAGACACACAGGGTTCTCACTAGTTTGAAAAAAGTTCTCGCAGAGCTGGCATTTCCATTTCTCTGAAACCAGTAATTGCTGCCTTACATGACATGCCATGTTTACTCTGACCGCTTCCCAGAGGGGTCTCTTCTGCAAATGACCACAGTATTCCATGCTGTTATTTCACGTGGCCTGCTAGTGGGTTCATCAACCACCTCCCCCTGCTGACCAGACAAGCTGCTTAGAGCCTCCTCAAACCACCCCAGACCTGTGAAGAATCTTAGCCAGACCTGGTCTGAGATTCCTCTGCTGCTAGTTTGGACTCCAAAGCACCTTCTATTTAGCTTTTGCCCTACTGACTCAGGTCCCTAACAAACCAGTTTCCATACGAGGAGTAGTTCACATGGGGGCAGAGAAGGCAGTCAGCCACTCTCAGGAAGGTGGAAGCAGAGGGCCCGGCAGCAGATGGCAGCTCAGGATGCTGGACTGCCTTTCCTTCCTGCCCCATGGCCCGCCCGCCCTCTGCTGAGGGCTCCACTGAGACCACGCATGGACACAAACACATACACTCACTCACCTCTCCCCTGCCCAGGATTTCCTGAAACTGGAGTTAAATTGTGATCAGAACACATCATTTAGTTGGCTTCATAATAGGCTTCACTGATATCTCTCACACACACACACATACACACACAAACGTATTTTCAGGGTTTTTTTTTGGCTGCAGCAAATTAGAATTTATGTTTTGGCTTCATATAGTTAATTCATGTAGCTTTAATCAATTCACATGCAGACAGCAATGTAAACTTTCTCTTGAACACATTGTGGGGAAGAGGAAGGGCTAAAAGAACCAAAAAATGAAAAACTGGACAAAAGGGTTAAGAAAAGTTATAAGAGCAAGTGGTGGGGCCAGACTTGGATAAAGTAGGACAAATGTTGGGGAAAAGATGATTAAGAAAGACGAAAAAGACACCAAACAAAATTAAATTCAATATCAATGAAAAACAGAGGGAAAACAGAAGGAAAGTAAAAGGTGAGGGAGCAATAATGGTCAAATTCAAGGAGTTAAAAAAAAAAAGTTACACTCATGTCCATGGAGGCCCGCATTTCAGAATATTCATCTATAAAGCTTGTTTCTATTAAAACTGAACTTCTGGTAAAACTGAAAAGGCATATTTAAATGTGGTGAACCAACTAATTGGGATGAAAACTGACTCCCAAACCAAAGGAACAAATTTTAATATAAAACAGAATGAGTCTTCTGTTTTCAATGATGGGCTGTTACAGTACATGTGACACTTCTGAATTTAGCAGTGACATCACACCTAGGTGTACAGAATGATTCAAAGAGCAAGGTCTTAAAAACCTGAGAGACGTGTGACTATAAAGATGATCTTAATATTCCTAATGCTCTGGTGTTAAAAACAATTTCCACCAGACCTTGATATACGAGTGGATAAATCATATTAAATTAAGTCAGTTTGTACTTAATCAGAAAGAGATTTAATGAAAAGCCTTGGCATAGATGAATCCTCTTAATTATTACAGGCTAATATTTGTCCACAAAGAAGAATTTGTTTCAGGATTAGTCAGAGACCAGGGGAAACCAGAAATACCAATTCAATAATGGAATGCCTAATTAGATGATAATTAATCCTAATTATAATATATTGCTTTCCCCTGAACATGATTTATTTATCACAACTGCTTTTCACTTGGTTCGCTAAGGAAAACTAAGTAAAATGCAATTACTAAAAATAAAAAGGGAACGAAAAGTAGGTAAATTAAAACTTTGTTTTTTAAATGTGGAGAAATTCAGATGTAACAAAAAGTTTAATGATGCCGGGGTTGGGGGGAAGTCCTGCTGCAGAAGGCAAGGCTATGTTCAGTTACTACATCTAGAAACTGGATGTCTGTCCAACATTCTTTAATGATCAGGGATCTGATGCCTGATGATCTGAGGTGGAGCTGAAAATGTGATAATAATAGAAATAAAGTGTACAATAAATTGAATGCACTTGAATCATCCTGAAACCCAATCCTGGTCCATGGAAAAACAGTCTTCATGAAACCAGTCCCTGGTGCCAAAAAGGATGGAGACTGCTGCTTTAAGTTAGTCGTTGCTCGTATGTGCTTACAATTCAGTTAAGAAGACATACATCCATCAAATCAAAGGTACTGATGTAAAGTCTAGCACATGAGTGCTAAGTTGCTTCAGTCGTGTTCGACTCTTTGAGGCCCTATAGACTATAGCCCCCTACCGGCTCCTCTGTCCATGGGATTCTCTAGGCAAGAATACTGGTGTGGGTTGCTGTCCCCTCCTCCAGAGGACCTTCCCGACCCAGGGATTGAACCCATGTTTCCTGCATTGGCAGACAGGTTCTTTACCACTAGCGCCACCTGGGAATCCCCAGAAAGTCTAGTAAATCATGGCTAAAATGACAGTTGCAGATCCTGTGCTGCTGCTGCTGCTCCTGCTGCTGCTGTTAAGTCGCTTCAGTCGTGTCCGACTCTGTGCGACCCCACAGACGGCAGCACACCAGGCTCCCCCGTCCTTTGGATTCTCCAGGCAAGAACACTGGAGTGGGTCGCCATTTCCTTCTCCAATGATCCTGTGCTAGCTACAGCTACTATGGTAGACTCAAAGTCACGGAAATACAAGATATAATCATGTGAAAAGTAATAACAAGGCAAATTAGTCAAAGTAAACACAAAATTTTAAAAGAACTGAGTGCAATGGAAATTAAATACTATGGGTGAATTCAGAGGACAAGATCACTGGGCTGAAAGGCCTGAACAGTTCTGAAAACAAGAAGGATATTCCGGTTTAACATATGCATGAACTAGTTCCTTGAGATTTAGAACAAATAGCATTTTCAATATGGAAAATACAGTCTAAAAGAAGCAAGTAGTTATAAACAAAATCAGATGTCTCAAAAAAAAAAAAAGACTAATAGAGAATAGAATTCAAAGCCATTCTCATGGATACATGGGAATTTAATGTATAACAAAGATAATATCACAGATCAACAGGGGAATGACAGTTGCTTAATACATAGTCTTGGAGAAAAATAAAACTGCATCCTCTCACCAACAACACATTTAAAGGAGGACTTGAGATGATAAAAATTTAAATGTAAGATGCAGTTATACACTTAACAGATGACTATTTTTCTAATCAAGTAGCATGAAAGGTTTTATTAAAATATTTTTAAGAGCATAAATTGTAAGACAAAAATCTTTATGATTTTGATTATATTGAACATTTCTGTTCAGTCTACATGTAATAAAATAAGAAAATATTTGCAATATCTAAAATGAACAAGGGATTAAAATTTATAACGCAAAAAGAACCAGTACAAATCAATAAGTCACTAAAGAAATCTCAAGAGAAAAATAGAAGACATAAATGTAGAAAAGGAAATGCAGAAACCTAACTGGCAGATGAAAATCCTTTGAAATCAGACAACAGCAAACAAATACCAACAAGGGACTTCTTTATACAAAGTATAATGCTGGATAATGCCAAATGCTGGTAGCAGTGAGAGGGCGATGCAATGCCAGAGGGAATTTAGAGAGGAGTAATCATTTTGGAGAGCAACTGGGAGCTAGTCAAATTGGGGCTACCTAATTAATCCTCCTGACTCGGCAATTCTACTTTTTTGTTGTTGTTGTTAAATATTTGCTTTATTGCTGTGGTCTGGAACCAAACCTGCAATATCTCCAAGGCAGGCCTGTAGTATTTCAGCAGTTCTCTCTTAGACATTGCTGTGAAAGTGCTGCACTCAATATGCCAGCAAATCTGGAAAACTCAGCAGTGGCCACAGGACTGGAAAAGGTCAGTTTTCATTCCAATCCCAAAGAAAAGCAATGCCAAAGAATGCTCAAACTACCGCACAATTGCACTCATCTCACACACTAGTAAAGTAGGCTCAAAATTCTCTAAGCCAGGCTTCAGCAATATGTGAACCATGAACTTCCAGATGTTCAAGCAGGTTTTAGACAAGGCAGAGGAACCAAAGATCAAATTGCCAACATCCACTGAATCATCGAAAGAGCAAGAGTTCCAGAAGGACGTCTATTTCTGCTTTATTGACTATGCCAAAGCCTTTGACTGTGTGGATCACAACAAAGTGTGGAAAATTCTGGAAGAGATGGGAATACCGGACCACCCGATCTGCCTCCTGAGAAATCTGTATGCAGGTCAAGAAGCAACAGTTAGAATGGACATGGAACAACAGACTGGTTCTAAACAGGAAAAGGAGTACGTCAAGGCTGTATACTGTCACCCTGCTTATTTAACTTATATGCAGAATACATCATGAGAAATGCCAGGCTGGATGAAGCACAAGCTAGAATTAAAGACTGCCTGGAGAAATATCAATAACCTCAGATATGCAGATGACACCACCCTTATGGCAGAAAGCGAAGAACTAAAGAGCCTCTTGATGAAAGAGGAAAGTGAAAAAGTTGGCTTAAAGCTCAACATTCAGAAAACTAAGACCATGGCATCTGGTCCCATCACTTCATGGCAAATAGATGGGGAAACGGTGAGAGATTTTATTTTTCTGGGCTCCAAAATCACTGCAGATGGTGACTGCAGCCATGAGATGTGAGAGTTGGACTATAAAGAAAGCTGGGCACCAAAGAATTGATGCTTTTGAACTGTGGTGTTGGAGAAGACTCTTGAGAGTCCCCTGGACTGCAAGGAGATCCAACCAGTCCATTCTAAAGGAAATCAGTCCTGAATATTCATTGGAAGGACTGATGCTGAAGCTGAAACTCCAATACTTCAGCCACCTGATGTGAAGAACTGACTCATTGGAAAAGACCCTGATGCTGGGAAAGACTGAAGGCGGGAGAAGAAGGGGACGACAGAGGATGAGATGGTTGGATGGCATCACCAACTCTATGGACATGAGTTTGAGCAAGCTCCGGGTGTTGGTGATGGACAGGGAAGCCTGATGTGCTGCAGTCCATGGGGTCACAAAGAGCCGGACATGACTGAGCGACTGAACTGAACTCTTAGATATATATCCTCGAGAAATTCTCATATGTGTACAGGAGATACCATAACATATTAACTACAGTGCTTTTGTGCTGGTGCGAGTTAGAAGCTATCTTGTATGTCTGTCTTTGGGAGCCTCAATAACTTGGGATGGGAAAGGGAGGGCATCTCTTCTGAGATGCAGAAGACAGTAGTCAGAAGCCAAAGATAAGAGACACATGGAAAGCAGCATGATGACAAATTGAAACTATAATGGAGTAATCACAGTTCAGGCATACAAAAAAAATGGAATTGGGCACCCAGAACCTGAACTTGCTTTGACTGTACGAGACCCATCAGCACATTCAGAATGACACTTGTCAGCTGCACCATTATGGTCTCAAGGTCTCTCCCTGTTACTATGCAACCATTTCGGACCCCAACCAATCCTTATTTAAGGAGCACTCTTAACTTACTTCTTGCCAGCTCCAATTATAATTCTTGATAAACAGCTCACGTAACCCTAACCTTGTGGGTTTTGCCTTTATAAACCTTCCCAATTTCATAGTCTAGTGGAACACAATTTAAGCGTTTCTTGAATCTGTAGTTCCTGGGTGCTGTCCTAACAAACCCCACATAAACACCTTATTTCAATCAAGTTTCCTAAAACTTTGGTTAACAAACACAAATGTATTGATATGTTAAAAGCAAAAGGCTAAGTGAAAATGCGAGAAATAGATATCTAGGTGTCTCATTTGTGTAAACTTAAAAATACAGGAATACAAAACAACAAAAATTTTATAGGAACAATAGAAGCAAAAAGATACATGTTAAATAAATACCACGTTTAGAAGGGAAGATTAAACAAAATTTTTGAAGCAAGATTTAAAGCTCAATCCCCACTGCCATGAAACACTATAATTTTAATACACATCATGGGGTGGGGGCGATCTGTCTTGGCCAGTAGAACCTATTCTAAACTGGAGTACTGCAAATTCTGAGGATGAGATTATTTACATCTCTGGTTTTAATGTGCAACATTTTAGTTTTGGGTTGTGAGTCAAATGAAACCTGTCCAAATATTTTTAAATTTAGAAACAGCTTTGCTGTGACTGCTCAGCTCAGTCCCCTTTAATTCTTACATATGAATCTAAGACAGATTTTTACTTGAACTATCTTCATCTGCAAAGGATTTATATGAGGATCTATTCTCTTTATTTCAAATTTTACTTGAAATAATTTCAGGTTTATAAAAATGTTGCAAAGTAAGTACTAAAATGACTTGGCGTGAACTTCACCCACCCTCCCCAAAGGTTAACATCTTATACAACTATAATACAAATAAATAAAACCAAGAGATTAACACTGATACTTTACTATATTAGCTAATAGTAGATTTTACTATTGATCAAATTTTACCCAAACTTTGCTGATTTGTTCCACTACTGTTCTTTTTTCTGGTTCAGGATCCAATTCAGGAACCAACGTTGACAATTATTTTCTCTCAATTTGGTTTGTCTGATGTTTCCTTATGATTAAATCCAAGTTATGCATTTTGGCATGAAAACTTCAGAAGTGATGATGCACCCTTCTCAGTGAAGCATATCATCATCCACTATCTTTCTCTTAAAAAACTTTTTATATTATGTTGCAGTATACCCAATTAACAATGTGTGACAGTTTCAGGTGGACAGCAAAGGGACTTAGCCATACATATGCATGTATCCATTCTCCCTCAAACTCCCCTCTCATCCAGGCTGCCACAAAACAGTGAGCAAAGTTCCATATGCTATACAGCAGGATCTTGTTGGTTATCCATTTTAAATATAGCAGTGTGTACATTTCGATCCCAAACTCCCTAACTATCCCTTCTCCCCATTCTTCCCGCCCTGGCAACCATAAGTTCATTCTCTGTCTCTTTTTTGTAAATAAATTCATTTGTATAATTTCTTTTTAGATTTTGCATATAAGAGATGTACAATATTTCCCCTTCTGTCTGACTTGCTTCACTCGGTGTGACAATCTCTAGGTCCACCCACGTTGCTGCAAATGGCATTATTTCACTCTTTTTAATGGCTGAGTAATATTCCATTGTATATATGTACCACGTCTGCTTTATCCATTCCTCTGTCAATGGACATTTAGGTTGCTTCCATGTCTTGGCTATTGTAAACAGTGCTGCAGTGACTGTTAGGGTGTATGAATCCTTTTAGATCATGTTTTTCTCTGGGTACATGCCCAGGAGTGGGATTGCAGGGTCATATGACAGCTCTGTTTTTAGTTTTTTAAGGAACCTCCACAGTGTTGTCCATAGTAGCTGCACCAATTTACATTCCCACCAGCACTGTAGGAGGGTTCCCTTCTCTCCACACCCTCTCCAGTATTGTTTGTGGAGTTTTTTGATGACAACCATTTTGACTTTTAATACAAACTGATGCAACATGGATGGGCAGCATTCACTTTCAATGTACACACTGCTGTGGTTTATGTTAATGATGATGACATTCAAAGGTTATGTTTTTTCCCAGTCATCTGAACTCTTGGATTCGATGATAAATTCTAAATTCTAAACTCTAACTTCTATAGCTCTTTCTGTGAACTTCTCTTATAGCACTTAACATTTTTCTAGTTTATACTAGGAGTTTTTGTCAATTATTTCTTGGATTAGATTATATACTCAAGGTTAGGCTGCATGTCTTTCTCTTCATATTCTCTACATTGCTTTGGACATACTACTTATACAAAACCCATTAGATGATTCCTCTGTATTAATGAAGACTAAGAAAAAAAAGAAACACACTACACCAAACAGTATGCCATGTATATCCTCATACTATTTTTATTCGCTACTCAAAATAACCCTATGAAGTGGGTACTGAATCCCAGGTTAAGTAATTTGTGCAAGGTTACAAAGCCAGTGAGGGACAAGGTGATGATTTTAACCTAGGGCAATCTGATTCTAAAGCCCTGGGGATAGGATCAAGAATTCAATATAGGGAGACAGTTCAGGATTTCTCATTTTCAGTTTGGTAAACTGAAGATCAGAGAGATTAAGTAATTTTTCAAAGAGGCTTAGAGTTAGCTGAATTAAAAGGACTAAATTTAGAAGTCAGGTTTCCTGCCTCCCAGCTTTAGTTAGCTCTTTCCATTGCATAAAAGGACTGGAGTGCAGGCCCCCAAACTGTACTTCAGTATTCTCAATAAGCACAATTTTTGAAAGTTAAGATCTAGAAGAATATAATTGGTCTTTACGTTATCTTTTAAAAAGTCTCTCAAAAAGTTAAGTTTGGCAGCAAAAGCCTTTTAGACAACTTAATATCTTAATTTTATTACATTGCAAATATAACTGAAATTCTTTCCGTTTCTGAAACACATTACAAACAAAACATCAATTAATCAACATTTACCCACAGCACAAGAAACACATTGTTTTAATTGAGAACGTGTCCAATGGAAAAGGACTGGGCTACGGTATATTTTCTTGCACATTGTTCTGAAATGGAAGAGTTTTCCATTACTCTTCTAGGTACGATTATGAATAACTAATTCTACCCAAAAGAATTAGCAGCTCACGTGTGAACTTTTAAATGGTTCTTTAACTGACCTGTAATAAAGTGAGAAATGGTATGGTCTATCACACTTCTAGGGAAAACTAGGTTATCTTTTATTCCAGTGAATGTACACTGTTTTAGAGTAAATTTGCTACTTAATATGAACACACCTCATTTTAGTAAAGTATCTATTATATCCAGCCTGACAGAAAACTAAACGTTTCTAAGTGAGCAGGATGACCATATAAATGAATATTCTCCTGTGGTTCATTCATCTCTGTCTACAGTTTTATCTCGATGATGCTGCTACTATCCATCATTCTCATGAAAACCCAAGTGACTCTTGGGGGCAATATTTCCCTTTCTCTCTAAAGAAATAGAAATACTCTGTTATACCTGGCTCAGCTGGAGTTACAGCATTACTTTGAGTCTGACATGACTGTCTGTAAGTCTCTCTGTAGATATGGCCTCCACCTTTCTTAACCATAAGTATATATACAAAACTATTGCCTACATGGAGAAAGTTAGGAAAGGCAAATTGATAGTAAGATACAAGACTCACTCAGAGACAGCAGCTTGCATAGTTAAAATGAAGGCTGAACTTACATTTTGGTGCATCTTTCAGTCTAGGAAAAAAAGCTCAGTCATTCTAAGACTGACTGACTTCTGTTTTTCTCATTTTCTCACATTCTCCTCGATGCAGCTTCTTTTGAGATCACTTGTGTGTGTATGTGTGTGTGTTATCCTGCCTCAAGTTCCAAGGTCAAAGTTGGTTTTCAAAGTCAAACTAAGCTGTCCTTGACAGAGGGAAGGGTGGTTAGGGTGGTCCCTGAAAAAATATCATTCTTGATCCTACTCGTGTCTAGAATGGTTTAAAGTAGTCATAAGATCAGATCTAGAGCCCTCTGAATGCCTACATAAGCATTAATACTTAGACATCCCAAAACTGACCTTAGAAATTCATCAACTCATATGGAAACAGAAAGCTTTTAATCTCACAGTTTTTGTACCTGTTTTGTTTGTAACTCACCAACTGAGTCAGAAATTGTATTAGATTGTACAGGTTCCTCAAGAGTAGTGTCTGAGTATTGCAATGTCTTTGTATGTCATATAGCACGTACAGTTTGATGCAGTCTCACTATGGACATTGAATAAATATCTGCTATGAGTTATAACTATTGTAACTGGCTTAATAAAAATGCCTTAGCCTTGCTAACAATCATTTCCATTAAAGTACCAATAAGAGACACTTTATTTTAAGATAAAATGATTATTTAATCCTTTAATCAATGATTGAAGCAGTGACTTATGTGGCTAAACTCTAAACTCATGACTCAGATACCCAGTCGCCTGGGATAACTAATGATAATGGTATCACATTGGCCAGAAAATTGGGTGCTTGCTTTTCTTATTGGATCTGAAGCCCAGTTGTATCTGATCCTCAGTCATGAAGCTGAAAAAAAGCTGCATGAGCTACTCATCCAAGAAACACAGAGTGGAATGCCACTTGCTAAACTATTTTAGAATGTCACTAAGGCAGGTCTATTTATAGCCCATAAGCAACCAATAGCCCTAGGGTGGTACCTTGAGCTACCTTTTACTCATGAAGCTTGAGAACAGAGTAATTTTAGGACTGACTGGAAATTATGTTCAATGAAAACTTCAAATGATCTGAAACTGTTGATCAAATTAAACCCCCATCTTCCATTCCTAAAAAGGAATAACATAAATCTCTGCATGGTGGCCATGGTGGAAACTGAAGGTACATGAATGAGGGAGAACTATGATTTCACTAGGTCATTATTAACGGGACGGGACTCTCATGTGTCTGCTTGAGCTAAGTACTTGATTCTATTCAGTGGGTCTAGAACAAGATAAATTTTGGGCATTTATGAAAAGGAAGAGGTGAACTATTCTTTGATTTTCTACATTAAATGTTTGTGGGCCTCCTCCCAGAATACTTCTAGCTTGATGAGTATATAAAAATGGTGGCACTGATGAACAAAGTGGAGAAGTTGAGAAGTAAGTAAGTACTTTGGTATTAGAAATATTGTATTTGGGGTGATAGAGACATATCTATATATAAAATGTCTCTACTTATTGGAGATCCAGGTAGGTCAGACCTCAGAAGATAGGTTAGTTTGAAACATATGTTTGAGAATTATTAGCAAACAAATGGCAGTGGTAGTCATAGAATGGAGGCATATTCCAAAGGAGAGACTATACTGAGAAAAGAACCGATAGCAGAGGACAGAACTCTGGGGAATGGTCTTTCTATTGGAGATCAGAAAGGAGGAAAGGAAAGGACACCTAAAAGGAGAAAATAATTGTGGGGAAAATCGGCAAGATGTAAAGGTCCTGGTACATGTGGATAATGAAGAGTCCAAGATACCCACAAGGATCTATTAGGCCCTAAGCACTGGCATCTGCATTTGTGTAGTGCAGTCATTCTGATTACGGGCACAGACTGGGAGGGAGAGTCTTAGTTTTGTCAATGTAGCAGCAGCCTCTTGGTTATCTCCTGATTAATGTTTCCTCGTGGGAAATCAGTCAAAACTCAAGATTTTTAGGAGTAAAAATATGAACTTGGAATTTAAATGGGCACTTTCAAAACATAAAGGATAAGTTAGAGGACTTCATATGACAAAAGATTTTGCTCATCCATTTTTCTACCTGGCACTATCTAGATTCATTCTGATTGTTCATGAAAACAGTTACTCAATCTTTCTTTAAGCTGAAGATTCAGTGCTACAGGGGAAAAAACAATGTGTATTTCACTCTAAGAAGGGGGATTTATGTCACTGATGAGAAAACTATTAAATAGCTTTCAGAATTAAAAAAAAATTAATTTTGCAAGGCTAAAATTGCTTTAAATATCTAAATATATTAGATATTTAAACAGTTCTTTAAACATGAAAGCAATTCCTAAGAATAGCAACACACAGAGAAATCTGGAGAAATAAATATACTAAAATGCGACATGCAAATTGGTCTGCTTTAGAATAAATCTGCATATAGTGTCCTGCAGTGGTACATTTTACAAAGAGAATTAAAGCCATGAAATTAACATTTTAATGAAGCAGACAGACTATTGACGTCAGGACTACTCACTGATTGCAGCTTCCAGGTGGCCTAATGAGATGAAAATGAAGTTTATACCTTCAGCTAGTCTAGGCTAGGGCTGTTTGGAGATTATGATTGAATTTAAATTAGAAGATACTGCTGTGTGCAAATATGTTTAGGCTAGCAAGTGGTCTTTGCAAACCTTGGTACCATAAATGCTTAATACAAAGTATTTATGCCTCTCCTCACCCTCAGCCCTCAAGCACACCTTCTAGCCTAAGTTTTTCTAAGCACTGTCCTAAAACCAGTGGGAAATGACTGTACTTTGGAAGACAATAAACAGCTTCATCAGAATGATTCATCTTAATCACGTTACAGGGCCATGAACTGTAAGGATAAAAGGGGCACATGGACACCAAGTGCCCCCTCCCACCTCAGGGTGAACGTTTCAAGCACAGGGACACCTTGGGGCAGTCTTTTTCATTGCAGACAGCTTTTATTTTATAGTAATGCTCTCATTATGGGAGGAAATTTGAGGCTGAAATTGATCCCCTTGGGACTCTCACTCCTTTGTTCTAGTTTTGTTCTCTAAAAGCAAATGTATGATGCTATTAGTTTTTGTGCGTAACGATTTTTTGAATATTTAGAGCAGGGGTAGGCCAACTGCAGGCCAGTTCTACCTCTATTTGTGCAGCCTATAAGCTAAAAATGTTTTTTTCCCTCCATTTTTAAAGGGCTGGGAAAAAGAAATTAAAAGAGTATATTTTATGACATGTGAAAGTCATGAAATTCAAATTGCAGTGTCCATAAATAAAGTTTTAATGGAACACAGACCCTTATTCACTTGCACCATAATAGCAGAATTAAGTAGTTGCAAAAGAAACCATATGGGCTGCAGAGCCAAGAATATTTACTATCTGGACCTTTCCAGAACAGTTTGTCAACTCTTCTCTTAGTCCTCTCTAAGAAGTCACAGTTCCAAAGAACACGGGAAAGATTTCCAGACTACTGGATGGACTCCAGTCTGTCCTTGTTCCTTGTAGGTTGCTGAGGTCTGGGAAGAAGGAGTCGAAGGGTTACACAGTTGTAGTCCATAAGTGACACATATCCCTTCATCTCTGGGCCAGAGCTAGTCCTGTGGTTCAGACTAGCTGGAAGGGTTATTTGGGCACATATGTTTCTGTTCCCCTAGGAATGAGAGTAGAACCATATGGATGAGCATGGCTCTAATCAATATAAAAAGTAATCACCTGCCTAATTCCTCCCTAACCTGTAATGTCACTCCCCAAAAATAACCATTTCCAACACTTTAAGCTGTTTATTCTCATGTTTACCTCCATACAGCTATGTAAAATGCCTATGCTGACATTTCCTATATTTTTTTTTTGCACTCTTCCTGTTATCTACTTTACTATGAGAAATGAGGATTTTGTAACATTTCTTCCCGTTCTTTCCTTCCTCCATGGCCCTAAATACAGTTGTATTATAATCTTGGTAAGGTTAACATTTAGTGTTTACATTACAAAACAAGGCAGCTATTCACAGTGTTTCTAGTAGCTGTCACATTTTTTTCTTGTGCTACTAATCATTTTCCCTGGAGTTAATAATGGTTTTGTTTTTTCTGTTTGCTTAATTTTCTAGAAACCTGCCACTAGTTCATCCCCCCAGAAGTACAAACCTCCTTCCAGTACAGTCACACACACCAGACAGTCTGTCAGGTTCATCCTCTTGGAGACGTTCTTTGTGGAACTCTCAACGCTCCTGCTCTGATCAGGACTGTGGTCTCAAGACCTGTTTGTGCAGCTGCCCTCCTGGATCGCCCTTCATCATCATGCTGGAGATCCCCTTTCCTAGTTGAAATGTTCTAAGTTATTGTTTTACTATCTCTGAAAGAAAAGTTGTACGGTCTCCATTTCTAGAGATGTCATCTTTCTCTAGATTTATATGTGCTTGATCTAAAGACAGATGGTGGGAAACAGGGTCTGAGTTAGTGTGATTGAAAGAGCACACCATTCAAGGATTGATGTGCAGGCAAAGCCTTCCAAGTAGATGGCCATGGCGCTTGCTTAGGATCACTCCTGTATTTCAGAGCATTAAAACAAAAGCTTTCGGTTACTAAATGTGTATAATACATAGAAAGGAAGAAAGAGAAAGGCGTTCGGGAGAAATGATTAGACTAACTGGTCGCGAAAAGCTCTTAAATGAGACACAGAACCAATGATTATGGACAAGTTCAGAGTTTAGAACAATCCCCAGTGCAGGTGTATCCCGGTAGAAACCTAAGACAGCCAATGATGAGCAGGATCTCAGTCCATGAGGAGGAGTGCAGAAAGGGTGGCAGGTTACCTCTGACACAAACCTCATCTCTTTAACCATTTTACTAAAGACTGGCTTGATGAAAGAACCTCTCAAGGCTCTCTAACTCTTGGGGTTCAAATACTTGACCTGGTTGTATAGTGCAGAAGGAATGAAATAAACACTCTTCTGGAGGGAGCATTTTCCAAGCTGCTGGTAAGATTCAGTAAGATCCACCATAGTAGAAAGTGTCTGTGATTTTAAAAGCTCAGTAATCTACACTGCTGTACTGTTAACACAGCTGCAAGGATAATCTCTCACACACACTTATCAGCCCATTATTTCCTGGTAAAAACCCAATGAGTTTTCTATTTCTCTATCTGACTAAACCTATTGCAGCCTAAGGCTGGAAATCCTTTTGAGAAAAAAACTGGATAGATAGCAACCAACCAGTCCCCCGACAGTTTTTGCACTGATAGCCTACTGCTGGAGTTGGCCCCAAATCTCTCGTTCCCAAATTTATGCTATTCCTTTCTTCTGTATTTTTAGTTTTTTATTTATATGATCAGTTCAGTCACTCAGTCGTGTCCGGCTCTTTGTGACCCCATGGACTGCAGCACGCAAGCGTTACTGTCCATCACCCTCTCCCGGAGCTTGCTCAAACTCATTTCCATTGAGTCAGTGATGATATCCAACCATCTCATCCTCTGTCATCCCCTTCTCCTCCTACCTTCAATCTTTCCCAGCATCACGGTCTTTTCCAATGAGTCAGTTCTTCACATCAGGTGCCCAAAGTACTGGAGCTTCAGCTTTAGCATCAGTCCTTCCAATGAATATTCAGGACTGATTTTATTTAGGATTGACTGGTTTGATCTCCTTGGAGTCCAAGGGACTCTCAAGAGTCTTCTTCAACACCACAGTTCAAAAGCATCAATTCTTTGGCACTCAGCATTGGTTATGGTTCAATTCTCACATCCATATATGACTACTGGAAAAACCACAGCTTTGACTAGATGACCTTTGTTGGCAAAGTAATGGCAGACAGACGGAAAACCACAATCACAGAATACTAACCACACTGATCACATGGATCACAGCCTTGTCTAACTCAATGAAACTATGACCCATGCCTTGTAGGGCTACCCAAGACAGATGGGTCATGGTGGAGACTTCTGAAAAAACGTGGTCCACTGGAGAAGGGAATGGCAAACCACTTCAGTATTCTTGCCTTGAGAACTCTGTGAACAGTATGAAAAGGCAAAAAGATAGGACATGGAAAGATGAACTCCCCAGGTCGGTAGAGGCCCAATATGCTACTGGAGAAGAGTGGAGAAATAACTTCCGAAAGAATGAAGAGGCTGAGCCAAAGCAAAAACAACACCCACTTGTGGATGTGCCTGGTGATGGAAGTAAAGTCTGATGCTGTAAAGAACAATACTGCATAAGAACCTGGAATTTTAGGTCCATGAATCAAGGTAAATTGAAGTGGTCAAACAGGAGATGGCAAGATTGAACACTGACATTTTAGGAATCAGTGAACTAAAATGGACTGGAATGGGTGAATTTAATTCAGATGACCATTATATCTAGTACTGTGGGCATGAAAGAATCCCTTAGAAGAAATGTAGTAGCCCTCATAGTCAACAAAAGAGTCCGAAATGCAGTACTTGGATGCAATCTCAAAAACAACAGAATGATCTCTGTTCGTTTCCAAGGCAAACCATTCAATATCACAGTAATCCAAGTCTATGCCCCCACCAGTAATGCCAAAGAAGCTGAAGTTGAACAGTTGGTTCTATGAAGATCTACAAGACCTTCTAGCACTAACACCAAAAAAAGATGTCCTTTTCATCATAGGGGACTGGAATGCAAAAGTAGGATGTCAAGAGATCCCTGGAGTAACAGGCAAGTTTGGCCTTGGAGTACAAAATGAAGCAGGGCAAAGGCTAACAGTTTTTCTAAGAGAATACACTGGTCATAGTAAACATCCTCTTCCAACAACTTAAGAGATGATCCCTTATGATTATACAGTGGAAGTGACAAATAGATTCAAGGGGTTAGATCTGATAGACAGTGCCTGAAGAACTATGGATGGATGTTCGTAACACTGTACAGGAGGCTGTGATCAAAACCATCCCCAAGAAAAAGAAATGCAAAAAGGCAAAATGGTTGTCTGAGGAGGCCTTACAAATAGCTGAAAGCAAAAGGCAAAGGAGAAAAGGAAAGACATTTATATGATACATCAACTGAATTATACTATTTACAAAGAAATTACATGCAACATTTATGTCACTTTGTTGGTATGTCTCTGGCACTGTACTGGGGAAAAAAAAACAAAACACAAAAACCTTGCCAAATAAGTTAAATGCTTTCATTAAAATGTATTATTTTCTGCATCTGCTAACTTTGGAATATGAAGCTTGCACCACTGACCATGATAAATGGGTTTGTGCTAAACCAGTCATATACATGTGAATACTGAAAAATATTTTTTGGTAGGAAGTTTTAACAGCCCACATGCAATTAAAGCCACAATCTGGGTCTTATTGGTCTTTAACCAAAAGAAATAATAAATATACTGAAGTAAAGTCAGTCTTGTTTTACCACTTCAATAATTATCTTCACTCACAGAGGAACTTTAGTGTTGAAAAATCACCCAGAAATAAGACAACAGTTCTTGGCATGTAGTAAAAATATTTGAAAAGTGATAGCATACCATATTCAGACTTAGAATCCCAAAATTCAGGCTCTCTCCTGCAAAACTATGCAGACCTATTATTTGAAGGCCTTAGTATAAATATCACCTTGATATAAATAAACCTGTTAAGGTATTATTTTTAAATATACCTAATTAAGGTCAGCAAAAGCTCAGCATAGCTGAGTCTTGATGGATGGTGAGAACAGTGCTGGCGAACAAGGTCAAATATTCCAGTTGAGAATGAGCACAGTATGTTCACGAAGCACTGAGAATTCCAGTTTAGCAGAATGAAGATAAGGTGGAGGTATCAGGATAGCTCAAGTTAGAGCTTGCACATAACTGTATTCAGTTCATTAGTGACTGGATTGAAAGATGGAAACTTAAGAAACCTCTGAGTCTCCTATAAAAATCAGGAAGAGAAAGAGACAAGGAATGGGAAACCAAGTAAGAAGGAAAAAGGTCAGGAAAGCTTGCTGTTCACTGGTTGATAACTTACCATAGAGCAGCACCTAGAAAGAAAACAGATATAACATGGGAGAACTTCCATACTAAGAAGTGGGTGTATACCAGAAAACAGTGAAAACGGATTTTAAGTTTCAGGGAATAAAAGATACTTAAGAAACTTCTTGTTCACAAAAAAGCTAGGATTAAAACTGATCTTTATAGAACACAAGGAGAAGGAAAAAAGGTCAAAGACAAACCAATAAAATTTACACGCATCATTTCTGAAAACTAGCACAATCAAGGGGATAGCCTTTAAGTTCATGATTTATGGGGGAATACATGTGTATATAATGCTCATTTTATGTTTCATTAAAATATGAGTATTATATAACAAGATTCCAGTATGGCATAAATGTTGTAGATACCTTTAAAAACCACTACAATATTGTAAAGTAATTAGGCTCCAACTAAAATAAATTAATTAATAAAAAAAATGTTCAATACTTTGTTTCATTGTTTATTCCTAGAGAAGTATTAATTATGTACTGTTACATTTCAATTAAAATGGAATTCCTGAGACAAGAGTAGAAAGATGCCAGAGATCAAAATCTTATACATTGTGCAAAGAGACCTTCCCAAATGATAGTTAATCCAATAGAAAAAAAACTGGCCACTTTAATATAAATACCTGGAAACTGTGATTTTGAAAATGTATACAGACCCTCACACACATTATTAAAGGAATCTCAGTAAATGAGGCTAAATGAAATAGCAATACAACTTGATGCTGATTAATAAAACTAGTAAGCCAAAAAAGGAATTCATAAAAGAGCTCTAGTCTAAGATTACCTAACAATCAGTTATCTAACAGATTTTTGATCAAATAGAGTAAAATTTTTAGGGTAGAATCTAGATGGTGGGTATATGGGTGTTCAATGTTAATTCCTTTGAATTGTGCTCTACATTTTAAATTTTTCATAAAAAAATATTGTATAAAAACCAACTAGGTGAATTGACAGGACTCTCTGAATACAGAGAAAACATGTATTCTGGCATAAACAAGTTTCTGAAACTTTTGATTATTTTTCCTTAATTTTAGAATAACATATACACATAGATTAAAAAATCAAATAAGCACAATAAGGCTTATGATGAAAAATGGCACGCCCCTACCATATCTTTGAATGTGTGGGGGGAATACAATGGAGAGTCATGGAATGATAATTTTAGAATTTTCCATATTCTGATGAAACTCATAGGAAGTTATTTTCTAAAACACAGGGAGACTAGTACAGCAGCAGTTTCTTAGTGGTGCTTTGAGGCAAGAGAAAAAGGAGAAAGCTCAGCGGACTAAGAAAGCAAAACAATAATCACTGAGATCTGAAAATGTGTGTCATTGTCCATTCCGTTGATTAAAACCCCAGCCTGAGTAAATATTACATGAGAAGACTGGATTATATTTCCTTGAAATGTGATTCAGGAAAAACTGTGTATTAGTCTCTAACTAGATAGATGCTAGGATCAATCTCACGTAAAATGTATAAGGAAAATATGCCATTTGCCAGACTTCTAATATTTTCATGTGGAGCTTGCAAACATATTAAGATTTAATTGACCAGCCAGATTAACTGGCTAGTGACACTATTTTTTAAAGGCGATGATAAAATTCTGATTAAATCATCCCAACAATAATTTAAATGAACAATTTACAGAGCACAGGAAAAGTATTTTCTTGAATATGACTTTCTTTGGAAAGACAAAATATAATCAATCTGATATTTTACTGAAGCTTAATATTGAACTGTATTATTAAAGTAAAATATTCTCAATAATTTTTAAGTTTAGGACTTATTTCATTTTGCCTTAAGTAATTAGATAACTGAAAACAGCGTTGGATTTCTTGAGAGTTAACTTACATGAACTGAGAATCAAAAAGATAGAAAGGCGAATGCAGAGGTGAGGGGCAGGCAGGTAGACTGATACGCAGTTAAATAACACTCACGGAAGTCCAGGAGATACAAAATCAATTCCAGGTCTATTAAGTTTTTATCTAAGTCCAACTTGGTCATACAAAACAAATTTCATTTTAATATAAATGTAAAACACATCTTAGTTTTCAAATAACAAATATGGTTGACAAGAAACAAAGAATCAGAACGTTATCCTAAAATATTTAATTTTGTTGTCTAGAATCATAAAAGGGTCAAGTCAAGGCAACACTGAAACAACAATCAGCATAAGTGATAAATTTAATTATTTTTCCTAATGGAGTCTTAGATTTAGCTGATTTCATTTCACAAAAAGTGGATTTTCAAGTGTTGAGAACGATTTTTGAATAACAACAGTTTTGAGATACATCTACTAAAATCCCTGAGTAAAATTAACCACCAGTGAATGCTCTGTCACAAATAATGATTATTAGTATGATCCATATGCCACAATATACTTATCTATTTGATTTGATTTGAAATTATAAAAGGTTTTCAACTAAGCCTTTATTGTACAGTCGTTCCACATTGAGGGTAGGGAATTCAGGAGCTCTTTAATTTGAATTAACTGGGAAGAGCTATTTCCCAGTTCAGATTGCTTTAAGAATGGCATTTTGATTGCTTTATGTGTATTTTGTAAAAGGAAATGGCTAGTAGCACTTTGGCAAATAACAGTTCCTATTGGACATACCTTAATAAATAAGTGACTCTGTTGTTAACATTTGTAATCAGTCCAGTAACTGAATGGATATAAATGGATGCTATTAAAATATATGAAACAGATTAAACAATCCTCCAGCAGTTGGACATACCTTAATAAATAAGTGACTCTGTTGTTAACATTTGGAAAATGTAATCAGTCCAGTAACTGAATGGATATAAATGGATGCTATTAAAATTTAAAAAAAAAGAGATGAAATGCTGTAGTATATTATTAATTGTTCACATAATGAGCTAAATTCTTTACACAGACTGTCATTTATGTTCCTGACAATAATCCTAAAAGGTGGGTATCTTCATTTTATAGAACCGATGCAGACAGTTTGGCAGGTGGAGAGTAATATATTGTAATTGTAATACATACATTTTAGATATAGAAACTGTACAATGCACTTATCTGTGGAAGTAGCACTCTTTTACCTGCTAATTGACAAATGCAAAGCAAACTGCATATCAGCTACCCAATTTTACCTCTAAGTTAAATGACTGAAAAGAAGGGAACATTTAGAACACTAAACCTGTATCATCACAGCATGCTTTGATGTTACATTAGTGTATTTCATTAGTGGTATCTGGACAAGTAATGTCTGGCACATTAATTAGCCTTGGCCAGGCATGCTAGGCATATCCTTGCTGGTTTACAGGTCCTTACTGTTTTTTTCTGGCTTTAATATTATTTTGGCAACCTTGAACTTATTTATGTAAAAATAAATTGACCTGACCCTTTTGCATGCTCAAGGATCTGAGTGTTCTATGTATATTTAATATATTTCCATGTTACTACCTGCTGCTAGATAATTAGTTCTTGAAACTCTTCCTGAGTTTCAAGCAGTGAACACATACGATGATCTGTTTTAATGTCAAGTTTCCATTTCAAGTTTGTAATTTGCCTATTAATTTCTCTCTGTTATGTGGGAGCCATGCTTCATCACTCCCAGAATATGTATGAGGACCCACTGTCACATTAAGAGTGGCTAATAAATAGGCTTATTACCTCGTGGTAGAACAAATTAAATCTTCTCCTTTCTAATGCATTCTCCACTTCTTTTTAAAAATCAAGTGATTTCCTTGCCCCCTATAAAGCTGTTTCAGCTAATGGGTAGCTAAGCAACTACCTTTTTTCTTCTCTAAAAGCCAGTCTCTCAAAAGCCCTGAGTATTTTAAGATCAGTGGTAGAGGTTCAAAGTGAATAGCTGACAAAAACTATTTTCACCCACAAATATTCTAGAATTAGGAGCAGTTTGGAGGAAAGCCATTTTTAAGCAGAAGGATCCAGAACTCTTACACAGGAGGTTCCAAGAATCTTGTCTAGATATTCTAGGAATTGAATGATCCTTTTTTTTTCATTTATTTATTTTTTTTAATTGGAGGCTAATTACTTTACAATATTGTGGCAGTTTTTGCCGTACATTCAGGTGAATCAGCCATGGCTGTACATGTGTTCCGATTCTATGAGTGAAATCAAATACACCTGAAGAGCAGAGCTGAAGGCAGATGTCCTTGAACTCTCATCATGAGGAAACATATTTAATATCATTCCTATTTCAAAACAAACAATTTAATAAGATAAAATTGAAAATGCCATATATTAGAGAAGCTGGTTATAAGGGATCTTTCTCAAATGCTGGACAAACAGCAAGAAAGAATCCTACCCTGTTGCTAAATATTCATCAAAGACAGCAAAAGAGCCACAGAAGCTTGTAAGAGCAACAGAAGCCCCAAAGGGCACTACTGATACAAAACTAGCAGGTAAAAGTTCATCCCTTTATAGTAGAATACTCTGATATAGCAAATATAAAATAGGTTTTATTTAGAGTTTATCTATCTACAGGTATACAAATCTGGGGTTTGTGTTGTTGCTTTGATTTCTAGTGTAATTATGTAAACTCGATTCACTTTGATAATACTAGTGCTTAAAGAACATACATCCAATTTCAATAGTTTTATAATTTGGGAACTAGGGGAACAGGAGAAAAACACATTCTTATTCAGCTGTATGTCTAATTTAAGTCTTTAGTAGATGGCAATACACTATCCCCTTTCTCTGCTTTTTTCTCAACATGGCACCCCTCGTAGTGCTTCTCCAGGCTCAGAATAAACACACATTCCAGTACCACTCCTTCCTCACTTCAACCAATTAAAAATAAATAGAAGCAAGGTCACCATCTAGTTCTGTTGCAGAGGACTCTAACATGATATCCTAGAACTCGTGTTATTGTGCTGCATGCAAAAACCCCAGAGAGATGACAACATTTTGTTCTCAATAAAACTAAATGTGGAATTTGAAGACATAATATTTAAATGTTCTGAAGCACACTGTCATGAAAGAGCTATGGCAGTAGGAAGTCCCAAGGGAACCTGAGATTTAATATCTGATGAACTGGAAAGCAGGCCAATTTGCTAGAGGTTTGATTTGCCAAATAACCAATTTGCAGAATTTACAAAATGTACTCTTTATACCAAAATCTTGTTTACCTATCCAGTTCGTAGCAATTCAAATTGGAAAGGAAAAACTTTTTTTTTTTTTTAACAACTTTTGACGACTTCTGAGGTTTTGATCGGCTTTCATTGGCTATCTTATTAATTTGCTACAGCTGCACAAAATTGAGGGGGAAGGGGCAGAGACTGAAAGGTAAGGGGAGAGTCTGAAGCCTCAGGATCGTGGAGCTCTGGTTCCAATGGCTGTGCCAGCCTCTCTGATGGGACTTTGCTTCCACTCTTCTGCCCCCTCTCTACAGCCACTGATATGAATGTATGGTCTGGCAGAGGAAAGAGACCCTCTGAAGAGGATGTCTGGGGCCTGGACACAGGGCAGAAACTGGTGAAAAGGAGGCAAGGTACTTTTCCCCAAGGACTGAGTCCCGGGGAAAGAGAAAATTCTGACGAAAAGCTCAAGGAACTCTTTCCTGGACTTCTGCCAGGATGGGGGAACACAGGGCTGCCTGGCCCTTGTAGAGACATGGAGCCATGCCTTAGGCAGCGACACAGTGTCTCATGCTCGTGCCAGCCATGGGATGACCTGGTCATGATGTCTTCTCTGCATGGACTGCAGAGCAGACTTCTTCCAGAGGGTCAGAGCCCATGGGACAGCAATACTTGGAAATTCTTGGTGGACACTTGGAGAGAAATGACAAGGTTCAGCAGCCCAGTTGGAGGGGGCTCTAAGATGGGACTTTTTGACATTAGTCCGAGCTCATCCGCACCTTTATGCCAGAGAGACTTGGCGACATACTTTTTAAACATTGTTCTTGAATTAAAACCAAGTTGCTCCACAGCTCTGCTGACACCCTGGTTTCAGATTTCTAGGAGAAAATAAATTTCTGTTGCTTAAAGAAAAAAAAAAAAAAATCAGGGATTTCCCTGGTGTTCCAGTGGCTAAGACTCTGAGTTCCCAACGCAGGAGGCCTGAGTTCAATCCCTGGTCAGGGAACTAGATCCCACATGCGGCAACTAAGACCCAACACACAGCCAAATAAATAAATAACAATTTTTTAAAAATCGAGTTGCTCCTCTTCTAATAGAGACAAATTACTTGTCTAAAGGGAGAACTGTTCAAAAAATTTGCCTTAAACAACTGAGTTCTTCATACTATAGGTATTGTTAGGAAAGGGAGGAAATTATAAACTATTCAGTTTTAACTCTTTTATACCATTTAGTTTTCATTTTCTCTTAGATTATTTGTCATCTTACTCTCTGAAAAAAATAAATTAGATAAAAAGCCTATTCTAATAGATGTAAAAACCTTATATTACAAGAGAACTTTTCAGGCTTCAGAACTTCATAAGATAAGTAGATACATCAAAGTCTGTATCTCTGAATCACAGAATTTTAAATTCAGTACAGTCAGTTTCTATTTAAAGTTACCCTAATGTGTTTTCTATTTCTGAGAAATTGTATAATAACAAATATAGTTACTAAAAATAATCTCTTTGAAATTACAGTAACTGCATGAGAAAGATGCTGCATTCTGTAGTCTCAACATTTTTTTTTAAGCACTACCATGTTTAAATAGCCAAAAATTGCTGAGAGTTTTTATAAACAAAAAGAGCTGAAGATTCTTGAAATCTCAGAAAATCATCAAGCCTTTAACTGATACTGAGATCAACAGAAGTTGCCAGTTCTATTAGATAAATTCTTTCTATTTGATCCTCTCTCCTAGTTCTCAAGGCAGGGGCTGTTTCTAGAAAGGAATATCTACCACAGTCAAGTGTTGGTGGGGAGGGCAAGAAGGGACAAGGTCGGGGTTTTATGAAACTGGGGAGACTGTCCTGGTTCAGTTGAATGTGGGGGGTGAGAGACTGACTGCAAAGCTTGTGAAGCTGCTAGGGGTAAGGCTCTGGCAACAGTGTCCACAGCTCTTCTAAGAAGCTTGTGTATGAAAGAAAGAAACTGAGACGAGCTAAAGGTAGAGGTATTGACTGAGATAATATGATAAAGGGTGTTATTTGTGTAGAATAATGAATGGTACAAAGTATTATCAAGGATGTCTAATATATATATATATAAAAAAAAATAAATAATAATAATAAATTAAATATAAAAAATAGTTTCCAGGGGTGGAGTGGAAGGCTAAGAGAGGTGCTAAGTTTCTTCTCTCCAGTGAAATGAGGGCTGAGGCAGAGGATGGAGAGGTTTGACTGATATCTGAGAAGGGTAAAAGTTGCCATATTTGGACACAAAAGGCTCAGAAAAGAATCAAGTTTTTGTTGTTTTTTTTTAAACTCCAAGGTGCATTAGAGTTGAAATAAGATCATAAGGTAGTAAGGTGTGACAATGACTAGTTTTCCCTTGAGAGGACAGCAGGAAAGTACTTACCCTGCTGCTGATTGAGAGAATTTTTCTTATCTACCTCCTATTTCTCTTACAGAGATTGTGACTTGGCAAGTACAAAGCCACTCTAATATCTAACACTTTACCTTTATTCATGTCCTTTAAGGAAGCCTTCAGTTTTTAAATACAGTGATGGTGGTAGCTTATCGGGACAGCGATTGGTTCTTCCTTTTTCCTTGGGCATCAGAGAACATTGTTGGAAAGAAAGATCACTAATACTTTATGGTGCTTGAGCAGTAAAGGACATCGCTGAAGACGTAAGAATTTATATCAGTCTAGAATAGCTTAGCCAGTTCTTAAGGATTCTAATCATTAAGGAAGTCTAGTAACCTAAAAGCAGAAAAAAAGTCACACTAATTGTCATCACAGAAAGATTTTTTTTTCTATAAGCTGCATCATCAACTGTGATCAATTTTAGATGACAATTATAAGAAGACATCCAAAGAACCTTCCAGAATACTGTCAGAGTGTGGCCACATGCCATCAATCTCTACACCATACAAAACCATGATCTTCTTTAACCTTCTTTAAGACTGGCATCTGTACCTACAAAACATATCTTGAATGTATTCATTCAAGTCACCAAGAAGCACCTCCCCTCTGGCAAAAAATAAAGCCATGCTAGGTATGAATCAGATTACCAGAATAATTAACAACAAAAAAACCCAACTGAAACAATGAAGCTATTTTTGGCTGTATGTACTGAGGACTGCAAGAACAGGGAGCAAGAGCAGGGTAGTCAACAGGTTAGTAGTGTAGAAAAGTGAGGTTCATGTATGCAACTGCAACACAAACTTGATGTCTTTTTTTAAAACTTAAATATAGTTGATTTACAATGTTACATTAGTTTCAGGTATACAACATAGTTATTCAATACTTTTTATAGATTTGCTCATTTAAAATTATTATAGAATTTTGGCTATATTCCCTGTGTTGTGCACCATATTATCTTATTTATTTTACACCTAAGTTACATCTCTTAATCACCTTCCTCTGTCATTCCCTTCCTCTACCCCTTCCCCACAGATAACCACTAGTTTGTTCTCTGTATCTACGAGTCTGTTTCTATTTTGTTATATTTATTCATTTTATTTTTTAGGTTCCACATATAAGTGAAAACATACAGTATTTGTCTTTCTTTGTCTGACTTATTTTACTAAGCATAATATCCTCTAGACCTACCCATGTTGCTGAAAATGGCAAAATTACTTTTTTTAAATTGAATTATAGTTGATTTACAATGTTGGGTAAATTACTGCTATATAGCAAACTAATTTAGTTATACATGCATATACATTTTTTATATACTCTTTTCCATTATGGTTTCTCCTAGGATATTAACTATAGTTCCCTGTGCTATACAGTAGGACCTTGTATATATCCATTTTATATATAAAAGCTTACATCTGCTAGCCCCAACCTCTCCTCCATCCCTCCTCCAACCCTTTCCCCCTTGGCAACCACCAGTCTGTTCTCTATGTCTGAGATTCTGTTTCTGTTTCATAGATTCTGTTTCTGTATCATTTGTGTCATATTTTAGATTCTACATATAAGCGGTATCATATGGTATTCATCTTTCTCTAACTTAGTATGATAATCTCTAGTTGCATTCATGTTGCTGCAAATGGCATTATTTCATTCTTTTTTATAAATGAGTAGTTGTTGCTGTTACTCAGTCGCTAAGTCATGTCTGACTCTTTGAGACTCCAGGAACTGCAGCACACCAGGGTTCCCTGTCCTTCACTATCTCCAAGAGTTTGCTCAAACTCATGTCTACTGAGTCAGTGATGCCATCCAATCATCTTACCCTCTGTAGCCCCCTTCTCTTGCCCTCAATTTTTCCCAGCATCAGGGTCTTTTCCAGTGAGTCAGCTCTTTGCATCAGGTGGCCAAAGTACTGGATCTTCAGCTTCAGCATCAGTCCTTCCAATTACTATTCAGGGTTGATTTCCTCTACGATTGACTGGTTTATCTCCCTGCTGTCTAAAGGACTGTCAAGAGTCATCTGCACCACAATTTGAAAGTATCAATTTTTTGGCACTCATCCTTCTTTATGGTCCAACTCTCACATCCATACGTGACTACTGGAAAAACCATAGCTGTGACCATATAGACATTTGTTGGCAAAGTGATATCTCTGCTTCTAATGACTGAGTAGCATTCCACTGTATATATGTACCATATCTTCTCTATCTATTCATCTGTCAATGGATATTTAGGTTGTTTCATGTCTTGGCTATTGTGAATGGTGCTGCTGTGAACATAGTGGTTCACATATCTTTTTGTATAGATATGCAAATAGCAAAAATTATTTTTATGGCTGAGTAGTATTCCACTGTGTGTATAAATGTGTATGTGTATATATATTTATATATACTACATCTTTATCCATTCATCTGCTAATAGATTGTATCCATATTTGGTTAAGACTGAGTTGTCTCAATATGAATACAGTTAAATGGCTATAGAAATTTAGGGGAAAAAATAAAAGAAATTTAGGGAAAGAAAAGATTACTTCTAGATGATAGAATCTGTAAGGTACATGGATGAGGTGGCCACAACTAATAATGATCCTCTTTAGCTCATCTTCTTGACCATATCAAATATCTCTCTTTAATAATTTCTGCAGGAAAAACAAAACAAAGCTAAAATACTGAGTGATTATCCAAAGAAGGCAATGGCACCCCACTCCAGTACTCTTGCCTGGAAAATCCCATGGACAGAGGAGCCTGGTAGGCTGCAGTCCATGGGGTTGTGAAGAGTCGGACATGACTGAGCGACTTCACTTTCACTTTTCACTTTCATGCATTGGAGAAGGAAATGGCACCCCACTCCAGTGTTCTTGCCTGGAGAATCCCAGGGACGGGGGAGCCTGGTGGGCTGCCGTCTATGGGGTCGCACAGAGTCGGACACGACTGAAGCGACTTAGCAGCAGCATCCAAAGAAAATATCCTATACGATACATACACCAATACATAGGAACCTGAAAAATCCAATGAGTGGAAATTTAACATTATAGGCAGAAACTAGCACAGAAGTGATGGCAGTTTTGGCAAAATTTCTTTTCCTCTTTCCTCTGCATTTTATTCACTTCACTTGATAATACACTGGCCTACTATGGACATGCCTGCAGACAGACGTAGAATTTGAGGGTTTTATCTGTTGTGACCACTTCTTCTCAAGTTGAGAGTATGACATTTTAACAGTATCTTACCAGATACTGTGCTGAGGTTGAGATGGGAAAACCTGGATACAAATGGATGGACCAGTATCAACTGAAATAAGGAAAAAAATCAAGTGTATGTTCTCTGGGCTTTGGGTATGGGCAATGGTGATGGGGAATACTTCTATTGCTATGGTGATGTAGAAGTCAACATTTTACTGCATTTCAATGAAAATAATGAAACCTATGATCTTGGAGTTGAATTATGATTGCTATTTGTACCTCTATGTCCATATGGCAACATAGGCAATTAGAAGCATCTTGAGAAACTTCTATTTTAGCTCCTCAAATGAATAATGCCAAATGAAATTCTGTAATGCAAATTAAGATCTAAATACAGAATTTTATTTTATCAATAAGCCACAATAACATCCTCTGAATTGATACCCAATAAATGACTAGTTGTATCTCTTAGCTAACTTAGCTATATCTTAAATTTGTGTAGGCCAACACTTTAAAAACACCTCCCCCCTCAAGAGAAGCTAATTAAAGTACAAAATGAAATTAACTGGTTCATAAAGAGGTCCATCTATGACTCTCACACAATTTGGTGGATTTGCTTCATTCACCAATTTATTCATTCACTTTTACTGACTGATAGAGGAGCACTGCCCTAGGCAGAGAAACGGAAGCAAAGACAACTGGCAAACCCATGATTCTTACCCCCCAAAAAACCTACAATCTAGGAAAGAAGATAAAATATATTGGCAAATTACATGATTCTTAAGAGTGGTTCAGCTATTGTAGAAGACTACAGGGTGCCAGCTGAAGAATTCAAGAAATGCTCTACCTGAGCTGGGTATAAAAGAACAGTAGTTTTGAAGACAAGCTGAAGAGACAAGACAGTTCCAAAAGGTGACAGGAAGGAAGGCGTGAGACTGGTGCAGGCAAAGTGAGTCTCCACTTTGGCTGAAGTTTCAATTATTGTGGGAAGCCAGACTGGGCCTGGAGCATGAGATCAGAGAGCTCAACAATGCTTTTACTTGTTTTTATCAGCTTCCTTTTCTTATTTTCTACAGCAACTATTCCAAACTCTCATCATTCACCTCTGCCCCCATTTCTCTCCATCATAAGCATCACGTTACCACCTAACCTCTGACCTGACAGAACAGTCTTTCATCAAAGCACCTCTCTCTTAACCCTTACTTCCCAAACCAAAACATATATTCAAGCTCAGCCATGCTTCCTGCCTTAGAAAATGAGGAAACCCTTTAATTTTGTTTCTGTTCCTAATCACTCCTGATTTCTCAGAAAACTTGCTCCATCATCAATCCATTTCTCTTTCAGCATTTCCACTATTAAATTTCCTCAGCCATTAAAAACATTCAACTCCACTAGTAACACTTGATATGGCTTCCTCTTCTGCTGATTACTCCAGCAAACTCCCTGTAGGAAGCACCTAAACTTGCTGTCTTGACTCACTAACATCAGTCTTCACTCCACACACATCTGGTTTCTGGCAGCCCCAACTCCCAAGAAACTACTCTTAGGTCAACAAATGCATTCTAATGCTGCACCCAAAGAGTTCTTCTCTGACTTTACATCCAAAAATTCTATTGGCACCTAGAATTTCAGATAAGTTGATGATATTTTAGAAAATGAATCCCTCAAAGTCAATGAATATTGAGCCTTGCAAATCAGCCAACTATTGCTGAAGAAGATTGATTTAGATGAAATCAATATTTACTGATATTTATTAAGGGACTCCCTATCTGGGTTTCCAACTTTAAAAACACTCTTTAAGACATAACTCTTAAAAGTATGAATTGGGAGTATTATGGGGTAGGGATTAGGTTTTAAGGCTAACTCTGTAGGTCACTAGAGTGGCAGTCACTAAGTCAATGGTACCACACACAAAAAAACTGCAATATAAAATCATGGCCATTTACAGCCATATACAGAAAAAGCCAAAAAATTTTCTGTAAGTCTGAAAACTATTTGTAAAAACACAAATAAGACATTTTTCCAATTATTCTTTCTTAGGAAACAGCTTTGTAATTAGGATGAATCATACTTTTTTCCCTACTATATGCCATCATGCAGTCTGCAAATACCTCTCTCATGGATCAAAAGATGTTTAAAAAAAAAACATGAGATGCAATCACTTTTACTGAGTCTTCCTTTAAGCTGAACATAATTAAGGCAGAAATCTCAAAATAAAAGACTATTTTGGGATCACTATGATCATGGAAAGCCAACAGATCTTATTTTATCTGAGAACAAGTAGTAAATTGCTTAGGAAGATAATCAACTCTCTTAGAATAGTAAGAAGGGAACAATTTACTCAAAAAGCCCAGAATTTTTTAAAAAGTAACAAAAACTACCTTTACAACTTCCACCATTTCTGACTTCTTTTGTTTTTCACTTTGTTAGAAGTGAGACTTCACAACTTAGACTCTCTCTAACTCTTATCACTTACAAAGATGAACTCTGGGTGCCAGTCAGGCCAGTCTCCATCACTGGATCTCCAACCCCGACTGTACTCTACCAATATCTTTACCAAATCAAATGCCAATTGTTCCTCAGGATCTAAGTCAAAGTCTGGTTCCCTAAACTCTCCCCTTGTTCTGCCAGTTCATATTGACCCTTCTCTTCTGCCTGGTGTACTGTCTCCATGGTAACTGATCACACACTAACTTTCCAAATGTGAGCACAGGAAGATGCTCATCATAAATTTTTATTCTCATGCTGTCAGCAGCATGCCTTGATCATATAGGATTATGTCTTTTAAAGGAAAAAGTTTGGGGTTCCACGTGGGAGACTTTGATAAAACTTTCAAGACTGTGGTATGAAAGTTTTAAAATCCTGTATTCATAGTTTCTTTATGATTTACATCTTCCCCATTTCCTCATAGATTTAAAATGGCCTTTAGCAGAAGATAAAGTAAGAAAAACATGGCTCACAGTGCCAAAGTCAGGTATTAAAATATGTGTGTGCACAGGGCTTGAAGGAAAGGCATATTATTATCCAAGCTAAGAAAAACTGCTCTAGTCAAACATAAACCTTAGCAGTGACCTTCTCAGAAGTCAAGGCATAGTCTTCCTAGATTTTGCTCACTGCATTAAGCTTTCGGTGATTTACAATGGTGATGAGCTAGCTTATAGCAGAAAAGGAAGTGTCAGTCAGTGTCTTTGCTGGGCACAGTTATCACTGCTCTTGGGGAGCAGACCTGACTGAATTTGGTTAATTAGCACTGCTCAAAGCTGAACAACAAATTATTCCTGTTTTTGCAGACTGCACTTAGACATCATTATCATAAAACATCTACCATTTGGCCCTGATATGCTTCTAGTCAGGAGAGGGACTTCACACTATTGGTGTGAGAACATGGAAATTATACTTTGAACATGCTTTTCTGGGTCAGAGGACTTAGTTGCTTTCATTCAGAACAGAATTTTAATGACAGTAGGTTCATAACAGTAACCTAAACGAAGTTTCCAAACAGTCAATGAATTTTTGTTAAATTATTAATAATACCCTCTCTGATTTGTAAAAATATCATTAATATGTTGGTTCCAATATTAGTTTTCTTAATAATTCAAGCCATTGAGACACATTGTTTTCCCCTCCTATATAACTCTATTATGAGAAAGCAGGTGAATTAGAAAGTTACAAACACACTTTTCACATCTTACATTTCATGAAGTACAGAAGGGCCAGCTTGGGATAGCTGCACCAGGACTTGTTTTGCTCAGTCCATCTATGACAAAGTGCATTTGGGTGCTCTTAGCAATCCGATGATAAGTATGGGGATGCCTATACAGTAAAATATATAATAGCACATATAAATGTAATAATTTTATTTTATATGAAATATAATTATGTGAAATAAAATGGAAAAAATTATTCTTTCATTTAGAAAGCCTTCAGGTAATTTTCAACATTAATAAGCAAATAATTTCTACACTTAGTTTCATGTTCTTGTGGGACTGATTTCTCGTTGGAATCTATGTTTAAAAAGTGAAGGCACATGAACTTGGCTTACATGTGCACACGCATAAGCGCACACACACACACACACACACCAGCAAAGGTCAGTATTGTTTTAAAAATACCTTTGCAATACTCTAAACGAGCATCAGTTCATTTAAAAACAAAAAAACAAAAATGAGAAGAGGTCCTAGAAACCGCAAAATATAGAAAAAATTATTTTAAATTATATTTAATTATTTTAAATAAGGAAGAAAAAACCTATAAAGCAAATCTACAAAGCTAAAAGAGAAAAGTACCTTTAAAAGTACTGAAAAGGACATGTGCTCAGAAAAAAAGGCCCAAAAAAGAAAAATGATACATCCACAATGAAATTATACACTCTATAAAACCAAAAGGGAGACATAATTTCCTGTTCAAAAGAATTTCTGTATGAAAAGGTCCATAGCAGTTAGATTCAGGCCAACATCTCAGCGTTGATAATTAACTTTGATTTTCAGATGAACAGGAAGATAAAGTATATTGTTACATACATTGTGTATATGCACTGAAACTCTTGTTTTGCTTCATTATAAGAACGTGAAGATTGAGTGTTTAGCTGCCAGTCGGTGAGATAACACCGTGAGGGCAGAGCTGCTAGCATTCTCTGCTCTTGATTCATCTCTCTCCCTAACATGTTCAGAGTAAAAAACTGAAAGATTTTAATGTATGTAACAGTATTTTTTACAATCAGATACAGCCTACAGAAAATTATCACTCAAAGGAAGTTCCACAAATTTTACTTACAAAGCTTCTTCCGTAATTCTAAATTTTAAAATAAACGTATTTTGTAAGTGTCAGTTATCAGCATTTTTCAGTGTACTACTTTTAACATAATAATATAAACATTACACAGAGTACCAATACTTGTATATAATTTTCACTCATTTATGCAAATGATAATCTTCTAACCTATAGGAAATATGTATTTCAAGAATTTTTAATAATGGTGTCATAAGACATGAACTCATCACCCAGGCCTACCTTTCACACTGTGATAAATAACTACCTTGACATTTATTGTAGCTGGCCAGTGTTAAGAAAAATAGTACATAATCCAAGAACAAGATTTCTCTCTTACTGAATTCAAGTGGTACAGGGAGGCAAAAGTCTACAGTGACTGCCTTGTGAGGGCTATCTCAGAAGCTGAAACTGGTTGAGTAGAAATACTAATAAACCAGGGAAACATTTGATAGCTACAATTCTAAACTGATTTTTACATGATCAAATGCCAAGAGCTGGTCATCTAAGTTATAAATAATATTCTTCTGTATGTCCCTTCTAATAGTATAAATAATCTGGAAGAAAATCAGCCTTACATGTATCCTGTATTAGTTCAAAACAAAACAGGCAACTGTCTTAAGATGGCCCCTCTTTTTTTTTAATCAACTGTGCACCTGCTTTATGTGGCCCTGTAGCACTGCCATAAATCTCACCTCCGCTAAAATGAAGGGGTCTATGTGGAGTGTCTGATCTCTAGACTGAACGTGGTAGAAGGCATTACTAATCACAATTGCATTAGTAAGCATGTGAGGTGCATTTGTGTACCTGTGAGATGCTGAAAACAGTATCTACAAAAGTTTGTACAAATCTATACTGAGTACTGGTAATATTCATGACACTGGGACCTCAGATATAAAAACAAGACAGTATCTACCCTAAAGGAGCTCAGGGTCCAAGCTGCTGCTGCTGCTGCTAAGTCGCTTCAGTTGTGTCTGACTCTGTGCGACCCCACAGACAGCCCAAGAGAGAGATTAAAAAAAAAAATCACTGATTAAAAACAAAAAATCACTGATAAAAAAATATGGAAAAAATGATGAAGACAAATGCATAGAGTATGATGAGAGTTAAGAGAGAACCTGATCAGAGATTGTCTGAAATGGAAAATACATTTGAACTGTTTTGAAGGACCAAGAAGAGCTACCCAGATGACTGGAAACAGTTCAGGAAAAGGGATAGCATAAGAAAAGCATGTTCCACCTGTCTGAAATGAAGACAGGGCATGGAGTTACAGCAAGAAACAAGACCAGAAAGGCCACACAGACAGGGACTGAGCTTTGGGCAATGGTCTGCTCTCTGTGCAAGGCACCATTCTGTTAAACATTGCCAGCAATATCACATAAATCACAATTGTCTTCTGCAGACCACACTGGCCACCCTCAGTTCAGAGGTACAGTCCCCTTCATTCCTGTGTAAAATCTCAGTAAAGAAGCCTACTTCCAGCTCCACCTACAGCTAAAGCCCTTGGACTAGTACTTAACTTATGATACAAAATACGCTTTATGAAGAGTTACCAAAATCTGTACAAACCAATTCTCATCCAAAGCTCATGAGTGAAATACCAATTGTGGAGAATGGTTTAAAGGACATGCAGCCTCTCCATACCTTTAGTTAAAACAACGTCCTGACCTCTTACAAGGCTGCTTTTACTGAACTGCTCTTTCTCATTCTGCCATTAGCGAATGTGGGCAAGCACTCTGAGGCTATGTGCAACACTGAACATAAAGATGCTGTGAGGCTATTGGTTACCACAGTGCACAATGTCCTCGGTGAGGAACTAAACAGCTTTAGTTTCATAAATGGGCATGCTTTTTCCAAGCACGTGGTTTGCTTTATTTATTTTTTCCAAAAAAAAATAGAGTTATCACGAGGATACCCTTCGGGCATAAGTAGACTGGACCATTAGCCCCATGGCCAAGCCTCATGGGAACTCAGGAATAGTTGCTCACTCAGGCCTCAGAGGGAGAGGAGGGAACAGGGTTGGTGAACAAGGAGATCATCAGGGTCCAGTGCAGTTAGTTCTAGTGGCTGGGTCAGCTGGACATCCCCCAAGCAGCTGGAGTTGCCAGTCCCAACTGAGGTCCTCTGTAATTGGAGGGGCTCAGCTCTTTGATATTTATCCTCCAAACAATCATCTTCCTCTTCAATGTTAATATCCTTTGGCTTCTTTTACTCAAGGGTCCTTTTAGTTCTTGTTCTCGTCATCTTCTCTTCTTCCTCTTCCCCACCACCACCGCGTCCTCCTTTTTCTTCATTTTTAAAAAATGTTTATTTATTTATTTATTTGTGTATTGGCTACACTAGGTCTTTGTTGCTGGGCATGGGCTTTCTCTAGTTGTGACGACAAGCAGGAGCTACTCTTTACTGTGATGAACGAGTTTGTCATTGTGGTGGCTTTCCCTTTTTGCAGAGCATGGGCTCTGGAGCACACAGGCTTCAGTAGTTGTGGCTTGTGGGTTACAAGCACAGTCCTAGTAGTTGTGGCCCATGGGCTTAGCTGCTTCACAGGATGTGGGATCCTTCTGGGCCAGGGACTGAACCCATGTCCCCTGAACAGGCAGACAGACTCCCAGTCAATCCTTCCCACCAGAGAAGTTCCTTTTCCTTCTTTAACGGCGTCTGCCTTCTAATATCTTCTGGTTCCTCTATAGCTGTTAATTATGTCTTCTATCAACTCATGACCTCTGCTGTTTCTTGGCCTTTGCTACTCTACTGTCCTCTCTCTACATGTCTTTCTGCTTCCAAAACATATGGTTTGCTGTAATCTTATGGCCCCTTGTCAATGATACCATTCGGTTCCTTTACTTATAGAAGGTGCCAGAAAGCACAGGGCCAATTTATAGATCCCATATTTTATAGGAATATAGAGCTTATAATATATCTTACATATACAATAACCTTGTAAGAAATACTTTGTCTATTAAATTCATACCTTTATTGTCCCTTTACCTTAAATTTTTTTCTTATGTTGTGCTGCTGCTGTTATCATAATATACCTATTTATGTTTGCCACTTTAAATTAGTATTGAACCATAGCAGGGTATAAATTACATCAACCAAATAGCGATTGATTAAAAAAAAATCTGAAGAGCATCTTTAATACAACAGGCCTGTGCTGAGTCTAGGATAAAAGGTGTCATGGACCTGACCTGATCCTTACGGTCAGGAAACTGAGAGTTAATGGACAAAATAGACAATTAAATAAGTGACAATATCTCAGGAAAAAAATGTTTATATAGGGCAAATATAGTAGGAAAAGCATTCACATAGAGAACAAAGAAGTCTTGAGATAGCTGGGAAGGCTTCCCAAATGAACTGTCATTGAGGCTGCAACCTCCAGGCTAAGGAGAAGCTCTGCTCTAGGAGAAGGCTGAGTGCTGTGCACCCCGGGGGAGGAGAGATCTGCTGCTGCTGCTGCTGCTAAGTTGCTTCAGTCGTGTCCGACTCTGTGCGACCCCATAGACGACAGCCCACCAGGCTTTGCCGTCCCTGGGATTCTCCAGGCAAGAACACTGGAGTGGGTTGCCATTTCCTTCTCCAATGCATGAAAGTGAAAAGTGAAAGTGTGAAATCGCTCAGTCGTGTCCGACTCTTAGCGACCCCATGGACTGCAGCCTATGAGGCTCCTCCGTCCATGGGATTTTCCAGGCAACAGTACTGGAGTGGGGGTGCCATTGCCTTCTCCAAGCAGCAGGGCTAAAACAGTGGGACAATCAGAGATGGCAGTTGGCCAGAAAGGTAAGCAAGGACCAGGTCACACGGGGCCTGGCAAATCAGTCAAAGGAGTAGACTTAACCTTGGAACACGGTGAAACCTGAAACCATTCGCTGGGAGCTGACAGAATCCAATTTGCACTGTAACATTTATTGAGTGCTTGCTATTTTTCATGCACTGTGCTAAGTGCTCCTGACTGCTCAGGTGGCGCTGTTGTAAAGAATCCACTTACCAACGCAAGAGACGTGGGTCGATCTTTGGATTGGAAGGATCCCCTAGAGGAGGAGACAGCAACCCAGGCCCAGGATTATTGCCTGGAGAATCCCATGGACAGAGGAGCCTGGTGGGCTACACAGTCCATGGGGTTGCAGAGTCAAACACGACTGAGCAACTAAGTACAAACACACACACACACACGTGCGTGGGCTAAGTGCTTTACATGCCTGACTTTAGTGAATCCTCAAGAGTCCTATAAAATCACAGGAAGTAAGCACTGTTATTATACCTATTTTACAGAAGATGAAAATGAAGCTTAATGAGAGAAACGGATCTGACCAGCCACATACTCCCTGCTACTGCTACGTCACCTCAGTCGTGTCCGACTCTGTGCAGCCCCATAGATGGCAGCCCACCAGGCTCTGCCGTCCCTGGGATTCTCCAGGCAAGAGTACTGGAGTGGGGTGCCATTGCCTTCTCCACATACTCCCTAGTCCCAAGGAAACCAGAATTCGAAGCCAGGTCTTTCGACTTTAGGCCCCAAGTGCCTAATGTAGAGTGTGCTGTCACATTCATCTAGAAGTGGCCTGATTGATAATGATGATAATGATTCCACGGTGTGAGGACTAGAGGAGGAAATGCGGTTTAGGGGCAATGATAAACTCAATTACAAGCATACTGAAATGCCTGCAGAAACTCCACGTGGCAAAGGTCACATATACGGCTCTGAACTAAGAGTGCTTTTGAACCAAAGATTTAGAATTAGGAGTCACGAGCACATGGATGATTATCTGAGCCACCAACCTGAATGACATGTCCCAGGGAGAATGTTTGGCATAGAACAAAGAAGTCTGGGAGACCCTTATGAGGAACACAGAAAGGAATGAAGAACCTGCAAATGAGTCTTGAGAAGAGGCAAGAGAAGTAAGAGGAAAAATGAAAAGCCAAAGGGAGAGCATATATCAAGAAGAATTAACAGTGCCAAATGCTGCTAAGAGGAAGGGAAGATAAAAGCATGAAGGTATTCATTAGATTTAGAAATAATATCTTTGCCCTTAATGGTTTAGGTGACATGGCTGTTGCTGTCCTTTTAGGAAAGTAAGAGGTAAAATGTATTAAAGTGGCTATTAAGGGAAGTGCTAAGTCCTATTAGAGAGGAAAAGGATATTCAGTCCAGATGTCTGCCAGGCAGGGAAAATGAGAATGGACCCTTAGATGAAGATCATTAAAGGAAGAATAGCGTTTGGAGGTTAAAGATAAGAGCAAAACCGAGCAGGTTTTAGCCTGGACCAGATATAACCAGAGGCAAAAGTCAAAAAACATAAGGCACAGTCAGGAATAGTCCATTAATTCAAATAGGTTGGCTCACACTGCATAAAATTTAAAAAATAGATTGGAACCACATTATAAAAAGTCCTGACCAAGGAATATGGAAGTAATGCAAATATTTAAATGTTTTTTCTCCCTGGAAAACGCCTCATTATTCTTTCTTGGTTCATCTTCCATATCAAAGAAGACTAACTTTTCTGTATGTGCTTAAGTTACTTTTTATTCATATCTCTTGAACGATAATGCATTTTAATGTTTCCTAACTTCATGTCTTGGTATCTCAGCAAGTCATGTAACATATGTTCCCAAGAAACATTTTCTGAGCAAATGAAAACACACACAATTACATTAGAGTGGTACTTTATGAAGACCAACTGTTAGCTGTGTGCAGTATGGACTAGCAAAGAAGACACGAGAGGTAGACCAGTGAGAAAGCCAGGAAGAGTGAAAAGAAGTAATGGGATCCCATTGAATGGGGCCACTGTTGGAAATGTAGGAAGTTTCTCTAAGAGATGCTTCCAAGGCAATATCATAGAATTTGGTGACTGAATGAAATGGAGCAGAGCATAAGACAAACATACTTTTTAAACTTAAAAAAATATATATATACCCTGGACTCAGTAATTAGATTTGGAAATATATCCTAATGAAATAACTAGAGATTTACACATACTTTGGCATTATCTATAAGAGTGGAAAACTGGAAACTGTTTTAACTGAATAATAGAGGCCTCATTAAATAAAGTGGTACCTCTATCTGATGAAGCCCCATGCATACAATAGCATAGCATACTTATAAAAAATTATGTAAGAATGGTGAAAATGTGCACATTATAGTAAATAAAAAAAGGAAAAACTTTATAAACAAAATAGAATTTACCCAGATTTTAAAAATAAAACGTGGAAAGACACAAGAAGACTGTATGTCATAAGGCACTGGATGTTTCTGAGAAGTGCCTGCCAAGACTATGGGTGCCATTTTCTTTTTCGTAATTAATTTTCCAACTACGTTTTTTTTTTTTTAAATAAATAAAAAGATACATATCATTATATATGGGGCTTCCCAGGTGGCACTAGTGGTAAAGAACCCTTCTGCCAATGCAGGAGAAATAAGAGATGGGGGTTAGATCCCTGGTTTGGGAAAATCCCCTGGAGAAGGAAATGGCAACCCATTCCAGTATTCTTGCCTGGAGAATCCCATGGACAGAGAAGCCTGTGGACTATGGTCCATAAGGTCGCAAAGAGTTGGACATGACTAAAGCAACTTAGCGCGTGCGTGTGCACACTCTCTCTCACACACACACACACACACACACACACACACACACATATGTATGACCTAAATCAAATCCCTTATGATTATACAGTGGAAGTGACAAATAGATTTAAGGGACTAGATCTGATAGACAGAGTGCCTGATGAACTATGGACAGAGGTTCGTGACATTGTACAGGAGACAGGGATCAAGACCATCCCCATGGAAAAGAAATGCAAAAAAGCAAAATGGCTGTCTGAGGAGGCCTTACAAATAGCTGGGAAAAGAAGAGAAGCAAAAAGCAAGGGAGAAAAGGAAAGATATTCCCATCTGAATGCAGAGTTCCAAAGAATAGCAAGGAGAGATAAGAAAGCCTTCCTCAGCGATCAATGCAAAGAAATAGAGGAAAACAACAGAATGGGAAAGATTAGAGATCTCTTCAAGAAAATTAGAGATACCAAGGGAACATTTCATGCAAAGATGGGCTCGATAAAGGACAGAAATGGTAGGGACCTAACAGAAGCAGAAGATATTAAGAAGAGGTGGCAAGAATACACAGAAGAACTGTACGAAAAAAGATCTTCACGACCCAGATAATCACGATGGTGTGATCACTCACCTAGAGCCAGACATCCTGGAATGTGAAGTCAAGTAGGCCTTACAAAGCATCACTATGAACAAAGCTAGTGGAGGTGATGGAATTCCAGTTGAGCTATTTCAAATCCTGAAAGATGATGCTGTGAAAGTGCTGCACTCGATATGCCAGCAAATCTGGAAAACTCAGCAGTGGCCACAGGACTGGAAAAGGTCAGTTTTCATTCCAATCCCAAAGAAAGGCAATGCCAAAGAATGTTCAAACTACTGCACAATTGCACTCATCTCACACGCTAGTAAAGTAATGTTCAAAATTCTCCAAGCCAGGCTTCAGCAATATGTGAACTGTGAACTTCCTGATGTTCAAGCTGGTTTTAGAAAAGGCAGAGGAACCGGAGATCAAATTGCCAACATCCGCTGGATCATCAAAAAAGCAAGAGAGTTCCAGAAAAACATCTATTTTTGCTTTATTGACTATGCCAAGGCCTTTGACTGTGTGAATCACAATAAACTGTGGAAAATTCTGAAAGAGATGAGAATACCAGACCATGTGACCTGTCTCTTGAGAAACCTGTATGCAGGTCAGGAAGCAACAGTAGACCTGGACATGGAACAACAGACTGGTTCCAAATAGGAAAAGGAGTACGTCAAGGCTGTATATTGTCACCCTGCTTATTTAACTTATATGCAGAGTACATCATGAGAAACGCTGGGCTGGAAGAAACACAAGCTGGAATCAAGATTGCTGGGAGAAATATCAATAACCTCAGATATGCAGATGACACCACCCTTCTGGCAGAAAGCGAAGAAGAACTAAAAAGCCTCTTGATGAAAGTGAAAGAGGAGAGTGAAAAAGTTGGCTTAAAGCTCAACATTCAGAAAACTAGGATCATGGCATCTGGTCCCATCACTTCATGGGAAATAGATGGGGGAACAGTGGAAACAGTGTCAGACTTTATATATTTTTGGGCTCCAAAATCACTGCTGATGGTGATTGCAGCCATGAAATTAAAAGATGCTTACTCCTTGGAAGGAAGGTTATGACCAACCTAGAGAGCATATTAAAAAGCAGAGACATTACTTTGCCAACAAAAGTCCATCTAGTCAAGGCTATGGTTTTTCCAGTGGTCATGTATGGATGTGATAGTTGGACAGTGAAGAAAGCTGAGCACAGAACAATTGATGCTTTTGAACTGTGGTGTTGGAGAAGACTCTTGAGAATCCCTTGGACTGCAAGCAGATCCAACCAGTCCATCCTAAAGGAGATCAGTCCTGGGTGTTCATTGGAAGGACTGATGTTGAAGCTGAAACTCCAATACTCTAGCCACCTCATGCGAAGAGTTGACTCATTGGAAAAGACCCTAATGCTGGGAAGGATTGGGGGCAGGAGGAGAAGGGGACGACAGAGAATGAGATGGTTGGATGGCATCACCGACTCGATGGACATGGGTTTGGGTAGGCTCCCCGAGTTGGTGATGGACAGGGAGACCTGGCATGCTGCAATTCATGGTGTCGCAAAGAGTCGGACATGACTGAGTGACTGAACTGAACTGATATACATATATATGAAAAGAGCTAATATTGAGAATATCAAGTTATCAAGCTATTTGAGAGTTGGTGGCAGAAAGAAAGAAAAAGATAGAACCACAATTTGAAAGGAAAGATAGTTTAAGTTTTATTTTAAGGATCAGAAAAATAAAGGAAGAGCTGATAAATAAAGGAACCAGAAAAAAAAAAAAAAAGGTGCTTACAGAAAGGAAATCCTTGATGTATTTTTCCATTTAAACAAAACTCATAGTATAGCCAAGGGTATCAGAGAGCAATCTGGGTAACAGAGAAAAAAACCTCTACACAATGATGATGGTATTTTTGTAGCGTCTGGAATAGAAAAACTGTTAACTTATTACATAGTAGGAAGAAACACAGGCTTTGGCATCAAAGAGACCTGAGTTCATGGTACCCCACTCAGCAGCCATGTGAGCTGGGCTAGCTGCTAACTGAGCCAGTCTCCTTTGGTGTAGCACAAGGCCAACCACCATGAAGCACAGTTTTGAAAACTAAGTGATCTGTAAGAAAGTAGCTAGTGAGCTGGCGATGAGCACAGGAGTGTACCACCAGACTCTGATTAAGCAGATCTGAGCCTAGACACGAGTATGTATGTTTTAAAAAGCTCCCTGGGCAATTCTACTGCATGACAGCAACATGTGAACAGTTCAGTGCATGGAACCTGGCAAGTACTTGATAAATGTGACCTGGTTGTTTTTATGGACAGAATAGGGTTTCTACCATTTTTCATTAAGACTGTCATGACTTTCTTCACTGAACACAATTCAAGATCTGTCCGAAGTGAGCATCTCAGATGTTTTGCTGTGAGAGAGAAAATGAAAATGAACAATATAAATGCCATTTATGATCTAAAGCAGTACCATGGCATTCAAAGATTTGAAATGAGCGACTTCAAAGGTCTTTAACATATGGTCATAGATAATTTTGCTGAGCCAACTGTGAATCATTTCTGCTTCATGATGTATTAGGACCAAGTTACTTAGTTGATCTGTGTGATTTCCCACTGATCAGTATCCAAATTTTCTTTACGTTTTGTTGTATTTTATTCATCACCATAGATAAAAGCTTTGTTCTTTTTAAAATGGCCTCAAAAGAGAGTCTACAAAGATATATGCAAATTTGGGGAAAGATGAAAGTTTAGGTCTCAGGAAATATTCTAATAAATCTCAGAGATCTACTTCCATGATTACATTTTTTTTAACAAAAGGGAAAGGTCCAATTGTATTTTATAAATAGTTTCCAGCAATAAAAAAAGTCACATAAACAGGTCAGAGTGCAATGACACTTAATGCACAGAATATTCCAATAGTTTGTCTGCCTTTCTTCCTGGCCTCCTCAAACATGCTGTTTGGTAGGAAGGGTCATTGAAATGCAGTCCTGGGGGAGGCTCACCAATTAAGATAAATGCAGTGTTATGACTCCTGCTGGCCATTGTTCGTCCCCCATTTACACAGCCACTATGGGCAAGAACAGACTGGGTTATCAGTAGGTAGCAAAAAGCCCAAGACATAAAAATGGTCTAAAAACAACACGGAAGACTCAGCTCTCTATGATCAATATACTGTTATTACTTCCTAGAAAACCACCAGCTTTCTCAGAACAAATAAGAACTATCACAGACCAAAATGAGGGAGCCCAACACAGGACTCTCAGATACTCTAAGTGTCATCTGGGTGTTCAGTTAATGCTTCTCTCTCCCTGAATATAAACTGAGGAATTTGGGTCAGGTGTGCTGATCCAAAATGCCTAGTGGGAATTTACTTAATCTTTACCTGTTAAGTGTATAGCCCCTAGATTAGTGGCAAGACAGTATTCTTCATTTCTTCGTATTCAGAATTTAGGTATATGAACTAAATATGAGGTAAAATATGGATTGTTTTACTTTGACTTAAATATTTTATTTCAAATCTGAAACTTAAATATACCTATATGTTTTAGCGTCTTAACACATGAGCTGTTTGCTTGAGTGACTTAATCTAGAAATGGAAAAAAATCAAAACATGACTCTTTGGGCATAGGAATTAAGTTTTTCAACAATAATGGCTCCACACAACGTTCTTAAGTACCATCTGTTAGTTTCTGGCACAGGTCTTCAGTTCAATCAGACTGGTTTTTCCCTCGCTGACCACTCAGCTCCACCTGGCCCAAACTCGGTGCCCGTTCTTGTACTCTCCCTTTGCTGTCCTCAGCCATCCTTATTTTTTTCCTGCCTATCCTAATTACATGAGGTCTCTAAGCTCCAAGGGAAATGCAGCTTCTTGAAGAAGCCTTACCTGAGTATTTCAACATGAGCGCTCTTCACTGAACAAAGCTATAATTGTGTCAGTCAGTTCAGTCGCTCAACCGTGTCCAACTCTTTGTGACCCATGGACTGCAGCACGCCAGGCTTCCCTGTCCATCACCAACTCCCTGAGTTTACTCAAACTCATGTCCATTGAGTCGGTGATGCCATCCAACCATCTCGTCCTCTGTCACCCCCTTCTCCTCCTGCTTTCAGTCTTTCCCAGCATCAGGGTCTTTTCCAATGAGTCAGTTCTTCACAGCTGGTGGCCAAAGAATTGGAGCTTCAGCTTCAGCATCAGTCCTTCCAGTGAATATTCAAGACTGATTTCTTTTAGGATTGACTGGTTTGATCTCCTTTGCTGTCCAAGGGACCCTCAAGAGTCTTCTGCAACATCACAGCTCAAAAGCATCAATTCTTCGGTGCTCAGCTTTCTTTATAGGCCAACTCTCACATCCCTACATGACTACAGGAAAACCATAGCTTTGACTAGATGGACCTTTGTTGGCAAAGTAATGTCTCTGCTTTTTAAAATGTTGTCTAGGTTGGTCATAGCTATTCTTCCAAGGAGCGAGTGTCTTTTAATTTCATGGCTGCAGTCACCATCTGAAGTGATTTTGGAGCCCAAGAAAATAAAGTCTGTCACTGTTTCCATTGTTTCCCCATCTATTTGCCATGAAGTCATTGTGTAACTCAGCATAATAATTTATACAATATACCACACAACCCAGCACATAATTAAACAGTCATATTATTTTTTTGATATTTCCATGAACACTATTCTTATCTATCCAGGGAGACTGTAACTTCTTGAAGGCAGGGTTTTGTTCAGTGGAGTGTTAGACTTCTCACTCCCAACTACTTTAACTTGATTTTAAGTTGTCTCAAATGTACACACTTGTGCCATCTAATGACGAAGGCAATTACTGCATGGTGACAACTCAGTGATGGCTTCCAAAACATGTAACAAAACCAATGGTTGGAGGAAATCCTTACTTGTTTAAAATCAAAGAAGAATAAAGCTACTATTGTTAAAAATAATATAGCAGCAGCGATGGTAATGAGTATAACTAAATTTTGGTGGATTAAGTTAAAATTTTTAAATTGTGTGATAAATTTATTCACACTGTGTAACTAAAACTCAAAACCAAAAACTTTCTCGTGGAAAAGCCCTTTTCTAAGTGAGCAACTTCTTTTGGATCTGGGTTAATCTAGTACCAAAAAGAGTTATATAATCACTTACTGAATTGTCCTGTGATTAGAGGTACATATAAAATAAATTATCCATGATAGATACTAATCAGTGTAACACACATAGCTCTGGGAAGATGATAGTACACTGTGCTTATCTACTCAGAGAAAAGCAAACATTCAACTCACCTAATACTGATTTAGTCTTTATTATGTGAAAGACAATCCACACCCTTAAGAAGGTTATAATCTAGTAAAAATATAAAGTCAAGTACAAAAATGACTGAGATCAAGGTACTCAGGAAAAACTTTTCACTATTATTATTACAAGAACAACACATCTGTATCATGTTACATGATGGGTAGTGTATTTCAAGTTAAGTGTGTGTTTTCTAAATATTCTTAGTCTTGGTGAAGTATATGGTAAACAGAGGCTCAGAAACTACTTTGTTATGCATTTTCTCTTATTCAGTACTTCCTGCTAAGACTTCTTGACCGTAACTTCTCATCTGCCTTGTTTATACTAGCTGTTAGGTGTCAGAAACAGTGAATTCAGTTACATGCGTGAGTCAGCAGTAAAGATGATGTTACCTCATGATACTTGTCTTTTTAATTTAATTTTTATTTCATATCAGAGTATAGTTGATTTACAATGTTGTGTTAACTTCAGGTGTACAGCAAAGTAATTTAGTTGTACATATATCTGTTTTTCTCTGGTATAGGTTGTTACAGATTACTGAGTAGGTCCCCTGTGCTATACGGTAGGTCCTTGTTGATTATCTATTTTATATACAGTAGTATGTACATGTTACTTCCAAACTCATATAGTAGTATGTAGATGTTACTTCCAAACTCATAATTCATCCTTCCTCCCACATTTGCCCTTTGGTAATCATAAGTTTGTTTTCAGAGTCTAAGTTTTATTTTTATTTTGTAAATAAGTTAATTTGTATCAATTAAGTCTATCTGATCTAATTCATCATTTAAGGCCAATATTTCCTGATTGATTTTCTTTCTAGATGATTCTGTCCATTGATGTAAGTGTGGTGTTGGAGTCCCCCACTATTACTGTGTCAGTTTCTCCTTTTACAGCTGTTAGTATTTGCCTTATATATTGAGGTGCTCTTATGTTGGGTGTATATATATTAACAATTGTTTTATCTTCTCGATCACATGATCATTATGTAGTATCCTACTTTGTCTCTTGTAGTCTTTTTTTATAGTCTGTTTTTTCTATTATGAGTACTACTACTCCAGTTTTCTTTTGAATGCCATCTGCATGGAACACCTTTTCCATTCTTTTACTTTCAATCTGTATATGTCCTAGACTGAAGTGGGTCTCTTGTGGACAGCAAATATACAGGTCTGATTTTTGTGTCAATTCACTCAGTCTGTGTCTTTCAGTTGAAGCATTTAATCCATTTACATTTAAAATAATTATCAATATTTATGTTCTTACTGCCATCCTGTTAATTGTTTGGTAATTTTTCTTCCCTTCCTCTTTTGTTTTCCTCTCATGTGATTTGACAGCTATTTTTAGTGTTTTGTTTGTGTTGCTTACTGTGTGTGTGTGTCTACTGTAGAATTTTGGTTTGCTGTTGCCATGAGGTTTTGATATAGCAGTCTATATATGTGTGTGTGTCTATGTGTGTGGATATATATACACACACACAAATTATTTTAAGTTGTTGGACTCTTAATTTCAAATGCATTTCTAATACCTTTCATTTGTAATTTCCTCTTGCTCAGTGTTGCTGGTTTTGATACTATATTTGTGTGTGTATGATTTCCTAGCTTTACTGTATGTTTGCCTTTACCGGTGAGTTTTCTCATTCATAATTTTGTTTGTAGTTGTGGGCTTTTCTTTTCCATCTAGAGAAGTTCCTTTAGCATTTGCTGTAAAGCTGGTTTGGTGCTGCTGAATTCTCTCAGACTTTGCCTGTCTGTAAAGCTTGATTTTTCCATGGAACCTGAACAAGAGTCTTCCTGGTTACAATATTCTTGGTTGTAGCTTTTGGCCTTTCATCACTTTAATATATCATGCCACTCCCTTCTGGCCTATAGAGCTTCTGCTGAACCATCAGCTGATAACCTTATGGGAGTTCCCTTTATGCTATTTGTTGCTTTTGTCTTGTTGCTTTTAATATTTCCTCTGTCTTTAATTTTGGTCAATTTGATTAGTATGTGTCTTGGTGTGTTCATCCTTAGGTTTCTCCTGTATGGGACTCTGCACTTCTGGACTCAGGTGACTGTTTCCCAGGTTAGGGAAGTTTTCAGTTATTATCTCTTCAAATATTTTCTCAGGCCCTTTCTCTCTTTTTCTGGGACCCCTAGAATGCAAGGTGTGTTTAATGTTGTCCCAGAGGTCACTGATACTGTCCTCATTTCTTTTCATTCTTTTATTCTTTATTCTGTACTGCAGCAGTGGTTGCCACAAATCTGTCTTCCACTTATTCTTCTGCCTCATTTATTCTGCTATTGATTCCGTCCAGTGTATTTTTTCAGTTATCGTATTGCTCATCTGTTTGTTCTTTAAAGCTTCTAGCTCTTTATTAAACATTTTCATATCCTTTTGGTCTGTGGCTGCATTCTTTTTCTGAGATCTTAGATGATCTTTACTATCAAAACTGAATTCTTTGTCAGATACATTACCTATCTCTAGTTTGCTTACTTGTTCTGGAGTTTTATCTTATTCCTTTCTCTGGAACATATTTTTCTGCCATCTCATTTTGTCTAACTTTCTATGTTCATGGTCTCTGTTTCTTAGGCTGTAGGATTATAGTTCTTCTTGGTTCTGGTTTCTGTTCCCCAGTAAGTAAGGCTGGTCCAAGGAGACTTGTGCATGCTTCCTGGTGGGTAGAACTGGGTTCCATCCCTCTGGAGGGCAGGACTGTGTCAAAGGGTGTGTTTATAGATGGCTGTTGGCTCAGGACAACTTTAGGCAGCTTGTCCCCTGATTGGTGGGGCTGTGTTCTCACCTTGTTGGTTGTTTGGCCTGAAGAATCCCATCACTGGAACCTGCAGGCTGTTGGGTGAGGCAAGATCTTGGTGCCAAAATGGCAACCTCCAAAAAAGCTCACACTGATGAGAATCCCCTGGGTGTCAACCATCAGTGTCCTTGTGCCCAGAGTGAGCCACAGCCTCCGTCTCCCTCAGGAGACCCTCCAAGACCCACAGGTAGGCCTGGTCCACATTCTTATGGAGTCATTGCTTTGTGCACATGAAACCTTGTTTGTGCCCTCCAAGAGTGGAATCTGCTTCCCCCAGTCCTGTGGAGCCCCTCCAGTCAAGGTCCACTGGCCTTCAAAGCCAAATTGCTCTGGGGGCTCCTCCTCCTGATGCCAGACCTGCAGGCTGGGGAGTCTGACATAGGGCTCTCAATTCTCACTCCTGTGCAACAATCTCTGTGATATAATTACTTTCCAGGTTGTGGGTCGCCCACTCAGAGGGATGGGATTTCATCATATCATGAAAGTGCCCCTCCTACCATCTTGTGGCTTCTGCTTTGTCTTTGTGGGTAGAGTATCTTTTTTGGTAGGTTTGAGTCTTTTTTGTTGATGGTTATTCAGCAGTTGTGATTTTGGTGTTTTAGTGAGAGGAGGTAGGTTTGAGTCCTTCTACTCTGACATCTTGTCTTCATAGATTTCTTCAGTAAATGGTTTTAATATGTGGTCTCTGGGCTTCCACTGGAATATTTATTTATGATGGTCATTTGTTTAACGCAAGCTGCTTTTTCACTTAGTTGACTACTAAAAGCAGATCTCAAAAAGATAAGAAAGTTGTGCTGGGCCCTTTTTGAGTATTAGATTGCTTTTCTAAAAGGACAGAGACTGGATGGTGGTCCAAGAACCACTTTACCTCTGATTCTTGACAAACCTATTCTCTCTTTGTTCACTTGACACCTCCTCACCCCCAGCAGACTATACAGGCCTGCTCCCCTTGTCATCTCAGGTAGCATCATAACCACTTCAGCTTGTGACTACCATCCCTCCATTACCTGGCCATTTAGCCTCTTTTTTCTTTTAAATACTTTCCTTGAAGAAACCAGCCAGCTCACTATTATTACAAAGGTGCTTCAGCTGAAATCACACTATAAATACAAGAGGCACCATATTACAGTAGAAGGAGCACAGCCTACTCAGACAGACAAACCATACTCCAATAACTCTGAACTGATTCTTCACCTCAATTTCTGCTCTAGTTTTGCTCTACAAGTTAAATATTGGTTGTTGTGAGGGTTAACTGACTTTACGCATACAAAGCACTTAGCATAATGCCTGGTACTTAGTAAATGCTCGGTAAATGTTAGCTACTGTTCTAATTAGATTTCTATTATAATTATAGCCATCATATTTCTTGTTTCTATTGTTATTATAGTATATAGGACCCATTCTACTTTTCTAACTAAGGTAAAGAGACTCATCAACTTTTTTTAGCTGAAGCAAATGGAGCCATCTGTGTTACTTTTTTTTTTTTTGACTGGTACATTGAAGGGGGATGATCAGTTGCCAGTTTGGGCAGGAAAAATTATATACTGTGCTTGTTAACTAGTACTCTGAGTGATGACTAAGTAATACATGTTCCCCAAAGTTATAAATCAGTTTGCTACTAAAATATTTTCCAGATTTCAGAACAGTTAGTTCTATAGATATATCCTTATCCACTATAAAATAATTTCTCCATTATCCTGCCTACAATTAAAAAGATCTTTATTAGCAAAAGATGTGTTCTAACAGCATGTTCCATGATGTCAGAAATACTTTAAAAGTAATCATTAAATACTATAAAATATCAGACAATTACAAAATAAAAAACATATTATGGAATGAGAAGGGTGAGCCTAGAATGAATGCCACAGTAAGTGGTACCATGTTTTGGGGAAAAAAAAAAAAATAGCAGGGTCACTGCTTTAATGTCTTGGGGCTCTCTGTCCTATTTCATAGGCATAAAGAATTGTGTTCTCCATGAGTTTCTACGGGTAGACGGTCATATACAATATGACCATCAAGCCCATGTTTCCATTTCATTTTAGTTATAAGCACAGAATTCCAAAAGCAAGCCAAACTAATAGGGACAATATCTTTAGTTTACTATACCAATGTGATTTTGGACTGATCATACATTTCTTTTAACTCATGAGTACTTAGTTGTAAAGATACTTCTTCTGACAGGGTTCACTAAATGAGGTTATACATTACATCTTAAAGTACATTAAACCCTAAAGGAACAACAGTGATGCCAATTAGGGTGTTTCTGGATAGTTCCTTTTTCATATATATCCATATATGTACATGTGTGTATGAAGATATAAATACTTAAATATGCAGCTATAACAAAATGTACAATTGTTTTTTCCCCCAAAAAAATATCAAAATATAAACATTTAAATGAGTGTGACATGGTCAACGGAATCAACCTTATCTCTAGATGCCCTTTGATAGACATGGTTCTAGAGGACATGAGGGGCAGAGGGTAGTACGAGCCAGAGGAGGAAGCAGAAGAATGAGGTTCTATCCATGACCTATGGAAATTTACTAACCACTTTGGATGCGACTTCTGTTTAACAATAAAATGGAGATAGGAGTATTTCCTTTCTACCAACCAGTATCACTTGTTGCACTGAGTTGAATAATGAACATAAAAATATTTTTTAAACTATAAATAACTATAGGTGATAAGATACCCTCAAGACAGTTTTACGACTTTTAAGAAACATTTAAAATTGGAATGATATTCTAACTGTATGTATTATATTATTATTTTCTATTTCAAAAAAGGAGAAAAAACGTTTTCTTTTGATTCTTTTAAAACATTTTAGTGCATGTAGCCAAGTCAGTATAAAAATACAGTATTATTCTTATTTCTTGAAATAAAGTATAAAAAAGTGCTTTGTAAATTCAAAAGAGCTATATGTGAAGTTCACCAATTTCTGCCACTTACGTAAAAAAAGTGCATTTTGAGATGGGTGCTTACCTTCTCTTAGACGGTCTACTACAAATGTAAAGCCTGTAGTTCTTGGATGTAAGACATATTTGTATTTCTGAAGTCCATTCTTTTCAGCAAATTCATTACTTCGAGTTATGCTATTTTCTAAACAAAACAATAGTAGAAGCCATAAAATAAAGAATGATAAGTAAAGAAAGGAAATAGGACAGAATTTTTTATAAAAATGGCAGTTAAGTTTTCTGTAATTATTCAATATAACTTACTGAATCAAATGATAGAAATACTTTATTAAAATCCCTAACAACAGTCCTAGAGCTACCTACTTACTGAAATTTTGAAAATTCTTATAATAAGGTATTAAAGATGTTTTATAACATATTCAAATCTTTAAAATTCTTTAAGAGATTTTATAAAATAGTCAATACACAATGAAAACTGAAATATAAATAAGATACTAATAACTAAAATTTTCATAAAATAGTCATTACATTATAAAAATTGAAATACTAAAATATAATGATGAAATAAAACTAAAATGGTAATAAAACATAAGGATCTGGACATCCAGAAGAAATAACCAACAATTTGCCAAATAGATCAACACTGTTTTAACCCAATAATTTAGGGCTTCAGTGTAAAGTGAAGTATCTGCCTTGCTCAGGCACACAGCACACTAATACTAGTAACTAAAACCACTCCACGACAGAATGGGCACATGATTAGCACATCATGCACAAACATCTGAACATGGTTTGGCTGAATATAGTTACTGAGTCAAGTATATGTTCCAACTGTTGGCAAAAACTTTTTCCATTCCATGAGGTAACTTTATAAGTTCCAAGAAGAACCAAGCCCATTATTCAGCAATTGTATTTGGAAAAAGTAAAGTGTTCAGAAATTTGGCCTCAGCTGCTGGTGGAGATCATGAAATACTTTCTGATGACAGCAGATGTTAGAACCTGCAATTCTCAGCTGCATCCTGAAATTTAGACCATTCCAAGTCACCGGGGTGGGGGGGTGGGGGGCTATATAAATAAATACTACTTTCTGAGGAGTAAATTTAAGACCATGGAGTTCTCAAAATCTCAAAAAAGTATAGATGGATTCCACAACACTGAAACACTCAAAGAACACTCCTATAAACTGAGTCAAAAAATTAAATAGATCTCTAGCAGGTCAAAAGTAAAAGCCCTAAACAAGAAAAGGAATAAGCTCCTCTCTCATTCACTTGAGGGCGGCATTCTGGGCATGGGACTACAGAACAGTATTTTACAGACAGCTGGCAGGACCTTACATGGGATGGGAAATCCCAGAGTCACCACAAAGATGAAGGTAACTACTCTTCAGTTCTCTCTTCCAGCTGGTCACAGACCTGGGGGATTGGAAGACCAAAACTGAACTCTGATGTAGAATGTGAATACAGGTGGAAGTAGTTCTAAAAGGCATGGGCACGATGTGGGAAGATAGAAATAGTCAGACACAGATCAGAGATGCAGATTTTCTCCTCCTTCCCCACTTGATCTACCCACTCCCAGACTCTGTGATTATTAGGACTAACAGACGAGCATCTCACTTTCTCACCACAGCCTCCTGTCTCGTTAACTGGCTCCCTCTAACACACAGTGGAGTACTCTGCCACTCTAGTGATACTGGCTGCTCAGATGTTCTCAAACCAGCCCAGTCATGTTCCACCTCAGGTTCTTCATTCTAGCCAGAATGCCTTCTACTCGGACATCTGCATCATCATCTGCTTTGTTCATTTAGTCTCTACTTAAATGAAAAGTTAGGGGGTCTTTTCTGGAGAAGAAAATGGCAACCCACTCCAGTAATCTTGCCTGGAGAATTTCATGGACAGAGGGGCCTAGCAGGCTACAGTCCATGGGGTTGCAAAGAGTCAGGCATGACTGAGCAACTATCACTCAAGGGGCCTTCTCAAACCACCTTACTTAGACAGCACCCTATGCCCCCATCTTTTATTACTCTCTCCTTATCTTGCTTTTCCTGTAAGGCATGCATGAATACCTGGCATATTTTTATTATTTTTTTTATCTGTCTTTCCTCTTAGAATGTAAGCTTCACGAAAGTAGAGATTTTTTGGTATATGAGGCTCCAGGCACTCATAATATATTTATTAAATAAAGAAGTTTACTAAATATACAAGGGTGTTGAATTGCATGTAATATTATAGTTGTTAAAAACCCAGAAAAGCTTTCCTTTCCAAATCAGGAAAACAACACACAAAATTATAGTATATGAATTGTGATGGTTAATTTTGTGTGACAAATTGGCTAGGTCAAAGTACCCAGATATTGGTCAAACATTATTTTAGCTGTGTCTCTGAAGGTGTTTTTGACGAGATTAATATTTAAACCAGTAGACTTTGAGTAATCATGCATTATGTGAGTGGGCTTCATCCAATCAGTTGGAGGCTTTAAGAGAAAAGGACTAATCTCCTCAAACATGGGCTTCCCTGGTAGGTCAGCTGGTAAAGAATCCGCCTGCAATGCAGGAGACCCTGGTAAGATTCCTGGGTTGGGAAGATCCACTGGGGAAGGGAGAGGCTACCAACTTCAGTGTTCTTGGGCTTCCCTGGTGGCTCAGCTGGTAAAGAATCTGCCTGCAATATGGGAGACCTGGGTTCGATCCCTGGGTTGGGAAGATCCCCTGGAGAATAGAATAGCTACCATTCCAGTATTCTGGCCTGGAGAATTCCATGGACTGTGTAGTCCATGGGGTCACAAAGAGTTGGACACGACTGAGCGACTTTCACTTTCACTCCTCAAACAAAAAAGAGTTCTGCCACCAGACTGCCTTTGGACTCAAACTGCAACTCTCCCCTGGTATCCACCTATGGACATACCCTATATATTTTTGATTTACCACCCTCCACAATCATGTGAGCCAATTCCTTAAAATAAATTTGGCCTACCACTTCTCTCTCTTTCCCTCTCTTTCTACACACACACACACAGAGGTGGTTCTATTTTTCTGGACAACCATGACTAACAATGTGCGATATTACAATATAACATTAAGTACAAAAAGTATAAATTTCCCCAAATTGTGTAATATTGTATATATTACTTGCATAAGCAAAAAAAAAAAGTTTATAAACAATGATAACATATGAAAATAGAATATATTTAAAGTTACATTTAAACGCAGTAATTTAAAAATATGCAAACAAGCTGGATTCAGAACCTAAAGAGGACCATAAAACATTCTCTTTGGGCTTAAAAACCCAAGTTTAAAGTTAATTGTGGAAGGTAAAAAACACCTTTAACAGATACTTTTTCACACCAAAGGTACTTTGCTAGCCTACGTAGAAAAAAAAAAAAAATCATATCCCAACTCAAAACTATTTGTAAAATACTGTTTAAAAAATTTTTTTAAGCTTTAAGATCAGTCTGTTTCCTCTATCTGGCAAATACTGTTTTAACTTTAAGAACATGCAACTGCATCATGGAATAATGAGTATTCTGGACCCTGAAAATACTCAAATAGATGTTAAGTTCACCACCTAAAAACGATACTTGAGAAAAAATAGAGTGAAAAAAGTTTTAAATATCTACCTTATAACATCTGAATATCTAATGTATGAACATTTTTATACTGATTTACCAAAGTAGAGCAACCCATGAGCTTTTATCTCATTATCTTTTAATAACTAAATAAATTCCAAGGTTGCCACTCTTTGGTGTACATTTTGGTGATCACAAACATAAGTCTATCATTTCAGTAAATGACTTTCTATACGCTAATACAGCTGATTTCAATACCCAAATGTAACTATTACACATTCTAAATATTAAAAAATGTAAATATGGCAGTCTGTCCATTTCCCAATGATAATTCAGCTCTGGGAATCAATAAACTTACAACTTACAATATAATTTCAAGCTTAAATAGTATGCAGACAACAGTATGCTCAGTATTACCCTCTGTGATCTACCTACTACTAGAATTTTAACTATAAAAATCAAACATACTAATATATAATTAGTTATATAACATAAATACATATTATATATATAAAAATATATATATTAGTTATATAAACATACTAAGTATATAATTTAGTACATAACACTAATGTATAAAGTTTGCCATGTTTCATTTAGTTCAGTTCCAATCTGTCAGAGATTAGTCAAAGATCTCTCCTTGGTATTAATTGTAACTATTTTCCAAAATGTAATAATTTCCTTATTAACATATTACTGCTTAGTCACCCATTCACTTACTAAAACAGTTGTGTGATTTGTGTTTTTCATCTTGCACTCTTTTTTTGGGGTGTATTGGTTTCCATAAATTACTATGTCCAGAGAATAAATTAGTATGTTGCTTTACATGTTCTCCTGTCAGGTTCTAAGGATTTCCCTTCTTAATAGTTAGAAGCCTCGATCTAGTATTGAGGATTTGGAAGACAGGTTCACAGGTATCTTCTCCATCCTATTTGTGATTTTTAGATTTCAGTTCCATCTTACTTCAGTCTGTCTTCCCCCATACAGATGGAGTAAGAAATGGCAACCCACTCCACTATTCTTGCCTGGAAAATCCCATGGACAGAGGAGCCTGGTGGGTTACAGCCCATGGCGTTGCAAAGAGTCGGACACGACTGAGCAACTAACACTTCACTTCCCCTGTACAGCAGACCTTTATCTTCCTCAAATTCTGCTGGATTTTTCCTAAAGTAACCAGGGTACTAAAGCTGTTGAATTGTGCTCTTTTGAGTTGAAGGATTCTATAGAAATACTTCCTGTTTGAGCTTACTCCCTCTCCACCAATATTCATCAACCAAAGCAGTTCTTTTCTCCATACTAAATCCTAGACTGCAATGGAAGGCTTCATTTGCAGAAATGACCTGTGGTTCAAAAAAAAAGATATGAAGTCCACTGATTTGTAAGAATGAAAGACTGTATTTTGCTTTAAATCTTTTTAAAGAATTCCTTAAGATCCATTGGCATTTTTGGCCCGCATAACTGATATCTGGGAAGATAGAAAAGTCCTAGATACACTCTCCTACGTCCCTTCTACAATTTTCCTCAGGAAAAAGACGAAGCCTTCCCACCTTATATTAGAGATAAGGCTTTAAAACACCAGAAGAAAGGGAAACATATTAACACAAATCAACAATAAGTGAAACTGGTTACTATTAGATCAATCCTTATCTTGTAAGAAAAAAGTTGAGAAGAAAGGGTCTCATGGATAAATACAGATCTTGGGACAGAGAGGACAGTGAATAGTTGTGCTTTGTTCTTCTTTCTCAGGATTGTTTAGGCTATTTGGGTTTTTTTGTGGTTCCATGCAAATCATATAAAGTAAAAGGCTGATATTTAAAATATATACCGAGACTTTAACTATAAAGCTCTAGGATGCCAAGTATAAACACTACTTCTTGGAGTTGCCAATTATAAACTGTATGGGCTGAACATCAGGAGTTCTGGGTTCTGTTGTGCTACTGATTAACTGAGTGACTCCAGGGATGGGCCATTAATCTTGCTGGTGTTCAGTTGCTTTGCCTGAGGACGGAGAAGTTTAGACTAGATAGCTGATTTCAGAGTGCCTTCATGTTGTGAAGTTCTGTGATCCAAGCCCAGGCCACCTTACCTGTGAGATCAGTCCCCTCAGGGAATAGGAGGAGTTGAAGTGGTTCATGGATATCACAAAAATAATCAATCATGTTTTCAAAATGGCTCTTGTCATCCTTCCATTTCCTATGAATGAAGATATAGGCAGCAGCCTGCATAGCCCAACCTAGAATCAATTTAACAAATATTTACATATAACTTTAACCAATATCCACATTTAAAAAATATATTTTAGAGTTTTGGGGTTTTACTATAAATTACTTTCATAATGAGCATCTCATGATATACCTTAAATTCAGCACTGACCTTGGATTAAATAACAGTTACACCAGAGGATATTCTTAAAGGAGTTAGCTAAATTCTAAGATTTGCAAAATTCTCCAAAACCTCTTTTTAAGCCAAAACTAGCTATTAAAATACAAAGAAGAGCTGCCTTAATATTTATTAGTAACTCATCCAAAGTTAAAATCCCAAATTAAACAGACATTTTAACCAAGTTACTATGTGTTATCAGGCTTACAAAAGCAGTAAGCAAAGGATCTGTTCTCAAGCCATGTGTACAAAGTCTTGAGTATTTCCCTTTCTGTACTACTCAATCTCTAAATCCCATGGCTATTTTCAGTGTGACTTCCTTTTTTAAAACATGTAATGGCCACTAAACACATTGCTCACATTCCCTTTCTCTAAGACAAATTCAACCTTGCTACTGAAGAGGCAGTTCTAGACAAGCCAGGTTTTTCCCAGCTGGAATTCCTCCCTGGTCAGAAATGATTAGAATAACTGTGGTAAATGCCAAAGCCTTTGACTGTGTGGATCACCACAAACTGTGGAAAATTATGAAAGAAATGGGAATACCAGACCACCTGACCTGCCTCTTGAGAACTCTGTATGCAGGTCAAGAAGCAACAGTTAGAACAGGACATGGAACAACAGACTGGCTCTAAATAGGGAAAGGAGTACGACAAGGCTGTCTATTGTCACCCTTCTTATTTAACTTATATGCAGAATACATCATGAGAAATGCCAGGCTGGATGAAGCACAAGCTGGAATCAAGATTGTCTGGAGAAATATCAATAACCTAAGATATGCAGATGACACCACCCTTATGGCAGAAAGTGAAGAAGAACTAAAGAGCCTCTTGATGAAAGTGAAAGAGGAGAGTAAAAAAGTTGGCTTAAAGCTCAACATTCAGAAAACTAAGATCATGGTCCCATCACTTCATGGGAAATAGATGGGGAAACAGTGACAGACTTTTTGGGGTCCAAAATCACTGCAGATGGTGACTGCAGCCACAAAATTAACAGATGCTTACTCCTTGGAAGAAAAGTTATGACCAACCTAGACAGCATTATAAAAAGCAGAGATATTACTTTGCCAACAAAGGCCCATCTTGAGAGTTGGACTATAAAGAAAGCTGAGTGCTGAAGAATTGATGTTTTTGAACTGTGTGTGGTGTTGGAGAAGACTCTTGAGAGTCCCTTGGACTGCAAGGAGATCCAACCAGTCCATCCTAAAGGAAATCAGTCCTGAATATTCATTGGAAGGACTGATGTTGAAGCTGAAACTCCAACACTTTGGCCACCTGATGCAAAAAAACTGACTCATTTGAAAAGACCCTGATGCTGGGAAAGATTGAAGGTGGAGGAGAAGGGGATGACAGAGGATGAGATGGTTGGATGGCATCACCGACTCAGTGAACATGAGTTTGGGTAAACTCCGGGAGTTGGTGATGGACAGGGAAGCCTGGTGTGCTGCAGTCCATGGAGTCCCAAAGAGTCAGACATGACTAAGCAACTGAACTGTAGTAAATATACCTGACTTAAGGCAAATAATCAATAGTCTTATCTGACAGTTCATGAAGCATGAAAACCCCAGGCCATGCACAGTAACTATCTGGCCAATCAAATGTTTTCTCCCAGAAATTTTACCTGGGACCATGGAGACACAAGTTGGTATATAAGACAAACGGAGGACAAAAAAGCAGATACAGTAGTAGCAGATAGAGTTCAGCACAATAAAGGGGGCGCACTGTAGTGAAGACCTAAACAACTTCTGCTATTGAGGTCCCTAAAGCTGACTGTGATCTAGAACAAAAGGCAGTTTTCCACAAGGGCTGGCCAGTCTTTGGTTTCACCTCTTGAATATCCACAAGACTCCATCTCCCTTAGTGCCAAATGTATCTTTACAATATACTTTTCTTATTTCAGCTAGAGGGGATGAGTAGTAGTTTCTTGCAATCAAACACAACTAAAACAATAGTTACTGTCATTAGGTAGATACTGTAGGAACCTGAAAATATATAGAACTATCATTACATCATTTAATCAATGATTTAAAGACTGTAGGCCTTTATTTGGTTTTTTGGACTTAATTTGGTTATTTAGTAAAGTTGTAGGACTTTATTTGGACTTTTTGTTGGTTATTTCATGGCTGAAGTCACTGTCCGCGTTGATTTTGGAGCCCAAGAAAATAAACTCTGTCACTGTTTCCATTGTTTCCCCATCTATTTGCCATGAAGTGGTGGGGCCGGATGTCATAATCTTAGTTTTTTGAATGTTAAGTTTTAAGCCAGGCTTTTCACTCTCCTCTTTCACCTCTTTCTCCTCTTTCATCAAGAGGCTCTTAAGGCTCCTCTTCACTTTCTGCCATTAGAGTGGTACCATCTGCATATCTGAAGTTGAAGATATTTCTCCCAGCAATCTTGATTTCAGCTTGTGAGTCATCCAGCCTCACATTTCACATCATGTACTCTGCACAGGAGTTAAATAAGCAGGGTGACAGCATACATATGCCTTGTCATATGGCTTTCCCAATTTTGAACCAGTCCACTGTTTCACATCTGGTTCCAACTGTTGCTTCTTGACCTGCATACAGGTTTCTCAGGAGACAGGTATGGTGGTGTCTTCAAGAATTTTCTACAGTTTGTTGTGATCCATACAGTCAAAGGCGTTAGTGTAGTCAATGAAGCAGAAGTAGATGTTTTTCTGGAATTCTGCTTTTCTTATAATCCAACGAATGTTGGCCATTTGATCTGTGGTTCCTCTATCTTGTCTAAATACAGCTTGTATATTCAGAAGTTCTTGGTTCACATACTGCTGAAGCCTAGCTTTAAGGATTTTGACCATATTATTTGGTTTGAGTAAGTCCAAACTGGGGCTTCCCTGGTAGCTCAGCTGGTAAAGAACTGCCTGCAATGCAGGAGACCCCAGTTCAATTCCTGAGTCAGGAAGTTCCCTCAGAGAAGGGATAGGCTACCAACTCCAGTATTTGGGGGCTTCCTCTGGTGTCTCAGATGGTAAAGAATCCACCTGCAATGTGGGATCCCAGGGTTGGGAAGATCCCCTGGAGGAGGGCATGGCAACCAACTCTAGTTTTCTTGCCTAGAGAATCCCCATGGACAGATGACTCTGGTGGGCTCCAGTCCATGCGGTCTCAAAGAGTTGGACATGACTGAGTGACAAAGCACAAACAAGTTCAAACTAGAATACTATATTCTACAAATATAAATAAGTTTAGTATAGGTCTTGCTGACACATCTTCAACTGCTGCTCACCCACTGTATTTACTGTCAGTGATAGCCACACCTGATAGATACCTACATGTCTCTCCTCTTTCACCTGAGGACACCTACACCCACAGTACAGCCTGTAGGCTTTGTGTAACTCTGGAGTGAGACCGTGTGGGTTAGAATCGAGAGCCACCACAAACCAGCTGGTCAGCCTTAAGCCATTGTCCCGCATTGATCCCAAATGTAATCATGCCGCAATAGTATTTTATCTGATAGGCGTTGTAAGAAATAAAGAAGAGTATTTAGCACAAAGTATTCAATAAGTAATTGCTATTATCATTATTATGATTAAGTTACAGTGATACCAAGTTGCGTCAAGGAACATAAAAATGTAACAAAAAGTTTTCCCATTCACAGTTGCTCACCCCTCTTCTAGTAACTTGGAAATTATAAACTCTATTATTTTAAAGGTCATGCTTAAAATCTTTACTTTTCTATTTCTTACAAACATTTAAATTTAAATAACTGTCAACATTGAGTTAATAAACTATCTTCCCCTAAACAAAAAAGTATGCTTTCCTCTTGTCCCTCTTCCAAAATTTGAACAAATCATTCAATAGTTCCCCCAAACTGCCATTATTATTACTACTACTATTCCTTATGTGTCACAGAAATATTTTTAAATATTTAAACGACTCAATAAGTCTGTTGGCTTCTCTTATCATTGTTTCTTATATCTCACATCCTTCTGTTAGTCCTCCTTAAGGAATTTTGAGTCTTCATATTTCTGAAATGTCATTTTTTTGTTTTTCTCAATTTTGGAGGCTAGTTTTGCTTAAAACAGAACTTGAGACTTCCAAGTAATTTTCCCCTCAGAATTTCAAAGCTATTTTGCCCACAGTCTTATGTAACTTGATATGGCTAATAAGAAGTCTGATATCAATCTAATTTCTGTAGATAACCTAATTTTCCCCCCTCTGGAAGCTTTATTGATTTCTCTGTATCCCTGGTTTTGTGAAACTTTACCAGTATGAATATAGGTATGCAACTTTTTCACTAATTCTGCTCAGCAGTTAGTATACTCTTCCAATATGAATTTCTTTTTCCTGTGAAGACATTTTTTATTTATTTTTTTTAAATGGGTACATTTTATTGTATGTAAATCATATTTATTTTTTTTTCCTTTTCTTTTACTTTACAGTACTGTATTGGTTTTGCTATATACTGACCTGATTCTGCCATGGGTGTACATGTGTTCCCCATCCAGAACCCCCCTCCCACCTCCCTCCCCATCCCATCCCTCTGGGTCATCCCAGTGCACCAGCCCCGAGCACCCTGTATCATGCATTGAACCTGGACTGGTGATGAATTTCTTTAAAACTGGGAATATTCCTTCCATTATTTAAGAAAATACTATTTTTTTCTCTTCTTCATTCCTTCAGACTTTCTATTTGGAACGTCTCTTACATAGATGTTAAAACTTCTGGATTTTTCCTCTCATAATTTTCATCTCTTACCATTTGTTTAAGGAAAACCTTTTAGCTTGGTCATCTGACTCACTAATTTGTTCTTCAGTGGTGTCTGGTCTACTAATTGATCATTTCAGAAGCAACTCCGTAATTTTCAAAATTTACAACTGGTTCTTTATCACAGAAGCCAATTTTTTATGGACAAAGAGCAAAAACTATAATAAGCTATGACACATACAGACAGGAGTAGTTTTAATAAAAATGTTAATTGAATGGTTACTATGTGCCTAGTACTCTCCAAGGCATTTTTCATTAATTAATTCATTTAATTATCAAGACAACTATATAAATTAGGTAAAATTATTCCAATTTTATGGATGAGGAAACTAAGGTACATTGAGACTCAAAGAACTAGGAAAAACCAGGTTTCAAATGCAGGCAGTCTGGCTCCAAAGCTGATGTTTTTAACCACTGTACTAAACAGGCTCTCTGCAATATGTACTTGAATCTCTCTAAGGGTATTAGTTAAACACAGTTGATGTTCTCCTCAGAGAAATACCTGTTCTTCAGAAAGTCTATTCTTAGACTTTCTTTAAAGCTGTGTATTTTCCTCAAATGTGAATTCTGCATTGTCTTCATAGTTGTTCTAGACTGAACATACTGACAGGTTGAGTGTATTTCCCCATTCCAAGTGAGACAGCTGTTGCTCCCTTGGGGGAAGGCAGCAATAGGAAGACCCATGGGACTCTGTAATAAAACTTTTCTAATATTTTATGTATGTCTCAGAAATCTCAGAAAGGCAAGTAAAATGACTGAATCAGTCAGCTTCTTAGAACTCTCCTCTGAAGATATGATGCTTCTTTGTGCTTTGCCTTCTCACGTTCCATTTATACATCACTAATGCTTTTCAATCTTCTTTATTCTCTTCAACTTAAATGTTCTTCTCTCTTTCATAAAAATCACAGGAAGACCTTGTGAGTCTTTTTCTCCCCATTTCATTGCCAACGCTACATGTTATTCATGTTTAAAGCAATATCCCTATTTTTCTTAAAAAGCAATATCCAGAGTTTTCTTAACAGTCTTGAGGTCCTCATATATTTATCTCATAATTCTATGGACTGATAAATGACAGTGCAACTGATCATGTGATTTGGAATTAGTCTATGTAACCTGCCTGTTTCATACTTTTTCCATTGGAGGACATTTCAACTTATCACCTGAATTTCTCAGACAAGGAGGGAGAGTCTAGCAGGTTTATAAAGATAGATTCTGTGGGTGCTACCACCATCTTTTTTTCAAAAACCTCATTTACATGATCAGCACTGCCTTCTCAAAACAGGCATGATCTCTGAGCATACTCTACTGTCTAAAGATAATCCATAAGTTTAGAACCTGGTTTTCCTTGGCTTAAATTTTCTTTTATTAAGTTTTAGAGTTGACTAGGGGGAAAAAAACTATGAGTGTATTTTTAACATTATGCATTCTTTTTCCATAAAAAGTAAGCCCTCCACAGCATTGTATTTTTCCTTTTTTCATTTTAGTGTAGATGAATATACAGTTAACCCTTAATCAGCCTGGAGGTTAGGGGTTCCTGCCCCCAAGCACAGTTGAAAATCCACTTATAACGTTACTGTCATTCCCTCCATATCCATAGTTACACATCCATGGATTCAACCAACCACACATTGTATAGTACTACAGTACAAATTTATTAGGAAAAAAAAATACCTTAAGTGGATTAAATCCACATGCAGTTCAAACCAATGGTGTTCAAGGATAAATTGTAGTTAGGAGAACCACAGAAATATCTATACTACTCACCTAATGTGCTAAAAACTGAACTTCAAAGATAGATTAATTTATCACTATTGTCCAAGTTTTATTAATTCATTACAGTATCTACTATGAGACTATGAATGCAATGCCAGAAACAAAAGCAATGTGCAAAAGAGAAGACAAACTGTTCTCTTCCACATATTTTTAATCCTGAATAGAGGGTATGGATGCACCAAGGAAATGTTACCTACAGGCCTCTCTTAAATGAGAATGAGTGATAATATGAACAGATGCAAATTTTATATCAACTCATATCACAAAAATCATGAGCAAATACTATATTTACTGTCTGTGGTTGTGCATAACAATGGTTATACAAATAAACCAACGACAAGTAAGTTCTGTTTCTAATGTAAATTTTGTGAAAAACTAGATTAAAATATACAAATCTGTTCAAAAAAAAATAAGTAACAGTACTACTGGATTATAACCCAAAGAATAAAATATTGATAAGTTCATATTGGATAATTAAACAACCGAGGAGAAGGGACAAATCTCCTTCACAGAATCACAAATAAAATATGTAGATACTCCCCACTCTAGGAGGTAAAGTTTAATTCTGCTATCCACAACCAGCACTGTATGCAGACTATTCTTACTGAATAAAATAGAGAGAGGAGAAAACATTAATTTTGTGGTGCAGAATCCTGGCAGACACCACCTTAACCAAATGATTACAATTAACATCACCCGTGATAAGCTAGGTTGATATTATGAACCTTCCCCATGGGATGAGTCACATTTGTGGGGCTTTTCCCCAAAACCCATAACCCCTAACTAATCCTGAGAAAATGTCATGAAAAAGCAAATGCAAAACAAATTTAAAACGAGACACATTCTACAAAATATCCAACCAGTTCTCTTCAAAAGCACTAAAATAAAGGACTGCCACAGAATGGAGGAAGACTAAGGGAACATGGTGATTAAAAAAAAAAAAAATTACAGGATCCTATGACTGGTTCATGTTGAGGTTTGACAGAACACAACAAAATTCTGTAAAGCAATTATCCTTCAGTTAAAAAATAAATTTAGAAAAAAAAACAAAAAACCAGGCTCCTCAACTGGATCCCAGGACAAAAAAAGGACACTGGGGAAACACTGGTGAAATCTGAATAAAGTCTATACTTTAGTTAATATCAGTAGTATTATACCCATGTTAATCTCTTTGTTTTGACAAATGTCACACAGTTGTGCAGGAGGTTAACATCAGGGGAAGATGGGTGAAAACAGGAAAATTTTCCCTATTTTCTTTGCAAATGTTCAATAAATCTAAAATTATTCCACATAAAAAGGTATTTAAGAACATCTAACGTTAATGCAAACTTGTTTAATTAAATACATGAATAACAGCTATTTTGTATTGTAAAATTAAAGACCTAAGTGTTCTTAGTTGGGATTCATTTATCTGATTTTAATAGTTGAAGATTATTGGTACCAACAATGCTAAGATACAGTTTGGGCCTTTTACTGTGGAAGGACATGTTAAATCTTGGTCACCTGATAGGTCCCTGCCTGGTAGTCATTACACAATGGTATAACTCTCAGAAAATCAGACTTGAGTATTTGCCATAAGATTTAAGAAAAAGAATAAACAAGGAAATAAAAAGCCACATTGGCTTTTGTAAACCCCCCTAACAAAGACAATATATGAACGACAGCTAATTCACTTGATCCCCAGTATTACCTTTCTCTTTAAAAAAACCATTACAATTTATACTTAGTCACAACTGAAAGGACTACTGAAGGCATTGGAATCCCGTTATCTATTGAAATTAAGGTTGACAAACAAACTATAAAGTACAGACTGCATCTCTCCTATCTTTTTAGTTTTACTGTAAAACACCCTTTTCAAAGTTGGTTCAAATTGGTCATTGTAAGATTAACTTTATTTGTGCTTCTCTACTAAGTGCAAAGCAGGCAGAAAACCGCATAGCTCCTCCTCCAAACTCTTAACTGCTTTCTCCTAAAACTGCCCTGTTAAAAAACTATGCATTTTAGATAGTTTTTAGAACTGCTCATTAATTTAGGCAAAAAAAAAAAATCCTCAATTTTCAGTAGAACTAAGGTTGCAGAAAGGCCTAGAGTCAAAATATGCTTCATACCTTGCCTGTGGGAAGCCTTGCATTCTGAAGCAATGCAGGTGACTGAGGTATTAGAGAAGGTACCCATCAATGGGCAAGCCAATTTAGGTGACCAACTGCAGTAAGGGCTTCCCTTGTGGCTCAGCTGGTAAAGAATCTGCCTGCAATGTGGGAGACCTGGGTTCGATTCCTGGGTTGGGAAATTCCCTGGAGAAGGGAAAGGCTACCCACTCCAGTATTCTGGCCTGGAGAATTTCATGGGCTGTATAGCCCATGGGGTTGCAAAGAGTCAGACATGACTGAGCGACTTTTACTTCTTATTTTTCTTTCACTATCACCATAGTAACACCAGTAAGTGACTGACTGAATAATCCTAAAGCCCAAAACCATTTCTCCCAACCAAAGCATCTGTCAACTTCCACACAGCTCAGAGCTTGAGCTTTGTTAAGAAGTTAGTGAACACAGTCAAAAGACCTTCATTCAACTTCCTAGGTGGTGCAAGTGGTAAAGAATCTGCCTGCCAATGCAGAAGACTCAAGACACCTGCATGATGTTCGATTCCTGGGCTATGAAGATCCCCTGGAGTAAGAAATGGCACCCCACTCCACTATTCTTGCCTGGATAATTTCATTGACAGAGGAGCCTGTGGGCTGCAGCCCATGGGGCCACACACACACACACATACACACACACACACACACACACGTATGCACACATCTCAACGCAACCCTAAAAAAAATTACTTAGTTCTCAATGTAATTCTAGAAAAAAGTATAATCCTGGTATACTGCCTGGCAGATGACTTAACTAAATTTATTAAACCTTTGTTCCCAATGGGTTTCCCCGCCTCTTTGACAAAAAAAACCCAAAAACACACCACATCAAAACTCAAGTCTCAGCCAAGGAAGTCTGGCAACTGAAACTACAAAAACTTATTTTTCAACTAGTAGTAGAACAGCTAAGATGAAAATGGTCTGTGTTACGTATCTGAAAATACAGTTGTATGTGATATCCAGCCATAGAAGTAAAATATTTTAATATACCTATTTCTTCTGACAGTTTTCATATAAATTTTAATTCATTATAACCATTTAATAAAATTTACTGAATGAGTAAATCAACTGTTGGATACTTTTCTTTATATGTTGGTGAAATGTGGGAAACAAGTTGTATCAGGATGCTCTGGACTATAAATAACAGAATGACCCAGAGGGATGGGGTGGGGAGGGAGGTGGGAGGGGGGTTCAGGATGGGGAACACATGTAAACCCATGGCTGATTCATGTCAATGTATGGCAAAAACTACTACAATACTGTAAAGTAATTAGCTCTCAACTAAAATAAATAAATTTATTAAAAAAATAAAAAATAAAAAATAAAATCTGAAATAAATAACAATACCAATCCAGAAGTCTTATAAACACCCTAGGTGTACGTGGCTCACATAAAGTGAAGTCTGGCCCCAAGGCTGGTTCAGAAACCAGTCTCTCACATTTCTATTTGGCCATCCTCTTGGATGCAAGATGGTTGCAGCAGCTCCAAGTATGATGTGCTCTCACAATAATGTCCCAAAGTAGGAAAGGAATGGCATTGTCTATTCATGAACCTATTTTATTAAGAAAGAAAATCTTTCCCAGGGCCTCTTAACAAGGAGTCTCCCTATTACATGCCTTTGGTGGAACTGGCTGATAGGAGGCTAAGACAGGCAATATGGGGTATTTTCATACACTTTCATGGGATGTGTTTATCATAGAAATACATTGTTAAAAATTGTGAAACATCTTCTCTGGCCTTAGATATTCTGTAACAGATGCAACCACACAGGAAAGAGAGCTGCTATGGAACCTTTCAGGATTTAAATACAGTAGGAAGCAATAAAATAATCAGTCTACCGTTTGGCCATTAAATGCTTAGGAATCCTTCACTAGAAGCCCCTTTGAAGAAAGGGTCACAGAGGGAGCTTCAAATATATTTGCTGTAGAGATCCTCAGCAGCTGTTACTCAGAGGGACTAGGCTCACTTACTTAATGAAGGTAATAAAACTGATGTCTCAGGTGTACCAAAGAAACTGGCAGGAGTGGGTTGTTTCTGACTCTTGTGGAGAGTCTTACTTCAATCTAGGAATGTATTCATCTTTTCTCTTGAGTTGTAAAACGGAAGAAAGGCATGAAATGTTGTTAAATTTAGAAAGGGTCCACACTATACCAAGAACAGCAGTCCTGGTGGGTAATTCTATGTTTATGTCTTGCTATAATTTGAAGAGAGGATTTGGGTGTGTTGTTTTTCATAATTGGAGGAAATTTAGAGAAAGAATTGCATAAAAAATGTTTTATTTGCTATAATAGTTGCCTTTGAAACTTATGTTAATGTGCCCAGCAAGCTGTGTATTCTCTTTGATCCTTGTAAACATAACAAAGTGAGGGAGTGGAGGGGTCAGAGGCGAACAATGAGTTTTTAAGATGAGTTGAATTACTCTTCAAGTTTATAAAAAGTGACACTTTCTACAGAGAGCAGCAAAAAGAAAATGGAGGGTTATTGAAAACTTCAGATATTAACCTGGTACTGAAGGGTGGGAGCTTATTAGTACTGTGGATGACATAAAAGGCTGAGACATTTCAGCCAAAAAATGAATGACAGGGAGTTGGTCAGTTGATAGAGAACTCTGTCAATTCATGTAAAACTACTGAATTTATATAAATATGAGATGCATGACATATAACCTGTTTATAACTTGAAAAGTGTGCTAAAAAAAAAACCTACAGTAAAAATGATATGTGTGCTCAGTCACACAGCTGTGTCCGACTCTTTGTGACCCCATGGACTGTAGCCTGGCAGGCTCCTCTGTCCATGGGATTTTTCAGACAAGAACACTGGAGTAGGTTGCCATTTTCCTCCTCCAGGGGGATAATATAATATCCCCACCTTAAAAAAAAAAAGGAGGGGGGGTCCACCAAATTGGAAAATCCTATGGACAGAGGAGCCTGGTAGGCTGCAGTCCATGGGTTCGCTAAGGGTCGGACACGACTGAGCGACTTCACTTTCACTTTTCACTTTCATGCATTGGAGAAGGAAATGGCAACCCACTCCAGTGTTCTTGCCTGGAGTATCCCAGGGATAGGGGAGCCTGGTGGGCTGCCGTCTGTGGGGTTGCACAGAGTCGGACATGACTGAAGTGACTTAGCAGCAGTCTTAGTGAATGTCCATTTGAATCAGGAGGAGTGAATGTCCATTTGAATCAGGAGGAAGCTGAGTAGGAAGCGGAGAGTTTTCCTTCTCCCTGGAGTTAACTTTGATATTATAAACACAACATTTCAAATAGAAAATTATCCATTCTTTGTATTTAATATACATGCGTGCTAAGTTGCTTCAGCTGTATCCAATTCTTTGTGATCCTATGGACTGTAGCTCACCAGGCTCTTCTGTCCATGGGATTCTCCAGGCAAGAATACTGGAGTGAATGGATAAGGAAGCTGTGGTACATATACACAATGGAATACTACTCAGCCATTAAAAAGAATACACTTGAATCAGTTCTATTGAGATGGATGAAACTGGAGCCCATTATACAGAGTGAAGTAAGCCAGAAAGAAAAACACCAATACAGTATACTAATGTATATGGAATTTGAAAGATGGTAATGATAACCCTATATGTGAGACAGAATAAGAGACACAGATGCATAGAACAGTCTTATGGACTCTGAGGGAGAAGGTGAGGGTGGGATGTTCTGAGAGAATAGCATTGAAACATGTATATTATATGTGAAACAGAACACCATTCCAGGTTCGATGCATGAGACAAATGCTCAGGGCTGGGGCAATGGGATGACCCAGAGGGATGGGATGGCGAGGGAGGTGGGAGGGGGGTTCAGGATGGGGAACACATGTAAACCTATGACTGATTCATGTCAATGTATGGCAAAAACCACTACAATATTGTAAAGTAATTAGCCCCCAACTAAAATAAATAAATTTATTAAAAAAAAAAAAAAAAAGAATACTGGAGTGAGCTGCCATTTCCTCCTTCAGGGGATTTTACCAGGGATTGAACCCACATCTCTTTCAAATCTCCTGCATTGGCAAGCAGGTTCTTCACCACTAGCATCACCTGGGAAGTCCTACTTAATATACAACAGATAATAAAATTTATGTGACTAAATAAATTTAGTAAATTTAGTGACTCTTAAAACTATGTGAGAAACATCTTTAAATGAATTTACACCTAACATAAATACATTAATGAAATACAGTGAAAACTGAAAATTTGACCCCATAAAACGGATTACGTTCCCAACTAAGGTATGATCCCTGTTTTGTTGCATGTTCATGTGTAATAGCAGTGTGCACTATAATCACTGTTTCTCCAGTGTATTGGGCAAGGTGGACAATAGATTTTAACCAAGTAGTTTTTATTCATGATCTTTGAGAAAAGGAGAATGCATATACAACACCAAGGGCGTATTTTTTTTAAATTCCAGTTATTTTTGTAAATCAGAATTGACCAAAAAATGTTTAATATTTTGTCAGACAGGTTATATTCAGGGAGGTCAGACTTAGGAGAAGTGGTGTTTGACCCAGTTTCAAATATCTTGCTAAAGCAGGACCACCACAGGAGCCTCTGAGGCTTCATTCAGACTTTGCATGCCTTGAACACACTGAGAATGGATAAAAGCATTCATCAGAAGCCATGTGGTTACTTCTCACTTCTCCTTGATCTCATCCTGAACAATCTAGGTAAATTTCATAATTTGTGGTGGTTCTGAGTTTTTGCCACAATTCTTATGTTGCAGTTTGAGAACAGCAGGATTATATGACAATCTACTTTGAAACCGTGAGGTATGTGAGGTAGATTTTTCATTGAATCCATGACCTAGCCACTTTTTAAATCACTATCTCTTCAATGTTTACTACTCTTTTTGTGCTTTCTAAAAGCCCCAAGCTCTCTTTGCCAGTCAAGTGTGATTAGTTAGCAATCCAGAAAAATCTAAGGAGCCGTGAGCTAGGTGGGCCAAATGGTACACAAATTTCTTGGTACAAAAACACCAGGCAAATGGACTTTTTATGACACCTTTGGGTTTAGTATTTCCTTCATTGTTACTAAGTAGTTATAAAGTTAGCTAAAAATGAAAATCTAGGTCTAAACCACCATTACAGACAGCTGAAATCTAACTATCTGACATTTTTCTTTAAAATCTAATTTCATGTAACTTAGCAGACTCTACACTGTTTAGTTAGCTTACCAAAACTCTTCACTACTTGAACTGGAATCTAAACAGTCTTAACAGTTTCTTACATAATATCTGTTACTTACATAAAGAAAAAATTTCCAAATTCTAAATTCTCATCCCCCGTCTACAAATGGATACTACAGATATTATTATTTCCCTTTAGGCATTTGTAAATGAACTAAAAGAACCAGATGATTATATTCCAAACTCTGGTAAGCAAACATTTATTTACAAATGATTATAAATAGCAACATTAAATACACTCTAAGGTCATGGCAATTGTCAACAAGCTAAGTCTAGCATAGTCTGAAGCAGGATGGAGCTCACCAGTAAGACACATCCATTCTTTTTCTTTTCTTTCATTTTCTCCTGCAAAGTCCAACCTTAATACTCCATTTGCAGACACATTCTGTTTTATTTTTCCTGCCTACACTTTTGCCTTGCTTAATTTACTTTGCACTTTAAAGGTTCTAAAATTGGGTCTTCTTCAATCCAAAATCTGTTCTCACTAATGGTTTGCCTTTTCAGGAAATCCTATCAAGTCTACATATACTATAAGGGCCCACAACAAGAAAGACACTCTGTAAGAAGCTTGTTAACTTTTGGGATAAGAAAATGGGATAGCTAAGAATGAAATACATACAAACTCACAATGAGAAGAGACAGTTTAACAACGTTAAAAATGACTATGCCACTGCAGAGCAGAAGGAAGTAAAAATTAGGTGGTCAGGGAAAGAGAATGTGGGTTTGTGCTGCTGCTGCTGCTGCCACTGCCAAGTCGCTTCAGTCGTGTCCGACTCTGTGCGACCCCATAGACGGCAGCCCACCAGGCTCCCCCATCCCTGGGATTCTCCAGGAAAGAACACTGGAGTGGGTTGCCCTTGCCTTCTCCAATGCATGAAAGTGAAAAGTGAAAGTGAAGTTGCTCAGTCATGTCCGACTCTTTGCCACCCCAAGGACTGCAGCCTACCAGGCTCCTCCATCCATGGGATTTTCCAGGCAAGAGTACTGGAAAGGGTTGCCCTTGCCTTCTCCATGGGTCTGTGAGACACTGGAAAAATCAGAGGTCTGATACAGATCTCTTTAAGGAAAAAGGTGAGAGTAGATGTCCCAAAAGGAACTAGAGAAATAAAAGGCAGGCAGCAGCAATACTGTACTGGCATTTAATTTAATCTTCATAATCACCCAATAAAGCTATATTACTTCTTTCTTAAACTGAAGTATAAGTGACAAATAACATTAGGCATAACATTAGTTTTAGGTGTACAACAAAATGATTCCATATATGTATATTCAAGGAATGATGACACAGTAGGTCTAAGTTAACATCTATAACCACATAGTTAGAAATTTTTTTCTTAAGACCAGAATTTTTAACATCTATTCTCAGAAACTTTCAAATATACAGTAGAATATTATTAACTACAGTCACCATGCTATACATTACATCCCCATAACTTCTTTATGTTATGACTGGCAGTTAGTGCCTTCTTACCAACTTCACCCATTTTGCCTATCCCCAAATCCTGGCCTCTAACAACCACCATCCATTCTCTACATTCAGTTCAGGTGTTTTGGGGTTTGTGTTTTATTTTGGGGGACTGCACATGTAAGTGAGATCACATGGAATTCTCCTCTGTCTTATTTTTCACTTAGCATTATGCCCTCAAAGTCTATCCAGGTGATACAAATTACAGGATATCCTTTTTTATACTGAATAATATGCCACTGTCTATATTTACCATTTTCTTTATCCATTCATCTACCAATGGACACAAGTTGTTTCCATCTCTTGGTTATTGTAAATAACACTGCAATAATCATGGGGATGCAGGTATCTTTTCAAGTTAGTGTGTGTGATTTCTTCCAATAAATATCTAGAAGTAGAATCGCTGGATCATATGGTAGTGCCACTTTTAATCTTAAGAACCTCCATATGGTTTTCCACCATGTATGTACCATTGTACATTCCCACCCACAGTGTACCAGGGTTCCTTTTTCTCTACATCCTCCCAACACTTATTATTTCTCAGTTTTTCGACTGTAGCCATTCTAACAGGTGTGATGTGGTATCTCATGGCTTTTGATTTGCATCTCCCAGATAATTAGTGCTGTTGAACACCCTTTCATGTACCTGTTGGCCATCTGGCATCATCTTTGGGAAAACGTCCACTTAGGTCCTCTGCCCATTTCTTAATTGAACTGTTATTTTGCTATTGAGTTCTATGAGTTCTTCATATATTTTGAATATTAACCCTTTGTCAGATAATATGATTTGGAAACATTTCTCTCCTATTCCAGAGGTTGCCTATTTATTTTGTTGATGGTTTCCTTTCTTGTACTGAAGATTTTCAGTTTGAGGTAGTACCACTTATTTTTGCTTTTGTTTCCTTTGCTTTTGGTACCAAATCCAAAAAATCATCACCAAGACTAATGTCAAGGAGCTTGCCACCTATTTTTTATTCTAGGACCTTTAAGGTTTCAGGCCTTATGTTCAAGTCCTTATTCCATTTTGAGTTCGTTTTTGTATATGGTGTAAATAGTAGTCCAGTTTTCACAACACTTTTTATTGAAAAGACTATCCCTTCTTTATTGTATACTCTTAGTTCTTCCGTCATAAATTGATGGACCATATATGTGTGGGTTTATTTCTGGGCTCTGTATTCTGTTGTACTGATCTATTTGTTGGTTTATATGGCAATGCCATACTGTTCTGATTACTATAGTTCTATAGTATAGCCTAAAATGAGGGAATATTATACCTGTAGCTTTGTTCTTCTTTCTCAATATTGTTTTGGCTATTCTGAGCCTTTGCATTTTCATACAAACTTCAGGACTGTTTGTTATATTTCTGTCAAAAAATGCTGCTAGAATTTTGACAGATAGCACTGGATGTGTAGACTGCTTTGGATAGTATGGACTTTTAAACTATGCTTTCAATGCACAAGCATAAAATATCCTTACACTTGTTTGTCTTATTCAACTTCTTTCATCAATATTGTATAATTTTCAGTATTTCACCTTCTTGGTTAAATTTATTCCTATTTTACTCTTTGATGGAATTGTAAATGGGGTTATATTCTTAATTTCTCTTTCTGATTAGTTTGTTATTAGTCCATAGCAATGCAACAGATTTTTGTATATTAATTTTGTATTGTGCAACCCCACTGAATTCACTTATCCTAACAGTTTTTCCTGGAGTCTTAAGAGTTTTCTATATATAATATGATATTTGCAAATAGTGATGGTTTTACTTTTTTTCCAATTTGGATGCTATCTATCTAATTTTGCCTAATTGCTCTGGCTAGAACTTCCAATATAATATTGAATAAGAATGGACAGTATGGGCATCTTTGTCTTATTCCTGAACTTAGAAGTTTTCATTACTATTAAGTCTGATGTTAGCTATGGGCTTGTCACCTATGGCCTTTAAAGCACCTCTATTCCAATTTTATTGGGAGTTTTAATCACTGATATATGTTAAATTTTGACAAATGTTTTTCTTGTTATAGCATCTATTGCATGTATTGAGATGATCAGATAATTTTTATCCTTCCTTTTGCCAGTGTGGTATATCTCATTGATTGATTTGCAGATGTCAAATCATTTTTGCATCCCTAAGATAAATCTCACTTGATCATAATGCATTACCCTTTTAATGTATTGCTGAATTTGGTTTGCTAATATTTTGTCCAGGAATTTTACATCTATGTTCACTGGGAATACGGGCCTATAATTTTCTTTTGTGGCATCTTTGGTTTTGGTATTGAGGTAATGCTGGCCTCATAAAATGACTTTAGACGTGTTCCCTTCTCTTCTAATTTTTTGGAAGAGACTAAGAAGGATTAGCAATACTTTTTTTTAAATATCGGGTAGGAATTCACCACTGAAGTCATCTAGACTTCTGTTTGTTGGGGGGGTTCATGATTACTGATTCAATCTCCTAAGTAGTAGTGCCTCTGTTCAGTCTTTCTGTTTCTTTATGATTCATTCTTACTAAGTCATATATTTCTAGGAATTCATCCATTTCTTTTAGCTTGTCCAACTTATTGACATATAATAATTATTCACAGCAATCTCTCGTGATTCTTTGTATTTCTATTGTATCAGTTGTACCTATTCACTTTCATTTCTGATTTATTTGTGTCCTCTTTTTCCTGGTGAATCTAGCTAAAGCTTTGTCAATTTTGTCTTTTCAAAAGACCAACTTAATTTCACGGATCTTTTTTGTTGTCTTTTTAGTCTCTCCCATTTCTTTCTTTCCTACCTTCTAACTTGTCTTATTTCCTTCTTCTAACTTTGGGCTTCATTTGGTCTTTTTTTTTTTCTAATTCCCTGAGGTGTAAAGATAGGTTGTTAATTGAACTCCCCTCTTAGAGTTACTTTTGCTGCATCCCATAAGTTTTGGTATTTTTGATTTCAAGGTATTTTTTAATTTCTCTTTTGATTTCTTCTTTGATCCATTGGTTGTTCAGCAGTTCATTATTTCCACATATAAGAAAATAACTGGAAAATTAAAATAATTTATTTCTAGTTTCATAACACTATGATTGAAAACGTTTCTTTGACATGATTTCAATCTTCTTAAATGTAATAAAACTTGTTTTGCAGCCTAACATATGATCTATTGTGGAGAATATTCCATGAGAAAATGAGAGAAGTGTGTATTTTATTACTTTTGAATGGTGTGTGTGCATGTTAAAGTTGCTCAGTTGTGTCTGACTCTTTGTGACCCATGGACTGTACAGTCCATGGAATTTGGAATGTCCTATATATGGCTATTAAACTATATTAGACCAATTGGACTTACGGCCAATGTTTCCTTATTAATTTTCTGTCTGGATGACCACCCATTGATGAAAGTCCTCTGCTATTAATGTACTGCTATTTCTCACTTAGGTCTCTTAATATTTTTTATACATTTAGGTGTTCCTATGTTGGATGCATAAATATTTACATATGTTATGTCCTGTTGGACTGACCCCTTCATCATTATATAATGACCCTATCTTTTATCAAAGACTGTCTTAAAGTCTATTTTGTCTGATATGAAACACAGCTAACTTAGCTTTCTTTTTATTTTTATTTGCAGGGAATATCTTTTAATTACTGATAGCTATGTACCTACTGGCATTTGGTTGCTTTGTGGCTGTTTTAGAATTCTTTTGTTCCTTTCTTTCTCTCTTGCTCTATTCCTTTGTGATTTTCAGTAGTGGTGGGCTTAGATTCCTTATTCTCGATCATTTGTGCATCCACTATAGATTTTTATTTTATGGTTACCATGAGGCATAAAATAATATTGTTTTAAGCTAATAACAACTTAATTTGGAACACACTCTAAGGCTATACATTTTTACTACTCCATATTTTGTTTCTGAGGTCACAATTTACATCATTTTATCTTCTGTATCCCTTAATTACTGTAGTTACAATTATTGTTAATACTTCTGTCTTAAAATTTTAGCTTTAGAAGTGGTTAACTCACAACCTTTACAACATTAGATTATTCTAAATTTTACTATATATTTATATTTACCAAGGATATTTATTGTTTCCCAGTACTAATTAGCACCTTTTCTTTTCAGCTTAAAGAAGTCCCTTTAACACTTCTTTGTAAGGCCAGTCTAGAGGTGATGGACTCCTTGAGCTTTTGCTTATCTGGAAAACTTTCTCTCTCCTTCAATTCTAAAGGATGACTTTGTCAGATACAGTCTTCTTGATTGGCAGTTTTAAAATTTCAGCACTTTGAATATAGCATGTCATTCCCTCTGGTTCTTCTGAAAAATAAGCTGATGATCTTATGGGAATTCCTTTGTACATAACATGTTTTGCACTTGATGCTTTTAAAATTCTCTCCATGTCTTTAGATTTCAACACTTTAATTGTCTTGACATGAGTCTCTTTAAGTTCATCTTCTTTGGAACTGTTTCCTTCCTCAGGCTGGGGTAGTTTTTAGCTACTGTTTCTTCAAATAAGTTTTCTGCCCTTTCCCTTTTCTCTTCTCCTTCTGGGACCCCTATAATGCAAATATAAGGCCACTTGATACTTCCCATAATTCCCGTAGTAGTAGTAGTAGTAGTAGTAGTTGTGTTAGTTGCTCAGTTGTGTCTGACTCTCTGCGACCCCATAAACTGTAGCCTGCTAGGGCTGTCCATGGGAATCTTCAGGGATAATTCCCTTAAGTTATCATCAATTTTTCATTTTTTCTGTTTGCTGCCTTGATTGTAAAAGTTGTAAGGCTCCATCTTCAAGTTCACTGACCTTTTCTACTGCTTTATCTAAACTGTTAAACGCCTATGTTTTCAGTTGGGTTATTAAGTTCTCCAGCACTGTGAGTTCTTTCTTATATCTTCTATCTCTATTAAACTTCTCATGTATTGTTCTCCTGAGCTCAATGAGCATCTATCTCTAGGACTACTGTTTTGAACTCTTTACCACCAGGTAAGCCACCCCTCTCCAGTTCATTTAGGTCTTTTTCTAAGGTTTTATTTTGTTCTGTCATTTGGAATACATTCCTCTGTCTCTTCATTTTCCTTGACTGTGTTCATTTTTATGCATTAGATAAAACACCTACCTCTCTCAGTCTTGAAGGAGTGTCCTTGTATAGGAGAAGAACCTTACCATTCAATCATACTCTAGTTCTTGGTTGTCTCACCTTTTGTGATTGTCCAAGCAGCCTACCTACTTTATTCTTAGTGGCTCCCATTAGTTGAGGACAGATGTGCCAATTGGGAGGATCTCAACACCTTGATTCAGGCCAACTGGAAGTCACACCCTCAGACAGCAGCTTTTAAAATATGCAAATATACTTCTCTCCTTTTAGGAGAAGACTTGGAGATGGGCTTTTTCTGCCTGCTCCCTCCACACTGAGCCCTAGAGCAATGGTTAGCTAAGAACTGTTTCTTCTTCGGTTGCTACCATCCCATTGTCCCCACCCCCACCCCCTGAACACAAACCCCTGGTTACAAGAGCCAGACTCCCAAGGGATGTATTCTCTGGGTAACAGCCATAAAGCCAGAGTCCCAGACAAGTATATAAGCTCCCTTCTCAGAGACACTGGTGACCAGAGGTGGTGCATGAATGATATACCCACCTTCCAAGGTCTCTGGAGAGGATTATAGTGTGCCCTTAGATGTATGTTTTATTAGAATCCTGCCCCTCTGGCTACAGCAAGGAAGACAAGCAAATCTTTCACAGATAAGCCCTCTTTCACAGAAAAACTGGGTGCTTTCCATTCACCTGCCTTTGCACTGGATCTGGGAGTATAGCAACACAAGTATGCAAGAGCCCTTTAAAAATTATTTTGCTATCCTATTTCACATAGGATTAGTTTCCTATATCCTAGATGAGTCTCACAGATGTAAAACTATTGGTTTTCAAAGTCAGATGTTTTGAAGACTCCTCTCTCAGGTGCCAGTGTTAAAACTGGGGAGCTAAATGTGGGGCTCAAATCCTCCACTCCTGAGGGAGAGGGTCAGAGTTGTCAGATTTCTGACTTGTGGGTCACCCTGTGCTCTTGGCTGCACCAGTATGGGGCAGAGTTTCTGTCAGGCTGAACTGGGAGCTGGGAGAAAATGAGTGTGTCTTGTTTCAAAACACACAGATTCTCGGTGTTCTTGACAAATCATGGTATAAATTTTCTTGAATAAATGTATCTTCATTTTCTGTATGCCCTTTGGACCATTTCCAGAGACTTTAAATGACTGCTACTTTAGATTTTTCACAGTTTCACTGGGAAGTGGGTGTAGAGAGCTCCTCATGCTGTCATGCTGGAAGTGCCTCTCCAGTCATCTTTTATGCCCAAGATTTCTCTTGGGTAATACTTTTAAATATAACCCTTGTAATATTTAAATTATATTGTTTTGATTGACTCTTTAGAAGCTCCAGTTATATAGATGTTAGAATAACTGTGACTGTCTTTCAACTACTTTCTCTGACTTTTTTTTTTCTTGTTCCTCCTTTTCGTTCTTTTTTAAAAAATTTTGTTGGAGTATAATTTATTTACAATGTTGTTATTAGTTTCAGGTGTACAGCAAAGTGATTCACTTATACACATGTTCATTCTTTTTCAGATTCTTTTCTCATGTAGGTTATCACAAAATATTTAACAGAGTTCTCTGTGCTAAAGGAGGTCCTTGTTGGTTGTCGTATATAGTTTGTATATGTTAATCCAAAGCTCCTGATTTATTCCGCCCTGCCTCCCACATTTCCCCTTTGGTAACCATAAGTTTGTTTTTGATATCTATAAGTCTGTTTCTGTTATGTAAGTAAGTTCATTGTATCTTTTTCAAAAAATATTAGATTCCACATATAAGTGATATGATATTTAATTTCTCTCAAGTTATTCAGAGTACTATAATCTCTGGGTCCATCCATGTTGCTGCAAATGGCATTATTTCATTCTTTTTTATGTCTGGGTAATATTCCATTTTATATATGTACCACTTCTTCTTCATTCATTCTTCTGTTGATGGACATTTAGGGTGCTTCCATGTCTTAGCTATTATATATAGTGCTGCATTGAACAGTGGGGTGCATGTATCTTTTTAGATTATGGTTTTCTCTAGATACATGCCCAGGAGTGGAACTGCTGGATCACATGGTAGTTCTACTTTTAGTTCTTTAAGGACCTCTATACTGTTCCCCATAGTGGTTGTACCAATTTACATTCCCATCAACAGTAGAGAAGGGTTCCCTTTTCTCTAGTCTCTTCAGCATTTATTGTTTGTAGAGTTTTTGATGACGGCCATCCTGACGGGTGTCAAGTAATACCTCATTGCAGTTTTGATTTGCATTTCTCTAATAATTAGTGATGCTGAACATCTTTTCATGTGCCTCTTCACCATCTCCCGGTCTTCTTTGGAGAAATGTCTGTTTAGATCTTCTGCCCATTATTTTTTGATTGGGTTGTTTTATTTTGACATGGAGCTACATAAACTGTGTATTTTTGAGGTTAATCCCTTGTTGGTGGCTTCCTTTGCAAATATTTTCTCCCATTCTATGGACTGTCTTTTTGTTTTGTTTATGGACTCCTTTGCTATGCAAAAAAAGTTTAATGAGGTTTCATTTATTTTTTTAAATTTTCATTAATAGGAGATGGACTGAAAAAGATACTGCTGCAAGTTATGTCAAAGAGTGTTCTTTCTATATTTTCTTATAAGAATTTTATAGTGTCTGGCCTTACATTTAGGTCTTTGATCCATCTTGAGTTTATTTTTGTGTATGGTGTTACGAGAATGTTCTAATTTCATTCTTTTACAAGTAGCTGTTCAGTTTTCTCAGCACTGATTATTGAAGAGACTGTCTTTTCTTCATTGTGTAGTCTTATCTCCTTTGTCATTGATTAATTGACCATAGGTGCGTGGGATTATTTCTGGGCTTTCTATCCTGTTCCACTGATCTATATTTCTGTTTTTGTAGCTTTGCAGTATATTCTGAGGTAAGGGAGCCTGATTCCTCCATCTGTTTTTCCTCCTCAGATTGCTTTGGCTATTTGAGGTCCTGAGTATTGCCATACAAATCTAAAACTTTTTTGTTCTAGTTCTGTGATAAATGTCATTGATAATTTCACAGAGACGGCATTGAATCTGTAGATTACCTTGGGTAGAATAGTCATTTTGACAATATTGATTCTTCCAGTTGAAGAACATGGTATATCTTTCCATCTGTTTGTGTCATCTTTGATTCCTTTCATCAGCATCTTGCACTTTTCAGAGTACAAATCCTTTGCCTCATTAAATAGGCTTATTTCTAGGTACTTTATTCTTTCTCATATGATGATAAATGGAATTGTTTCATTAATTTTTCTTTCTGGTCTTTTGTTGTTATATGTAGAAGTTCAAGAGATTTTTGTGTATTAACTTTGTAACCTGCAACCTTACCAAATTCACTGATGAGCTCTAGTGGCTTTCTGGTAGGATTTTTTTCTTTATGTAGTATCATATCATCTGCAAAGAGTGACAGTTTTACTACTTCTTTTCCAGTTCTGATTCCTTTTACTCATTTGTTTGACTGTTTTGACTACGACTTCCAAAACTATGTTGAATAGAAGTGGCAAGAGTATGGGAATTCCATGGAGGTCCAGTGGTTAGGATTCAGCATTTTCACTGCCAGGTTCAAATCCCTGGACAGGGAACCAAGATCCCACAAGCCGTGTGGCATGGCCAAAAGAAAGTGGTCAGAGTGGACATCCTTGTTTTGTTCCTGATCTTAGAGGACATGCTTCCAGCTTTTCACCAGAGTCATTTTACTCTATTTCCTCTTGGGTATTTCATAATTCACTCTTTATTTCTGATTTTGCTTTTTCTTTTTTTTTTTTGCTTGAATTTAGTTGACATTATCTCTTCTAATTTTCTTGTCCATTACTATCCATTGTGTTTCTCAAAAGTTTTTTTTTTAAATCATCAAATGCTTACTTAATAATTCATTCAATTTAGAGTGCTGTGTTATGGTGTACATTTTTTGACTTTTTGGCTTTTCAGTCTCCCCTCTACTTAAGTTTTTTTTATCAATATAAAAATCGTTTATGGTTATGGAGTTTGGGTGCATAATTTGCATGGGGTGAGCAAAGATTTTTATTTCATGCTTCTCTTTTTATTCCTGCCAGATCTTCAATTTCCTTTTCCTTCACTGCCACACTTCTAAGGGAAGTTTACCCGTCTCTATATATCTGATTCTCCCTCAGAAGCAATGCTTCTCTGAGGCATCTTCAGGTCTCACTCTCTCTCTAATCACTTTCCTATATCTTGTGCTATGAGCTACTATGTCCTGACCCATGTTCAGTTGGTATTTTGGCATTTAGCATTAGACTGGAATCTTTCTGGGGATGCTTTTGTCTGTGCTTCTTCTAAGTTGTCAACGCCTTTACTCTTAAGCCTTTCCTCACTCTTAGAACCCAAAGGTTTGCAATGATGGATGGGAGAACTCTTAGACTTTTTATTTCTCTACTTAATACCATACCTTCTAAATGCCTTCTTTGTCTCCTGATCATGCTGAAGAGATGAGTGATATGTGGTTGTATTTCCTCTGCTTGTTGATTGGATGATTTTTTTTTTTAAGGATGAGGAAAATCAGGCAGCTGCCACTGTCCTCCAAAAACGATTCTGGGAAGGTTTTTTATTATAGATTCAATCTATTAAACACAAAGCTGTTTTAATTTTTTCTTTTTCATTTGTATTTTTCTCAATGTAACTTGTTGATTTCACATTTTCAAGCTCATTCACATAATATTAATATTCTGCTAATATATTTGTGTAAAATAAGGAATGATAAAGAAGACATTATCATTGGAAAAATCACTGAAAAATCTTTGACATTTCTGACATCAAGAGGTGATGTGTATGCTCCCTCCCCTAGACTCTTTGAAGACAGTGACAGCTTCTACCAATAGGTACTGTGGATAGGCTGTGATACGAATTTTGGCACTTCGTTGTAAAATGTCTTGCAGCTTTCTGCTGGTTCTATGGAGATGTTTACTCGAGGGAAAGTCAGTTGACATTTAATGTATTATTGAACAGAAATGTATTAATATGTCTTTTGTTACCCGAATGTTATTGATTGGAGATGTTTCAATATTTATTTACATAACAAATTGCCAGCCACAGGCATTTAGTTTCTGTGAAAATCTCCTGGGTCAATAATGAGTTAAAATGTCTGACTATACCGACACTATAATACTGTTATATGACAAAGACAAAACTATAAGCATGAAGGCAAGTAAAACACAAACAGGCAATATTTCTCACCAGTCTGTCCTGAGGACAATGCCTTTGTTGTCAGAATCCTACACAGTTTCAGTACACTATTGATAGGGACATGGTTTAGAGAGCAAAGAATTCAAAGAAGAAATATTACAAAGGAAACCAAAGGAGTACAGATGTAATGGATGAGGCTGTCAAGGAGTTTATTGGGTGCTTCATCCACTCATATGTGAACAACAGGTTTGAATACATTTTCATCTGTTCCTTACCCCTTCTTCACATTAAGGAGTGGAAGAGCAATTAAGCAATGCTGAAAAAGCCATACTTATCCACCACTCAATGAACACATTTGCATTTCTAACTATGGAAAGTAAACATTTCTGGGAATTTTAAAATGATAGATTAGCTAAGTTCAGAAAACAATGGCACCTAGTATAATATTTGGAACCAAAGGGTATTCATTACTATTTATTAGATGAACGTGAGGGAATCAGGTCCTTTCAAGTATCTTATCAGCACAGACCAGTTTCTGGTCTAAATTACCACAAGTATGGAATGAAATAAGTTACTGAACTTTTAATTCATATCCTTCAAATTTTTGTCCTTCTGGGACCATATCTACTTCCTTAAGAATAGTTTATTCTCTTTCAACATAAGACATTTCCAAAAAAGAGATTAAAATAATCTATTATCCCCTAAGGAAAAAGAAAAACTGGTGATTGTTTTTGGCTAGGGAGGGAAAAAAAAATGGAAATGGCTTTAGTACTTAAGTGGAATTTAGTAAGTTACTCTGTAGTTTTTTAGTACATCACATATAAAATAAATGAACAACTTAAAAGAATTTATGTAAACCTACCAAATCCAGGAACACTTTTGAGACTGGCTTTGAGACAAATTTTCTCTAATCTGAGGTAGCTATATCTCATCAGACAATTCCATAGGAACATCCAGTCCATTCTTGTCCGATGATTCATGATAATGACACTTCTTTCTCCAGGAACAAATGCATCACCTGTTATAATCACTTTTACACCAAACATGGTCTCCAGCAATGCCTACAGAAAAAAACACATAGATAGTTAACAAATTTATGATTTTCCATAGGTAAAAGTTTATCATGTCCTATAAATAAATCTGATTTCTAATAAGTCAAAAACATATTTTCCCCCATTATTCTTGCTTCTATAATAAGTTAATCTGGAACAAAGTACTGTTTGTATTTTCAGTTCTATTAATTTAAGCTTCCAGCAGTTCCCTATTTAAAAATGCTAACTTTCAATGAAATCTTCAACATAGATTAAGATAAAAAGTGCAAAAGGCATACAACAAGATCTCCACCGTGTAATTTTTTAAGTCTACAAATATATAAGATTATTACATTTTTAAATAAAAGAATAGTCAAGAAATTAAATGCTGGATATATGACTGAGGGAACAGTCAAAATTTTCATTTTATACCTCTTTGCACTATGGTTTCTTTTAAACAAATACATGTATCTGTTTATTTTTTAAATATATTAAGTAATGTATGTACTAAAGTACTGCAGCCACAGTACTTAAAACAGTGCTTGACACACAGAAGATGCTCAAATATTTGCTGAATTTACTTAATTAACTTTACTGATGGAGAGACATAAATTATATATGAAAATTTAAAAAAATTATAGACTGCGGTTCTTGAAAGAACAATAACAGATATTAAGAAGCCCTGATTACTGACTGCAATGCACATTTAAATTTCTGAATAATTTGCAAGTAACAAACTTAGGGACAGAAAACTGGTCCATGGCAGATAAAAGAAAATAAAAAGTTCTCTTTGGCAATATTAAGAAAACTTTGATCAAAATGTAGCAAATAAACAAACTGTGGTATAGTCATACAATGGAATACAACACAACAATGAAAATAAATGAACTGTGGGTATCAATAGCAACATGGACAACATACAAGCATAATGCTGAGAAACAAAACAAGAACATAATAATTGTCCGTATATAAAACTTCCTAAAACAAACAGTAACTAAGATATTCTAGGGGTAAATATGCTTGCGTGCTCAGTTCACGCTCAGTTGTGTCCAACTCTTTGTGACCCCATGGACTGCAGCCCACCGGGCTCCTCTGTCCCTGGGATTTTCCGTGCAAGATACTGGAGTGGGCTGCCATTTCCTCCTCTAGGGGATCTTCCTGACCCAGGAATTGAACCCCTGTCTCCTGCAATGGTAGGCAGATTCTTTACCACTGAGCCACCAGGGAAGCCCAGCGGTAAATATACAGGTGGCAAAATTAAAAAGAAAAGCAACGAAATAACTAGAAGTCAGGATATTCCTTCTGTTGAAAAGGGTTTTGTGACTGAGAAGCTAGGTGGTATGCTGGTATAATTTTCTATTTCCTGACCTGGTTGATATTTATAATTTAATAAAATTATTAAAGAGCTTTTATGTTTTATTATTTTTTCAGTATATTTCCAAAAGAGCTTTTTAAAAAAATACATACAGAAGAACAATAGGACTTCAAATAGGACCAAGAAAAAAACAGGTTAAATGGAATATAAGCTAAAAAATAAAAGATTAGATACATTTGTTATTATGTCCAAAGTATTACAGAGTCAGAGTGTTAAGATGTAAAACATGATCATTTAGGCTAAAGTAGCTAAAAAATGCCTGTGTTTTTTGTTAAATTTTCTAAAGCTAAATTCCAATGTAGAAGAGACTTCAGGATGGAGAGGATCAGGGAGGAGTCCTCTAGACTTGGATCCACAGCAAGAAATATCCATTTTCCACTTACAGGCGTAAAGGGCTGTCAACTACCAAAATGAAATCACTGAATTATATGTCTTGGCCCAGGTGATGTGTATGAAGTCGCCATCCAAGGTTAATTTGGATTGGCTCCACTCTGCATTCCAAATACGATATATAATTTTCAGAGTGTGCAAATAACTAAAATACAGGAACACTTCCTTTAAGAGTCAAAAGAGGAAGTTGACTACTAAATGTGTATTATACTATGTGTGTGTGTATGCTCAGTCACTCAGTCATGTCTAACTCTTTGGGACCCCCACGGAGAATCCACGTTTTTCACATTTGCAGGAGGATTCTTTACAACTGCGCCTCCTGGGACAGCCCATGTTGTACTATAGAAAAGAGCTGAAAATCTTAAGCCTATAAATCCCAAACGTCAACTCTAGCCTTACATGTGAAATTTCTAATATGTGTTTCCTATGAATCCAAAAACAATCTTTAGCTTTTCATTACAGTAAATGTCAAAAGTAAAAAATCCCAGACTGTTGAGGAGCATATCATAAAGTATTCTCTTTCCTGACATCCAGCACTCTATCAGAATGTGCTTGAGAGTTATAATATATAACCTTCTGGACAACCTAGAGCTCTAGTTCACATTAATCATTTTTAATACCAGAAAAGACATATCTAGTCAACATTATTTACAGCTCCTGCAAAAGCAGAATAACAAATACACTACACAAAGTTCTAATGTTTATAAAGAATTCCAGGATTCAAATAATACATATCAAAAACTTAAAAAAAGACACTATTCTTATATTTGTTCTCTTTCTAGTATAGAAGATAAGTTTCAGCAGTAAGAACCTAATTTTATAAAATTTTATAATGCTTTATGTCTGAACCAAGAGTGGTAATAATTCTCAAGACTTTTATTTAATTGGTCAAAGATCTCACCTAAAATTAGAAATATATGATGAATTTCTGAGAATCTTTCATATACCACTGTTTACTACCTCCAAGTGTTCCACTGTGTATGAAAACAAAGATAAGGGGTTCCCCTCATGATCACAGAGCATCAGTTTTGCCATGATGCCCCATGCTCCTCCTATTTATCAGTCCAGTGGAGCTTTACTTAGTCTGATATAAGAAAGACCTGTGACGTTCCTCATCTCCAAGTCTGCCTTGGCTTTGTAGACCCAGGTCCTCAAATCCTTAGGTATTTAAGGATACAGAATCCCAAGTCACTCAAAGACCGAGACCCTCTTTTTTAAGAGCAGCAGTCTAGACAAATTATATTCAGTCATCTATGTTTGTTGTACACCTGTTTTGTTCTAGAACAGGAATGGAATCAGCAAGCTGTGGGAAGAGACATGTGCCCTAGATGGCAAGTTAGAAAATGACCACTAAATTCCTAAGACATGATTTATGGTGAAAAGACAGAACTCCAAGTAGTTCTCATAATCTTGGTAATTAGCTAATAATAGTTGGAAAGACTCAGAATTTTGAGAAGCAAAAATTGCTCTGGGCACAAAGTTTGACCTGACAGTATTGATTATGTTGAATAGAACCATCCAAAAATGAAATGAACAAAGACATGTACTTCTCATTACAAAAATGTTTCAAAGGAGAATAAATGGTTACTTTGCAGACTACAAGTACTTTGCAGATTTTGAGAAAGGATTCTTGGACACAGAGGTAAGTTAGGCTAGGTGACCTTTAAGTCTCATCTAATTCTAAAATTCTAGACGATTTTATTGTGGAACCTCATTTAACAGAAATGTGCCAGTTAAAAAATAGTAAGATAAGAAAAATCTTGCCAATGAAATCATTTTAATGAACAAGCGAAACTTACAAAAGATTATACAAAAGAATAATTTGTGATTATTTCTATGAAACAATAATTAGTCTAAATGCATTTACCCTAATTTATTTTTAGTGAAAAATGATTTTTAACTGTTTGAGAGTATTTCAAATAAAGTACACCTATAGGGGAGACAAAACTAAAATTCCTTCGAATAAAAAGTGATCTATTTTACTATTTGCTTCAAAGTAGAAATTCTATTAGCACTTGGCAAAAGTATGAAATAAAAAATCATCGAGACACCATGACAGTTTTCCTTCCTTTCTTTTTAACAGAGATGTTCACTTTCTCAAAATCAGAACATGATTTTCTGTAACCTAGCTACAAGGGATTCAACTTCTATAGATTTCTAACTGAAAGACTCTGCTCCATATGCCATTACCAGCGAGCAAGTTGGTGAGTGAAACAGTTGGATAACAGAAGTTCTTACAAATATATACCAATTTGACACTACAATGGTGGTTGAATCTTGCCTCTATGATAAGTTCTCAAGACAGGTAATAAGGCAACAAACAGTCAGGAATAGCTGAAATTACCCTTGAAAATCTCAAACAGAAGTACCTACAAGAGACTAGCACACATCAGTAAGTACAACTTAGCTGGTTTTTCTAAAAGTTGGACCAGATTTCTCCAACCCACCATCAGATGAAATTATTGGTTTGCATGAGGTTTTAAACACAAGAATCAAATTTAGCACCAGACCACTCAGATTTCAAACATTCATTCTTATCTCTCCCCTCATCCATTCTAGGGCATAGAACTGAAATTGTAAAAGGTAAATAGATATGACATAATTCTGCTGTAACAGTATTGGTTGCTCTTGGTTGTAGTAGCAGTAGTAGCAGCTATGGCAAAATCTGTCCATTAATTTGTCCAATAAAATCCAGCATTTCTTCCAAAGTAATAGATTTTAATTGTGTACATGGCCATCCAGAAAACAAAAGGCTACATTTCTGACACTTCCTAGACTCTGTAAGAGCTTTTAGCTGTTCTTACCTATGTGATAAGCTGCTACTGCTGCTAAGTCGCTTCAGTCGTGTCCGACTCTGTGCGACCCCATAGACGGCAGCCCATCAGGCTCCCCCGTCCCTGGGATTCTCCAGGCAAGAATACTGGAGTGGGTTGCCATTTCCTTCTCCAGTGCATGAAAGGGAAAAGTGAAAGTGAAGTCGCTCAGTTGTGTCCGACTCTTAGCAATCCCATGGACTGTAGCCTACCCGGCTCCTCCATCCATGGGATTTTCCAGGCAAGAGTACTGGAGTGGGGTGCCATTGCCTTCTCCATAATGCAGTTTAGCCCACCCCCTAAAGCTTGTAAAGCAGAAAACATTTACAGCTTACTTTGCATAGTCTATATTCATTATCTCATCTAGTCATCACAATAGCACTCTGTGGTAGGTGGTATTAACTTTTTTTCCCCTTAACTGATGAAGAAAGAGAAATTTAGAGATGCCAAGTAGCCAAGTTCAAATTATTAGAAAGTGGGAAGGCCAATAGTGAAAACAAATGTCTGTCTCTAGTATCTGAATAAGCACTCTGCATACACAGGCTCTCCAAAGAAATTAGATTGATTAGACACTGGGAAGCATAACAGTTATAATGAGTTACCGATGTAGTAACTTAAGGAAATCTTTGAACTCTTAAGGTTTTGGTAGAGAGATTCAGCCAAAAACATGTGATTTACAATCAAAAGATCATACACTATGGAAAATTTATGACATTAAAGAAAATGAAGTATAGTGGCAACATATGATATTTAAAATAAAATTATTTACCTCTAAATGTTTGCTTTAGACTCAATAAGGAATCACAGGCCTTAAATGACACACTAAATGAGATGGACTCAACTGATATTTCTTGAACATTCCATCCAAAAAAAGCAGAATATACATTCTTCTTAAGTACACATGGAATATTCTCCAGGACTGATCACATGCTGGGCCACAAAGTTAGCCTCAGTAAATTTAAGAAAACTGAAATCATATTAAGCATCTTTTCCAACCACAACCGTACAAAAATAGAAATCAACTACAAGAAAAAAAAAAAACTGTAAGAAACACAAACATGTACAGACCTAACAATATGCTACTCAACAACAAATGGATTATGGAAGAAATCAAAGAGCAAATCAAAAATACTGACAGACAAATGAAAAAAGCATGATCATCTAAAACCTATGGGATGCAGCAAAAGCAGTTTTAAGAAGGAAGTTTACAGTAGTACAATCTCACCTCAGGGAAGAAAAAAGTCCCAAACAACCTAATGTTACACCTAAAGAAACTAGAGAAAGAAGAACAAAGAAAACGCACATCAGTAGAAGGAAAGAAATCATAAAGACCTGAGCAAAAATAAATGAAATAGAGATGAAGAAAACAGTAGATAATGAAACCAAAAACAGGTTCTTTGAAAAGATAAACAAAACTGATAAACCTTTAGCCAGTCTCATGAAGAAGAACGGGGGAGAGGATTCAAACTACTAAAATCAGAGATGAAAAAGAAGTTACAACTGACACCACTGTAATCAAAGCATCATAAGAGACTGCTGTAAGCAACTATATGCCAATAAAGTGGACAGCCTATCTCCCAAAACTGAAACAGTAAGAAATAGAAGATACGAACTGACCAATCACAAGTAATGAAACAATCTGCAACATCATAGATGGACCTGGAAATTATCATACTAAGTGAAGTAGGTCAGACAAATATCGTATGAGATTGCTTATACGCAGAATCTTAAAAAAAAAAAAGATACAAATGAACTTACCCAGAAACACACTCACAAACTAGAAAACAAACTTATCGTTACTAAAGGGGGAAGTTGGGGGAAGGGATAAACTGGGAGTTTGGGATTGACAGTTACACACTACTATATTTAAAACAGATAACTAACCCACTGTATAGCACAGGGAACTCTGTTCAATATTCTGTAATAACTTAAATGGGAAAAAATTTTGAAAAAGGATACATGTGTATATAATAAATAAATAAGACAAAGCATGAGAAATAAAAAATAAAATGCAACATAAAACTAACAGTGTAAAAATTCTTCAGTCTGCATCTTTAGATTTTTGCATTTTACTAAAGCACACCTCACTAAAGGAAAATAACTTCGTGAGGAATATGGAAGAAACTGTTTTAGAATATAGCCCTTAAATAGATATTCTATTTCAAAGACATTAATTATTTCATTTCCTAGCATGTAAAGGCAAAAATACAAAAACTAATGTGCCTCCTATGTAATAGGAATATGTTTCTCATAATATTTGACTAAATCTGACTCACAAAATACAAATCAATAGGATAGGCTACTTTGGTACGATCTCTTTCTCTGTTGTGTGCTTAACTTACCACAGGTAGCGTGAGCCAGGTTGCCACAATCCGGTTGTTGATCCAGCGATACCAAGACGGGCTTATAAACATTAAAGGTAAAAAGGGACCCAGCATGAAAATGCTTCCAAAAAAGCTTCCCCAAAACAGAGTGAGTATAAAGTATATCCCTCTCCATGACACCATGATTCTGAAAGACACACACAAAAAATCAATATATTTTATTACTACAACAGCCCAAATTCAATTTCAGAATGATACATTTAATGATCTTTTAATTATAGGGCTACAGAATAAGCTCTGATAAAGAATATGAGTTTGAATGCCCTCTTACTTGTCCTACAGGTCTAACAAGTTGTCAGTACATAGAAATGGATGCTCTCCAGAAAAAACAGACCCATGGATCAATGAATAGAGAGCAGAAATAAACCCACACACCTACGGTCAATTAATCTTTGACAGGAATCCCCTAGTGCTCCAGCAGTTAGAACTCTGCACCTCTACTGCAGGGAGCACGGGTTGGATCCCTGGGTGGAGAATTAAGATCCCGCGTGCTGTGTGGCAAGGACAAAGGGGGAAAAAAAAAAAAAGCCTTTGACAAAGGAGGCAAGGATATATATAATGGAGAAAAGCTAGTCTTTTCAGCAAGTGGTATTGGGAAAAACAGACAGCTACATGTTAATTGATGAATTTAGACCATACCCTCAACACTATACACAAAAATAAACCCCAAATGACTTACATTCAAGACACGACACCATAAAACTCCTAGAGGAGAACACAGGCAAAACATTCTATGATTTAGCAATGTTTTCTTAGGTCAATCAAACTCAAGTTTTTGCACCATGAAGGAAAGCATAAACAAAGTGAAAAGCCCTACGAAATGGGGGAAAATATTTGCCAACAATGTGAACGACAAGGCCTTAATTACCAAATTGTACAAACAGCTCATACAACTCAGTAACAAAAACACAACCCAATTTAAAAAATGGGCTGAAGACTTCAATAAACATTTCTCCAAAGAAGACATACAGATGCTCAAAAGGCACATGAGAAGATACTCAACATTGCTAATTATTAGAGAAATACAAATCAAAACTACAATGAGGTACCACCTCACACCAGTCAGAATGGCCATCATCAAAAAGTCTACAAGTAACAAATGCTGGAGAGGGTATAGAGGAAAGGGTACCTTCCTACAGTGTTGGTGGGAATGTAAACTGGTGCAGGTATTATAGAAAACAATATGAAGCCCCCCCTCCGCCCTTTTTTGTCTGGTCGCACTGCTCAGTATATGGGATCTTAGTGCCCAACCAAAGATCGAACCTGTGTCCCCAGCATTGTGAGCACAGAGTCTTAACCACTGGACCACCAAGGAAGTCCCTGGAGGTTCCTTAAAAAACAAAAGCACTACCATATGATCCAGCAATCCCACTCCTGGCAATATATCCATAATCCAAAAACACACTATTAGTGACTATTTGCAAAAGCCAAGACATGGAAGCAACTTAAATGTCCACTGATAGATGGATAGATAAAAGATGTGGTATATATACACAATGGACTACTACTCGGCTCTAACATAATGAAAACGCCACTTGCAGCAACACGGATGCAACTAGAGATTATCAGTTCAGTTCAGTCACTCAGTTGTGTCCAACTCTTTGCAACCCCACGAATCACAGCACGCCAGGCCTCCCTGTCCATCACCAACTCCCTGAGTTTACCCAAACCCATGTCCATTGAGTCAGCGATGCCATCCAACCATCTCATCCTCTGTCATCCCTTTCTCCTCCTGCCCCCAATCCTTCCCAGCATCAGGGTCTTTTCAAATGAGTCAACTCTTTGCCTGAGGTGGCCAAAGTAACGACTGGAGTTTCAGCTTCAACATCAGTCCTTCCAATGAACACCCAGGACTGATCTCCTTTAGGATGGACTGGTTGGATCTCCTTGCAGTCCAAGGGACTCTCAAGAGTCTTCTCCAACACCACAGTTCAAAAGCATCAATTTTTCGGCGCTCAGCTTTCTTTATAGTCCAACTCTCACATCCATACATGACCACTGGAAAAACCATAGCCTTGACTAGACGGACCTTTGTTGGCAAAATGATGTCTCTGCTTTTAAATATGCTATCTAAGTTGGTCATAACTTTCCTTCTAAGGAGTAAGCGTCTTTTAATTTCATGGCTGCAATCACCATCTGCAGTGATTTTGGAGCCCAAGAAAATAAAGTCTGACACTGTTTCCACTGTTTCCCCATCTATTTCCCATGAAGTGATGGGACCAGATGCCATGATCTTAGTTTTCTGAATGTTGAGCTTTAAGCCAACTTTTTCACTCTCCTCTTTCACTTTCATCAAGAGGCTTTTTAATTCCTCTTCACTTTCTGCCATAAGGGTGGTGTCATCTGCATATCTGAGGTTATTGATATTTCTCCTGGCAATCTTGATTCCAGCTTGTGCTTCCTCCAGCCCAGTGTTTCTCATGATGTACTCTGCATATAAGTTAAATAAGCAGGGTGACAATATACAGCCTTGACGTACTCCTTCCCCTATTTGGAACCAGTCTGTTGTACCATGTCCAGTTCTAATTGTTGCTTCCTGACCTGCATACAGGTTTCTCAAGAGGCAGGTCAGGTGATCTGGTATTCCCATCTCTTGAAGAATTTTCCACAGTTTATTGTGATCCACACAGTCAAAGGCTTATAATATTAAGTAAATCAGAGAAAGACAAACACTGGTAAGCTATCACTTGTATATGGGACCTAAAATATGACACAAATGAACTTATGAAACAGAAACAGACTTAAGTCATAGAAAACAAACATGGTTACCAAAGGGGAAAGGAGATGGAGGAGGAAAACGGTAGGAGTTTGAGATTAGCAGTGCAACAAGGTTAACAACAAAGCCCAGTGGATCCTTTACCAACTGAGCTATCAGGGAAGACCAATTGTATAGCACAGGGAATTATATTCTGTATCCTGTTTATATTCTATATAAGCCATAATGGAAAAGATGATAGAAAAATGCGTATGTGTGTATATATACATGTATGTATAATTGAATCGCTTTGCTGTACAGCAGAAACTAACACAACTTGTGTATCAACTATACTTTGATTAAAAAAGGATATAGATAACACTCAAAGAGTAATGTCTGACCACCTCCCCTCCTCCAAAAAAAGTTGTTTTAAAAGTCTTGTTTTTTCTTTTTTCCTGGCTATTAGTCTTAAAATAAAACTATATATTTTCTTTTCCAAGATGTTATCCAACACAAAATCTTAAAATATTCCAGTTTTTTTTTTTTTTAATCTCTTACTATAAAAAGTAGACTTAATGGACTAAGAACTGCAGAACAGCTTCCTAAGGGTTAACTATGCTTAAAAGTGATGGCAATTTTACAGAGTGCACTAAATTTTTTTTTAGTCTACAAATATTAATTCTTTACATTAGAACCTAAAAGTAATATCTTTGGGCAGTTGGTCTTTATGAGCTGAAAGGTTAAGTAGAAGTCATATTCCTCAATCACATGCCTCAATTATTTGCCAGAGGATTACTTTTGACGGTCCTCATAACCAGATGAATATAATATTGATGTTTTAAAATGAAGTGTTGCAAGCAGAGTCTAAAATGAATAATCAAATGTTTGATTTTACAACCTAAACTGCTGGAGGAAAAATATGGTTTGCTTCAGGATAACAAAACTGTTGGGAACATTAAAACCATGAAAACAATAATAGCTTTAAAATCTATATATTAAAAAAGTATTTCAGCAATCAAGACCTTTGAAAATTTGAAAAGAACTGTAACAGGAAAAAAAAAATTTCAAATGTCATGGTGCTTTAAAAAATGGCAGTCAGACAAAACAGGTCAAATCCCTTAACACAGAATCAAGTTTAGTTGTGTATATTTTAAAAATCCCTACCAATACCTGACAGTGTTATACACAAAATCCTTCAAAGTACAAATAAAACAAATATCTGCTAAGAACTGGCTTTCTGCTAAATTCCAGATCGGAACTTCTAAGAACAAGGCTGAGGGAATGAGGGCAGAGAAAAAGAACACTGGAAAACAGCAGCCAAACAATTTGCTCACACAGGGCCCAGGATGCTCTGTAAAGTCCTACACACCCTTGGTTTTGCTTTCACTGAGGCTCAGCTCCTCCTCTTTGCATTAACCATAGGCTGCTTCTCTCTAGTCTAACTTAAAGCATTTAAAACTAATAGTATCAATAAAAATGAGCTTCTAAATTCAGTATTTTCAACCCCTACTTCCTTTCATAGCCCCTGTCCCAAATATATTCCTGCAGTGTTGCTACTTGATTTGAAAAGCCTCTTGTAACTACTTTTTAATCTGTTTCTGCCATTAGCTAGCTGGCTTCTGTTTAGACACTCACCCCTAAATTCCCTGAAGGGCTATACTTCACATTACATCCACACGTCCACATCAAAGGATCTGACATGCTTCTTCCTCACTTACTGAATTATTTTTCATTTGATGTCACAAAAAGGAAAAAAAATGATCATTAAAAGAGCTTAGATATCATCTAAGAAAATATTCTCAATTTACAGTGATGAAGCTGAGAACCAGAAGAGTTAAGAGATGTGTCAATATGAATATTAGACCAAGGTTTTTACTTTTCCATCCTATTCCTAACCTCTGCTTCTTCCCTAACCTCTCAATCATTTGTTCATTGAATTGATAAACATGCAAAGAGATTCCTACAGTGTGTCAGGCACTGTGCCAGTCATTTGGGCATACAACAGTGAACACCACAGATAAACCAAGCTCTCACAAATCGAACGGTCTTTCCAACTCCTCCTTATGATACCTGCATTTGCTGCTAAGTCGCTTCAGTTGTGTCCGACTCTGTGTGACCCCAGAGACGGCAGCCCACCAGGCTCTGCCATCCCTGGGATTCTCCAGGCAAGAATACTGGAGTGGGTTGCCATTTCCTTCTCCAACGCATGAAAGTGAAAAGTAAAAGTGAAGTCACTCAGTCGTGTCCGACTCCTAGCGACCCCATGGACTGCAGCCCCTATTTTATCTCTTCCTCCAAGTCTCAAGGCTTTGCTAGAAACTTGGTTAAGAATTATGCTAGCTACACATCTATTTAAAGCAACTTTTTTTTTTTTTTTAAAGTGGCAAAACCAAGTGCTGGTAAAGATGCAGAGCAATCAGAACTCACATTGCAGGTGGGAATGCAAAATGGCATGGCCACTCTGGAAAACAGCCTCTCTGTTTCTAAAAATATTAAATGTACATTTACCATATAGCCCAGCAATCCCACTACTGAATATACAGGACAGACTGAAAACTTATGTTGATACACAAACTTGTACACAGTTGTTAACAGCAGCATTCTTCATAATTGCAGAAGACCAGACACAACCCTCATGTCAGCCTGGGAGTATGTAGATGCACACACTTAATACATCCATAGAAAAGAATACTACTCAGCAATGAAAAGACATGTGACTGATAAATGCAACATCTGGGGTTAACCTCAAATGCATTATATTGAGTGAAGGAGCCAGGCTCAAAAGGAATGATTTCTTTTTAACCATATAATTTCGTTTATAGGACACTCTGGAAAAGGCAAAACTTGGGGTCAGAATCCATGCTCAGCCTAATAAACACTTTGCTCTTTTCAAGCAGATACTGCTTTTGTAATTAAACACACACAGACTTTATTCAGTATATAAAATCAAGATGTCACAAATCTAAACCAAATTTTTAATGTATCATGCAAAAATTATTCTGAAAGTTAGACAAGTTTACAGGAACTTAGTCAACGAAATTTAATGCCTTTCTTACTTTAATATTCCCTAGTACTTAACATATAGCATATAAGAATTTGGGGAGAGTGAATATGGGAGTTGCCAGCTTCTGCTGGAAGAAAATCCGGCTCTAACTGACAAATGAGTCACCTAATCTTTTAAAATCCTTTATTTTTTTTATTTTATTTTTTTTTTAATAAATTTATTTATTTTAGTTGGGGGCTAATTACTTTACAATATTGTAGTGGTTTTTGCCATACATTGACATGAATCAGCCATGGGTCTACATGTGTTCCCCATCCTGAACCCTTTTAAAATCCTTTAAAATAAAGCCCACATCACTGAAAAGCCACCACAAACACCATAATTTACTATTTTCTGTGCATTCTTTGTATAATACTGATAGCATTCTCAAAAAATAAAAGCCATTTGGAAAAGAAATAATCATAGTTTTAAAATGGCATATCCATTTTATTGCCAAATACAGATATATAGAACTAAACTGAAGATCTTCTAGAAAATCTATGCCCACACGTCAGTGTAATCCAGGAGCTTTTCCCCTTAAGACCACTGTCCTTTCAATCAGTTAATAAAATCTCTTACCCCACTAACTTCCTAGCTCATAAACTAATTCTAATGCTTGTCCTTGTCTACCCATTTGTGGTTCCAATGACTGCAATGCCAAGCAAAGGCAGGAACCAAAACATAGCCCACCTGGACTTCTTATTCGGTCACATATATTATTCCTGGAGTACGACGATGTGGGAGGACACTCCCTGACAAGGATCAGTGGACTCTATTAGGGATACTTATACTTCCTTACTCAGGAAAGAAAGATGCTTTATTTCAAGAAATTAGTTTTTAAATTCCCATTAACAATTCAAGTATTAACAAGCATTGCTTTCACAGTCTAGGAGGGAAGCTATGTGTGTTAAGAAATGATTACAATTTGGTGTGAGATATGCAATAAGTGTTAAGGCCAGATCAAAGTAAGGCAAGATGAATCCTGCTAAAAGGGGTTAAAGAAGGCATTAGACTCTTAGAGGGTGAGAGACTGGGGGAGGGGAGAGATTATTTCACACAGTAAAAAAAAAAACATGTAGTCACAGAAATTCGAAAAGGCATGCCTTAAATAAGGAACTGTAACTCATGAGATATCAATGAGGTATAGCGATACATTGGAGAGTTGCAAGAAATCAAGAAAACATAGTTCCTAGAGACAAAGGGCACACAACCAGGCCCGGATAGCTAAGAATACCACCCTGAGCATGTCACTGTGGGTGGGAAAAAAACCTAAGGTGTGTTTTAGGATAAATATTAAAAGTGACATGGAGCAGGTAAGCCTGGACTCAATAAATAAAATCAATCTGCACTCTGATTAAAAGTCATTAAGAACACAGCTTCTCTGCTCTCTAAAACAGTGCATGGGACTGACAGCAAAAATGCAGCATTGATTGATAGATGGTGGTAACAGAGAGGTCTGTGAGCCAGGAACACCTGATCCAGTTCCACCTCTCAACAGCCTGATAATCATGCTGCTGCTGCTGCTGCTGCTGCTGCTGCTAAGTCGCTTCAGTCGTGTCCGACTTTGTGCGACCCCACAGACGGCAGCCCACCAGGCTCCGCCGTCCCTGGGATTCTCCAGGCAAGAACACTGGAGTGGGTTGCCATTTCCTTCTCCAGTGCATGAAAGGGAAAAGTGAAAGTGAAGTCGCTCAGTCATGTCCGACTCTTAGCGACAATCATGACCACCTACTTAACCAGGAAGGACTGGAAAAAGTCAGTTTTCATTTCAATCCCAAAGAAAGGCAATGCCAAAGAACGCTCAAACTACTGCACAATTGCACTCATCTTACAGGCTAGTAAAGTAATGCTCAAAATTCTCCAAGCCAGGCTTCAACAGTACGTGAACCATGAACTTCCAGATGTTCAAGCTGGATTTAGAAAAGGCAGAGGAACCAGAGATCAAATTGCCAACATTTGCTGGATCATCAGAAAAGCAAGAGAGTTCCAGAAAAATATCTACTTCTGCTTTATTGACTATGCCAAAGCCTTTGATTGTGTGGACCACAACAAACTCTGGAAAATTCTTAAAGAGATGGGAATACCAGACCACCTGACCTGCCTCTTGAGAAATCTGTATTCAGGCCAGGAAGCAACAGTCAGAACTGGACATGGAACAAGAGACTGGTTCCAAATAGGGGAAGGAGTATGTCAAGGCTGTATATTGTCACCCTGCTTATTTAACTTATATGCAGAGTACAACATGTGAAATGCTGGGCTGGTTGAAGTACAAGCTGGAATCAAGATTGCAGGAAGAAATATCAATAACCTCAGATATGCAGATAACACCACCCTTATGGCAGAAAAGCGAAGAAGAACTAAAAAGCCTCTTGATGAAAGTGAAAGAGGAGAGTGAAAAAGTTGGCTTAAAGCTCAACATTCAGAAAACTAAGATCATGGCATCTGGTCCCATCACTTCATGGGAAATAGATGGGAAAACAGTGGAAACAGTGACAGACTTTATTTTCTTGGGCTCCAAAATCACTGCAGATAGTGATTGCAGCCATAAAGTTAAAAGACACTTGCTCCCTGGAAGAAAAGTTATGACAAACCTAGACAGCATATTAAAAAGCAGAGATATTACTTTGCCAACAAAGGTCCGTCTAGTCAAAGCTATGGTTTTTCCAGTAGTTACATACGGATGTGAGAGTTGGACTATAAAGAAAGCTGAGCGTCAAAGAATTGATGCTTTTGAACTGTGGTGTTGGAAAAGACTCTTGAGAGTCCCTTGGAAGGCAAGGAGATCCAACCAGTCCATCCTAAAGGAAATCAGTCCTGAACATTCATTGGAAGGACTGATGCTGAAGCTGAAACTCCAATATTCTGGCCACCTGATATCAGAACTGACTCATTGGAAAAGACCCTGATGCTGGGAAAGACTGAACGAGAGAGAAGAAGGGGACAACAAAGGGTGAGATGGCTGGATGGCATCACCAACTCAATGGACATGAGTTTGAGTAAACTCCGCGAGTTGGCGATGGACAGGGAGGCCTGGTGTGCTGCAAACCATGGGGTCACAAAGAGTCGGACACAACCGAGCAACTTTCACTTACAAAGACTTTGCTATAAAACTTGATAATGCCCAATGTGTCCTGAAATAGGCTGTTTATAAAACATTCTCATCCAATTCAAATACTTCAAAACAGCTCTTCCCTTCTGTGGCCATCGCTGTAGCTCCAGCGGCCAAAATGAAGTTCAAGCCCTTTGTGACTTCTGACCGAAGCAAGAATCGAAAAAGGCATTTCAATGCGCCTTCCCACATTCGCAGGAAAATTATGTCTTCTCCTCTTTCTAAAGAGCTAAGACAGAAGTACAACGTTCGATCCATGCCCATCCGAAAGGATGATGAAGTTCAGGTTGTACGAGGGCACTACAAAGGGCAGCAAATTGGCAAAGTAGTCCAGGTTTACAGGAAGAAATACGTCATCTACATTGAACAAGTACAGCGGGAGAAGGCTAATGGCACAACTGTCCACGTGGGCATTCACCCCAGCAAGGTGGTTATCACCAGATTAAAACTGGACAAAGACCGCAAAAAGATCCTCGAACGTAAAGCCAAATCTCGCCAAGTAGGAAAAGAAAAGGGCAAATATAAGGAAGAAACAATTGAGAAGATGCAGGAATAAAGTCATCTTGTCTACAGCTTTCATTAAAAACTGTTAAAATGAAAAAAAAAAAAACCAAATACTTCAAAACAAGATATTAATTATATAGTGGTTATTTACAGGTGAAGAAATATGAAATTTTGTTCTCTTAATGAAAAGTCCCTAACACTGTTTATACTGAGAGAGGATCTATTTCCAGGGGCATGCCTGCAAAATGTAGTGGAGAATTCAGAACAGGGACCAGTAAGAATGAAAGGCCACAAAGTAAATACTGAGTATTTAAAGTAAAATGAAGAGTTAGGCATATTGTTTAAGCCTTTGTCTTCTCTGCAGAAGATAAAACAAGAGTTTCTGGGCTGGGGGATACACAGCTGAGGGCAGTCACTGCTCTAAGAACAGTGGGATTAGGTAACCATATACCTACTGCATTGTGAATATTGAGACCCCACTGAGTCTTCCCTCACTGAGGTCTCAGATGACTGCAACAAGATTTTAGATCTAGTCCAGTGCACTCCAATAAAACTTTCTGCAGTGATGGAAATGTTCAGTAGCTGTGCTGTCCAACGTGGCAGCCACTAGCTATATGTGGCTACTGAGCACTTGAAATGTGGTTAGCTCAACAGGGAAACTGAATTATTAATTCAATGGTATTTAAATTCAAACAGGCACATATAGCTACTGTATTGAGTATGAGTAGCACAGCTCTATGCAGACTTACAGGAACAAACTTCTCTGAGGAATCTTACCAGACCACGAGGCAAGATGAAACTATAGAAACACTGGTGGTTCCCTAATAAAAAGTCAACCTATTAACTCTACTGTGAAGCCCGAAGTTCATATAACCCACACCAATGTGCAAGCTTCTAGTTGGCTTTGTAAGTCCCTTGGTTTTCATTCTCAGTAGATTATGAGACATCTGGGGAAAGACTTTAACATGACATTAGATACGGAAACAAGAAGAAAGTATACTTGAAAGAAACAAACTATTCAGGAAGGAAAAAAAAAACGATCTTTGACATTTTCAAAAAGACAAGAAATACTGTGTCCGGTAGACAACAATAATATGTTCTTGTGGGGAAAAAAATTTAAAATGAAAAACAGAAACATTCAGAAAATAAGAGAGCAACTGGAAGTTTAAAACATGGCAAATGTTTAGTAAAAACATTAGCAAAAATGAAAATTCAACACAAGAGTTAGAAAATAAACCTGAAGAAATCCTCCCAAAAGTCAAGCAGAAAATAGAGAAATGGAAAGTAGAAAGAATATTAGAGGACCAAGACAAGGGCCGTAGGCAAATTATATAAACTCCAAAAAGATAGCAGTGAGGAATTGGAGGAAATCAGCAACAAAATAACAAAAACTCCCCAGAACAGGAGAACATGACATTCCACATTAACAGAGCCTACTGAAAGCTAGGATTATGAAAGAGAACAAATGCTAGCTTCGGCACATGGCTGTAACTTTCAGATTAGAGGAGACAATGGACATTCTATAAAATCTCTGGAGGGGATGAAAATGGGTCAAAAAGGATCAAAAATTAGATTGGCTTTGGACTCAGCAGCAATACCAAAAGCAAGATGAAAACAAAACAACCCCTACAAAATTCTCAAGAAAATTATTCCATTCAGTCACCCTATCAATCAAATATAAAGACAGTAAAAACCCTACCACAAGGTCTCAAAGTTACCTCCTATAAAACGTTTTTTGCAAGAAGCTATTGGAAAAATGGGCTCCGCTAAAACAAAAGAGTCAACAAGACTGAGGGAGACTTGAAACACAGGAAACGAGATCCAACTTATGTGAAAACCTCTAAGATAATCATGAAGGGAGATCCCAGGGTAACAGTCATGCATAAGACAGAGAAGATATCCAGTCTAAACAAACCAGATGTGGTGGGGGTGACTCAAGAAAAAGACTCTGAACTCTGTATCACCAAAATCCTGGCTGCTAAACAGAAGAGAATGCCCAGGTAAACCCAGCACAGGTTCTAATCTGTACTTGGCTTCTTGAACAGGTGCTGGTAAAATTACTGTTCTCTCTTCCACACCCAGCTGCCAGATCAGCTGAAGATACTCATTTTATCTATCATAAGTACTCTGCTCTGACCTACTCCTGAGAGATGGAGGGAGGGCATGGTAAATTTAGAAGCACAAAATGTATTCCTGCCAGATAGTTAACACTTGCAGAGTCCTGACTGTGGTGAGCCCTCCCACTGTAGTTTTCCAGGACTTATTTATGCAGGAACTTGCCTACTGTCTTCTCCTTAAAACCGATCTATCTGGTGAGCCTTCTGGGAAGCTGAGGTCTAACTATCACCCAGTGAGTGACTCTACCTCTAGGAGCCTTCATCTAACTGTGGCAGTGTTTGATGGCAGTGTTTAACAGATTATGCTGACATCTCAAGTTCTCAAAAAAAAAAAATATCTATCTATCTACCTATCTGTCTATATATATATATATAGTCCAGGATACATACATAGGTAAACTTTTAAAGTAAAAGAACAACTAACAGAAAAGGATAATAGCTTTCTTAAGTATGGTGGCTATTTATTTGTTCACCAACAATGACTTTTAGAATATACTATCAAGGGCAATTTTTGCCAGTCTCCACACACTCCATACATCATACACTATTCTAATTATATAGTACATTAGCAAGAGTAACAAAAACTTTTAGTGACTACCATCTTTGGTGGAAACAGGGAAAGAACACAGCTTTCACTTGTTTATTCATGTATTTCTATACTACTCTAATTTTATAAAGAATAGACATATTAATTTACAGTTAAAGATATTTTAATTATAAAGCTGTTTAAGAACATGTTAATTCAAGTTAGAATGATGTTATAACCCCTAATCAAATACTCTGCCAGAAAAAGCAATCCTTGGGAATCAGTTGAAACAAATATATGGGACAAGTTTATAATTTTTCTAAGACTACTCCAAAATAAATAAGCAACATGCTGATCCTGAGTCACGTGACAAAATCAAATACATAAGTGAGAGCATAAACACTAATATCAATCACTGCATATAAACAATATATAATAACAGTTATGATCACTTTGCAATAAAAATAGTTTTAACAGACAGCTAAAACAATCATAGCCTGATTATTGACATTATTCCACAACCTGAAAGAAGTTAACACTGTTCATTATTTAAATAATTTAAGCACATGCTCTTTATGCTCTACTCCTGTAATCTAGATGAATACTTCACAACCAAATACCATCACACTGATTCAGTTTCTTCACAAAAAAGTGAAATGTTTATGAGCTGACTGATTTCTTTTAAACCCATCAATATATTTTAAAATCCCTAGATACATGCTAATTTGCATGACCTGATTCTGAAGAACACTTATTCATTTTTTGGAACTTAGTAACGAACACATCTGCCTTGCCTGATGAAAGAATGAGCTTCCTTATTCCCAAGTGACAATTATATTTGTTTTCAAGTCTGAAAAGACAGAGGCTCAAAGCTAAATTTGACACCCAATTCTGGAAGCAAAAATTATGGTAATTATTATCTTTTTCTCCTCTTACAATCTTATATTTTTATTCTTATTGGCGTTACTTCATATGTCTTTTACTGTAAATCACTTTAAATTCTTTTAGGAAGTAGACTATCAATTAAAAATAATTTTAAACAATGTCACCTATAAAGAATCTTACTCAGTTTTACATATTTTACTAGTTAAAAGACAGAAGTTAAAACAATTGTTTATCAATTAAATGCTTATAAGGCAACCAGGGGAAGCTGGAAAGGATAATGTTTAAAGTTTGCTCAGGTCCCTTTACCTGTTTGGGAAAACAATGATAACAGGAAAGGGACAAACTATACAGTTTCATTCTTCCTGAAGCAGCACAAGAGAATAATACTTTCCCAGATACAAAAAGAAGATAAAAGGTTAAGCAGCAGTCTCGTTACAGAGCACTACGAAGAAATAAAACCGGTTTGCAAATTCTGCCAAAACACAAAAAGACAGCTTATGAGCAGAATAGGATCAAACCATAACTCTAAGCCAAAACGAAGCAAGAACTTTCAGCTATCAACTGGAGTTGAGTAAACAAGTCTGTTAACGCCCTGGTGGGGGAGTCCACTCTTGAGTTCTTAGACCTGTATAAGGACATTGGGGGTTATATAAAATGACACAACTTATCTCTTGAAGTTTAGTGAGAGAAGAAATTATCTGTATAAATACAAAGATCTCTACACTGATAAAATTTTTTACTTAAAATATATTCAAAAGCTAATACTAAGAAAGAAGCAAAGAGTATGTACTGTATGTATACTGTATGTATGATTCTATTTACCTAACAATGAAAAGCATAGAAACTAACTTATAATATTAAAAGTAAGGATAGCAGTTATCCTGGAAGTGCAGAGCAGGGTTAGTTACTGAAAGGGGCACCAGGAGGCTTTAAGGGCTTTGGCAATGCTGTTTCTTATTTGGGTGCTGGTTACACATGGTGTATTTACTTTTCGAAAATTCACTGAGCTGTATACTTGTGGTTTATAAACTTTTCTACACATGTATTTCAATAATATTTACCCCCAAAGTTATCATTTAAACTGGATAATGAGTTTGAGTAAACTCCGGGAGTTGACAATGGACAGGGAGGCCTGGCATGCTGCAGTCCATGGGGTTGGCAAAGAGTCGGACACGACTGAGCGACTGAACTGAACTGAATCCAATTCAACATATACAATTTATAGGAAAAAAATATAAAAATGGTCAAGTCAACAAAGTTCAACCTATTTTTAGAAAATGCAAAAGTTAAAATAACAAACACCATTCCTTCTCAAAGATTGATAAAAATGCCTATGTCTTGACTTCAATATTCTGAAACTCATTTGGTAGAATCTTTGCCCTCACAGTTGGAGAGGAATATAAACTTTAGAGGGAAAATAGATAAGCAGTTATTAGAATTTTGAGTGCCTACCATCATAATGCTTTCTCAATATCTACCCTTGAGAAATATTTCAGTTTTAGGTACAAAGATTTTCATTGTAGCATTGTCTATAACAACAGTAAAAATCGGAAATATAACTGCCCACTGATGAGAGAAGGGCTTAATAAATTGTGGTACATGAAACGCTACTGGCAGCTGGAAAGAAACAGAGGGCAAGCTGTCTTTCCTAAGATAAACAGTTCTCCAAGAGGTATTGCTAAGTGAAAAAGAATATGGTACCATTTTTGGAAGGCGGGGAACCACATTTCCTCCCCCCACCCACATAAAATGTTATGCTATCTGGCTTATATAAATACATGTAAATACACATAAATCAGTTCAGAAGGATACATGCCACGTCACTATGGTTGCTTCAGTGAAGATGGATGAGGTTGTGACTAAGGATGGTCAAAAAGGAATAGAGCTTTCTATAATGTTTTAAAAAGAGAACGTTTCCACTTACATAGTAAAAGGGAAAAAAGGAAGGAACAAAGGGAGGGAGGAAAAGAGAAAGGAAAAAAGCAGCAGCTTAGGCACAGTCAAAAAAAAATCAGCTTGCTGGTAATGCCAGTTGTTCCGTGATGCCATAATCAAAGTAAAAATCAGGAGGCAGAAATAACCCATACCTCTTAGACAAATTACTATTTGCCAAACTTTAATTTTTACAGACAAATTAAAAACCACTCAAAACATACACTGAGACACGAATGATTAAAGCATCCTAGGTAAACTAAAACTACACAGGCACCCTCAAGGATCCTTGTCCTAACAAAGGTCACTCAAAACCATCATTCAGTTTACTTTACAGCACTTTATTTCCATCAACCTGAAGTTTAAACTCAGGCTTTGCTTCTTCCCTCATGAGACACAGAGCTAGCCAGTAAAATGTATAATTAAAGTACTAAGTAATGGAGGTACACAGACTGTCAGAAAGCAAGCAAGTTTACTGAATCTTTTCTTATACACAAAATATAAGCCCATGAATATATACACGTGAGTGTCATAGGGATAAAGTTTTAGCAGAAAACAGTTATTACAGTTACCAAAAACAGAATAGAATGGAAATAAAAATAAACAAATGGGACCAAATTAAACTTAAAAGCTTTTGTATAACGAAGGAAACTATAAGCAAGGTAAAAAGGTAGCCTTCAGAATGGGAGAAAATAATAGCAAATGAAGCAACTGACAAAGAATTAATCTCCAAAATATACAAGCAACTCATGCAGCTCAATACCAGAAAAATAAACGACCCAATCAAAAGGTGGACCAAAGAACTAAACAGACATTTCTCCAAAGACGACATACAGATGGCTAACAAATACATGAAAAGATGCTCAACATCACTCATTATCAGAGAAATGCAAATCAAAACCACAATGAGATGCTCTCGTGCCAGTCAGAATGGCTGCCATCAAAAAGTCTACAAACAATAAATGCTGGAGAGGGTGTGAAGAAAAGGGAAACCTTTTACACTGTTGGTGGGAATGCAAACTAGTACAGCCACTATGGAGAACAGTGTGGAGATTCCTTAAAAAACTAGAAAGAGAACTGTCATACAAACCAGCAATTCCACTGCTGGGCATACACACTGAGGAAACCAGAAATGAAAGAGACACGTGTACCCCAATGTTCACTGCAGCACTGTTTACAATAGCTAGAACATGGAAGCAACCTAGATGTCCATCAGCAGATGAATGGATAAGGAAGTTGTGGTACATAAACACAATGGAATACTACTCAGCTATAAAAAAGGAACGCATTTGAGTCAGTTCTAATGAGGTGGATGAAACTGGAGCCTAAATATACAGAGTAAAGTAAGTCATAAAGAGAAACATCAATATAGTATATTAATATATATATATATGGAATTTAGAAACACAGAAATGACGACCCTATATGCAAAAGAGACACAGATGTAAAGAGCAGACTTCTGGACTATGTGGGAGAAGGCGAGGGTGGGACGACTTGAGAGAAGAGCATTGAAACATGTATATTACCATATACAAAACAGATGACCAGTGCAAGTTCGATGTGTGAAGCAAGGCACTTAAAGCTGGTGCTCTGGGACAACCCAGAGGGATGGGGTGGGGAGGGAGGTGGGAGGGGGACTTGGGGGGTTCAGGATGGGGGGACACATGTACACCCGTGGATGATTCATGTCGATGAATGGCAAAAACCACCACAATACTGTAAAGTAATTAGCCTCTAATTAAAATAAATCAATTAATTTAAAGAAAAGTTATCAAAAACAGAATGTTCATTTCTGACTATACCAAGTCTACTTTAGTCAAAGCATACTCTTCAAAAGAAAAAAGAAAAAGTTAAAATATCTATCTAAATTTACCAAGTTATTTTTCGTCATTTCATTTACACAGAGAATATGACCAATTAGAATCATTCTACAATCACTGAAAACTCATGGTACTTGCACTATCAAACACTAGCCAGCCTCAGGCAAGGTATTCAAGACTATTCTTTGTTACTATTAACAAAAGGTTTTGCCCTTCTACAGCACATCATCTAGGTGGAGAGGGAAGAACAAATCTGAAAAAGATGGGAAGAAGGCAATACAACAAAGTATATATTAAATGCCAAATTCATGAAAAATCAGTATGTGTGGCAATCAGTGTGTGAGATTTAGAAGTCCAGAACTAGAATTGAGACCACCGAGCTTTGGGAGCTCCCTGGTGGTCCAGCAATTAGGACTTGGTACTTTCACTGCCATGGACCCAGATTCGATCCCTGGTCAGGGAACTAAGATCCCACAAGCCACATGGGATGGCCAAAAAAAGAAAATGGTAGATTAAAAAAAGCAAAGATCACCAAGCTTTAAACCTCTTTTGGTTTCACAGATGATTCTCTAATGACACCAGTGAGGAAAGTGAAAAGCAGAAAAGTTTAGGGACCTGACTGTGCTCACAGCAGCAAAACCAGTGATGATGGAACTAGGTGAAGACCTCCCATCTCCAGTCAGCAGCTCAGTGTCCTTTCCCTTGGAAAGGGATCCTGAAGGTCTAAGGCAATCAACTAAAACTGCAGAATGAATCAGGATGCAAACAAGGCCTGGGCCTGGAGGAAGAACAGTACCCTGTCAAGCTAGGACACAAAAGATAGGCAAGAGGCCGACTTCTCGACATTTTTCTTTATGAGGCACACTGCACGGGGGCTAGTTAGTCATAAGGAAGTTTTTCCAAAGTCTCAGGATTTCTGTTGGGTTTTGTTTCTTTGAAATTGTTTCAAACAATATGAATTATTAACAGCAAGTATTTTTTAAAAAATGAAAATGTCACCATTTTTTTTCTGCGTAAATGGCATGCACACTCACTATATTTTAACAATTTCCTGTTATTACACGAGGTTTCCTTTTAAGATGTAAAAGATTAAGCCATACACACCCACACTAAGTGGAACATTACTAGATAAAATCATGAAAGACAGGTTGGTATAACGCTATTATATTTCTTACCTGTTATTCACGATTTTTTTCCCCGTTCAAATTACTTACATAATTCTCAAAATGTTAACTATAGGGTACTATATATCCCAGCAATTCTGTGTCCAGACAAAAACATATACAGGAATGCTCATAGCAGGACAATTCATAATAGTCAGAGTGGAAACAACCCAATCTTCTTCATTTGATAAGTGGTATAGATATCAGCTATCATTCAACAAAAAAAGGAACAAAGTACTTGATACATGCTACAACACAGATGGACTTTGAAAACTCATGCTAGGTGAAAGAAGCCAGTCACAAAAGTCCACATATCCTATGATTTCATTTATGTATATCCAGAATAGGCAAATCTACAGAAACAGAAAGTAGATTAATGGTTCTCTAGGGATGCAGGTTCGATCCCTGAGTCGGGAAGATACCCTGAAGAAGGAAATGGCAACCCACTCCAGGATTCTTGCTTGGAGAATTCCATGGAAAGAGGAGCCTGGTGGGCTATGGTCCACAGGATCACAAAGAGGTGGACATGACTGATGCAACTTAGCACTGGTGACTAGGGCTCAAGGCAAGTGGACTAGGAGGTGACTGCTAATGAGTATAAACTTTGTTTGAGGATAAAAGAAAAGTCTTCTAACATCAAATAGTGTTGGTCTAAAAGCTACTGCTTGTATATTTTAAATGGCTGAATTGTATGGCAGGTGAATTATATCTCAAAGTAAAAGTTAATTAGCTGGGAGATTACCAAGACATGAGTAACTCTATAATCAGCTCTACCCTGGAAATCATGAATGCTGAAGGAAAAGAGAAATGATAACTGACATCTCAGAAATTAGAAACAAGAGGATGTTCTTGCCTTCTGAGATGACTCACACTTGGTCTGTGGAGTGTGTTTCTCTCTAAATAAATCTACTTCTTACCTATCAAACAGACAAAAAAAGAAATTAGAAACAAGAGCATACACAAATGGAGCCAGAGAACAAAGGGGACCAAAACATGGACAGAATGAAATCACAGAACAGAAAAAAGACCACAGAAAGACATCAAAATGTTACCAGTGACTGTCCCTGTATAGTGAGACTATGGTTGATTTTTTTTCCCAAATTGTGGGACAAACAGTATTATTTTTAAAGAATTTTTTGAAAGTCCCAACATTTATTTCAAAGGGAAAAATCAAGAGCCAGAATTTCTTATATTAAGAGACTGGACAAGGTGCATCACAAAGAAAATACTGAGGGTAGAGTTAACCTCCAAGAGAGATGTAAAGTGTGAACCATCAGATATTAAAGACACTGGTCCCATGTTCTCCATACATGAAAGAGCTGATATTCTGACATCAATAGTTTTTTTTTCCCCCTAATTACTGGTATTCACTGAAAGGCATAAAATACCACTGTTACAGGGAAATGTCTAGCAAGTGATTTGACTGGACAAGGAATAAAATGTTTTTCTTCCTGTTTCTTATTACAAAACAAGTTGATCACATTATTTCTAAAAGCTATAGTTATATAGCTTTAATAAAAGACTTCAAAAGTTATGGATGTGGGGCTTCCCAGATGGCTCAGCTGGCAAAGAATCCACATGTAATGCAGGAGATGTGGGTTTGATCCCTGGGTCAGGAAGATCCCCTGGAGAAGGAAATGGCAACCCACTCCAGTATTTTTGCCAGGAAAAATCCCATGGACAGAGGAGCCTGGTGGGCTACTGTCCACGGGGTCACCAAAGAGTCAGACATCACTTAGTGACTAAACAACAACAAAAAAATCATTCACAGTATTTTTTTCTTTTACTAGATAAAAGGAAATGAAGAAAATATTCACAATCTATTCTTCATACAGCAAAGCGTAGTTTACCTATAGGTAGTTCACTGAATGTATTCAGGGCTCTACTGCTTTAAAGAAACACTTGAACCACAGCCTAAAATGGTCTTCTGTTACCAGGAATTCTGGAGACATTAACTCTCAAGAAACTATGCTATGTAATTTTCTTCCATGAAACACAAGAATCTGGAAAAACAAATAGAACCAAGGATAAATCATATATAGCCACTATTCTCATTAATAAGTCAAAAAACCAACAAAGTGTGGTGGAAAAGGGTAGAAATAATATAGATTATAATTATTTTATGTGTGTTTATTTGTAGTAAGCGTTGTCTTAAAAATATCTGAAAAGTCGCTATTATTTAATACCTCATAATATGAATGAAATCAAATATTTTTTTATTCAAGGTTTTTCTGACCAAAATCCATTAACTGCTTTTATTCATAAATATAGAATTCTGGGTCAGTCACAAACACACATAATTTTTGAGACAGAAGGATAGGCCATCCAGGACTTCTCACTCTCAGTCTATCTCCCACAAGTTTACTCTGCCTCTCTTTCAGAGACAGTTAAGAGACATGGAAGAGAGAAAAAGACAAAGTACTTTATATACAATATTCCTTTTCTCACAACTCTGAAAAATGGGTAAAAGTACACCCATTCTACAGTTGGAGAAAGTTACCTCAAAAGCATCCAAATATTCCCAGGCTATATAGTTGACAGGTCACAAAGCTAGGATTTAAACTTGCATCCATTTAACTCATAAGCCTGTGCTCTTTCCAATGAACTGTGTTACAGCTGTAAAGTACAAATGCCAGAAGAAAAGAAAGAGGAATCCATGGTCCAAGCCAAGAAAAACATCCAGAGAGTCTCCAAAATAGTATCAAGGCATTTACTGACATGAACACCCTAAGTTAACAGCACTGAAATGGGGTTGTGAGAAGTATAGCTGACAACACAATAAGACAAAGCAAAGCCAGGTTTAAATTAATGAGGCATAGCTGCCAAATGTAAAGAAAGTACCACCAATGCATATTCAGGAAATCAACGATGAGAAATGAAATTACTGTACTTAAGCAAAAACATGAAGATATTCCAAAATATAAGAGGAAAAAAACATGAAGTCTAAATTACAAAGTTAGACACCTACTGTAAAAGAGTAAATTATACTCTACCTAAAACAAAACTATTTACAAGAATAAAATGTCTTTCAGATGTTTAACAGAATACCACAAAAGTATTAGTTCTTCATTAACTGATCTTTGATCTTAATTACTTGGGATCTATTTTATAAAAAAATTCAATGTATAAGGCTAAAGTCAAAAGTATCAAAGTTAAGCTACAACAGAATTCTGCATAACTGGTAAAATTCAGGAGCAACAGTCTGAAAGTTATAGGGGATGATGCTTCCTCCAAGAAATTAAATGGGATGAAAATAAAAAGGAACCCAAACTAGCGCTGGTGGTGCTTTCTATTGGGCTCTACTCCAAGCACTTCTGCAAACACCAAAGTATCACAGAGGACTGAGACTGGAAGATAAACAGAGCACTTCTCTGCTGAGAGTCAATATTACTATATTTTGGAAATAATACTTTTACCTTCAACACAAGCACATAGGGTAGACTAGAAAGTTCTCACGGAACCTACAACTGAGCAAGGAAATAAAACATTCAAATCAGTAAAGAGTGATAGTGTAAAAAAAGCTCTGCAAGCATCTAACCAAGGGCTCTGTGTTCTTCTAGAAGGCTTCCTTGACATACAAGTAGTGGAGCTAAAAGAGAAAAAATTTGCTTTAAGTTTTTTGTTTGTGTGCTTACTGAGGGATGGAAGAGGAGGAGGTGGGGACTGAGCTGGTGAGGATAGGTGCTGGGGAGAGGACAAAATGTGTGACATCCTGAAGGTAGGTATTTAGAAAAACCAGGAAGCAAAGTCTGGCACCTACTGATAACTTAAAAGTGGCACCCTGGACTTGCGGCCCACTGGATCCCTTCAGAATCCAGGGCAGCTTCAGAAGCACTACATAACAAGAGCAGCAAGGCAGACCCTCAAACCCAGAGTTCCTACCCAAGCTTTGCTGCTAACAACACTTGTGTAATTCTGAGAAATATACCAAGGCCCATCCAATACCCAACTTCTGCTCTCGTACACCCACCCCTTACTTTCTTTACCTATGAAATGAGAAGACTCGTGCTTCTCTATGGGGCAGCCCACCCAACAAGGAGCATTTTAGAAATCTGTTGGGTTGCTCCTTGTCTTTTGAGGTTTTGTCTTCTAGCATGGTGGTAGTGGTGATTTAGTCGCCAAGTCGTGTCTGACTCTTACGACGCCATGGACTATAGCCTGCCAGGCTCCTCTGTCCATAAGATTCTCCAGGCAAGAATACTGGAGTGGGTTGCCATTTCCTTCCTCAGCATACCTCATACAATATTTTCAATAATTTCCCTTTTATTTTTCCTTTATATTACACTTACAGAATTAAAGTGATTTATTTTAATTAAGTGGGTAAAATTTTTCATTAACTGAATTTCACTTCTGGACACTAAAGAGTACTACAAAATATTTATTACAAAAAGGGGGTTTGGGTTAGACAGAATTGAGTATTTGACTAGAAGATTTCAAAGGTTCTTTCTAGTCTTGTAATTTACTTATTCTATTAATATGTTCAATGCTAATAATGAGACAAAACACACTGATAAAGAATGTAGATGATCTGTGGGTAAGGAAAAAAACTCTAAATCTGCTTCTGTACTTGATTAAATAATTAAATTTGTTGAAAAACAATCATATCCCACTGCCTAGTGTTATATATCAGAATACTGTGTGCTTTACTTTTAAGGAAAAGTTTTAAATGGCCAGAAAAGTCATTATTATAAGTAGAAGCTTAGGGATACATGTTCGAAAGGCAGCCCTGGGGTTGGCAAAGATTCAGCCCATATGTCCCAATCATCAATTTAAAAAAAAAAAATCACCTTTTATGAAATGGGTATAATGTGATATGAACTCTGAAATATTAAGGTAACGTTAAACAGACTTGGTAATCTCTCCTCCAACCCAAAACAGAAATTTATTGGTGATAAATTTCTGGGAAAAAAAATAAACTTATGAAAAATTGTTAAAACAGAAAGTTGGTATTTTGAGGATCAACCTTCCCATTCCAGAAGCTTTTGGAAGGATGGAGGGGTGGGTGAGAATCCAGATAACAAGGGGACATTATATTCTTTTGCCAAGCTATTCCAAAGTTACTGTAAACTGTATTATTTATAACTTGTTTTTAATTGGTAGAATGCCTACTATGAGTCAGGGCACTTACACATATATGAACATACACACCTGTGTCTATATGTAAACATGTATTTATATTTATAGATTTATTTTTTCATACATATATATGTTCATATATACATATATATATCTCATCACATTTAATTACTGTAACAAACCTCAAGGTAGATACTATTTTCCACTCTTTCTTATTAGGAACATGCGCTGCTCAGTCGTGTCCAATTCTTTGCAGTCCCATGGACTAGAGCCCATAGGCTCCTCTGTCCATGGGATTTCCCAGGCAAGAAAACTGGAATGGGTTACCATTTCCTTCTCCAGAGGACATGAAGTTGAAAGACATTAAATAACACAGACTTCCAGCAGTCAAGGCCATGTAGAACAAAAAGTCTTTCCAAAACATGCCTAAAAGCCTCTGAGCAAGGAGAAAAGAGCTGTTAAACATTATGCAAAGTTGACCCTAAAAGAAGAGTCCAGTTAAGCTTCACTTATTGACCTAATATTACATATGAAACTAATTTTCATTAAGTCCTGGTACTTACATGTGCCAAGCACTTTTGTATACATTCTTACTTGATATTCCTCATATTTTGTCATATTTGATAAGATATTTATCATTTGATAGCCTTCATTAATTCATCCATAAAGGAAGAAATGAAAAACAGACCAGTGATGGCCAGGTGAGAGTGTGACTATAAAGGGACAGATAGCACAAAGGAGTTTTGGGGGTGGTGGAACTATTCTGCTTCCTGACTATGGTGGGAGTTACACAAATCCATACATACATTAACAGTGATAGATGAACACCAAAAAAAAAAAAAAAAAATCCATTTAGAAAAAAGTTTAACTGCATTTCTGTAACAACATGATATAGAAAATGGCTGATACAGAATATTTCTCCTGGATTTCATTTCCTTTCAATGCCACAGCCCAATTTCGCTTTCAGCTCATGAAACAACCTGGTAGAAACACTTTAGTCCTTTAACAGCTCAGAGGTTTTTTTGGAGATTCTAACTAAACCACTGCAAATTTATCTTTTTTTAACTGTCGATAAGTTCTCTTAGCATATCGACATTTTAAAAATGCAAGTTATTATACAACAAAGTCAGACTTTACAAAAGTAACTGCCTTCCAAATTTCTTTTAAGTTCTGTTATATGAGTGTATTTAAATTAAGAAATAATTAGTCTCTACTCACAACCATTTCAAAATCAGAAAGGAGGGAGAGAAAATGTACTCAATATATACTTCCAAAATGGGCCAAACATCATTACTGCATTCTCTTTTAAACAGTCTTATCTCATTAAACAATCTCCAACCGATGGGAGAGAAATAATTCTCCAGTTTTACAAAGAAAGAACATAGAGTTCAGCAGGTTAAACAATGCAGCCCATAGTTGCTGGATTAATGAGACAGCAGGGCCAAGAAGAGCCAGAGCTTTAAAATATGAGCAAGTTTTAGTTTGCCTGGTAATAAGGGTATACATTAACTGTGGAAATTTATAATACAAATGTGGAAATTTATAAACAAAATTAACCATAAGTGCAAAATACTGATTTGTCATCTCTAAAAACAGTCAAGTATTTGCTAGTGATATAAAATTCTTCCAATCAGGAAGTCAGATGATGCTAACAAAAGCTAATTTTAAGCACTAGACTTAACTAGGAATCAAGAAAATAAGCCCTTCAGTGTTTCTTGTTACCAACAACTAAAGATATCTAGCATTTTAAGTCAAGAATATAACTTATTAGGTGATGCCCATCACATAAGCAGTAAATCAAGGATAAAGTATCATATATCCAAAGCTTTTTTTTTCTCCCCTCAACTCCAAACTTCTTAAGGAATCCAAATTCCTACTACTGGAATTTAAGGTCTTCTACAAGTCTGGCCCAAGTCTTTATCTTCCTAACATTCTATTTTAACCATGGCTGAATTCTTCCTGTTTCTTAAGCTCTACATGTCGCTCACCATGTCTAAGGTTTTGTTCACATGCCCTCTTTACTCCACTTAAGGAAATCCAACATATCCTATACGACCAGCTCAATACTTTCCTCTTCCTACAACCCTTCCCAAGCTACTCGTTCAAAAGCTTCCTCCTCTTCTCAGAATTCCTATAACACTTATTTGTCCCTTCATGATGTACACAGTGTTATTGAACTGAACTAGTATTTCATTTTTTCATGTGTGTCTTATTTCTATAGGACAGGGATCTGTGACATCTGTTCTTGTATCATCTACAGCACCTCACACCTTTTGGTAGGCAGAAAAATATTTTTAATTTTAGGTAACAACTAATTTAGAATTGTACTTAAATATTTATGTAATACATGTGATATAAGTATCTAATGTATGCTCCACCTAGACACAGTATTATCGTTTCCCCTTCAGAATAAACACATTTAAAACATGTGTTATCTTTGCTAAGGCTAATGGCTAAATGATGGCTCTCAGAAAGAGAAAACCCAAGGCCAAATTCCTGTATTTTCTTTTGATCCCACTCGTGTAAATTATAAAAAATTTATTGATTATCATTTGGTCATATATATTTCTCCCTGAAAGTCCAAGCAGAACTTTTGTAATATACAAAATTTATGGAATATTACCGCAAATACAGTTAACAGCCTAAAATTAAGGCACTAACAACCAGCCTTTCAAGAGGAAGCTAAACAAAAATTACTCACTCTTAGGAACTTTAAAATACATTTATAAACAAAATATAACTGCCAAACTTAAAAAAAAAAATTCCACGGGTTACATTCATGCACATACTACCATACTAAATCATAAGATTCAAAACTACAACAAATCACAAAGTCAAGTACTAGGCTGGCCAAAAAGTTCATTCGGGATTTTCACTCCATCTCACGGAAAAACCCAAACAAACTTTTTGGTGAACCTCATGGTTTAAAGGGGTAATAAAAAGAAGGGTTAAGAGTATTGACTCTGAAGTCAAACTGTATAGACTTGAAGTAACTCTTGTTACTCACCATACTAAGAGGCCTTAGCTTACCCTTACTGCACCCTCTTCAGTACCTGCCTAATAGTGTTACTATTAGTATTAAGAGAGTTAATATATGTAAAGTGCTTAGTCGAGTGCCTGGTATACAGTAAGAATTCAATAAATATACTACTGACTTATACTTATATATGGTATAAATATATCTATTCTTTCAACTAATTTATTTCTTCAAACATATTCAAGTTATTATAACATATATTATTCACCCAAGGCCAAGTAGGAGACAACATTGATGCACTCAGATTTACCAGATATACATATTTTTCCCATCTACTTCACTAGTTTCCTACCCACAGGAAAAATAACTTCTTTCTCTCACTTAAGACTCCCTATAATAGTACTGTCCAACAGAAATACAAGGTGAGCCACTTTTGTCATTTGAAATCTTCTAGCAAGCACATTAAAAAATAAAGAAAAACAGATAAAATTAATTTTAATAGTTAACCTAATATAAATAAATATCATCTCAAAATGTGATCAAATTTAAACAGATTACTAATAAGATACTTTACATTCATTTTTTCACAGTAAGTTTGTAAAATCTGCTGTGTATTTTAACCCTATGGCACATCGCAACTAGACACAGGGCAAAGCATGTAGTATATACTGCATACTGATGACTATAGGAAAGATTAAATCTATAGTAAAATCTTCATGCTTCAAATTTATTGAAAGAAGTACTTAGCCATTTTATCTGTGGATTCAAAATCCTAAGACTTCTCCAACAGCAAGAACTTTAAAGGCCTAATTTCTTAAAACTCTTTATTTTAGAGAGAAACTCAGAGAAGTAATTCAGTGCTATGAGTAGAGGCTCTCAGGGAGTCCTAGACCTCTACAATGAAACTCACTCGTCTTTGACATCAGGCTTGTCCCTACTTAAACCAAAACCTGTGGTCAGACAGGCTGTGGGTTTGAATCCCAGCTCTGCCACTTAATTGTGAACTGCCAAATCGAAAAAGCAAGAGAATTCCAGAAAAACATCTACCTCTGCTTTATTGACTATGCCAAAGCCTTTGACTATGTGGATCACAATAAACTGAGAAAATTCTGAAGGAGATGGGAATACCAGACCATCTGACCTGCCTCTTGAGAAACCTGTATGCAGGTCAGGAAGCAACAGTTAGAACTGGACATGGAACAACAGACTGGTTCCAAACAGGAAAAGGAGTATGTAAAGGCTGTATATTGTCACCCTGCTTATTTAACTTCTATGCAGAGTACATCATGAGAAGCACTGGGCTGGAAGAAACACAAGCTGGAATCAAGATTGCCAGGAGAAATATCAATAACCTCAGATATGCAGATGACACCACTCTTATGGCAGAAAGCGAAGAAGAACTAAAGAGCCTCTTGATGAAAGTGAAAGAGGAGAGTGAAAAAGTTGGCTTAAAACTCAACATTCAGAAAACTGAGATCATGGCATCCGGTCCCATCACTTCATTGCAGATAGATGGGGAAACAGTGGAAACAGTGGCTGACTTTATTTCTCTGGGCTCCAAAATCACTGCAGATGGTGACTGCAGCCATGAAATTAAGACGCTTATTCCTTGGAAGGAAAGTTATGACCAACCTAGACAGCATATTAAAAAGCAGAGACATTACTTTGCCAACAAAGGTCTGTCTAGTCAAGGCTATGGTTTTTCCAGTGGTCATGTATGGATGTGAGAGTTGGACCATAAAGAAAGCTGAGCGCCAAAGAATTGATGCTTTTGAACTGTGGTGTTGGAGAAGACTCTTGAGAGTCGCTTGGATTGCAAGGAGATCCAACCAGTCCATCCTAAAGGAGATCAGTCCTGAATATTCATTGAAAGGACTGATGCTGAAGCTGAAACTCCAATCCTTTGGCCACCTGATGCAAAGAGATGACTCATTGGAAAAGACCCTGATGCTGGGAAAGATTGAAGGCAGGAGGAGAAGGGGACGGCAGAGGATGAGATGGTTGGATGGCATCATCGACTCGATGGACATGGGTCTGGGTGGACTCCGCCAGTTGGTGATGGACAGGGAGGCCTGGCGTGCTGCGGTTCCTGAGGTTGCAAAGAGTCAGACACGACTGAGTGACTGAACTGAACTTGTAACTTCCTCAATTTCAAAAATAGGGGTAATAGCAGTACCAAGCCAGGTCAACAGCAGATAGAGTTGTAAAAATCTGATGAGTTAATACATGGAAAGTGGTTGGAGCAGCAATTGGTGCATAGTATATACTGAGTAAATATTTGTTTTTATCATTGTTATTAACAGCAGGCTCTAGATTAAGATGCCCTTGTTTGAATCAAGATACAAATGCTTCACATGAAAATTAAGAGCTCTCTTGGGCCAGGCCAAGGCCACAGCACACTCCCCAACTCCTGTCCTACAAAGCCCTGCAGGTGAAATTAGCCCTTCTTCCTTGGCCACATGACACAGAGCTAGGTTCCTACCCCACTGCATCTTGCCTGTGTGGTAAGAAGCTGTGAAGCATAGCTGCTATCAAATAGTCTACAAACAATAAATACTGGAGAGGGTGCGGAGAAAAAGGAACCCTCTTACACTGTTGGTGGGAATGCAAACTAGTACAGCCACTATGGAAAATAGTATGGAGATTCCTTAAAAAACTGGAAATAGAACTGCCTTACGACCCAGCAATCCCACTGCTAGGCATACACACTGAGGAAAGCAGAACTGAAAGAGACACGTGTACCCCCAATGTTCATTGCAGCACTGTTTACAATAGCCAGGACATGGAAGCAACCTAAATGTCCATCAGCAGATGAATGGATAAGAAAGCTGTGGTACCTATACACAATGGAATGTTACTCAGCTATTAAAAAGAATGCATTTGAATCAGTTCTAATGAGGTGGATGAAACTGGAGCCTATTATACAGAGCGAAGTCAGTCAGAAAGAAAAACACCAATACAGTATATTAACGCATATATATAGAATTTAGAAAGATGGTAACAATAACCCTATATGCGAGACAGCAAAAGAGACACAGATGTAAAGAACAGATTTTTGGACTCTGGGGGAGAAGGTGAGGGTGGGATGATTTGAGAGAACAGCATTGAAACATGTATATTATCATATCAAATAGATCGCCAGTCCAGGTTCAATGCATGAGACAGGGTGCTCAGGGCTGGTGCACTGGGATGACCCTGAGGGATGGGATGGGGAGGGAGGTGGGAGGGGGTTCGGGATGGGGAGGGAGGTGGGAGGGGGTTCGGGATGGGGAACACATGTACACCCATGGCTGATTCATGTCAATGTATGGCAAAAACCACCACAATATTGTAAAGTAATTAGTCTCCAATTAAAATAAATAAATAAATAAATAATAATCATTTCCATGCAAAAAAAAAAAAAAAAAGAAGCAGCTGTGAAGCTCTTTATGAAGTGAAAATCCCTTCCTTTCCTTCCAGAGGTCTAGGAAAATAAAAAGGTTATGTTACATTTGCTTTTCTCTTACTCATACCTTTTCAGCTGTAATATCAACATAAAATCCATTCTCTTGGTGGGGAGTGGGGGTGGGGAGATCCTGCTTATAAAATCTACCTCTAAAATACAAAATTTGTCTTTAATCAGAAAACTACTTGACAAAGTCACAGAGTAAGTCAGTGGCAGAGCCAGGCCTAGAATCACTGTGAAGTACACAGTTCAAACTGCAATAAAATCATTTGATAACTTAATCAGTACAAGAGGAAACTCAGTTCAGTTCAGTCACTCAGTCGTGTCCGACCCTTTGGGACCCCATGGTACGCCAGGATTCCCTGTCCAGCACCAACTCCCAGAGCTTGATCAAACTCATGTCCATCGAGTCAGTGATGCCATCCAACCATCTCATCCTCTGTCATCCCCTCATCCTCCTACCTTCAATATTTCCCAGCATCAGGGTCTTTTCAAATGAGTCAGTTCTTCCCATCAGGTGGCCAAAGGATTGGAGTTTCAGCTTCAACATCAGTCCTTCCAATGAATATTCAGGACTGATTTCCTTTAGGATGGACTGATTGGATCGCCTTGCTGTCCAAGGGACTCTCAAGAGTCTTCTCTAACATTACAGTTCAAAAGCATCAATTCTTCAGCGATCAGCTTTCTTTATGGTCCAACTCTCACATCCATACATGACTACTGGAAAAACGGTAGCTTTGACTAGATGTACCTTTGTCAGCAAAGTAATGTCTCTGCTTTTTAATATGCTGTCTAGGTTTGTCATAGCTTTTCTTCCAAGAAGCAAGTGTCTGTTAATTTCATGGCTGCAATCACCATCTGCAGTTATTTTGGAGCCCAAGAAAACAGTCTGTCACTATTTCCATTGTTGCCACATCCATTTGCCATGAAGTGATGGGACCGGATGCCATGATCTTAGTTTTTTGAATGTTGAGTTTTAAGCCAGCTTTTTCACTCTTCTCTTTCACTTTCATCAAGAGGCTCTTTAGTTCTTCACTTTCTGCCATCAAGGTGGTGTCATCTGCGTATCTGAGGTTATTGACAGTTCTCCCGGCAATCTTGATTCCAGCTTGTGCTTCATCCAGCCCAGCATTTCTCATGATGTACTCTTCATATAAGTTAAATAAGCAGGGTGACAATAAACAGCTTTGATGTACTCCTTTCCCAATTTGGAACCAGTCTGTTGTTCCATATCATGTTCTAACTGTTGCTTTTTGACCCGCATACAGATTTCTACTGTGTGGATCACAACAAAATGTGAAAAATTATTAAAGAGATGGAAATACCAGACCACCTACCTGCCTCCTTACCTACAAGAGGAAACTAGTCCTGTGACAAAGAATAACTAGAATGAGACAAAATGATCTGATGCTTTATATAAGATATTTGGAGTCAATACTTTTAGACACTGTAATAGAATCTAAATAATCTCCTTAGGGTCAATGGGAAGCTACCTTTATAAGCTTTATTTATTCCTATGGAAGTACAGTGATGGAACTGGAAAAAGACACTGAGGATGGAATTGAGGATTATTGAGAATCTAATACAAGCTTTGCAGTGACTATGTAACTCTGAACACTAGACTCCTTCTAGCTCTAAAATTTTTAAGTGTCTAGGAAGATCTAAATCCACGCTGCCTATGTGGGTTGGACCTAGGTGGACTTGCGGTACAAAGGAAACACTTCCTGAGTGCTAAAAATTACTTCCAGAGAAAAAATGAAAGGTAGTACCTAAGAGCCAGAATCAGAAAGGGCAAGATCCAGGGAAGGAGCTAAGACAGCCAAGATGTTTTGAATATAAATCACTAAAAAGAAGCAAAAAGCAAGCCTGAGTCTAAGGCCAATGCTCTCGGGCAAGTGCCATGTCGGTAAGGGATGCAACTGCAAAGCCAGTCGAGTCTCCGTCCCAAATCAGTCATTACTGAGCATAAGCCAACAGTACCTTTTCCTCCCAAGTTATATAAAACGTGGATAATCATCTACTGTGACTTTAGCAGCAAGCTATGAAGACTGCATATACATGACCAGATTTTAGTGTTGAAATTTTTAAAAACTTAAAACAGCCCATTTAACCTGACATGGATTCACTAATAATTCGTAATGATTATCGTGCTTCCCAGTATCTGGTCTAACTGGAACGTGAAGTGAAGTGAAGTCGCTCAGTCGTGTACTGGAACATAATTTGTGTGATTCACTGCAATGACTACTACTACACACCCTACCATTTCTAAAGACAGAAGTAAGAAGAAGAATTTTCCCTGGGTCAAAGCTGAAAATCTCTAAAGCTTGTTGGTTTTCTTTTTAATAGCTTTACTGAGATATAATTCACATACCATAAAATTCACGCATTTAAAGTATACTTTTCAGTGGTTTTTAGCATATTCACAGAGTAGTGAGATCAAAGCACCGCAATTGATTTTAGAACATTTTCATTATTCTCACCTCAGGCTGAAGAGCACTTGTGGTATCCTCTATTTAATAGCTCTTTTTCCAGTTAGCCGCATGGTTTCTATTCACCTGGTTCAGGTCATAGCCCAAAGGTCACTTTCTCAGAGAGGCCTTCCCTGACCACCCAATTAACGCCTGTAACGCCACCCATGAAGCACACACATCAAGCGTCATATCACCTGCCACCCCCCACCCTTACACTTTCTTTTTCCCCAGATACTGATCACATCTAGCATTCTAATGTTGACTGTCTGTAAACTCCATGAGGGCTTCCCTTGTGGCTCAGCTGGTAAAGAATCCACCTGCAATGCGAGAGACTGGGGTTCAATCGCTGGGTTGGGAAGATCTCCTGGAGAAGGGAATGGCTACCTACTCCAGTATTCTGGCCTGGAGAATTCCATGGAGTGTAGTCCATGGGGTCCCAAAGAGTTGGACACAACTGAGTGACTTTCACTTTCAAACTCCAAAAGAGCAACAATTTTTGTCTATTTTCTGCTGTACCCCTAGGTTCTGGAACAGGACACTATTGTAAATGTTTCACATTTGTAGAAGGGAAAGGGGGAGGGAGAAGAGATAAAAGGAAGTGACTTTACTATTGCAAATTTTACTAGCTTGTGAGATCTTTGTTCTAATTTATTAAAAGGATTTTTAGTATTTTTCTCCTTTAGAATGAAAGTGTAACCAGAGAAAATTAAATTAACTAAATTTAGCGCCTTGCAGACAATCCATGCTTTATTTTATAAAGATTAGCAAATACCTAATAAGTAACAAAAGGTTTCCCCAGTGACTTAGCTTGTAAAGAACTTGCCTGCCAATGTAGGAGATGCAAGAGACGCAGGTTCAATCCCTGGGTTGGGAAGATCCCCTGGAGAAGGAAAGGGCAACCCACTCCAGTCATCTTGCCTAGAAAATTCCATGGACAGAGGAGCCTCGTGGGCTGTATAGCCTTGGTGGGGTCACAAAGGGTCAGATACGACTGATGACACATGTAACTCTCTGCAATAAGTACAAAAGAATGGAGGGGTGGGAGGAATGGTGATCTAAGTGAACTGAAGGAAATGGCCACCCACTCTGGTATTCTTGCCTGGGAAATCCTATGGACAGAGAAGTCTGGTGGGGGTTGGACATGACTTAGCAACTAAACAACAATGACAGTTCTAGCCAATATGTGAGACCAAAAAGTTGTAAGGAATGAGGGACTGGGGCTGAAACAAAAATCCTATTGTTTACAGAAGTGACTGTCTATTTAGAAAAACCAAAATAAAACTGCAGGTGAAATGCTCTTTTTGCTAGAGAAATCCAAGAGTCATCACTCAACTCTGAGACAATAATAAGAATTTTATTTGGAATAAAGGAGTGTTAAATTTAAACACTAAAGAAAGTGAACACTTAGAAACTCCTTATAATCAATGGAAATATGTGCTTATCAAAGACAGAAAGCTAATTCCAAGCCTCTTAAAGAACAAAGCCCTATAAAAACCACTTTTTCTACATTTTTCCTATATACCACTAATGACAAGTCTTGAAATGACGACGCTGCACAGCATGCTTTCTTAAAAATGGAGAGAAAAAAGCTGTCAAGAGAAGTAGAACCGATGCAAATTCCACTTATTAGAAGCCTGGAGTATGCTTCAGTAAGTTTCAAACATCATGCAAATGTTAGTCACACATCTTTCTATGCAGTTTAGAATCTGCTTTCTATGAAAAATATTCAAATATTCACTGGTGAAAGATCAGTCTAAGTGGAATCATCAAAAACCATTTCTACCACATCAGTTCAGTTCAGTTCAGTTGCTCAGTCTTGTTTGATTCTTTCCGACTCCATGGACTGCAGTACCCAGGCTTCCCTGACCATCACCAACTCCCGGAGCTTGCTCCAAACTCATGTCCATAGAGTCAGTGATGCCATCCAACCATCTCATCCTCTGTCATCCCCTTCTCCTCCTGCCTTCAATCTTTGCCATCATCAGGGTCTTTTCCAATGAGTCAGTTCTTCGCATCAAGTGGCCAAAGGATTGGAGTTTCAGCTTCAGCATCAGTCCTTTCAATGAATATTCAGGACTGATTTCCTTTAGGATGGACTGGTTGGATCTCCTTGCAGTCCAAGGGACTCTCAAGAGTCTTCTCCAACACCACAATTCAAAAGCATCAATTCTTCGGTGTTCAGCTTTCTTTATGGTCCAATTCTCACATCCATACATGACTACTGGAAAAACCATAGCTTTGACTAGATGGACTTTTGTTGACAAAGTAATGTCTCTGCTTTTTAATATGCTGTCTAGGTTGGTCATAACTTTTCTTCCAAGGAGTTTCTTTTAATTTCATGGCTGCAGTCTCCATTTGCAGTGATTTTGGAGCCCCCAAAAATAAAGTCTGTCACTGTTTCCATTGTTTCCCCATCTATTTGCCATGAAGTGATGGGGCCAGATGCCACGATCTTAGTTTTCTGAATGTTGAGTTTTAAGCCAACTTTTTCACTCTCCTCTTTCACTTTCATCACATAGCACACAGCACTACCACACAGCAGTCTGTTCGAGTTTGGATCATTTAGTCGGGTTCTAAAGAACTTTCTGAGAGCTGTTGTTGTGTAGTTGCTAAGTCGTATTTGATTCTTTTGCAATGCTATGAACTGCAGCCTGCCAGGCTCCTCTGTCCATGGGATTTCCCAAGCAAGAATACTGGAGTGGGTTGCCATTTCCTTCTCCAGGGGATCTTCCAGGACCAGGGATCAAACTTGTGTCTCCTGCATTGGCAGGCAGATTCTTTACCACTGAGACACCAGAGAAGCCCTAAATTACTGCTTTTTAAAATTTTAACACTCACATACCATTACCATGATAAAAGATCTGAAAAGTTATTTATACAAATAAAAAGAGTTTCAGTTTACTAAAACTCAGTTTACCACATACTTGGAAAAATGAAATAGTATCTGATAAACTGTTCAATTTTTCATTATTTTAAAATGAAATAACTTTTTAAAAAATGTCTGGTAGATATGTTACTAAATGCTACACACTTAGACAAACACTGTTATACACACTGATCATACTAGTTTTAGTAATATTAAAATCTGATAGCTAAGATTTACTACATGTATGGACAAGCTGTAGTTCCCCCTAAGTGAGGGGGTAAGAAACAGACACCAGACCTGCCTTAGGGATTTTATTCTGTACAACATAGCTCTTGCCTACAATTCTCTTCCAGCACTATAATAATACTGGTCAATGGGAAAGCTAAGAGTTAGTTATATGACATTGAAAAATCATTAGAAATAAGAGTTTAAAATAAGAGTCTCAAATCTAGGGTCACAGAGACCAATGGGAAGTAAGTCCCATAAAGCAAATCAACTTATAAAGAAATACCAGAGTCATTATTTCCAAATAAGATGTGTATGCTTCAAAAAACACTGGCTTAAAAAAAAAAAAACTGGCTTAGGAAGCTACAATACTTACTCCAACATGCTGCTGATGCTTATAGTATTTTTTTTATAATTCCTTTTTGGGAAATCTCTGCAGAATGTTTAGCATATTTTACTAACTACCCTTGATGAATCTTCAAACTTAGCATATTTGAATTTTTAAACTAATGAAGGAGTCACACAGGTTTGCTATGGAGAACATGATGGATCATCAGCAGAGTAATATATATTTGGTCAAAAATGAGATGTATGGGAATTCCCTGGTGGTCCAGTGGTTAAGACTCCGCACTTCCACTGCAAGGGGCGTGGTCTGATCCCTGGCTGGGGAACTAAGATCTCTCATGCTGTGCAGCGCAGCCAAAAAAGAGAGAGAGGGAGGGAGATAAAATAAGGCAATGACAATTTTCTTTTGTGAGATAACCCTGGAAAATTAAAGTAACCCAAAGTGTCTGTTCCAAGCACATTTTTCACTTAGATGTCAATGTGAATTAACTTTTACAACTATCATTCAGTCCAACTCTTTTATCAACAAGAAAACTGAATTTCTAAGAGGTGAAAGAAATTACCCCAAATCACCTAACTATCAATATTTAGAACCAAACTAGGAACTAAATGTCAAGTCTCCTAATTTCTGTTCAGTATTCTTTCCTATACACTATATTGCCTATGGTCTTCAAGGCTTGAGAAGAGGAAAGTAGAATTGCCTTTAAAATTCATTAAGGGTTTTTGTTTTAAAGTTAAGGCAACTGAAAATTCCCCAAATTCTCTAATAATATGCAATGTGATTTTGAAATACACATAATTTTAGAGATGTCGATTCCAACTGCTATACAGAGGAGGCAGGGGCTACAGAAAAGTCAACTAAGGACAGAGGTTCAACGAGGTTAGGCCCTAAACTAGGGCAGCGTGGGAAGGCCACACTTCTCATAGCTCAGTCAAAATGTATGAACATCCTTTGCTTCAAATGCAGACTTCTAAAAAAAATTTAATGAGTTGGCATCATTACTGTTTAATACCATTTACTGAACATTTACAACACCAGACAGTATGCTAGGCACTTACATTACCTCATTTAATCCTCAAAACAGCTCTACTAGGAAGGCACATTATATCCCCATTTTAAAGATAAGGAAACTCGGACCCACAAAGCTTACATAACCAGGGTAAAAGAGTATGGCAGATTGTATTTCCCAACAATGGCTACAAAAATATCTCCTATCCCACGTGTTCTTTTTTTCCCCTGAAATAGACTTTTATTTTAGAACAGGTTTAAATTTACAGAAAAACAACTCTGCAAAACAATTTCCTATAAATCAAATTTCTTGTCCTTAGAATTTTTAAAAGTCCCATGTGTTGGTCAGCGCAGTGGGCCTGAACTTGGCAGATCAATCACACTTGGAAAGTAGATCCTACAATAAATAGGTTTTTTGGCCAGTAACTACATTAACACATAGTATATTCAGAAGAATATAGGAATGAGCTGTCATGGTATTAAGACCATGTTGCTCTAATATAAAATCTGACTCCAAAATGTAAGTATGACATCATTCCCAGTGATATGACCAAGCAGGTAATACTACTTCTTTTTAAGTAGCCTTATCTTCTTCCCACATTATAACAGAAAAACACAAACCAGAGACGTTTCTAAATATTCAAATAAGTCCTATTTACTTTCATTTAATAGCAGTACTTACAAAATATTATTAAATTTATTATGCACATTTTTGGATTAAGTTGTTGCCAGTGCTAATTATAACATGCTTGGAAAAAAATTTAAGCTATTCTGATTAAAATTCTATTTATAAAGGAAAAATCTAAACCACAGAAACACTGCTTAGTTTAGAACATGTACATAACTGCCAAACTCAATCCCTGTTTAGATGTCACTCACTGAAACACTGTAATTACAAAAAACCAAAATGAATTTCTAAGTGTTTCAAGATGAAACAGTCCTGGCTTAACTTTCAAGGCTTGTAATTACCTTCCTGAAAAGGTAAATACTCTAAGTTTTAACTTAACATAATATTAACTCTAGAAGTTAACACAGATTGAACATTTGATTTTACTCTAAAATGGAAGCCACCTATGATATTTAGAATCTTATAACAGTCAACTGCTAACTAAAGAAAATTACTGGGACACAAAGGTCACTGCTAACTTCCTACAGTCATTTACGGACAATGCAAACCTTCAGGCTTACTGAATGGATTTTGAAGACTCTTCATGTACCTTAAGTTTATGTCTGCCCAATAGAGGAATGCATCATGATGACAGAGTCCCTCACTTCCCACTCCCTCTTCAGTCAATTACAGTCTGACTTGTTGCTTCTACCACTCTACTGTAACCACGTGAGCAAAAAAGCCCACTTTCACCTTGTCAAATCCAATGGCCACTTCTCTGTCCTCATTTTACTCCACCCCTTGGCAGCATTCCACATGAATGGCCACTCCCTCCCTGAAATGCTTGCCTCTCTTTGCTTCTGCAACACCACTTTCCCCGGTTTCTTGTGACCTCACTGCTCCCTCTCTCAGGATCTCCTGTGGCTCCTCCTCCTCTACTGGACCTCTCAATTCTGGAGCTTCCTATCACTGAGACATTGTCTTCTCTCCATCCTTTTCCTCCCTCCCTCTTTCTCTACTCTCCTCATTGTGACCATTCCAAAATATATCTCCAACACAATCCTCTCCTCCAAGCTCGACTCACAGATTCAGCTGATTACCTGACTCTTGGGTGTCTAATAGTTCTACCAAACTGAGCGTGAAAGTGAATGTTAGTTGTTCAGTCGTGTCCAATTCTTTGTGACCCCGTGGACTGAGCCTGCCAGGCTCCTCTGTCCGTAGAATTCTCCAGACAAGAATACTAGAATGGGTTGCCATTCCATTCTCCAGGAGTTCTTCCCAACCCAGGGATTGAACCCAGGTCTCCCGCATTGCAGGCAGATTATTCACTGTTTGTCAGGAAGCCGACAGCATATCCAGAGCATATCCAGAATAAATGCCATTCCCCCATTCCTCTACTCACCACTCAGCCTTTGTCCTTCCCCATCTCTGTAAATGGTATCAGCAGCCACTCAAATTCTCCACCAAGAAACCTAGGAGTCCTCTTTCATTCTTTCCTTTCCCTCACTCCTATCTCTGTCTTTTCTTTTGAATGTGACCAGCTTATACCTATTCTTACCAAAACTCTTCATTTTACTTTCCCAGATCCTGGGCCATATAATTCAAGACCACAACTTATCCCATAATTCTCATCTCTGAAATAACTCTCTTAAGATTTTTCACTGCTATAAGAAACTTTTGGGAGAAGGACAAATAGGAAAAACAAATGAAGGAGGAACACAAAATCTCAAGAAATTTAAGATGTGCCAAAAGGCACATGCAGTTGCATGCAGTTTTTCTAAGCTCCTACTTTCACTGACATTACCTTCTCTAGAGCCCTGCTCAACCTTTCTAGACTTGTAAAAGTCCTAGGCTGGGCACTTTGAGCATCTCCTTTCCATTAAGAAAGCTGCTATTTTGTTCCTTCTCACATTCTCTCTCATTTCTTACTGAGACCCTAAATGGAAAAATAAAGAAAAAGGCACACTGATAACAAGTCTTTAGGTATAAACACAGAACCAAAATAGGGAGAAATGGAGACTAAGGAGTAGTCAGGCCTTTAAGGTCAACAATAATGTGAATTATTAAATACAAATTAGGAACTGTACACAAACGATTTGGAGCAAAGAAACAGTTTCATAAATGAACACCAAACAAGTTTCCAGAAATAAGAAAAATCTACCTTATATATCACAATTCAATATTCTTTTGTTCTATGGCACATCTTCTCTTTCCAATAATTATACCAAAAATGAATGCTATACTGTTTCTATACGACTAACACTGACCAGAGTATACCACAAGTAGATAAAATCCAGGGTATCAAAAAGCCAACACTCTCAACCTGATGAAATTAACTTACCAACAAATGGAGAAATCAATTTCTACTTGGTCTACACAATGAAAACCAAATGGACAGAGCTACACTGGCCTTAAGATTCAATGAAGAAGATGGTAAATGACTCTGAAAGCCAAAAGTCATAAATGCCCTCAAAGAATTCTTAAGCATAGGAATGAGCAGTAGATTCTCTGAACTTTAAAGAATAGATATTTTACAGAAAGCAAACTAGTAAAGTAAGACTGTATCATTCTGTCAAATAAGTCTTTGAAATAAGTATCTAATGGACCAAAAATTATTAATAGACTAAAAAATTTATATACAAATTAGTAAACTACCACTTCTTGTATGAAATAAGAAACCACACTCTTAAGTGTAGCAATGTAAAGATAATATATCCAAAAGTAATCTGAACTAGCTTGAAATAGAGAACTAACCACCCAATCAGAGAGCTACCAAACTATAAACAACTGAAAATCACCTTAACCTACTCACTATTACTTTACACAAGATGCTCCTGGCTCTACCACTTACTATATGAGATGGACAGATTATTTAACCTCTCTGAGTCTTGATTTCTACACTATTAAAATAGAACTAAAGAGGTTACTGCTTCATGATTATTGTGAGGATTAAATGACATAAGGTAAATTATTCTGAGCAGCTTCAGGAACAGAATAAGTGTTCAATAAAGGATAGACACTATTGTTTTCTCCAAACTGGTACAGAAAAAAGTTACTTGAAGTCACATTTGTGCCATAACAATACCTTTGAAATCTTCACAACTCTCAGGACAGTGCCAAACACTTTGGATGCTCAGTATTTATGACTGAAAACTAGCAATTCACATGAAATCTAGAACTTTGAAACTGAAGGAGATTTTACAGGTCATCTGGAACAGTTTCACTTAACAACAAGACTTGTGGGAGATTATCAAATCTTTGCTTAAACACTTCCTGGAACAGAAACTTGCCTTCTCAACAAGACATATAAAAACAGTTCTAATTGCCAGAATGTTCCCTTTGAAGATTTCATTGTACTCATTACTTCCTCTCATAACTTCTTATCTGAAAGGCTGAATTCACTAGATGGCATCACAATATTAGGAAAAATCACCTATCAGAAAAGACCATGAAAAGAGAAGAATCACTCAACATTTATTCTGGCTAATAGAGAAATACTACACCCAACTGTATAAAATATGTATGTTAATTTAAAAATTATTCTGTTTAAAGATAGATGAGAATGTTCAGAAGGAATTAAAAGGAACTTAGACTATAAAATCATAATTTACATATCCTTGTATAATATAAGGTAAGTAATTTAGATTATTATAAACCTTGGGCTCTTTCCAACCCCACAATAAGGCCTTCAAAAATTTTTAAGCAATTTCAAAATTTATATGTGTATAAGAGAAAAGCATACAAAACCAGGGTGATTTATTAATGTTCCTTGTAGCCATACTCCATCACCAGCTTTCCATAAAAAGACCCAGTACCAGAGAGAAAATCACCAACTTCTATAAAAAAATCTTCAAACCTGGATCTGTGTATTAACAATTATTTAAATGATCCAAAACCAAATTATTTTAATATGTCCACATTCATTAACAGAGTGATGGTACAACTGTAGAGGTCTATCAGGTCATAGGAGGATCCAGAAGAACAGTCCTAGAACATCCTCTAACTCCCACTCACAGAGAGAAAACTATGGAAAACCAGGCACTGTTTATAGCATACCCTTACACCTCATCGCATTCCAACTTCTATGGAAATTTTACAAACCTGTAGATTGTAAGTAACTGAAAGACAAGCAGAGACATCCTGTCAGGAAGAGGGTTCAACTGACTTCACTCACTTCTCAGTGGCTCTCCCTCCCCCACAAACCACTTCTGTATCCATTTACAATCCATTTCAGCATTACTTTACTCCATATATACATTTATGAGACTTTTTTTTTTACTTTTCTTTGAACTGGTTATATACCATTTGCCTGATTCCCACATTGAGTATGAATTAAATAAAATCCTTAACACATGTTTATTTTTATATCTAGGTCATTATACCATCGTTTAATGCACTAGTCAACTTTCTTACTAATGGAAAGACACCATTCAGTACTTAGATTATCAACCTAAAATGATACTCCAACAGTGCGTATGAATCGGACTGGAAAGGTCCATCTCCTCATGTAAATTAATAAACTAACCCTTGGCTTCTGAAAAATCAATCCTGTGACTTGGGTTGGCATGAAATGAATGAAATCATACACACTTGATGAAGCAAGAAAATCAGGTTTCAGAACCAGAAAGCCCATATTCAGACTGTGGATGATCGTGAAGCCAAGGAATAGCAACCACAAGCTGCTGCCTACTCATTTTCACTATCCATTCAATCAATGACTCCCTTTAAGAAGTTCAAATGACTAAAGATAATGTCCAGTCCAATGGCAGAATTCATGTCAGAAGATGGAAAAATACATTTGTTAGTCTCTGTTCTAATAAAGGAAGAAGGCAATGGCAGTACTCTTTCCAGTACTCTTGCCTGGAAAATCCCATGGACGGAGGCGCCTGGTGGGCTGCAGTCCATGGGGTCGCTAAGAGTTGGACACAACTGGGCGACTTCACTTTCCCTTTTTACTTTCCTGCACTGGAGAAGGAAATGGCAACCCACTACAGTGTTCTTTGCCTGGAGAATCCCAGGGACGGGGGAGCCTGGTGGGCTGCTGTCTGTGGGGTCGCACAGAGTCAGACACAACTGACGTGACTTAGCAGCTTAGCAGCAGCAGCAGTAGTTCTATTAAAGGTTCTCAAATTTTACCATCCCTTTGCATGTATCCATGTTCGTCTCCCACCCATAAAAGCAGGTACTAATCAATTTTTATCTCATTCTACAAGAAATCAAAAATCTTTGTTTAGTTTCATAAACATATAATTATGGAGAATCATTAATATAAAGAGAAGTAAAGGGATGAGAAACATAATATAAAGAGAAGTAAAGGGATGAGAAACATACTGATAGCAGAGTCAAAGAAGATGTTCCAGATGCAAGACCTCACATTAGGAGAACCAGGTGACTTCTACGCCCACCAAGTTCTTCTCCATCTACCCACTCCCTTTATCGAAAAGACACAAGTCTAAGTAAGAAGAATCATAATGGATTTCAACTCCATTTACTTATAAGAGGCACACTGTAATGGCTAATTTTACAGGTCAACCTGACTGGAGTACCCAGATTAAACATTATTTCTGGATGTGTTTCAAGATAACATTAGCATTTGAATATTATATTCAAATGTTAAGATTAGGTATATTAAATATATTATATATTAAATACATATACATATATATATGTATTAAATATATATATAAATTTTAAATACATTTAATTTTTTTACATTTAAGATACAGATATATATACAAATGTCTTATCTCCTACTGGTTCTGTTTCTCTAGAGAACGCTAATAGACACACACAGACACACACACACACAGAGACATCCTGCCCTTGTTCAGAGCTGTCTCAGAAATAAATAAATATAGATATAAAATAAATTAGCAATCATAAATATCTAGTCCAGGCAAACTATTTTCCAAGAGGAAACACCTGCTCTCCACTGACTGGTAAGGCCACAGATACATGTATACAAATATCAACTATATTCAGAGACAACAAATCATTACACTATTTTTTAAACTCCAGAGAAGATGGAGAGAAAAGGATAATTATGGTTTGTCTAATGCAAAAAGTTTTTGGAAACACACTGATCCAAGCTAATCTTTTCTCTTCTTTACCTCTGTGACTTAAAAAGTCTCACTTGAATGCAGTAGCTGAACATGGCACAAAAGACAAGGGGCAGGGTTTGGAGGAGGACAGCTGGCAAGATTCAAAGAAGCAAAATTGGGTATGCTGAAATACCACAATACCGAATACCAAAAAATGCCAAAAAAAGTTCTTGGGTATTTTTCCTAAAAATGTTTAGGAAAACTGAAAATAACTGAATATGAAAGGTAATTACCTCCTGTCTCTCTGTAATATATTTCTAAGACCTTGTCCATCAAAAATATTTTCCATAAAACCTATCTAAATGTCACTAAAATAGCTATAAGGATCTTGCGAGATCAATGTGCATTCTGACTCTTAGGGCCACTCCACTTTAATAAGAAAATGAATTACCATTTTTTCTGAGCAACTTCTGATGCAGTCATTGGTCAGTTGGTCACTGATCAATGGTTCTTTCCTTTTGTGTAGGCCTCAGAAAAAGAAACTTACTAATATTTATAAACATTTGTTACAAATCAACAAAGAAATTAACACATTAAAAAACATTTTTCGGGACTTCCCTGGGAGGTCCAGTGTTTAAGACTGTGTGGCCAGTTTGGGGTGGGGGAAGCCGCAGGTTTGATCCCTGGTCTGAGAACAAGTTCATGGGAAATAGATGGGGAAACAGTGGAAACAGTGTCAGACTTTATTCTTTTGGGCTCCAAAATCACTGCAGATGGTGATTGCAGCCATGAAATTAAAAGACGCTTACTCCTTGGAAGGAAGGTTATGACCAACCTAGATAGCATATTTTAAAGCAGAGACATTATTTTGCCAACAAAAGTCCGTCTAGTCAAGGCTATGGTTTTTCCAGTCGTCATGTTTGGATGTGACAGCTGGACACTGAAGAAAGCTGAGCACCGAAGAATTGATGCTTTTGAACTGTGGTGCTGGAGAAGATTCTTGAGAATCCCTTGGACTGCAAGAAGATCCAACCAGTCCATCCTAAAGGAGATCAGTTCTGGGTGTTCATTGAAGGACTGATGTTGAAGCTGAAACTCCAATACTTTGGCCACCTCATGCGAAGAGTTGACTCATTGGAAAAGACTCTAATGCTGGGAAGGATTGGGGGGCAGGAGGAGAAGGGGACGACAGAGGATGAGATGGCTGGATGGCATCACCAACTCTATGGACATGGGTTTGGGTAGACTCTGGGAGTTGATGATGGACAGGGAGGCCTGGTGTGCTTCAACTGATGGGGTTGCAAAGAGTCGGACACAACTGAGCAACTGAACTGAACTGAGAACAAAGATTCCATATGTCACACAGCATGGCCAAATGATAAAAAAAAAAAAAATCTTTTTAACCCATGTTTAATTTTAAAAGATTCAATCTGGCAGTAGTTCAGAGAGTAACACTCTGTATTCAGTGAGTTTTCAAGGTCCTGTCTCCTTTTCTCTCCTTTCTCTCTCTCTTCTTTCTGTATATTCTTGACCATTTATGAACCAAAAATTATTGCCATGCAAAAATTTCTTCTGTTCCCAATTTTGAGACTACTTCCCATAAACTGGCAAAAATATTTAAATTAGCTTATGTAAAGTTTTACAATTAACTCCATTTTGAAAAATTTTAAGATTTAAAATTAAAATAAACTATGGCTAATATCATAATTAACAGTGAAATAAACTACAGATTTAATGCAATCTCTTTTGAAATTCTGACAGCCTTTTTTGCAGAAATGGAAAAACTGATCCTCAAATTCGTATGGAATTGCAAGGGGTCCCAAGTAGCCAAACAGTAATTTAAAGAAAGAACAAAGTTGAAAGACTCACACGTCCCAACTTCAAAACTTACCACAAAGCTTACAGCAACGAAACAGTATGGTATTAGCATAAGAAAAGACATGCAGATCAATGGGATAAAAGTGAGAGTCCAGAAATATACCCACATGTCTGTAGCCAACAGATTTTTGTCAAGGGTGCCAAGACCACTCAATGGGGAAAGAACAGTCTGCAGCAAATAATACATGAACAGCTGCATTTCCACATGCAAAAGAATGAACTGACCTTGGTATTACACCACAGACAAAAATTAACTCAAAATGGATCAATGTAAGAGCTGAAACTATAAAACTCCTAGATAAAACATATGGGTAAATCTTCACAACCTTAGACTTGGCAATAGATCCTTAAATATGACACTAAAACTACAAGTGACAGAAAACAAAATAGATAAATTGGACTTGATCAAAAATTTAAAACATCTGTGCATCAAAAAACAGTATCAAGAAAGTGAAAAGACAATGCACATAATGCGGAAAAACTTTTGCAAGTCAAGGGCCTAGTATCCAGAATATGAGAGCTCTTACAATTCAACAACAAAACGACAACTTTTTTAAGTGAGCAAAGGACTTAAATTAGACATTTCTCCAAAGAAATAACACAAATGGTTGATAAGCACATTAAAAATGCTCAATGATATTTGGGAAACACAAATCAAAACCACAATGAGGTACCTCTACAGACCCAACAAAGATGGCCATAATTTTTAAAATGGAAAATAACAAGTATTGGTGAAGATGCAGAAAATCTGGAAGCCCCCATACATTGCTGATGAGAATGTAAAACGGTGCAGCCACTGTGGGAAAAGAGGCTGGCAGTTCTTCTAAAAGTTAAACATAGATTTACTTGATCATTGAGCATTTTCACTCCTAGGTATATACCCAGAAGAACTAGAACTAGATATTCAAATACATGTTCACAAATGTTTATAACAGCACTATTTACCCACAGTCAAAAGGCCGAAACAACCTTAATGCCCATCAATGGATGAATGGTTAAATAAACTGTAGTATATACATACAGGGAATATTCAGTTCAGTTCAGTTCAGGTGCTCAGTTGTGTCCGACTCTTTGCGACCTCATGAATTGCAGCACGCCAGGCCTCTCTGTCCATCACCAACTCCCGCAGTCTACCCAAACCCATGTCCATCGAGTCAGTGATGCCATCCAACCATCTCATCCTCTGTCGTCCCCTTCTCCTCCCGCCCCCAATCCTGCCCAGCATTAGGGTCTTTCCAATGAGTCAACTCTTTGCATGAGGTGGCCAAAGTATTGGAGTTTCAGCTTCAACATCAGTCCTTCCAATGAACACCCAGGATGGATCTCCTTTAGGATGGATTGATTAGATCTCCTTGCAGTCCAAAGGACTCTCAAGAGTCTACTCCAGCACCACAGTCCAAAAGCATCAATTCTTCGGCGCTCAGCTTTTTTCACCGTCCAACTCTCACATCCATACATGACCACTGGAAAAACCATAGCCTTGACTAGACAGACTTTTGTTGGCAAAATAATGTCTCTGCTTTTAAATATGCTATCTAGGTTGGTCATAACCTTCCTTCCAAGGAGTAAGCGTCTTTTAATTTCATGTCTGCAATCACCATCTGCAGTGATTCTGGAGCCCAAAAAAATAAAGTCTGACACTGTTTCCACTGTTTCCCCATCTATTTGCCATGAACTGATGGGACCAGATGCCATGATCTTAGTTTTCTGAACATTGAGCTTTAAGCCAATTTTTTCACTCTCCTCTTTCACTTTCATCAAGAGGCTCTTTGATTCTTCTTCACTTTCTGCCATAAGGGTAGTGTCATCTGCATATCTGAGGTTATTGATATTTCTCCCAGCAATCTTGATTCCAGCTTGTGTTTCTTCCAGCCCAGCGCTTCTCATGATGTACTCTGCATATAAGTGAAATAAGCAGGGTGACAATATATAGCCTTGACATACTCCTTTTCCTATTTGGAACCAGTCTGTTGTTCCATGTCCAGTTCTAACTGTTGCTTCCTGACCTGCATACAGGTTTCCCAAGAGACAGGTCACATGGTCTGGTATTCCCATCTCTCTCAGAATTTTCCACAGTTTATTGTGATCCACACAGTCAAAGACTTTGGTGTAGTCAATAAAGCAGAAGCAGATGTTTCTCTGGAACTCTCTTGCTTTTTCAATGATCCAGCGAATATTGGCAATTTGATCTCTGGTTCCTCTGCCTTTTCTAAAACCAGCTTGAACATCTGGAAGTTTACTGTTCACGTATTGCTGAAGCCTGGCTTGGAGAATTTTGAGCATTACTTTACTAGTGTGTGAGATGAGTGCAAGTGTGCGGTAGTTTGAGCATTCTTTGGCATTGCCTTTCTTTGGGATTGCAACGAAAACTGACTTTTTCCAGTCCTGTGGCCACTGCTGAGTTTTTTCCAAATTTGCTGGCATATCGAGTGCAGCACTTTCACAGCATAATCTTTGAGGATTTGAAATAGCTCAACTGGAATTCCATCACCTCCACTAGCTTTGTTCGTAGTGATGCTTTCTAAGGCCCACTTGACTTCACATTCCAGGATGTCTGGCTCTAGGTGAGTGATCACACCATCGTGATTATCTGGGTCGTGAAGATCTTTTTTGTACAGTTCTTCTCTGTATTCTTGCCACCTCTTCTTAATATCTTCTGCTTCTGTTAGGTCCATACCATTTCTGTCCTTTATCGAGCCTATCTTTGCATGAAATGTTCCTGTGGTATCTCTTATTTTCTTGAAGAGATCTCTAGTCTTTCCCGATCTGTTGTTTTTCTCTATTTCTTTGCACTGATCGCTGAGGACGGCTTTCTTATCTCTCCTTGCTATTCTTTGGAACTCTGCATTCAGATGGGAATATCTTTCCTTTTCTCCTTTGCTTTTCGCTTCTCTTCTCTTCCCAGCTATCTGTAAGGCCTCCTCAGACAGCCATTTTGCTTTTTTGTATTTCTTTTCCATGGGGATGGTCTTGATTCCTGTCTCCTGTACAATGTCACGAACCTCTGTCCATAGTTCATCAGGCACTCTGTCTATCAGATCTAGTCCCTTAAATCTATTTGTCACTTCTACTGTATACTCATAAGGGATTTGATCTAGGTCATACCTGCATGGACTAGTGGTTTTCCCTACTTTCTTCAATTTTAAGTCTAAATTTGGCAATAAGCAGTTCATGATCTGAGCCACAGCCTGCTCCCGGTCTTGTTTTTGCTGACTGTATAGAGCTTCTCCATCTTTGGCTGCAAAGAATATAATCAGTCTGATTTCGATGTTGACCATCTGGTGACGTCCACATGTAGAGTCTTCTTTTCTGTTGTTGGAAGAGGGTGTTTGCTATGACCAGTGCATTCTCGTGGCAAAACTCTATTAGCCTTTGCCCTGCTTCATTCTGTACTCCAAGGCCAAATTTGCCTGTTACGCCAGGTGTTTCTTGACTTCCTACTTTTGCATTCCAGTCCCCTATAATGAAAAGGACATCTATTTTGGGTGTTAGTTCTAGAAGGTCTTGTAGGTCTTCATAGAACCATTCAACTTCAGCTTCTTCGGCATTACTGGTTGGGGCATAGACTTGGATTATTGTGACATTGAATGGTTTTCCTTGTAAACAAACAGAGATCATTCTATCGTTTTTGAGATTGCATCCAAGTACTGCCTTTCAGACTCTTTTGTTGACCATGATGGCTACTCCATTTCTTCTAAGGGATTCTTGCCCACAGTAGTAGATATAATGGTCATCTGAGTTAAATTCACCCATTCCAGTCCATCTTAGTTCTCTGATTCCTAGAATGTCGACGTTCACTCTTGCCATCTCCTGTTTGACCACTTCCAATTTGCCTTGATTCATGGACCTAACATTCCAGGTTCCTATGCAATATTGCTCTTTACAGCATCGGCCTTTGCTTCTAATCACCAGTCACATCCACAGCTGGGTATCGTTTTTGCTTTGCCTCCATCCCATCATTCTCTCTGGAGTTATTTCTCCACTGATCTCCAGTAGCATATTGGGCACTTATTGACCTGGGGAGTTCATCTTTCAGTGTCCTATCTTTTTGCCTTTTCATACTGTTCATGGGGTTCTCAAGGCAAGAATACTGAAGTGGTTTGCCGTGCCCTTCTCCAGTGGACTACATTCTGTCAGGGAATATTACTCAGCCTTAAAAAGGAACAAAGTACTGATACATGCTACAATATGGATGAACCTTGATAACAGTATACTAAGCAAAAGAAGCAAGACACAAAAGGTCTCATATTTATAATATTTATATAAAATATCCAGAATAGGTAAACTCACAGAGATAGAAAGCTGACTGATGGTTGCCAGGGACTCAGGAGAAAAGGGAAAAATGGTATTTCCTTTTGGGGTGATGAAGTGTCATGGAACTAGACAGGTAACAGTGGCACAACAATGTGAATGTACTAAATGCCACTGATTTGTTCCCTTAAAAAAGGTTAATTTTGTGAATTTCATCTCAGCTTTTTAAAATTAATAGATAGAAACCAAATGTCATAATCTCTTTATCAAGTATCCATAGTGGAGGTTATATACAAAAAAATCAGTCATCTCTTAAGCCATAATGGCAATCTTAATGAATTTACAAGGCATATTTTCTGATTATAACACAATAAAAGCAGGAATTAATAATAAATTCAAAACAAAGAATCCTAATGAATGGAAAGTTTTAAACTCCTAAATAATGTTGAATTACTTCTTTTAATTAAAAGATAAATAAGACGTAGTTCTCAAACTTTAGTGTACACTCAGATTACCTGGGGAGCTTGTTTAAAACACAGACGCTTAGGCCCTACATCCAGAGATTCTCATTTAATAGGTCAAGAGTGGAGGTAGAACATCCATATTTTAATAAGCCCTCCAGCAAAGTTTAAAAACAGTAACAAAATATTAAGAAAAAAATCTAAAGATACTGTGTATCAAAAGCTATGGAATTCACACAAAGCTGTACTCATATACACTGTCTAAAACAATAAAACTTAAGAGAACATAAACTAAGCAGTCAACTTAAAATTTTAAAATAAAGGTATTATAAAAGAAAACAGAAACTTAAATGAAACTAAAATTATATGACTAGGAAACTAAAAAAGCAAAACTTTAAAATGAGCTTGGTTAAAGTCCTAAAAATTCTAACAAAATAAATTCTCAAATAAGACAAATGTAGAATTGGGGGGAAATTAATCATCATTTTTTTAAAAAATGAAACATAAAGAAAATAAACTTTTCAGAAAACTCTGGAAAATAGATTTTTTAATAACTAAATCTCTACATGGTTAGTTCATCAAAAATATAAGAAATTATTTGTTCAATTATGACATAAGTTACAATCTGCTGTGCAGTGCTGTGCTTAGTTGCTCAGTCATGTACTACTCTTTGCAACCCCCATGGACTGTAGCCCACCAGTTTCCTCTGTCCATGGGGATTCTCCAGGCAAAAATACTGGAGTGGGATGCCTTGTCCTCTTCCAGGGGCTCTTCCCAACCTGGACATCGAACCCAGGTCTCCAGCATTGCAAGTGGATTCTTTACCACCTGAGCCACCAGGGAAGCCCTCTAATCTGCTCAGTTCAGTTCAGTCGCTCAGTCGTGTCCGACTCTTTGCGACCCCATGAATCGCAGCCCGCCAGGCCTCCCTGTCCATCACCAACTCCCGGAGTCTACCCAAACCCATGTCCATTGAGTCAGTGATGCATCCAGCCATCTCGTCCTCTGTCATCCCCTTCTCCTCCTGCCCCCAGTCCTTCCCAGCATTAGGGTCTTTTCCAATGAGTCAACTCTTTGCATAAGGTGGCCAAAGTATTGGAGTTTCAGCTTCAACATCAGTCCTTCCAATGAACAACCAGGACTGATCTCCTTTAGGATGGACTGGTTGGATCTTCTTGCAGTCCAAGGGACTCTCAAGAGTCTTCTCCAACACCACAGTTCAAAAGCATTTAATCTGCTACTTGGTTAAAAAAAAATTAGAACTTGTAGAGTGAGGAACATCTCAACAAAACTGTATGAACTTTAAATTCTTTCCAATGCAGAAAAAGAAAAAATATGTCAAACATCAAACTGGTTAATAAGTATCTAGTAACTATCACACAGTTTCACTAATGAGAGCAATACACTTTATTCTCAATTCAAAAGCAAACCTAAAAAAAAAAAACTCAGGATATAAATGATCCTAAATTACTCATTTTTCAGGTTTAAAAAAACCTGAAAATTTTTATCAGTCAAATTTTATCACCATCAACTTTACAAATACCATCGAAGTTAAAATTTTAATTTTTATCTTAACATCACTTTGAAGCCTATTTAACTTTAACCTTTGTTATTCAACAATGTATGTGTGTGTATGCTCAGTCATGTCCAACTCTCTGCAACTCCATGGACTGTAGCCCACCAGGCTCCTCTGTCCATAGGAACAAATATATAATTGTCATTAGCTAAGAGAAGCCAAGAGCCAAGTGTTATTACCAATAATTAATATAAGGGTAAATAAAATGAAATGCACTTGACTCCCTTTTGGAAAGCCATTTCAGCCGACCACAGTGTGTCTTCTTAAAAACACAGGGCAACCTTTTGGTCAGGAATTAGGTAATCTTAAGTCTCCAGATTTTACAATGCAAGGTCACAAACCTTCTGACTCTTAGAACTCTCTGGAATATATCACCAGGTGTATAAGAAACCATCACAAGAGATAACCATCTGTCTCTTGAAAATACAAAAGAAAAATTCAATCTCTATTTATTGTAAAGATGAATGAAATTCTACTCAAATTTTGCAGTCTCTCCTAAACTATCTACATAAATAATAATTTACCCAATAAATCAAGTTTTTCTCCCTTCTACACTGGTAAAGAGGGGTCTTAATGTTGGCAGGGCTTTCTTATTTCTCCAACAAACTTTATAGAATTGGGTAAAAATAAACTAAGTTTTTAAATGAATTTGAAATGGACTACTTTCCAAAAACAGCAAAAGTTTTATTGTCTAAATTTTTCCAATACATAATTTCAAGGCCCACTAGCCCTTGAATCTCCTCCAGAATCAAGCAGTTTTCATTCCATAAAATCAAAATAAATTCCAGATGAATTAAAGAGTTATATGTAAAGTATGAAAGCATTAAGAATTAGAATAAAATATAGAAACAGAAAAAATAAGCAAGGAAAATAGTCACACATGAAGCACTAGAAAAAAAAATTAAGGAATGAAAGCAGTGTGATGCCATGTTTCCAACTATTACCCTTCCATATTTGATAACGGTAATACCAAGCAAAAGTGAGGGCGTGGGGACACAGGGACTCTTAAACACACTGTCACCTGAGTGTAAACTGAATAAACTGATAGAGACCTTTTAAAAGGCAGTTCGGCATAGCTGGCAAGATTTAAAAGTTAAATAGATTTCTACCCAATAATTCCACTTCTACTTCTATCTTACAAAACTACTCATAAAAGTACCTTGGTAATCAGTAGTGTGTTCTCTACTCAGCCATATTCTCTACTCAGGAAAATTACGCAGCCAAGAATGAAGTTTTACCATTTGCAACAACATGGATGGACCTGGAGAGTATTATGCTTGATGAAATAAGTCTGAGAAAATACTATATGTTATCACTTACATGTGGAATGTAAATAATGAAACGAATGAATATATCCAAACAGAAACAGGCTTACAGATGTAGAGAATACACTACTAATCGATTACCAATGGGGAGAGAGAAGGGAGGTGGGGCAAGATAGGGGTAGGGGATTAAGAGACAAACTATTGTGTATAAAATAAATAGGCTACAAGGATATATTGTACAGCAGAGGGGATACAGCCAATATTTTAAAATAACTTTAAATGGCATATAATCTATAAAAATACTGAATCACTATGTTGTACGTCTGAAACTATATTTGTAAATCAATTGTACTTCAGTTTAATAAATAAATATTGTATATGCTCACTGAAATTCTATTTGTACGTGAAAGAAATATTATAAATGCCCATCAATAGAGAAATAGTTAAATGATGGTATATATCTACAACGGAATATAATGTGGCCAGTGAAAAATGAAACACAACAATACAAGCTGTCATTTAGAAAGCCAGCCATGATATATTAAGTGAAAAAAGCACTTGAAATATAGTAAGTAAATTATTCTGTTTTTACTTAAAGGGAAAAAAAAATAACAAAGTTATACATATTGTAATATTAATAGAAGCCATATTTTCAAAAAAAATCTTATGAAATGGGAAAATCCTTATAAAATTAAATGAAAAGAATAGATTACAAAATTGTGTGTGTAATTACATAAACAAAAACAGTGCAGTATTAATAAGGGTGAGTAATTACCTCTGAGTAATAATGTGAAAAGGGGACAACAGAGGATGAGATGGTTGGATGGCATCACCGACTCGATGGACATGGGTTTCGGTAGACTCCGGGAGTTGGTGATGGACAGAGAGGCCTGGCGTGCTGCAATTCATGAGGTCGCAAAGAGTCGGACACGACTGAGCGACTGAACTGAACTGAACTGAACTGAATAATGTGATTTTGATCTGTTCTTTATACATTTATTTTCCAAAATGCATGTTATTTACAAAATCAAAACAAAAATTAAAGCTTTGTTTTTAAATGGGAGCCCAAAAAACTCTTATGCTTTAGAGAGTCAGGAATGATTCAAACCCTACAGAATATAGGAGACTAAGTATAAAATGATGCAGTGACTTCAGGTACAAAGACCTTTTAAAATACATATCTACCAAAACCTGCCCAATATAAACAATGCTATCTCCTTCAGACTGGTTACTTGAATACTATATTTATTCTGATGCATTATTGAAAGTATTTTTGAACTTTTACAGTTTGAAATGTCCTATGATCAGCTCAGGTGACATATAAAAAGGTTATACTTGTACCTTAATTATACTTGTACCTTAATTATACCTGTACTCAATTATACTTGTACCTTATTTTTAAGTAAAATTGTATTAACCAGTAAGATCACTCCACTTTTGTGCCTAGAGGTCCTAAAATAGTTTTGGGGTCATTTCAAACAACTCTGGTTTCAAAGAACAGAGACCGAGCACAAATTGAGTTAGTCAAAATATTATGCTGCAGTTTTTGAAATAATGTATTGAGACAGGGACTAGAACCCTGGTCTTCAGAAAAACGTTTCCTCCAGATAAGCTTATTCACTGCCATCAAACACCACCTTTCCATACATGTCCAGTGACGCACTCCATTCCTTTTCATTCATGAGCTTCTTGCCTACAAGGGTCCTTTCCCCAGATACGACAATTATCAAAATCCTACTTTCTCTTTAAGACTGAGCTCCAAACACATCTGCTCCATGAAGCTGTTGCTCTTTGGAACTCCAGAAGCATTTCAGTATCTGTACTTGATCAGCATGTGCTATTTTTATACTGACAATCTTTAAATATATTCTGACTTCCCAGTTATAGTTTATAAGGAACTGGAAGACACGTCTTCCACCTCTAATGCAATTCACTGGAGATACAAGATGAGCGGCCCATCCAAGAAATACAATAGTTGTTTGTTTCCTCTGCTTCTATATAGAGATTATGACAGTTACTAGTTTGGGCCTGATGGACCGTGGTGAGCCTTGGATAGTGGCCTAAGAAGTGTGGGATTTATCCTGCAATGATCTAGAATATAAAGTTCTTAAGCTCAAAAATGATGTAATAAAAGTATATTTTAGAAAAAGCACTCCTTCGTCTAGATTTGGAAAAGGCTGTAACATCTAAAGCAAGGGAGGCAGTCAGCTTTGCATAAAGGGTTAAAGTCAGAAAGCACTGTGTTCTCTAACCCTTCTAGCTCTGGGCAAGTAACATGGCTTCTTAAGGGCTTCCTTTTCCTTATCTATAAAACAAGGATGAGAAAACCAGAGCCTACCTAGCCGTAGGGAGTATTACAGAATATAACTCACAACACAATGCCTGATGAGGGGGTACGCACGCTGTATTCGGACACCAATTCTCTGACACCAACTGGGTGTCCTACAATGCAATTCTGATGCTTATTACTGAGCATGAGCATCAGATCCCACAGGTGAAAGGGCAAGATACCCAACAAGACTGCCCTTGCTTCAGACATCCCCAAGCTATCAGAACCAATGTCTAACTTAGCTATAAATTCAGGGGCTCCCATGATCCTTCTTCAAGTGCACTAATTTGCTAGAATGAGTCGCAGAACTCACTAAAAAACAAAAACACAAACAAAAACTACACTTAAATGATTACAGTTTATAATCAAAGGATACAACTCAGCAACAGCCAAGTGGAAAGCATGTGTAGGGCAAGGTCTAGGAAGAGAGGATGGAGAGATTCAGAGATGCCATGCCCTCTCTTTAAGACGTTTAAGTGTCACCCGGCCAGCACATTCAACAACCCAGCAACTCCAGGATCCCAGGGTTTATAGGAGGGGCTTCATTATACGGGCATGGTTGACTAAATCATTAGCCAAGTGACTGGATTTAATCTCCAGTCCGTCTCCCCACCCCAGAGATCAGGGGGTGGTACTTCCCACCCCCAAATCAAAAGCTAAATCTTTCCAAATAATAACAACAAAACCCAATTTAAAAAATGGGCAGAAGACCTGAACAGACATTTTTTCCGAAAAAGACACAAATATGGCCAACAGGGACATGAAAAGATGTTCAACATCACTAATCATCACAGAAATCGCCAAATCAAAACCACAAGGAGATACTTGTCAGAACAGCTACCATCAAAACGAACACAAATAACAAAGGTTGGCAAAGATGTGGAGAAAAGGGACCAACAGTACACTGCTGGTGAGAATGCAAACTTGTGTAGCCACTATGGAAAATACCATAGAGATTGCTCAAAAAACAAAAAATAGAATTATCACATGACCCAGGAATTCCAAGTCTTTGCCCCAACCAGTAATGCTGAAGAAGCTGAAGTTGAACGGTTCTATGAAGACCTACAAGAACTCCTAGAACTAACACGGAGAAATGATGTCCTTTTCATTACAGGGGACTGGAATGCAAAAGTAGGAAGTCAAGAAATACCTGGATTAACAGGCAAATTGGGGCTTGGAGTACAGAATGAAGCAGGGCAAAGGCTAACAGAGTTTTGCCAAGGAGAATGCACTGGTCATAGCAAACACCCTCTTCCAACAACACAAGACTCTACACATGGACATCACCAGATGACGGTTAATACCAAAATCAGATTGAGTACATTATTTGCAGCCAAACATGGAGAAGCTCTATACAGTCAGCAAAAAAGGCCAGGAGCTGACTGTGGCTCAGATCATGAACTCCTTCTTGCCAAATTCAGACTTAAAGTGAAGAAAGTAGGGAAAACCACTAGACCATTCAGGTATGACCTTAATCAAATCCCCTACGATTATACAGTGGAAGTGACAAATAGATTCAGGGATTAGATCTAATAGACAGAGTGCCTGAAGAACTATGGACAGAGGTTTGTGATCAAGGAGGCAGTGATCAAGACCATCCTCAAGAAAAAGAAATGCAAAAAGGCAAAATGGTTGTCTGAGGAGGCCTTACAAATAGCTGTGAAAAGAGAAGAAGCGAAAGGCAAAGGAGAAAAGGAAAGATATACCCGTTTGAATGCAGAGTTTCAAAGAATAGCAAGAAGAGATAAGAAAGCCTTCCTTGGTGATGAATGCAAGGAAAAAGAGGGAAACAATAGAATGGGAAAGACTAGAGATCTCTTAAAGAAAATTAGAGACACCAAGGACACATTTCATGCAAAGACAGGGTCAATAAAGGACAGAAATGGTATGGACCTAACAGAAGCAGAAGATATTAAGAAGAGGTGGCAAGAATACACAGAAGAACTATACAAAAAAGATCTTCACAACCTAGATAATCACGATGGTGTGATCACTCACCTAGAGCCAGACATCCTGGAACGCGAAGTCAAGTGGGCCTTAGAAGCATCACTACGAACAAAGCTAGTGGAGGTGATAGAGTTTCAGTTGAGCTATTTCAAATCTAAAAGATGATGCTGTGAAAGTGCTGCACTCAATATGCCAGCAAATTTGGAAAACTCGGCAGTGGCCACAGGACTGGAAAAGGTCATTTTTCATTCCAATCCCTAAGAAAGGCAATGCCAAAGAACACTCAAACTACTGCACAATTGCACTCATCTCACATGCTAGCAAAGTAATGCTCAAACTTCTCCAAGCCAGGCTTAAACAGTATGTGAACCGAGAACTTCCAGATGTTCAAGCTGGATTTAGAAAAGGCAGAGGAAACCAGAGATCAAATTGCCAACATTCACTGGATCATCCAAAAAGAGAGTTCCAGAAAAACATCTACTTCTGCTTTATTGACTATGCCAAAGCCTTTGACTGTGTGGATCACAATAAACTGTGGAAAATTCTTCCAGAGATGGGAATACCAGACCACCTGACCTGCCTCTTCAGAAATTTGTATGCAGGTCAAGAAGCAACAGATAGAACTGGACATGGAACAAAACTGGTTCCAAATAGGGAAAGGAGTACCTCAAGGTTGTATATTGTCACCGTGCTTATTTACCTTATACGCAGAGTACATCAAGAGAAATGATGGCCTGGATAAAGTACAAGCTGGAATCAAGATTGCCGGGAGAAATATCAACAACCTCAGATATGCAGATGACACCACACTTAAAGCAGAAAGCAAAGAAGAACTGAAGAGCTTCTTGATGAAAGTGAAAGAGGAGAGTGAAAAGGTTGGCTTAAAACTCAATATTCAAAAACCTAAGATCATGGCATCTGGTCCCATTACTTCATGGCAAATAGATAGGGAAACAATGGAAACAGTGAGAGGATATTTTCTTGGGCTCCAAAATCACTGCAGATAGTGACTACAGCCATAAAATTAAAAGACGCTTTCTCCTTGGAAGAAAGGTTATGACCAACCTAGACAGCATATTAAAAAGCAGAGACATTACTTTGCCAACAAAGGTCCATCTGGTTAAAGCTATGGTTTTTCCAGTAGTCATGTATGGACCTGAGAGTTGGATTATAAAGAAAGCTGAGTGCAGAAGAATTGATGCTTTTGAACTGTGGTGTTGGAGAAGACTCTTGAGAGTCCCTTGGACTGCAAGGAGATCCAACCAGTCCATCCTGAAGGAAATCAGTCCTGAATATTCATTGGAGGGACTGATGCTGAAGCTGAAACTCCAATACTTTGGCGACCTGGTGCAAAGAACTGACTTGTTGGAAAAGACCCTGATGCTGGGAAAGATTGAAGGCAGGAGGAAAAGGGAATGACAAAGGATGAGACGGTTGGATGGCATCACCAACTCGATGGAAATGAGTTTGAGTAAACTCCAGGAGTTGGTGATGGACAGGGAGGTCTGGTGTGCTGCAGTCCATGGGGTTGCAGAGTCAGACATGACAGAGTGACTGAACTGTACTGAACAGCAATTCCATGCCTGGATATATAAGTGGAAAAAAAAACAAAACCACTAACTCAAAAAGATACATGCACCTCAATGTTCACAGCAGCATTATTTACAATTGCCAGGATATGGAAGCAACCTAAGTGTCCATCAGTAGATGAGTGGATTATGGAACACTCAGCCATGAAAAAAAAAAAAGAAATTTTGCCACCTGAAGCAACATGCATCGACTGGAAGGTAAGTGAAATAAGTCAGAAAAAGACAAATACTGGATGATATTCCTTATATGCGGAATCTAAAAAATAAAACAAACTAGTGAATATAATAAAAAAGAAACAAACTCACAAATATAGAGAACAAACTAGTGGTACTGGAGGGGAGAGCAAAGGGAGGAGGGACAGTATAGGGGTAGGTGATTGAGAGATACAAACTATTACATACAAAATAAGCTACAAAGATGCACTGTACAACACAAGGAATACAGCCAATATTTTATAGGAACGATAAATCGACTATAATCTTTAAAAGAAACAAAACAAAAACCAATTATCAGCTTCAGGTTATAGATTAAATAAAAATGACAACCTCACAAAAAATTTAAAAAAAGAGCAAAATCTTTCTCGTATGACCAGCCCCTCCCTTAAAACTATGTGTGGGCCCACCCTGGGTCACTTTATTAGCATAAACTCAGGTATGTTAAAGGGGACTTATGAACAAAGGATACTCCTATTACTCAGGAAATCCCAAGGGTTTTTGAAGGTCTGTGTCTGGAACCAGGGACAAAGACCAGATATATTCTTTATTATCTCACATACACAATAAATGGAAGCTATTATTTTAGAAACCAAGTAGTAGGCTATAAAAATTATACAAGCATAAAGATAAGGAAGGAAAAAAATCAGAAGCATTACAAAAGATGAAACACTAGGGGGGAAAAAAGGAGATTTCAAATTGATTCAAGCCTGGATGACCAAATAGACAGAAACAGGCATATCCAGGCAGACAAAGAGGAGATTGAGAGTGAATTTAGTGTTAGCCAAGTTGAGACTGGTGGTAATGACCAGGGATTTCAAATGGACCCTAGACAGAAGGAGAATGTGAGCCCAGTGATTGGGGAGATCACAGCCAGAATCAGTTGTCAGAGTTTTCCATGGAGATAAAATCTGCCCCCACCCACAACATACACACAAAAAAGCTATCATTACTCAAAGGAGGATATCAGCTAATGGTGTTACATAACCATCTAAGTCAAAAAGAAAAAAGCAAGTTACCACACACAGCAGAAAATGTAAGGGCTGAATTCTCGGACATATTTGGTTTAATATTTTGAACTCTAAACAAAAGGGTGTACCTCATTTTTAACAAAAAGATTCAAAAAGAATCACATGACTAAATGCCAAACAGAAATGCTGGGTTTTGTTCTTTGATAGAAAAGGACCATTTTATTTTCTATCAACAGGAAACCTATAATACATCTCTCTAACAGAAATGTTTATTTTTTCAAAGAAAAGTTTATGGAACAACCACAGAACATTTCAACAACACAACATAAACAGAACAACTATGATCAATTTAGGAAAGCTTCCTGTAAAGATACATGAAGCAGGATGAACATTTCAGGCATGGAAACCATTACACAGACATTCAGAGCTTTTACTGCCAGAGTTTTAGAAAGCACATTCAATAACTAGACACTGTGTTGTTAATTGCCCACCGTTTTGAAGCATCACGATTTACTCTTCTCTACAACTCACACATCGTCTTGTCCTTTTGTTGCTAACAGAAGAAAAGTCCCAACCCTTTCAGCCAGTGAAAGTGACAAGTGGGAGAAGAAAGGGAAAGTGGAATTTGGGCCAGCACACTGGTAGTCATATGGTTCTTGGTACAAAAGGGCTAAGGAACTGAGACATTCAAGTTCATTCAAGTACTGACTAGACTGGTGAACAGGCTTATTAACTCAGGAAGCCTGCAGGACTGTGCTTAGATTAGGAATGCCAGAGAGCAGTGAGAGCCCAATATGTGCTCCCAGGCCCTCAGGCTCCACAGGGAGAAGAGATGGAGTGGGTGAGTGCAAAGTCTCTTCAGTTGTGCCTGACTCCTTGCAATCCCAGGGACAGGAGCCCACCAGGATCCTCTGTCCATGGGATTCTCCAGGCAAGAATACTGGAGTGAGTTGCCGTGCCCTCCTCCAGGGGATCTTCCCAACCTGGGGATCAAACCTGCATCAGGTTCTTCACTACTAGTGCCACCTGGGAAGCCCAAGGCTGGAGTGCTAAAACCAGCCGGGTCCTTGAAGCTTCAGCTTTCCCCTCACCGCAACACCCTTAGGCAGAATTTGGACAGTGAAGGCAAAATCTGAGCTCAGATCTCAACCTCTAGAAGGAATGGGGTAGGCAGCAGCTCCCCTCCCCACACCCAACACTTGGGGTATTCAGGTTCCAGTGATGGCAAGGGGAACCTTAAGACCTTCTGTAAGAAAGAAAGCAGACACGACACTCTCCCCACTTCCGGGTCCCCAAGTCTAAAGCCAAATTACAACGACTATTTTACTATGCATAAAACTTTAAAATATGTTTGGGCAGACTCTTGCTTTTGTTTATAGTAGTACTTAATTTTGTTAAGTCAGAATCAGTGTATAAGCCGGTTATAATTGTGGTTATCTGTCAATGTATAAACTCCTTGTTATTCATGGAAAGGTTCAGAACGTGTGTCCCCAAGACGTGTCCCTCTTGCTAGAGGACTATTTTGAGCTGAAATCAATCCAGATTCTGGAGGTCCAAGAGACACTACTGAAAGAGTCAACTCCTAGGCAGGTTTACAAGAAGTCCAGGGGTCCCCGAGGAGAGAGGGGCCTGGGGTTCTCGAGGAGGAGATAGGGATCTGGAATTCTCAAGGAGGAGGAAAGGACAAACTTTTTTTTTTTCCTCTACTTTCCTTAGTCTTAGTCACATAAAACAGTTTTTTCCTTTAAGTCCTTTAAACTGACGATTACACAACAAACAACACAGTTTAAACTCTGTTGCTGCTGCTGCTAAGTCGCCTCAGTTGTGTCGACTCTGTGCGACCCCATAGATGGCAGCCCACCAGGCTCCACCGTCCCTGGGATTCTCCAGGCAAGAACACTGGAGTGGGTTGCCATTGCCTTCTCCAGTGTGTGAAAGTGAAAACTCTGTACTAGGGATTATATAACAACAATGTATCCTGCTTGAGGGCAGTTTCTCCTTCCTGAAAATCTTCAAACTAATCCTGATATCTTAGAACATATATTATGGGAGTGGGTCTGGTAGGATCTTCCTATTGTTAAGTTCTAATTCTGTTACCCTAAAATGTAAATTGTGGGGGTGGGTCTGACAAAATTTTTACAACCTTGAGACATTCTTTTGATTTCTTGTAATAACTAATTAGAAAGTATGTAATTCCCTTGCTAAAGACTAGCAAATGGGGCACTCTCCACCCGCTTCTGATGTCTCTGTCCCTTTTCACTGTAATAAAACTTCTGCCACACAGGAGCCCTGAGTGGTCAAGCCTGGTTTCTGGTCCCGAAGCTAAATCTTCGGAGATCACAAATCCAACACTGTTCACCTATCACTACTGCCTCTCCCTTGATCATCGAGAAAAATCTAAATTGGGGATTTCTGTCAGAAAAAGAGTAACTATCAGAAATTAACTATCTAAGTGGCCCCATCTGTAAGACAGGACAACCATCTAATTACCCAACACCTGCTCTTCTTCTTCTGTTCTGTGAATATCCTTCCCCTCTTTGGCAGTCCTGGGCTTCCCAGGTAGCGCTAGTGGGAAAGAACCTGCCTGCTAGTGCAGAAGTAAGAGACGTGAGTTCGATCCTTGGGACAGGAAGATCCCCAGGAGACCGGTATGGCAACCCACTCTAGTATTCTTGCCTGGAGAATCCCCATGGACAGAGGAGCCTGGCGGGCTACTGTCCATAGGGTCACAAAGAGTCAGACACGACTGAAGTGACTTAGCACACACGCATGTACTTTGGAAGTCCCTTAGCTCAGAAATGACATACATACCTCATTTTACCTTTCTGTCTTTGAACATCCCACAGATGTGAAGTTTCTGACCTTCTCATGTACGTGGGATTCCTGTATTTACAAAGTTAGGATTGATTTCTCCCATTAATCTTTCTCATGTCAATTTAATTCTTAGACCAGTCAGAAGGATTATGAAGGCAGAGGAAAGTCTTCTTCCTCCCCATACTCAACTGGTAGTACATCTGGAATTATTCTCACTATCCTCAACTAAGAGTAGCTGGGGATACCCTTGCCTTGAACTATCCCCTGGCTTGCTCCAATTATATAACCCGCAGAAGGCCAAGGTCTTTCCCAGACCAGCGCTAATTTCTGAGGGACTTAAATTCTCTCAGCCTAAGGACCCCCTCTTTTAGCTCGACCAGTTCACCAACTCAATCCTGCTCCCATCTACCTAAACCCCCAAAAGCCCAAATAACCCTTAGGTAAAAACACTGGTCAATATTGAGGGTCAGAGGGAATGGTCAGTTTAAGTAACAGTTATTCTGGAGCCATTTTTCCAGCTCCTCCCTCTTCTTCAATCATCCCACCTCCCCACTCGCCCCCAAATTGCCCTTACAAAAATGGCCCTCCCTGTTTAACAAAACTCAGCCCTTTCCAGTTCTACTCACTGGTGAGCATGCCCACATCCATCAGGGTGTTGAGCTCCAAGTCTTTCATCTATCCTGATCCACTCTCCAAATTGTTTTATGGCAAAAAAGAATATTCCTGTTACTCTGGTAAGCCCCATTTCCAGCCCTACTGCTTCTTCCTAGTACAAGGGCCAGCAGGGTCCCCTCAATCAACGTTTACTGAACCGAATTACCAGGCTGCTGTTCTAATGAATGGCTCACCAGATCCAACTCTACATTTCTCTTTCTCAGAGCAGCAAGGTGACTTGCATGTTTAAAATCTTCTTCCTTCCAAAAGCAACTACTGTTACTTCTTCCATTCTTTGCAATTATGACTAGTAAAACTTATGGCCTAACAACCAAGTAAAAAAGTTCCTTTTTTTTTTGAATAGATTAAGTCTCAGGAAGGTAAAATGGTTGCCCACAGCCTTATAACAGTAAAAAGCAAAGTGGTTAAGATGTATGAGGTGCAGCGAGATGGGTGTTCCTTACAACATTTCTTTCAGTCCTCACAAAAACATCAACAGGAAAATAGCACTGTGACCCCTTTTTATAGTGGGTAGACAGACTTAGGTTAAAAGATAAAACTCCCTGCTCCAAATCACAATGACAGTAAGTGTTACAGTGGGATTCAAACACATCAGAGTTCAAGTTGTTAAAAGGATAATTCAAACAAACAAAAAGATAACATTGTGTCTCCCATACAAATATAAAATGAACACCTATCATTTTTACTTAACTCATTAATTAATTATGGAATAAATAACATGCTTCATCTGGTTCAAAAGTGAATCCAAAGAACACAAACACACAGGTAACTGGAAATGGTGAAATGTATTTGCTTAATAGATCTAAAAACGGCTTCTCCCACAAAAGAGGAAAAGAAATCAATAGTACTTCCAATCAACAAAATTCATCCGCATGTCTAAAGACAAGAGTAATTTGCACTGCTGTCAGTTATTCACAACTTAGAAAGTTATCAAGTAAGTCAAAAAATAATAAAAGCTTCAGATTCCATAGACCAAATCTCCAGGAAACGTGTTTTAGACCACCCAGTTTCCAAGATACCCCATAATCTGTTTTGTACATTTCAAAGACTTCCACAAATTTTCCTTATGTAGTTCTTAACCACCATGCACAATGCCTTTTTCTTCTTTAAGAAAAGAATCCACAGCTTCAAGATCTCTATTAGAAAAACTGAGTTAGTCCCTCTATAAAACTAATCTTTCACTACAATAAATTTTTTTCTATCACACACTAAGCCAGAAATGTAGAATTACAATGCACTTGTAATATATAAATGCAGAAATAAATTAGTTCATTGGATTTTCAAGCTTCTTTAAAAGAGATCTAAAACGAATGAGGGTTTGGTTTTACTGAACAATGACAAACAGAATTACTCTCTAGGGGAAAAGAAGACATAGTTAAACTGTCACTTCCAAGTAACTGACCCAAAACTAACTTAAGTGTCTAAATAGCCAATTATGTATCTTAATTTCTACCCTATGTTTTCTTCCATTAAAAAATTAACCCCAGTCCAACTATTGCTCCATAAAATCCAGTAGATGTACTGCTCCTACTGCTCCAGCTAAGAGCAAATAAAAACCCTGGACATTATTGGTTCAGTCGCTCAGTCATGTCCGACTCTTTGCAACCCCATGGACTGCAGCATGCCAAGTTTCCCTGTCTATCACCAACTCCTGGAGCTTGCTCAAACTCATGTCCGTCGAGTCGGTGATGCCATCCAACCAGCTTATCCTCTGTCATCCCCTTCTCCTCCTGCCTTCAATCTTTCCCAGCATCAGGGTCTTTTCTAATGAGTTAGTTCTTCTCATCAGGTGGCCAAATTATTGGAGCTTCAGCTTCAACATCAGTCCTTCCGATGAATATTCGGGACATTATATGTGAAACAAACAAAAGAAGACTCTGAAGGTGGAGAGAAGGCACTTTAGTTCGAAAGGGACCTTGGGATCCGTGGAACAACATGGTGGTGAATTCTCTGGGTTTTCCTTTTGCCTCAAATACCACATGGACACAGAGCTGAAGCAGCCAATTATCCAGAAATGCCAATGGAGGCAGACAAATAAAGTCCCTGCTCTTTCAGAGAACCAAGAAAAGAGCAGCAGAGCAAAACAGAAAACTTATAGACAATAACCATTGGCACTCCAACCAAAAACCACAGAATAAACTGTGGCTCACCCTTACCCCGTGACAAGGTAAGCCAAGTAAGGAGCCTAAACTTTCCCTCTCACCAGGCTATATACTGTTGTGCCTCAACATTACAAGAGGCTACCCCCTTACTCCCTCCCTTACCTCCCACCTTCACCTGTGGGGATGATACCAAAGGCAGAACTTCCTTCCCTTGCTAAGGACCCCTGTCCCTGCCACACAGCATCTAGGAAGAACAGCCGGAGAGCTTGTACTTCTATTCCTACGACAGTAATGAGGCTCCCCTTCTCATCTCCACCAGAATGGTATGAGACAGCCTAGTAGAGAGCCAGGATTTCTCTATCTCCAGGCGTAAGAAGGCCATCCCCTCCCGGTGGTGTCAGTTTAGGCCGAGTGGGGAACAGCAAGAAGGCAGAGTCTATCAGTAAAGGCCTAGAGAGGAGCTGAAACTCCCACCTCTGCCCAGCAGCAGTGAGGAGCCCTGCCTTGTGTGTCAGCGGACCAATTCGTCGAAAGCACACAACTCACTCAAAATGAAACAATCTGAACAGCCCTACAACTATTAAGGAAATTAAACTCATAATTAAAAACCTCTCAAAAAAGAAATCTCCTGGCCCAGATCGTTTCATTAGAGAATTCTACCAAATGTTTCAAGAATTAACACAATCTCTCTGGAAAACACAAGATCACTTTATGAATCTAGTATCTCCCTGATGCAAAAACCAGGAAGTGCAGCGTGTTAGTGTTAGTCGCTCAGTCATGCCCAACTTTTTGCGACCCCATGGACTGCAGGCCACCTGTGTCCTGAGATTTTCCAGGCAAGGATACTGGAGTGGCTTGCCATTTCCGTCTCCAGGGGACCTTCCCAACCCAGGGATCAAACCGAGGTCTCCTGTACTGCAGGCAGATTCTTTACCGACTGAGCTGCAAGGGAAGCCCTCAAAAACCAGGAAAAGACATTACAAAAAAAAAACTATAGACCAATACATGAATATAATCACAAAAATCCTTAGTTCAATATTCAAGAATCAATGTAACCCACATACTAACAAACTGAAAAAACACATATTTACACGATCATACCAGTCTACACAGAAAAAATCATCTGATAAAAATCAATCCTGTTTTGGGTGTAAAGGATAGTGAAGGGGGTTGGGACTGGCATGTACACACTGCTGTATTTAAAATGGACAACCAACAAGGAGCTACTTAGAGCACATGGAATTCTGCTCAGTGTTATGTGGCAGCCTGGATGGGAGGGGAGTTTGGGGAAGAATGGATACATGTATGTATATGGCTAAGTTCCTTCACTCTTTACCTGAAACTATCACAACATTGTTTGCTAATCAGCTATACAAAATAAAAAGTTAAAAAAAAAAATAGCATTCTGTTGACTATTACTTTAACTCCCTAACTGACCTACTCCTATGTAATATAAGGGTAGCAAGTCAGCCAGTTTTCAACTGTGCCTGTTCCCAACAATATAAACTGTTGTACGGTCACTGTCTGTGACATCATACATACCATAAATACCAATTCATTTAAAATAAAAATTTAGTGAGTTGGGCTGTACAAAGGAAAAAAAAAATTTTTTAAATAAACAAACAAAATGAATAACCAGTAAGGACCTACTGTACAGCACAAGAAACTCTGCTGAATATTATGTAACAACCTAAATAGGAAAGAATTTGAAAAAAGAATATACACATGTATAACTGAATCATTTTGCTATATACCTGAAACTATCACAATACTGTTAATCAATTATACCCCAATATAAAATAAAAAGTTAAAAAAAGAGACCAGAAAACTTGGTAACAGCTATAATAATAATAATAAACCAATCCTGTTCAAGAGAAAAGCTCTCATAAAAATAAGGGAATACGGGGAACTTTTTCAACTAGATAATCAGAATCTATTTAAAAAAAAAAAAACAGCAAACATTACTACACATAATGATAAATGAAAAAAATGAACACTGCATTCATTGCCTCTGTTATCGAGAACAAGGATGTTCACTCTCACCACTCTTGTACAACACAGTACTGGAAATTCTACTCAATGCAAGAAGGCGAGAAAAGGAAATAAAAGCCATACAGAAAGAAGAAATAAACCTGTCCCTATTTGCAGATGACATGATGGTTTACATACACAATCCCAAAGAATCCGCCCCAAAATGTCCTAGAACCTCATAAAGTGTGAATTCAGTAAGGCTGCAGATACAAGAGAAACATACCAGAAAAGGCTGATTCATGCTGATGTTTGGTAGAAACCAACACAATACTGTAAAGCAATTATCCTTCAATTAAAACTAAACGTAAAAAAAGAAAGAAAGAAAATCAACTGCAAACTGCATTTCAATAGAAAAGACAACCTACAGAATAGAAGAAAACTTCTACAAATCATACATAGGATAAGGGGCTTCTAACTGGAAAATATGAAGAACTTGTATAACTCAGTAGTAAAAAGGCAAATAACCCAATTAAAAACAGACGAAGTTGTATAAATCTTAATTATGTTGAATTGGTTCATAGTGCTTTTCAGGTCTACTATATCCTTCTACTTCTATGTACAGTCATTGTATTAACTTTTGAGCTTGATATTGAAACTCCAACTAAAAATCTTAATTTATCTACTTAAAAGAAATTGTAATATATAGTAGAACTATATGTAAATTTGCTCTGTATTTTCCAAGTCTCTTGCAAATGTGTTATATTTTCATAATTTAAAAAAAAAAGGAGGAATAAATGGGCAAAGGATCTGAATAGATATTTCCCCAAAGAAAATATATAAATGCCTAATAACCACATGAAAAGATGTCTGACATCATTTGTCATCAGGGAAATGCAAGTCAAAGCTGCAATGAGAGATCACCTCACATCCAGGAGAATGTTTTCTTACAACTACTCTAGATTGAAGAAGCTAAACAGACATGAAAACATTTCTTTGATTGGATTCTTAATACAGAAATAAACATCTATAAAAGACAACTGAGGAAACATAGGTATGGATTGTATATTAAACAACAGTATTATATTAAAGTGTTGAGTATTATTATTATACTCTTGTTATGTATGACCTTGTTTTTAGAAGTTACATGGTGAAGAATTTAGGAGTGAATTTTTATGAAATATAATATTTTATTACAATAAAATATTGTATCTTATCGTAATAAAGATTTTTTTTATTCTTTAAGAGATGTTTTATTACAAGAGAATGTTTTATTACAACTTCTCTAGAATGGTTATAATCAAAAAGATAATAGCGAGTGTTGGAGGAGGATGGAGAAATATGGAAACCCCCATACACAGCAAGGGGATTGTAAAATGGGAGAGTCTGGAAAAGTCCTGAAAAGATTAAACACATAAGCTACCCTATGACCCAGAAATTCAACTCCTAGGTATATACCTCCCCCCAAAAAATTACAACATAATTATGCAAAAACTTGTACATGAATGTCCATCCACTGCTGAATGGATAAATAAAAAGCGGTGTATCCATACAATGGAGTATTACTCAGACATAAAAAGGAATTAAGTATTGTTATATGCTACAACAGGGATGACCCTTTAAAACATTATGCTAAGAAGTGAAGGAAACCAGTTACTAAAGGCCATATATTGTGTAGTTCTACTTAAAGGAAATGCCTAGGATAGGCAGAAAGTAGAGGAGTATTTGCCTAGGTCAAAGGTAGAGGAGGATGAAAGAAGATGAGGTGTCCCTGTTAATGGATACAGGGTTTCTTACTGAGGTGAAGAAAATGTTCTAAAATGAATTGTGGTAATGGTTGTACAACTTAATGAAAATAGTATTAAAAATTACTGACAAACAGATCCACAGCTGACATCTTTGTTGAAACCAACAAGCTGATTCTAACATTTGTAAGGCCTTACAAGGGACCCAGAAAAAACACACAATTTTGAAAAAGAAAGTAGGAGACATACTTCCCGTTTTCAAAACTTACCACAAAGCAACGATAATTAAGACAGTTTGGTATTAGCATCAGGACGGAAGAGAATTAAGAGTTCAGTGTATCCATACAACTACCATATGGTGTAGTAACTGCATTCCTGGGCATTTATTCCAATGAAATAAAAATTTATGTTCACATAAAACCTGTACATGAATGTTCACTGCAGCTTTAGTGAAAACAGCCAAAAACTAGAAAGAAACCAAGATGTCCTTCAGTGGCTACATTACCAGGTAGCTCTATGCTAAAGAATCTGCCTGGCAACACAGGAGACACGGATTCTATCCCTGGGTCCAGAAGATCCCCTGGAGGAAAATTCCCTGGACAGAGGAGCCTGGTGGGCTACAGTCTCAGTTCAGTTCAGTTGCTCAGTCATGTCTGACTCTTTGCAACCCCAAGGACTGCAACACACCAGGCTTCCCTGTCCATCACCAACTCCTGGAGCTTACTCAAACTCATGTCCATTGAGTCGGTGATGCCATCCAACCATCTCATCCTCTGTCGTCCCCTCTGCCTCCCGCCTTCAGTCTTTCCCAGTATCAGGGTCTTTCCCAATGAGTCAATTCTTCGCATCAGGGTTACAGTCTACAGGGTTGCAAAGAGATAGACACAACTGAGCATGCACGCGCAATACCAAAAAATACTGAAGACTATAAAGAAATACTAAGCAAGAAAAATGAATAAACTACTGATATATAAAACAACTTGGATGAATGTCCAGGGAACCATGCTAAGTGAAAAAAAGATAAATCTCCAAAGGTTCAGTTCAGTTCAGTCGCTCAGTCATGTCCGACTCTTTGCGACCCCATGAATTGCAGCACGCCAGGCCTCTCTGTCCATCACCAACTCCTGGAGTCTACCCAAACCCATGTCCATCGAGTCGGTGATGCCATCCAACCATCTCATCCCCTGTCGTCCCCTTCTCCTCCCGCCCCCAATCCTACCCAGCATTAGGGTCTTTTCCAATGAGTCAACCCTTCGCATGAGGTGGCCAAAGTATTGGAGTTCCAGCTTCAACATCAGACCTTCCAATGAACACCCAGGATTGATCTCTTTTAGGATGGATCCAAAGGTTACCCACTGTATAATTCCATTTAAGTAACATTCTTGCAATGATAGAATTATAGAAATTGAGAACACATTAGTGATGGCCAGAGGTCAGAGAATGGGATGTGAAGCTATCAAAGGACCATATAAAGAATCCGTGTGGGGAAGCTGTTCAGTATCTTGGCTGTATCAATGTCAATATTCTTGTTGTAATACTGTACACTGGGAAAAACTGTATAAGGGGGACATGGGGGATTTTTTGTATTATTTCTTAAAAATTGCATGTAATTCTACAATTATCTCAAAATAACAAGTCTTTTAGAAAAAAAAAAAAGAATCCCTAAACTTGACTGTATAACAAATCCACATAAACACAGAATATTACTTTCTTCCAAAAGATGGTACACAGATGGGAAACATATATATAAAGAGAGAGAAGTTAATTCTAACTTTGACTTTAAGTAATTAATCTCTTCACCTGCAATACATAGATTAACAAATACCTTGGCTATATAATGACCCTCTCAAAAGATACCCACATAAGGTATTAATCCTTTGAACCTGTAAACATTACCTAAGCAGAAAAGGAAAAAAAAAAAAAAAACTTTGTAGATATTATTAAATTAAATCTTTTAAGATGGAGGGATTATCCTGGAATATCATGCCTGTAAGTCACTTCAGTTGTGTCTGACTCTTTGCAACCCCATGGACTGCAGCCCACCAGGCTCCTCTGTCCATGGAATTCTCCAGGCATGAATACTGAAGTAGGTTGCCATGCTGTCCTCTGGGGGATCTTCCCCACCCAGGGATCGAACCTGAACCTGTGTCTCTTACATCTCCTGCACTGACAGGCAAGTTCTTTACCACTAGCGCCACCTGGGAAGCTGGACTATCATGGTGGGCACTAAATGTAATTACATATATTCTTTCAAAAAAGAGGCAGAAGGAGATCTGACCACAGACAGAACAGGAGAAGGCAGTGACCACAGAGACAAGGAATGAGTGATGTGGCCACAAGCCAAGGAATGCAGGTAGCCACCAGAGGCTAGAAGAGGCCAGGAGCAGAGTCTCCCCTAGAGCCTCTGGAGGTGGCAGAAACTGTACCTACACAATCCTGTCTCCATCACCAAACTCACAGTAACGGTTCAAAAATGTTCAGATTAAACAAATAAACATTTTGGTATTCAAGCCACTCCTGGTTACCATCATTCTTCTCCATAACCCTCAAAAGGCAAATTATTATTTAAAGGCTACATAATTTAAAAATAAATCTAATAAAAGTACTCGTATTTGAAAAGGAAGGCAGAAATAATAAGAACCCAGACAAAGATGTCTTCCCCAAGATACCTAACATTCATGTGTGGAAACTGTCAGAGGTTAAAAAAAAAAAAACCTTTCAGTCCACACTACTGGCCACATAGAGCCTAAGGATGGCTGCCACCACTCACATCTCTTCCCTCACTGCATCTTTATTCCTGTCTCTTATCCATCATTTGCTTTGTGACACCAGTAGACACTAGCTCAACACAGAAATAAGCTATCTCCCTGCTCCACAAGGTCTCCAGAGGGGGTTAACTTTCACTTACAATGAGATGGAAAACTAAGGACAGCATAAATCTGCTCCTCATCATCCCTAGAATAGTAATCTCCTTCCTGGGAGGAAGTAAGCATGTGCGCAGAAACCTCAACTGTAACAGAGTTATAGCTGATAACGTGGTTAATCATTTCCAGTCAGCTCTCACTGGTGGCTGCCCCTCAGACTTCTGCCTCCCAGGTCATCACAGTAGGATCCACCCACCCCTTGTCCTCACTGTCAATTAGAGAGACCTAGGGAGAGGTGTAGCTCAGTCGGCAATGCAGGAGATCCTGGTTCAATCCCTGGGTTGGGAAGATCCCCTGGAGAAGGAAATGGCAATCCACTCCAGTATTCTTGTCTGGAGAATCCCATGGACAGAGGAGCCTGGCAGGTTACAGTCCATGGGGTCACAAAGGCCGGACACAACTTAGCAACTAAACACCACCACCAGCTCACAAAGGCCTTTTTTGAGCTTTACCTCGCTGCTACAGGTAACTCACCAAAGGCTTTTCTTAGCTCTATCACTACATTCAAGACCCTGAAGCCAAAGGGATCACAACTAAGGGCTCATTCTCCAAGAGCAATCAGCGGGATAAGGAAAAGCCACACAGTGATTTCTCTTAAACAGGGACCACATTTCATACTGATGAAAAAGAGACTTGATTAGAAATTTTCCCCTCAAAATTAAAAATACACATCAATTTATTTCCCATAACATATCTTGTATTTACCAAAACCTAGGTTACACTTGAAACTATGCACTAATTCTTAGGACAAGGAACTAATCAATTGGTACACAGTGTGGAACGTAACTTTGAGACCAAACTGTAAAACAGCATGATATAACAGCCTTAATTTCACATTTGCCTTTTACAAGACAATTATATAAAAGACATTTTTGTAAAATAAAAAATAAAAAAATCTAGATTTCATCATTTCCCTGGAGCCTCTCATACTCCTTTTATATTCCTTTAAAGCACCTTTCTCATTGTCATTCCTGCTGGTTTTCCTCATCAAAAGTTAACTGGTCTAACACTGTCAAATTCTCACTAGCACCTCTTTTTAAATTAAAGTATAAGAGAAACTGTACAAATCTTAGGTATGCAACTTGAATTTTTCATATACGTGCACCCATGCCATCTCAGGATACAGAACATTTCCAACATCCCAGAAGGTTCCCTCATGCCCCTTCTAGTCATTACCAACACCACCCCTTGGAGGAACCACTATTCTGGCCTGGAAACAGTTTGTTACCTGTTTTTGAGTTCCGTTTGAATGGAGTCACATAGCATTCAATGAATTATTTGGCTCATTAAGTTCATGAGATCCATCAATGTTGATGGGTACATCAGCAGTAGTAGTTCCTTCTCTTTTATTATTTCTGTAATTTTTCATTATATAAATAAACCACAACTTATTCATCCATTCTACTGCCAATGTCCAGCTGGGTTTCATCTAATTTTTGGTTATCATGAATAAAGGTGCTATGAACATCCTTTTACTTTTGGGGGGAGGGGTAGAATATACACCTATTTCCCTTGGGTATATACTTAAGACTGAAAATGATGGGTCATGGGTAGGATTAGATACAGCCAGTTTTCCAAGATGACTGTACCATTTTACATTCCTACCAAAACATGTAAGAGATCCTGTGGCTCCACATCCTTACCAGGAAAGGCACTGACAATCTTTCATTTTAGCCATTCCAGAAGGCAGACAGTAGTATCTCACTGTTGTTTTTTTCATTATTGTATTAATTAATTTGCATTTCTCCATTGATTGATGTTGAACACTTCTCTATATGCATACTGGCCATACAGAGATTCTCTTTTACCAAGTGCCTATTCAAAACTTCTATACATTTTAAAATAAAACTATCTTTTTCTTATTAAGTTTACATAATACACATACATCCGCCAGATGAATTGCCATTTTCTTCTTCCAATCTGTATTCTGCCCTTCATTCTCTTAATGTTATCTTTAGATGGAGAAAAATTCTCAATTTTAACAAAGTCTGAAGTCAAATTTGTCAATCATTGTTACAGTCATTGCCTTAAGTCTTTTTAAAGAAATTTATACCTACTCTACTCAGTAGTCCTTTGATTTCTGCTTGTAGTTTGAACAGGTCTTGGCCTTGCTCTGAATTCATGAATTCCTGCATCTTTGCAAGGTTTACAATTTCACCATGTGGTTGATTTCAAATGCATTCATGTTATATTGTTGGTGATAAGACAACTCATAGTATTATGGAAGTTTGAGCAGCGGTCAGTTTTACAACAGAGAATTCATTTGTAACTACATTCGTAATATGACTTCTATACAAATATATTAAAACATAATGTTAAAAAAAGGGGGGGAAACACCCTCTAACACTTGTTATTCTAATATTTTACTCCAACCATACCTTCTTCCCATTTCCTTTGAGCAGCTTTCCTTCAATGGGTCACTTTACACTAGACCCTACTGTCTTCAAGGATATAATTGAAAGTTCTGTCGTCTCAGAAATCAGAAGCCTAGAGGCTTCTGTTAAACCTGGTTCAGTTACACTTTATGTAACCCAGCACCTCAGAGGGTTTACCGGTTTCCCAAAACCCAGTAACAAAGAACTTCTTGCTCCATCCTTTTCCCTAAATTTTTTACCAGTATTTCCAATCTCTAATCACATGGTTACCAAAAACACCCCAAATATAACACCTTAGTCTTACCTTCACTCGCTCAGTAGGTGCTCCCCTCCCCACCCCACTATTCTTCACACGCAGCCGTCTTCCATTCAGCCTTCAAAACGTGTGTGGTGGACTCGGAACTTCGCTGTCACAGTTAATGCCCTGCCTCGCTCCCTCTTACCTGCCCTTAACTGGTTTCTTCCTCACATTTTGTCTTTGACCCTGCCATCACCAAAGTTCCCTTTACAGACTATAAAGCTGGTCATGTTACTCATTCTTCTATAGGTCCCACTGCCCACAGGATAAAATCACTCTCTCAGCTGAGAATTCATAATCCGGCCCTGACCTTTCCTGGCTTCTTTCTCACCAACTTTTGCAAAACTCTGGCCTGACTACTGGGCACTCATGCCCTTTCAGCCCAATTTGACACTGCCTCCTCCTTTGCCTAAAGCTCTTTCCCATGATTCCGGCCTCCCATGACCTTCTCTGAGTTCCAAAGGGTAGGAGGAACACCAAGGGAAACCACCTGAGGCAAAGATTAAAGGGAACGAGAGGCTCATCATGATTAGGAGATTGACCTGCTGAGATCCTGTACACACCCTCATCTTGTTAGCAAGACTGTTACTGCCTTCATCCTTATCACATACTGCTGTCTGACTACATAACAGCTAGCCTACTGTGCTCCTGCTTTGCCTCCTGGCAAAGTAATAAAGCCACTTTTCCTTTCTCCTCCATAACTCTATTTCTGTTTGGCTTTGGTGCACAGAGCGCCAAGATTTTGCAAAAAATCCTCAATTGTACATGCAGCCACGTGCACGTGGAATAGAGCTAAAGAACTTCGAAGGCAGGGGCAATGCCCCAGAGGAACCCACCCGAACCGAGAAAGCACAAGGAGGAAGAATGTCTCCCCAACACCTAAGCGCCCAAACTTTTTACTTCTTCTCTTCCAATGGAGAAGCAGAAGCTCTGACACTCGCCTTAACGATTGGACTTGACATCAGCCCCTCGTTGGGGCCTACCCTTCCTTTCGTGGCACTGCCCCTCTGTCACCTACAAGCAGGCGCCTGGAAGATACAGATAAACCAGTTCCAGCCCCTGCCCTCTCCAGTTCACATCTAAGCCTCGCACGTGGCGGCCACTTGGGACCTTTTGCACATCCGATTTAACAGTGACAGGCTGGACTGTGTTCGCAGCGATGCAGCTCCTGGACCCGCCCAGGTCTGTAGCAGGGACATGTCCCTGCTTTTTCTGTAAACACCGAGCAAAACGGCCCATCGAGCCGGCCGAGCGGCTCCGTGGCCCCCGACGCCTCCGCTAGCCTCCGGCAATCGCTTCCCCACGCCTCCTCTCACCTGAGCCGGTGGCACTGCCACCCGCATCAGGACCCCAATTCCCCGTCAAGTGACCGTTACAGGGGGCCGCATCCCGGGGAGGCCCGCGGTCCAGGGAAGAGACCACGGGACTGCTCCCGCTCCGCCAACCGGGGATCCCCCGGCCGCCGCCGCCATTTTCCCGGCGCCGGAACCCCCACCTGACGGCTCTAACTTCTCACCTGCGGCCAGCAGAGGACTACGCGCGACGCAGTGGAGAGCGCGTGGGTGAGCTGCAGAATCCGTGGGGGGTCACAACCTGGGTGCAGAACCCGCCGCTAATTCATGCCGAAGCAGGAGGCGTCGGGCCCGTCGCCCTAGTAATGCGTCCAGGCAGGCTTCATCCTGATTGGCTGTGAGCGCCATGACGCAGCGGCGTCCCCGGCTGCGTGGGAAGCCCGGGTCCCCGGAGCCCCGCCCCTGCTCCCGGCCGGGGGCTCCCCGGGGCCAGACACTGAGGGCTCCCTTAAAGGGACCACCTTCATTTCTCTATTTGGCCTCCAGGAGAAGAGGGACAAAGAGAGCGAGGGGATGCAGGGGCGAGTAGCAATAAGAAATAGGAAATCTGAAGGTCATTGTCCCTCCAACCCCTAGAGTTTCAGAGTGAAAATAGAAATCTGGTGAGCTTAATTTATAAACTGTGTACTGTGGAAAAATGTATGACCTAAAAATTGAGAACTGAGTTTTCCTGTAGGAACATACTGAGGACTTAAGCCCAGGAGGCAGCCTCTCATACCGCTCTGAGGAGCTGTTCAGAAGAGATAAGGGAGGAGCCAGGATATTTAGGAACTTTTGCAACAAAAACTAGGTAGTCGGAATATTAAAAGATTGCTGTTAATTAAAAGCCAGACAGCTTAAATTAATGAAGTTAGCACTTTTCTACCTATGGGAAGATGCCAGAGTCTGGGCTCACTGAAATAGTTCCTCCAACAGGCACCTTATCTATCTAGGGGGTGGGGGGATGGGGGGAGTGGCTGATGGCCACAACATACTGTCTTTACTGATATGGCTGGTGATATTCTTTGTCCACAAAGCCTAAACTACAGAGGCAGATCAGTAATAGAACCAGTTCTGAATTCAGGTTCCTGAGGCGCAGCACCAGGCTCTTCCTAGCATGAAGTTTTCCCAGTCAGAGAGAAACTACCTCCTCTGGGCATCCACAGGGCTTTCCTCATAACCCTCACAAAAGGCTTTCACTGCCACTTTCTGTCCTGGGACATCTGTTTCTTAACCTACTAAACTCTAAAGCTCCATGATGATGAGGACTGGAGTTAAGCCTTTTTTCATTTCCTGCACAGTGCCTTCCTCCTGCTAGTTTTCAACAAAGATTCACTGATTTAAAATCCTAAAAAGAATAAATTTAGCTACCCATCACACACTTAGCCTCTTTACCTATGTTTATGTGTTTTGTTCATTTATTCATCAGGGTACAGAGGGGAAAGAAATTTTTTTCAAAATACAGAATTCTTGTCCTCACAAAATGTCTACTGTAACAATAATGAACATCTAGGTTTGGGATACATAGCTTCAATATAGCTAAATTATACTCCATTGGAGTTCCCTGGTGGACCAGTGGTCAGGACTTTGTGCTCTCACTGCTGAGGCCTGGGTTGATCCCTGGTCAGAGAACTAAGATCCCACAAGCCACAGGGTACACCAAACAAACAAAAAATTATACTCCAAACTCTGTGAATCAAAAGTTTCCATGTTCTTTTTCTAAAATCAGCTTCACAAACTCTCCAGTTTTATTCCGAAATATTGAAATATTTCAAATGCTGAAACTGTGTTAGAAAATGAAGATTAAACAACAGAGGGAAACACCAATCCAAAAGCCAGCTGTCAATTACCCCTGTGACCTTAAGCCTCATTTTTTTTTAATCTTTAGTAATATAAGATTGCTAGGAAAAAAAGTTATCTAAAGTCTTACCTCCTCCTCTCACCCCTACAAGTTTGTTGTTATCAGAAGCCAGGGGGAAAATCCTGAAAGCCTTGGAGATGGATTTTTGAAAGAAGGGATTATATAATAGTTTATCTTTGCATCTCTATAACTCCTAGAATAAACAGTGCCAACTCATGAAGAAAACTACACATTTGAATATAGTGGATGTTGAATGAAGGTTAACTGACTTGATGAATCATCCTGGTTTCTTCTCTATTTCACTTCCCTAGCCTTAGGAGTTTTGGGGGAATGGAACAGTAGAACCTGAAGTTCAGTTCAGTCGCTCAGTCATATCCGACTCTTTGCGACCCCATGAATTGCAGCACGCCAGGCCTTTCTGTACATCACCAACTCTCGGAGTCTACCCAAACCCATGTCCATCGAGTCGGTGATGCCATCCAACCATCTCATCCTCTGTCGTCCCCTTCTCCTCCCGCCCCCAATCCTACCCAGCATTAGGGTCTTTTCCAATGAGTCAACTCTTCGCATCAGGTGGCCAAAGTATTGGAGTTTCAGCTTCAACATCAGTCCCTCCAATGAACACCCAGGATTGATCTCTTTTATGATGGATTGATTGGATCTCCTTGCAGTCCAAAGGACTCTCAAGAGTCTTCTCCAACACCACAGTTCAAAAGCATCAATTCTTCGGCGCTCAGCTTTCTTTACCATCCAACTCTCACATCCATACATGACCATGGGAAAAACCATAGCCTTGACTAGACGAACTTTTGCTGGCAAAGTAATGTCTCTGCTTTTAAATATGCTATCCAGCTTGGCCATAGGAAAGGGTCAAAACTGTGGAGCCTAAAGGCATTAGCTCTTGTTTACCACATGTGTGGCTTTTCCACACCAAGCTATTCTCCAATGCTCTGTGGACACCCCCTGAGTGTCCTGCAAGGTAATTCAGTTTTGACACTCACTACTCCAAAGTAGTGCAGACCCCAGAGTTTCAGGGCTCAGTTCTGCAACTCTGCTCCCTATTTCAGATGCCAGTGGGAAGTCTAGACCTTGGGTACTTCTGACAAACTGGCTGTAAATCAGGGCATCCCACATACCCTGCTCAGAGTCCAGTTTGCTAGAACAGATCACAGAATTCAGGAGAATGCTTTGCTTCTGTCTACTGGCTTATTCTAAAGGATACAACTCAGGAACAGTCAAATGGAAGAGATGCATAGGGCAAGGTCTGGGTTGTGGAGAGGGGACTCAGCTTTCATTCCCCCTCTGGATGTGTCACCCTCCCAGCAACCCACTGTTCACACGAACCAGGAAGCTCTCAGAAACTCTGTTTTCAGTGTTTTTTATGGAGATTTCGCTCAGTTCAGTTCAGTCACTCAGTCGTGTCCGACTCTTTGTGACCCCGTGGACTGCAGCATGCCCGGCCTCTCTGTCCATCACCAACTCCCGGAGTTTATTCAAATTCATATCCATTGAGTCGGTGATGTCATCCAACCATCTTATCTTCTGTCATCCCCTTCTCCTCCTGCCTTCAATCTTGGCATAATTAATGAAATCACTGACCGCTAATGATTAACTCAACCCCTTCCCTGGAGGTTGAAGGGTGAGTTGAAAGTTTCAAGCCTCTAATCTCAGGGTTTGTTCCTCTGGCAACCAGCTTCCCTCCTCCCAGAGTCAATTCATTAGCTTAAACACAGGCTCAGACAGGCTTGTTATAAATACCAAAAGACCCTCCTATCCCCCTTTGGAATGGAGCAGGACTCTGTGGTCCTTCCCCACCATAACTTTTACCTGCCTTTTATCTGTGGAAAAGCTTTAGCCAAATAATAAGTTTAATCAGAAAAGTGAGGAAAATGCAGAAACAAAGAAAAGCAACCAAAGAAGACCAAATAATAATAGTTTAGTCATTATGCAAAGTCAAGGATGTTTATTTCCTTCTTAAGGGCTATAGATAATATTCTGAGCCATATCCTATGAGCTGTTTTATAGATACTGAAACCCCTACCCGGTGGAAGAAGTTAATTACATGATGACCAGACTGTAGCCATGACATAAGCTGCCACAATTCTAGAACTGGCCTCAAGGAAATGGGAACAAACCAACCCTGGAGCTAAAGATTAATTGTACTTAATCAAGATGATGCTGGTCAGACCACCAGTGATCAAGTTCAAATGACTGTCAGAGCTGACTGTGCTGCTTTCTGCATGTACACCCCCACCCCCACCCCCCGTATATAGGTCTATAAAACTGGTGGTGGTTTAGTCGCTAAGTCATGTCCAACTCTTGCGACCCCATGGGCTGTAGCCTGCCAGGCTCCTCTGTCTTTAGGGTTTTCCAGGCAAGAATACTGGAGTGGGTTGCCATTTTCTTCTCCAGGGGATCTTCCCGACCCAGGGATTGAACCCAAGGCTTCTGCACTGCAGGCAGATTCTTTACCCACCGAGCTACCAGGGAATTCCCTGTCTATAAAACCGTTACCCCCTAATTGTCAGAGCGGGGAGTAGGCCTTTGGACAGGCATCTTCCCTCCCCCACCCCCCAGTCCCAGCCCATCCAGCACCAAGTCTAATCATTGGACCACCAGGGTAGATGCTTTTCAAATGTGTGTGTTTCTCTCCCTCATTTGGTTCGGCCATTCTCCAGAACTGTAATGGGCTGCACTGTGTCTCTTCTTTTGGGTCTTGCTAAAGACTCCAGTTGGAGAAGGCAATGGCACCCCACTCCAGTACTCTTGCCTGGAAAATCCCACTGACGGAGGAGCCTGGTAGGCTGCAGACCATGGGGTTGCTAAGAGTCGGAAACGACTGAGCGACTTCACTTTCCCTTTTCACTTTCATACATTGGAGAAGGAAATGGCAACCCACTCCAGTGTTCTTGCCTGGAGAATCCCAGGGAGGGGGGAGCCTGGTGGGCTGCCGTCTATGGGGTCGCACAGAGTCGGACATGACTGAAGCGATTTAGCAGCAGCAGAGACTCCAGTTGGCCTTTTGTCTACCACAGATACTTGTAGTATCATGAGATGTGTCAAGTGATAGAGCACAAATTGCAGGACTGCTTGTAATGAGGCTGGGCCTGCTACTGAGTCCTTTATGGATCTGAACCCTTCTTAAAACTAGAAACCTTCCACCTTAACCTGAAGAGATCTACAAAGCACTTTTTCTTAGTGGTAGAAGGTAAGTTGTCCTTTACTGTGGAGAAGAATTTCTGGCATGCCTTTGACCATTGGACCTCTTCACCATCCACATAAAGTCTGTGCTCTAGAGAATAATATTGTACCAAGGTTGGGCTTCCCCCAGTGGTGCTAGTGGTAAAGAACCCACCTGCCAATGCAGGAGATATAAGAGATGCGGGTTTGATCCCTGGATCAGAAAGATCCCCTGGAGGGCATGGCAATCCACTCCAGTATTCTTGCCAGGAGAATTTCATGGACAGAGGATCTTGGTGGGCTACAGTCCATAGGATCGCAAAAAATGAGAAATGACTAAAGTATGGCCCAGCAACAAGGTTATTTTCTTAGTTTTGATATATGTTCTATGCTTATATTAGATGTTAATATAAAGACAAGCTGGATAAAATGCTTGCAGAAATCTGTGTTCTTCTTGCATATCTCCTATCAATCTAAAATTATCTCAAAATGTTAAAAGTAATAATTGCCATTTAAAATTTTCATCAGTGTAGCAGGCTTCTGAATTTTTATGGGTTTTATTCACCCCCTGGAAAGCACATGTCTCATCAAGACATCCAGATTACTTGCATTTCTTGCTTGTCAGGCCCAAGCAACGTGATATTTCACTATGATAGACTAATGTGATGTTCTGTGGAATGGCCAGATGGCCTGGGTCCCTTTGGAATGTATTATGACAGAAAACAGGAAAATAAACATAGCCCTGGAGCAAGACTATAAAAGTAGAATTGTGTTCTTGCCCATGTGAATTTTTTCTTCCTCTGAATGTTGTTGTGGTTTACTACTTGGTTGGGGCAGAGGTGACACAGTTCCAGGGGCTTTACTTGGCTTTTCCTACTACAATAGCTCTCACTCTACAGACTATTGGTCTAAGGACCAGTGTGAGGATCCTGGCAACTACTAACTGCATCCATTCCAATCATACATTTGGGAATCAAGGAAATGACCACCAGTTTGATAAAAGGAGCCAGTGAGCCCACTCGGAGACAGACCTGGGTGAAGTCTCCACTTATTATCTGATTCCAATATGCTCCTCCTCTAACAGGAGGGCTTGATGGTGCTTTGGACTCCTGGGTATCCTCATCAACTTAGACCCTGTATCCAACATCCCTCAAAATATTAGATTAGTCCTCTTTCCCATCCAAGGAAATAACCATAAATCACTTTGGAGAAGAACTGAAAAAAAGTCTGTACACACTTGCCCTGGTGTTCCAGGTTCTTTCTCATAGACACGTAGCCTTTCCTTTGATTCATGCATTCTAGGTTTGAGTACAGACTCAGGTCTTTAAATCAGGTAAGTTATTATAACTTTTCACTGGAGTAATGTTGACCCCAGCTATTAATCTCTTCTTATTGTGTTAACCAGTCTATTCTAAAGGAAATCAGTCCTGAATATTCATTGGAAGGACTGATGCTGAAGCTGAAACTCCAATATTTTGGCCACCTGATGCAAAGAACTGACTCATTTGAAAAGACCCTGATGCTGGCAAAGATTGAGGGCAGGAGGAGAAGGGGACAACAGAGGATGAGATGGTTGGATGGCATCACCGACTTGATGGACATGAGTTTGAGTAAACTCCAGAAGTTGGTGATGGACAGGGAGGCCTGGCGTGCTGCAGTCCATGGGGTCACAAAGAGTTAGACATGACTAAACGATTGAACTGAACTGAACTGAACTGATTGTGTGCTAATCAGTATCCTTTCTGTCTGCCCATCTATCTTGTCCCTGGAAATACTGTGTTCTACTAGACATTGCCATTAGTCAGGTTGATCCTTACTATCCATTATGGTAATCAGGTCACCACTGCTTCTCTTAGTTGTCTCTACTATTCTAGGATCCTGCCTCTCCACTGCTACCAGATCTTATTCTATAAAAGCATGAGCCCTGATCTGCAGAGGACAAACACAACTGAGCATCTCAATGATGCTGGTCCCGTTTCCAGAGCGTTTGCTATCACCTGGACAGTTGTCCAGGCCCTCCTGAAGAAGAGAGTCAACTGGAAGAGAGTCAGCTAAAGAGAGTTTCTGGTCTTGTTTGGTTGATGCATTTTAGGATGCTTGCTTCTTGGAGTTTTTTGATTCCCACATCCATATTCTGCTATGACTGTTCCAGCAACTCTGCTTTATTTAATGTGGTCATTGCTTTTCCCAACTTCCAAGTACCATGCCAGCAGTATATTAGAACTGAGTCCTAGAGCTCCTACCATGTTCTCAAATACTATGTCGTGGGAATAGGCCTCATTGGCAAATTCTTCTAAACTAGCTTTATGTTCTCTATCCCCTTAATCCAACACCTCAGGTTCTACATGTAGGCAGAATGTAATCTGGTGGGTCAGGACTTACAGCCCCTGTGGCATAGAATCCTTTCTCTTTCTTATAGCCCCAGAACTCTCCTGGTGAGGCCAAGGTGAGATCTGACCCATTTTGAGTAAGGGTTGCCTCTTTCTTCCAACAAGGCAGAGAGACCCACTTCTGCAGGCCCAGACAGTTTAGAGAATCTGAAGTTTTAGGACTCTCAAGTACATCTACTCAGATATCCCATCCCCAAATTTCAAGGGTTTTTTCTCACTTTACTCAGATACAATTGACATATAACACTATGTAAATTTAAGGTGTACAATGTGATGATTTGCCATACACATATAGTGCTGAAATGATGACCACAAGAAATCATTGGCCCATCTGTCACTTCACATAGTTATCTTATGTGTGTGGTAAGAACTTTTTAAAAATCTACTCTCTTAGCAACTTTCAAGTATACACTACAGTATTGTGAACGATAGTCACCAGGCTGTATATTAGACCCCCAGAACTTATTTACCTTATAACTGGAAGTTTATACCCTTTTACCACCTTCACCTCTTCTCCCCACTGCACACTCCTCCCCCGATCTCTGGCAGTCACCAATCTACTCTCTTTTTTATGAGTTCAGTTATTTTTAGATTTCACATATAAGTGAAATCGTACAGTATTTGTCTTTCTCTGTCTTACTTTTTTTTACTTAGCATAATGCCTTCTTTTATGTTGTTGCAAATGGCAGAATCCCCTTCTTTTTATGGCTGGATAATATTTTTTATGTGCGTGTGTGTGTGTGTGTGTATAAAACATATATATATTATATATATATATAAAACAGTTTCTTTATCCATTCACCTGTTAGTGGACCCTTAGGTTGTTTCCATGTCTTGGCTATTATAAATAATGCTGCAATGAACATGGGGGTATAGATATATCTTTGAGATAGTGGTTTCATTTCCTTTGGATATATAACCAGAAGTGGGTTGTTGGATCACGTAGTAATTCTATTCTCAATCTTTTGAGGAATCCCCATACTGTTTTCCATAACAGCTGCATCAGTTTACATTCCCACAGCAGTGCACCAGGGCTCCCTTGTCTTTACAGCTTGGCCAGCACTTATCTCTTGTCTTCTCAGGGTTCTACTTGTTTCCTATCAAAGTGGTGACCTTGACACTGGTGATTTACCAAGCAGAGAAGACAGCCTTCTCTGAACTTCTGTCACTCTTACAGCTAAGCCCTATGTCTGATCTTCAGCTCGGGCTGTCCTCTGGCTGTAGATGGTGAGAATCTCTTTAAATGCTTCTATAAGAAGCCTTTGGGGGGACTTTCCCTGGTTATCCAGTGGTTAAAATCCCATGCTTCCAATGGACAGAGTATGGGTTTGATCCTTGGTTAGGAAACTAGGATCCCACATGCCACACAGCCAAACAAATAAAAATTTTTCTAAAAAGCCTTCGGACTCATACACATTGCTTGCTTAGCAATAGTCACCCATTTCCACAGTCCTTGCAGATACTAATTTGCTCCATATCTCTCAAACCCCAGGGTCTTTGCACCAGCCAGTGCATCCTTTTCCACCTGCATCCTTTCCTGGCTCACCAGAAGCAATGTGCCACACCATAGCATATCAGAAACAATCAATATTCCACCTATAACCAGTGACTGATGGATCCTCATCACCACCCTGCCATCAAATGATTTATCTTCAGAATTCCATCTTTAGAGTCTGTTTTCTAGAACCAGCTCTCTTAAGAAGACTTCCTAGAAGCAGGACCTAAAGCAAGTACCCTTGTACAGATTATTCTTTGAAGTATTGCCTTCAAAAGCAGGGGAGTAATAGAAGCAGGAGAAAGAATTGAGAATCTAGTCTCAGCAGGAGACTAGCTTCAGCCTGATCTAACAGAAGTTCTGGAGAGTAAATTATACCACAGGGTTATTCAACTTTGAGACAGGGGTCCAGGCTCTTATTTTCCTGTATCAGTCAGTTATTGACTACAGGCTGCCTGAGAGTAGGATGCATAACCAGCTGAGTAAGGCAGCTCCTTTTTGGCTGCAAGGAATCCTTGGAGCCCAGGGTTAGCTGTGAGCCATCAGCTGCCAGTGGTCATAGCAGTTGGGAGACCAGTGACCTATCTGAGTACAGCACCAACATCCACTCTAGACACAACATAAATACTAAGTAAATGTCAGTTTTTTCAGAGCTTTACTGGCATGCCAAAGGCTAAGACAGCGCTACCACTGCAGGGAGTGTGGTTTCCATCCATGGTTGGGCAACTAAGATCCCACAAGCCATGTGGAGGGGCCAAAAAAAAAAAAGAATACATCTATGATCAAATATGCCCAGGATATCTGGGAAGGCTCTGCAAGAACCACTGCTGTAGTTGCCACTGAGAAGAGAAACTGGACACAGTACGTTGACACATCATCATATTTCCTTTCATACTGACAGCATTTTAGCCAGATGTATGTGTTACCATTTTAATTTAAGGAAGGAAAAAGTGAAAAACCCCTTTGAGGTGCCTATGAGCTTAAGAGATGGGGTTAACCTTTCTCTACTGCCCAGAAAGGTCATTTTCCCCAGAGGTTTCTGAACCCTCCCTGACTCCTGCAACAGAGTATCATAACTGATGGATTTCTCAGCCTTATGAGCCATTGACTTAACAATCAGATTTAATAGGGCACTCCCTGCAGTGCTCAGAGAGCCCCTGTGACAAGCAGGGAATCCCAATTCCTCCTTCTTATTGCTCTTTTATTATTATTGGGGTACTCTCTATGCTTGTGTAATGGCTTCCTCCTCTTCAAAACGTGAGAGCAATAAGGTGCAAAATATGCACTCAATAACAGACCTCAGAAAAGAGCCAAGTGAGCTGCAGCCAATAACACTGGGATGGCTCTTCAGTGGTAATGAGTGGAGGGAACAGGCAGCCCAGAGCTGGCAGAGGCCACAGATACTGAACTGGAGGCTTAGAGCTTCTACCCGCAGTCTCCCTATGGCTAGAACTTAGCATCCTCTGTGTTACCCAGTGATATTCTGGAATTCAAAAGGTATTTGAAATCCAAGGTTTTGATTTCCTGAGAAGGCAGCCAAGTCTTTGGTAGTTTGGGAGGAGCCTTGGTGCTAGAAGGAGTAGCTTAGAAGTGACAATTTTACATTAACGCAGACCAGTGGTGGAAATGAATTCTGATTATTCTCTTTTTGCTCCTCTAACTGCTTCCCCTATCCCCACCCCCACATTTTATGCCAAGGACTTATCCAGCTTGCATCTCCTGGCTCCCTGGTCTTTTGTCTCTGGCAGAGTTAAGCCAAGGTGAGGCTGGAAGGAGTCTGCAGGGCGGACTTAAGAAAGAGAAGAGTGTTGTTCTCTTGACTCCCTCCCTCCCTGTGGGATTAGAGGGTGGAGGTGGCTTCATACAGCACTTAAGGCCTGGTGTGCTACAGTCCATGGGGTGACAAAGAGGCAGACATGACTGAGCGACTGAACTGAACTGAACTGAAGGCCACCTCTCTTCTCCTTTGCTTCCTTTGTGGCTCAGCTGGTAAAGAATCCACCTGCAATGTGGGAGACCTGGGTCCGATCCCTGGGTTGGGAAGATCCCCTGGAGAAGGGAAAAGCTACCCACTCCAGTATTCTGGCCTAGAGAACTCCATGGACTATACAGTCCATGGGGTTGCAAAGTCGGACAGGACTGAATGACTTTCACTTTCACTTCTCTCCTACAGCTCAGCTTTCAGGAGTTCTGGGCCTCACTCTCTCCTTTCCCCTTGGGCAAGGCCCACTGTGTGGCAGCCTAACTTATTGTATCTAGACCCAGGATGCTTCATCATCTGCTGATTACACCTTTGTAATAATCCCTTTAACTCTCTCTAGTCATTCCTTCTGTTTCTTGCTAAAACTCTAACTGATATATTGATGAACTGGAATCTCACTTAGGCTAAAAAAATTAAAATGCAAGAAAGCGAATCTAGCCACTCATCCAACACAGACCTTTCTCCTGATGGGTGGTTTAGTCACAAAATTGTGTTCACCTCTTGTAACCCCATGAACTGTAGCCCCTCAGTTTCTTCTGTCCACGGAATTTCCCAGGTAAGAATACTGGAATGGGTTGCCATTTCCTTCTCCAGGGGATCTTCCCAACCCCGGAACTGAACCCAGGTCTCCCGCATTGCAGGCGATTCTTTACCAACTGAACCACCAGGGAAGCTCATCTTTCTATTATTTAAAGCAAATTCTCTATATCTGTAAAGAATGCTTTCAGCCAAAAGTATCATCAAACTCAATTTGCAATGGCTTAAGCCACAAGGACATTTATTGTTACTTAATTTGAACTACAGAGGTAAGCAATCTCCTAATTGATTCTGTAACTCAAGGATGACAGCAAGGACCCAGGTTCTTTCCATCTTTCTGTTTTGCCAATGTAAAGTATGTTGACTTTACATTTTCATGCTTGCCGCCTCATAGCCGCAAGATGGTTGCCATAACTCCAGGTGTCACAGTCATATCCAGGTGCAGGAAACAGTAAACAGAGGAAAAGGTGTTCTCCTTGTGAGGCTTTATCTTTTTCTCCTGGAAGAAACATCCTTCCCAGAAATTTCATAACAAATGTCCCCAATTGTCTCACTGGCCAGAACTTAGTCACATGGCCACCTCTACAAGGAGAGTATGCAAGTATCTGGCATCCTTGTCTTTGTATGCGGAGGTGTCAAAAGAAAGGTGGGGTTGGGAATAGAAATTGGGCAACCAGCCAAGGGCCTGTCACATCCTATGCTGCAGGTAAACTTTCAGCGCAGGGTCATTCTCTGAGAAATTACTTATGCTATCTTCCCAAAAGAAATGCCTGTCACCTGTTGTCTGTTGTTTTTCTAAATAGTAATAAACTTTAAGACCCAATTCAAGTTCTTTCAACATCTATTTATGACCTTCATTGAATTGCACCCCTAATGTCCACGTAACCTGCTTAGGAAGTCCATCCAGAAAACTGTACTTAATATATTTTCTTATTTTCTGCATTCCTGACACACTGGCATCTGAGGCCTCGTTCCTAGAGATAGCAAATAACTAGCCTGGGAGTGCTTTCTAGGTGGGCTTCTGTGGTGGCTCAGCAGTAAAGAATCCTCCTGCAGTGCAGGAATTGCAGAAGTTGTGGGTTCTATCCCTGAGTTAGGAAGATCCTTTGGAGGTGAACATGGCAACCTACTTAAATATTCGTGCCTGGAGAATCCCATGGACAGCAGACCCTGGCGGGCTTCAGTCCATAGGATTGCAAGGAGTGGGGAACCCACATACTTTTTATATGTAAACCAACCATTGAGCGCTTACCCTGACCTGCCTCAACACACAAACATACACACACACACACCCTTACATCCAACTCTAGGCAGTTTTCCCTGCCCTAATCCCTCAAGGCCAGGTACCAGACTAGTTGCTGCTGCTGCTGCTAAGTCGCTTCAGTCGTGTCCGACTCTGTGCAACCCCATAGATGGTAGCCCACCAGACTCCCCTGTCCCTGGGATTCTCCAGGCAAGAACACTAGTTGAGACAGCCCAAATTCCCCAGAGCCTGCTGCAATTATTCACACCAACCAATCCTAAACCACTTACCCTATCTCCCCCATTCCTTTCCAAGGAAACCACAATAAGGGCTTTTGCCCACATTTTCTTTCACCACTTCCACCTCCTGACTGAATCAGGTGCTTCCCCATGTAGCCGCCCCTCCTCTTGGGAACTGTAACAACCTATTTTCTCAATGGCAATCCCCCTGATCTGATGTCTCACCGGACCTGAATAATAACAAAACCCACCTTTAAAAACGAAACCCTTCCCCATAACCTACTTCCCTTGGCGGTTTTCTACCTATTTGCCTTGTCTACTCAGGCACCAACTCTGTGAATTTATTGCCCCTGGACTCCAATTGGTCGGGTCGTACTCTCTTTCTCCACAGTCAGCTCATATATCCCCTAGTCTTCCTACCATAGTACCTACAACAAACAAACCTTTCCTTGCTGATACTGGCCACCTGTTAGGATAACTTACATCAAAGACCACATGATCTCAGAGTTGAGGAAAAAGGAATAAGAGGCAAAGTAGGACTAGAATTCCACCTTTATGGAGTTAAATTATTTAACTTTACTATAACCCCAGAAGAGATGTATTGTCCTCACTTTACAGATATAAAACTAAGACTCAGTGTATTCATTTCCTATTGCTGCTGTAACAAATTTCCACAAACTCAGTGGCTTGAAATAACACAAATTCATTCTCTTACTAGAGGTCAGAAGACCAAAATCAATTTTACTGGCCATGATGTTTCCCTCTGGAGGCTCTGAGGGAAGAATCCATTTCCTTACCTTTTTCAGCTTCTAGTGACTGTCTTAGTTCATGCCCCTTCATTCACCTTCATAAACATCACGTCAATCTCTACTTCCAATATCTCATCACCTTCTTTTCCATAAAAGAAAACCTCTGTCTTCCTCTTTTAAAGACACTTGTGATGACATTTATGGCCCACCCAAATAATCCAGGATAATCTCATCTCAAAATTCTCATTTTATTGTTGTTGTTGTTCAGTTGCTAAGTCGTATCTGTCTCTTTGTGACCCCATGGACTGCAGCATGCCAGGCTTCCCTGTCTTTCACTATCTCCTGGAGTTTGCTCAAACTCATGAACATTGAGTCAATGATGATTGAGCCAGTGATACCATTTCATCAACTGTCTCTCCCTTCTCCTCCTGCCTTCAATCTTTCCCAGCATCAGGGTCTTTCCCAGTGAGTCGGCTGTTCACATCAGGTGGCCAAGTATTGGAGTTTTCAGCTTCAGCATCAGTCCTTCCAATGAATATTCAGGTATTGGGTTGGCCAAAAAATTCCTTTGGGCTTTCCTGTAACATCTTAAATCCTCTTCCCTCCTATCTTAGCTCATGTAATAAAGGTGTTTATTCCTTTCCCAATAGAATTTCAAAGTCCCTTTGCTCTATAAAGTAACATTCTTAGATTATAAGAATTAGCACTGGGTATTTTTGAGGCTCACCATTCAGCCTAACACACTGGGTAGTGTCAGCATTCCTGAATGCTGCATTCTTCTGGAAAGTCTAAGAGAGGATCCATCTCCTTGCCTCTTCCAGCTTTTAAAGGCCACCTGAATTCCTTGGCTGTGGCTCCTACTTCCACTTCCACTTTCACAGTCAGCAGTGTATCATCTTCAAATATCTCACTGACTCCATCTCTGCTTCCATCATAACATCTCCTTTGACTCTCCTGCCTCCTTCCCTCTTTCCCTTGTGATTATATTAGGCTCAGGAAAATCTCACCTTCAAACTCCCTTTGCCTTTAATGTAATAGATTTACACTTTCAGGGGATTAGGACATAGACATATTTGGGAGGGGGGATGTTATTTTTGCCTACTCCACTCAGGCAGGAAACAGCTTAGTGGTTGCTGGGAACCAGGATGGAGAGGAGTAGGAATAGGGGCCTGCAGAGGAGCAGGAGAAAACTTTTGGGGGTGACGGGTGTGATTATCTTGACTGGATGATGGTTTCATTGGTATACCATGCATATATCAAAACTTAACAAATTGCAAACTTTAAATACATGCAGTAAGCTGTATGTCAATTATATCTCAATAAAGCTGTGAAAAAAAATTAAATGAGAAAAACCCCCGAGGCTCAAGGACTTTGGCCAAGTTTACAGAACTAGGTGGTGGTGAAACTAAGATATACATCCAGGTCAGTTAACCTGATGCTGAAAATCTATGCCTGTGATAGAGTGCCCTTTCCTTGATCCTCTTATCATATTTGGGATGACAATACTTGCCCCTTAGGGCTGTTGAGTCCATGGTTAGATGCTTCATAAATGGCCAATTCCTTCCCTTTCTCCTTTTAGTTGAAATTTCTGAGTATCCTGGAACAGATTCTAGTTTGCAGAGCTTGAAAATCACCATGTTCTCCATGAGAGAGAGAGAAAGGTATCTAAGAAAAATGCCAAATGAAGCTAACAGGCTACTAAATAGGTCTTGCCTCAGCCAGAAACATCTCAGACTCTAGAATGCAAATCAACACACAGGATCTGACGTAAGTGTGTTATTTGGGTCTCTCAGCTGGTACAATTGTTTGCCTGGTGATAAGAGATGATGCTCATGAATAAGCAAGAGGAGCCAAGCATTTGGAAGCCCCCTACTGTTGTAAACAGGGTTATAAATAATGCTTGCTGTACCCAAGATCACAAAGCCCTTTTGACTGATGTACCACACTTGATCCAAAATGGTGAAATAAAATAGAATGATGCTTCCAGTTTGCCCAGAAGCCCAAAACTGGTTCCATGGTTTCCTCAAAAGAAGAAAATGTACCCATGTTTCCCTCATTTATGTATTCATGTGTTTAGAAGACAGCACCTTCTATTCCTAGATGAATTGAAAATGTGTTGAAGAAAGGGTTCACATTTCCAATTTCCTCTGGAATTCTTCATTAGTTACTGTGTGCCTGGTGGGGCTGTCCTAGGCTTCTGATTCAGGTTGTAGGGTTCACCTTGGATTCATTTCCTATTTCTTGACCTTTCTGTCTACTTCTCCCACCTAAGGCCCTATGTGTTAGATGATCACATTAAGCTTATGTTGGTCACATCAATCAAGTTAGGAAAATAGGAATAAATAAATCAAAAGTATGATGAAAAAGAAGAGGAAGGGGAATAGCAGATGTTGCAATCTTCATTTGTCACCATAAAGCCCTGTCCAGTTCATAGACCTGGAGGCAATCTACCAAAGTGAATTTGTTATATAAAGTGAATTTAAGGTTTATAGTCATGGTTTCATCAGTGGTAAATACAGAAGAGAGAGCCCAACACAGTTAAGTTCCACTGCTCCTGATCTACTCCATGATTTGAGGCAAATTAGCTTAACTCCCTTGTGCCTCAGTTTCCTCATCTGTCAAACAAGAGCAATAAATCGTTTCTGATTCATGGAGCTGTTACAAGGCACAGACACGTGCAATAGATCCTTAGCAGATGGATGTTGGTTTTCTCTTCTTCCTCTCCCATCCACCTTTATCTAATTTGGGTTATGAATTTGCTCCAGCTAAATGCCTCAGGCGAGATGAAAATGTGAACGTCAATCAACCTAGAAAGAAAGTGCTAGTATACCACGACCCATGGCAAACCATTAGCCCTCAAAAGCGCTGAGAGTAGGCAGTTTGGGCCTGCAGCCAGGTTTTGGCACAGAATCATGTCCTGTTTTGCATTGTTCGCTAATTGTTTCAAGTCACTTCCCCTCTCTAGGATTCAGTATCTCAGCAAGTTAAAGCATGAGCCTGGCAAGATCCTCTTTATGTCCCGTCTAATTCTTCTCAGTTCTTTCTTCTACCATTTACCTCTGCATGCGTGCTAAGTCATTTCAGTCATGTCCGACTCTTTGTGATCGTATGGACTAGAGCCTGCCAGGCTCCTCTGTCCATGGGATTCTCCAGGCAAGAATACTGGAGTGGATTGCCATGCCCTCCTCAAGGGGATCTTCCCAACCCAGGGATTAACCCCGAATCTCTTATGTCTCTTGCATTGGCACGTAGGTTCTTTACCACTTATTCCACCTGGGATGCCTGTCCCTTATAACTCTACTTGAATTTAAAAAACAAAACAAAACAGAAAATAGTAATAGTGATGGAGAGCTAAGCCAAGCCCTTATGTTTAGAGCAAGTTCTCTCCAGCATGAAGTTGAGGTATGGACTGGGGCCTCTGATGTCAGGCCAGAACACTTGCTCTCCTGGATCTACTACAAAGTCATCACCCACCACACTCAACTCAATCTTTACCCCTCAGAGAGTGGCTGATGACAAAAGAGGACTCTGAGCTAAGGTGGTTCAAGACCAGGGTTCAGAAGAGTCCTGTTAGAATCAGTTGGTTCACAGGTGTTTGCAGCTGCTGCTTCCTATAAGATAGCTGAAAGGGGCATGCTTTGTGCTTACTCCCAAGAACTGCGGTTCTAAACTTTGCCTACACTTTAGAATCGCCAAGGGAGATTTTAAATCAGCAGAGATGATAATTGTATTGGTTTGGGATGGGGCCTGGGCAGTGATATTTTTTTAAAAGCTCCCCAGGCAATTCTAAGTGCATTCAAGATTGACGAGCATCGATCTAGGTCAGAGGCTGGAATGTAATTGTTGGGGCCCGTACCTGAGTTTCTGAACACACCTGCAGCAGCACAAGTGACAGGCCTGAAGTAGCACAGTTGAGTGAATCCCCAGTACTTAACAAGGTGCCTCCCGCATATTAGGTATGCAATAAACGTTTGGTGGACAGATACACACATGAATAAACAAATAAGTATGAGGTAGTATGCAAAAAGAGTATTGGACTGAAGGCCAGAAAACCATGTCCTCAGTTGTAGTATTATGGGATGACTTTTGGAAAGCTCCTAGGTAACCTAAGGATGGGGGCTGGTTGCCAGGTGAACCAACCCTGTGATTAGAGGGTTGGAACTTTCTGTCCAACCCCTGACCTCTGGGAAAGGGAGAGGAGCTGGAGATTGATCCCAATCACTACTGGCCAATGATTTAATCAGTCCGTGTCTATGTAATGAAGCCTGCATAAAATCCAAAAGGATGGGAATCAGCGAAGTTCTGGGTTTATGAACACGTGAAGATGTAGGGAGAGTGACACTTAGTATGGACGCTCCACACCCCTCCCACATACCTGGCCTTATGCATCTCCTCCATCTGGCTGTTCTTGAGTTATATCCTTTTATAATAAACTGATAATCTAGTAAGTAAAATCTTTCTCTGAGTTCTGTGAACCACCCTAGTAGATTAATTGAACCTGCGGAGGGGGTCATGAGATATATAGATAGTCAGAAGCACAAGTAACAACCTAGGCTTGTGATTGGGCGATTGGTGTCTGAAGTGGGGGGCACTCTTGTGAGACTGAGCCCTTAACCTGCGGGATCTGATGCTCTCTCCAAGTAGATAGTGTCAGAATTGAATTAACTGCATGGTAGCCTTGAAAAAAACACATCAGGCCTGCCCTCACCCAACCACTGAGTAAATATGGGCAATTATTTTCTCTAAGTCCCAGTTTATTCTCTTGTGATAATAGGGCCTACTTTATTTTATGCACAGCATTATTGTGAAAATAATGTTTGGAAGAGTGCCTATTTGTATTGTATAGCTTTAAGACATTTTTAGAAATCAAACCTAACAGTCATCCCTACCGCCTAGTTTTTCTATCAAACTTGGAAACATGCAGAAACTGCTTGTGTGGAGGCTTGATGGAGGGGTCCAAGTGGGAAGGAAGCCCCCACTGCAGTGGTGTTGTTTCTGTCCCTCTGAGTATGGGCCCAGCATGGCTATTCTTCTTGGGGATCTTGAAGTCATGCTGGCTGACCCACATCCCAGCAAGCCTTGAGCAGTTAGACATTCCCCAGGCCATCCTTGCTTGCCTTTGCTCCCAAGTCCCTGATTCTCAACAGTGTTGGCCCAAAGTGGATCCTCAGTGGATGAATAAATGAATGTGCCTGGATTTCTGCCTTTGAGTACAGTTTTAATATGTGCCTCTGTCTCTTTTGTTTTGTCAACTCTCTGGCCACGTATCTCTTGGCTGTGGACTTGGTTTCCTGAAAGGGGCATGAATCTGCTGGCTCCTCAGTTGGATGTCCCCTGATGGCACAAGGGAGACTCATCTGCCCCACCACCCACAGCTCTTTAGGCCCCCACCAGCCAGGCCAGGCCTTGGCCCTTCACTCAGGGGGATTTGGAATTCAGACAAAACATATGGTGTTTGCCCACGATCTTGCTGTTTTTATTTATGTTTTTAAATAACTTGTTTTTCATATTATTACAAAATAACACGTTTGTTTGGAAAAACCAGGCAAGCAAAAATTAAGAAAGCACAAATCTTTCATAAATCCCTAAGTCGTAGAGAATCACTGTTTAATATTCCTAGTTTTGTATATGCATGCACACACACACACGTGCATGCACACACACAGACATATTTAGAAAAATGGAGTCATCCTGTACTTAGTGATTTGTGACCTGCTTTGTTCACATAACAATGCCTCGCTGCCTTAAATGGTCATCTTGAATTATTATTAATCCCCACCCCCAAGGACCCACTTCTGTGGTCATCAATTGCTTACAGTTATTTACAAAATGAGCAATATAAGTCCAAACAACCCAAATCAGTCGGCAATGGGGAGAGCATTTCTCACTAACTGATGCAGTGGTAATCTGTGCTTTGACCAGTGGTGTCTGCTCGGAAACAAGCCCTACATCCCGTGAAATGTTTGTTTCATCAAGGGCTCCAGGGCTCAGGCTATAATAGAAACAAAGAGTTTACTGAGCAGCCGTAACCTTAAAATTGCTACAGTTTCTATGAAACTGGAAAATTCCATCGCTACAGCCAATGTCAACAGCCCAGGCAAGAAAGGAATGTAGGAATTCAAAGGAAGGGAAGAATTTGATTAAGGAAGACTGTGGGTAACTGGCAAAAACTCGATGAAAATGACCAGAAGGTACTGGCTTCCAGCATCAGCGTCCAGAAATTAGATTACAGGCACTGGCCCTCCCCGGAGTGGGTAAGATAGCAGGCGTATAACACGTATTTGTGTCAAGAATGAACCCAGGCTAGGATTAAGATTCTGGCAACCATGCAGCTGGCTAACAGTATCCAGAGAAGCCCCTCCCCACTGCCTTGGGGCCTGGTCTCCTCCCCCGATCTCATGGAGCTCTTCTGCCAAGTGCACACACGTGTACACCTCGGGCACCTCCTATACAAGCTATGCCTCAGAATAAGAAGCATGATGGCTGGTGGAGGGGAGGGCAGGGAGGCTTGCAGGGAGAGTGATAGGAGTCAGACTGAGAGAGAAGACAGTAGGTATCACTCTCAACACACATCAAACAAGGAGAGGTTAAGTTCAGATACCTTCTAGGTTCATCCTTCCACCAAGGTTATGGCAGGAACTTCTGAACTGAGCTCCCTTGCTTCCAGATGACATTCTTCACGACTCACTCCCCCAAATGCCACCCTGAGTAATCTGTATACTCTCTATATTTTCTTGTTTAAAATGTTCTCTTCTTGTGAATTCCCTAGTAGTCCAGTGGTTAAGATTCTGTACTCCCAGTGAAAGGGACTCAGGTTCAATCCTTGATCCAGGAACTAGATCCCACATGCCGCCGCAGGCAACTAAAAAGAACTCACGTCTGCAACAAAGATCAAAGACCCTGCATGCTGCAACTAAGACCTGGTGCAAACAAGAAGATAAATTTAAAAAAAAATTTTTTTTTCTTCTGATATTTGTGAAAAGCAAGTACTACCTGAACATTGTTCAAATATTAAACTGAAACAAAAGGCTCATAATGGAAAACACCGTTCACTTGCTTCTACTCCCCACTGATTTCCTACCATCCCTGCCCCAGCTCTGGCTACCAAAGGCAGCTGCTTCTACTTCTTTATTTTTTGGCAGTTCTTCTGGTATTTAGCTCCATGTTTCTGAATATTTTGCTTACATTGCTATTTCCCGACCCCTCAATTTTAAGCTTTATAGCAGAACTTGCCTGGTGTTCCAGTGGTTAAGAATCTGCCTGCCAGTGCAGGGGACATGGGTTCAATCTCTGGTCTGGGAAGGTTCCACGTGCCACCAGGAAACTAAGCCTGTTCACCACAATTACTGAGCCCGTGCCCCAGAACCCATGCTCTGCAGCAAGAAAAGCCACCTCAATGAGAAACCCTCACACTGCAACTAGAGAAAGCCCATGCACAGGAACAAAGACCCAGCACAGCCAAAAATACATAAATACAAAAAATTTAAAAAAACAATAAAATTTTGGCTACCTCCTTTATATGTAGGTGAGGATTTTTTTTTTTAATTTGCAAACATGTTATTGAACTATGATGGACATATAGTAAATTGCACATAAAGTGTACAATTCCATAAATTTTGACAAAGGTCCACTGATGAAACTGATGGGAGAAATTTTCACATACTAAGGTATGGGGAAGTCATTCTGACTTATACATGATTTCGCTTGAACTTTATGCTAAGAACAGCCTGTCTTACAGCCTATCAAATACACATTGTACATCTGCTTTAACCATTAAAGAAAAGAATGTATTCAAAAATCAAAATGGAGTAACAGTGATTCAGGCATTCACAATGGAGCCTGGTGACCCTAGTGGATGTGGTTGCAGACACATTCCTTTATCACTGAGAACTTGAATCTTCCAAACTGTATCAAACTCAAGGACATCACTAGCCATTTTCAAGACAATACCTGCTAGTGTTAATAGCTCCAGCTTCAATCTTCTGATGCCAAAGTCTCCCTTTGAATTAATAACTATGCAGCCATTTCAGATCCCAAACAATCCTTGCTTAACAAGCACCCTTACTTCTTACCAGCTCCAATCCTAATTCCTGATGAACTACTTACATAACTTTTGTAGTCTGGCAGAACACAATTAAGTGCTTCTTGAATCTGTGTCTCCTGGACTGTAGTCAGTTTGGCTCAAATAAAACTCATTTCTCTTTCTATTATAGATTGTTCATTGATTATTTGTGTTGACAAAACAATTACCACAATCAAAATTAGTCATCTAAATCTGTCCTTTTTTAAAAAGGTGGTTTGGGCTCTTCTAGGACCTTTGCATTTCTATTAAAATCAGCTTGTCAGTTTCTGAAGACAATTCTGTTGTGATTTTTAATGGAATTACATTGAATCTGCACATCAATTTGGGAAGAATCAACACCTTGGGAGAGCGTTACATATCTGAGTTTTGGAGAATGAGCAGGATTTTGTAAAGTGGAGAATATGGAGGGAAGACATTCCAGAAATATAGACTTAGAAGTAAATGAAATTGTGTGGAGAGGAGTTCATTGGTACCACTGGAATATAAAACACATCTGGTAATCACAGGAGATGAGACACAAATTAGCAACCAGATGTTCACCTTCTAGGTTGCAGCTCAAAGAATCCTTCTTTAGACACAAAGAACAGCCCCAGGAGCCTCCAGAAATTGATCAATGAGATTCCTCTGTGTTAGTGAAATGTCTGATTCACCCCATCAATAAAAAGGAATTCCTCCACTATTCAACCTCTACCATTCCTCAAAGTTTCCAATTGCTTTTTACCATGCTCTTAAATATCTACAAACAACCAATAATCACCTGACATTTGAGAAAAGACCCAACATAAAAAAGACTAACTCATTGAGCAGAAAAAAGGGAACTCAGAAGAAAAAGAGATAATTTAGGGAATAAGAGGGTGGGGGGTGTAAAAAGAGATACGAAAAGGTGTTTTATCTATAAAACAAGAATAGAATGCAATTGAATGAGAACCATGGCAGAACAAAAAATAGTTCTTTAAAAAGGTAGAACTTCCCTGGTGACTCAGTGGTAAAGAATCTGCCTGCCAATGCTGGAAATGCAAAAGATGTGTGTTCAATCCTTTGGTCAGGGAGATCCCCTGGAGAAGGAAATGGCAACCCACTTCAGAATTCTTGCCTGGGAAATCCCAGGGACAGAGGAGCCTGGCAGGCTACATTCCATGGGGTCACAGAGTCGGACATGACTCAGGGACTAAACAGCAACAAGAACAACAATCAAACAAGTAGAAAAAACTGTAGTAGGTTGGAAAATAAAGTTAACGAGACCCTCCAGAAAACTGAACAAATAGTTAAGAAGAAAACGAAATGTAAGGGGGAAGAAAATATTAACATCTGATACTAAGAATTTCAATAAAAATGAATTGGCCAGATTTAGCAAATGAAAACACTGGATGCCCAGTTAATTTTGAATGTCAGATTATTCAGATACTCTAGCCCACCACCAACCAGTTTTATTCATGAGTTTCTGTATTGTGTTCCCCTTACCTCTGTTTGTATCTTCACCAAAGCACGATCACAGGTCTAGCTGTTACAGTTTTCAACTCTTTCTACCGCTCCACCCCCTGAACCAAATGATCCTCCTAAGCAGGGAACCGTTTCATTTCCTGATCTGTGTATCCCTCCACACCCAAAGAGCCCCTTGCACATCTTGCATCTAGAAGAACTCTGAAAACATTAGTTGAATGAACTGAATTGGCTGCTCTCTCATCCAGGTCATCTCCTGCCAAGTCTATACTTGATGGAGCCTGGTCAACCATGAGGAGGGAATGACAGAGAGACTGTAAAGGAAACAGAAGTTGGGGAGAGCAATGCAGACAGCAGGGCCAGAGGGTCAAATGAATAGAATGGAGTGAAGGGCAACGAACAAATGGTCAGAAGACAGCAAGGAGGGGGTTAAGATGCCAAAGAGATGAAGGGTAAGAAGTCAGAAGCTTCCTCCAGGAAGCTTGCCCAGGTCTCCCCACTCTAAGAGAGGTGAGCCTCCCCACCTGACTCACAGCCTCCTGTGACAATTCTGGTAGAGTGGCAAGCCTCCTGTACTTTATGCCTTACTTTCTTGTCAAGGAGACTAAGTGCTCCCAAGGGCAGGGGTGGGGGTCTGTTTAGTCTTTTTTATCCTGAGGGGTAACACAGTGCCTTCTCTGGGAATGCTGGGATGCATAGACAAATGGAGAAGGTCTGGCTGCTCTTTGGGAGTTCTTTGGGAGGAGTTGGGGCTGAGCCACAGAGCTGCTCAGGCTGCTGTTACTTATCTGCCAGCTGCAATGCCCTCACCTCCTGGCTAATGGGGTTTCCTCATCTGATGGGGAAGCATTGCAAGGTTACCATGGTTTGTGTTTAATCAGTCTGTGTCCTAATCTCCAACCATATGTTATGAAGTCTATGTAGCCACATGAAAAATTCTTATTGTAATGTTAATTGGAATGATACAGGGTACCAAATTACATGATTGTGCTTAGTTGCTCAGTCATGTCTGACTGTTTGTGACCCCATGAACTGTAGCACGCCAGGCTCTTCTGCCCATGGGGATTCTCCAGTCAAGAATACTGGAGTGGGTAGCCTTTTCCTTCTCCAGGGGATCTTCCCAACCCAAGAATTGAACCCAGGTCTCCCGCATTGCAGGTGGATTCTTTACTACCTGAGCCACCTGGGAAGCCCAAATTATATGATTAGATTTATGATTATATAATTAGAATTATGTGATTAAATTATATGATTAGAATTGTGTTTAAAAAAGAGAGGGGGGCACTGGAAAGATGCATAGCAGGAAATACTGTAAAACTGACCAATTGTATTCTGTTGGAACTGTTTATCTCTTTTTTATTCTCTAATAGTTTTGAAATATATTTAAATCAATAGATAGCATTTTCTAAGAACTTACCATGGGTCAAGAACTGTGGATTATTTAATTTAAATCTCACAAAACCTTACCAAGTTAGTACTATTTCACAGAGGAGGAAATTGAGAATCGGAGAGGTTATGTGACTTTGCTCCAAATTGCAGAGCCAGTAAATAGTGGATCTAGACTCACTTTGTATTACTTTTACAGTTTTAAGGCCAGACTCTAAAAATCTCATCTAAACATTCAAAGTTAAGCTTTATTAGGGCAGAATATCACCAAATACACCTATCCCTTCATCTAGCTCCAGCTTTCCTTAGATGAGATAACCAGTGGAAGAGAGGTTCAAGGAATTGAAGCAAAAAGCAGCTTCAAAAGAATCCATAGATCAGCCCATGTCGGCTTGCATTGCCTGCAAGGCAGATGGTAGCTTGAGACTGGGTGGGGGCGGGGGGGGAGCTGCAATATAGAGACATAGTTTCTTTCTTTGGCCACTTTTTCTTTCTCTTCTTTCTCTTTTTCTCCTTTCTCTCTCCCTTTCTCCCTCCCTCTTACTTCCCTCCCTCTTCCCTTTCAGCCTTCTTTCTTTCTTCCTCTTTGCCCGCCCTCTCCTGCTTCTTTGCCCACCCCTTTTCTTCTTCTTTTTGATTCTTTGGAAACGCTAGACTTAGTAATGCTATTTTTCATTCTGGGGGGGAAAAAAAAGAACCTCCATCCTTGCTAACGAAGTCTATGGGAACCTCAGAACAGCTAACGCTGGGGATCACTTCCTACTCTCATTTTAACTCCATGAATTACCTCCACTCTATGGTCTCTCCTCCAAGCGAGACAAGGAGACAAACTGAGTAAAATGACCTCCAGGGAGTCCTGGACACAGAGACTTTGCAAACTGAGAAGGAGTTCTCTATGGAGTAGGTTTGAATATGCCAGCCCACTATTGTTCCTCAAAATCACCATGACACAGGAAGTGCACCTCCCACCCAGCACACAGACACTCAGGAAGAAAAGCATGTTTAGGGGCTGCAAAACTTGACCACCACTTCAATTTGATTTAGAGAAGTGGAGAGTTCCAGTTTGTGACAGAACACCTTCATGGGGACAAGAAGGTAAAATCTGAACATCGCTTCTGTTGCAATTGATACAATTACTTCACAGATATTATCTGGTACTCAGCTCTGGGACTCAGGAAATGGCATCAGATTGAAAAGAGTACATAGAAGGAGGCAGAGTGGAACTCTAGCAGATTTCAAGTGTGAAAAACAAAAGCATTCATTTCTGAAAATCAAATCAGAAAAGTGAATGAAAACAAGCTATGGAATTTCTCCATTATCTGAACTGATATGTAAATAACCAATCAATTCTCTCCTGATTCATCAGACTTGGAACCATACAAAAACAAAAGCAAAAAAAAAAAAAAAAAAAAAAAATCCTATCTGAGAGAATCTGAACACAGGATGCTGCTAAACATAAACAGGAGCAGTTCTACAAGTGATGAAGAGATGGAAGATTCAGATAACACATGCAGGAGGGTTCTCTGCATCAGACAGACAGCTCTGGATCTAGATAAAGAAGGCAGAGGAGTTATTGCCTTGCCTTTTCTGTCGAGATAAAGGCTGGTGGGGACTCGGGGAAATTGCAAGCAAAATATTGCTGCTCATGGAGGGTCTCTGCCAGAAAGGAGCTCAGAAAAGCAATAACCTTGTGACTCACATATCAGAGCCTGAAATGACAGTGGCTTTGAAGGTGGGGTGTGAGGGGCAAGAGGAAAACTGGCACTGGCAGAACATGGATTGGCCTGAGGGCAAGAAATAAAGGGGAGCAATAAAACCGAATGTTTCAAGGTAGGAAGACATTGTTGGTGATGAACTGCCGGAAAGAGATTTGGGAGAGCAACATTTTATTACTTTTGGATGCTGACAACCAATGTATCATATCCAAGTTTCCTGGTTGTAGAGTAACAACAAAGGCAAAGCAATAATACAAGACAAAACAATCAAATAAAAAAAGATTTATTTTATTTAGTTACTATGGTTGGCAAAGGCAGATGTGGTGCAAGGCAAGGAAATGGAGACCAATTCGATGGAATAAAGGGGAAAATATGTGAACCAAATAGGAAATCCAATTATACAAAGCAGGATAAAGAAAGACAAGGGGTTAGAATGGGTAGTTTGAACAAGGGATAAGAATATTTTGTAAGACGCTGGATAATTGGAAGCATTTAGAAGTCTTGGTCTTTTTCCAGAAAAGAACCCTATTGTCCTTTATCACTATGTCCATGACACACATGGGGGCCCATAAGCCAGGGGTGACTCAGACGAATCAATGACAGCTCTCCCAAGTGCTACAGAGGACCTCAACTTCTGAGATCTCAAAACTTTGCAGTTCCCATGCAAGGGCACCAAGGAATTGCTTGGTCAGCCTCACTAGTGTAGAATTTTAAAACTGGCCTTTTTAACTTCTGTGTGAACCTGTAAGATTGCACACAGACTTGAGTTCTGTATATATCTGACTTTCAAGTCCTCTTCATTTAGGTCTTTGCTGCCCCTCTGGCTAGATGCTGGACATGACTTTCCTACACAAGGCCTGGACCCCATGCTTCTAATCCTGCCTTTTGGATTCTCCTCTCAGTCAACCCATTGGTGTCCCAATCCTAGATCATCAATTCAGCATCTCCATCACCAGTGAATATTTACTAGGTTGTCACAAGATTCAAGACCTTCCTCTTTGCACTCTGAGATTGAAGAAAAATGACTTATGGTTGGGAAAAATATATCTGCAAACAGATACTTCCCCCATGTTTCATAGAAAATCAAGGACCGCTTCCTTCTTTTGTTGTCATCATCATCATCATAAATCATCATCACCATTGCCATCCAAACAGATGTTGAGCACTTATGGTGTTCAACTGGGCCTAAAGATTTAAATTTAACACATTATGTAATCTTTATCTCAGTACTATGAAGAAAGCACTATTATCATCCCCATTTTTAGATGAGGAAGTAGAGGTTTAGTTTGCCCAAATTTAAGCATCTGGGGAATAGCAGGTCTGACAATCACATCAAGAGCCTGTACCTTACACATTAAGCTCACTACTGCTCATAATCTTCTACTTCTCCCTATCAGTTTATTTTTTCCTGGTGAATAAAAGTGTTATCAACCCTGAATACTCATTGGGAGGACTGATGCTGAAGCTGAAGCTCGAATACTTTGGCCACCTGATGCGAAAAGCCTGATGCTGGGAAAGATTGAAGGCAAGAGGAGAAGGGGATGACAGAGGATGAGACAGTTGGATGGCATTATCAACTCAATGGACATGAGTTTGAGCATGCTCCAAGAGATGGTGAAGGACAGGGAAGCCTGGCGTGCTGCAGCCCATGGGGTTGCAAAGAGTCGGACATGACTGAGCAACTGAACAACAACAAAAAGTGTTATGAATTTCCCTACAAATGTGGGCCAGGTATATTATAGTAACTCAATAAATGTTCAATTGACTTGAAACAAAAGAGCCAGTTGCATTAAGAATCCAGTGGCCCCACAGATCCTGCTTTTGAGGTTTTATCTTGATCACTTCTTCATCAGCTCTGGTCCTTCAATCAGTCTGCCAACCTTGCGTTTCATAAAGTAACACTTTTCAAGCCTCAAGCCCTGGACTACTGTGCCCCAGAGAGGGGAGATGCACGGGATAAATTCTCATTATTGGCAACGCAGTGTTTCACCCACAGCTGGAGAGGGAATGCTGAGGCTCAGATGCTAGGAGGCTGCCAGCTTGACTTGGTGTCTTGGCACCCTTAGCTGTGGTTGTGGAAAAGCTGAATCCAGAGTGAACATCTGCCCAGGCTAGTCAGAGTGGAAACAGCTTTTGGTTAGCTAATTAATAGCTTTTTCATCTGCATCAGATGATTCCATTTCGGCACAGTGGCTTGAACACAGGGGCCTCAGAGCCTAGATTCACTCTTTTCTCAGGTAGTGCTCATAGGTCTTTGTTCCTCCCAGTGCCAGTCCCATCCTGCCTGGCCGAGACTTTCAGAAGGAGAGGACCTCACATCTGTCTGGGCCAACTCAAGGATTGACATTCTTCCCTACAGACATGGGTATCAGACTTAGAGGCCTTTCTAGCCCCAGGAATTTGGGGACTGGGACCCACATGTGCCTCTCATTGTATTCAGATGGTTTCACCTGTGATGTACCAGAGTTCTACATTCTAGTGATAGAGACGTACAATCAGACGTGATTGTGTAGTTTGTGGGGCCTCTTGTTCAAACAGCAGGAAAAAGTGCCATGAGAAGTACAAAATTATACAGTTTTTCCTTTTATTCCCCCTGCGATCTCCCTCTTGACTTGTCATAGCACTTTTTATGTCCTATTTGTTGTCATTCCAAGAAAACTATCATTTCAGAAGTATCTGGATGAATTTTATCATTCACCTTTATAGTATGCAATGCCACTTTTAAATGCAAGAGCATTTAACTCTCCCATGTGATCATGACATTACATAATGAGTATTTCATAGCTCATACTTGCATATCCACTCAGTTTTTTCCAGAACAGTGGAAATGCTGCATACAACTCATTCAATTGTTTTAATTTCTTGATACACAACATTTTACCAACAATGTCTTCCACTTTATTGATGGGTAAGGAAGGACTAAAAGGAAAAAGGACCACCAGTTGCCTATGAGTGCCTTCCATTCTATGTCAGTGTGTGTTTGTTTGTGTAGACAATCCCCAGAGGTCACCCTAGAACTTGCTTTGAATGCATAAATAAGGCACTGGTCTTCTCAGAAACACAAATGGCTGAGGAACACTATCATGTCCTTTCCTACTCATGTTACTTTCCTGCACTATATTAACATTGGATTGGAATGTGCCTTTCTAGAAGCACTGTATATTTAAAAAGAACCACAAAACCTTTGACCCTTTTTCCACTTTGTCTTTTCCATTATGCTTCCTCATAAAAGAGAGCTCTGTAAGACTTGGCAGATGTTGCTTAGAAAAGCTTTGACCCAGAATCTAGGCTCACTCCCATGGCCCAATGGTATAGGAATTACTGAATTCTTGATTGAAAATAATGGGTGTTTGCCTTTGTGGTGACATCACTGGGGTGATTCTGGAGGATGTGTGCTGATGTGTGTGGGTGGTGAGCATGTGTTTTGTCTGGGTGAGGTTTAAACAGTGAGGGCAATATCTGTTTGTGCGTATGGTATTTGTGGCACATTTTGTGAGTCTGTGTGATTTGTAGGTAGGGTTGGTGGTGGGTTTGTCTATGTGTGCCATGTGAAATGAATATTAATTTAAGTTTCCTCAGAAAACTTTTCCTCTGGGCTGGAGAGCACATATCTTTTGCTTTCCCCCTGAAACGCCAGTATGTTCTCATGTTCTTCTAAGTAAAATAACATGCAGCTTTTTGACATTCACAAACAAAACCCAGTGGTTTTTATCTGAGTCAAGTGCTCCCTGGGGCTTTGTTTTTTTCTCCCTCCTCCTTCCTGTAAATCCATTTTATGCTTTGGAGTTAGAAGATGACATCTTGTTACATCATGTTAGACAGCACCATAATTTTTTCCAACAAACCATTTCCAATCTGGCGAAGGAGACAGAACTGAACAAAGACAGACAACCCAGCATAAATAAAGGATCAGCTCACGGCCGCCTGCAGGACAGACCCAGAAGAGCCTTGTACCCAAATCCCAGGCTGACTTGCCGTTTTGAGCTTTAACTCTTAAGACTGGAGTGGAGAAATCGATCCAGGAGCACTGCCCTCCCAGAGATACTGCTCTGCAGGAGACCAGGATGCCTGTTGGGGGTGGGAGGTGCTGACATTGTGGGGAGACTGATGCTTGCCCCGGGGTCCTTTCTATACTCTGCACAGGTCAGGCCTGTCTTGTGCTTCCCAGTCACAGCTGCTATTTATAGTCCTGTCTCTGTTTGCCATTCTGCCTGTGACCCCTGTGGTCGGCTCAAGGCTTGCGTTTAAAAAGAGCTGTTCTGTGCTCAAGTTCAAGCCTACCACCGCAGCTTTCCTTCAGTCTGCCATCTTGGTGATAAGGGCTCACCAGCTGCCCTCCGCTTGCCCTGGTATGCCATGTGTCAGATTGGGTGTGTGGCTTCCCTCATGCCCGTCATGTGTTGGTCCCCAGAGCCTGTGCTGTGGTCAGAATTAGTTCTGGGCGGGGCGCTGTGCTGTGTCTCTCCGGTGTTGTGGTGATCTGCCAGAATGTTCCTTCGAAATATCTCATCGTGTCAGCCTTTGGCCTGAAAATATTGACCGGCTCATAAGCTGTACAGGCTAGATAACTAAGGCACAAAATCCTAGATCTATAAAATCTATTAAAGAAAGCAAGAAAAAGAATCCTGGACTTAGAACCAGATGACCCAGGTCTGAGCCACAGTTTCAAGCTGTATGACCCTAGGCAGAGAGCGAAACTCTCTGAGCTCTACCTTCCTCTGTTCAAAGAGAGTGACTGCCTCTTGGGGATGCTCTGAGGACTAGATGAGACCATGCACAAGTGCGAGTCGGCTGGAAACTTCCCTACCCTCATATTCTATTATTTCAATTTCTCTCGCTTCTCAAAAGCGCTTGACAGGAAATGAATGTAGGAAGAAATAGAGATGTTTTGGAGATAACAGAGTAAATGACTCCTCCGTATGATTCAATCACCCAGCAAAGAGAGGTAAAAATTTATTTTTTTTTTAATAAAAAAATACTGCAAATTGAAACCTTAGGATGGTATTACTATGTGCTATCAATTTAATACAAGTCAATAAAGATTCATTTAACACATACTACATGGTAGTCAATATAGCTGACACCAGAGATACTAAGAAAAACAAATAATTAAAACAGGTTGAATTTTTTAAATCACAAAATAGGGAAAATGAATCAACACAGAAGAAAAGAGAATCCAGAACTCAGTCTTACTTATACAAAACTATAAATCTGATATGTGATAAATAACAGAGTAAAAAAAAAAGCTTACTTTAATAACCATTGTATCACTTATCATAAATTTGGAAAATGATCTATTTAGATCAATACTCTCTATCATATCATAAAGGAAACTCCACATAGGCTAAGAATTATATATAAATAGATGAATTATAGGGCAAAATTACCAAAAAAATCAGCATAAAAGTTTTGCCAGTTTTGAAGCAATAAAGGAAATCATCAAAACTGATAGTCATAAATAAATATTTTAAGAGTTTTTAAATGATGGAAAATGTTAACTAATATAAAATGCCAAGAGAAGACTGGAGAAATATTTTTATCGAGCATGGAAAAGAGTATATACTGATATTTTATAAGTTACTCATTAGGAATGCAGAACAGAATATTAAGATCTCAATATGTGAATGAGAAAAGGAACTGAGAACTAATTTATTAAAAAAACTATAGATTGCTTATAAACTGAAGGAAAAAAGTTTATAATTAAATAGTGGGTTGACCAAAAAGTGCATTTGGATTTTTGAGCAACAAAATAAATGTAGATAAAAGCAACATCAAAGCATCAGTTTACATTGTAAAAACCAGGAGAGGTTAAGATACAATGTGACACACAGTGCTAGTCAGGTTATGAGCGACAAGGGAGAGCCCTCCATTACTGGTGGTGATCTGAATCATTGTAACCCATTCTGAAAGCAATATGACAATGCGTCTCACAACCCACAGACATAGTCAGACACTATGAGCTAGGTAGTGCCCTCCTGGCAATTTATCCTAAAGAAAGAAATCAACAAGAAAAATCTGTATGATCAATTTTGTTTCAGCTTTGTATAATAATAATCAAGAATCCACTGAGTGTTCACCCAAAGGGCACAATATAGAAAAATGTGATGATTATGAAGACTTAAGAATACTATGCAGGGCTATAAATGGAGTACAACATTTAAAAATTGTAATCATTGTATTGTACACTTGTAATTTTATAAATGTTACACATCAACTATACTTCAATTTTTAAAATTACATTAAAAAAGAATGCTATGCTGATATTAAACTAACTAAAGATAATAAAAAGTTGATGTGTAGGGCTTCCCTGGTGGCTCAGTGATAAAGAATCTGCCTGTCAATATAAGAGACACCAGTTCGATCCCTGTTTGGGGAAGATCCCATATGCAACAGAGCAACTTTGTGCCCCACAACCATTGAGCCTGTGCTGGAGAGCCTGGGAGGAGCAACTACAGAGCCCATATGCCGCAACTACTGAAGCCCACACGCCCTAAAGCCTGTGCTCTGCAGCAAGAGAAGCTATCACAATGAGAAGCCTTCATACTGCAACTAGAGAGTAGCCCCTGCTTGCCAAAACTAGCGAAAAACCCTTGCAGCAACAAAGACCCAGCACAGCCAAAAATAAATTTTAAAAAAGTTAATGTATAGAAAATGTTTATGACAAAATGACAAAAATGAGAATATGAGATTTAATATTGTATCAAGATAATAATTACAATTTATGTAGAAGGAATTGTCTGTTTTGACAAGAAGAAAATATGCAAAAATATGAAAATATTTGTATAACGGTGACTTCTATTATTATCATTATTTTATTATTTATTTTTTGGCCACACGGCATGTAGGATCTTACTTCCCCAATCAGGGGGTGAACCTGTGCCCTCTGCAGTAGAAGTGCGGTCTTAACCACTGGACCACCATTGCAGGCAGATTCTTTACTGTCTGAGCCACCAGGGAAGCCAAGAATACTGGAGTGGGTAGCCTATCCCTTCTCCAGGGGATCTTCCAGAGCCAGGAATCGAACTGGGGTCTCCTGCATTGCTGGTAGATTCTTTATCAGCTGAGCTCACCAGGGAAGAGTGAGGTGGGAGGAAGTGAAAGTGCTTGAGACAGAGGTAACACCATTAGCAAGGACCAGTCTGAGTGACAGCAAGCATGGGAAGCATGCTGAGAAACACTTTTCAGCTCCCTGCTGCTTTTTTAAAAAAGCAAGTTATTTTAGTGTCAGAGACAAGATCCACTCCTTTTAACCATTCAGGTATGCTAGAGAAGCCCTTCTCTTGAACATTATAGTAGGTTGGTCAAAAATTTGTTTGGGTATTTACTGTAAGAGGTTACAGTAAAGCTGGAATGAACTTTTTGGCCAACCCAATACTTGGGGACCCCAGTCTTTGATCCACTTTCACTCCTGTTCTCCTCCTTTCTACTTCTGTCTCTGCTTTATTTCTTTATTCTTCCTGAAAGTCCTTGCCTTTCATCTCTAACCCCGTGTTTACATTTTCTACATTTACCCCACCATCCTTCAGTCCCCTGTTTAACCCTGGTTTGAGGCAGGGGAAAGAATTTTCTATGATGCTGCTTCCACTGTTAGTGTCGAGTCACCATTTACAGGCAAGGAATGACTCCCTTTTTGCTTAATTTATGACAGATTCTAACAAGACACACACATTTATGGAGGGCTGTAAAGTCAGCTCACCTCCTCCTATCTGTTCACGTGCTCTGCTTACCAAAAAACAACCCATGAGATTTACTTTTTGACTCCCTTTGTTTTACATTATTTGTTTAAAAGTCCATGTGGTTTCCGCTTGTGAACATGTAGCAAGCTTGGATGCTGTTACCTTTTCCTGGAATGGATTCTGAGGTGTGTAGGGGGAAGTCAGATTGATGCAACTGCTATATATGTATTTTAAAATCTTGGTATTGTCAAATTTTTTATATCCCAGGAATGAACAAATAACCTTATTTCAAGTGATGAGTTCAAGAAAGTAACAGTATAAAACAAGAATGAGGAATTGATTTCCAACAAGAGTATGAAGGCTACTGAGTAGGAAAGAATGATCTTTTGGACAAATGGTATTGGGACAGATAGCTATCCATATGCAACAGAGTGGACTTGGATATCCTACCAGATGTAAAACCTAATTGAAAATAAATCAAAGACAAATATGAGAGCTTAAATAGAAAACCCTTAGAAGGAACTATGGGTATAAATCTTCAGGACCTTGGATTAGGCAATGGTTTCTCAGATATGACACCAAAAGTACAAAAAGCAAAAGAAAAAAAATTGGACTTAATCAAAACGAAAAACTTTGTGCATCAGAGGCCACTATCAAGACATTGAAAAGACAACCCACAGAGTGGGAGAAAACAGTTTTAAATCACACAGCTGATAGGAGTATCCAGAATATATAAAGAACTCATAAAACTAAGTAAAAAAATAGACAACACAATTTGAAAATGAGTAAAGAACTCGCATAGACATGTCATCAAAAGCAGATCTACAAATGGCCAGTAAGCACCTGACAAGATGCTCAACCTCACTAGTCATTAGAGAGAATACAGTTCAAAACCACAGTGATATACCATTCCATACCCACTAGGATGGCTGTTCAGTTCAGTCACTCAGTTGTGTCTAACTCTTTGCATCCCCATGAACTGCAGCACGCCAAACTTCCCTGTCCATCACCAACTTCCAGAGCTTATTCAAACTCATGTCCATTGAGTCGGTGATGCCATCCAACCATCTCATCCTCTTTCATCCCCTTCTCCTCCCACCTTCAATCTTTCCCAGCATCAGGGTCTTTTCCAATGGGTCGGTTCTTTGCATCAGGTGGCCAAAGTATTGGAGTTTCAGCTTCAGTATCAGTCCTTCCAATGAATATTCAGGACTGATTTCCTTTAGGATTGACTGGTTTGATCTTCTTGCCATCCAAGGGACTCTCAAGAGTCTTCTCCAACACCACAGTTCAAAAGCATCAATTCTTCAGTGTTCAGCTTTCTTTATAGTCCAACTCTCACATCCATGCATGAATACTGGAAAAACGATAGCCTTGACTAGATGGACCTTTGTCAGCAAAGTAATGTCTCTGATTTTTAATAGTCTGCCTAGGTTTGTCATAGCTTTTCTTTCAAGAAGCAAGTGTCTGTTAATTGCATGGCTGCAGTCACCATCTGCAGTGATTTTGGAGCCCAAAAAAATAAAGTCTGTCACTGTTTCCACTGTTTCCCCGTCTATTTGCCATGAAGTGATGGGACCAGATGCCATGATCCTAGTTTTCTGGATGTTGAATTTTAAGCCAACTTTTTCACTCTCCTCTTTTACTTTCATCAAGAGGCTCTTTAGTTCTTCTTTGCTCTCTGCCGTAAGAGTGGTGTCATCTGCATATCTGAGGTTATTGATATTTCTCCTGGCAATATTGATTCTAGCTTGTGCTTCCTCCAGCCCAGCATTTCACATGATGTACTCTGCATATAAGTTAAATAAGCAGGATGACAATATACAGCCTTGACGTACTCCTTTCCTGGTTTGGAACCAGTCTGTTGTTCTGTGTCCGGTTCTAACTGCTGCTTCTTGACTTGCATCCATATTTCTCCGGAGGCAGGTAAGGTGGTCTGGTATTCCCAGGATGGCTATAATAAAAAAAATAAAATAAAACAACAACAACAAAAAAGAAAGAAAATAGAAAGCACTGCCAAAGATGTGAAGAGCCTTCATCTATTGCTTGTGGGGTTGCAAAATAGTGCAGCTGCTTTGGAAAGGTTTGGCAGTTCCTCAAAATTTTAAATATAGAGTTACCATATGACCCACCAATTCCTCTCATAGGAAACATATGTCTACATAGAAACACGTAAACTAATATTCATGACAGCATTATTCATAATAGCTAAAAAGTAGAAACAACCCAAATGTTCATCAACTGATGACTGGATAAACAAAATGTACTGACAAATGCTACAACATGGATGAACCTTGCAAATATTATGTTACAAAAGGAGCCAGAAACACAAGACCACATACTATATAATTCCATTTATGTGAAATGTCCAGAATAGGCAAATCCACAGAGATGAAAGTGGATTAGTATGGTTCCCTGGTGCTGGGGGAGGAGATGATAGGAAGTGATTATATAACTGCTATGGGGTCTCTTTTGAGGATGATAAGATGTTTGGGATTAGTGGAATTGATAGTTTCCCAACACTGTGAATATACTAAAAACCACTGAATTTTACAGTTGAAAATGATTTAAATGGTGACTTTGTGTCATGTAAATTTTATCTCAAAAAAAAAAAATAATAGAAAGAATGAGGAGGGTCCTTTACACATCACTGCTCTGGATTTAAGCTGGCATTTGGGACTCCATGGTGACCATATGTGACATAATTCAATTTGACAGACACTTTTTATGGTAGCTCCTGGGAGTGGGTGGGAAAAAAATATGAATAAAACACAGGCTCTGTCTTCAAGGTGCTCACAGATGGAGGACACCAATGCATACTTTACTAACTAGTCCACAAATCAAAAGACAATAAGCATCTCAGTGGAAAGAGAAATGATTCTTCTGGAATACGAGGGAAGAAGTGATTTATTTTGGTTGAAGGGATATTTGGAAAGCTTCGCAGAAAAGGAGATATTCGAACTGGGTTTTTAAGGATAAGTAGGAGTTTGACAAGCAGAAAAGGTGGTACATTCTAGGCAGAGGGACCCACCTGAGCGAAGACCTGGAGCTATATGAAGCATTCAAAGACATACAGATGGTATGATTTGAGCTATGGCTTTTCTGAGTATTCTGCCACTGATTTTAAAATTTATGTTTAATTGGAGGATAATTGCTTTACAATATTGTGTTGGCTTCTGCCATATAACAACATGAATCAGCCATAAGTATACATATGTCCCTTCCCTCTTGAGCCTCCCTCCCATCCCTCTAGGTTGTCACAGAGTAACAAAATGAGCTCCCTGTGATACAGCAACTTCCCATCAACTATCTCATTTACATATGGTAATGTATATGTTTCAATGCTAGTCTCTCAATTCGTCCCACTCTCTCCTTCCCTTTCTGTGTCCGAAGTCTCTTCTCTAAGTTTCTGTCTTTATTCCTGTCCTGCAAATAGGCTCATCAATACCATTTTTCTAGATTCTCTCTCTCTATATATATATATTAACATGTATTTGGTTTTCTCTTTCTGACTTACTTCACCCTGTGTAACAGGCTCTAAGTTCAACCACCTCACTAGAACTGACTCAAATGTGTTCCTTTTTATGGCGGAGCAATATTCCATTGTATGTATGTCCCACGGCTTCTTTATCCATTCATCTGTTGATGGACATCTAGGTTGCTTCCATGTCAGCTACAGTAAATAGTGCTGCAGTGAACATGGGGTACATGTGTTTTTTCAATTATTGTTTTCTCAGAGTATATGCTCAGTAGTGGGATTACTGGGTCATATGGTAGTTTTAGTCCTAGTTTTTTAAGGAATCTCCACACTGTGCCAACAAAAGTCCGTCTAGTCAAGGCTATGGTTTTTCCAGTGGTCATGTATGGATGTGAGAGTTGGATGGTGAAGAAAGCTGAGCACTGAAGAATTGATGCTTTTGAACTGTGGTGTTGGAGAAGACTCTTGAGAGTCCCTTGGACTGCAAGGAGATCCAATCAATCCTTCCTAAAAGAGATCAATCCTGGGTGTTCATTGGAAGGACTGGTGTTGAAGCTGAAACTCCAATACTTTGGCCACCTCATGCGAAGAGTTGACTCACTGGAAAAGACCCCAACGCTGGGTAGGATTGGGGGCAGGAGGAGAAGGGGACGACAGAGGATGAGATGGTTGGATGGAATCACTGACTCGATGGACATGGGTTTGGGTAGACTCCGGGAGTTGGTGATGGACAGAGAGGCCTGGCGTGCTGCAATTCATGGGGTCGCAAAGAGTTGGACATGACTGAGCGACTGAACTGAACTGAACTGATACTGTTCTCCATAGTGGCTATATCAACTTACATTCCCACCAACAGTGCAAGAGGGTTCCCGTTACTCCACATCCTCTCCAGCATTTATTGTTTGTAGATTTTTTGATGATGGCCATTCTGACTGGTGGGAGGTGATACCTCATTGTCATTTCGATTTGCATTTCTCTAATGATGAGCAGCGTTGAACATCTTTTCATGTGCTTGTTGTCTGCTGCTACTTTTTATTAAACATCAAAATCATGTCCACTTTGATCCTTGATTCGTGCCTCACAGAATATGAGCCTTCGGTATAAAAATAAGAAACAGAAGTGTGAAGCTTGAGCCTTGGTGGGATTTAGCAGGGTCCCAAGTTCCCTAGCTCTCCCTACATCCTGTGGTTGTCTGAGCGCCTGGAACCTACATGGCAGCTGCTGTGCTCCTTCCCTGTTTTTCCAATCCAAGAGCCCATGCTGGCTGTAACGACTGGCTCCAGCCATCTTCTAGGTAGATGAGCCCTTGTTCTACCTTGAAAAGATAGATTCTTGCTTGAATAGTGGCTCCTTCGTCCCAGCCCTGCCTTCTCCCTGGTGTATCCAGAGGAGGAAACCAGGGAGGAGGAAATGAGAGGCCCATCCTACTGCCTCAGGGGAGAGTCATCCCTTCTGGTTCCTTCAGCAGCAGCTTGCTTTGGCTTCTGTTTGAACTGTGAACCCATTGCTTTGAGTGGAAAGTGGGAAAACAAGCAATCAAGACATGTGCTCTTATAGGAGGAGTTTGGTGCTTAATGAATTATTCAGTGACTAAGCACAAGACATTCTGGAAGGAAAGAAAATTTCAATATGGAGCCCTGAGACCCCCAGGGCTTCCCAGGTAAAAAGCTAACAGCATGGTCCTCAGGACTGTGAATGACTCTTATTTGCTCCCCAAGGCACTAAGCCTGCTTTATTGTGTTTACGACTGCATATCTTCAGAGCATAACTGATTCATTGCAAACCAGAGTGTACTGGACAGTGGAGGCGTCTCTGAATAGGCTTTACCCTAAAGCCAGGAATAATTCCCTGGTCCAGAGGTCCAGTTTGATAAACTATTCAGTGTTCCCAAGCCTCATATGCTTGGGGGAGATCAGGACACAGAGGCATCTGGTCTCAGGCAGCTTTGCTCAGCATAGAATATTGCTCTCCCAGAGGGGATCTTGTTAGCAGAAGAGGCCAGTGTGCCTGCCTGAGACTGGAGCTCCTGCCCTGTGAGCCCCAGGGAGGGAGTCCCAGGCCAGGCAGTGCTGTAAAAATGCTCCCCTAAAATCCTAAGAAAAAGAAACATGGACTTAATGCTGACTTCTCCTTGAACAAGCTGATATTATATATATATATAATACATACATACATACATATATATGTATGTGTATATATATATGTATATACACTGAATAGTATGTATGTATGTATGAATGTATTATCATATGTATGTATGTATGTATGTATGTATTATCATCTTCAATCCCATTGTCTCCAGTTCTCAGAGGCATGACCGCTCTGACAGGGCAGACAAGGAGCAGATCTGTGGTGGAAGGGTCACTGTGCTGGTAGGGATGAGAGGAGACGAGGGGAAGCAGGCCTGAATGTCATTACTTGAAGGGGACAGGGGGGTCAGTGACAGTGGCAAGGAACAGATTTTTCCAGCTGCTTTCAGGCTGAGATTTGCACTGCATAATCTGAATGCTTTTATCTGTTTCTGAAAATAGACAGGAATTTTTTCCACAGCCTGCTCCAATCTGGCCGTGGAGACGTGAGGAAGGATGGCCGGGAGACAGCTCTATGTGGTCCAGTAAGTACGTTTTGTGACCCCCCTGCCCCCCAACTAGCCCTCTTCCATACTGGTTCCCTGAGTCACATGATCTTAACATCCCTGAAGTAGGGAGTCAGAGATGCTGAAAATACTTTCCATTCTAAACTTTGCATACCTGCTGATATATTGAGTTATCATTTCTTACTATCAGTGGTTTAGTTGCTAAGTTGTGTCTGACTCTTGTGACCCTATGGACTGTAACCCACCAGGCTCCTCTGCCCATGGGATTTTCCAGGCAAGAATACTGGTGTGGGTTGCCATTTCCTTCTTCAGAGGATCTTCCAGACTCAGGAATTGAACCTGGGTCTCCCGCTTTGCAGGAGGACTCTTGCATTGCAGGCGGCTTCTTTGCCAACTGAGTTACAATTACCTAAATATTAATATATAGCCTGAATGGTCTTGGTAGAGTCAGAAGTACCTGTTCAGAGGGAATGGTCACTTGAGTCTTTACAGAATGACCTACATTGGAAGCATAAACGGGGCAGAAAGAAGAAAATGGTTTGATCAGAAATTATAGTTTGTGGTTGTTAGCAATGCCACAAACCATCGTCTCCACCTTTGTCCTCATTTAGACTACAAAGAAGCATCACAAATTATCTACAAAGGTCTTCTGGAAAGTTCACTCTGGATTAAATCAGACTCCATCTCTCAGCAGCTGGTCCCTCTCATCTCAGATCAAAAGGATCTTGAACCTTCTAAAGTGAACTTCTGTCAAGCAAACAGCAGGAGAATCTCTACTATTATTTACATAGCATTTTCCATTTTTTCCCCCCCAGTTATGTATTGGTTTCTCCCTGTTACCAGTCTGTCTTATAAATTAGGCAAACTGAGACACACAAAAAAATGAAACAATGTTTAAGGTCACGTAGAGTCAGAGGTGGAACTGGGCATAACAGGACAGCCTTTGAACCTGCAGATCAATGTGTCTAGACACAGCCTCAACTTATTCCAACAGTCCTGTACAATTGCATTCACCCACCTACCAAGAATGAGAAGTTATCTGTGCTGAGCTTGTAGTGAAGGATGCCAATTTCATTGGTTTTTCAACCTGGCGAGTTTCCTGGACCCCCAAAAAAGTGGTGCCAGTCTTTGAGGCTGGAACTTATTTGTAAGTTTCCTCTCAAGTAAACCTTATTGTGAATGGAAGAGAAGAGTGCCAGATTATCCTGGAAGGCTGCCTATGTCCTGTGTCTCTGGGACTCCTTTGCTATCCTTAAGACCAAAGCACCACATGGCTAAGTCAGGTGTGTGAGGAGGAAAGATGAGCAGAAGTATAAGTTCTAGAGGATCTGCAGGCTGAAGTCTCTCCTGCACAACTGAATGCTCCGTGCAGCAGCTGCAATCTGTGCGTCAGGGTTTTGATGATGTGGTTCATTCAGCTCTAGACCCTGCTGAGCGTCAAGTGGAATGTCTCCTCTGTTGGCCTCCCAGGAACCCCACATCTGGCACTGCAGTATCATGAAGATTTCTGCATTTGTCGGAAGGCGATCTCAACCTGCCGTGTGTATAACACTGTGTGACTCCCAGTTTCATTAGCCACTTGCTCATAAAAGAGAAGGAAGCACAGGAAGACAGAGAGCTCAGAGGGAAAAGGTCAGTCACAGGGAGAGGGACTGAAAAGATGAAAGAAGAAAGCTGGAGAAGAACATAATGGAGAGGTAGGTGATAGGTTTTGAAAGTACCAGGGCAAGCCAAAGGGAAAAGGGGAAAAGCTTTAGCAGGAAGAATGGAGCATACAGGGGCACCCCTGCCTCCCACATCACAAAGCTCATGATGAAGCCGGACAAACAGCCAACCCTCCCAGGGACTTTCAAGCATGATCATACATAAGGCTTCAAAGGAAGGAAGAGCAGAGGTTAGTTGCTTTCAGGTCCTTGGAAAAGAAGTAGGCTGGCATCTGACTCATCCTACTCTGTTCCAAGCTCCCAGAACACACAGATGAGGTCATCTGAGCATCATTTGTAAAAAGGTTGATTTGGTGGCATATTGGGATGGCTGCTTTATTAACATTATCCCTTGCTTTTCCTTGCACAGTTTGAGGTGGGTAGCACTGCAGTTCTTTTATAATAATAAATAATTTTATGGACAGGAAAAATGAATTTCAGGTCATAGTGGATGTAAGCTGGTGGCAGAGCTGGGATGGGGTACCTGGCTTCCAAGGCAGTACTACTTCTTCCCCAGCTGCCTGCCTGTTTGTGCAGCTGATCCATCTCGACTGTCCTCAGACACACTCAAGTGCATTTTCTCCTGTTATATTACCAACTGGATGGTACTTCCTTGTGATAACTCCTCAGAGGAAAAGATACAGGTTAAAAATAATGAACTAGCTCTGTGTCTCCTTTGTACATATATGAAAGGGCAGGTCAGACCCCCATGGGGCTGGGCTGGGGAGGGAGCCGGTTCTGAGGCAGCCGAGGGCCTTTCTTCTCACTTGACAACCCCGCACCCAAGATCACCTCCATGCTCAGTCTCCCCTTCACGCTCATATGAGGGGCCAGGCTCAGGGGTGCACTTTGGGAAGAAGGCTGCCTGCCCACCAGTTCTCTTTTTCCTACACACACACACACACACACACCTGCAAGATCTCCACTCTTGATTGGCTCAGGGGTGCACTTTGGGAAGAAGGCTGCCTGCCCACCAGTTCTCTTTTTCCTACACACACACACACACACCTGCAAGATCAGGGGTGCACTTTGGGAAGAAGGCTGCCTGCCCACCAGTTCTCTTTTTCCTACACACACACACACACACACACCTGCAAGATCTCCACTCTTGATTGGCTCAGGGGTGCACTTTGGGAAGAAGGCTGCCTGCCCACCAGTTCTCTTTTTCCTACACACACACACACACACACACACACACACACACACACACACACACATACCTGCAAGATCTCCACTCTTGATTGACTCTATCAGCCCAGCCTCATTTCCTTGCACAGCAGGGCCTCTTGGAGCCCAGGGCCGAGCTGGTGGTGTGTGCTCTAAAAATAGCTGTGTACGACATGATGGATGGGGAGGCTTTGCTCTCCTTTTCCTGCCTCTGCGCCGGGGTCTGAATCATGTTGGGAAATGACATTCTGTTAACACAAGCACTTCTGCTTCCTCCCATGCTCTCTCCCCATCCGGTGGGGGCCCTGGCCTGGGACTGACTTTCAATGTTTAAAGCCTCCCTGGGGGTCCATTCAAGACCCTGATCCATCCACTGACATTAATGCAAGCCGTGGATAGAAAAGGAGAGAAGCATCCTGTATCTCCCTGGGGATGCTTAGAATGCGTTGAGGTACAGATATGTCCCCACCTGACTCCTTCAAAAGAGGCCCAGAGCACCAGATGCTCAGGTCCACAGTGCCTCCCACTCCCAGGGGCAGGAGCTGCCTCAGCCCAGCCCCTGGCAGAGGCAGCCGCTCAGTAAGGACCACAGAAAGGCAAGTGAGAGGGGCATAGACAGATGACCCCTTAGCCATCAGGAGGGGCTCTGATGCCACCTGCACCCAGGCTTGTTGGGGACCTGACTTCTCAGCCATGCAGGGGAAGCATTGTTGGAAATCTATTTTAAAACTTCCCCAATTCAAGGTAGTTTGAGCTCTCCTGACCTTGTTCTAAGTTCTGCAAGGCCGCAGATCTTGCTCAGCTTATCTTTGCTTCCCTAGAAACCCAACCATGATGCCCAGCTTAGAACAGGTGTTTGAGAAGTTTGTTTTGGCTTCAAAGGAATAAATAGCATCTAGAAGGTCTCAGTGGGAGACCTGAGTCATTTACCTTTGAAAGAACAAAGTTGGGGCCTCTGGTCTGGAGAGATTCTATGAAGCTCACGTGAGAGTCCAGGAGAAAGATCAATTCCTACAGCCTAACTTCAGCCTTGCTTCCATCCTAGCTCAGTGCCACTTGGGAGCCTGTGATTCTCCAGAGCAAAGGATCTGACAGCTCATCCCCCCAGACAGAAACCAGGTCCTCCTGCAGAGCCGCTCTTCTGGCCCCTAAGTCTCACTTCTATTTTCCTGCATGGACTTGTACGGGATCTCGGTTAATGGAACCTGTTTTAAATAATCTTTTTGACCCAGTATTGGATGGATCCCCTTAACCTTTAACCAGTTCTCAGAAAGACAGAAGCTTTGGACTTAAGCAGTAAACCCACAATCAGAAGTCGAGGAAATCCACATTTCTCAGTCACGGGAGTTTCGCTGTTCATTGTCGGACTAGGGCAGGATGTAATCAGCACTCAGGCATGTGTTACCCACAGGCCCCATGTGCTCTTCTCTCCCATCTGTGTGTCTGCACGTGTGCAGGGCTCAGGGCACAGGCCCTAGCAGCTGCCTGCCTGTTCCCTCCCCTGGAATCACACACATGCCTACCCTGGAAGGAGGTAGGGAACATGTGGGCCTGAGAGCATAAATCCACACCCCTGAAGAGGCCGGAAGAGGTTCCTGAGCTGGCAGTGAAACATGGCAGCCAGCAGGCCCACAGCAGCTGGCAGACGCTGCCAAACAGGTGGGAACCCAGGAAGCAGAGGTTCACGTGAGCAAGAGGTCAAGATGGGAGGATCTCTAGGGCAGAGGGAGAGACGAACGCCATGGGAGACTCTCAGATCCTAAAAGTGGGGGTGTAAACACACACACCCTCTGGGGGCCAGAGATTGATGGAGAAAGGGAGGGAACTGGGGCATGGGAAGGAGCAGAGTTTGGCTCCAGTTGAGGCTCGACCACCAGCTCTCGAGGTGACTTTAGGTATTTTCATTGGTAAAATGAGAAGGCAGGATTGCTCTCCAATTCTGTGATGCTGACGCACTTTTGTACTCACAGATATGGGAGGAATTTTCAACAGAAGGAAGAGAAAAGCTGCTGTGGCTCAGCTGGTTGGTGGTGGAATGGCCCAGGAGGTTCCTAAATAGAAAGCATTCCTTTGCCTTTTCAATTTCTTGACTCTTTCCCTGTAACTTTTTGTAATGGGTCAAAGGCACTCATTCTTAGAGGACCTGGACTCCATCTTGGTGGTTAGAGCCCCGTTAAATTCTATCCATCACCTTCCCCGGTCCCCTCCCTCTTCTCTGGTTTTTTTCCCCTGACTTCCTTGGCTGCTGTGTGAGTAGGGAGCCTTCTCTTTAGGGTCAAAAGGCACTCATTCTTAGAGGACCTGGACTCCATCTTGCTTGCTAGGTCCTGTAACTTAGCCTTTCCCTCCATGAGGTAGACTTATAGGAGAGCTGGTTTTACTGCCATAAAGATAAATGAAAAGCTGAGTGGGTGTGAGAGCACCTCTCCGGGCTATGGCTGGTGACTTGACAAGTCATTTATTCCAGGGCACAGGCTGGCTTCCTGCCAGGCCCTCCAGCATAAGCCCAGCCAAGGAGAAAGCAGAATGAGGTGGCTGACCCCCGGCAAGGGTCCTCTGCTTCCAGCGAGGGCCTTCAGCATCTGGTGGATGTGCACAATTAGTAATGCTTTTGAGGATAATGACTTGGTCTCATGGAAAAAGGAGAACTGGTCCAAGATAATGTCTGGTAAACTTTGACATTCCACCCTGAAGTGATCGTACACTCATGTAGAATCACTAAACAGCTGCACGATCATATTACAGACCCTTCTTCAAGAGCCAACTTGTCATTGAATCCATCCCCAAATTCCAGATTTTCTGAAACAAAAGGAGCCCTGATGTGGAAGGAGCTGCAATCAGCCAGATGGAAGAGAGGTGTGGATTGCCAAGATTGGAAGTACCCTGTAAGATGTTTTGGCCCAGTCCCCCTCATTTTGTACATGAAAAAAACTGAAGTCCAAAGAAGAGAAGAGATTTCCCTAAGTGGAAGAACCCAGACAAGAGAATGGAACTCTTGAAACACAGGACCCCCAGGCTGAGGTGCCCGTTCACCTCTTAGGGATGGACAGACCTCCTTGACCCCACTTCTTAAAGAATCTCTGAGGGTGAGAGTCTAGGCCAGAGAGGGTAGTGACGGAATCTCTTTAGTGAAAAGAAATGAAGTTGTATCAAGAGAGTCTGCCAAAAGGAGAACTCTTGCAGCTGTAGGGAGGAGAGGGAGAGGAGGTGGTGGCAAAACCCAGGTTTTGCTAAACCATACGTTCTAAGTGAAGCTGGTCTGGGATGCTGCTGAGAACCTGCATCAAGGAAGTGTTTCCAGAGGACCAAAAAGAAAAGAGCAAATAACGTCACTCACTCAGGAGCGAGTCTTAAGTACCTGCTTTGTATAGGGCACTTTGTGCCAGATACTACAAGATTAAAGATGGTGAAGTGTGGCAGAGAGTAGTGGTTCCAAGAGCCAGTCTCGTGTTCACTAATGACAGAGTGTTTACAGATACACACACACATATGCACACACACACGCACGCACATGAAGGCATGGAGCATTTCATAATGCTCAATCTGTTCTCCTTCTGAGATCATGTCCTGTCTTTTTGCCCATTGTTAACCAACTTTTTCAGTTCTTAACAATAGCCTCTCAATAAAATGCTGGCAACTCAGTCAGGGTTCTCTTGAGTTTTTTTGAAACTGCATTGGTTGATGAAATCCAAAAGTCTGGCAACCATGGCTGCGGCCGAAAGGACATGGGCTTCAGGGACAGACCGACATGGATTGAAATCAGGGTTCAGCTATTTATTCACTATGTGACCTTGGGAAAGCTTCTTAACATTGAGAGTTCAGGTTTCCTTCCTATGATATACAAAGTCCCCAGAATAGTAGGGACTTCCTATGGAAGTACTCACAAAAGTTACTGCCCATCTCTTAGAAATATTTCGTGTGATGTGCACCTATGTTGTGTGAAGTGCTATATGGGAAATGAGAGATCTTCAATAGCCTCTGCTCTCAAAGACTTAAAAATGTTGCTGGTGAAACAGTCTACCTCACCAGAAATTGTGGGAGAGATGTGAAGGTTAGCATATCTTTCTCCTGCTCCTGAACAATTTCTTTGGTCTGGTAACAGTGACAGAATTTTCAGATATTGCTTTCCACAGTTCACATTATATTGTTTTTCCATGGCTGGTTTCAGTTTATACTAAGGCTCCCTCAAAACTCATAAAGTTCCCTTTAAAACCTCATAAAATTTCACCTGTGGATGTTTATTGCCCACAGGATGTGAGCTATGTCCGTTTGGTTTTGATAGATTTACCATTATTAAACTTGGGCCCCCATTTCCCACCAGCCTTATGAAGATAGCTGCCTTCTGATTTAACATATGGGGCTCTCTCACTTTGTCCCTCAGTGAGGAAATATTTCAGCTCCCTAGAACTGAGTTTGGCTCATGGGCAATGATTCTTACTCCCAGACTCCTAAGGTCCAGGAGTTTGCTCCAGCTCTGGGTAGTGAATGTTCTCCGTGAAGGTCACCAAGCTTTCCACACCCTCTCCAGGCAATTCTCAGATGCCATTCCCAAGAATTCATCTACTAGTATTCATGCACTGACACAGGGATTGGCATTTGAAAGATGAAAAGAAAGTTAAAGATGTTCTTGCTAAAGCCAAGGGCAATTCTCAAGTGCATAAAAATAATCCAAAGTAATTCCTTTGGATTCACCTCCCTGGGACATTCATTCATTGGCTATAGTCTTATATATGACAGTCCTATAAACATTTGCAGAAAGATATCATGTCTCTCTTTTAACCTCTTTTGCAAGCCAAATGCCACAAGGTCTTTGCATCTGACTTTAAGGACCTGGTTTCCCGTTTCCTTGTCATACTGGTGAGTCTTCTTTGGAGTTTCCCTTTGGGTAAGTGTCTGATTCACACTGGAGTTAAGAAGTATTGTTGAGGTATATCTAAGTCTCCATGGCTCAAGATCCTTCTTCCCAAGATAAAGAATGGACCTGGATATATGGAGGCAGTTTAGGGTTGACCAAAGATTGGTCAATGGTCACACTAAATTCAGACCCTGGCCATCTAAAGGCCAACTCTGAAAAGTCCAAATAGACAGAGTCCCAAACCAGAGAATCCATAACAATCGGGAAGTCTAGGCCACAGGGTCAAAATCGAAGAAAGAGTCCAGTGATACCCACTGGGATAAAGTGGAAGGAGGAAGTAGTCACCTGCAACTGAAGGTAACTCTAGTCCCTAAGCCTGGATATGATTGACATGTGGGAGGTTTGGGGAGCGGGAAGGTGGAGGAGCAGTCTGAGTCAAGAATTTTTATTTAACTCTGAGCTTCAACAGAAGGTAGGGCTAAAGCTGCTGACCTATCCCTTGTCTGTATTATAAGGATTCCTTTGCTTGGAAGGGCAGATATCCAACTAATCTTGTCTTAAGCACAAAGATTCTTATAACTGCAAAGTACTGGTACTGAGGGCAGCTTCTGCTTCAAGGACTGTTGGACCCAGGTGATTTCACCCCTCAGGTCTAAGCTGATGTTCCTCTCAGGCAGATGTTCCTAAATGGTAGCTTCTAGCAGCTTTCATTCACCTCCTCTCAGCTTCAAATTCAGCTGAAAATGAACTTATATTTCCTAAGAATTCCAATACAAAATCCCAGAACTGGGTCATGTACACATTTCTGGAAAGAGGTGGCTATCTAACCATGTAAGGCAGAGAATGATGGAGGGGTGATTTCCCAGAAGAATTCTGGGGAAGCATAGCTGGTAGATGTCTACCACTCCGGATTAGCTCTGAGTCTGGGGATACTGCCCAGGATGGGACAATGGGAACAGCTGGCAGTGACAATGGGTTAAAGGTGTCTGCAGCTGGAAGGCCTCCTTTATCAAAACTCAACCCAGCATTTCAGACATGGTCCAACTAGTGAGGGCCACAGAGGGAACCATCTCTTTATTCGAAGTCCTTTAACAAAAATCCAGGTCCGAATTGCACATGCCCTTCTGAAGCTTCAATACTCCTTCTGGACACTCAGGTAACAGCCGTAAATCCTCCGCACATGAATTGTCATTAAGGTGTTCCATCTCTACCCTTTCTCAGCTGGGGTGTTGTACCTTCAGGATTTTGCTTTTAGCTCAGTCCCTTTCCAACATCAGGGGACATTTTCTGGAGTGAATGAAGAACATTTTAAGCAAGCCTGCCTCCCTTCTTCTTTCTCTTTCTCTGGAAGTAATCACAGCAAAGCCTCACCATAATTTTAAAATTCAAGACTTGGCTCAGTTTGGTAAGCCAGGGTCTGACTTGGAGCTCAATGCCAACATGGAACTCAGCTCAGCCTGGAACCCTGCTGAGTTGTTTATCTTCCTGATCTCAATCTCAACACTCTCTCCTGAAGGCTTTCTGGGGGAGGGGCACTGCTCAGAGTGGGGGCTTCTAGGAGAAACTGAGTGATTTCTTCTCCCTTTTCCCTCTGGGCATGCCGCCTTCCTCTTTTTAGAAAGCAAGAATCTTATCCTTCCCTGTCCTCCATTTCAACTCTTTCATTCAAGCTGGAAACGTTCCTGATGAAGTAAACCCAGAGGTGACAATCATATATGGGTCCATTCCTCTGCCTCCTCCTACTCTTGCTACCCCCAGGCTAGAGAGTCTGGAAAGCCTCAAATGATTCAGAAAGTGAGCTGAATGGGTTCTTCATGCTTCACATTTGGTGCCAGGAAGCAGAGCAGTGGCTGATGCAAGAATTGGACAGAGTAGGAGTTAAGCTTTAAAAAAAGATAAAAAGAACTCAACCATAACCAAGGACTCCCACACAGAGTACTTAGAAGAAGCACTCAGCAGGGGACCATGCATGCCTTTGGAGCTTTAGTTGCTGCTGGAACACAGTGAGGGCAGGGCTCTGCCTGCAGGGTGTGCTGGGTCAGTGCTACAGGATCCCCTCTCTGGGCCTGGGGCCATAGAAAAGGAAGTGGCACCATCAGGCAATTGGGGCAGTTGGGAAGGGGCTCAGCAAAATCCTGGGGTATGGACAAGCGTCACTTCTCACATCCACAGGTGACAGCAGGCAGCTATAGGGCAGTGACTTGCATCCATGCTGTTCATCAGCATGCTCAATAGATGTTTTCATCTCAGTGCTGATGGCAGCCTACAGGCATGGTCTTTGGAAGTGTTCCACCCCCGTCAGTGGAAAAGACCGATTGGGTAACTGCTGACTCCACCTGTTTCCTTGAATCTGCCAGGACCACCTTCTCCACCCTAGCCACTGGTCTTCTGCTCATCGCCCTCCCATGCAGCTCCCCACCCTGGGGAACTTCTCTGGTTTCCCTGGGAGTAGGGGCTAAAGTGGGTGGTCAGGTTCTTCCTAGTCATCGATGAGCACAAACTCTCCATCCTGTTTCCTTCAAGGATACCCTCTTTGATGCCATGAGCCTTCCCTCTTTCAACAAAACTCTCATATAAATATTAATAGAAAATTTGGTTTTCAAAAATTTTTAATTTGTAGGTAAAAAAAGAGACATTGGCTTTTCCCCCTTTGCATTCTTGTTTGAGCGATCATAATTATCCCCCAAATGATACAGATATCTCAAGGAGGATTAAGACTGAGAAAATGAAGGCAAGAAAAGCATGATGACTGATGTTGTGCTCTCATTGGTTCTTTGCAACCAAATAATCCGGTAGCAGAAAACTAACCTCCATAAATAATCTTTTTTTTTCACAACTATATTGTTGTGATGTTTGTCACATATGATACAATTCACTCATCTAAAGTATGTGATTCAATAAGTTTTTGTTTTATCATATTAACAGAGTTGTCATAAGTAATCTTTCAATACAAACAGTGCTTCAGGAGAGTAGCTACTGAGGCAATGGTACACATTTTTTTTTTAGAGTCTACAAAAAGTCCAACTCGGACACACTAAACTGCCCCACATATTAATAACATCCAGTCCAGGTGTATTTTCAGGCATAGACACAAACTCAGGATTAGGGGAAGAGGGAATACACACTCTTTAGTGAGCCCAGTCCCTGACACAGATTCTAGTATGTTATCTTTGCAAGAAGATTTTCCCTCTAGCAGAAGATATTATCCCATTTTTCAAATGAACTTAAAACCACTCAGCTAAAAAAAATAAAGAAATAAAATGAAGTCATTTATGGCTAGTAAGTGGCAGAGTTGGAGATTTTAATGCAAGTCTATATGAATCCCAAAGAAGGGCAGTGCCAAAGAATGTTCAAACTACCATACAACAGTGCTCATTTCACATGCTAGAGAGGTAATGCTCAAAATCCTTCAAGCTAGGCTTTAGCAATACATGAACTGAGAATTTCCAGATGTGCAAGCTGGATTTAGAAAAGGCAGAGGAATCAGAGATCAAATTACCAACATCTGTTGGCTCACAGAGAAAGCAAGAGAATTCCAGTAAAACAACTACTTCTGCGTCATTGACTACACCAAAGCCTTTGACTGTGTGGATCACCACAAACTGGAAAATTCCTCAAGAGATGGGAATACCACTCCACCTTACCTGCCTCTTGAGAAACCTATATTCAGGTCAAGAAGCAACAGTTAGAATTGGAGGTAGAACAACGGACTGGTTCCAAATTGGGAAGGAGTACATCAAGGCTGATACCGTCACCGTGCCTTATTTAACTTACATGCAGAGCACATCATGTGAAATGCTGGACTGGATGAAGCACAAACTGGAATCAAGATTGCCGGGAGGAATATCAATAACCTCAGATATGCAGATGACACCACTCTAATGGGAGAAAGTGAAGAGGAACTAAAGAGCCTCTTGATGAAAGTGAAAGAGGAGAGTAAAAAAGCTGGCTTGAAACTCAGCATGCAAAAAACTAAGATCATAGCATCTGGTCCCATCACTTCATGGCAAATAGATGGTGAAAAAATGGAAAGTCTACTTTTTGTAGACTTTATTTTCTTGGGCTCCAAAAGCACTACAGACAGTGACTTCAGCCATGAAATTAAAAGACTCTTGATCCTTGGAAGAAAAGCTATGACAAATGTAGATAGCATATTAGAAAGCAGAGGCATTACTTTGCTGACAAAGGTCTGTACAGTGAAAGCTGTGTTTTTTTCCAGTAGTCATGTACTGATGTGAGAGTTGTGCTATAAAGAAGGCTAAGAGCTGAAGGATTGATGCTCTCAAATTGTGGTGCTGGAGAAGACTCCTGAGAGTCCCTTGAAGAGCAAGGAGACCAAACCAGTCAATCCTAAAGGAAATCAGTCCTGAATATTCATTGGAAGGGCTGATGCAGAAGCTGAAGTTCCAGTATTTTGGCCACCTGATGGAAAGAGCCAACTCATTGGAAAAGACCCTGATCCTGGTTGACCCTGACTGAGGACAGGAGGAGAAGGGGGCAGCAGAGGATGAGATAGTTGGATGGCATCACTGACTCAGTGGACATGAGTTTGAGCAAACTCTGAGAGATAGTGAAGGATAGGGAAGCCTGGTGTGTTGCAGTCCATGGGGTCACAAAGAGTTGGACACGACTGAGTGACTGAACGACAAGGACAATGCTGTATATTGTCACCCTGCTTATTTAACTTATATGCAGAGTACATCATGAGAAATGCCAGGCTGTATGAAGCGTTAAGTTGGAATCAAGATTGCTGGGAGCAATATCAACAATCCCAGATATGCAGACGATGCCAGCTAAAGGCAGAAAGTGAAGAGGAACTAAGGAGCCTTTTGATGAAGGTGAAAGAGGAGAGTGAAAAAGCTGGCTTAAAACTCAACATTTAAAAAACTAAGATCATGTCATCCGGTCCCATCACTTCATGGCAAATGGATGTGGCAACAATGGGAATAGTGACAGACTTATTTTCCTGGGCTCCAAAATCATACTTCCAAACTTTGCAGCCCATGGGGTTGCAGAGTTGAACACGACTGAAAGACTGAACAACAACATGAATCCAGGGGCATTCTGTCCACAGCAACTTCTCCTGCCTCACGACAGCCTCTGAGGCCAAATGATGGCATGAGAGCTGTTTTAGAAAAGTTTCTGAACTTCTCTACTATTCAGGGACCCCCTCAGAGAAATTACATAACATTTGCTCCCAGGGTCACCTGAGCAGTCTGAACCCCATGAGGGAGCTGTCCACTGGCCAGAGCAGATTTTCTGGGAAGCTGGCAAACCTAAACCTGCAGGGCCCTTTAAGATCCAGTAGCTACTGTTGCATTTGTGATTGTAAAGCCTTTACTTCTGAGAGGATCCCCCAAGTGGCATGAACTTCAAACTCCATCAAAGCTGGATCCACCCCCATCCCGAGCTCCTTTCTTCCCTCTCAGGCAGGACTCCTCCCTCCCTATTCCTGGGGCATCTATTCTTTCCTAAGTGTTTCTTCAAATGTCAGGTTCCTTGGTCCTGAGTGCCCCCATCCCTTATTTGTCACTTTAACCATCATCTTCTGCACCTCAAAGCACTGTTCCCCAGGAGGGTAGACTGGGTGCTTTGGGTCTCCAAGGGTGTTCAAACGTTTCGGGAAGCCAAGAAGGAGAAGCACATTATCAGTCATCAGACCTCAAAGGTCAACTGAAATGTCAACTGGAGCCTCGTAGGGCTGCATTGTACCTGCTCTTGTGGGGACGCTGAGTGCTGTACTCCTCAGAAGCCTGCCTGGCAAACGCATTCATCTATGATTAATTAGAACACGGAGAAACAAAGTCATCTTAATGGATCATTTAAAAAAGTCACTTAATTGCCTGGAGACCAAATCTTTTAAAAGCAAATGTTTATGCAGAGGCGCTTGGAAACAAAATATTGAGAATCACTCCTTTAAACCTTCCGTCTCCTGAACGATCAGCCTCTTCACCAGCAGAACAGATCCCATATCCAGGAGCAAGCAGTTCTTAGCATGTTAGGTAAGATGGGGCAGAAAACACACACCCTCGCTGTGGGACAGTCTCTCTCAGTGTGGGGCTCTCAGAAGACTCTCTTGGAGGGAGACTGATGGGTTTTATTTGAAGGAAGTGATGGCTCCTGCAAAACCCCTTCTGTTACCCTGGACTCTGCTCACACAGCCTGACTCTTCAGGTGGTAGGAGAGGCTGTCTGGTTGTGGCATATGGTTTAAGAATAGTTCATCTTTTGAAAAAACTCCCATCTAGCCTCCCTCTGAGCCCCACGTAATCTACTCGGGAAATGTTCATTGGCCAGAAGAAAAGAGCAAGAGAAGGAGAGGAGCAAAGAGTAAGAAAGTGTGATAATGAAAAGCAAAGAAGAAAAGTGAGGCAGGAAGGTAGAAGAGAGACGCAGAGTTAGATGAGAAAAGGGAAAAGGGGAGTATGATCAGTCCCACCTAAAATCCATAAGGTCAGTGAGAGAGCTATGGCCCCAAAGCCAGTGGTATCCTCTGCAAACCCTCAGGAAAGAAGAATGTGCCTTCCCTGCAAAGGTACGATGCCTCCTCCTTCCCAGGACTTCTCTCCGCCTCCCCCTTCATTCCTAGAACCCACTTCTCCAACACACAATGCTTGTTTCTTCCAGCCAATTTGGGGGAGTCCTGTAGGATGACTGGTTTTTCAGGATCACGATGGGATTTTGCAAAACCCAAACAACACATAGTGGAGACATTGCTCACATGATTCCTCAGATACCACCACCTGGGGTAAATGAGGGCCAGCTGTTGAACAGCTGGACCACATCAGCGCTCAGCACCAGAGGTGAAGCAGAGCAGTAATTCAGCCAGATAAAGAGGAACCTCCCGGGCAAGACAAGCACAGTGGGAGCCCAGCAGAGCCTGGCAGAGCAACGCAGACCCTTGGCCTGGCTTTTCTTCGACTTCAGTTTTATTGTAAATACACTCATATAAAAAATAAGTACCACTCTACTTTTGTATAACACTTTATAATTTAAGCATTTCCCATGCATTGTCTCATTGGATCCCTCAGCATTTAAAATTGTTTAAAAATTAGCTAATGTCAGATGTATTTATAATTCTCCCCACCCAACTCATATATTTTCCACAAACATTGTCTCTCACTTTCTAATAAATGTAGCACAGGCAAAAAAAAAAAAAAAATTCCTTTTACCTTTTTCTCTGTTTTTTTCTAAAGCAGTCTTTCCTCCTCTGGCCAGTTCTCTTGACACCGTAATTATCAGTTTTTGCAATTTTGCTTTCCTGTCTACATCTTCAAGATTGTAAGCCTTTTGTTCCTTTTTCCACTTACCTTTCGAAAAGGCTTGTTCTTTGCACCTGTGGCTTACCCCTTTACCTCCTCCTCCCACACTTGTTTAACTAACTGTCTTCAAATTTTTTCTTGACCAGAGGGCAATTAGAAGCACAAAAATAGGTGCTGCTGAATCATCTCCTGCCTACATCCTCTCCCTGTGGCCGCCTTCTGCCTCTAAGCATCATATTGTCTTGAATACAGTGCTTCCATTACTAGCCAGGTGACCTTGAGAAAGTTATTTAACTTCTCTGAGTCTCAATCCCATAACTGTAAATCAGGATACTAGGAGGCCTGACCTCACATGGTTGAGGCTTGAAGAGATAATGATGCTTGGATACCATAGCGCCTCATGCCTGGCACAGCATGGATGCCTATAAATGTCAGTTCCTAAGCCCACCATTGCAATTTCCCCTCTTTCCTCACTAACTAGGAGCACAGTATTATGAGAGGAACACTTGCCTATGGAATCACACGACCTATGTTTAATTCCAGATTTTGCCTCCTTGGACAGACGTTCATTCTGGTCTCATTTGGCATGTGCGTAAAATGAGGATACTAAAAATCTTCTATATCCATCAATCGACATGGTTGTGAGGATCAAATGGAAAGAGTGTAAAAATGCCTTTGTAACTAAAATGTGACCAGCCAGCACAATTATTACTGATAAGACATTCCTAGCATAATGCTGTTTGGTCCTATTTTTTAAAATTTCCTGTCACTTTCTATGGAGCTTTCAAAAATAGCAATAAAATACAAATATAAAATATATCACTTGACCATTTTTAAGTGTCCAGTTCAGTAGTGCTAAGTATATTTCACACTGTTGTAGAACCGGTCTCCAGAACTCTTCCTGGACCCTTAGGGGAGAACTCCTGTTATGTTACAAAAACTTTGATGGTAAAGAGCCAGGGACCCTGCAATCTGATTGTCTGAGCTTGGATCCTGGTTCTATATGACCGTGGTCAAATTCTTCTCTGTGTCTCAGTTTTCTTATCTTTAAAATGGGAATAGTCTTTGCCACAGAGAGTTTTTGTGGGGATATTACAATTGGAAATAATGGAAAAGGAATTTCCTCCCAGAAAGCAGATCTAGGACCTGCCAGATTGGTTTTACTTTACTGCCAGGCCCGGAAGTTTTCTCTTTTTCTGATCAGTAGGAATTGATAATTCTATGGTGCAACGTGCGTTTGGTACTTTCCCTTTCTATGAGTTGTGCTGGAGTTTTTATTGTGATTATTGTTTTCTTCCTTACCTCTGAACATTAGGTATAGGCAGGCAGACGAACAGTCTTTTCAACCTAACAGACTGTGGTCCTGAGAGGCACACACAGACTGATAGGGAACTCTGCACAGTAACCAGAAATCCTAGACTTTGAACTGGACAAAACTTTGGGTTTTCTTCCTTAATGATGGGTGTGTTGTGGGGGGGGAGGGGGGAGAATATGTAAAAGAATAGGAACCCTTGGGTGCTGAAGAGCCAAAGAAGTAATTATGACAGATATCATCCAGTAGCTTATGAGTATTCATTTTAAATTACCTTCTCTTGTTTTCCCAGTGTAAAGACACAGTTCTCCATTTCCCAGCTACCTTATTACTGAGGGTGACATATAATGCAGTCTGGTCAATGAAATGTAGGTGAGTCCACCAGAGAAGTCTTAGCTTCCTGAATGAAAGCACAAAGACTTGTAAGCAGAAAGCCCTTCATCCTTTTCTCCCCCTCTTCTTGCCTTAAACATGGATGCAAGGCTACAACCTCATGGCTGTAGGCAACAAGCAAGAAGATGAAAGCCAGGAAGCCAAGTTGGAGGTAAGGGAAGAAGATGCCCAAGTGTCCCCAGTGGAACGATTGAGCAACTGCTTCCCTGACCCTATGTCTCCAGTACATGAAATGTGAACTTCCTATTTGTTTAGGCCATAGTTGATTTTTTTTTTCTCCTTTAAAAAATTCATTGTAATACTAGCTTATATAGGAGCAGGGGTGCTAAACTTTTAAAAAATTTAGTAACTATTCCCTGAGAACAGGGTCCCTTAAAGCACCTGGGGACGTGGAAGGAGTTGTCTATTTGTGCAATGAAGAACTTAGGTAATTCTGGACCTGAAGCAGAAAGCATTTGGTTCACACAGAGGCTACGAGCTTTAGATGAGGATGAGAAGTTTGTCTTTCATGCAAGAGTTAATTTGAGGACTAGAGGCTCCTTGGAGGATGGCCAGTGGGACCCCTTTGAAGCTAGGCTCAAGGCACAGCGTAGAACAATAGATTCACAAAATAGCATTCAGGCTGACCAATCCTGATTGTACTTCAGAAAGGTATGACATGATGGAGAGCTGTGGATACTAAGATCGTGCGTGCTCGTTAAACTAATCCTTAGTTACCTATGTTGATAATTACTGCATTTGTGAATATTGGGGGAGTGAGGTTTGGGTTTCCTTTTCCAAAATATTCTTCTTTATAAGTTTTAACTTGAAAGGTGTCCATTGCTTCTCTTTGCACAATGAGAACAATCAGTGTACTGAAGATAAGCACAGTGCTGATGGCCCTCCCAGGCAGAGAAGTGGGGAGAAGCCAGCTAAGCTAGAGCAGAGACTTGGAAACTCTAAGGATAGGAAGGCTGCTGAGATTCTGCGTTCATCTCAGGTTTTCACCAGTGTTCTTTCCTTGAACCATTGATTTCCCTCCCACTAGCTGTATATTAACACCACTTGGCTGCACCTGTTGGTCATTTTACCATTTTTCCATACTTCACCACATTTGTGGGAAATTGTGTGGTCCCTAGCAGTGAGGTTACAGAACTCTGGGGCATGGCCCCTCTCATCAGCCTGATGGTCACTGATTTCCTGAGCACTGATGTCTGTTCTGACCACTCGCAGGGCTGATCTTGAGTGGCCCTTGGAAGGCAGGCTACATTCTGGACCTCTCCTTCCGGTATGTCACTTTCTCGCTGTGCTTTTCTTGACTAACCTTCTCTATAGTCATTCATCTCCATGGCCATGTTTATGGGAACATTCCTCATTTATTCTTTGATTTTTGCTATTTCTTTTTCTCTTTCTTCACCTTGACAGGGGAAACTTTCTCTGCATTGATCACTCCTGAGTAAGAGAAGAGCTATTCTGTTATTTAAAGTCCTTGGCTTGGTGCCTCCCTTTGAGCATTTTTAAAATTTATTTTTAACATGTCCTACTTCTTCATGGCATCTTGAAAAGGGAGCAAGTCTCCTCTCCCCTGAATGATCCCTTTTATAATTCTACTTTCTTCCTGTTCCAATAGGAATTTGCATATGCTCTATTTGATCTTGCCAAGTTTCCAAGATTTTGAGAATACCATTTTGATCAGGAGAGAGAATTTTGGTCATCACCCCACTTCCTTGAGCCATGTGACTTTGGGTCAATCACTTGGCTCTGTGCATCTCTGCTTTTCCATTTTAATAAAGGGATAAACATACTTTACTGAAAGGAAAAGTGATGGATAAGCTAACTTCTCAAGCATCTTTTCTGCTTTAAGACCCAGACTTCTATTGATTGGAAAAAAGATGGCTTTTGTTTTGTAATAACTTTTATTTCATGATTATCCTGTCCTTTTTATGAGCTATTTCTCACTTTTAGTAACTTTATGTCAGATCACTAGGATAATGAACTTACTGTACCACTAAAAGTGTTCAAATACTTTTACTTTGTTCCATTGGTAGTGCATGTAACTAATGAGCCTTAAATTGTGCATCCCTAAAAATGATCACATAGATTATGATCATGCTATGCTTCCCCTTTGTCACTCTACATTCCCCCATAAGAGTATATTAGGAACTCAATACAAAGTTAGATATGTAGCTTTACCTTGTACTTTTTTCATGGTTGCATAATATTCAACTGTATGGACATACCATCATATAATCTAATCAATCTCCTAAAAATGAGATAATCAGGTTGCTTTCAGTTTTTTTGCTATTATAAGTAACACTGCAATGAACATACTTGTACATATGTATTCATGCAATTATTCCTGTAAGACATTTTCTAAGATATAGAATCACTGCTTTTAGAATATGCTCACTCTTAGTTTAATAGCAATGAGTCTAAATTCTTACATCCTTATATTATTTTTTAATATCTGATTATCCCTTTTCTTCATGACAACTGAATTATTCGCAGTTTAAAATATGGTATTGTCCTGAAATAGATATGTCCTTCCTTTGATAAAAATTCTATTTCTGGAAGTTTATTTGAGGATGAACACAGAGATCTGCTGTAAGAACTCGAACAAAATTGTCATCATATTCAGTTCAGTTCAGTTCAGTCGCTCAGTCGTGTCCGACTCTTTGCGACCCCATGAATTGCAGCACACTAGGCCTCTCTGTCCATCACCAACTCTCGGAGTCTACCCAAACCCATGTCCATCGAGTCGGTGATGCCATCCAACCATCTCATCCTCTGTCGTCCCCTTCTCCTCCTGCCCCCAATCCTACCCAGCATTAGGGTCTTTTCCAATGAGTCAACTCTTCACATGAGGTGGCCAAAGTATTGGAGTTTCAGCTTCAACACCAGTCCTTCCAATGAACACCCAGGATTGATCTCTTTTAGGATGGATTGATTGGATCTCCTTGCAGTCCAAGGGACTCTCAAGAGTCTTCTATAACACCACAGTTCAAAAGCATCAATTCTTCGGCGCTCAGCTTTCTTCACCGTCCAACTCTCACATCCATACATGACCACTGGGAAAACCACAGCCTTGACTAGACGGACTTTTGTTGGCAAAGTAACATCTCTGCTTTTAAATATGCTATCTAGGTTGGCCATAACCTTCCTTCCAAGGAGTAAGCGTCTTTTAATTTCATGGCTGCAATCACCATCAGCAGTGATTCTGGAGCTCAAAAAAATAAAGTCTGACACTGTTTCCACTGTTTCCCCATCTATTTCCCATGAAGTGATGGGACCAGATGCCATGATCTTAGTTTTCTGAACGTTGAGCTTTAAGCCAACTTTTTCACTCTCCTCTTTCACCTTCATCAAGAGGCTCTTTAGTTTTTCTTCATTAGTAGGTATTTATTATGTGCCAGGCATTGTACAAAGAGTTTAAACTATATCATTTCACTTAATTCTAACAAGAGGTTTTAGTGTAGATACTATGATTAAACTCATTCCACAAATAAAGAAACTGAGCCTTAAAGAGATTAACTTTCCCAAAGATACACAGACAACATTCAAGGAAACTGGGAGCAGAACTTGCCACTGGAACCCACAGGTTTCAACATGAACTCCTTATATCACAGTATATAATAAAGAAATGTTGGGAATAGACTATCCAAAAATAAAGGAATGGTAAAATAAGTATGAATATTTATACAATAAATATTATTATATGTGGCCATTTAAATTGCTGCTCAAATTTATTTATTGTTACCTATATGACAATATATTCCTGACATAGTTACTTAAGAAGACATATTGTGAAACAGCATGAAGATGAGCCCATATATGTTTTTTTTTTTAAGGTGAGTGAATTTAGTTCCTTCAAAATGTACAGAAGAGTTTGAAGAATGCAAGATTGTCTTTGGGTTGATAGGATTGAGAGTATTTTTAATATAATCATTTGGATTTGTTTATTTCTTCTGATTTTTTTCTATAATGATCATGTAGTACTTTTGTAATAAGGTTAAAATAAAGGCTTTAAAATAATTTAAAAAAGATTCAGTTTTGCTATAGAGGTGTTTTTGTGTTTACATATTGCAGAAAGAGATATTGTTGAAATGGGTTTGAATTTCTAATAAATTTATTTCACCTGTTTGATATTTTAGCTTGTTTCAGGTATTGCTTGTAAATTGATATAAAATAATCAACTTTGCTCATTTTGAGGAAGTCATGAATATTTGCAAGTCTGTCCTTTTACTTTCCCTTTCACTCTTCTACTTCCTTTCACATTCATTCATTTTTCCAACCAGCTCCCATAGCTTTTGAAAATCCACATTCCTCTCACAGCTTTATCTCTGCCTTTGGAGATGCTGGGCTCTAATACACCTTTAGCTTAACACTCCTGTCTCCTGACCCTGTAGAGTTCCTAGGGAACCTCTGTATTGATTTTGTGGGAAGCTAGTCACAACTATACATATTTAACTAGGGTTTTACCGTTTAAGAGTGTTTTGCATCATAATCTTACTTGCTTTTCCCTGTAGGTCCTTACCTGGAGAAGGAAATGGCAACCCACTCCAGTACTCTTGCCTGGAAAATCCCATGGTCGGGGGGCCTAGTAGGCTACAGTCCATGGGGTCTCAAAGAGTCTGGACACGACTGAACGACTTCACTTTCACTTTTCACTTTCATGCATTGGAGAAGGAAATGGCAACCCACTCCAGTGTTCTTGCCTGAAGAATCCCAGGGACAGCAGAGCCTGGTAGGCTGCTGTCTATGGGGTCGCACAGAGTCAGACACAACTGAAGCGACTTAGCAGCAGCAGCAGTAGGTCCTTATGGCTTCCCAGGTGGTGCTAGCGGTAAAGAATCCACCCACCAATGCAAGAGACGCAGGTTCAATCCCTGGATCGGGAAGATTCCCTGGAGTAGGAAATGGCACTCCATTCCAGTATTCTTGCCTGGAAAGTTCCATGGGCAGAAGAGTTTGGGAGGTTACTGTCTATGGGGCTGCAAAGAGTTGGGCATGATTGAGCAGATGAGCACATAGGTCTTTATAGGAAGTAGGGAAAACCTTATGAGCCCTATTTTGCAGAAGAGAAAACTGAGCTTTATCAAGTTTGATTTCACTAAAGTCACACATCTAGCAAGTAGTAATGCTGGAAGTAAAACCTAGTCTTTGGTTCCAAGGTACTCTTTCTTTCTACACCCTATAATATCTCTGAATGGAGTTATCAATGGCCACCAACTAGATAGCAACTATTCCCTAGATCTGAAGTCTTAAACCTTAACTAGGTGAGCAGATCTTTTTAACATCCAAAATGAGACCCAGGCAGTGAGGCCAATCAAGGCAGCAATGGGTTAAAAGGCCACTCTTATCCCAGACACAGGGCAGGCACAGAGCTATCCATGGTTCTGAGATCACTGCCCTGAGTTCATGCTGACCTCTTGGGCTCTAGCCCATCCGACTTGTTCATTACTTATCCTTATGGCCTCAATTATTTATTTGAATCTCATTGACTATTCTGTCTCACATTTCCTCTACTTGTCTCCTTGGTTATCTTTTCTGTAGGTCTCAGGGTCAGCAGTGTCTACTAGTCCAGATTTCCATGAAAACCTTTCCTTGTGTGATTGCCATCCTTGAATCCAGGAGCATACTTGATAAATAGTAAATTTCTCTATTCATCTTCATCCTTAAAAAATGAAAATCAACCTGCAGGGAAAATTTCTCTTTATCCTTCCTCATACTTATGCCATTTGTTTCCCATGTATCTGCTTTCAGTCTTGCTTTACCAAAACTTGCATTTAAGGTCTTTTCTCCTTCAGGTCTTTTTTCCTTTTCCTCTTAAGTTTGCTTTGTCTGTCTCTTCCTTACTTCTCAGGCTTTATGCAATGTTTTAATTTCTATTGCCAGTTCCTACTTCTGGGTTCTTGGTTCCATCAATAATTAACCAACATGCTTCTTAAATTTACTTTGTCTTATCTGGCTCAGTGTTTCTCAAAGAATGGCTAGAGTATTTCTGAATCAAAACTATCTGTGGTTATCACTAACATTTAGATTTCTGGGCTTTCTCTCTGTCTGATTCTCTCCTTTGGCCAGGGGCCCTTCTCCTTCTGGTTTCCTTTCTTATCGACTGGGAAACCCCCATCTCCAAAGTCCTGACCAGCAAACAAGAAAGTGGATCTGAGTGCTGCCTCTCAAGACCACACACAGTCTTTCCTACCAGTAGCTGTTTCTGCTCTGCCACCCTCTGCCCCCAGAGGACTGTGTATGGCTTATGATCACACTATGTTCTTCTATCTATCCCTTCCTGTTCCTCCTTCCCTCTCATCTTCCTCTTTGTCCTCCACCTCACCCCTGCTTTTCCTTATTCCTATTCTTGGGTAGCCTACTCAAACTGCTCTGGCACTTTCTATAACTCTAGTCTTTAAAGAGTTCCAGTATTACTATGGTATTTCTTCACTCCTCTGTTTTATTATTTCTGGGGGATATATGTTTTTATCTGAGAAGATACCATTTATAAGACGAAGCTAGTTTGGTTCTGATGATGAAGTTTTGAGAGAAGTGAAATATACATTATTATTCTTTTGTTGCATGGAAACTGAGACCTGGAAAGCTTTGTGTTCAAGATCAGTGGCAGAAGTAATAGTAGAAACATGGTCTGAAGACTTTTCTATAACAATTTCATTCGACAAATACTTCCTGAGTCTCTGCTATGGGCAAAACATCGAATCAGCCACTAGAGATGTAAACATGAAGAAAAACTTCCCTCTCTGGTTTCATGAACCTTCCAGTGGTCATAAAGAAGCTAAGAAATGCCCAGGAGGTGTGTGCAGTGCTTCAAACTCTTATACATTTACTTGCGAAATGTGAGAACCTACAGGAATGAGGAAATGCTTGTATTCTTTTAACTAGATGGGAAGGAGAGATGGCAGAGGGAGGAATTCTTGAGCATATCAAGTTTCATATGGGGATTAAAAACCATGTGAGAATTTCCTGTGGGAGAACACTGCACAACTGAAGAACGCCCTAGGGATTTCAAGCTTGGAGTTGAGAGATTTGAGAAGTTTAGGAACATAACTGAGGCCACATCACTGAAGGACTTCAATGTCAAACCAACTTGCAGGTGGATGGGGGAAGTCTTCAACTCTTATCATGAGACCAGGCTGCCTTCACACATGCATGGGACAGATGTGGAATTCAAAGTATCATTTTATAAATAATAGCACAGACTCAGGCACAGGAAATAGAGACCCATAATGGAGGATGAGACAAATGTGCCTAAGCAAGGTGGTGGCCACCATTCTGAGCATCAAGTGGGGAATCAACACTCTAAGAGCAGCCCTGGAGAGAGCAGGCCCTCCCTCTCAAAGACAGAAGTGACACAAGCTGCCCAGGGCAGGTGTTGGCTTTCTGATGAATGTGGAGAAAGGTGATGCTTAAGTACAAGGCAAAGAGCTGACTTTTCTAAAGCATGTATTAACATGTGGCTAAAAATAGCCACCTGTTCCAGGTCAGATTCCAAATTGGGAGAGCTCTTCACATACCTTATTAAAAAAGCATCTGTATCCTGGTAGTCATGGCAACAGGCATCCCTGAATTAATGTGGAGAGATGTTTTTGGAATGGGGCTGGGAAAGGAAGTGGACATGACAGCCTCTGGATAAGAGGTGAGTCTGTTCCTCCCTGAGTTGAAGCCTCATCTTGCTTTCCTACTTCCTAGCCCTTCTAATTTTGCACAGCCCTTGGTTTTTCTCTGAAGACATACCTTCTATAGTTAGTGCCTGTCCAGTGGGCTGGACAGGGAGAGGAGATGGAGGGAAGGGTCAGACATCCCTCTGGCACAAGACATCCCTCTGAGGCCAAGCTGCTTGGGCTCAGAATCTCATGTATGCTATATTGTTTGGCTGTTTGCGTATTTCCTTTGTCAACGATCCCCATAAAATATATTTGTCACTTCATGTTAACTATATTAAGTGCCAAGGGTCTGCTTGTTTCTTTTGCTTTGTATCCTTTGTCAACTCCTTGAGGGCAAGGAGTCCTCTCTCTAATTCCACTCATATCATGAAAACACTCCTCCAGTCTATCCGTGTTGCTTGTACTGCACAGCAGCAGAATATTCTCTCAGGACTCAGAGTGCTACCCCATAACTGTATGCAGCTCTCCACCTGTCAACTCCAGAATCCCCAGTTCTGACAAATGGATGAAATGTGTTAAGCGGGACTCTGTTGTACAGACCCTCCTTGAAGATAACCGTAAATGATAAATGAGACCACTCCAAACCATTGTTCACAATAAACGCTCTTAAGTGTGTGAATAAATATAAATGTCTAAAGAAGCTTGGGATGAACCTGGTGATGAGGGCAGAAATGTAAGGATGAAAAAAAGCCAGAACCCCCTGAGCATGTTCCCAGGTGACTGCTTGAATAAGGCAGACATTTAGTCTCTGCAGAGAGGATTAAAATCAGATTACTAGTCAGGTGAGGAGTCAGCATATGTTTTCTGAGGACGTGCAGGAGTTGCTGTGGCATGCATGAGATCTTCACTGGACAAAATCTGCAAACTGTCATCTAGATTCCTCTAGGAAGAACTCTGCACAGGCACAGAGGTCTAGATCCTGGCTAATAAGGCTGCTGAGAGTTTCTTTCCCTGGTATTCTCTGCCTTCCTCTATTTCTTACCTGATGATGAGAATATAATATTTTTTGAGTGCCTACAACTGTGTGCCCCCTGCAGTGAATGAAGGTCCAGGCTCGGCAGGCATGGGACAATTAATTCATTTACTCCTTCATTCAGCTAATCCCTCCTGAGAGCTACTGTGTGCTGGGTGCTACATGGTCACTGTCCTTATGGACCTTGGGTTAGGAAAATTATGGGACATCACTATTATTGTGATGATGGCTCCTGATGGTGATGATAATCACCCCAGCTATGGCAAGAGCACTGCACAAGGCAGCCTGTTTAGTGCCTGATTGTATTAACTATGTTTTCCTATTTTCTCTATTCTTGATGCTCTGGCATGTGGGGCCCAGCTGATCCTGGAGAGACTGCCCTTCCCAGAGACAGGAAATGACTCCCCGTGAGTGTGCCTTTCCTATGAAAACCTACCTCTCCAGAGCCCATGAGCTGCCCACTACCTCCTTTATGGAGCTCTCACAGGCTGACCACTATCCTCTGCCATAATCCCTCAAGGGTCAGGTACCAGGCAACTTGGGACAGTCCCTACACCCATGAGCCCCCTGAAATTATTCAAATGAGTCCATCCTAGACCTGTGTGGCCAGCTGACCCTGTCTCACCCATTCCTTTCCAGGAAAATTGCAATAAAGTCTCTTTCCCATGCTTTTCCCTCACTCCTTCTGCATCTTGACCAACTCTGGGACTTCCCCGTGTGGTCCTACATGGCATGGAGTGCCCCTCCCTCTTGAGAACTGTAACAAACTATCTTTTCATTAGCAATCATCTCCTAGTCTGTTGGCCCCATCTTACCCGAATAATAATAAAAACCACATTTTAAAACAATAAGAGCTCAAGTTCTGGAGTCAGTTCTCCTGGATTCAATCTCATTGCCAACATTTACTGGCTGTGGGACACAGCCTCAACTTTTCCTCTCTACAGGAGAAACAATAATATCTAAACTGTTGGGCTATTAGGAGGATTCAATGAGATAATTCATATAAAACACTTAACCTCCAGTAACTGCCATATGTAAATGCTAAATAAACATGAGATCTAGATTTATATTTGAAGGAAAAAGGATGCAGGGCCCACATATTTTTGAAGTCTATAATCAGATGGAGCTTTCTAGAATCTCCAGAGTCTCCCTATTCACTATCTTATTTGGTCCTGATAGCTCTGAGAAAGTGGATGGGTAGGTAGGGCACCTGTGTTTCACAGACAAGGAAATTGAGACTAAAAGAGCACTAGCTAGTCAATGAAAAAGATTGTACTAGGATCCAGCTCTCATGACAACTAGCTCTTTCTCCCAGGCCAGATGTGGCATAGATGAGGACTTGTCAGTCAGACAGACCAGGCTTAAAAGCCAGCTCCACCACTTCTGAACCCTGTACATGCTGTGGCAGGTTGGAGATCACTAAGCTTCCATTTTATGAACTGTCGAAAAGGGGAAAACAATTTTTTCCCTCATAGCTTGAGACTTTTTAAAAAGAATTGAATCAAAGCTGGTTCAGGCAGGGGAAAATGAGCACTCTCCTATATACTAAGAGCTCTCTTATTTTCCTACAGAGAAAATCTAATACAGGAAATAGCTTTATGCACAGGGCTGTTCATCACAACATCACTATCTAAATATAATTTGAAAGCAAATGATGAATTCAATAACAGGGAAATGGATAAATAAATTGTAGTATATCCACAGAATGGGATAATATAAAAGCATTATATAAATATAATATAAAACCATTAAAAGCAATGTTTGCAATGTTTATGACAAAACTGTATTTATTGTTAGGTCAATAAATCATGCCTCGTGTTGTTTCATTTTCATTAAACTAACACAAAGATTAGAGAGGGAATCAGGTTGACAAGCCTTGCTGGAAAAACAACAACAGCCCCATTCATTCCCGTTTCCCAGAGGCAACTGTTTTCAACTCCTTGAGCTGATTATTTGGTATTTTTTTTTAACGTCTAAATAATAATATTTTATTGTTCTTTCTTGATTTTTTAAACTAAAAAAAAGAGGCCAGAAAGAGACAAAGTCTCCCTCTGCCTCTTTTCTCGATTTCACTTTGCTGGAGTGATTTCTTCCCAAAGTGCCCTTCCCTTAGGAATGGCATATGTGTTCCCACCCCACCATATAAAATGTGCAAGTAAGAGGCAAGTATTTCTGTCCTAGTGTTCGCAAAGTATGAAGTAACAAGGGAGATAATGTTTCTATTTTAATATTGAGTGAAAAAGGATTTCCCTTACTGTGGTTCCAATTAGGCATATACAGATAAAGGGACTAGAGGAAAATAACCACTATAATATTGAAGGTAATTTCTGGATGTGAGAATTATGAGTAATGTTTTTCTTTTTTTCATATTTTCTGAAATTTCTATAATGATCATTCCTTTTTAAAATACTACAGATAAAAATCTTTAGTTCTAAAAAGATAAAAATCCTATTTGCCTCTTAAAATTGTTATAAGGCCATACTCACATGGAGCCTGTTGCATACTAACTGGGGACCCTAGAAATAGTCATTTCCCTTCCTCTGACCATTTCTTTGGCCTTTGATCCTTGTGAAATGGATGAAGAGGTGGACACTTGTAGTCAGATCCAGGAGTGAATCATTAGAATGCTATTGAACTGATATTGGAATTTGACACAGAAGCATCTAATTGGAAAGCTTCAACAGAAAGAAAGGGGAACCCTCTTACACTAATGGTGGGAATGTAAATAGGTACAGCCACTATGGAGAATAGTATGGAGGATCCTTACAAAACTAAACTAGAACTACCACTAAACTAGAACTACCATATGATCTAGCAACCCACTCCTGGACTATATTCAGAAAAGACAAAAATGCTAATTTGAATAGATACATCCTCCCAGTGTTCACAGCAGCACTATTTACGATAGCCAAGACATGAAAGCAACCTAAATGTCCATCAATAGATGAATGGACAAAGAAGATATGGTATATATACACAATGGAATATTACTCAGCCACAAAAAAGAATGAAATGATGCCATTTGCAGCAACATGGATGCAACTAGAGATTATAAGTAAGTCAGAAAGAGAAAGATAAATATCATATGACATCATTTATATGTGATATCTTTAAAATATGATACAAATGAACTTATTTGCAAAACAGATATAGACTTATAGACATAGAAAACCAATTTATGGTTACAAAAGGGGAAAGTGGGCGACAGATAAATTGGCAATTTGAAATTAACAGATACGAACTACTAAGTATAACCTAGATAACAACATGGACATACTGTATAGCACAAGGAACTATATTCAGTATTTTGTAATAACCTATAATGGAAAAGAATCTGAAAAAGAATATGTGTGTGTTTATATATATATATATATATATATACACACACAATTGAATCACTTTGCTGTATACCTAAAACATTGTAAATCAACTATACTTCAATAAAAAAGGAATCAATATAATTAAATATCAATCAATTAATATAATTTAATAATCTTTTCTCTTTAAAAACAGGTAAGAAAGAAAACCCAGAAAGACATTAGGGTCTAGGTTAAGGCCATGGTCAACAGAAGGCCTTGGCCACCCAGGTCCAGGTCCACTCCAGCCCCCTGGTGACTCAGCCCTGGGCAGACAGCTGAGGAGCGAGGAACAGGCCTGGGAAGCAAGAACCGTGTAGGGTGGGGAAGGGCTCAGGTCTGTGGGGGACGGGATTGCCCGAGGATGGGGTTCCTGGAAAGCAGTGCCAAGGAATTTAGCACTAACAAGGCTCCTCAGACTCCAGGGAGGAAATAGGGAGCTGAGTGTTTCAGTTTGTGTTCCCCCAGAAGCAAACCTGAAGCAAGAATTCAAGGGCAAGAGCTCATCTAGCAAGTGCAGGAAATACTGACTGGAGCCCAGGAAGTAGGGCAGGGGGAGCTGACCAAGGTGTCATAATAAGCAGTTACTACTGTGGTCGATCAGAACACAATCTTATGGGGAATTCTGGGAAACAGTGTGGAGCACACACCTGCCTCTGTCCTGCCTGAGGGGTGACAATCCCAGGCCATCATGCACAGTCCCCTTCTGTCGCTGGTTGAGGGCTGCTCCTGGGGCACGTTGATTCCCTGGCATGATCAGCCTGGCGTGCATGGCCAGAGCAGCTTTCTGTGGCTTCTGAAAAACTCAAGTGAATCACAGCTTCTGACGGTTGGCAATTTGGAGGAGTACACTGACATGGCAAGGCCAAGGGGTGGGCTCTGCTGCCCTTGGGTTGAGGGTACCACTTCCTATCCAGGGATTAGTAACAGTTGCTTGTCCTCTCTGTAGGATAGCCATATAATTCATTATGCTAACTAGGACACTTACGCAGGGAAAGGGGACACTATTAACCTTGATGCTGAGACAACAGGTATAAACGGGGACAGCCTGAGCACACAGGTTTAGTCACACCATCTCCCTGGACAGCCTTCCCATCTGGGACCATAAACGCTCTCCCTTTTGTTTTTACATAAGCAAATCCCTCAGTGACAAAAACCACTGAGGGATAGAGTAGCTAAAGTGTTAACTGTGTTATTGGATATATAACAAAGAGGAGGGGAGATGTTAGAGATTCATTCATTTATTCATTCACTCACTCATTCATCAAACACTAAGAATCTTCTCTGTCCCAAGCGCTGCTCTAGACTTGAGGGCCACAAAGATGATGAGGACAGCATCCTCGTAGGGTGAAGAAAAGTTTTTGCTTTTTAAAGGGTGGGAAAGTCTTAATGTTGAAATAGTTGTGAAATTCTGTGCCTGCCACCTGTATATTCAAATCTGTAATTTCATGCTAATACCTTCAGTTCCAATCCAATACCACACGGTTCATTCTGGCTTTTCCCCTTCCCTTGTTTGTAACTCTTTTTTCCAACAGTGAGGAACATTGCTCTCATTATCTGCAGTATATTTACATTTGCTCATTTCGAGTAAACCTGTAAAGGGATTTCAGAGTTGCTACTCATACTCTTGTGAGAAATGAATCTACTTGTTAGAGGATGATATCTGTATATAGTTCTTTTTGGTTTAGCCTTAGAATATTGAATATTGGTTTTCAAATTACTTAGGATGGTTATTTTCTTCCCCACCCTTTCCATATGGTTATATATCCATTTTTAGTAGAGTTAATTTCATTCATTACTGTCAGTATCCCATTTGGGGTTCTGTAAACACCCTGCTGGTTGATACTCTTTCTGTATTACTGGTGGGCATGTGAAACATTACAATGGTTCTAAGAAGTCAGAACCATATAAAAAGGATCTCTCAGAGAACTGTCACTCCCCCATCAACCCAAACACCCCACTCCCTCTCCCTGAGGGGAGTGGGGAGTATTAAACTTGTGTATATATACTGAGGAGCAGGACCTCAAAGAGATGGGAGAGTAAAAGCTGTAATTGAGAGAAAAGGGTGCATGATGGAGAAAGTCGCCTATCAAAGAAGGCATAGCAAGGGCAAATGGGGTCATTTTAGAAGTTAGAAGAATTTTGTGTTTGGTGATGTTTCTTTTCTCAGTAAAAAGAGGGGGAGAGATCCTCTCCTGAGAACAAAGGTGGGGAGAAGAAGGCACAGTAGAAAGAAGGTGGCTGTGAGTGGCAGGACAGAGCAGGAGACGAGGAAGGCTGCTATCAGGGTCTGTCTAAGAAGTGGCCCTGTATGGGGTGTGGAGGAGGAGGCTTGTGGGAATGGCTAGTGAGAAGCTAGTTCCAGTGGTCCAGGCTGGATCAGGACAGAGTAAGATAGAGGTGGGGGGATTAAAAGTCCAGGTCTAGTGGGAAGAATAAAAGGTGTGGTTGAAGAGACGGATGTTTTCTTTTAATACCAGGGGTAGAGCAGCTCAGAATGAAGACAAAATTCATTCATTCAACAAAAATTAAGTATATATTCTGTGCCAGACACTGCATTTAGTTTGGGGACATAGCAACGCTTTCTTGCAGGTAATAGTCCATTCTATTACTAACACTATTAATGGAGTCCCAACTATGTGCCATGTGTAGTATTAACTCTTTAATCCCACAGCACCCACTGGTACAGGTTCTAATATCATCTTATATGGAGGCATATAATGGTGCTTTGACTTGCTCAGGGTTATACAACTGACAAATTGTAGAACCAGGATTCAAATTAAGGCAGACTGGCTCCTGAGTGTGCACTGTAAACCACAGTGCTGAAGTGTGGAGGTAGACTCAGATGCCCAAGGTGGAGATGCAGGTGTTCGTCAACTGGGACAGCAGGGAATTAGGAAAGCCAACAACATGGATGCAGAGATCAGCCAGGATGAGGCAGCAATTAGGGCAAAGAGGAAGACTGTAGTCAGGGGTCAGCTGAGGGGGTCATGGTCTTCCATGCTCCTTCCCCACAGTCATCTCAGCCCAGAGGATAAGTCAAGTCCATCCCTAGCTGAAGCCCTACCCACAGAATCCAGTAGTTCTCAGACTCATCTTTGGGACCTCTTAGTCCTGGTGTCCCTCAGACCTGATCCCCCTACTTGTTGGATTCAGGTTGACTCCAGCCCTCTCTAGGCATGGGAGCAGTTTCAGGGTCAACAAATGGTAACAGTGACTGAAGTAATTCTTAAGTTGGTCTCCTAGTTCAGACCTGGACTTGTTTCCACCTGCTGGCCACCATTTGGATCTACTTCAACTCGTGGGTGCAAGTTTTCCTGCTCTGGCCATGAGTGTCACCTGAGTGCTGAATGGGGACTCCCTGAGGCTGTATGAGTGTCTCAGAGTGAAAGGTTTAGAAAAAATAGACCTAGACAATGATATATGAGCCTATAGATTGGACACTGTCTCTTTGGAGAGCACCATGATGAGACCCTGAGAAGGAAGGTTACCACTGATGCCTCGTTTCCCTCACTTTGGGGCCATCCTCTCTCCCTTTCTGAGCATCTCTGGGCTGGTTCATATACCCTAGTGCTTCAACCCAGGTGAGGCCACAATTCCTGCATCGGCCCCACATGCTCTGCAAACTTGCTTTCCTCTGTGCTTCTAGGTTTGCCCTGCCTGGATCTTAGCTTTCCCTCACATGGGTCAGCTCAAACATTCCTTGCTCCGCAAAACCACTCCTGACCTGTAACAGGATTGGATGCACCTACTGTGTGCTTTCCAGTGAGTGGAACTTCTCCATCCTCTCACTCATCAGTCTCCATTGTAATCCCTGGGCAGAGGTCCTTCTTTTCCACCAGGCTGAAAGCTGCTCTAGGGCGGGGCCTGAGTGTCTTTCTCACCATCATTTCCCCAGCACTCCATACATGGGGGCTCAGTACATTTTGATAGATGAATGAATTGCGTGCATGTGTGTGTGTGTTTGTAAGGAGGACTTAGGGTGTGAGTTTCTGGGTGGAACTCTGCCAGCTGACGGTTCCCCTCATCCCTGTCTTTATTTTTCTCCCTGGGTGTAAGCAGTTTTGGCAGGCAAAAGCTCCATGTAGGAAAGGTCTCTCTGCAGGAGGCACCCCTTTCTCTTGTCACTAACCTTAAACCTTAAGCACCCCCATGCTCTACTCATCTCCAGCCCTGGCCCATCTTACAAATCTTTTGATCACACAATACTTTGCCTAACTTACTGGCCCTTTCCATTGCTCAAAGAAGTAGAAATGAAGACTCAGTAATTAACAGAGGACCAGATCTCTTCCTTAGCTTCCCCTCTCATAAACGAGATAGCATCTAAAGAAAGATTATAAGCAGTCAGCAAGTCCACATACAAGCCAGGACACGGCGGGGGGTTGGGGGGGGATGACAACCACTTTGACCCTCAGCTCAATAATTCACTGAGATTACTTCCCTGCTTCTCTTCAAGCAGAATCTTCAGAGGTGGTTTTGGGGCATTGCCGAGTCCGCCATCTCCCCAGATTGCCAGCATTCTGACGAAAGGCAACTCTCCTTTCTATCAACATTTGTTAAGTATTGATTTTGTAAGCAGTGAGCAGTGGGACCCAATTTGATAACACCAGTTTGGCTAAAGCAAAGCTGGTAATCCCCACCAAGACAAGAGCATTACCCCTGGCAGCTCAGAACCTCAGGAAGGATGCCAGGTGGTGCTAGCCTGTTCTCACTCCTGGCCATGACAGCCCTCCAGGGGCTGGCGCTGCTCAGCAAGGACTGAGACCAAGATGGCTCTGCCTGGCATATGGGGGATGTGCTCACGCCACGAAGCCTGGAGCAGAGCGTCCGCTCCCCTTTGGCACTGCTTTTGTGTCTTCCTGCTTCCTCCCAAACAGCTCATCCCAGCTGGATCATAAATAAGAGAACAATATAGCTACATATTTATAATCTCTGTGAATCACTGATGACTAATTTTTCCCATTTTGTAACCCCAAATAGTTTTACTTTGTAGGCTCCCCATGAGGGCACAAGCCAGCCAGTCACTCAGATGACACACATTTGTGTTAACAATTTAAAAAAAAAAATCGCCTTCTTAACCCAGGACAGAAGGTTCGCAAATACAAACATTTAACCAAACAATGACTGGTTTTCTTTTTCTAATGGTGACATTTTTATCTGCACCCAGCTCAGGAGAGTCAAAGAACTTTTCCCACTGAATCTTTCAGCTAGTGTCCTACCAGCCCTTGGAAAGTTCTTTCCAAAGCTCTATAACCTGTTCTAACACCCAAGGAAGATTCAAAAGTAAAAGTACTATCTCCCCCCCAAAAAACAAAAATATATAAAAAAAAACAAACCCCAAAGCAAAAACTCCCAGAGTGAAAGGTATGTTTCCTATTTTTCCACTATGTTTGCTGGCTGGGTTATGGAGCAAAGAAATGGTCTTTCAGTATTTTGGTTTCATACTGTTATGTTCCATTTTTATTGTTCAGTCGCCAAGTCATGTCCGACTCCTTGAGACCCCATGAACTGTGGCACACCAGGCTTCCCTGTCCCTCACCATCTCCCGGAGTTTGCTCCAAGTTCATGTCCATTGAATCAGTGATCCCATACAATCATCTCATCCTCTGTCGCCCCCACTGAGCACATTCAACTTGCAGAAGGAGGCAGAGGAAACCAGTTTCCAGTGCCTCTGACATGCTCCCATTTACAACAAATTGCTCCCTCTAAAATTTGGCCTCTTGGATTTTGTTTTTCCACGATCAACATTCCTCACTGTCTTCTACCAAAAGGCTCCATTACTCATGCATATCTCAGATCATTTATTGCCTTACCTCTGAGGAACTTATTTCTATGGCATGTTTCTAGAAAACTCATTCAACTCCTAAATTAAACAGTGGAGGGAAGGAGGAGAGCAGGAGGGCTGGGGAGAAGGGTCTAGAGAGGCGATCTGTGGTGAGAGGACAAAATATCTAAGGATGTTGCTTAACCAGAAAACAAGCTTTTCTGCATGCAGCATGTCAAAACTACTGAGAAATCAGTTGACAAAGGTGTTTGGTGCCAGAGCAAGTTTCTGACTTGGAGATGGCCAGTGTGTGTGTAGAGGGGACAGCACATGTGTACTGAGGAGGCATGGCCAGTTAAGTGGGGGTGGCCTGGGCAGAAGAGGGAGGCTGGAGGGATGGAGAGTTGGGAAGTCAGTGGATTTCTGAAGGACAGACAGGCTCTGGGAAGCCTCGGATTCCTCTGACCTGGCTGAGGTCCAATCATAGCGCAAGGCTGATGGTCTACACCTTTCCCCTAGACTTCAGTGAGGACTGACAGACTCTTCTGAACCCCTATTGCAATGAACATGTCTGTGAAATCATTTAATCTGGAAATCTGTAATGCGTTGAGGCATACAATGTCCTTTTTCCCTAGAGAGCTGAAGCCTATTATTTGGGATTTGAGTCAGTTTCTTGCTCCCAGAAGTGAATGACTTTTCATCTCTTGCTCTCTACCCAAGGCATGTATCGACCACTGAGCCAAGCAGGCTTCAAGAAGCCAAGTTTTCTGGCCTGCCAATTGAGGTTTGCCAGTGCTGATTTTACACATTCCTATTAGTTTTTAACAAGTATTTTGTCTTAGCTATAAAATCGCAACTTCAGGGCCACGAATGTGCAGATCACATGATTGGAAAGGCCGGCTTTAATATTCTAAGGGTCTCTGGGTAGAACTAAGTTCCTAACCTTTCATTTACCCCTATCCTCGGTCAACGACTTCACAAGTATTCACTAGCACTTACTGCATGCAAAGTCCCATGCTAGACACTGTAGAAGGTGTGAAGAAGCCTGGAGCCTCCTCTCAGGATTTGAGATGAGAAAGGAAGGAAGAAATGGCACTATCCATGCCTCATCTTCCTCCACCCCTCTGCCCTGTGTGTTCTGACCAGCCACTGCGCTCAGTGCCAGCAGGGGATGTCATCTCTCTGGTCATTCATCCTTGCTGTTTCCCTGGAGGAGGGCACGGCAACCCACTCCACTGTCCTTGCCTGGAGACTCCCATGAACAGAGAAAGCTGGCAGGCTGCAGTCCATGGGATCACAAAGAGTTGAACACGACTGAAGCAACTTGACATGCAGGTTTCCTGGCTTAAAACTATAGTGCCCTCTAAACTGTCACCTTTCCCAGGAAGTCCTCCCTGACTAACCCTAGCTACCTCTCTCCCAACCCACTCACCCTGCCAGGTGCTCCTACATGCCCACATGCTCCCCAGGTCACCACATCCCTCTTAACCCATTGTTCCTTGTCTCCCTGTCTGTCACTATTGCAGGCTCTGTGAGGGTGGGGCCTGTATCCTTCTCCCTCATCACCGTAGCTCCGGGGCCCGGCACAGTGCCTGGTTCTCATGTGCGTGTATGCTAAGTTGCTTCAGTTGTGCCCGACTCTGTGTGACCCCATGGGCTCGAGCCCACCAGGCTCCCCTGTTCATGGGATTCTCCAGGCAAGAATACTAGAGTGGGTTGCCATTTCCTTCTCCAGGGGTTGTCAGAGAAGGCACCTGATAAAAGTGCACTGAAGGAGTGGAGAAACACCAAGGTGCATGGAGGGAGGCTCTTTAGCCACTCACCTCATGACCTGTCCTACTTTACTTCACCTGCCCTGAACTCAGGATGGTGACAGCACACTTCTCCCTTCACCTCCCACGGCTTCAGGAGTCCCAGACGGGTCTTCTAGTGTATGTCAAGGCTTTGGGGATCTCACAGCCCAGTCATTGGCTTAAATACTGAGTGACCAACCCTCTGGGAGAGTTTTCAGAGTTATTCATGGATCTTTGGATTTGGGGCTGGTTGAGGCCTGTTGAGTCTGGGGACCCCAGCTGGCAAATCCCTTACCATGCCTCACATAGTATCTTATCTTAGACCTGTTAGAATCAAATGTACAACTCCCAGCAAGTGGGCAGTCACTTTTATCTGGCAGGAAATTGTGACTCTAAGCCAGAAGTTGGCTTTTACTGACTCTCATTTCTCTGCCAGATAGTCACTTGGGGACATCTCAGCCACCTTGGAATCTATATTCATACACACACACACACACTTGTGAATGTTCACTATGGTTTTGGTTGCAAAGGCCTGGACAGTAGGGCCGTGTGACACCAGGGCGGGGACTGGGGTCTTTGGAATACAGGCTAGCAGTGGGGACATCTAAGAGCCAAAGGTTTGGGCTAAGCTGGAGAGAACAAATAACTGCCACTTGGAAGGCCAGAATCATAGATCCAAGAGTGGGAGTCAGGTAGAAATGGGATCAAGGCAAAAGCAGGTTGGGCATGAGGGAGCAGCCTGGGCAGCTGCCTAGAACACTGAGTAGCGCTTGGTGAGCCAGCAGAGGTGTAGCCCTGGGTAGGTCAGGCTGGTCTCAATGGTTCCCAGCAAGGCGTATAAAACAGGCCGAAGTTCATGCCCTCAATGAGCTTCAACGTCGTAAGTGGAAGAGGAGTCATGGGCATAAGTAATTATATGAGAAGAGTAGGGGGCACCCTTCTGGTTCAGGGGAGCTTTTTGGAGGTGGCAGCATTTTAGAGGAGCCTCAGCGGTGGAGGTGACACAAAGTGTGCCCGGTTGGGGGGAGGGGGGCGAGTTAGCAGAACTAAGCCATGAATACAAGGCTGTGCTCCAGTTGGCTGGAGACTGGGCTGGGCAGGGACCAAGACCTGTTAAACCTGTTCCATGCCAGATCCTGTGCAAGAATTCACTTCTAGTTTTTATTAAAACTGATTTGCTAATAGTACTTAGCATTCGTCCCATAACACAGTGAGAAATGATCGATTAACCCTGTTTTAGAGATGAAGAAACTGAGACTCAGAGAGATGAAGAAAAGGTGCCTAAATGCCCACCAAGTTACAGTTAGGGGTGAAGGGAGAGGAGAGTCGGGGTGGACCATACGGAGGAAGACCTGAAAGTCTAGGTGAAAGGTTTGTTCTTTGTACTGACTTAAAGGCTTTGGATTATTTGAATTTTTTTTTTTTTAAAAGGACACCAATAATTCCATAGATCATCAAAGGCATCTCAGAGCCTAGGACCAGCTCTGACCCCTTGCTCTGCCCTTCCAGGGGCTTCACTATATGAACTCTGAGATTCCTTCCCACTTGAAAGTGAGAGGAACCAGACAGCTAAGATATACAGTGCTTGGCTTTGGAGGCCCAAGGCCTTGATCTGGGTATGAGAGAGGGAAACACGAAAAGCAGATGTGCTAGGAGATACGTAAAATCTTTTGTTTTTGAAATACTCCTCCCTACCCTCTTCCCATCCCACTGTACCTTGAGACCAATGCGCTCTAACCTGGAGAAGAGGAAGATGGTTTGGAGAGTTAGATGTGCCTCCAAGGTCCAGTCCTCTCCCGGGTCCTGTGGTGAGGAAACAACAGACCCGTCCTGTAAGGATGGAGTCCAGGCAGGTCAGCACCTGTGCCTCACTTCTCCAGGGAGGATGTGGAGCCTCGGGAGTCCTCTCAGCCACCATGGTGAGCTACAGAGCTAGGAAGAAGTGGCAGTGGAGCCTGTCTGGACACCCCCCACCCCCAACCCCCTGCACAGGTTCTGCAGGCTCTTGCAGGGGGAGGGGAAATGAGCCCGGAGAGTGACCATGAGGAAGCAGCTGGTCTGCAAGGGGCCTTTAGCAGGAACAGGGCGTGCTGCAGAGACTATGTGGCAGCACAGAGTGCCTGGCAGGGTGGGAGAGGTGTGTGCACCAGGTCACAGGGATGCTGGGAGGCATGTTGACAACCAGACAGGAGCACATTCCATCTCAAAGGAGGACCCGGGGCAGACTGAGCAGAGAGCTTCTCTCTCTCCAGATGCAGTGGATCCTCCCTTAGCATCAGCTCCAGGGAGGCAATGAGGACTAAAACCCTGAATTTAATGGAACTAAGCATCTAAATGATGCAGAATATGACTTGCTTGACTGAGTTACCTAGAAGTAACTACACTAGTTATTCAACATCAACCAGAACAGAGGCTTGAGATGGAAAATACAACCACTTACAGAAAAATAAAGACAATTATATTGTACAGACCAGTCTTCTGCCTGGGAGAACCAAACCATCTGCATTTACCTCTCACCCATAGCTCTTTCCATCCTGCCCTCCCCCCAACCCCATTTGCTTCAACATGCTGACCAGAGACCTCCCTCGTGGTCCAGTGGCTAAGACTGCACACTCCTAATTCAGGGGACCCAGGTTCAATCCCTGGTCAGGGTAAGACCTGGCACAGCCAAATAAATAAAGTGTGTGTGTGCATGTGTGTGTGTGCTCATTTGTCCATGGGATTTCCCTGACAAGAATACTGAAGTGGGTTTCCATTTCCCTCTCCAGGGAATCTTCCAGACCCAGGGATCGAACCTGAGTCTGCTGTATCTCCTGCATTGGCAGGCAGGCAGATTCTTTAACCAGCTGAGCCAAATGAATAAATATTAAGAATAAAAAGAAAAACATGCTAAACTGTTGGTGGGAGAACTGTGGGCCTTGTAAGAAAATAGGAATTTATGGTCCCAAATAGTAAAGCTAGACAGGACCTTAGAGATTGTTTTGTTCAACCCCGTCGATTTGCCAACAAGGAAACTGGGGCCCCAGGAAAGGACCTGACTTGCACGGGGTTCTTATGCAGTCGAGTGATGAGCTGAGCAAACTTGATATTGGTGCTTGAGGTTTTCTGCCACCCTTTCCATACCAGCTCCTGTTCCTATGGTTCTCCCAGGCGGGCAGACCCTGCTCCCCATGCTTTGGCCTTGCCCCACAGCCACAGCTCACACGCAGCCCTCTCTGAGCCACAGCACAGGCTGCCTGGTCTCCCTGGCTGGACGGGTGATCCAGAGCAGCTGGTGTGGGGACAGAGCGTGAGGAGCAAGGGGAGCTGCCTAGTACGGAGACCCATGGGTGACCCTCCTACAAACTGACCCCTTGGCCCCAGAACAAAGCACTTCTCCAACACACCATGGATCATGACTTGTGGGGGCCAGTGTGACACATGCCAGAGATTCCTTCCAAGCCACAACTGCTCTGGAGCCATGACAGCCAGGATCTGCCTGCTGGGGCCTGTGGGCTCTCCCCAGGCCGTGCTGGAGGGAGAGGAAGTCTCAGACCTCACTGAGTAGGGAGCACTGACTGCCAGGAGACCACCCTGAATCTTGAGAAATCAGGGCAGCAAGCAGCTGGGCCTCCCTGCCCTGAGAGTCAGCTCTAAAACCAATGCCCACCTTACAAAAGGGGAGAAGGCTGGTGCTGGGTTCTCTCTGCCAGCCCTGGGAGGAGCTTTTGCTCACTGTTCTCACTTCATCTTCATAGTCCAGTGGGCAGTTATTACTACCTCCTTCTTAGAGATGAGGAAAATGAAGTTCAGAAAGATGAAGTGAGTTGGTCAAGTTTTTAAGGAGAGGATCTCGGATTACAAATAGATGTGTCTTGCTCATTGGAGACCTTTAAGACACATCCTTGTACGTCTTTAGCTGAAAGGCAGCCTTGGCGACACTTCAGGGACTCCCTGAGTCTCTCTCACAGGAATCTCTTTCCTAGGAGTCCTTCCCACAAGAACTGGGCCTTAGGGAGGGACGTTATGAACAGCCCAGTGCTGTGGATTCAGGGTAGTGAGGCAGGACACTCTGCCACTGGGCTTCACCTCTCAGGGGCCGTGTTCCCCACCCATGCGCTGCTCTCCCAAGGAGCTGTTTTTCAGAGGCTGGGCAGTAATTGGAACTGGTTCTCTGGGTTGCTCACATTAGGGATGTTGCAATTGATGAGCACAGCAGCTCTGTCTCAGGAACAACAGTCGGTGAACGTTGATTACAGAGCTTAATGTCATCAAGTACACCGACCACAAAATATACCTACACAGTATTGAATGGTAAGCATCATTGTTATCAATCTACATGGAAATGAGACCCACGTGGTGAACAGTTTCTGCAACTGACTCTGTATTCCTTTTCTACAACTCAGCCAAATATTTACTTTTTCTATTATCACTTGGTTGGCTCTCTGGTTGTAATCGATGCTCGAGGTTGACAGTTTTCCTTGGTGTTGTAAATAGTTTCATCCTCACTCTACTCCCATTTGTCATAACCCCCTCGCACACATATTCGAAGGAAGAGGTTGGCACTTCTGCTGTCTAGTTGCAAAGCCCTTGCCAACTCCTCCCATCATCCAGGGATGAGGTTCCTGGTGCTTCCTCTTAGGTCTACTGATAATTCTAGCTTCTTCTGCCGAACACTTTCCTCCACTACACAGACTCACGCACATACACATGCCTGAGCACGTAAGGAATCTTTTAAATGCCATTTATTCTCTACCACCCCAAACTTTAGGAGCTAGATGGGCTTCAGGTACAAGAACGTGGGCCCTGGTGCTGTGTAAGGTCACAGGTTGGAAACATCTCCTACATCCTCCCTCCAGGGCCTCAGCTCTGTGCTGTATGTCTCTTGTTCCCTGAAGGGTTAAGGTGTCCTGCAGTGACTAAGGGGTCCAGAGCCTGGTTCCCTGATGGCCTGACTCAGAGAGTAGCAGTGTGTGGTCTCCCCCACGACATCCTGTTGTGAAGGATGCTTTCCCTTGTTTCCTAGGATCTGCTGTAATCCCCAGGCAGGCGGAGGAAGTAAGGAATGGGAAAGAGTCTTGGGGTTTATATAAGAGCGTGGCCCTGAACTTCTGCCTGTGGGACAGCTTTCCTGAGCCCCTTTGGCCCCCCAGGAGCAGAGCTTGCTGTGGTCAGGCTCTCCTGATCCAGGCCAGAGAGCAAAGGAAAGGTAAATTTGGCACGTTCTAAAAATAGGTCTGTGGTTATTTTAGAGCTGTTTTGCTTGAATCGGAGGAGCAACTCTTGGATTTTGTTCAAACTTCCTGTCGGTCCCACGGGTCTCTTCCTCATGCTTTTCCTCCAGTCTGGAGATGTGCAGAGGGTTCTAACTAGGACCCACAGTCATTTTACATTCAGGTTCTGCCTATATGCAAGCAAACACACAGAACTGAAAAGTATCACAAATAGAGCTCCCCTTTACCAAGTACAGCACACTCTATTTTCTATCCTATGCTAGTTCATTTTTTAAAATCTCTGATTATGATCCACTCTTGAATTTAGTGACCCACTAATGAGTAGCACTCACAGTTTGAAAAAAAAAAGTCTGTCTAGTCTTCTTTTTTTCTTTTCTCTGATTCTCACTGATCAGTCTCATGGTTTTGGCCAAGTCACCTAAACTTCCTAGGGCCCTTTTTTTTTTTCAACCATAAAAAGAGTAGCTTAGTAGCACCAATATCTCCTCAATTTCCTGAAGTTGTGTGGTTTGGTTACATTCTTTCTTTAAAAAGAATCCCCTGTGGCTTTTCTTGGGAAGGCCTCATTTGGGACTCAAAAGTGTCAAGTTCAAATAAAAAAGGGATTGGTGTCTTCCCTCCCCTGCTCCAGCTGTGGGTTTATGACAGAGTTGAACTTTGACCCTAAAGTTTACAACAGCAATATTTACAATAACCAACACATGGAAGCAACTTAAATGACAGGTGAATAGATAAAGAAGATGTGGTACATATATACAAGGGAATATTACTCAGCTGTAAAAAAAAAAGAATGAAATAATGCCATTTACAGCAACATGGATGGATCTGGAGGTTATCACACTAAGTGAAGTGAAGTCAGACAGGGAAAGACAAATACCATATGACATCACTTATATGTGGAATCTAAAAAAAATGATACAGATGAACTTATTGACAAAACAGAAATAGACTCACAGACATAGAAAACAAACATGGTTACCAAAGGGGATAGCAGGGAGGTGGGGGAGATAAATTAGAAGTTTGGGATTAGCATATATACTACTTTATATATAAAATAAACAACAAGGACCTACTGTATAGCGCAGGGAACTATAGCCAATATCTTATAATAACCTAGATGGGTAAAGAATCTGAAAAAGAAGAATAGATGTATGACTGAATCACTTTGCTGAACACTTGAAACTGACACAACACAGGAAAATTAACTAAACTTCAATTTTTAAAAGAATCCAAGCTTTGGACATGGGTAGATCAAATCCCAGCTTCCCAAGGTGAGCAGTATGGCTTCCCTGACCTTCCTGTGACTCAGACGAGGACAATCGTATTCCGTACGTTGCTGGTGGGGGGATGGGTTTAAGTAGTTCACCGGCAGTGCAACCCTGACCCCTACTTCTCTCCCCTCCCCACTTCCTCTTTCCCCTCCCTTCCTCTCTCTTTTCCTCTTAGACTTACTCAACTACTTTGTGGAGGAAACTTCTCAATACTACCCCCTCTATCTAGAGTTTTATAGTTTGCCAAGCACATTCACCTAGTCCTCACAAGAACCTGGGGTTTGGTGGGCAAGCTATGATGCCCATTTTGTAGAATAGAAAAAGGAGACTAAAGCAGCTAGGTCAGGCTCATTAAGCTGTTAGAGGCCATAGGCTCAGAGCTTTTTATGCCAGAGTCACTGGTTTTGCCTGCAAACCCTTTAACTTAATACAGTTTTAAGGGGAGCCTTTGACCTGGGAAGGGTCTGCTGATGGTGATCAGACAGGTATCCAGGCCTTATCACAGGCATATCTGACTTCACATACAGGTGTTATTTTTGTGAACAGTTGCCAAACATTGTTTACAGCAAGCACAAAAATTTTGACTCATTCTGATCTCTACTATAATCTCCAATCATCATATTTGTTCCTTATTTTTAACTGTTTCACTTACCAAGATATATGCTCTCTCTGGGCAAAGACTGTATTTGCTTAGTCATGATTGTATCCCCAACACCTAGTGTGGGATTTGGCACAAGAAATACTTGTTGCATGAGAAATGTTTGCTTTGATGAAATGAAGAAACATGCCACCTGTGGAGAGACTGGGCTGGGAAACTATATTTATTTACGTGCCTCATTTAATACCTGTGCTCCTCCTTGGCCTGGATGATGCCATGTATTATCCACACAAAGTGAATGGGGAATGGAGGCAATTATGTGGATAAATCTGGCAGAATGAACCACCCACTCCAACATCCACTGTCTGGTTATTTTAGGTGGAAGTAGTTTAAAACCCAAAGAACTGGAATGATTGCCTACTCTCTCCATCTCACTTGATTCTTGCAGTCCTAGCTGCAGACAAACATGGAAATGCTTCCCCATCTGGAAGGTGGCCCCCAGCAGACACAGCACACAGACATGCACGCGCATACAGGAGGGAGGGAGACCAGGAGTGGGAGAGTGACAGGAGAGGGCTCCAGGAGCCTTGCTTTCCACCAGGAGAACCTGCTTGCCTGGCCTTTTGCCGCGTTCACTCTCCTCCCCACCAGGTGTGCATCACTGGAGCCAAGGTAATCACTCTCTGACCTTGGCAAATTGGACTAGCTCTGAGCTGAACCCTTGTGGGCAGAAAAGACTGGGCTGACAGACATACTTCTAAAGGAGATACATTCTTCAATTTGGGATTAAAAAAAGAACAGAAAAAAATTCAAACCCAAGCCAAGAAGTTTAGTTTTGTCATGTCAATAGTATTTAAAAATGTTATTTGGCCGGAGCTGGAAGTTCTGCGAATGAAAAACAACTTGGCTCTCTTCTCTCCCTTCGCCTGCTGGTTCCCAGCTCTGTCCTTAGTTCTCCGCTGAAGCCTCACCTCCCGGCGTGGTTTAAAGACGCCTCTCATTGGGGAAATCATGTGTAGTTTTGATGCTCATGCCCTGTTCTCCCCACCCCACACCACTTGCTTCTGAGGAATGGGGAGCTCTCAGGGAACCCACCAAGCTTCTGAGAAGAATGGCAGTGGGGTGGGGGCAGAGCAGCTTCTCGTCATCTTAGGGAAGGAAAATGGAGGCCAAAGAAGGAAGGGGAAGTTATGGGAGGAGACACAATAGTTACTGCCTACCATGTACTGAGCAGGCACTAGCGAGTTGCTTTATGTGATGATGTATCTGAAGCTCAGACAACCCTGTGAGATGGGTATTGTAGGCAGTTATATCTCTGTTTTGTAGATGAGAAAACTGAAGCTCAGAGGGGTTAAGCGAGTTATCTAAAGTCACATATTTAGTACGTGGCCAGAGCTTTTGGATTCCAAAACCCATGTGCCTTCAACCATGTACAGGGAGTTATTTGGTCTGAGTCAAGGAGGCATTTGAGGCTTCTATCGAAATGCATCCTGCTTTCGTTTGTTCTTGCCTCTGAGTCTATGCTGACAGCATTCCCTCAACCTCTTGTTGATATCCCAGCTATCTCTTAGGCCTAGTCACCTCTTCCCTCCTTCACAAAGTTTCCCTTGATTCCCCAAGCCACAATTATAACCACTTCCTTCTGTGTTCCTTCAGTGGGTCTGTTAACTAACACCTGCAGAAGCAGCTCTGTGGGTCTGGCTTGTGGTCTGGTTGCTGGGCGTGTATGTGATACTTAAAGAGGCTGGGATATTCTGGTCCAAGCTGGCCTCAGCTGAGAAGGCTGAGACAAGGTGTGTGGGGGGTGGTACAGGGCCAAGGAGAGACTCCTCTGCTCCAAGACTTGGGGGGACACTCAAAACCCAGAGACTGCAGACCTAGCCCTCCACAGGACTCGACTGCTTGGAGGCCTCCCAACATCACACTCAGATTCCAGGAGAAGTTCTCCTTCATCCTTTTGGGACGTCAGCAGTACAGGAACACTGGGCGATAGAAGCTCTGAACTCCCTCAAAGCAGGATATAGATCTGCTTCAGAAATAATTGGGAGGTGAACAGATGAATCACTTAATAATTCAACACTGCTACCCTCAGAAGCCTCCCTGCATGGTCCTGCGGGAGGAGAGTCATGGGAAGATGATGAAGTACTGCCCCTGAATCCCCCTGGTTTTACCCCAAGCATGAAAGTGTAACCTGGGCACTGGTTACACTTCCAGGGCCTTCCTGGGCTGGGCCCAGCATCTTGTCCTCTCTGGGGTATATCTGGGGATGCAGAAAAGACAAGGCTGAAACCCTTGCCTGCTGGTCTGGTTCAGGGTGGGTCCCCAGCCTCCCCTTGGTTACATTCTTCTTGGTCCAACTGTCTACTTGCTGCTGAGATAATACAGAGCAGCCAGAGCAGAGAGGGGTCCCTGTCTTAGCCCTTTTCTAACTCCAACAGTAGAAGCAAGGATGTGCCTGAGTCTGGAACACAATCCATAGCTTTCCATAAATATCAGCTTTTGACTTGAACTTGTGTATCAGTGTGATTGTGCATCGCTGTGAGTGTGTGTGCGCACATATGTGTGTACACATGTGCTTATATAGATAGCTAGGTGCTCAGGGTAATAGGATATATTTGGACAGAATTTGAAGTTCAGCCCATCCAATCCCTCCATTTTATAGAAAGTGTGTTACTACTCTCTCAGTCATGCCCAACTCTTTGAGACTCCATGTACTGTAGTCCACCAGGCTCCTCAGTCCTTGGAAATCTCCAGGCAAGAATACTGGAGTGGGAAGCTGTTCCCTTTTGCAGGGGATCTTCCTGACCCAGGGATCAAACCTAGGTCTCCTGCACTGCAGGAGGATTCTTTACCTTCTGAGCCACCAGGGACTCCCTTTTATAGTGCCAGCTTATTTTAGTCAATAGGAGTCTTTCCCTGACACACAGGATGTCAAAAATATGTAGGCAGACCCCATGGCCACCCAGAAGGAGGGGCCCCTTCTTGTGCTGGCCTCCCTGCCTACCATGTGGTCTGGAGCCCTTCCTTTCCTCCCAGGGAGCCCTCTCCTTTCCTCGAAGCTGTTACTAGATATCCACAGACAGAAGGCATCATCGAGGATGCAGAGATTCCTGTCATTGTCTGGGGTCCCCATCTGCCCTGTCTCCCTCCGTGTGGCCCCACCTATTCCAGAAGGCTCACGCCCTACCATACACCTTCACCTTTGTCCCTTTTCTCACGTAGCCTTGCAACAACTTTGCGAGGATACTTCATTATACCCACTTTACAGCTGAGAAGACTGAGACTCAGAAGTCAAGGGCCTTGTCTGCAGCACTCAGCTGGTACCTAGCAGGAGGGGGATTGGAACCTAAGCCGTCTGGACCCCCAGTGTTTTCTCTGAACCAGCAGCATGGGGAGAACTTGGGGGGTAAATGCACAGTGTCCTGTGACTCTCCAGCTCTTCTGGGCCACAGAGCTTCCTGGAAGGAAGTCCACAGCTGCTTCTCTCACCCACCCTCTCTTCACACTCCAGAAGCACTCAGCCTGAGCCGATAACTATGGCAGGTGCTTGTGAAACGGCTCTGACACCACAGGAGCCCTCAGAGGAGCCAGTCTGGGGGTGTCTGCAGAATGCAGAGCTCCCCTCACTCCCACCTTTGGAAGGGCTCCTTCTGTCCCAGCCTCCCTGGCTCCTGCACAACCGGTGGCCCCAGAGCCCAGACTCCCAGCTGTCAGCACCAGTGCTCCTCACTCAGGAGCTAAGCCTTGGCACTTCCCAGGTCTGCAAGAGGCCAAGATTCCTTCCAGAGAAGCACTTGGTCTGTCTCCGAGCCCAGGGCCTTGTCCCCCATCCAGTGTCTTCATAGTTCAGATTCCTGTAGCTATGAAAGGGGTTGGCGCCCGTGAGCATGAGGCTTCCAGCCAAGTTCCATGAGAAAGGTGACGCCTTTTCCATAAAACACTAGGCCCTGGAGCCCTTTGGGCCATTACAGAATTAGAAGCCCCTGACCTCCCCACCCCCCCAATTCTGGTGACCTCTGATCTAACCCAGACACCCCAGGTATCCCCAGTGATGGAGCAGTTGGATTTCCATCCTCAGCGAAGGCCTGGGGACAAGGATCTGGAGCTGGATGAGAAGAGAACAGAGGAATGTTGGCAGCAGCTGAAGCAGGAGCTGGGGATGCTATCTGAGGGAGCCACGTCATCTATGGGGTTATACTCGAATCAGTGCACAAAGAGGGGTTGTGCCAGTCTCCTGACTCCTCCTTCAGAAGGTATCATGTTGGAGACTACCAACTGTCTCAACTTGGTCCCACCAGCTGGTGTTCCCAGGAGCAGAGGAACAGTGCTGTGACTTGGGAAGCATGAGTCAAGGTGGTTGACTTATATTTAGGGACCATGTCGTATGAAAATTGTGTACTTTAAGCGCTGGACTTGCGCTCACCCACAACTCAGGCACCCATGGTACATAGGCACTAAACAGACAGCTGACCTGTTCCCCCACGACTGCGCCAAAGCTAAGCATCACACAATAATTCTGCCCAGCACTCCCAGGCTTGGGTGTATCTGGCTGGGCAAATCAGGAGGATGGGGGTGAATAACACCAAAGAGTTGAGGGGCTGCCCCCAAGGCTGGAACCCTGTGCACCCAGACCACTTTTGCTCTGCTTTTCAGAAAGTTTCTCATTTTGAACTGCTTCCCAATAGCTGTCTACTTACATTATATCTGGAGGAGCCAGTCTGTGGGTCACTTTCTGGCGTAAAACAGTGAAGTTGCTCTAGCAGAATGATACTCTTAGAGCTGTTTCCCTCTGCCCCCTCCTGCACTGTGAGTTATCATTTGTTTAGGGGGTAATTGATCCTACAGATCGGAGGCCTTCCAGATTGGAGGAAGGATGTTGTGACTGTGTGGGGATGGAGGGGGCAGAGGCAGAGGGTGCTTTTTGATGGCCAAGCAACAGTAGTAAGAGAAGAGCTGACTGGGTCTGAGATGCCCGGTTGGCAGAGTGAAGGGCAGCCCCAGGACTAAGGCAGCTGTCATTGAAAACAGCCAAGAAAAGGGGGAGGGTGCTGAATTGTGCCCGGGTTGCAATCATTTGAAGATCTTTCTCCAAATGACTGATTTCCCCTGAAAGTCCATTTGAAAGCATAGGTGACTGGTGTTCCACAAATATTTATACCAGCATTTTGAAATTCACTCTTTTATGACAAAAGTAGTACAGTGGTTGTTATGAAAAAGCTAAGTCTCTTAGATACGGAGGATCAAGAAAGTGAAAGTTCCCCTGTAATTCCACTGTGCTGGAAAAAAACACTGTTAAACAGCTTAGAATATGTATCCTAGGGTTTTAATCAATTGTTTATTTATATAGGAAAGGCACGAGCAGGAGGGGAAGCACATGTTTAACTTGTCCTTCTGCTGTCCCTCTCTGGAGAGCACCTGCCAGGACTCTAATGGACCAAGATACACTGTCCACCTGGTGGCACCACCTCCATTTCCTTGTGGGATGGAGTTGTCCACTCCGGGCTGCCTTTCCAGTACAGTGGTGGATCTCAGCCCTGTATCCTGCCTCCCACTCCCCAGTCATCGCTCATAGGTGACCGGTATGACATTTGGGTCCTTCCCCAGGATTCCTCCAAGCAGGTAACGCCCCCAGGGCACCCTAAGTCCTGCCCTGTCCTTACTGAGCAGGGATGGTCAGATTCTCAATCCCACTCTTGTTCAGAATCTTCTCTGCATATCATTATACAGTAGAAAATGGGCTGAACTTGGGATGGGGGTTGGGTTTCTGGAACATATATGCCATTGAAAGAGGTTAAATACATTTACAGCTTTCATCATGAGGTTAACTGACTCAAGGTTATACAGCTAGCCAGTGGGAGAGATGGTCCTGAAAGCCAGTCTTGCTGATGAAGAATTAGAAGACCTAGGCTGGGGTCCTTACTAGGGGGTTGGTTGTATGTCCTTGGAAAGTTGCCTCCCCTCCCTGGCCTTTGTGACCTCACCTACAGAGCTAGGAAGTTGGTTCTGAAGCCTGACTTTGTTGGAATCACCTGTGAGGCTTTAGTGACTGGATACATGGGATTCATCTGGGAATTCAGACTTAATCAGGGCGGCATATGATCTGAGCATCTGCCTGCTGCTGAGCTGGGGTCTGAGGGGCCCAGGTGTGGAGGGCCAGACCTGGACTGCCCCTCCTGGGAGGATGATATTGCCATCCCCCTTTTTGTTTCCTCTCCCAGGTCTGGTACCCCCCAGACTAAACACTCTCCTAAGAGGGTGTTAGAGCCCCAAAGCTGTGGGTTCACCTTGGTCCTCTCACTTGGTAACTTCAGGCTGGCTGCCTAATCTCTTTGTGCCTTTATTTCCTGACCTATAAGATGGGGAGTCATCCTCACCCACCTGTTGGGAGAAGGAAACAGAAGGTGCAGAGCACCCCGCACAGAGCCTAGCAGCGGGTTGGATGCTTTCTCTGTCTCCTCTCCTACTTGCCCCAGAAAACTCCATCAGTGACTGGTTGAGCAGAATGGCTTCCACTCACTCTGTAACGCTTAGGTCTGAATTCAAAGGATCACACAGAAGAGTCTTGGGTGTCTCAGTAAAGGGGAACCAGGAGAAGGTCCAGGCAGAAGCACCCAGGAGAGATAAACTTTTTATTTTGGCTGATTAGAGGATTGCCTGTATGACCTTATCATTCTCACCAGACCTCTCCCTGAGATGTCCACAGATGCACAGCTTATAAACCTTTGCCAGCCGCTCGACCTTTGGCAGAAGCTGGAGAAGCCTCTCTGAGATCCAGAGTCCCTCAGCCAGGTGGTGGATGCCTCCTCCATCCCTGTGCCCTTATAGATGCCCAGAGAAGCTTTCCTGCCTGGCCCCATACATACACACAGTCCCTTTTTCCTCCCAAGGGTTGGGTTGTGACTCACGTTTTGGGGGGGGCCCTGGGGCTAATCTTTCCACCGCTTGTCCATGGGAGGCCGGGCTCCATCTTCAGGACTCACTCTTCGCAGAGTCTCCAAGCCCAGCTCTGCTTGGTGTGAACCCAGCTTAGAAGGATCTCCACCTCCGGAGGGCGGGAGCCCCGAGCCAAGGAATCAGACACACCTGGGTTCCCTCCTTTGCGTTCCATTTGTGAGCTCTGGGATCCTGGGCTGAGGATTTGCCTCGTGAGTAGAGCTCAGACACAGGTTAACTATTGACTCCATCCTCCTACCCAGCTTGATCACAGGGCAAGATTACTGCCTCACAACTGAGAAAAAGAGCTGAGGAGGCAGATGGGTCAGGATCAGAGTGAAATTTCTGGGCCTCCTGGCCCGGAACCTTGGAAAGAGCGAGGTCCACAGAGCCTGCAAGCCTCACATACAGCCCTAGCTCAGCCGCCAGCTGACTGCCACCTCGGGCAAACCCACAACTTCTCTGGACCTCATTTACACAGCTGTGCCCAAGGCAGTTGGTCTAAATCAGTCATTCCCAAAAGTGGTACACTAGTTTGGCAAGCTGTTTCTCTTAAAAAAAAAAAAAAGTCTCAAGGGTCAAATAAGTTTGAGGAGTACTGCAAACCCCACCCCCAATTAGCACATTGTAATATATACATCAGCCTGTTAAAGGCACTGAGAGATCCAGGAACAAAGAGGCCAATTTGGCTTTGTTTAACTCACTTTTTCCTAAACTCATTTGACCATGAAACCCTTTCATTCCTATTAACATCCTGGAACACTAGTGATTGGAGAAAAGCACGTGAGAAATCCGGAACTGGGCTTCTCAAACTGGAGGTGTGCGCAAAACGCCAGGGGCGCTTGTTACAATGCAGATCCTAATTCAGCAGGTCTGGGGTGGGGTCTGAGAGTTTATTCATCTGGCGTTAGTGGTAAAGAACCTGCTAGCCAATGCAGAAGATGTGAGAGACATGGGTGTGATCCCTGGGCCGGGAAGATTCCCTGGAGAAGGAAGTGGCAACCCACTCAGTATTCTTGCCTGGAGAGTCCCATGGACAGAGGAGCCTGGCAGGCTACAGTCCATGGGGTCGCAAAGAGTTGGACACGACTAAAGAAACTTAACACAACACAGCATCAAGAGTCCAGGTGAAGCTACTGGCCCAGCGACCACATATTGGGTCCCAGAGGGCTGGCCCCTATGGCTCTTTTCAGCTTCAATAGGAGAATCACTAATATGTTCTGTGAAAGTCACTCAGTCATGTCCAGCTCTTTGTGACCCGTGAACTATACAGTCCATGGAATTCTCCAGGTCAGAATACTGGAGTGGGTAGCCTTTCCCTTCTCCAGGAGATCTTTCCAACCCGGGGATCGAATCCAGGTCTCCCACATTGCAGGCAGATTCTTTATCAGCTGAGCCACAAGGGAAGCCCAAGAATACTGGAGTGGGTAGCCTATCCTTTCTCCAGGGGATCTTTCAGACCCAGAAATCGAACTGGGGTCTCTTGCATTGCAGGCAGGTTCTTTACCAACTGAGCTATTAGGGAAGCCTGATAGTAGAAGCAATATAATAGCAGAAGCAGTGTAGAAATGGTGACTCAGGGGCTCTGGACTTCAAGAGACCTGTGTTAGGGTCCGGGCCCCACCACATAGCAGCAATATGACCTTGGACAAGACTCTACTTCCCTGAACTTCCATGTTCTCATCTATAGGGTTTAGATATAAATAGTAATTACTCCATAGGACCGTCCGAGGATTAAATAAGCTATGGAAAGAAAACACGTGGTGCTGGGCCTAGAGCCTGACAGGAGCAAAATATACACTAGTCATCATTAAGCTTCACACATTGGCTCAGTCAGTAAAAAATCCTCCTGCAATGCAGGAGACCCAACTTCAATTCCTGGCTTGGGAAGATCTCCTGGAGAAGGAAATGGCAACCCACTTCAGCATTCTTGCCTGGAAAATCCCATGGAATAAGAAGCCTGGTGGGTTACAGTCCATGGGTTCGCAAAGAGTCAGACAGGACTGGGTGACTAACCTGCCACCACCACAAGAGAGCACGATGCTGGCCCAGCCTCACCAGCTCTTCGCCTGCCCCTCCTTCACCTGCCCTGCTGCCCACAGACCTCTGCCCTCCCTGCATGCCAGCACTGCTGTCTCTGTTTATGAGACTCCACATGACCTTTCTTCTCTAGCATATTCTAGCAACCTTTCTTGCTTTCAAGGGATCAGAGGAGCAAAGAGACAATGGCTCTTCTCTGATGATTACAGACAAATCGTGCTAGTGGCTTCTAATAATCCCTTGCAGCAGAAGCGAGTGACAGGAGTCCTTCCTGACTGAAAGTGTCCTTGTAGACCTGGGGAAGCATAGCATCATCCCATCACATTATCCGGGTCACAGGCCCTGCAACTGTTGTAGAATTTGTGTGTGTCACATGAGAGTATAACTCTCACTTAATTCCCCTTGTGTTCCTTAGTTTTTCTGCAACTGAATTGCATGAAAATCCTCAAATAAATATAGTCACATGGTAGGAAAAAAATCCTGAGTCCTCAAATCCTGTCTGTATTTGGGTTCTATTAAGCTCCCTGCTTGTATGTAGACATTGGATTAGGACCGCATTACCCTGTTGCCCCAAGCTCTCCTCATCTTGGAAGCTAAGGCAGGAAGCAAGAAGGAGGATCACTATCTATTGGTCACCTCTCAGTGTTTGACTCCTGATAAGCAACATTATTAATTAAGCCTTTCGGCAATCCTCTGTGATGGGCATCTGTACTCTTACTTATCAAGCTCAGAGAGTCTAATTAATTTTCCTAAAGACACACAGCTAGCAAGTAGAGCTGGGGTTAGAATTTAGGTTGATCTGACTTTATTCTCACTATATTCTTCTCTGTTCCCAAAATATATGGCAGACAATGACTGTCTACACCTTCCAAGTTTTCCCTGTGATTGAAACACCTGGAGAGGAAATAAGTCCTTTCTCAATTTGCTGCCTGTCTTAGGTCATGTTGTGCATTTGGACCAATCAAATCTGACCATTGACCCATTGTGCAAAGATGGCAGCTTCTGTTCTGATGTGTGATGTGAGTGGGGGCAGAAGAGAGAGAATCAATGCCGAGGATAGGCTGCTGGGTGGGGTCCATTCTGCCTGCCAGTCTATGGAATATCCCTTATTCGGGGAAATAACTGGAAACAATGACATTTGAAAGTCAGATGAGAAGGAAAACTTAATCTTGACCAGATGCAGGCATGATGCTGGCCACCTTCTGACCCTTACTCTGGTCAGCAGAGCCAGTGCCCTAACTGCAGCAGCCTTGGTCATCTCTGGCAGCCTTGGTCCTAGAGGGCCCTAGGGATGGAAGCAAATCACATCCTCGTTCCTTTCTGCCGGGAGCCAGCTCACGAGATCCCCACTCATGACAGAGTCATGAGGAGAAGGACTGACGAGCAGAGCAACTCAGGCCTCAGGGATTCTCGAGAGGCTGCCTCAGCGCTCACCTTAAAAATAAGATCTCTCTGACGCTTGCTATAATAAACCTTTTCTTATTTTTTGTGATATAGACAAAAGGCCTTTCCTGATTCCCTTCTAAAACAGATCATTCTGAAACCTCAAATCAACAAGGCCCCTGAACAGTAGCACCCTAAATAAAATCATCTGGGATATAGAGTATGCTGATCTAAATTCCTTTTGCTAACATATTGGTTTGTTTAATAAATGTACCTGTGCCTTTGGAGCTAATGTGCATAACTGCTCCCTAGTAATAAAACAGCATTGAGAGCCTCCGCACAGAAAGCCCCTATGGGCACAAAACCCTCCGCAGAAAAAAAGGCTTGTTAGGAAATATAAGAAAAATTGCTTTATGAAACTGTTACTTAGTCTATATTTACTATGTTTTTACTCTTAACGTATTTAGCCTATATAATGAGAGCATAATAGTTAAAGATTTATATAAATAAAAGTTTAGCTTTAATGCAAATAATAAGACAATTGTTGAATTAACTGATGATTCTTACTTAGAGCTGAGCTTCAGCTTGCTGTTCTATGACCTTATGGGACCACATTCTTTTCTGTTAAGCTCAAGGCATAGAGTAAATTACCAAAAACAGGTTTTACCTTGAAACTTTCTATTGATGAATTCTTTCCTGCTGTGCCTGATACATAAGGGTTCTGATTGATCAACCCTTATCAATGGAGAGTCACAAGATGTGAGCAGGCCCCCAGGCCGGAAGATGATGTAAACAAAATGAACTAAGATTGCAAACGATGTCGGTGAGAGTCAGCACTGCTGACCCATGAAACTGATCTGGTGTGACTCTACACTTTACATTTGTTTCTATGTACCACTAAAAATATAAAAGCTGTCTTGAAAACAATAAAGTCAGAAGACACTTGGAAACACCACGACTCGCAGTGTCTTCTCATTCGTATCGCCGACGCCGTCCATCCTAAGGGAACCCTGACCTGCTGGGGCTGGACTCCAGCACCTTTCCTCTGGCATAGACCTAAGTCATCCCTCCGTCTGGTCACAGAGGTGGTGAGGTTCACGGTGAGGTTCATTGGAATGAGCACACAAAGGTGGGAGGTTCTGGACCCCTGGATTCCTGCCACACTGAACCCTGTCACCAGCTTAGTTCCTCTGCCCCTCTATTTTTCCGGTTATGGAAGGAGAGTGAGCATAGGATCTGTGTCATGGGCCCTGGTGAGAAACCATTAAACCAAGACTTTCTGGAATCTCTTCAGAGTTTCAGGGTAAAACAAGGTGAAGTGCAAGGTGTTTGTCAAGCATTCCATTGACTTCTGAAAACTGACCTTGGAGAGCCTCTCTGGCCCCTGTCGCCAGCAAGGCATTGAGAGGCACAGACTCTGTTCAAAGCTGACAGCCATCAGCCTGCCAATGGTGCCCTGCACTATGCAGAGGGGACTGTGCTTAATGAATAACCGGGCTGTCCTGTCTGCTCCACACTCAGCACCTTTCTCTCTCTGCCACTGGGAGCTGATTTGTAATTATCTTTCGAAACTGTGGCCTCTTGGAATGCTGGAAAGGGAATGCTCGTCCCAGGTGGGCTGGGGCCAGGTCTGTTGGAGAACAATGTCCACCTCGAGCCCATTGTGTGTATCTCTGGGCTGGGCTGCTGGCCCTCAGACAGAGAGGAGCTTCCCCTGTAAACCAGGAGGGAGCGGGCTCTTGCTGCCTTGTCAGCACTTCCATGGCTGCAGAACTGACATGCTTCTCAATCCCAACCTCTTTGTAAACTTGGAAAACTTGGTTTCTGGGAGTGCCTCATTGAACAAGGCAACTGGGATCTTTCATTAATTTCTGAATCAACACCGTTAGGATTAATTTTCCTTTAATTATGGCAGTAGGTGTTTATTAAGCAACTACTCTGTGCCAGGCCATGTGTCTTACATGCACTGCCTCATTCAAGCCTTGCAACTGTGCAGCAGGGACCCCCCACTTCAAAGATGAGAGGCTCCGAGAGAAGAACTCTATTTCCTCCGCCCAAAAGTGGCAAGAAAATGGCACTGGGATTCAAGCCCAGGGAACTGGACTCCAGAGTCTACCTTTTAGCCATCACCCCTTCCTCCCCACCCCCTTTAGAACTGGGTATGTTCTATGGACCTGGGAGCAGGTATTGGGAAAACACCCCAAATTTCTGGCTTATTACTTTCACCCACTCCATCCACTGTGCTCATCCACTCAACAACAGGACTGGGGAGGGTCAAGGTGCCACATTCCCCTCACCCCAGTGACGGGTAAGGGCCAGGGCTCAGCAGATGAAGGCATGGGAAGATGGATGTTTTCAGGATGGGAGGGCTAAGCTCCTGAGCTTACAGTTTCTGTCATGTTCTCTAGTCAGCTCCACTGGATGTCTTAAAGGAAGGAGATGGCTCATTCTTTCTTCATCCCAAAGAGAAGAGCCAGGAAGCATGCAAAGAGGGGTAACAAATAGGAGGAAGGAGGAGGAGCAAGATACTCCTAATGGCAAACTTTCCTGCCTTCTGCTATTATATTTATTGTTTTCCCACTGCCCTGACCCTAGGCCTGCAATTCTTCTACTTTACTTGCCTCTACTTTACTTCCTCGCTAGCATTTAAAAAAAATTTTAATGTCTGGCATTTTTAAAATATTCATTTTATTTATTTATTTGGCTGCACCAAGTCTTAGTTGTGGCACATAGGAGCTTCAATCTTTGTTGTGGCAAACTCTTATTTGTGGCATATGGGATCTAGTTCCCTGACCAGGGATCAAATCCAGGCCCCCTGCATTGGGAGTACAGTCTTAGCCACTAGGTCATCAGGGAAGTTCCCACTCTAGCATTTTTAAAGTCATAAAATTAACAAGCCAGAATTTTAAAGTAGCCCCAGACCAGGTGCAGTGGGATTGAATTAAGTGCTTCCCAGGTGGTGCTCATGGTAAAGAACACGTCTTCCAATGCAGGAGATGCAAGTGACGTAAGTTCGATCCCTGGGTCAGGAAGATCCCCTGAAGGAGGGCATGGCAACCCACTCCAATATCCTTGCCTGGAGAATCCCATGGACAGAGGAGCCTGGTGGGCTACAGTCCATAGGGTCGCAAAGAGTCAGGCACAACTGAAGAGACTTAGCATGCAAACGATATGACCAAGTCCTAACTCCTAGAACCTATGCATGCAACCTTATTTGGAAATAGGGTCTTGGCAGATTTAGTTAAGGATCTCAAGGGTGGACCCTTAATCCAATGACAGTTTCCTACAGAAGGAAAGAGAAGACTTGAGACACAGAGACACGGAGAAGAAGGCCATGTAAAGACCAAGAGACTGGAGTTATATCACCACTGGCCACAGAATGCCAGGAGCCTTCAGGAGCTGGAAGAAGCAAGGAACAATTTTCTTCTAGAAACTTTATACAGTACATGGCCCTGAGGAGCACACTGATTGTGGACTTCTAGTCTCTAGAACTCTAAGAGAATACATCTCTGTTGTTTTAAGGCAGCCAGTTTGTGGCAATTTGTTATGGCAGCCTTAGGAAACCAACACACCAAAACAAGACTTTCTTTCATCACCTAGGCCCTGGGAGGCAACAGTAGAGTGCATGACACAAATGTGCCACTTGGGAATTTGAGGCTGGCCAAGGCACCATGCTTGGCCCACAGTTGGCCACCTGGCAGCATTTACTCGTCTGGTTTCTGCACCTTTGAAGACAGATACTGTGGTGAACAGCTGGGGCGTGACCATTGTCAGAAATGGCTTGGAAAACAGTGGTCTGTTTGGCAACTGTGTTTTCCCCTTCCTCTTATCCCCTAGACTACGCACAGACTGCACCCTGGCTGGATGGGACAGGATCTAGGGAAAAGGAGAGTTAAATTGCCCCATCCAATACAGCAACCTAAATTAGTGAAGGCTCCCTGGAAGCTCAATAGGAAAGAGGTCTGGGGTCTTCTCTCTCAAGGGGTGGCAGAGTCAAGAAGAGGGGAGCAGAGGAGGAAGAGAGGAGACAGTTCTCTGTCTAAACATCAGCAGCGGGTTAGGGCCATGAGGACTGGAACAGCGAACTGATGAGAAGGTCCGAGAGCAGGACCACAAAGGAAACATGGCACCTGCTGGCTCCTCTTCCTCTGGTCTACCTTGTCCCCCCTATTTCTATTAAACGATAAAGATTGATAGACCAGTAGTCTTGTGCTAGTACTACTTCCAGGAATGGGGGGAGAGGGACATGCCATCTGTAGGGTGAAGCCACATGGAGAGCAGGTGGTGGCTCTAGGTGGCAGATCTATGAGTGTGTTGATCAAGAATTCACTGGAAATTAAAAAAAAAAAAAAAGAATTCACTGTAAACAAGACAGTGAATTGAGCGCAATGTGCTAACAAAGTCCCAGGGATTAGGCAGGGCAGATAACTGCTAGTGGGGTGGGAGAGCTAGGCAGGTAATCTGGATTTAAAGGGAAATGTCAGCTCAGAGGCTGGAGGGCTCAGGGACAGCCAGGAGGCAGTTCTTGGATTTGTCTCAGTCGTTCTTTCCTCGCTATGCTAGGATGATGTGTACCATACAGTACATTCCCAATAAATATGTAATAAATAATGTCTTGCAGGGTCCATTTGGAACCAAAATACTATATAATATGCACAGGAAAATGCCAGGCTACAATCCAAACTATGCATAGGGAGCTTATAAGGGATGCAGTGTCCCTTTCCCAAGTTTTCTCCTAAACTAATTCTCCCCACTGACTGATCCCAACTTGTAAACTTTTTTTAATCAGATAATTGTTCCCTACAATCAGAATTCTCATTAGTGCAAGCTGTCTTTTATTTCTTTTTCTTTTTTTAAAAATTTATTTGGCTGCACTGGGTCTTAGTTGTGGCATGCAGGATCTTTAGTCGCAGCATGTAAACTCTTAGTTGGCTTGCAGGATCTAGTTCCCCCACCAGGGATCAAACTCAGGCTCCTTGCATTGGGAGTGTTGAGTCTTAGCCACTAGATCACTAGGGAAGTCCCTCTCCTGTTTTTTTTTGAAGATTAATGAATTGATTTATTTTGGCTGTGGTGGGTCTTTGTTGCTGCACACAGGGTTTCTCTAGTTGTGTCAAGTGGGGGCTACTCTCTAGTTGTGGTGGGAGAGTTTCTTATTGCAGTGGCTTCTCTTGTTGAGGAGTATGGGCTCTAGAGCACAGGCTCGGTAGTTGTGGTACAGAGACTTAGTTGCTTTGCAGCATGTGGGATCTTCCCAGACCAGGGATCGAACCAGTGTCCCTTGCATTGCAAGGCGAATTCTTAACCACTGGACCACCAGGGAAGTCCTCCTGTTTCTTTAAAGCAAATTCTATTACTTTTAATGTCGGACTTGAGATCTCCCAATCTTTTGCTCTCTCTCTCCTTTATTAAGATACAATTTACCTATTATAATATTTATCCTTTTAAAATTCACAGTTCACTGGTTTTTAGCCTATTCAGAGTTGTGCAACCATGACCGCTTTATAAATCCCAGACATTTTCATCACCCCAAAAGGAAGTCACTCCTGATTTCTTCTTCCTTTGTTTCTATGGGTTTGCTTATTCTGGACATTTGATATAAATGGAATCATATAATATGTGGCTGTTTTTTGTATATGTTTTTTTTCCCACTTAGCACAATGCTTTCACAGTTTATCCATGTTGTATCATGCATACGTCTTTATTCCGTTTGTTGTTGTTGAATAATATTCTATTGTAAGGACATCCTGCTTAGGTGTACTCATGTATTAGTTGATGGACATTTGGGTTGGTTCATTTTTTTTTTTAACTACCAGGAATCCTGTTGCCATGGATACTCATGGAAAAGTTTGTGTGTAATCACACATATTTATTTCTCTTGGGTAGATGCCTAGGAGTGGAATTGCTGAGTCACATGATAACTCCATGTTTACCATTTTGAGAAACTGTCAAATCGTTTTCCAAAGTGGCTGTAGCATTTTACATCCCCACCAGCCATGTATGACAGTTCTGATTTCTCTACATCCTCCCCAGAACTAGTTCTGCCTGTCTTTTCCATTTTCACTCCCAATCTCTGACATATATACACTACCATATGTGAAATAGCTAGTGGGAAGCTGGTATATAAACAGGGAGCTCAGCTTGGTGCTCTGTGATGACTCAGAGTGGTGGGGAGGGAGTGGGTGGAAGAAAGGTTCTAGAGGGAGGGGATATATGTATACATACAGTTAATTCACATTGTTGGACAGCAGAAACTAACACATTATAAAACAATTATATTCCAATTTTAAAAAAAGTGATGTTTCCCTTTTTACTCCTTCTCTCTGGCCCTTTGATGAAAAGTTTGTCACACAAGCCAAGAGTTGAAGGTTTTTCACCTGAAATAAATATCAACATGTCTAAGTCCTTCATTTCTATTATAGTTATTTCTGTTTGCTCTAGCGCACAAACTCAGACCCACCTCAGAAAGGAGCTTCCCCCACCCTTGGTGGGAAAGGGACTAACATGGAAAATGCTTCATCTCTCGGTTCCTGGAGAAGCTGCACACAGGGTATGTCTATGCTCCTTGGGCCTTGGAGACATGAGATGGAAGGACAATCACAGTTTACATAGTACTGACTAGCCCCCTTGGAGCTCAGGAAGGAATTGCCAGCATTGGTCAGCATTCTACTAGTAACAAAACATGATGTGTTCCATCATTTAATTTGCTTTCTCCCAGAAACCCCAGGGCAACTGCTGGTAATCTGTCCATCTTCTAGATGAGGCTACTTGCCTGAGGTCACCCAGATGATAAGTAATGGAGTAGAAATTCCAACCGGCCAGACTGTGCTCCCATCACTGACTTGGGGTCTTTCTCAGGACCCTTTTCTTACATCCCCCTTCCCTGCTGGTAAATCGGACACTTGCAGTCCCAGCCTCCCACAGGCCTGACTCGGGCTTCCCGGGGGCCTACCCAAGTTGTGTGGGGCTGGTCTGGCCAAAACTGAGCTCTGGATTCTGCTTTAGCTGTTTTCTTTTCCATTTCATTGTTTCCCTAGGATGTCTGCCTTCCCAAAATAGCACTGGGGCATTCCAGGTAAACTCAACATCCGACCAAAATCCCCGTTCAGCCTGAGGGGTTCCGGTTCGCCACTGTTTTCCTACCTTCCTTTGATTACTGGGGCTCGGGAGGGGTGGGAGCGTGGGACAGGCTCACGGTGGAGTCCAGACAGAGAGGGAAGTGGGAGGAGGTGAGGAGGAGGCTGGGCCTCGCTCGCTCTCTTGGAAGCCAGCCAACTGACCTCCAACTGTCTGCCCCAGCGCTAGAGGGCAGCCATGCCCCTGGCCTTGGGGAATATTATGAGGACTGGAGGAAAGGACTGGGCAGATTCTTGTGGCTTACATCATTTTGATCAGAGAACGAAATAAAATAGTGTGAACCCAGATTCTTCTCTGACTTTTGGAAACGGCTTGGTGCAATGGAGAAACGCTGGCTCTGGTTGAAAACAGAGCTGTGCTGAATCCTGGCTCTAGTGATAACCAGCCATGCAGCAGCTGTAAGTCTTCTTAGCAACTCATTTACCACTCTGAGCCTCTGATTCCTCATCAGTAAAATGGGGACAATAGTGTACTCAATCAAATATAGGTTAATTTCCTACCTATTTCCTAGTGTTCAGAAGAAAAAGTTACTTGGGCTTCCTTGGTGGTTCAATGGTAAAGAATCTGCCTGCCATTGCAGGAAACACGAGTTCGATCCCTGATCCAGGAAGATCTCACATGCCTTGGAGCAACTAGGTCTGAGTGACACAACTGTTGAGCCTGTGCTTTGCAACAGGAGAATACTATACACTGCAACTAGAGAACAGCCTCCACTCTCTGCAACTAGAGAAAAGCCCGTGCAGCAAAGAAGACTCCAGCACAGCCAAAAATACATAACAAATTGTTTTTAAAAAGTTGCTTGTTTTTCCATTGTGTTTTTTGAAACCACTTTTTGGTAGTGAGAATATATATGATCTTAGCAAATTTCAACTATACAACACAGTATTATTAATTATAGTCACCATGCTGTTCATTAGATCCCCAGAACTGATAACTAAACATTTTACCAACATTTCCCCATTTCTCCATCCCCAAGCTTCATTGCCTTTGGTGTCTTAATTATCCAAGTGTTGGGAAGGTCCTTCAGGCCACTGAAGAGAAGTGAAAGAAAGCATAGAATTTCATCTAACAGGCAGGGGCAGCAGTCTCTAGTTTTGCTTGCTTATGTAGGTACCCTGAACATACATTATGTATGTTTCTAAAACTATCCACTCTCGCCTCCGGCACAAATTAAAAATGAAGTCTAGAAATTGTTTATCTAAGCTTAACTAGCTGTAAAGAGTTTGATTTCTGGCATATTATAAATATTGACATTTAAAACTAGATGTTACCTCACACTTTTAAATTTATCCCATGAAATATACCATCTATGATTTAATACCCACTGTTATCCACTTAAAAATGTATGAAAAAGCTCATTTAACATTCAGAAATTTTACATCCTTTTATCTCTTTAAACATGTGTTACTATTCCTACTTCTTCCACAAATTCCTACCTCAACGTATTATTTTTGATGCTTCAGAGTATGTTATTGATCACATTTAAATAAATGGAGAAAGCTATTTTTAACATTCAATACGTTTTCTCTTTGCTCTCATAGGACTCTCCCTCGAGTATGCATTCTTTGATGAAGTAGTAGGAAAGAAAAGCAAAGTCATTAAGCGAAAACTGTTATTGTTCCCACCATCATTGCAGGAGTACCGCAGGCTCTTGTGGCGATGGAATCTTCCAGAGAATTGTTCCCTAATTTGTGTCCCCCTCTATTTTGCAAAGTGGCAAGCGTTGAAGCATGCGACTTCAGTCTTGTTCTCAGGTAATTCCATTTTAGGAAAGACAGTCCGTGGAAGTTGAAGATCTGGAAAGGAGTTTCCTGATTACTATTTTTGCCTGATTACCCTCTGGAATGTCCTTTGTTATCCCAGTTAGAGGACAGCTGAGTTCGAATTTGAACTCCAGCTTTGCCGCTTGCTAGGGTGTTAGGTAACCCCAGCAAATTATCAATCTTGTGGGTTTCCACAGAGGATTGTTATTAGAATAAAGTGAGGTTATAAGATATTCTGCTGCAAAGTAGGCTCTCAGTTAAATAACATGGATTCTCAGGGACACATTTTTCACTATGTAATGTAGATGAAATTAGGATGTGTCTTATTATTATCAGGGTATATATTCGATGGGGTAGAATTTTCTGCCCCAAATCTGTTACTTATAGTATGTCTTGTAATCGATGATCACATGGAATTAGAGATATGGGGCAGCTTCCATCCTTCCGGCTTGTCCTCAGTCTGGCTTCTTTTGGGTTGCCAGGGTTGAATGTTGCTTGGGTTTGCCTAATCATACTCTGAACGGGCCTCACTGGCTTGGGAGCCAATTCTGCAGTGATGGCATTTGACGTCTCCTGGATGTTTTTCCTGGGTGGTGGCAATGGCTTGGAGCTCATCAGTCTGTAACTTCTGTTGCTCTCTTTTCGTCCACCTGAACTGTGAGTGCCTCTACATTTAGTCTGATGTTTGGTTTTTCCTCCATAGCTTTGTGAAAATTTTTCCCACAATTTTCTTTGATCAGTTTGGCAGTTCATTGTCCAAAGGAACTATTGACTTCCTCAGTTTGGGAGATAATACTATGTTGTTGTTGTTCTTCAGTCGCTAATCGTGTCCGACTCTTTGCAACTTCATGGACTGCAGCACGCCAGGCTCCCCTGTCCTTCACTATATCCTGAAGTTTGCTCAAACTCACGTCCACTAAGTTGATGATGCCACTCAACCATCTCATCTTCTGTTGCCCTCTTCTCCTACTGCCCTCAGTGTTTCCCAGCATCAGGGTCTTTTACAATGAGTTGGCTTTTTGCATCAGGTGGCCAAAGTATTGGAGCTTCAGCATCAGTCCTTCCAGTGAATATTCAAGGTTGATTTCCTTTATGATTTACTGTTTCAATTTCCTTACTGTCTAGGGACTCTCAAGAGTCTCCTCCAGTACCACAGTTTGAAAGCATCAATCCTTCAGTGTTCAGCCTTCTTTATGGTCCAACTCTCACATCTGTACATGACTACTGGAAAGACCATAGCTTTGACTGTAGCTTATAGACTATCACTGTGTACTCCTTATCATTTAGAAAAAACAAAGTCGACTAGAGTGAGCTCTTAACATTGACCCCTGTGAGACATGACTCGAAGTCACTTCCAGAGCAGCCCATGTCCCTGCCTTTGTTCCTGATCCCACCCAAAGGGCCAGGCCTCCAGTGTCTCTCCCTCAACCACTGTACAAGCTTAAGGGTCTCCCTGCGTCCCTTCTTTCCTCTCTCCAATTCTTTTTCCACACAGCAGCCAGAGTAATCTTTTTAAAAGTATAAAAACCAAATCATGTCTCTTTGCTGCTTAGAAACCTTACCATGGCATTCCAGTGCCTTTAGAAACAAAGTCAAACTCCTTATCTTGATGGACAAGGTTCTCCACAATCTTCCTCCTATCTCTTCTTCCTCTTGAGACCCTCCCCTTCTCGTTCCCTAACAAGGAACTGAGGCTGGCTAACACCAGCCTCATTCTTCCCTGACACAGACCCAGTGCTTTCTTGTTTTAGGGCACCAGCTGACAGCATAAGGACTGCTTCTATTTTGTCAATAAAGTTTTATTAGAATACTAGCAATACAGACCATTAGCGACTCTGAAACCTCATGTGTTTACTATCTGGCCTTGACAGAGAAAGTCTGCTGACCCCTGTGTTGGGCTTTTGACTTTGCCTCAGGCTTTTCCCCAACATTTGGTCCAGCTGGTTCCTTGACTTTGAATTCAAATAGAGCTTCCTTAACAACCTTGCTTCAGTAGAAGCTTTCCTCTCAATTCCCACAGTCACTCCCATCCCTCTATCCTCCATTCACTCTGCTTCTGACTTTTCTAGCACTTTCTCAACTTGATATCACATATTTAGTTAGTTAGTTAGTTACCAGTTTATTGTCTGTTTCCTCCCCTTATCACACGAAGCTCCATGAGGGCAGGGACCATGGCCGTTTTGTTTGTATTGTGCCCCTGGCAGCGCCAAGTGCCTGCTTTTACTAATAAACTCCTGGAACCGACTTGACCTTTCAAAGTGGTTCCCTTCTGCCTCACCACTGCCCTTGTCTGTGCCTCAGTCCAGCGACTCTTCTACTGCTGAGAACAGGGTGGGGGCGTTGATGCTCTCAGGGACAGGTGTGTTGAGCTCATGAAAACATCTCTTAGTCTCCTGGTGTGGGAGCACCCACTGCAGATGGCTGCTGGAGCAAGCCCTCCGTGGAGGCATCTGTGGTTGCCTCCTTCACAGCCACCAGGGGGCCGTGCCACCTTCCAGGGTGACTCCTTCCTAACTTGCCCAGAATGCAGCTTGACTGGTGTCTGCTGAGCTGGGAATCCAGGCGAGTAGCAACAGCTCAAGGGGATGAAGCAGGCCTGGCGTCCCTCCGTGGGAACCCATGGACACATTAACACATCAGCCTGAGATGCAGAAGCAAGCACAGTGGCTTCAGATACGCACAGGCAGCCATGGGGTAAGAGCGGGCAGAGCAGGAAGTGGCTTAGAGAACCACTCCCTCTGCTTCACAGATGAAAACACGGAGACCTAGAGAAAGGGGGTGGCTGGTTAAAATTAGAACTAATTAGAACTCAAGTCTCCCCATTCTCCAGTTCTGCTCCTCTAGGCTGAATCTTCTAGGGTATTTTTCTGGACAGTGTCTAGAATAGCAGAACACAGGTGGGATTTCTCTGGAAAACTTTCATAGAGAAGGCTTGAAGGAGCATTGGATTTAATCTCAACAGACCTGGGCTCAAATCCTGGGCACTCAGTAGCTGTGAGGCCAAAGCTATGGCCCCATGCCTCTCTGAGCCTCACTTTCATGTCCATAAATTGGAAAATGAGTCCCTGAATTGCTGGAAAGTTTTGAGGATTAAATGAAGTAATACCTAAGATGTGCCCAGCAAGTACCAGACACCTAGTCAACATGTGGGCATTCCACTGATATTAGTTGAATTTTGAGCAACCAAGATGGCAGAGGAAGATGTTCAAATATCCATGGGTTATAATGGCCTCTGTAATAATCACAACTGAATCCCCAGCAGGAAGAATCCATTACACGTGTCCCTTTCCCATCCCACTCCCTCCATCCCCACCTCCAAGAAGGTCAATACAGCTACTGATTCTGGGCCACCTTTGGTAAATAACAGAAATGAACATTTAACTCTGGATCCAGGAAATTTCCACAACTGGGTTTTGCAAGGGTGATGGTCTCTACTCCACGTGTCTTCTGAGAAATCAGGGTGTGTTCTCCTAACATTTTACCATCTGGGATCCAGGCCTCAGTAGTTACCAACCCTGCTCTTGTCTTTGAATATGTCCCTAGGAAAGGCATTCCACCCTCTCTAGGCCCTTTTATCATTATCTGGTACAATATGCTATTATTATTGTGATGATTTGCTTCCTGATAAGGCCAGAAAGAAACGTGTCTACACAAAACGTACACAAAATGTAGACATCTATCACCTTAGTGGATGCACTGCTGCCTAGCCTGGGGGCTAGGCGATTGCTGCCAAGGTCACAGGTTTGGTCTCATTTATGCAGATAACATTTCCTCCCTCTTCCCTAGCCAGGTAACCATCTGGGAACAAGGCAGAAGGGGCTTGTGTAAATCCATTAGCCCTTTCTGGGAGAAAAGCTCCAACATATGGGCCGAGGATGGCTGGCTATTATTGTCCTCTGTGAGCTAAAAGGACACTATTTATAAAAAAGTGTTTGTGCAGAGACCCTTGAGACCTCAGAGTGTCCTGCTCGTCTCAGATCCAGGTTGTCCAGCTGTGCTCTGAGGGATTCCCGGTGCAGAGGAGAATGCAGTGGGGAGTAGGGTTGAGCCACCCACCACCCTCCCTCCAGAGAAGTTCTACTTTTAGCTATTTGTACACTGGGCATCTCTGTAAGATTGCATCTGCACGGAAACTTTGGCAGTTAAAAACCATGTTGAAAACTGGTGCATTAAGTGAAAGTGTTAGTCACTCAGTCATGTCTGATTCTTTGCGATCCCATGGACTGTAGCCCACCAGGCTCCTCTGTCCATGGGATTCTCTGAGCAAGAATACTGGAGTAGGTATTTGCCATGCCCTCCTCCAGGGGATCTTCATGACCCAGGAATCGAACCCAGGTCTCCCGCATTGCAGGCAGATACTTTACCATCTGAGCCACCTGGGAAGACCCTGGTGCATTAAATAATGCACCACCGTCTTTGTTCTAGGTGATCTCTGTGTCGTCTTGTGACATAAGCTTTTCCTCATGACCATTTCAGTAGGTGTTGTTAATCCCATTTCACTGAGGAGGATATCAAGGCTCAAAGAAATGAAGGAATTGGCCCTAAGCACCAAAGAAGGAAGGAGCCTAAGACTGGAACCCAGGGATGCCTTGGCTGCAAGCATTTTCTCTGGACCCTGCAGAGTCATATCAGAGCAAGAGGGGAATAACGCAGGACTTTGTGCTAGAGATCTGAGTTCAAGTTGGGCTTTGGCATCTTCCTACCTGAGAGGTCCCTGACTAGACATTTTATGTGTTCTGAGCCTCATTTTCCTCCTCCACAAAATGCAATGATAAAGCCGGTGAGACGAGGCATGCACCACCTCAAACCCTCATGGTATTCTTTGTGTGACGTCTTGGGAAATAACCCAGACAGCCTCCCTCAGGACCCCTCACTCTCCATTGAGCTGGGGTGTGCATTGCAGCCAGTAGACTCCCTGAAACAGACTGGGGGTTGCAAAACTGCAAGGGCAGAGTCTCCCTGGTGGTGGGGGGTGGGGAGAGCAGAGCCCTTAGTCACTGGCAGGCTGGGGCTGCGGGCCAGGCTCAGGCTCAAAGTGAGAGCTCTACTCTCTGGGGTGAGACAGACAGCCCTTCACCCTGCAGACCTCTTTAATTAGCTGGGAGCCTTGGAGCAATACCTTTCTCGGGTGCTTATCAGTGCTTCCTGATAAAGTAATTAATGGATTTCTCTTCTCCACTGAGCATTCTCCTGCCCCCAGAGGGCTGTGCTGGGAAGGAAGGTGCTAATTAGTTCCTGTGTGATTATCTGGTTGAAGCAACTGCTTCAAGTCTCTGCAAATCATTCTCAGCCCTCGCCCTCTCCGGAGTGAGACTCCAGCTCTCTGTTGATCCCTTTTGCTGGCTGCCAGCACTGCCTGCAAAGTTCAGCCCCTTCTGCAGACAGTCCCTCTCTCTCTTACTGCCGGCATCTGCAGGTGGCACCCTGGGGCCCAGAGCCCTGCCTCCAGCTTGTGAGCCATCACCAGGAAGCTCTCAGAGAGGTTCCTGGAAACACTTCAAAGCCAGTCCGGATTATCTAAGTCTGCCTCAAAGAAAAGAGCAAGCAAGGGAGGCAGGGTGGTGTGGAAAGAGCTCTCAGCTGGGGCCAGAGAACTGAATCTACGCTGAGTTGCATGACCTTGGATAAACTCTACTTCCTCTCCTTATCTCACTCTCCTTAGCTATTGCAAAAAAAAAAAGAGTGAGTCTGTAATCAGGGATGGCAAATTCCCGATGCCAACTGTGAGGAACCGGCCACAGTTCTGCTCTGACTTGAGAAAATAATGAAGCCACTGCCAACTTCAGTGGGTAGACAGAGTTGAAGAGGCAGACCAGTGATGCCAGTCAGGGTTGATGCGGGTGCCGTGTCTCCGGACAGTGCACTGTTGGTATTTGGGTAAGGACAGTTCTTACCGTGTCTTACTGCGCCGCACTTTTCGGGATGCTCAACATCCTTAGTCAACATTCACTGAGTGGCAAACAAATGCCACTCATTCCCAAAGGTCCCCTGAGGGGCCAAGCTGTCCTTGGTTGAGACCTATGCGTAGGAAGATGGAAGTAAGAGTCAGGATTCTTCTGGCTGCACATGAGAAAGACTACTCTTAAATTAGCTTAGCTAAAGTGGAAATTATGTGTTTATGTGATTGAGAAACCCTGGCAGAGGGGTGAGCCACCTTTCTCCATCCAACAGAGACGATGTCTGCCTCTCAGGGGAATCTGCAGTAAGGCAGGTTTTCCATATGTTTGCCTCCCCTCATTCCTTTCTATTTGCAGGGAAATAACAAAACCAATGAGCAGCAAGGCCTTTCCAACAATGGAAGCTGCATGGGGGAGAGACAGCCTCTCTCCTCACCCCTGACAGCTAGAGTATGAGCAGGGAGTTGGAATCTAGAGAGCCCACACAGTCTCCAGGTCCTATCAGGGATAATTCCTGGCAATGGTGTTGAAGTTGCGAGTTGGGGGCTGCTAAGTGTCTGAGGTGATGGGCTCCAGCAGGGCAGCAGGGGGCCCTGCAGCAGTGGAGGTTGCTGCAGCAGCCCCGGCTGACTGTTCCTGCAATGGACATGGCTGGGCCTGTGTCATCCTTGGTTCCTGCCTCTACCTTGTTCTTCAGCCTTCTGGTTGATTCTGTGAGTGACCCAATACCCTTCCAAGAAATGGTTTTCCCTCTTAAGTTAACCATAGTTTGCTTCTGTTGCTTGCAACCAAAACTTTCACTAATTGGAGTGGAGTGTTTGGGCAGGATGGAGAACCATAAGCACGTGGGACACTCTGAAGTCTCAGGGGGCTTGGGAGAGGCAATTTGGAGTCAAAAGCCAACAGAACTCAAAGCCACCAAAGCCATTTTCCTTGATGGTGACTATGTAGCGACCTCATTGAAGACAGGAATTCATTTGCACAGGGGCAGACTCACGTGTATTTAAGGCTTGGCTTTTTGTGACTAGTTCCTGACCCTCTTCATCTCAAGATCCACCTCTTTGCTAAGCTCAGGTCCCAAGAGCACATACAGTGGCAGATGGGACAAATCTATATTGTCCTCATCACCTCTGGCGCCCTTTTCTCTGCCACACAGGGCTAATTGTGCCAGTGACTCCACATTTGTCATTGCCAACTCCAGAAGACAACAAGTGTTTGAACTTAGAAAAGCAACCTCACCAGTGCCTGGGTCTTTCCCTCCTCCTTGATCAGCCAAGACACAGTGAAAGAAGCTCTAAGGTTATTTCCATGGAGTCCGTGGGTGGGGAGAGTCCTCTTTGCAGTGGAGGTGATTATTATACCCTCCCTTTTTCCTTCAGCAGGAAATGGCAAAAGGTAAAACCCTGACAGGGTAGGAGTCAGAAGAAGCTACAGTCGGAATTGTAAGAGCATCTTCTCTTGGAGCTGCAAAGACAAGAACCCTGGGTGCGAAACCGTTTGTTTTCTTGGAGGTCCCCTGCCTCACTGTGGAGCCTCACTGTGGCTCTTCTCTGAGTCACCTACTGAATTGTCCTCCCCTACCTTCCACCACCCCACAGGTGCTTGGAGGGTCGAAGCCATGAGCAGAGGTTAGGAGTTGAGACCATGAACTCTGGACTCTGGAGCCAGATTTCCTGCTTCCAAATTCCAGCTCTGTCACAAACTGCATATATTTGGGCAAGTTATTAAGTGACTGCCTCAGTTTCCTCCCCTGGATTGATAAAAATGGGGATGGCTACCTCGTAAGATTACCCAAGTTATAAATATAATGCGCTCAGAATGGGGCCTGGAACAGAGTAGGATCTTACTACATGTCAATGACATGTTAGTTCCTCTGTGCAGCACCTGACAGAAGGTTGAGTCTGTTGAAGAAATGACCCAATTCTCCAGGGAATTCCTGAATGCAAACAGAAACTTAGGAGAAGCAAAGTCATCACAGTCTGGGTGGGCCCAAGGTTAATGTTCATTCCTTAACCAAAGGGCTAGATTGCTCAATGGCCCCTAGAGTCTGCCACCTCAGGAACCCGCGACAGGCCCATGGGTGCCAACCTCAGGCAGCCTAGCCACTGACACAAGCACCTTCCTTATATATCCTAAGCCACCTTCCACGTTCCCTTCCAGGAATGCGATTCCCCCAGTCACTTTTCTTAGCCTACAAACTGTGTCTATACTCTCAGTGTTCAAGATCAAGGCCCCACCTAGAAGAGGGAGAGAAGGCATTTGGTATAAACTAGCATTCTTAAACTGCTCCCACCAGTGAACCTGCTAGCTTTTTCTTCTGAATCCTCTTAACAGATTTCAGAAATCCGAGTGCTGTTGATTCCTTTGAGGTCTAGGAGCATATCGCCACAACCTTGCTCCCACCGTCTCTCCTAGGGCCAGAATAAGACCTTAGTGAAAATAATAGTAGGACAAATATGATTACTAACAGCAGTACTCATACACTACTTACAACATGCCTAGCGTGGTTCTGTATGCATTTTGTATATTAACTCTCTTTAATCCTCTCAAAATCTTATGAGGTGAGCACTATAATTATTATCCCATTTTACAGAGCGAGAAACTGAAACACAAAGAAGTGGTAGCTTGCCCAAGGTCACATAGTTAGTAAGAGGCAGCCAGTCTGGCTCCACTGGCTGAACCATTAAGTGCTGGTTACTTCATCCTAAACCTGAAAAGGCTTAGAGCATCCCCCGCCCCCACCCCACATATGTAGTTCAAAAATAAAACTAGGACTAAATCATAAAAGAATGTGAGAAGGTGCAGCAAGAGTTCTGGTTGTTTCCCCGATGATTACTTTATTATTTTTTTTAATCTTTCCAAACATAGCTTTTCTCTCCTGCTTGACTGGTGCCCTAAGCATGGACTGCTCAGTGTCACAGATAATATCCAGGCTCTGCTTTCTCCTCCCTCTGGCCAGAGGAGCCTCTACCTTTAAAGTTCAAGGTCGGTCAAGCCTGGGATTGGTTGCTGCCCCTTGGGAGGCATGGAAGATGCTTGCTTCTTGGCTAGAATGGAAGTGGGTTTGGCCCCAACCTGTAAATGGCAGAAGGACTGCCATCCTGGAGGACAACCTGGTGTGAATTGAGAAGTGTGATCCTCGGAGACGAAGGAGGCTACCCTGTGTGTGTCTTTCTGGTTTCTTTGACCCACAAGCTCTCTTAGTCACTGGGATGACTTCTGGCCTCTCTTTCTGTCTTGTGATGCAGGCTGTAGTGTGTTCTTGGTCAATAGCCGTCACTGAGAGAATGTTTCCCCCCTAAAACATGTTTTCTTTCCGTTATCTCTGCAACATAATACAGACAGAGCTTCAGCCTCAGCAGTCTCCAACCTACTGCCTTCCCTTCATCCAGTATGCAACAAAGACTTATCAAGCCCCCCTGCTCCCGAGCCTCTGCTTAGGTTAAATAGTGCGTAAAATTCACAGCTTGCATCCCCAGGATGCTCAAAATCAAGTGGTTCCTACAGGCTTCATTGTCTTACTCTATTCTTCCCCTGTGCCCCACCATGCTGGGGGGCAGGGACAGTATTTTATCCCTCTCTGGAACCCGCCCCCCCACCAATCTCACAATGGCATTGCTGCCCAGCCCAAAACTCTACCTGTCATGGACTCTCCATGAGTATTTGCTGATGCAGGGGCTGGAAGGAGGTACCTGAAAAGCTAACCCAATAGTTCTAAAAGGGGCAATGCCTACCTCTAGGAGTGTTTTGAAAAATTTGGGACCACTTTTGTTTGTTTGTGGGGGCCACAGATACTAGATGTCCTGCAAAGCATGGGACAGTCCTGTACAAAGAAGAATTGTTCTCTATCTCACCAGTGTCTTTCCTGTGTTTGTCCAGACATTCATGTGTTGAAAACCCTGGCCCTCTGAGCATGAAACCTCTAACTTTATATTACATATAAACACAAACTATTTTTGTGTGGTTTTAATATGTATTAAATATTCCCCAAATTCCTATGAACATTGAGGGAAAATCACACTTGATTTCAATCAGCACTTTACTAAGAGGTGTTCACTGCTTTGGAAAATCACAGTACCAGTGCAACTCTGCTCCTGGATTAGAGTCCCCAAGAAGTCAACACATCGATCTCAGTCTGTTTATGTAGCTATTGTTTCATGGTGATTCTATATAGAGATCCAGATTTTTCTCATTACATCTCTTAGTGTAATGGTGAGCATTGAGTATGTAATTGAATATATATATAACATATGAGTATGTGTGTGTGTGTGTGTATATATTTATTTATTTATTGGAAAAGACTCTGATACTGGGAAAGATTGAAGGCAAAAGGAGAAGAGGGCAACAGAGGATGAGACAGTTATATATTATCACCAGCTCAATGGACATGAATTTGAGCAAACTCCAGGAGATAGTGAAGGACAGGGAAGCCTGGCATGCTTCAGTCCATGGAGTCACTAAGAGTTGGAGACAACTTATCTACTGAACAACAACAATAACATATATAAAATATATGCTTTTATTTCTCCTTTTGTGTCATTATTAAGGCATTAAATTGAATTTTTAAAATTATATGTGTAGGTAGTTTATATCTTTTGTGGATTTCATCTCAGGATAATATAGGGGGAGTTACAAAATGTTCGTTACAAAAGGAACAAATGTTACATGGGGTCTGATGAGGTTAAGAACCCTGGAGTTAGTTTATCCTTTCAGCTTTGGTCTCAGCTGTCCCTGCTAGAGGCAACCTATTGAAATGTTAAGGTTTTCAAGATTAAGAGTTGGTTCCCATCCACTACGGCAACCCAATTATTAATGCTGTGAGTCCCCATGATATGAATCATCTGGTTTCCAGCAGAAATGATGGTGTGCTTGGGTCTGTGTTGAATCTCAGTCCTTCCTAAGTGACTTCTCCTGCCTTGGGAAGGACAATGGGGCAGTGGGAGGGGTGGGTGGTGGGAGTCTAGCTACAGGCAGCCAGAGGGAAAAAGGAAAGGGAGGAGGTGGGCTGTGGAAACAGCAGACTTTGAAGGTAGAAGCCTGGGTTGTGGGCCTTGTGTGACCACTAACTTGTGAATGGCTTTGAGTCTAATGCGCAAAGTGAGGTGTCTGGGCTGGGTCCATCCAATGCTGGCAATCTGTGACTCTGTGACTGGTGGCTCTGCAGTGTGGCTGAGAGCAGGCAGCGCAGCTAAATAGAGCAAGTGTTTTAGTCAGGGTCTGGACTCCAAATCTTGGCTCCTTCACTTAAGAGCTGGGTGACCCTCAACAAGTGACTTAACCTGTCTGAATCTCAGTGCCCTCGCCTGTAATGTGAGGATCAAAAAAGCATCCACCCGTAGGGGGCTGGTGTGCACTGAACAAGACAAGGGGTGTGGTGCTCCTGGTACCTACTAAATGGGCATTGTTACAGGGACCCTGCCCACCACCAGGGGCTCCTGGTTTCCTGGCAAAGTGGTTCTCTTAGGACGTCTGTTGTGATGGGGCGGGAGAGGTGCCCACACTGACACACTCTATAATGTGTGCAGGCTACCTGTGCAAGTGGTCTAGTTGGATATTTCTGGTCTAAATAGCCCTGAAACAAAGCTAAAACCTTCTTATACTCCAGGTCACAGAAGCCCACCCAACACCAAGACAAATTACCAGCTTTAAAAAGAAAGGGGGCCACGTTGAAGCCAGCTGGCTATGGACTTAATAGGTTGATATGAGCTCATTGTTCATTCATCTAACAAATAATTTTCTATGCCTACCATGTGCCTGGAGCTCCGCCAGAGCATCCACAGTTGGGAAAAACAAGCCTCTACCTCGTCCCTGAATCAAATTGTAAGTGACTTACTCAAGGGTCCATGTTCAAGCTAAATGTCATTGGGGTGGTGGGATGGTGGGATGGTTGGGGTGCTGGGCCTCCATTCCCTGCACTAAGTTGGTGCAGAGGGTATTAGGAGGTGAGGAGCCTGGACAAAGCCCAAGGCCGTGACGCTCTCAGGAAGCAAGTGGACCCAGCAGACATGCAGAGCAATTTAGCATTTCCCCAGCTGGGGCTTTTGCTGTATCTGTAGCCTCATCTATGCAACAGCTTGACAGCATCTCTGCCTGAAGGTAGCAGGCTCGGCATGATGGGCCTGTGTGGTCCCATCTCACTCTCAGAACCTTGGTCATGAGCCGATGATGACTCAGAGCTTCTTCACGGCTGAGAGGTGCTAATTGGTTCACACGCTATTTTCCAAGCTATGAGCCGAGATGGGCTCTTCTGATGCAGCCCATTCTAAAGTATTCCCTAGGATTGTCCATGATCCTGGGGCAGGACACCGAAGAGGGCAGTGAGAGAAGAGAATTGGTAGAGAATGTGACCACGGAGTGGAAATGATAAATCCACCAACTATGAGAATTACTCAAACTGAAGACAGCAGCATTTGGGGAAGGAAGTTCTAGGGATTCTTTTCCCACCAATCTGTGAGCAAGTGTAGGTGCCTGTCTGTCTGTCCCTGATGGGATTATAGTTAAAATCCTGGTGGTTCAACTTCCCAAAGGTTACAGAGGATAAAGGCAAGGATGTAGTTACCTCTGACCGAGTTCCCGGGAGTCTCCAAGCCCTTATACACCACCATTGGTGCAGTGCCTTCTGCCCTTGTTGGTACATCCAGCAAGAGGAAGACTTGATAGACAAGAAGTTGCATTTGTGTGTGTGTGTGTGGTGGGGTGGGGGAGCGGTGCAGGGGTGCAGAGGTGTACACATAGACTGGGAGGGGCTTCAGAATAATAGGGTCTGGGGCACATTTTATCTGGTGAATTGGGGCCTTTCGAAGAGTGAACTCGCCTGGCCATGAACTGGCCAGGCCTGCTCCCTGGGAGAAGAGGGCTGAGGCCCATGTGATTTTATTAATAGACCGAGCATCTCAGGACCCTTTTTCCCTAAGCCATTTCCATTTGTAGTTCCAATGGGGTTTTGTTTTGGTTCTCATGAGTTATTTTCTGACCTCTGCCCTCTGCCCTTCTGCTTTGGGTCCGCTGAGGGAGAGGATCACGGGGACTTACTGGTGGCACGTGGTCCCCTTCTCCAAGAAAGAGAGAAGGGCCATGGGGGTGGGGTAGGGCCTTCCATAGAAAGCCTCCCTCAAGTGCATCGTGGGGACTGCATGGTTATTGCTGCAGAGAACTGGGATGGACTGGGAGCAAACTAGGCAGTTAGAAACAAATATAAGTGGACCTGTGGGGGAGATGCTTCTAAGAACCTCTGGGGCTTAAGGCTCACCCTAGGGGGAGAAATATGTGTGTTCCCTGGTGCAGAAAGAGGGAGTGCTCGCAAAGTTGCTGCCCAGAATTTCCTGAATAGACGTCAAGCCTGCAAACGTATGCTCTCTTGCCTGCTTGCTGTCTTCTTGGTCTCTAGGGCCAAGGTTTGTAATATTGACAAGAGACTCCATTGTGCTGGTTTATACACAGCATCATAACTCAACACCTTATCAACTGAAGTCAACTTTTTAAGGACAAGCATCTTGTGGTTTAAAACTGCCATTATTTGACAAAGGTGGGCCTTTCCTCCTGACTATTCCTTACTACCCCTCAGGGATACTGGACAGATCACTATGTTTATCCAGTGTTTCCTGCTTTGGAAGGAAGAGGAGTGCAGCTGGACTGTAGGACCTCCAAGGGGGAGATGCCCCCAGGGAGTTGGGGGTGGGGGGACAGGACATTTAGGAGGAAAGTCAGCCCTAGATTTGATTTGTAGATTTGGGAGTGATTGATTCACTGTGAGTTGAAGCTTGAAGTTGTAAAAGTGGAAATAAATCATTGAAAAATAGTGTATTGGAACTGCAAATTCCTTTAAGGATTAAAGCCTGGAGTAGATCACATTAAGGAGTGAAGGAGGAGGGAGGGAGGGGAGTCAGAATGGCAAGGGAGCTTGAGTTTATCTCGTACCTACTCTGTGCCATGCACTTTGAATACATCACTGCACTCAACTTTCCCCACAATTCTGTAAAATGAAGATGACTATTCTTGTGTTACAGATGAAGGTCCAGCAGCAGTTCAGAGACAGGTGCCCAAAGATACACAGGAGTAAGTGGTTGAGATCAGATATGATCCCAGCCTATTTGACACCTACTTACCATATTTCCTGGGCTTAGCTAGTAAAGAATCCACCTGCAATGCAGGATACCTGGGTTCAATCCCTGGGTTAGGAAGATCCCCTGGAAAAGGGAAAGGCTATCCACTCCAGTATTCTCATCTTGAGAATTCCATGGACTGTATAGTCCTTGGGGTCGCAAAGAGTTGGACACGACTGAGTGACTTTTACTTTACCATATCTCCTATAGGTGAAAAATCAAATACAGAGTCAAGGGTAGAGAGAACTGATAGCTCACAAGGGAGGTAAGAGCAAACCAAAGTGTTTTCAAGACTGGGAAAACTGGAGCATTTCTTTCGATGAGGTGGATGGAGCCCCAAGAGAGGAAGAAATGAAAGATTCTGGGTGGGTGGGTAGCAGCGGGTAAGAGAACATGTTGCTCAGTCCCTACCTCATGGCATCTCTAATCTAATTCTACATTTCAGATATTTACATAAGACCTCTTCTCTACTGAGAAAATGTATACATAAATAACCACAGTGCAAATGCTAGGAGAGGTCTCCACAGGTGATGTAGGCATTAACGAGCTAGAATGGTATAATCAACCTGGTTCTTGCAAGACCAGGTGGGGATTTGAGTATTTCTTTTTCCACTTTCTGTAAGTACAGGAAGGCAAGGCAAAAGGGTACTAGAATCAATGTTAATCAAGCCAAACTCTAGAATCTGACATACTGTGTTTAAGAAAAGTGTGAGTGGTTCAGAGTGGTCAGAAGATGTGAACAGTGACTGGAGATTAGGTTGTAAGATGGGAACTGAATTGTGAGTGTCCTTCTTTCTCCAGGCTTGGTTTAAACTGCTTCCAAGAGGCCAGGCTCTGATGAAATGTCAGTTTTTCACTTGTGACCCTAGGCAGGGTGAGTAGATTTCTATAGGGAGTCTACTTTTAATTCTCAGGAGAATGTCATGGGTAAATATGTTTTCTTTTTCTCCCATCATATCCCTTCTCTCTCCTATCTTCCCATCCATCCATTCATCCAGTATCCAATTAAGCGTCTACTATGTATGTGTTAGACATTATGTTAACCTTGTCACTTCCCCCCCTTCCTCTGTTTCTCCCCTGCCCCACTCCACCCCAGGCTGGGCTAAGATCTTTTCCAAACGTGGGAGCCTAAGGATGAAGAGTTATCTAAGACAGCTGCTATTTCAGTCCAGAACTTGAAGCTAAAAATGTCCCAATGGAAAAAAAAAAAGTTTAAAAATATAGATGTGTATTTTTCTAAAACCCCATTAAGCTGTCAAGGGCCCTCAGTGTGTGTTTCCTTTCCCATCGTTGCTAATCAGCAAGGTATGTGTGTGCCCTAAACAGAAGCATAGCCAGCCTCCTCCTCCTCCTCCTTCCCCCCACCTCTTTCTGTTGTTGCTGGCACTTGAGCTGCACCCCAACCTTGGGAACCCAGGAGCCAGGCCTCCACTGCCCAGGGAGACTCTTAGACATAACAGCACTCCAGCTCCTCCATAGAGACTAGGACACCAGTACCAGCCTTCTTAATGATACAGTCAGTCCATCTGGGCTCAAATCCTGGCTGCAGTACTTACTAGATATATAACTTTGAGTGCTTTATTTTTCTAGGTCTCATCTTCCTCATCTGTAAAATGGGGTTAGAGAACATTACCCACATCTTCACATCACTGTAAGATTAAGTGAACATGTAAAGCATGTGGGACAGCATCTGGGTTCACAGGAGACATTCAGTACATGTTGTCCATTGTTATTATTGTTGCTATTATTACTAGTATTGCTATTGCCTCATTGCTCTCCATTCCTATCCCCAAATTTGGTGAGTCTCAGAATAGAGGAACTAAAAACTAGACCTTGAGATCAACTTATCCAATCACATAATTTGAAGATGAGAAAATGAAATGGAAGAGGTTTTCTTGAAGCTGCCCGGTTAGTTGGTGGCAGAGTCAGAACCTGGGTCTGATGTCCTTTCCCTGCTACCATTGCTAAGGCCACCCCTGCCCCTGTCTTCTCAGCCTGCCAAATGCTTGCATTCGAGTATTCCATACTTCCATTGTTTACAGACATGTCTCAACTCCATCTCATCATCAGGGTCTCTCTCACATTGCTAATATCCAGGGACTGGAAACCACATGTGTGACTTAGTTTGCTCAGTGCCCATCACAGCAGCCATACAGATAGAAGCCCAAGGAAAACTACTTAGAAGAGAGACTCCAAGAGTGGGGATGCCACAAAGCAGACCCAGAGCAGCGGGACTGGGCTCTCTACTCAGATTCAAGGCAACATCTCAGGGCCTCCTTCTTCCTCCACTTCTCCTTTAACTAAATGGGAGATTGCTTCAAAGGAAGTATTTACAAGAGGAGATTTGAATATGTCAGAATATATAGGATACTTTCTAGCCCTAGAATCCTATGATTTCACTATTTATTTATATAAACACATAGCATCATTTCCAACTAGTGGATAAAGATTCCAGGGTATTGTGGACATTCCCAGTTATTGACCTGGGTTATTTAGGAATAGCCTAAATATATATATACACGTATATAAAAATATTTTATATATAATATATTCTGTATATTATTATGTTCTGACATCTTAAAAAACCTTCCTGTCTGAGAGGAAAATGCTTCTCCCAGGACTGGCCAATTCCTAGGAATAACAAAGTATTCATAAGGTGACTGCATTTGATATACAAACTACCCAGTCGAGAGCCACACAGCTCATATCTGGCCCATCCATCTGGAAGGCAACTTTCCTCTGCCTTAGTCATTCTGGGACCAGGTACCAGGCAACTAGAGACCACTTCTGTAGCCCAAAGCCTGCTGAAGTTATTCCAGCTAGTCAATCCTAAACTGTTCTCCCGGTCCTGCCTTGCTTTTCCTACAAAAACCCCAATGAGGCCATGGTTTAAACCTTCCACTCACTCTTGTCTTCTGTCACCTGACCACTCCGGTGTCTTTCCCATGTGACTGTGGGTAAAGCATGGGTCCCTGGCACCTGTGAGCATAATATAAACTTTGTCTTTTCCTGAGTCTCTCCCTTTTCTCCTCTCATGACCACACCTGACTGACCATCACATAAAAGAATACAGAACAAGGTGCCAATGTTCTCCAAACATCTCATTGGCCCATGATAGCACTCTAGTGTCTTCACTACATCAACTGCTTAGAAATCAGACTGACTGATTGTTGGGTATCAAGCGGGATATGGTGCCACGGTGGGGTCCCAAGTCAGGGGTGTCAAGACCTCAGCTTTTGAGAAACTGGCACTTTTGTTGTTGGGAAGATAAGATACAAACAGGTGAATAGTTCACTGGCAGCAGGTATTAATGGCAGTTCAAGGCATCCCAGTATGGCTCAGGGTGAGGACAAACAAGCTACAGCCCCAGGGTGATGGGCAGGGCTGCTGGGGGGTGGAGGGTGGGTGGGGGGTGGGTGATCAGGAGATGAGGGCTCTGTTCCCAGGACCACCGATATCTTACTCTGTTACCCGAGTAATCCTTGACTTCTTGGAAAGTGTTTGGCCTGGACCCCTACGCCCCTGTGTTTGGTCTCTGCACCCCCAATCATCTCATTCTATAAACACATTCTATAGACACCGAGTGTTCTCTCCAGGTGTGCTTCAGCACTCAGAATACCTGCTCTACAAATTCAGGGCTGGGCCTGAGATGTGGAAGATGTTGGATAACAGGGGAGACTGTGTGTGTGAGGGCGGGGTAGGTGGCAGGGGTATACAGGAAATCTCTGTACTTTCCCTTCAATTTTGCTTTCAACCTAAGACTGCTCTAAAAAAGCAAAGTTTTTTTTAAAAAAAAAAAAAGGTTGGGAGCCACTGACCTGGCCCAATCTCAATTCATTGCCAAAGCCTAGGAACACTTCTTTTGGCCACGAAGTCTGGGGAATTATGGCCAAATAGGCACTGACAGTGTTTGCCACATCCTGCCTAGAAAGAAATGTGCTCCATGGGGTGAATACTTGGAAGGTATGTGTGTAGGTGTGAAACTTCAAGGGCACCTTTTCGTTATGATATGTACCCACTGACTCGTTTTTAAAGATGAGCAGGGCTGGTTAACTCCATTGATTGAGCTGAGTATGTAAGTTGAGGGCCAGAGCTGAATTTCTGGGGACAAAAATGAGAATTGGCAAGGGACTTGGGAGAAACAGCAGAGCCATTTAAAAGAGATTTTTATGAAGTTTGGCTGTGTGGTGAATGACTGTGTTAAATGATTCAGTTTTTTTCTTTCCCTCTTCCTCTCTTTCTCTGTGGCTCCAACTAGATGAAGCCTGGGGCTCTAGAACCGCCACTCTACTCCAGTGAACCCAGACCACTGTGCTCAGTGAACAAAAAGTTGAGAGAACCAATCTTTCGGGAAGTGAAAGTGAAGTTGCTCAGTTTTGTCCAGTTCTTTGTGACCCCATGGACTGTAGCCTATCAGATTCCTCCATCCATAGAATTTTCCAGGCAAGAATACTGGAGTGGGTTGCCATTTTCTTTTCCAGGAGATCTTTCCGACCCAGGGATTGAACCCAGGTCTCACGCATTGTAGGCAGACACTTAACTGTCTGAGCCACCAAGGAAGTCCACCAGTGCTCAGTGAACAAAAAGCTGAGGGAACCAATCTTTTGGGACAGTTGGCTAACTCCAGGCGCTGTGAGAAATTCAGGGACACAAGGGGCTTCTTGCATTCTTCCACACCTAGACTCCATCTCAAATCCTCCCCCCTACTTTTTCCTCTACGCTTATCTTTCTCTTCATTTACTAGACAACTGTGTTTCCAAGTCCTTACCCCTGCTTTTAGTCACCCTGACCAAGGTTCTCTTCTCAGGAGAAGTTCTGGGTTTGCCTAAGCATTCTTTGCTGGTGGTTGGGTGAGTTGAGGACAACATACCTGTGTGCCCTGGAGTTATAGTGGAGTTTCCCCCATCTCTTCATCCACCACCACTTTCACATCCTTCATTTCAGTTCTCCTGGAGTCTTGTCTTACAGACTTTAAATACTGCCTGGAGGTTTGCTTTTTCAGCATCTTTGTGACCCTAGGAGGTAGGGACAAGCAGTGCCACATACATCTAAAACACCTGGTTCCTGAGGCAGGACAGGGTGAGGGCCCCTTCTGATATGACACCTGGAGCACCCCAGATGATGCTCCTTGACAGGTATAAACACCCGTGTTCTCACTCGTTGACCTGGTCCCTGCAGCCCACAGCAGTGACTCCTTTGGCTTACTTCATTGGAAATCAAAGATAGTCAGCTCCAGGCAATGGGAGTTGAGGTAATGCTCATTCTTTTCTTTATTCCTTTTTATAGATTGGGAGTTCTCAGCCCTGACTGTACATTTAAATCACCTGAGCAGTTTTCAAGTCATCATTACTACCTAGACCTAAGGTCAGGCTAGTTAGATCAGAATCTCTGGGGATAGGGTGGGCCCCAGGCTTTAGGACGTTTTAAAGCTCCCAGATGATGGGATATGAATGAGAACTTGAACTTCTATGTATGTGTATGTGTGTTTACTTACAGCAAGTCCATACTTTATTTTTTATATCCTAAAAGAAAATAAAGCAATTTTCATTTTGGAAAAAAAAAATTAACCCCATCTACTCAGTTCATTAAAAAAATTTAGCCCTTTTATTTAAAAAAAATCTAAAAATTTACCATAAAGGAAAACAATGTATATGATGAGGAAGCTTACATTTATAGTGCTGTGCATAAAAAAGTTCGTTAAGAAATAGAAATCAAGGAAAATTATCATTTAAAATATGTATCATTGTTCATTTCTCTAAATGAGGTAACAATGTTTTCATGGCATTTTTATAAGGAGGAAAATGTGGGACAGAAATTCAAAGTGAGGAACAAATCAATTGAGCCTACAGTTTTTGGTGAAGGCCAGCACACATCCTTGCTATTTGCTGAGCTTTAAATAGATTTTTTATTTCTATACTGACTCATATGATAGTTGTTTCTGGTGGAAGCTGAGATTTTTGTAACTGCATGTTTTGTACCAGATGTGGTTGTAAGTGTAGTGGTTGCTTGGATTGAGGTCACTGAACGGTAGAAAATAGATAAGCAAAGGGTAAGAAAATCCAGCATTGCTCTTCCATGTACTTTTCCCTCTTCTCTTTAGGTGGATCATAAGGCCTTCAAGGGAAGGAATCACGCTGTTGATGTTTCTTTTAGAACATCCCTAATATGCTGAATTGCATACTATTGGTGCCTAATAAGTGCATGGTAACTGGCCAGTGCTAAATCATTGGCATTATGTTATTGTATCAGTCCTCAAAGTCAGATGGCTGCAGTGGAGATTATAGTCAGAGCCAGGGGACCTTTGGAGACCATCTGGGCTTCAATCTAGTCCAGTGCCCTTGGTTTACAGAAAGAGACTCAGAAGGTCAAGAACTTGCTAGTAAATTATATGTTAAAAAGGAACAAACAAATAACGTGTCATCAGATTGCTGTCTCTCTGCTCCCTATTCCCCTAGAGGGGCAGAGCCCTGGCAGCAAAGTTAATAAGGCTGAGATTATTAAGGTCCATTCAATGGAAAAAAGATCTGTGTATTAATGAAAGAAGGAAATCATTGATTCCCCCATAACAATTATGCCACTTAGAAACAGAGTGTGAAGCTGTCATGGTTTTACTCTTACAAAATTGGACTGACTAGCTTAGCTTTGGGGATGACATCCTCCTGTGTAGGTCCCTTTTATGGGGAGAAAATAAAGGCACCCCAAAACGAGCTGCTGTCCTGGAACCCAGTGAAATCAGGCAAGTTTGCATGGGCTGACCCACCCCACCTCCCTGGGTGAAAAGCATGCCCCAACCCCATCCTTGTTCTAAATCCAGTTCACAGGAACCTTGGTCTTTCCTCTAAGAGGAAACTGGGCAGTATTTTGGATTTTGCATCTGGAAAAGAGAAGCTATTGCCTCAGTTTGGGGCACCCTTGAAGGCTATTCCCCTCTCTGGAACTGGCGGAGACTTCTATTCACCATCTGCTGCCCTGCAACCTCCCACCCTCCATCCCCCCTGTTCCCTTCCGCAGTCTATCTGGTCCTAGAAGCACTTACTCTCGGGCTGGTTTGTTTCTGCTCTCTGGTGGCTGATTTGGCCCCAGATGTCTGTGCTAAGAGCCCATCCATCTTTCCTCATTCTTCTCGCTGCCCACACCAGCCCACCTAAGCTGAAGCACACTGGCTTCTGCACTCCCAAGATCTCTCTTTCAAAGCCCACCCTGCCAGTCTGGAGCAGCACTGTTGTGAAGTTTGTCCTAACTCTTCCACCCTCTAGTTGGGGTAACTGCAAGCTGGTTATGTTCCTTTCTTTTTTAAAATCAATTTTATTGTAATAGAAAAGTGAAAGTGAAGTCGCTCAGTTGTGTCTGACTGTTTGCGACCCCACAGACTGTAGCCTACCAGGCTTCTCCATCCATGGGATTTTCCAGGCAAGAGTACTGGAGTGGGCTGCTATTTCCTTCTCCAGGGGATCTTCTCGACCCAGGGATCGAACCTGGGTCTCCTGCATTGTAGGCAGACGTTTTACCATCTGAGCCACCAGGGAAATCAAACTTACGAATAAAAAGTGCATTCATTTAAAATGTTCAGCTCAATGAGTTTTGACAAGTGTATACACACCCATGGAAATCCCACCCCATCAAGAAATAGAGCATTTCTACCACCTCAAATAATTCTTTCCCCTACTGCCTCAGGAAATAGCTGATCTGCTTTCTCTCGCTGCAAATTAGTTTGACCTGTTCTAAAATCTCATATAAAAGGAGTCATACAATATACTCTCTTTAGTCCCTAAAGGCTTCTTCCTCGCAAGTTTTTGAAATTCATCCACATTTTTGCATCTATCAGGTTGTTACCTTTTATTGATGAGTAGTATTTCATGGTATGGATAGGCCACAAAATTGTTATCTGTTCACTTGTTGATGGGCATTTTTTTCTACTTTTGGGGGCTATTATGTATAAAGTTGTGATGAATATATGTGTATATGTCTTTGTGTGGACATATGTTCTCACTGCTGCTGCTGCTGCTGCTAAGTCGCTTCAGTCGTGTCTGACTCTTAGCAACCCCATGGACTGCAGCCTACCAGGCTCCTCCGTCCATGGGATTTTCCAGGCAAGAGTACTGGAGTGGGTTGCCATTGCCTTCTCCAATGTTCTCACTTCTCTTGGGTAAATAGGAGTAGAATTCCTAAGACACACTGTAAGAGTGTGTTTAACTATTTAAAAAAGAAAAAAAAAAAAAACCCTGCTAAACTTCTCTAAAGTGATTGTACCATTTCACACTACACCATTAATATGAAATTTGAGTTGTTTAACCTGTCACCACTTGGTGTGGCCGGTCTTTTCTTTTTTAGCCATTATAGGGGGTGTAGTGGTATCTCGCTGTGATTACCATTTCTATGTAACTAATGATGTTATCCCTTCATGAGCTTCTTTGGCCATTCACATATCAAGAAAATTAAACTTTTTTGACCCTCAGTTTCCTCATCTGCAATAGGGATTAATTTTCCTAATCCTCCTCAAAAAGGTGATGATGGCAAATATGAAAAAATTTTAAACTCTGAAAATGAACGAATGTAAGAAGATTCTATTTCTCCAAAGTGAGGAACTGCTTATATTAGGTAATAGGCCTTGGGAGTACCCACAAGATTGATAATTATTGAACATCACCTTGTCATCCTCTCCAATTTAAGAAAAGCCAGTGTCTCTCTGTTATTTTATGAGATCCACGCTCCTCATTCTATGTCTAAACCCAATAGCAGTAACCTGTACACTCCCACCTTAGCCAGCTTCATCAGTTTGTCTTTATCTCTGCAATGTTAGTTCTCCCCAGCAGCTGAGAGTCTGTCCTCTGTCCCTTTCCTGGCTTTGTACAAACCACACTGCATTCCACATGACCCTCCTCCTGGTTTTTCTCCTGTGACCCTATGGCATTTCCTTTTTCAAAGGTCTCTTTCTAGTCCTTTCCAAGAAGCCCTCTCATGTACCTCCAGCCAAGTCTCCCCTTTGTAACCCTTTAGCCCTTAAATAGATGGATTGTGACACGGGCACTTTATTCTGAGCCCTCCAAGTTTCCAATCTGGATGTCTCCATCTGAATGTTCCACAGGTACCACAGACTCAAGATGACTCCAGAAAGTTCATCACCCCTTGTCCCCCATGATCTCCCTTCTCCCCTTGACTTGCCTGTTTTTGCTCACACATCACCGTTCTCTTAGTCACCCAGGCTCAAAACCCTGTAGTGATCTGCAACTCCTCCCTTTCCATAATCTCTTATAGTGCATTAGTTACCGAGTCCTGCCAATTCTACCTCTTGAATTCTTTTCTTCCTCTTTCTCCTCGCCTCTATGACCCTGGCTCTCATCTTGGTCTGTTTGTGACCAAGCAGTAGACATTGCTGGCTGCCTAGCTCCCAGTCATTCCCTACCCTTCCTTCTCTACCAGCAGACCCCACTTACCGTGATAGAGACAGAAAATCCAGATGCTTCCTTTCCCAGCCTCGTTTGCAGAGAGGCATGGCCATGTGACTCAGTTCTGGCCAATATGATCTCAGAGGAGGCTTTCTGGGAAGGTTCTGGATTGATTTTCCTCCCTCTTCTCACTTGCCTTCTGCCACTAGTGGCTCTTGCTGTTCTTAATTCCCTCCTCCCTCCCACCCCCCGCCCCACCACCTGCCCCCACCCCACCCTTTCATGCCAGTTATCTCCTGAACACATCTCCTCAAAAGTAAGAATTTATATGACAGTATAGGCTGAAGACAGGCAAGATTGTCCTGATTCTCAAGTAAACATAGTCCTAAATAAATATAAGGAAGATTAACATAAAGATCTTCTCAAATAAACATCAGGTAAATTCCAGAAATTACTGTGGTCAGGGGAGAGGAAAGCAGGACGATGAAGGAGATAAGACAGAGCACCTCAGCCTAAGCTTCTCACTGCCTCTGTGCCAGCCTCCAGGCTCATCAAATTTAACTATCCCTTTGGTTCTGCCTCCTGAAAATAGTCATCATAAAAATAGCTAATATTTATCGAGCACTTCAGTTGCCTGATCTCATTTAATCCTCACATGGCCCTAGAAGTGAGTACTGTCGTTACTCCCATCTTCCAGTTCCCCTACCTTAGGCTTATAGCTGGTAAATGGCAGAGCTGAGGATAGAACTCTAAGGGTCCTTTCCCAGAAGCCCTACTGACATTCATTCATTCATTATTCAGACATTTACTGAATTATGCCAAGGATTTAAAGATAAATAATACACACATCCTGCCCCCAGTGAGCTCACAGGCTAGTGACAGAAGTACCCTCATAAGCAAATATTCATGCTGTACCCCAGTGAGCCCCACAGTAGGGCCTGTGTAAGTTATCTGTGTTGTCCTTGATATGTAACAAACTTTTGTAGGTTGCTCCTCCTCGTCCAGCCCCAATCTGTTTCCACAATCCTCCGTCATCTTCCATGGTGTTGGTGTTTGTGACTTCACCTCATACTCTTTGACATGCTTTTTCTTGTGCTCCTCGACTTGGCAGCCCTCCAGCTCCACTCAGGACTGACCACAGCATCCTGTCAGGGTTGAGGGAGTAAAGGAGGGGGCCTGAGTCCAGCCTGGGGAGACAATTCTCCTCACGGCTCTGCCTAAGCCTCTCAGCAAGTCCTTGAACAAGCCACTTAATGTTAGGGGGCCTCATTCATCAGTTTTTATGGAAGAAAGGGTAGGATTAGATGTTCTTTGAGGTCACTTAACTTCTGGTATTTTATGAACATAGCTTAACTTTCCAACATGGCATCATGGTGTCATTGCCCTGAGCTTTCCAGTAAGCCCATCTTCTCTTTTCATCCCTAGCCTAGTCCTCACTCCTGGAAAGCCTACCGGACTTCCCTAACATGCCTCTCCTTTCTATCAGGCAATCCCTCACTAGGCTTGCACAGGTCCCTGGTTCCATCTTGGGTTTTAATCTACCAATCCCTGTCCTTGAATGGTTTTCAAGGTTGCTTCACCCACACCTGGGGCCCCAAATGACAGGTCAGACCATGAGTCACCTGTGGAAGGAAAGGAAATCCAGGATTTTGAGCGCTTGACCGAGGCTCATATCCACCTGGGTGAGCTGGCTGCCTCCCTGAGATGAGGGCCAAGACTTCCTTCCATGCCAACAGGCGATCACAGAACACAGGGGAGAGGCTCGCTGACTGACACTAGACCCACACTCACCGTTGGTCAAGGCCCAGAGTTTACAATTTGAGAGTAACATTCTGGGGATGGGCCCTGTGGGCACATTCTTTACACAAAAGCATGTCCAGGGTGAAAGCTTGTAGTTGAGGCTGTTTTTTCTTCCCTCCTCCCCTAGATCAGCCATGGGTAGGAACCTTGTTGTTGCTGTTTAGTCGCTCAGTCATGTCTGTCTCTTTGTGACCCTAAGGACTGTAGCACATCAGGCTCCTCTGTCCATGGGATTTCCCAGGCAAGAATATGGGAGTGGGTTGCCATTTCCTTCCCCAGGGGATCTTCCTGATCCAGGTATCAAATCCATGTCTCCTGCATTGGCAGGCAGATTCTTTACCCCTGAGCTACCTGGGAATCCCAGGTAGGAACCTAGTGACGTGCTAATGCCACCAGCTCAGCACCTTATCATGACAGAGCCAGGATAGCATAACCATAGGATACTGAGACTTGCAGATGGGAAGTGACATAGTGCAGGTAGTTTAGTCAACAGCAGGCCTGGCCCTGATCATACACTCGTGTCTTCAGACACAAAGTCCTTTATCTCTATTTATAGTCTTGGTTTACCTTCTCATCCCAAACTCCAGGAGTACTGTTCAGATATGGAAAGACCTGCCATCCCTTTCACAGCAGACTTGCATAGCCAAGGAGGACTTTGAGCTGGGATCTTGGTGTGAAATGAATTAGCATCTTAAATGCACCTGAGCCCTGGACTTTGCTTCCTTTGTGTTCCTGCCATTTGCTGTGATAAATACCTTTTCTCTCAACAGAAGGAATATACAGATGAGGGCACAGCCATCTTCCAAATAGTTAGGATCCTCCATCTGACTCAGTAGCCATCCTACTTCCCAGGACATCTGCCTCGCAGAACCACCCTTCTGGGGAAGGAGCCAGTGTTTACCCTTGTGTGATTCTTAACCATTTCCTGAGCATCTGCTGCGCCCTCCACTCTGCACGAGGTCTCTCTGCAACATGCAAGTAATTTCCTTCAATAAACATTGATCATCTGCTTTCTGTGTTGCAGAGAATAAGGCTATACCCAGAGGCAAGACCTTGCCCTCTTCAAGCTTACCTTCCAGGGGCATGTGAAACTAGGGAAGGAGATGGAAATATGTAATTATGACAAGAATAAGTTTCTTGTCCTTAAGGAGTTATCATTGAATAGGGAAAATAAAACATGGTGATCAATCAACAGTATTTTATCTAAAAGCCACAGACAATGTCCAGCCAGTCAACCATTAGCTGCCGGTAAGAACAATGGCCTCTGGTTCCATTATGTTGACAAGGATGCATGGTGGAGAGAGTCCTGGTCTGGACCGAGCCTTCCCAGATGGGCTTCCAGGCTCAGCCATCTGCTGACTGTGAGATCTTGAGCAAATGACTTAACCTTCCTGAGTCATAGACTCATCTGTTAAAGGGTCTGCCTTACTTCCTTGGTGGTTTGTTGTGACATAGGTATATTCTATATGTAAGCTGCATGCAAACTAGAAAGAGCAGCAAGATGCAGCTATTATTCTTGATACAAAAGGTCAGTATTTTCAAAAATAAAACATTCCAAATGTGATGCTTGCTCTTCTCGGATACCCAAGGACTAGAGAGTTCAGACAGTGATGAGCATAGCCATATCAAGTGCCTCCATCTGAAAATATTGGGGTGACTCCATCCATGACCTTCCACCAGACCAGGGTGAGTTTTAAGTGGAATTTTCCACCATTGATATGATATGAGAGTGATTTCTAAACTGGTTACTGACATTTGAAATCTATAATCAGAATGTTAACACTTTAGCTTAAGTTAGTTAGATGGGATTTTGTTACCTGTCAGCTGAGAATGAAGTTGTATTCTTGGCTACAAGTTCTAACAATGTAATTTGTTCACTCAACCAGCATCCACTCTGCAGGGGAAGACACCCTGTCTGGGAAGACGAAGGCGATCAAGACAGATACATCCCTAGTGTTCACGGAGCTATGTCCAGTGGAGACTTGAGACACTGAGCTAGCAATAGCAGGAGTAAGTTCAGTGATAGGAGAGGTCAGAGGCATGTGGAGGCACCAATCAGGAGCATCTCAACCAGACTGGGAATTGTAAGAGGACGTTGGGAAATTGCTTGGGGAAGAAGTGCTATTTAAGTTGGTAGCTGGAAGGTGGGCTTCTCACAGAAGGGGAGAGGCTCCTGGCAGAGGGAACAGCATATGCAAAGGTGCAGAGGGGAGAGAGTGGGCAGAAACTAAAAAAAAAAACCTGGAGCCAAGAGGGAGGAGGGCAAGGGCAGGGGGTCTAGAGAAGAGGCTGCACTGCCAGCCGGGAGCCAATGATGAAGGATTCCACGTGCCTCGGAAACCAGTTTGGATGTCCTTCCTAGGAAAGGTGACTGGTCTGCCAGGGACAGTCATGGTTTATGCCTGTTGCCTCAGGGGAATGAGGAATAGCACCATTTCCTTTTCGCTCTTCAAAGATGCCTGGGTTGGATGATTAATGATATAGTCACTCTTCCTTAGGGCAGTGGGGAGGTAGGGAGCCAGGTAGTGGCTGGGAGGTGTGGGGAGAAAGGAACCTGGCCTCCTCTTCGTGATGCTGGGGTGTGTGAGCACAGATCAGTTCAGTTCAGTCGCTCAGTCATGCCTGACTCTTTGCGACCCCATGGACTGCAGCACTCCAGGCCTCCCTGTTCATCACCAACTCTGGGAGTTTAATCAAACTCATGTCTATTAAGTCGGTGATGCCATCCAACCATCTCATCCTCTGTCATCCCCTTCTCCTCCTGCCTTCAATCTTTCCCAGAATCAGGGTCTTTTCAAAGGAGTCAGCTCTTTGCATCAGATGGCCAAAGTATTGGAGTTTCAGCTTCAACATCAGTCCTTCCAATGAACATTCAGGACTGATTTCCTTTAGGATGGATTGGCTGGATCTCTTTGCAGTCCAAGGGACTCTCTAGAGTCTTCTCCAACACCACAGTTCAAAAGCATCAATTCTTCGGCGCTCAGCTTTCTTTATAGTCCAACTCTCACATCCATACATGACTACTGGAAAAACTATAGCCTTCACTAGATGGACCTTTGTTGGCAAAGTAATGTCTCTGCTTTTTAATATGCTGTCTAGGTTGGTCATAACTTTTCTCCCAAGGAGTAAGCATCTTTTAATTTCACGGCTGCAGTCATTATCTACAGTGATTTTGGAGCCCCCCAGAATTAAGTCTGACATGGTTTCCACTGTTTCTCCATCTATTTGCCATGAAGTGATGGGACTGGATGCCATGATCTTTGTTTTCTGAATGTTGCACTTCAAGCCAACTTTTTCACTCTCCTCTTTCCCTTTTATCAAGAGACTCTTTAGTTCTTCAGTTGCTGCCATAAGAGTGATGTCATCTGCATATCTGAGGTTATTGATATTTCTCCTGGCAATCTTGATTCCAGCTTGTGCTTCATCCAGCCCAGCATTTCTCATGATGTACTCTGCATAGAAGTTAAATAGGCACGGTGACAATATACAGCCTTCATGTACTCCTTTTCCTATTTGGAACCAGTCTGTTGTTCCATGTCCAGCACATATGGACATGTCCAAAACAAGAGAATGGGATAGTTTCTACCTTTCAGATAACTATTTCTCAAATACCCAAAGAAATGATCGAGTTCTTATTTAGTCTTATGGATTCTCCATGACTGCCAACAATGATGCTAGTCAGTCAAAGAAGCTTGTGTAAGTGAAAGTATTAGTTCTGCAGTTGTCTTCGACTCTTTGTGAACTCATGGACTGTAGCCCACCAGGCTCCTCTGTCCTTGGGATTCTCCAGGCCAGAATACTGGAGTGGGTTGCCATTCCCTTCTCCAGGGGATCTTCCCGACCCAGGGATCAAACCCAGGTCTCCTGCATTGCAGGCAGACTGTTTAGCATCTGAGCCACCAGGGAAGCCCAAAGAAACTTGAACGTGGCATATTTTGTCTCTGAAGGGTTGGTTAGGATGTCCCCCCAGAGCCAGGTGAAGCCAAGAGCACAGGGCAGCCCTTCCTCCTGAAGAGAAGCAGAAACAGGTGAGACCTTCCTTCAGCCCAGGTTGGGGAGGAATAAGAGTCTGAAGTCACCAGACCTAGTTGGGCACTTCCCCAGTCCCTGGCTTTTGTGGGTTGGGGGCTGGCACTGTGAGGGACATGCAGGCCTGTTCTCCTGCCTCTTGGGAATCTCTCTGGGAGCCCAGAAACTGGCCAGGTTAATGAGAATTACTCTGAGGCATTTCTTCTGGGAATCCCAAAGGCCTCCTGGGAGCCCCTGAGCAACAAGATCCTCTGTCCCAGCATTGATCATCCAGCCAGTGTTCCAGACCACTCCCTTCCTTGGCCCCAGAGGCCAGGCAGGGGCTAGCGCTGCCCTGAGGGTGAACACTGGACTCTTAGCCATCAACCACTGTGTGCCCTCAGTAGGCAAGTGGAGCCTGGACCAGAATCCAGGGCCTTGTGCCAGCCAACTCTGCCCACTGCAGCTTGCCCACACTGGCTCTCCAGTGCACTCTGGACAGCCGACCCTTCCAAGAGGCAGCTGCCGAAGATGGTAGGCCAGGAGCTCCAGAGGGCAGAGAGCTGGAGGCCCATCTACCCCAGAAGGATTCTAGGAAATTCCATAAGGCATAGATGAAGGGGCCTCAGCCCCTATCACACGGCCACTGAACCAAGGCTGGGGCTTGAGCTGCAGTGAGAGTCCAGCTGGCCCACAGCTTTGTTTCATCACATTCCTCCCATGTCCACAGGATGTGTGAGAGGGCTCTTCTGTACCAGCCTTCCCATATCGGACTCACCATACTTCAACTTGGCCTCCTGAGATGGAATAACCAGGGAGCAGCCTCCAGTCAGAATTTGCCTCACAGTCTTAGGTTTGGTGATGGATCCCCAGCTATGCTACAAGGTTCTCCTGAGACCAGACTCAAGCCCCAGTCCCTTCTGCATCTTGCAAAGCACTTAACACAGTACTTCAGCGGAGCCAGCTGCTCAACTATTTGCATATTATCAACCACAGACAATCTGTATTACTACTAATTTCTTCCCAAGCCTTGTCCACGTAATTTTTAAACATGTTAGCATTACTGTAATGGTATGCAAGTGCTATTTGATTCTCAAAATTTTTGATTTGACATTATGTTATCTATTGCACACTTCAGTGCATAATCTGCATACTTGTCATTGTTAATGGCTACAGTGGATTGCAGGGTCCCGATGTCCCTCTTTGTTTAAGCATTCCCTGATTGCCAGGCATTTGGGTTGCCTCCAATGTTTGAACACTATAAATAATGCTGCAGGGCCACCTGGTTTTTCTCCCCCTCGCCTGGACATGAGAAGCGGGTGGAATGGGGGCTGGGACCTCTTCTCGCCTGCTTTCATTGCTGTAAAGATCTATTCTTCACATTGCCTCCTTGGACTAGGGGTAACAGAGGCCCCGGTCTGCTGCTCTGTCACAGCGGAGCTAGGGTCTCAGGCTGTCATTGGGAGACTTCTTATCTGTCCTGTAGTGACCCAGGAATGAGAAAGGGCACTCAGCTGGCTGAAGCCTCTGGGCTCTTGAATCAGCAGGGTTTCCACTTTGAAATCTTTGCTTTGGAGCTGGCCTTTCCGGTACAGTAGCTTCTGAACCATCTCATTAGACAGTCCCTGAAGGGACACTTGATATTATCTCTTATGTTCTGGCAGGTTAGTTCAAGGTTTCACTGAGAGAATCACAGTACTGCCGAGCTGAAAAGAAAAGTTTCTGTTTATCCAATCCAATTTTTCCATCTTACGGCTGAGGAAACTGAGAGCCAGAGAGGGTAAGTGACTTCGCACACTCACTCAGCTTATGGCCAAATTGGGCCCAGGCATAGGAGGCTCTTTACATCCAGGCTGGGTCTCAGAGTCCTCCAGCCTCCTTGCTGGAGCATGTTTATGGATTACAATACTCCCCATAGGTAAGATGTCAATTCTCCAAACTGATTTATAGATATAACACATCCCCAATCAAAATCAACTCTTTAAAGATAAAGGCAAGGAAATTCTAAAATGTACATGGGAAGGAAAAGCCAAAGCAATTTCGAAAAAGAAAGAAATTGGAGACTGATGCTACCTGACATTAAGATATAATGTAAAGCTACAGCAAACAAGACAGGGTGGTAGTGATGAAAGGATGGGCAAAATAGAGAAACTAGAAATGAACCCACGCAAGTATGGTCAGTTGAGTTTTTAAAAAGATGCAAAGGCAGTTCAGTGGAAAAAGGAAAGTCTTTTCAACAAATGGTGCTAAAACATTAGGCGGCCTATAAGAAACAATGACCCTTGACCTATACCTCCCACCTTACACAAAAATGAACTGAAAGTTGATCATAGAGCTAAATGTAAAATGTAAAATTAAAAAACTAGAAGAAAACATAGGAGAAAATCTCTGTGATCTTGGATAAGTCAGAGTTCATAAATACAACAACAACACATGTATGGTCCATAAAAGAAAAAAATCAATAAATTAGACTTGATCAAATTAAACACTTTTATGAAAGTGACCTTAAAGAGAATGAAGGAAAAAACCCACATTATTAGGAGAAAATATTACAGATCACATATCAGACAACAGACTTATACCCAGAATATATAAAGAACTCAAAATTTAATAAGAAACAACCAAATGTATTGAATGGGTCAAAGACATGAACAGACACCTCACTGAAGAATAAGATATACAGATGGCAAGTAAGTACATGAAATGATGCTCAATATCATTTGTCATTAAGGAAATGCAAATTAAAACCAGAATGAAATACCATCACATACCTATTAGAATGGCTGAAAAATACTGACATCACCAAATGCTATTATAGATATGAAGCAACTAGAACTCTCAGACATTACTGATGGGATGTGAAATGGCATAACCACTTTGGAAAATAATTTAGCTATTTCTTAAGGAGCTAAACATTTATTTACTGTGTAACCCCGCAACTTCACTTCTAAGTATTTATACTAGAGAAATGAAAATGTATGTTTACATAAAAATCCATTCATGAATTATTCACAATTGCCCAAATCTGAAAACAACCCAAATATCCCTCATTGGGTGAATGGATAAACAGACTGTGGTACATCCATGCAATGAAATATGATACCACTAGGAACTAAAGAAGAACAAACCATCAATACATGCAACAGCTGGCTAAATCTCAAATGCATGATGCTAGGTGAAAAAAAAGCCAGTCTCAAAAGGTTACCACGGTGGAAGAAAAATAATTTCCCCTCTATCTCCTATAATAAAAGACAGATTAACAAGAGAAAAACAAAGAGAAGTTTATTAGCATGTATATCTTCTGTATACATGAGAAACACTCAGGAAAACTGAGTAATTCTGTGAGTTAGCCCAAGTTACCACCTTAAATACCATGTGGTGTGTTATGCTTAGTCACCCAGTTGTGTCTGATTCTTTGTGACTCCATGGACTGTAGCCCACCAGGCTCCTCTGTCCATGGGGATTCTCCAGGCAAGAATACTGGAGTGGGCTGCCATGCCCACCTCCAGGGGATCTTCCCAACCCAAGGATTGAACCCAGGTCTCCTGCATTGCAGGCAGATTCTTTACCATCTGAGTCACCAGGGAAGCTCTTAAATACCATGATCAAAGATCAAAGACAAAAGAAAGAAGTCTGAGGGGGAGGGTGCATGAAGACTGGTGGTGGGAGGTTACCAGGAAAAGCATGGTTAAAAAGGGTAAGGTTTATTATAATGATTTAAGTCTTGCCTTCTCCATTGAGGACTGTTTCTGAAGATTGTGTTATCCTTCTCTTGCTGGTACTGAGCGGATGATACCTTTACAAACGCAGACTTCTTTTATCAATGTTAATGTCTTCACAGCTCCTATATCTGCTGTTTCTTAACATAATGAGTTCAAAATGATTTGTTTACTCTAGGGTGGCATATTCTGCTACCCTTCATTACATACTATCATACTATATAATTCCATGACATGACATTCTGGCAAAGGCAAAAATATAGGGACAGAGAATAGATCAGAGGTGGCTAGGAGTTTGGGATGGAGGAAAAGTCAGAATGCAAAGGGATGGCAGGAGGAAATTCTTATGCTGTTGGCGTCCTTCTTTATCTTGTTGGTGGTGATGGTTATAAGAATGTGTGTATGTTAAAACACAGAGGTTGGGAAGGGAAAGGGGGGTACTCTGCTGGGCTCTGGGGCTCAAGGGCAGCTCTCCACACCCCAGAGGAACTGATCTTCAAAAGATAAGCCCAAGGCATTAAGAAGCTGGAGAACTCATCAGATGGTCCAAACCAGGGGGCAACCAGACAGGGATCCTGCATCAGGAGATGAGTATGAGATGGGGGATAGGTCATGGGAATTTTCAGACATCTTTGCTGCTTACCCCAAAGCAAGAAGGTCACAGAGTGATCCCAGAAAAGCTAGTTAGGAGCTTGTGCATTGGGAGCTAGAGCTAGGACAATTCCCAAAGCCTGGAGAGGTGGTGCTAGGCCTTCTCGTCAGGGTCAAGAGGCCCTTCTGAGGCACTGGAGGACGGGACAGGGGCAGAGAGCTGAGGGTGACATGACAGCCAGCTGTGAGGAACACATGTGTTGGGAGTAGTAGGGAGCATGACTGTGGAGTCAGATGTTACTAATGGGGTACACCAGGCACACTGCTGCTCCCCCGGTCCAGGTTTCCTTATCTGCATGGGAAAACCAGACTTGAAAGGTTCTTGAGAGCCTTAAATGACAATAACACACAAAGTGCCTTATATTAATACACAGTATAGACCAGGGGACAAGCAGGGATCTAACTGGTTCAGTTATCTGCTAAGAAGGTAGAATGAATAGCGTAAAGCAGTGGTTCTCAAACTTTACCAAACATCAATATCACCCAGGGTGCTTATCAAACCAGTTCACTGCTTCTCAGCTCTGGAATTTCTGAGTCTGCAGGCTCTGGGGTGGGTTCTGAGAATTTGCATTTTGGTCAAGTTCCAAGATGTTGTTGCTACTGCTGCCTGGAGATCACACTTTGAGAACCATTGATATCAACATCAGGAATGTGGACTTTTGAGCCACATACTTTTGAGTGTTGGAAAACTCTGGTTCTGCCAGTTCCTAGCTCTGGGATCTTAAACAACTTATGTAACTTCATTGAATATCAACTTTCTTCCCCTAGATGATAAAGATAGTTGTACCTTAGGATGGTGATGGGGTGTTGTAAAAATGAAATGAGTTCATAAATAGGTAAAAAGCTTAGAAGAGAACCAGATAAAATGGTGAGCACTCCAAAATGTCAGTTCACGATATGTACCAGGTTCTTAAAATACATCATCTCATTTAGTTGTCCAAAGACTGTTAGCAGTTAAGAGCATCATTTTCATTTTCAGATGGGAAGATGCAGGGTCAGAAAGACAAGATGGATACCATGCAACCCATCAGAACCTGAGCAAGGACCTCATATTAGGGTTACATATTCAGTTTCACTGCTTTCTGTGGGCTGGTCCCCTTTCTTTAAACACCAAGCTCTGGGAGCGAATGATTGGGCCCTTGAGGCTGAGTGCAAGAGAAAGGAAATGGGAAGGAGGCAGCTCTGGGAGGATGTTTGTCTGGGGACCTGGCACAGAACCACTCAGGATGCACAAAGTGGGCATTTTTGTGTCTTCACAGGGCAGATATATGGCGTGACTCAACGTCTTGCCCACATGTTCCCTCTTTTCTCTTGGCTGTGTAACTGATTGAAATCATCAGTGAATGATGTGGCAGGTGAAAATAGATCACCCACTGATGGTTTACACAGCCCTGGAGGACACCCCTACTCCCAGCCTAATATGGACAGAAACTCCAGCTACTGGACTACAGCATCGGCAAATGCAGCAAGCCTTCGTGGGATGAATCAGAGCATCCCACTCAACCTCATGGAACACAATGTCCTAAGGAGTAAGGATCAACAACAGCAAGTTATTCTGTGGTACTTGTGGCGATTTTGCAGTCGGTTGCCTTGTACCAAATGCCCATGAGCATCAGTGGAGGCAGGGTCAGCCCAATTGCTCATCTGCCTGAGGGGAAACTCTGACCCAGGACTGGCACTCGATAGGTTTACAAATAGATGGTTTCCGAATTCCAGACTCTTCTGTTCCCTGGTCTAGAAGATACATCTCCTTGGGAGTCTCCTAGGTTCCCTGGATTCTCTCTGTCCAAACCTCCTCTCAGTATCTTCTTCCCTCAAAGTTTGCTCTTTCTCCTGCCTTTCCTATCTCAATGGGTGACAGAATCCACCAAGCACCCAAGCCAGAAGCTCAGAGAGGAGCCAGGGTTGCACATTCTAATGCAAAGTTCACCTACAGCAGATAGTAACCACACAGTGGGGTATATAGTGTAGTCCCCCAAATGAAGAGCACTTGGGACATCCTTGGAAGCCTCCGTCCTGTCCTTGCCCCCTTGCCCCAGTAATGTCCACTCGCCTCTGGGCAGTTCTCAGTGGTTCTCAGCCCTAATCTGTGTCTTTCTGAGGGGAGCAGTCTGTGGTTTGTAGATTAAGCCTTATCTTAAATACCGAGCTGGAGGAATCAGCTCACAGAAGCTTTGGGATGCTCTAATAATCGCTGAGGTAGAATAGATACATTAGATTTACTACAAGTCCTTCTTCTTCACCCCAATACCTACAATTCATTGTCATTTTGTTCCTTGTCAATTTATTCTGCTCGTTGACTTGGTTTCGACAGCAGGCTCTCCATTACAGCCCTGGATTCAGGGAGGGAACAAAAATTGGGGAGGCAGAGGGGGTTGCTGACAACTAGAATCCTAAAAAATAAATCTTTCAGTCTAATGCCCATTGGCTCCTGTTAGTCTCCCTTGCTGGGGTGCTCAAGGAAAGGAGTGCGTCTTCTCTACAGTGTGAAGGGACAGGGTGAGAGATGGGAAGGGTCTGAAAGAGAAAATGCACAAGAAACGGAGAAATGAACCATGTTCCTGCTCTTCCCATTCTCACAACTGAAGACTTCTGTCAGTCTTTCAAGGCTTAGATGCGTGAAACGGTTAACATTAGAAGGACAATGGAATGATTTGGAATGCCTCCACTGGTTACCGGGAGAAGGAATGCATTGTTCAAATTTCTTAGCCTCTTTTTTTTTTAATTTAAAAGATGTGAGCTATTAAAATGTTTCCTCCAAAAAAAAGGCCTTTTGAAAACTCTATGAAGGTGGCCAAACTTCATTTATGTTTACTGTAACTATTACTGGATTTAGATGAGCATTTTGTGCACTGCTGGGTAAAATGTAAAGCCAGAATCACCTATGTGAGGAACATTCTACACTCATGCCCAGAAAAATACACTTCAATTATGTCAACTTTGCCTACATGGGGTGAGGTGGGGTGTGGGGGTCTTAGAGCCTCAACCAGTCATGGCCACTAGGCCCACAAGCTTTAAGAACCAAGCTCATAGCCACTAAGAACCTGGATGACCTAGAGCAAATCCCTGTCCGTGGTCTCAGGTTTCTCATCTGTGAAATGTAGAGCCCAGACTGGCAGGTCAAGAAGGGCTGTCCCAGCCTTCATACTCTAATTCAACCCTGTGTGTGCACGCGTATGTATGTGTGTATGTGTGAAGCAGCCAAGCTGATAAATAATAAAATCACTAGATTGTGTCTATTGTTTTCTGACTCAATCCTTGCCTGAGAATTTCCCACCAATACCCCTACCCTCCCTCTTTATGGGGTTAACCGCTCCTTGGCATCATCCACTCCAGGAAGGGGCGTTCCCCTCAAAGAACCCAACTTCCCCTTAATGAACTTTTATGAATATTGTAGAAACATTTTTTTTTTTTGGTTTCAGTGGAAAACTAGAGCACACCCTATCAAGTTATCAGATTATTGTGTTTATTGTCTCTGAGCTATTATGCAAGACTCTGTAAATTTTAAGTGACTGATAGACAATAGTTGTCCCTGTCAGTAGGTATTCCCAGGACCCCAGCAGATACCAAAATCTATGGATGCTCAAGTCTCTTTTATAAAATGAACAGTATTTGTGTATAACTTATGCACATCTTCCCATGTACTTTAAATCATCTCTAGATGACTTATAATACCTAATACAATTAAAATATTATGTAATTTATTGTAAATACAATATAAATGCTATGTAAATAGTTGCTAGCGTTTAGCAATTCAAGTTTTGCTTTTTGGAATTTTCTGGTATTTAAAAAATATTTTCAGTCTGCAGTTGGTCGAACTGGTGGATATGGACCCCATGAGTAGGAGGGCTAACTGTATGTAAACCATGTCTTGCTAGGGGTTTAATTTTCCTAAGGCCAGTTTTATCTCCATTTATCTTCAATTCATCTCAACATTCCTTTACTCAATATAAATGTGTGTACTTTTGACTTTCCCTTTGAACATCTGCCTGCTTCTCACATCGTGAGGAAAATAAATTCCTGAACATGTACATTTTTCATATCTGTATACAAGCCATGGTTTTATCTTTCTCCGAAAATTATCTTTTAATAAGATATTGTCTCTTGCTAACCTTTTAGGAGACAGTTTCTATTTTTACCCCATCATTTGAATTTTGTTCTAGTTCAGTGCTCTCCTATCCTCATAATTACTCTTCTCCTACCTTTCTACCCCACCCCATTTATTGCTCCTTCTAGATTCTTCTGTTGTTTTACCATAGACTTGTACAGAATCAGGCTTGAACATATCCGGGAACCGCTGGAACTCAAATGTTTGGGGGTTTGTTATTTTGGAAATTTCAGCTGCAGTGCTGAAGAAGTACAGCCTGGGCATGTTTTGGTATTTGGGATCATTTAAGAACTGCCTATTTAGTTCTTGGAGACGAAGACCATAGTTAGCATTTTCCTAGCTTTGGAAGTCAGAGGTAGGGCCTGCATCTTTTCAGATCATTTGTGTGACATCAATCGTGCACAAGAATGGTTTAATCCTTTGTTTAAGAATTTTGCACCTTACGATAGAGAGGCTTTAATATTGAGGTGGATCTCTGTTATCTTCAGTTAATGCAACAAACCCTGAATGTGACTTTGCTAATGTATTTAGCTGGCTTATTTGGGTATGCACGTATGTTTGAAACATACACAGAAGACAGAGGAAATGAGAGAATGCTCCAACAATTTGCAAAGTGCATGAACTGCGAAGATTTTCTTTTTTATAATTTCCGTTTTCTTCAGCTGTCAGGTTTAAGCCCCAAACATTTCTTATCCCGGGGTGTGGGGAATGGGGTGGGAACAAGAGCCCTTGCAGGCAGCCCAAGTTTATGGCTTTCCTGGGCCCCTGACAGGGTGGGAAATATTTCGTTATTTGGGCAAGCTAATTAAAGACACTTGGTTTACCCTTAGTGAAATCCACAGCCCAGGAAGGTGGGAGGGAAAGGAAGTGAGAGTCTTACTTGCTGAACTTTAAAAAAAATTAACTCTTTCCTTACCCTGGTATAGGCTTCCCTGGTAGCTCAGCTGGTAAAGAATCCACCTACAATGCAGGAGACCCTGGTTCGACTCCTGGGTTGGGACAAAGTACTTTGCAATCTGCAAATTGTTGGAATCATGGTTCCAACAGTACACATGATTAATGGTCTCAGATCTCCTGCCAGAAAACATGCTGCTGCATCAAAGGAAGGGGGCAAATGTGTGGTAGGTAGTTTATGACGAAATATTTTCTTCTGAAAACCAGAATAGAGGATGAATCACAGATTGGGGCTAAACATAGACTCGGGTGGGGGGTGGGCCTGGAGGACATTTCTCTGGATAGCTCAATGAGAAGTGGAGGCATTTAAATATTTTATGAATTCCTCACTAACATTTTTCCCAATAGAGAGACAATCCTAGACTAAAGTAGTTGCAGCACCAGAGACATTAATGTAACTTGAGGCATCGTAACATATAAAAATGCCATGCTATGTAAAAGACTTTAATTTGCCAAGCTCTGCTGGGCACAAGATGGTACCGTCTACAGAAAAATCTTCCCCTTGAGCAGGAGAAAGTCATGTCATAGGCAGGAGAAATCGTGGATGTTCAGCATCTTGATTTGATACTGATTTTCTTTTGAGCCAGCAGAGGAAACATCCCACAGACAGATGCCCAGAGGAAAAGCATCAGGTTGCATGGGTCCTGGAATTAGCCATCTGGTTCTGACAGAGAGTCTCAGAAAGGGTGACTGGAAACTCCCGGCCTCTGACAACCTCTCTGATGGTTTCACATGGATCTCATTTCCTTTGACCCCACCAGAAACCCAAATAGGAAACCTTCCGTCATTTCAAACTTGTCCTTCTCCGGCTTACTGTGCTCACATGAAGCATCATCAATCCCAACGCTGACTTTTCTGATCCCTGTGTTGGCTGCTTCCAGAGCTCCATCTTCCTAATTGCCTTGTCCAGACAGGCAGTGGCCTCTGCCTTGGGTCTCTCCCTGCCCTCCCCAGCCTTCCCCTGCTATCTTTGCATGCTCCTGGAGAAGTTTTCTTAAATGCAAATCCTATCACGTCCCTCTCTTGCTTAAAAATCTCTGGTGGCACCTCACTGCCTGCCCCAGTAACGGGAAAAATTGGCCCTAGACTAAATGTTGTTTTGGTCCCACCTAAAAAACTTGAAAGCAAGTCTCAAAAGATCAAATTCCTTCCGAGTAACTTAACTGAGTCCCAGGATATAGCTCAAAAATATTTAAAGAAAAAGCAAATCCAAGATTCAACAATATAAAATTCACAGTATCTGGCATCCAATAAAAAATTATCAGGCATCAAAGAACTAGGACTATAAAATCCATAATGAGAAAAACTAATTGACAGAAACAGATACAGAAATGACACAGATTGAACCCATGCTTATATGGTTACTTAATTTATAATAAAAGAGGCAAGAATATACAATGGGGAAAAACAGCCTCTTTAATAAGTGATGCTGGGAAAACTGGACAGCTACATGTGAGATTAAAACTGGACTGCCTTATCACACCATATACAAAAGTAAACTCAGAATGGATCAAAGACTTAAATGACCTGAAAGAAACAAAAAAAACTCCAAAAGAAGACGACATGGGCAGTATGCTTTTTGACACTGGTCTTAGACACAATTTTTCTGGCTCTGTCTCCTCAGACATGGGGAAGCAAAGCAAAGCAAACAAATGGAACTACATCAAACTAATAAGCTTGTGCATATCCAAAGAAACCATCAACAAAACAAAAATACTGCCTACTGAGTGGGAAAAGATACTTGCAAATAATATATCCATAAGGGGTTAATATTCAAAATATACAAACAACTCCTACAAGTCAATATCAAAAAAAGACAAACAACCCAATTTAAAATCAACAGAGGACCTGAATAGACATTTTTCGAAAAAAGACATGCAGATGGCCAACAGACACATGAAAAGATGCTCAGCATCTCGAATCATCAGGGAAATGCAAATCAAAACCACAATGAGATATCACTGTACACCTGTCAGAGTGTCTATTATAAAGAAGACAACAAATAAATGTTGGTGAGAATGTGGAGAAAAGGTAATCCTTGGGCACTGTCAGTGAGATCATAAATTGGTGCAGCCACTGTGGAAAACACTAGGGAGATTCCTCAGAAAATTAAAAATAGAACTACCATATGATGCCACAACTCCATTTTTAGATATTTATCCAAAGAAAGAAAAAACACTAGTTTGAAAAGTTACATGCATCCATATGTTCATTTCAGTGTTATTTACAATAGCCAAGATTCAGGAACAATCTAAGTGTCCATTAATAGATGAATGGATAAAGATGTGAGATACACACATACATGTGTGAGCACACATACACACATACCTACACACTGGTGTATTACTGAGCCCTAAAAACAAATGATATCTGGCTGTTTGTGATTATATGGATGGACCTAGAGGGTATTATGCTAAGTGAGTTAAGTCAGATGAAGAAAGACAAATACTGTGTGATTTCACTTTTATATGAAATCTAAAATACAAAACAAATGAACAGACGTAACAAAACAGAAAGAATCAGATACAGAGAACAAACAGGTGATTGCAAGAGTAGAAAGGGGTTGAGGGAAGAAAGAAATAGATAAGGGAGATTAAGAGGTACAATCTTCCAGGTTCAAAATAAATAAGTCTCAGGGATGAACTGTACAGCATGAGGCATATAGTCAATAATAATGTAATATCTTTGTATGGTGACAGATGGTAACTAGACTTACCATGGGGAGCATTTCGTAATGTAGAGAAACATCAACTGACTGTGCTGTGCACCTGGAACTAACATAGTGTTGTAGGTCAATTATACTGCAAAAACAAACAAATGCAGGGGAAAAGAGATCAGATTTGTGATTACCAGAGTCCAAGAGTCAGGAGAGCGGGGAATTTAGATGAAGGTAGTCAAAAGTTATCAATTTACTGTTAAAATATTAATAAATGCTAGGGACATAATGTGCAACATGATAAATATAACTAACACTGTTGTAGGTGACATATGAAAGTTGTTAGGAGAGTAAATCCTAAGACTTCTCATCACAAGGAAAATTTTTTTCTTTTTGTTTCATTTTTTATCTATAAGAGATGATGGATGTTCAGTAAGCTTAGCCTGGTAAATGCTTCATGATGTAAGAAAGTCAATCACTATGTTGTACACCTTGAACTTACACAGTGCATGCTCAGTTGTGTCAGGCTACTCTGTACTTGGGATTTTCCAGGCAAGAATACTGGAGTGGGTTGCCTTCTCCTCCTCCAGGGGAATCTTCCTGACGCAGGGATCAAACCCACATCTACTGCATCAGCAGGCAGACTTTACCACTGAGCCACCCGGGAAGCCCTTATACAGTGTGTGCATGCTAAGTCACTTCAGCTGTGTCCAACTCTTTGCTACCCTCTGGACCATTAGCCTGCCAGGCTTCTCTGTCCATGGGATTCTCCGGGCATCAATGTATGCCAATTATATCTCAATAAAACTGAAAGAACAAATGGTATAGATGGTGGAAATAATAGAAATATTTTTAAAGTTATCTAAGGTGTGAAAGTTGGACTACAAAGAAGGCTGAGCACTGAAGAAGTGATGCTTTTGAACTGTGGTGTTGGAGAAGACTCTTGAGAATCCCTTGGACTGCAAGGAGATCCAACCAGTCTATACTAAAAGAAATCAGTCCTGAATATTCATTGGAAGGACTGATGTTGAAGCTGAAACTCCAATACTTTAGCTACCTGACGCAAAGGGCTGACTCATTTGAAAAGACCCTGATGCTGGGAAAGATTGAGGGCAGGAAGAGAAGGGAATGACAGAGGATGAGATGGTTGGATGGCATCACCAACTCAATGGATATGAGTTTGGGTAGACTCCAGGAGTTGGTGAAGGACAGGGAAGCCTGGCGTGCTGCTGTCCATGGGGTCACAAAGAGCCAGACATGACTGAGTGACTGAACTGAACTGAAGGATCCTCCATATGTTCAGGAAGATCAAGGGAAGCATAAGCATGTTAAGAGAAACATGAAAGATTTTTTTTAAGACCCAAATCAAACTCCTAGAGATGACTAGCAAAAGGAAAAAACTGCAATGCTTAAGACAAAAAACATACTGGATGGGAAAAATAATAGCCTAGAAACTATGGCTAGAGAAAAAAAAATATACAGTATCAATGAGCTATAGTAAAACTTCAAGCGGCTTAATACTGGAATAATTATAGCCCCCAAACAGAAGTAGAGAGTTAGAGGATAGAAATAGTTATAAAAAAAACTTTTCCTAGTTTGGTAAAAGGATCCAGGAAGCTCAATGGACCCCAAGCACAAGAAACACGAAGAAAAAAAAAAAGGACACTGATGCATGTGATTATATAATCATATTGCTTAAAAATAGAAATAAAGAGAAAATTTTAAAAGAACCAGAGAACAAAGAGAAGGATAATAGCAGACTTATTTTTGGAGACAATGCAAGCCAGAGGACAGTTGAGCAATTTCTTTAAAGAACCAAAGAAAACACTGTGAATTACTCACATAGTAAAAATATCTTTGGAAAAATGAAGTGAAATAAAGATTTTTTTTAGACAAACAGAAGTTGAAAGAATTGATCATCAATCCTACAAGAACATTGAAGAAGGAACTTTGTGCAGAAGAAAAGTAAAATAAAATAGAAATCTGGTTCTATATAAAGGAATGAAGAGATGGTAAGGGTAAAATATTTGGGTAAATACTAAAAAGCAAAACAAAAAAAGAATGCTTTAGACTCTAAACATCTTTAAAAGATACTTGGCTGTTTAAAGTAAAACTAATAATGTATTATGGGGTTTGTATCATACATACAAGTAAAATGCTTGACATGAGTAGCACAAAAGGCTGGGACTGGGGCTGATGCAAATGAAATGTAATGTTCCTGGGTTTTATGTGAATTGACATGATATTACTTGAAGGTGGGTTGTGATAAATTAAAGATGTACATTTTAAACCCCGAAGAAGCCATAAAAAACAAAACAAAAAGGTATCAGTCATAAACCAGCATATGAGATAAAACAGAAGTATGGAAACCAGTCTATCCAAAAGATGAAAATAGGAAATACACAGGATGAGTCACAAAGGGAAAGATGGTGAATTTAAAACTAACCATAGCAGGGACTTCCCTGGAAGCCCAGTGGTTAAGACCCTGCACTTCCAACGCAAGGGGTATATGTCTGTTCCCTGGTCAGGGAGTGATGTTGAGCATCTTTTCATGTGTTTGTTGGCCATCTGTATGTCTTCTTTGGAGAAATGTCTGTTTAGGTCTTTTTCCCACTTTTTGATTGGGTTGTTTGTTTTTTTGGTATTGAGTTGAATGAACTGCTTGCATATTTTGGAAATTAATCCTTTGTCAGTTGTGTCATTTGTTATTATCTTCTCCCACTCTGAGGGTTGTCTTTTCAACTTTCTTAGTGTTTCCTTTGCTGTACAAAATCTTTTAAGTTTAATCATGTCCCACTTGTTTACTTTTGTTTTTATCTCTATTACTCTAGGTGATGGATCAGAGAAGATCCTGCTTTGATTTATGTCATCGAGTGTTCTGCCTGTTCTCCTCTACGAGTTTTATGGTTTCTGGTCCTACTTTTAGGTCTTTAATCCATTTTGAGTTTATCTTTGTGTATGGTGTTAGGAAGTGTTCTAATTTCATTCTTTTACATGTAGCTGTCCAGTTTTCCCAGCACCATTTATTGAAGAGGCTGTTTTTGCCCCATTGTATATTCTTGCCTCCTTTGTCAAAAATAAGGTACCCATAGGTGCAAGGGTTTATTTCTGAGCTTTCTATCTTGTTCCATTGGTCTATATTTCTGTTTTTGTGCCAATACCATACTGTCTTGATGACTGTAGCTTTGTAGTATAAACTGAAGTCAGGAAGGTTGATTCCTCCAGCTCCATTCTTCTTTCTCAAGACTGCTTTGGCTATTCGGGGTCTTTTGTGTTTCCATGTGAACTGTGAAATTTTTTGTTCTAGTTCTGTGAAAAATGTCATTGGTAATTTGACAGAGATTGCATTGAATCTATAGATTGTGTTTGGTAGTATAGTCATTTTCACAATATTGATTCTTCCTGCCCAGGAACGTGAAATATATCTCCATCTGTTTATATCATCTTTGATTTCTTTCAGTAGTGTCTTTTAATTTTCTTTGTACAGTTCTTTTGTCTCCTTAGGTAATTTTATTCCTAGATATTTATTTTGTTGCAGTGGTGAATGGGATTGATTCCTTAATTTCTCTTTCTGATTTTTCATTGTTAGCATATAGAAATGCAAGTGTTTTTTGTTTATTGATTTTGTATTCTGAAACTTTGCTAACTTCACTGATTAGCTGTAGTAATTTACTGATACTATCTTCAGGGTTTTCTATGTACAGTAGCATGTCATCTGCAAATAGTGAGAGCTTTACTTCTTTTCCGATCTGGATTCCTTTCATTTCTTTTTCTTCTCTGATTGCTGTAGCTAGGACTTCCAGAACTATGTTGAATAATAGTGGCGAAAGTGGAGACCCTTGTCTTATTCCTGATCTTAGGGGGAATGCTTTCAGTTTTTCACCATTGAGAATAATGCTTGCTGTAGGTTTATCATATATGGCCTTTGCTATGTTGAGGTTGCAGCCATGAAATTAAAAGATGCTTACTCCTTGGGAAAAAGTTATGACCAACCTAGACAGCATATTAAAAAGCAGAGACATTACTTTGCCAATAAAGGTCCATCTAGTGAAGGCTATGGTTTTTCCAGGAGTCATGTATGGATGTGAGAGTTGGACTGTGAAGAAAGCTGAGCGCCGAAGAATTGATGCTTTTGAACTGTGGTGTTGGAGAAGACTCTTGAGAGTCCCTTGGACTGAAAGGAGATCCAACCAGTCCATCCTAAAGGAGATCAGTCCTGGGTGTTCACTGGAAGGACTGATGTTGAAGCTGAAACTCCAATACTTTGGCCACCTGATGCGAATGGTTGACTCCTTTGAAAAGACCCTGATGCTGGGAAAGATTGAGGGCAGGAAGAGAAGGGGATGACAGAGGATGAGATGGTTGGATGGCATCACCAACTCAATGGACATGAGTTTGGGTAGACTCAGGGAGTTGGTAAAGGACAGGGAGGCCTGGCATGCTGCGGTTCATGGGGTCACAAAGAGTCGGACACGACTGAGCAATTGAACTGAACTGATGTTGAGGTAGGTTCCTTCTATGCCCATTTTGTGGAGTTTTCATCATAAATGTGTACTGAATTTTATCAAAGGCTTTTTCTGCATCTATTGAGATTATCATATGGTTTTTATCTTTCATTTTGTTAATATGGTGTATTACATTGATTGATGCGTCTATATTGAAGAATCCTTGCATCCCTGTAATAAACCCAACTTGATCATGGTGTATGAGCTTTATGATGTGTTGCTGAATTCTGTTTGCTAAAATTTTGTTGAGGATTTTTGCATCTATGTTCATCAGTGATATTGGCCTGTCGTTTTCTTCTTTTGTGTTATCTTTGTCTGATGTTGGTATCAGGATGATGGTGACCTCATAGAATGAGTTTGGAAGTGTTCCTCTGCAATTTTTTGAGAGTTTTAGAAGGATAGGCACTAACTCTTCTCTAAATGTTTGATAGAATTCTCCTGTGAAGCCATCTGGTCCTGGGCTTTTATTTTCTGGGAAATTTTTGATCACAGCTTCAGTTTCAGTGCTTGTAATTGGGTTGTTCTATTTCTAATTTTTATTTCTTCCTGGTTCAGTCTTGGAAGATTGAACTTTTCTAAGAATCTATTTCTTCCAGGTTATCCATTTTATTGCCATATATTTGTTCATAATAGTCGCTTATAATCCTTTGTATTTCTGCATTGTCTGTTGTAACTTCTCCTTTTTCATTTCTAATTTTGCTGATTCTTCTTTTTTTTATTGATGAGTCTGGCCAAAGTTTTGTCAACTTTGTTTATCTTCTCAAAGAACCAGCTTTTAGTTTTATTAATCTTTACTATTGTTTCTTTCATTTCTTTCTGCTTGGATCTTCATGATTTCTTTCCTTCTACTAACTTTGGGGGTTTTTGTTCTTTTTCCAGTTGTTTTAGGTGTAAAGTTTGTTTCTTGATGTAGGGTTGTATTGCTATAAACCTCCCTCTTAGAACTGCTTTGGCTGCATCCCATAGGTTTTGTGTTGTCATGTTGTCATTGTCATTTGTTTCTAGAAATTTTTTGATTTCCCTTTTGATTTCTTCAGTAACCTGTTGGTTATTTAGAAATGTGTTGTTTAATCTCCATGTGTTTGTCTTACAGTTTTTTTCTTGTAATTGATATCTAGTCTCATAGCGTTGTAGTCAGAGAAGATGCTTGATATGATTTCAATTTTCTTAAATTTACTGAGCTTTGATTTGTGACCCAAGATGTGGTCTATCCTGAAGAATGTTCCATGTGCACTTGAGAAGAAGGTGTATTCTTCTGCATTTGGATGAAATGTCCTGAAGATATCAATGAGATCCATCTCATCTAATGTATCATTTATAACTTGTGTTTCCTTATTAATTTCCTGTTTTGATGATCTGTCCAGTGGGGTGAGTGGGGTGTTAAAGTTTCCTACTATTATTGTGTTACTGTCAGTTTCTCCTTTTATGTCTGTTAGTGTTTGTCTCATGTATTGAGGTGCTCCTATGTTGGGTGCATAGATATTTACAATTGTTATGTCTTCATCTTGGATTGATCTCTTGATCATTACGTAGTGTCCTTCCTATCTCTTGTAATCTTTATTTTAAGGTCTATTTTGTCTGATATGAGGATTGCTACTCCAGCTTTTTTTGCTTCCTATTTGCATGGAATATATTTTTCCATCCTCTTACTTTCAGTCTATATGTGTCTTTAGGTCTGCAGTGGGTTTCTTGTAGACAGAATATATATGTGTCTTGACTTTGTATCCATTCAGCCAGTTTGTGTCTTTTGGTTGGAGCATTTAATCTCATTTATATTTAAAGTAATTATTGATATATATATTCCTATTGCCATTTTCATAATTGTTTGGGGTTGATTTTGTAGATCTTTTTCCTTCTCTTGTATTTCTTAACTGTATAAGTCCCTTTAACATCTGTTGTAAAGCTGGTTTGGTGGTTCTGAGTTCTCTTAACTTTTGCTTGTCTGAAAAGCTCTTTATTTCTCCATCAATTTTGAATGAGAACCTTGCTGGGTACAATGATCTTGGTTGCAGATTTTTCCCTTCCAGTACTTTAAATATATCCTGCCATTCCCTTCTGGCCTGCAGAGTTTCTGCTGAAAGATCAGCTGTTAAATGTATGGGGTTTCCCTTGTATGTTACTTGTTGCTTCTCCCTTGCTGTTTTTAATATTCTTTTTTTGTGTGTGTTTAGTATTTGTTTGTTTGATTAGTATGTATCTTGGTGTGCTTCTCCTTGGGTTTATCCTGTATGGGACTCTGCACCTCTTGGACTTGATTGACTATTCCCTTTTCCATGTTGGGGAAATTTTCAACTATAATCTCTTTAAAAATTTTCTCATACTCTTTTTTTTTCTCTTCTTCTTCTGGGACCCCTATAATTCAAATGTTGGTGCATTTGATATGGTCCCAGAGGTCTCTGAGATGATCTTCAGTTCTTTTCATTCTTTTTACTTTATTCTGCTCTTCAGAAGTTATTTCCACCATTTTATCTTCCAGCTCACTGATTCGTTCTTCTGCTTCAGATATTCTTCTATTGATTCTTTCCAGAGCATTTTTGAGTTCAGTAATTGTATTGTTTGTCTCTGTATGTTTATTCTTTAATTCTTCTAGGTCTTTGCTAATTGATTCTTGCATTTTCTTCATTTTGTTTTCAAGGTTTTTGATCATCTTTACTATCATTACTCTGAATTCTTTTTCAGGTAGTTTGCCTATTTCCTCTTCATTTATTTGGAGTTCTGTGTTTCCAATTTGTTCCTTCATTTGTGTAGCATTTCTCTGCCTTTTCATTTTTTTTTCAACTTATTGTGTTTGAGGTCTTCTTTTCCCAGGCTTCAAGATTGAATTCTTTCTTCCTTTTGGTTTCTGCCCTCCTATGGCTTGTCCAGTGGTTTGTGTGAGCTTCATACAGGGTGAGATCTGTGCTGAGTTGTTTGTTTGTCTTTCCTCTAATGGGCAAGGCTGAGTGAGGTGGTATCCTGTCTGCTGATGATTGGGTCTATATTTGTTTTGTTAGTTATTTATATGAGGCGTCCTGCACAGGGTGTGACTGGTGGTTGGGTGATGTTGGGTCTTGTATTCAAGTGGTTTCCTCTGTGTGAGTTCTCACTATTTGATACTCCCTAGGGCTAGTTCTCTGATAGTCTAGGGTCTTGGAGTCAGTGCTCCCACTCCAAAGGTTCAGGGCTTGATCTCTGGTCGGGAGCAAAGATTTCACAAGTGGTTTGTTATGCCATTAAATGAGATTAAAACAAATACCCAAAAGCAAGAAACCGAAGATGAACCCCAGATGAAGAAACAAAGATGAACCCCAGACAAATGGAAATTACAAAATCAAGCAAATAATAATTAATGTAATGGAATATACACATATACATATACATAAGCAAAGTTAAAACAGTCCAACAAAAATAAAGTATAGTAGATTGACCCAGCAAACAAAGGAAATCAAAAATTATATTTACCAGTTAAGAACAAAACTAACTAAAGCACAAACTGGAAAACAAAACTAAACCAAGGTGCCAAGTGGGGAATAAATCAATGAAACCAAAACTAACAAATATATTGAGAGGAAAAGAAGGAAAGAAAAGAAAGCATGAATAGATATGCAAAGTTAAATAAAGGTAGATGAAGATTTATATACATTAAAGATTAACTGCAAGGGGAAAAGAACAGTAGGAAAGGCAAAAACAGGAGTAAGTGTAGAAAAAATAAAATAGGTTTAAAAAATTAAAAATTAAAATTATAAAAAAGGGAAAAAAAGCAGTAAGAAAGAAAAAAAAGAAACTCCACAGAACTGCAAAAGCCCAACATAGAAGCAGAGGTTTATGACAACAATAAAAAATGTGACTGGGGAGGGAAAAAAAGCTCAAAAGCTTAATTAGATTTCACTGTGCCAATAAAATCAACAACTACAACAGAGGGGAGAAAAAGGGGAAAAAAAGAAAAGAAAAGAAAAATCCAAAAGAATCTATAGAACAAGTGAAAACACAAGAATTATAAATGTTTTTCTTGAGTCACTGCTGTCAGTGTCCTTTCCCTTGCTGGGAGTCACAGTCCATCTCACCTCCCTAGGATGCCCTCCAACACTGTGCTGATCTCTGGACCTGTTGTGAGGGCAGCTCAGATTCTAATCTGGTCCTGCTCCTGTGTGCTCTTGCCTCCAATGTCCACAGCTATCAGAACTACTGCGTTTTCTTTTGTGGGAGCTCTCAATGTCCTTTTATATATTCCATAGACACAGAGTCTGCCTAGTTGATTGTGTGGATTTAACCTGCAGCTTGTACAGCTGGTGGGAAGGTTTGGAGTCTTCTTCCTTAGCTACACTGCCCCCGGGTTTTGATTGTGGTTTTATTTCCACCTCTGCACGTGGGTCGTCCACTGGGGTTTGCTCCTGAGGCTGCCTTGGAGGACTTGGGTTTGTCCCTGTGAGGGCCATGTGTGGAGATGGTGCAGCTGTTTGGGTTGCAGGGGTTCTGGCAGCACCAGGTACTCAGCGGAGTTGGCGGCTAGGGCAGCAGGAAATACAGTGCTCTAGAAGGGTATAGCAACCAGTATTGGCCAATACAATCCAGTATTCTTGCCTGGAGAACCCCTCCGACAGAGAAGCCTGGCAGCCCACAGTCTACAGGGTTGCAAAGAGATGAACATGACCAAAGTGACCCTGTGTGTATAGACGGAAGATTTTTCTTTTTGCCTGTGGCAGCTCTGCTCCAGTGAGAGTTGAGCATGAAGGTGGCACAGCTGCTTGGCTTGTGGGGACCCTGGTGGCGCAAAGTGTGCAGGGACACGGACTGCCTCCACCCCAGGAGTTATGGCCCTATATGAGTCTTTTTTTGAGCCTCATGTAGCTGGCGATCAGAAAGCCTCTTTGGCCAGTCTTTCTCCGTAGCTCCGCCCATTCAGGCACATAGAGGGGGCCCCCCTGGCTGGGGTCCTACTCTGTAGATCGGTGCCTCAGGCACTTAAAAGGAGCACCCTGGGTGGGGTCCTACTCTGAAGTTCAGTGTGTCAGGCATTTGATGGGCCAGCCTCTCTACTGTTGAGCAGCTGATGCTGGCGTGTGGGGAGAGAGAGGCTATAGTGATGTCTACACCGCCTACATGTGACTCAGCAGTATCGCTTTGCTTCCATGGCTGCCCAGCTTTCCTCCACAAGCTGGGCAGGCATTTCCCACCACAATCTCCTCCCTCACATCCCTTCGATCCATCTCTCTGCAGTCAACAGCAGCCCTCACCCTAGGATTGCTCCACAATCCCTAAATTCCAGCTCCTAGCCTCTGTGCCTTCCAGAGGACCCTCATCCCTGTCCAGGGTATGTATGGCTGTGGCAAGGACTGTCTGATTGTCATTCTATTTAGGCTGCCACAGATCAGCTGTTTCACTCTCAGCCTTAAATGCTTCTCCTCTGATTCAGACAATTGCCCTGATGTGGGAATCAGACCCCTGCTTCAGTTCCCCCACCCGCTAAGGGCAGGTCCAATCCTACTAACACTCCTGTTTTTCCCCCTAGTTCCTTCGTCCTATCTAGTTTTGCGTGGTTCTATATATTCTTTTCCACTGGTCAGGTACTCCTGTCCATTCTCAGCTGGCATTCTGAATGCATTTCTGGATCTGAAGGTGTATTCCTGATGTATCCATGGAGAGAGATATACTCCATGTCCACCTACTCCTTCGCCATCTTGTTCTCTACATTATTTCCTATTAATCAAGCTATTCTTTATACTGTTGGGTGAAGAATGTAAGCAAGTTGGGAGTTCTGGGCCATCCAGAGGGTAGAGATTTTCCCCAGATCCTGGGGGTGAGCGCAGGCCCAGTTGCATGCAATTCTGCCTACTTTGTTCAAACTGAACTAGCCCTTCCTCCACCAAAGCTTGGCCATGCATGCAAAGTCAGAATCTAAGATTCTGGAAATTCCTGCTGTGGCTGTGGGTGATAACTTTTGTGTCAATAGGAATCATCATGATGGTGAGGGAAGCTTCCGTGATGCCCATTTGGTGACCACTGAATAGAGTCAGGATGGGGAAGCAGGACAGCCAAAGCCCTGAAGGATGAAGTCAAGGCCAATGGGGCAGGATTGAACCATGGAAGTTCTATCAGGTACAAGCTAACTGGCAGTCCTATCTGAAGTCCTTCTTTTGGAGTCCTGGGTAACATGAGGACTAAGCTTATCCTGTTTTGGGGGGCAAAAAGCTCAGGACTCAGAGAAGCACCTCTGAAATGTTTGGTCATTTTAGGCAATGTTTTACCAGAATTGGATTTCAGGGTCTTATACCAGAGATGCCCACCTATAACCCTCTACACTTGACAAAGCATGGAAATCTTCATGTTGGTGAAAGATAGTGGGGCCCCAGAGAATCAGGGGGATGCTCTCAGATAGCAGGATGTATGGGTTAAGGATATGTGAGACTCTACAGCTAGGGCCTCATTTCTTGCCCTCTCCCCCTGTTTCTTCCAGAAAGGAGCAGACCACAGACCACCAGACAAGTAAGTGCCCCAGAGTCACCTGAGAAGCCTCGCTCTCCCCAGACTGGTGGCACAACCACCAACCTGACCTGCTGTATGAGCGGCTGTTTTCTCACTTCTAACCTCTTCCCACCTGTGAGAGTTATCGTGCTGTACATCTCAGCTCCCTCTTATCACAGAACAAAACCCAGGTTCTTCAGCCTGGAATTCTCCAGCAATCTTTACTTTTTCCTGTGCATAAGGGATGTGCATTCACATCTCTTTAACCACTAGCCTGCCTGAGCCTAGGTACCCTATAAAGCAGAGCCCAAGGCACATGCTGATATTCTACCGCTTTATTAGGGGGTACAGTTTTTAGGAAGCAAGAAAAAGTGGAAAAAGTGGGGAGGTGGGAAGCCAGGATGTGCTTGCTTCTGAACTGGCCCCACTTAGACTGAATAGATTGATTGCTGATATTGTGGGTCCATCTTCTAGAGTCTGTATGAACCTCTGAGTCTCAGGATAGCCCATTCATGGGGGAAGAAGGGGGGAAATGTGTCCACTGTCTCCTGTCTCCATTGGTTTAGGGTCTTACAAGATCGTGCCCACTGCAAGCTGGCCCAGCTGCTGCTGGGCTGGTCACCTTGGAAGCAGCTGGAGCATGACCGATGACCAAGGGCTCCAGAAGTGGAGAGGCTCAGAGGGTCAAGGTGGTCCAAAGAAATGCCTCATATACATTTTGGCCCTGCATTCACTACAGGCAGAGGGCTTTTAGAAGGCATGTGAGGAGGCATAGGTTCTCAAATAGGACAATTTGTATCAAGTACTTTAGCCTGAAACATTAGAAATGTCCAATAAAAGTTAGCTATTACTGCTAATATCATCCCCAATGTCAACCTTGCTCCAACTCTCTGCCCTGGAAAAAGTGCTTCTTGCTCATCCCCAGGACTGTTCTTAACACCTGACAGGTGGTAAGGCATTGCCTGCCTGCATGTCATCTCTGTAATGCAGGCAGTGGACCCGGTCAAGGGAAGAGAAAGAGGGCCTGAGGGCAGCCAGGGTGGGGCTGTGCTGGGAGGGGCCTCAGCTGCCTTTCCCCAGATGGTTGCCCCAGCCCTGTCCTGCTTCTGCTTCTCTCCACTTGGTCAGCAGAGGTGAACCAACACAGCAGTCGTCTAGCCCAGTAGCCCGGGGCCAGGCCTCACATACATACATGAGGAGTTATGAGGGTGCAGAGGCCCTTCCTCAGGCTGAGGGCCTTGGAACAGAGGGAGCAGATGCTGGAAAATACCAGAAACTCCCATTCTAGGGTAACTGGAGCCTGGCCACGAAGCATCTCTTCCTCATTTCTCATCCTTGGTCCAAGATGGACCCTCCTGATCTCCATCCTGGCCTTGGTCTCTACCTACAGCCCTAATCAGTCTGCTAGCTTTGAACAATTCAGTGTTCCAAGTCAGAGCCTAAAGCAGAGCCAGGCTCCCCCAGGAATACAACCCACCAAAAATGGGATGAGGGTCGGGAACGGGGCTGAGACTCTATCTCCCTTTCCCACCCCCAGAGGCAGAGAGTCCTATGGCCTTCCCCACACAGCAGCCTGCATCAGAGAACTGCTCCAGACCTTGGAGAAGCCCAAGAGAAGAATCCCAAAAGCTCTGGCCAGAGCAATGCAACACAAGAACTTTACATAGGATCAGCACCTATGTTGTAGAGCAATTCATATATGTGTTTACCATCTTAGAGTTACAATTAAGTAAAGTAATACCATTACATCATTGATTTGTTCATTCATTCTGCAAATGAATTATCAACACCAGAAGGCAGAGACATGATCATGAGGTCTAGCTACAACAGGAAGAAGGTCCATAAGCAAAAATACTGTAAGAATGAAAAGACTATCGGTTTACAGAGGAGGACGAAACCAATTCCTGCCAGAGGGAATCAGGAAGGAATTGTGGAGAAGGACTTTTCTAATGAGATCCTAAAGGATAAGTAGGAGTTTTCCAGGGAAAAAAACTGAGGAGTCTGTGAACACGGTTGGTACATTCCATGCAGATGGAAAATACATACCAAACTAGGGGGCCTGAAGGAACATGTATTTCTTTATTACCATTTTGTAAAATTTTATTAAAAACCTACTAGGTTCCAGGTAATTAGGTTAAATGCCAACAAAGCAGAAAATAACAAGGCAGACAAGATCTTTTTCTCTTTCTAGTGGAAAAAACAGAAATTAAACAAACAAAAACCACATAGATAACTATCTTTACAATTGGGCCAAGTCTGTGAAGGGGAAGAGAAAGGAGCTGTGGGAGCATAAATGGGGTAAAAGAGGAGAGGGGCTCATGTGATCTGGGAATTAAGAAAGGCCTTTCTGGGAAAGAGACAGTTAAGCTGATTCCTATAGGATGAGTGGGGATTAGTCAGATAAGGCCTTTCAGGAGGATGGAATGGTCTGGGTGACAGTGCTGAAGTAGAAAGAGCATATGGTGCAGACTCTCTGAAAGTATTCAGAGTGGATAGAGCGTGCCGGCTATAGGAGACAGGCAGAATGAGATGAGGCAGGACCAGAAGGCTTGGATCATTATCCTAAGAGCGAGGGGAGTGGCATGATGAGATCTGATGATGGAAAAGACCCCTCTCTAGCTGCTGTGTGGAAAACAGAGTGGAGCCATTATGGATGTAGGGAGACCAATTAGACCAGTGACTCAATCCTAGCTGTGAGTTAGGTTTAACTGGGAAGTTTTTATTAAGGATGATTAGAGCCCACACCCAGAATTTTTTTTTTAAACTTCTTCTGGGATGAGGCTTGGGATTAGTGATTTTTTTTAAGTTCTGCGGGTTTCTTTAATGTATGTCTAGGGTTAAGAATCATCAAGTTTTTGATTTTTAAAAGCAAGAAAGAAGGGAAAAGAAAGGACATCATTCTGCTTTAAGTGATAGAAGATGGTGGTTGGCCTGATGGTGATGGAGAAGGAGAACAAACAACGGATCCTTTTAGGAGGCAGTATAGATAGTAGTAATGAAGAAGGCCTGGGCTGCCCCAGAAGCTCAGCTAGTAAAGAATCCGCCTGTAGTGCAGGAGACACTGGTTCGATTTCTGGGTTGGGAAGATCCCCTGGAGAAGGGCATGGCAACACACTCCAGTATTCTTGCCTGGAGAATCCCCATGAACAGAGGAGCCTGGCAGGCTATAGTCCATGTGGTCGCAAAGAAGTGGACATGACTGAGCAACTAAGCACAAGAAGGACTGCGGGATTTTTGGCTTGGGCAATTCACTGAGGAATAAAATGCATGAAAGTACCAACTGTAAGGCTCATGACAGGAATTCAGGTTTGGACATCTTGAATATCAGGTACCTATGAGCCATCTATGTCAATGGCAGATGGTTGAATACATAGGCCTGAAGCTCAGAGAAATCTGGGTTGGGGTATGAACTTGATTGTCACTGATGGCAAGATAGTATCTGAGATGTGTCTGGGATTTCCTAGCAAAAGGAAAGTGTGTGGGATGCAGGGAAAGAAGAGGGCCCAGGACTGAGCCTGAGGTTCCCCCAGCTCTGGGTGTTGAGGAGAGGAGAAAAGTTGGCAATAGCATCTATACATGAGAGGCTGGGGGCAGCCTTGAAGCCTAGAGGAATCAATATTTCAGTGTTACTGAAGGTCAAAAGGATTGAGGTATGAAGAATATTTACTGGATTTATCAACCTCTAGGTCCTTGATGACTTTAGAGAGAGACGTTTTGGTGCAGCAAGTAGGGCAAAGGCCAGACTGGAGTGAATGAAGGGAAGGAAATGGAGGGACACACCAAGAGTTTGGCTGTGGAAAGAAGAGAGGCAGGGGGTGGTTGCTGGAGGGGGTTATGGGATCAAGGGAATGTTTGTTCAGATAGGGGAGAACAGAGTAATTTGAAATGCTGGAGAGGAGAGGGAGGGGTTGCAGATAAGGAGAAAGATGGGATCCAGAGCCCTGGAAGAAGGACAGGGATCACTCCATATCAGAAGAGGAGAGAGGGATGAGTGGTGGGATGCTGAAGTGGAAAACTCTCCCTTTAGAGTGGGAGAGTAAGAGACTTCTTATCTGATAGCTTTCATAGTCTTGATGAAGTCATCTGCTGGGAGTAAGGGGTGGGTGCATAATTGGAGGGAGTCTTTGAGGGTGGGTGGTAAAGGGGTTGGAAATTTGAAGAGAGTTGGGATAATTAGTGAGACTTCCCAGGTGGCTCTGTGGTAAAGAATTTGCCTACCAACCAAGTAGAAAATGCAAGAGACAAGGGTTCTACCCCTGGGTCAGGAAGATTCCCTGAAGTAGGAAATGGCAGCCCACTCCAGTATTCTTGCTTGGAAAATTCCATGGACAGAGGAGCATGGTGGACTGCAGTCCATGAGGTCACAAATAGTTGACATGACTGAGTAACTGAGCATGCGCGCAAGGGATGGTCAACAATATTTGTTGTGGAGAGATGGTGACTGAGGTGGCCAGAGAAACCAGAGAATGAAAGGCTGTATGACAGACCTGTAGAAATTCTGATCAAATATTTATAGTAGTGGACTTCCCTGCTGGTCTGGTGGTTAAGAATCTGCCTGCCAATGCAGGAGACATGGGTTCAGTCCCTGGTCTTGGAATATTTGACGTGCTGTGGGGCAACTAAGCCTGTGAAAGTCTGTGTACCCTAGAGCCGATGTTCTGCAACAAAAGAAGCCACTGCAATGAGAAGCCTACACACCATAACTAGAAGGTAGCCCCCACTCACCACAACTAGAGAAAGCCTGCACGCAGCAATGAAGATACAGTGCTGCTGCTGCTGCTGCTAAGTCGCTTCAATCATGTCCAACTCGGTGCAACCCCATAGACGGCAGCCTACCAGGCTCTGCCGTCCCTGGGATGCTCCAGGCAAGAACACTGGAGTGGGTTGCCATTTCCTTCTCCAGTGCATGAAAGGGAAAAGTGAAAGTGAAGTCGCTCAGTCGTGCCCGACTCTTCGCGACCCCATGGACTGCAGCCTACCAGGCTCCTCCGTCCATGGGATTTTCCAGGCGAGAGTACTGGAGTGGGCTGCCATTGCCTTTTCTGATCCAATGCAGTGAAAAATAAACAAATAAAAGAAAAAAGAATTTACTGTAGTGTTAAATTCTAGAGTGACTTCCTGAGATGTAGTGAGGCTTAGTGAGGCTGTGTTATATTAATTATTCATTGCTCTATAACAAGTTATTCCCAAACTTGTCGAAACAACAAATATGTATTATCTCAGTTTGGGGTCAGGAATTTGAACACAGCTTAGCTGAGTACCTCTGCTTCAAAGTCTGTCACCAGACTGCACTCAAGGTGGTGGCCAGGGAAGGGGTCTCATCTGAAGGCTCAACTAGGGGAAGATTTACTTCTAAGCTCACTCAGTGGCTATTGGCAGGATTCGGATGCTCACAGGCTATTGGGCTGAGGGCCTCAGCTCCTCACTGGCTTTTAGCCTGTGGCCTCCTTCAGTTCCTTGCCATGAGGGCTTCTCCACAGACCAGCTCACATCCTGGCAGCTGGCCTCCCTCAGAGCAAGGGAGAGTGAGTGAGGGTGTGCAAGACGGAAGCCACAGTCTTTTTGTGTCCTGGACTCAGAACTCATATCCCATTGTTTTTGCCTTACTCATAGGGTAGAAGCAAATCACCAGGCTTAGCAACACTCAAGAGGAGGGACTGATACAAGGATGGGAAGACCAGGAGGTAAGGATGTTTGGGGTCATCTCAGAGGCTGCCTACTCTATTGTTTTGAACATACAGTATAGGAGAGAAGGCTGAGGAAGGTCTTTGGGCAAGACCATGGGGGCCAAACTAAGTGATTGTATCAACAGTTTTATCCTATAGCCTATTTTGAGTCATGGGTGATTTTGAGGCAGGTGGGAGAGGGGGGTAGGTCAGTTTTTCAAAGGCTTATTCTGGGGACAGTGTTGATGATTGCTCGGCTCGGGAGAGGGAGGAGATTTGAATAGAAGAGCCAGGAGATTGTGGCGGTAGTGTTGAGAGGAGATGGTGACTTAAATTGAAGACTGAGAATGGTTATGGGGAGAAAAAACATGGGTTCAAGAGACAGCTGAGCAATTTTACAGGATTTTCAGTGTGCCCTCCTGCTGGTGGCCCAAAGGGCTGCTCCTGACACTGAGTAGAGCTGGGATTCAGGTCTTAGACGCTGGGAGAGGTGCTTTCCCTTTGTAACATGAGCGTGCCCAGGGGTGGGTGAGGCTCTGAGAGGGTGAGTAGGGTGGTAGACGGGCCCAGTCATTCAGGGAGGGTGGGGACTTTCACAGAGCAAAAGGAGCTTTAGGAAAAAATGCAGATCTTTGAGAAGCCAACGGAGGTTGGCCTGATTCAGAGTAACCAAGTCAATAGGGAAACTTCAAGGGTTAGAGAAGGCGGAAACAGGAAGGAGAGAGCTGCCGGGTGGAACCCAGACTTGAGGCGGACGCCCAGCCGCAGAGCTGAGTGACAGGGCACTGGGCCAGGGGAGCCGGCTAAGTCACAGCTGGGCCTGAGGGGGTGGGGGTGTGGATACCGGGTCTGGGGCAGGGCCACAGCCACTCACATCGGACACGTGGCAGAACCCTTCCACACAGGTTCTATTGTAATCTCACAACAGTGAGGAGTGGCAGGCAGGGCAGGGATTAAACCTCCACGGTAGAGGTGAAGAGACACTTAAGGAATTCAGCTGACTTGTTCTAGTTTACGGAGCTCATCTGAGGCCCAGCTGGAGGGTGAAACGAGAGCAACTGATTCCAGTCAGGGCTCCCTGCTTCACGGCCACCTAAATTCAGCTGGCTGCCCTCACGGAAGGTCCCACTCCTCCAGGGACACAGATGGCTAAGAGCAGGGCAGATTCCAGGTGTAAAAAAGGAGCAGACAGGAGGGAAGAATCCCAGAAGGTGGGCTCTGAAGCTCACTTAGGAGAAACAAAGGGTGGGGAGGTGTCATTATGAAGATGCAGGGGTGTCTGCTGGGTGGAACAGATCATCCAAGGGTGGGGGTCCGTGAGCCCTTCCAGGGAGGGATGGGAATCAGGAGCCCAAAGCTGTTAGGAACCCCAAAGGCAACTCTCTCCCTCTTTCCCAGCACCCAACCCCCAGTCTCTCTCTCGGTTTGTCTGTCTTTGTCTCATGTCTTACCCCTCTCCCGTCTCCGCACATCTGCTGAACTATCTCTTTACCAACTGCTTCTCTGCTCCCGTAGGGATGTGTGTGCACGTGTGAGTGTGCGTGTGCAAACAGTGCAGCCTCATGGCTTTAGAAGCCCACCACAGCTGTACCTGATTACAGACTACTAATAGAATCTCCCAGAAGACAGAATTCAGTAGGCTGAGGGAGAGCAAGCATGATTGCACCTGTAACTCTTAGAAGATGGGGTCTCTTTGAGCTGGCACATGAGAACTGGAATCCTCAGCAGGGGTGTAAAAGATTGATGCTGAACAGAGGTGTCCACCTGCAGGGACACAGCAGTGACTCCTCTAGGTCAAGCACCCTCCAGCCTCAGGGCCTTTGCACTTGAAGTTGTTCTTTCCCAGAATGTACCTCCCAGATACTCCTGTGGCTTGTTCCCTCCTGCTCTTCAGGTCTTTGCTAAAATGTAACCTCCATGAGAACTTCCCCAACCTCCCAGTCTAAAGCCTAAAACTGTACTCCAAGCCCTGTTTACATTCCTTACCACTTGTTTCATTTTCCCCTTTACATTTCACTGTCAGGCCCATCATATGTTTTTGTTAGTTATTTGTTACTTATTGTCTGTTTTCTCTCCTATATTGTAAGTTCCGTGAAGTCAGGGATTTTTTATTGTTTTGTTCACTTGTGCATTCCCAGTGCTTAAGCATACAATAGGTGCTTGATGAAGATTTGCTGAATGAACTAATTAATAAGTAAAATACATATCTTCCCAAATGGCCTCTCCATGCAGAAGTGAATGTGAAATGACTGTGTCTTATGAAGTGGGGGCCAGTGGGGTCCCTGAATGGATGAAAAAATAAGAAAGATTATGTACCCAGAACATAGTCCCTTAGAAAGGAAATTGTTCCTTCTCTGGTCCTTGTGGGTTGGCAGAGTTAGCTAATCATTTGGGAATGAAGACAAAGAGACTTTCTAGGTAAAGTAAGAATGATTACAGATGTGACAAGCTCTCTGAAATAAGGGGTGAGGGCTTATTGTTATTATTAGTGAGGGCTGCTATACAGTAGGGTTCACTGTAGTCTCCCCAGTAACTTCCCCATGGGCAAACACTAGCCTTTTATCCCTAAAGCTGGCTTCCCTTGGCCTGACTCCTTCCCTTGGGCACATAATCCTGGCCAAAGACATTGTTGTCCTGCCTACCAGGAAGAACCATCCAGCCTGGTCAAGACCCAGGCAGGGCCAGGCCCAAGAGAGGCAAGCCTAGGGCACAAAATTCAAGGAGGCGCCCACCCTGGGGCTTGTGACAGAGAAGGGTTCTTTCTGATAGGAACCTGAAAATGAGAGGCTCCTTAAATCCTTAATAGGATGTTCACTGTCAGGGCAGGAACAGAAGAGCAGAACAGAAGAACCATGACTTCTGGGGCCCAGGGCCATAGAACCTTTGTCAATCCCTTCCTCCATTAAGAAATATATATGAAAGATTATATCTCAAACTGTGTTGGTGTGTAAAGACAAATATAATCCAAGCTAGATTATATTCGTTTTTTTCTTCTAACTAAAATAAATTTAAACAGTTTCATCACCCTTGAAAAGGTCTTGGGGCTTCGCAGGTGGCTAAGTGGTAAAGAATCTGCCTGCTAATTGCAGGAGACACAGGTTCGATCACTGGGTCAGAAAGATCCCCTGGAGGAGGGCATGGCAACCCATTCCAGTATTCTTGCCACAACAGAGGAAATCCCATGGACAGAGGAGCCCGGTGGGCTACAGTTCATGAAATTGCAAAGAGCCAGACATGACTTAGTGAATAAACAGCAACAAAGAGGATCCCGAGTCCTAGGTAGTGTTCCTACTGTATCTAATGGCTAAGCTGGCCCTGGCGAAGGGGGTCATGCAAACCTGAGAGCATGAGAGGCCTCCTAAATTTTGTACCTAGATACTTCCCTAGCCTCACCCTTGTCCCATGCCTGGGTACAGGAATATTTGCAGTCCCTACGTTAGCAACCCACATTGAGGGATTTTATTTCCTTCACTTCTCTGAGCTTCAGTATCCTCATGTTTAAAATGGTATTAGTCAAGAATTGCATATCCAATCTCAATAGAGACTATAATAAAATCACCATATGATCCAGCAATTCCACACCTAGGTATATGCCCCAAAGAATTGAAAGCAGATACTTTATACAACCCTATTCATAGCATCATTATTCACACTAGCCAAAGATGGAAACAACCCAAATGCCCACTGACAGATGACTAGATAGACAAAGCATAGTGTGTACATACAACAGGATATTATTCAGCCATAAAAAGGAATGAAATAGGGATGAATCGGAAAACATAACGCTCAGTGACCTAAACCATCTCAAAAGGACGAATACTGTATAATTCCATTTATATAAAGTACCTAGAACAGGCAAATTAATAGAGATAGAAGTTCAGAGATTCTGTTAAGGATGATGAAAACTTTCTGAAAACAGATGGTCGTGATGATTGCACAATATTGTGAATATAATGTCACTGAATTGGATACTTAAAAATGGTTAAAATGGTACTTTTTACCAAAATACAGAAAAAAATATGTGCAGAAGCACTTTACATGGGATAAGATGTCATGCAACGCTAAATCATTGTTTACCATTACTGATCGTTACTGTATTGCTGTAGAGGAGGAGTGTTCCAAAGTTCACAGACAGACAGGCAGGCATAAAACTGCTTTGTAAACACAACCTTCTCCAGCTAGGACCTGCAGCTCCCCACCCACGCAGCCTGCAGATTTAATGACCAAGTCAAAGAATGAATGGCCGATGGCCAGGATTCCTGAAGCACCAGGAATGATAGAGCCAACACTTTCCTCCTGGAGTCCTGTCATTCTGTGCTTTCTGACAGCTTTCCCTACAGGGGGCGAGGGAACTAAAATAGGCTTGAGAGAGCTAAGACAATGCTGGTGTTAGTGCCAGGAGAGACCAATGAGGGACTAGGTGACCCACCAGGCCCTGACAAGTGGGCACTCTGTGCTGAGGTCAGCCTGACCGATTTCCTGGTTTGGAAGGAACGTCCTGGTGTCTGCATGAGCTGAAAGGGATCTCTGGGGTGTTACGACATGGGACAGGGAGCCACAGGCCTCAGCAGCAGAGGTGGTTCTCTTTATGTGAGCAGACGCTACTTGCCAAGGTGTGTGAGTGTGTGTGTGTATGTTGGTTATTCAGTCGTTTCTAACTCTTTGCGACCCTATGGACTGTAGCCTGCCAGGTTCCTCTGTCCATGGGATTCTCCAGGCAGGAATACTGGAGGGGCTTGCCATTCTTTTCTCCAGGGGATCTTCCCGACCAGGGATTGAACTTGGGTCTTCTGTGTGGCAGGCAGATTTGTCACCATCTGAGCCACCAGGGAATGAAGTCTTACAAAACACACATAAGAAGGAGGTGGGTTGAGGTTTTTTCCCAGGAAAGAGAACATTTCAAAAATGAATTCCCCACAGAAAAGTCTGTGCAGTGTCCTTTTGGTTCCAGAGACACCTTGCCTCTCAGGGGAGCCTGTGTATTCCCTGGAATTTGTCGGTATTTGTGGGGAGAAAGTCTATAGCTTCCATCAGATTCTCAAAGGAGTTCATGACCCCCCAAAATGTTTTTAAAGCCACCGTTCCTGTGAATTTAAAATGTGATCTTAAGGATCAGTATTGGACTGACACCCACTTTTCAGAAGAAATCCATGGCAGCTTTTGAGTTGAGCCATTGTGAACCAGTTCACATGCCAACATTTTTCTCTCTCCCACCCCCAACCCCTAAGGTAACCACCCTCCATTATTTCTCCGTTCAACTTACAGATGTAGAAACTGAGGCACAGAGGATGAAGTAACGTGGCCAGTTAGGGAGCTGAATTGGGGATTTGAACCCAGATCTAACTATTAGTAAATTAGTAATCCATCGCTAGGTACGATCTTTACGATCGTTACTGATTGATATTATCTCCGTTCAACTTACAGATGTAGAAACTGAGGCACAGAGGATGAAGTAACGTGGCCAGTTAGGGAGCTGAATTGGACCAACACACAGACTGCCTCCCATCAGAGAGCTGGGCTTGATGGGCCACAGTGACCCCTATGACAGTGCCCAGCTGTGACAGTGTAGTAGAGCCTCTCTGATAATTCAGGAAGAGTAGCAGATCATGGTTTTCTCCCCACCAACCACAGAGACACAGGCTTCCAAGGAAGACCCGTTTTATTCACTAACTGGTCACTGGTTAACAGCCTGCCAGGCAGTGACCATGGACACAACTTGCTAGGGAGTCCTTGTGACTGTCACTGATGTGCGCTATCATCCATCCTCCTTCATGCAAGAGGAGGAAATGGCAACCACTCCAGTATTCTTGCCAGGGAAATTCCATGAACAGAGGAGCCTGGAGGCCTACAGTCCATGGGTTACAGAGTCAGGCACAACTGATCATGCACACTTCACGTTTCATAAGGCCATTTTAGTTGGACTGCTCTGGCCACCTCTCTTGGTGAGAAGCCCTGGGATGTGGCGGTGGGGCCAGGCTGGGGTGGAGCAGAAACACTGATGAGAGATGTAAGGGACATTTGGGAAGAAGTTTGGTGAAGGCTTGGCTGGCCAGGGAATCAAAAGTGAACGAGAGATCTGAGACAGAGATTAGAAAAATGGCAGGACCCTTTCCTGTTTGCATTAAAGACTGAGTGCGGTTTTGACCCCCAAGGTAAATTTTTATTTATATATGCAAGTTTAATACTCACAATTTTAAAAAAGGGGTGGATAGGAAGGAGCAGGTTGTTTACTCAAAAAGAGCCTATTGATGCCTTTGAGTTTAAACTGCCATTAACATTATGAGCTTCTGAGTTACAGTTTCTCATCATTAAAATTGAGGCTATCATTTTCCAAAGTTAGTATGTTGGGGATGGCAAGGGTGCCATGGAGAGTTGAGGAGTCACTTTGCTACTAATTCCACTGAAGTTAGTCATCTTTTTATCCTGGCTGCTTTTAAGATTTCCTTTATATATTAGGTATTCTAAACTTTAATTTGTTGTATCTGGGTGTATATTTCTCTTCATCTTTTCTAGGGGGATTCAACAGCCTTTTCAAATCTGTAGATTATTGTGTTTGATGACTTATGACAAATTCTCAGTGTTCTCATCCATTTTCCTTTTTTGTTTCTTAAAATTTGATTAAAATTTTTTTCTTCCAGTTTTATTGAGATAATTGATAAATATAGCACTGTATAAGTTTTAGGTAGGAAGCATAATGATTCGACTTATATGCTCATGAAATGATTACCACAATAAGCTTAGAAAGTGTCATTTCATATAAATAAGAAATTAGAAATGGAAATTTTTTTCCTTGTAATGAGAACTCAGGATTTACTCTCAACAACTTTCACATATAACCTATAGCAGCGTTAGTTATATTTATCCTGGTGTGCATTACATCATTAGTATTTATAAGTAGCAATTTATTTATTTTGACATCTTCATCCAATTTCCCCTCCCCTTACCCTGTGCTTCTGGTAATCACAAATCTGATCTCTTCTTTCCTGAGTTTGTTTTTGAAGTATACCTGACCTACAACACTATGATAGTTACTGGTGCATAACTTAGTGATTTGATATTTCTATACATTTCATAATGATAACTACAGTCAGCCTAGTTACCATCTGTCACCACAAAGATATAACATTATTATTGAGTATATTCCCCACACTATATCTTTCATACCTGTGACTCACTTATTTTGTAACTGGAAGTTCATATCTCTTAATCTCCCTCACCTATTTCTCTCTTCCCCCAGTCCTCACCTCTCTGGCAATCACTTGGTTGTCCTCTGTATCTACGACTCTGTTTTGGTTTTTTTTATGCTTATTTTTTAGATTGCAGATATAAGTGAACTTATTTGTCTTTCTCTGTTTGACTTATTTCATTTGGCAAAATATCTTCTAGGTTCATCCATGTTGTTACAAATGCCAAGATTTCATTCTTTCTTATTACTGATTAATATTCCCTTGTATATATTGCTGGATCATATATGGTAGTTCTATTTTTAATTTTGTGAAGAATCTCCATACTGTTTTTCATAGTGGATGCGCCAAGTTACAATCCACCAACAATGAATGAGGGTTCCCTTTTCTCTACATCCTTGCCAGTACTCCTTATTTGTTGTATTTTGGGTACTAGCCATTCTGACAGATCTGAAATGATATCTCATTGTGGTTTTTATCTGCATTTTCCTGATGATGAGTGATGCTGAACATCTTTTCATGTGCCACTTGGCCTTCTGTTGTCTTCTTTGGAGAGATGCTTATTCAGGTTCTCTGCCCATTTTTTAAAATCTTTTTTTTTTTATGTGAGTTGTATGAGTCATTTGTATATTTTGGATATTAGCCCCTTTTCAGACATATCATTTGCAAATATCTTCTCCCATTCAGTAGGCTGCCCTTTTGTTTTATTGATACTTTCCTTCACTGTGTAAAATCTTTTTAGTTTGATGAGGTCCCATTAGTTTATTTTGCTTTTGTTTCTATTTTCTGAGGAGACAGATGCAAAAGAAATATTGCTGAAACCAATATCAAAGAATGGACTGCCTATGTTTTCTTCTAGGAGTTTTATGGTTTCAAGTCTTACATTTAAATCTTTAATCCATTTTGAGTTTATTTTTGCTTACGGTGTTTTACTGTGGTCCTCTTTGGGTTGATCTTGTTTGGAACTCTCTATTTCCTGAATCTGGATGTCTGTTTCCTTTTCTAGGTTAGGTAAGTTTTCAGCTATTGCATCTTCAAATAAGTTCTCTCTTCCCTTTTCTCTCTCTTCTCCTTCTGAAACAACTACAGTGTGAATGTTAGTATGCTTAATATTGTCCCAGAGGTCTCTTAAACTGTCCTCATTTTTAAAATTCTTTTTTCTGTTCAGTTGGGGTAATTTCTAATATTTTGTCATCCCGTTTGTTGATTTATTCCTCTGTTTCATCTAATTTACTGTTGATTCCTTCGGGTGTGTTTATTTCAGTTGTTACATTCTTCATCTTTGTCTCTTCTTTATATTTTCTGACTCTTTGTTAAACTTCTCACTGTGTTCATTCATTCTTCTGCTGAGTTTTTTGAGCATCTTTATGATCATTACCTTGAACTCTTTACTGGGTAGATTGCTTTTGTCCACTTTGCTTCTTCTGGGTTTTTATCATGTTTCTCAAAGATGTTTGGAACATATTCCTTTTTCATCTCATTTTGCTTAATTTGCTGTTTTTATCTCTAGGTATTAGGTAGATCAGTCATGTTTTCCAATCTTGGAGAAGTGATCTCATGAAGGAGACATCCTCTGGGGCCCAGCAACACACTCTCCTCTGGTCACCAGACCCACACACTCTAGCAAGGCCCTCTATGTGGGCCGCATGGGCCCTTCTATTGTATTGAGTTGACTACTGTGGGCATGCTCTTAGGTGTGGCTGACCTCTGGTCTGGTTGGTTCCAGGCCCTGCCTGGTGTGGAGGCTGCTGGCCAATGATGGGTGGTGCCAGGTCCTGGCATAGCTGGCTGCACAGCCTGTGGTGTCACCAGTGGGTGACCAGGTCCTGGGTTAGCTGGCTGTGGGGCCCTGGCAGTCCTAGGGCTAGTCCTGGCCCGTTGGTGGATGAGGCTGTGTCCTTAGCCCTCTGGTGGGTGGGGCTATGCTTCTGCACATCTATCTTTTTGGCCTGGAGTTTCCCAGGACTGGGGATGACCAACTCGTGGTCAGGGCCACATCCCAATGCTAATAATCTAGGAGGATTCCACAATGGTGCCCCCAGTAAAATGATGTCCCCCAAATGGCTACCGCCAGTGTCTCTGTCTTCAGGGTAAGTTCCAGGTGCCCCGTGCCTCTCTAGGAGGCTCTCTGAAATCACCCAGTGGGTCTGACCCATGCTCCTTTCAAATTACTGCCTCTGCCCTGGGAGTCAGAGTAGTGAGATTTAGTGTGTGCTATTGAAGAATGGAATGTATGTTTACCACAGCCCTCTGAGTCTCCTGAAAGTAAGCTCCCCTGGTTTTCAAAAACATATTCTGAAGTCTTGTCTTTCTTGTGTAGGAGGCCTGGGCTGGGGAGCCCAGTATGGGACTTGGACCCCTTGCTCCTTGGAGATAACTTCAAGGCAATTGTAATTATCCTCCCCTTTGTGAGTCATCTATCCAGGAGTGTGGGTCTTGACCATTCCACATCTCCATCCTCCTACCCATCTTGTTGTGGTTCCTTCTTTATATCTTTAATTTTAGGACATCTTTTCTACTAGTGCTCATCTGTAGTTACTCTGTAAGTAGTTGTAATTTTGGGTAGAGGAAGTGGGCTCAGGGTCTCTGTACTAGACCATCTTGGCTACTCCCTTCTTATCCCTTTTCTTATTGAATATTGTGTGCCTTGTGTTTTCCTTCTCACCACCTTCATAAGCTCCAATTGTATGTATATAAGATATTATATTTCTGTTCTCTAGGCTTCTACTTCATGTTTTCATGTTATTAGCCTCTTTATTTCTCTATCCTCAAATTTATTGGGGGACAGTGTTTGGCACATAGGACAATTATTAGGGTGTGGGTAGTAGATGAGCTTTATATTTAAAAGACAAACTGTTTGGCACATAGAAAGCACATGATAAATCATTGTACTCTTTCCTTATCAAGGTGGATAAACATGTAATTATTAGGGTGTGCCCCAGGACTAGCATTGTAAATTTTGATGTTGCTTTAGCCTTTATATTCCCGGCACCCAAAGACACTGAACATTGGTCTGGGCAAAACATGCAGCCAGCATTAGGAACTAGCACTTTGCACCCCTGGGGTTTCAGGTGCTCACAGCTTCAGGCAGAGCAGGTGTGCTCCTGAGGGGTGCAGAGAACGTGATTTCATTTATAGGAAGGTTGTGGGGGTCAGAAGAGTGGTTACCCTTTGGAGGAGTAATTGACAACAAATTGGCACTCAGAAGACTTCTGGGGAGGGATGATATTCTATATCTAGATCTGGGTGGTGGTTTTATGGGTGTATAAACCTTCACTGAGCTATTCACCTGGGAATTGAAGACTTTATGTAAATTATATCTCAATTGAAAACAAAGAGCCAGTAGTGCTCAGCAGGCCCGTAGGGGAATAAAAAGTTCAAATCACTTGATGGCTAGAGGCTGGGAAGACTGGCTTGGGAGCTAAAGCAGAAATTGGGTAGATGGGGTAAGGGTGAGTATGGACAGAGAAGATGCTTAAGGGAATAAGCTAATCCAAATTCCAGGCAGCTGAATTAGTTCTAGGTAAGAAGGGTGGGGTTTGGCTTCCAAGTAGGGTGAACAACAGTACTGATTTGCGCAGAACTCCTGGTTTTGGCCCTGAAAGTTCCGTATTCCGGGAAACATCTCAGGCCAGGGCAGTGGGGACACTGCATTACCCTGCTTCCGAGCCCCGGGCTGAGGCTGGCAGGAAAATGGAGCAGGTCAAGGGTGCCCAGGAGGATTAGGTAGATGGGTTCTCTCCTCTTGGGCCAGAGGTGGCTATTACTCCAGAGTCTGATGTGAGGTAGTGGCCACCTACTTCATGGCTGCCCTACATATGGCTTCTGTCTTATCACTGCTGTCATGGCACCCATCAGGCTAGTCTGCAGTGACTTATTTGCTGTGAGTATTTCTCTTGGCTTTGCAGCCCTGTGGGTTATGGATGAGGCTCCCTTGCCCATGCAAGTTCAACTCTCTCTCTGCTCAGGGCCCCAGCACCAGCCCTTCAGGGGTTTCCTCACTGGCTCCCTGAAGAAATTTTAATCCTCTTTTCAGAATAATGCTATAAATGCATAAAATGCAAAGAGTTGCACACAAAATCAATTGTGCTGACATACAGCTACGCACTTGTGACAAAGTCATAAATGTCCTTTATTAATGCTTTACCTAACAAAATGCAGCAGCAGGTTCGACTTTGACGTAACCATGACTACAAACGGTAATTCCTGATCCCTGCCACAAGTGTACCATGAAAATGAAAATACTAGTGAATTCTGTTGGTGACAGTCATGGTGCTGCTGACACTCCTGTGGTTTGTTGCCAACATCTCTAATAGCAGGACATGCTGAATTTTTACTTAATTGTTGTTGTTCAGTCATAAACCGTGTCCAACTCTTTTGCAACCCAGTAGACTGTACCCCGCCAGGTTCCTCTGTCCATGGGATTTTCCAGGCAAGAACACTGGAGTGGGTTGCCATTTCCTTCCCCAGGGGATTTTCCTGGACCAGATATCAAACTCATGTCTCCTGCATTAGCAGGCAGGTTCTTTACCATTGAACCATCAGGGAGGCCCTTCACTTAGCGGTCAATGAAAATATAGATGTTCTTTTCGTCCCCTCCAAATTCAGATGCCCTCCTGAATTTTACCCATGTGCCCAGGTTCCAAAAGTGCTGTGTAAGTGAATGAAACATCTGAAGTATGGTAGAGTGCAGTGCCCGTATAATACTGTTATCCTTCGGGGATGTGGGTAGTTCTGGGATGAGCAAAAGAGGATGAGAAACAGACTAAAAGCAGATAATTAGCCAGCAAACAGTGAAGCTAGAAGCCAACAGGGGTGCCCAGTCTCCATGTTTCAGAGCTGGCTGCTGATCCTCACCAGGTATTGCTGCAGTAAAATAGCATTTGGCCTGACCCTCGCCCACTCCTTCCATTCCCCAGTGTGTAGGAAACTAACCACTGGCCAAGCTCAAGCACTGAGGGGAACAGGAAGCCTGTCTCTTCAGCCTGGAGAGTGGAATTTTGGGGCACAGGAAGAGCGGCTATGGGGTCAGGCCCTGCCCATAGCCAAGGGAGAGAGCTGCAGGGAAGGTCTCTGTCCTCACCCCGACCTGCATCCAGAGACAAACTTCAGGTAAGCCCTCCTGGGCCAGGGCCCTCTTGCAAGATGAAAGTCTCCCTGGGAGAGGTGGGGCGTTGAGATCTCAAGATCACAGCATGAGTGATTTTTTATATCACCCTGTGTAAGAGTGCAGGGGAGCAGAGACCCTGGGGGCAAAGGGCCCCATTCCTGGCACCAGCCCAAATGACCTCCAGCTGGAAAACTGCCCTCTAATTAGCAATCAGGAAATGAAGGTATAGCACAGCGCCAAGGAGCATGACTCCGGCTGTAGCCTGGTGACATTCCAGCCCTCGAGACAGCATGCCCCTGCCCCCGCACCACAGGGCTGCAGACCCTGTGGGTTATTTTTATCTAAGGGCGCTATTGTTGGTTGTATGGTAGCTGCTGTGGTGGGTGCCAGCAGTGGTGAGCTTGCAGCCAGGATTTCCTGTGCAGCTTCCTTCCCCTCCTCCCTCATGCAAGGGGCCCTCCTTCCAGTGCTCAGGAGACAATCTGAGGGCTGCCTGGAGCCTAACCCTGGCCTTGGAGGAGGCCAAGGGCATCGTGGCCTTCTCTGGCTTCTCCTGGCAATACTGGGCCACCCCAGCCCTGCCCTTGGATGCCTCAGCCCCATTTCCTCTGCAGAGAAGGGTATAAAAGGCACTGTTTCTAGTTGCCTCTCTTCCACCCCACAACTCTAAAAGGTAAAAGCACTGCTTTCTAGAAAGCCAGATTCACTCAGTGACTAACTATTTTAATGGCAACCTACAGCAAGAAGAAAAATTTCTCATGATCCAGCACACACATCCATACACATGTAGGAATGAAACAAAAGTTTCAGGAAATAACACAATCTTCCCATGTCTACTGCACTCTGATTCTTTTTTTTTCTTTCCTGTTTTAGTCTTTTTTATCTGTTGTCTTTCTTTTAAAAAATTCTTGTGGCAACTCACAGATAAATCATTTCACAACCCAATAATGATTCATGTTCAGTTGGAAAACTACTGTGCCAAATACATCTTCTGGAGCTATTTCTCTTTCTGAATGAAGGAAGGGCAAGCACTAGAGTTTATAGAGGGCTTCTGAACTAGGCACTGCCCGGTGTTGGAGTTAAATTCATTTTATAGAAAAGGAAGCTGAGACTCTGACAGGCTGAGTAGCTTGTGCACAGAATCAGCCAAAGTGGGATAATTTACCCCATGGAAATTGGCAAAAGTTTTAAATTAGGTTTGTTTTTGTTTTTCTTCTCTTGAGAGCCAGCTCTTACACATTTACCAGCACATCACTGATTCTAACCCTGCTCTTTCAGACCTCAGCTTCCTCATCTGTAAAATAACATTAAAAACGTCTACTTCATGGGAAAAATGCATTGAGTACCTTCTGGTAAGTATGAGGGATAATGACTGGAAGGAAACAAAAATGCAAATCATCCTGTCACTTGCCACTGGATGGGATTTGAAAGATGAAGTCCCCAAACTCTGCTGTCTTCTACACTGCTAATTGTAGTTGATACAGAAAAAAAATCTGTATATAAAAACCCACATTTTAAAAAGCTGTTGCAAGAATTAGAAGAAGTGATGGTAAACCTAGAGCCCAGTGCTCTACAAATGGTAGCCTGTATTGCTGCTGCTGCTGCTAAGTTGCTTCAGTCATGTCCGACTCTGTGCGACTCCATAGACAGCAGCTCACCAGGCTCCGCTGTCCCTAGGATTCTCCAGGCAAGAATACTGGAGTGGGTTGCCATTTCCTTCTCCAGTGCATGAAAGGGAGAAGTGAAAGTGAAGTCGCTCAGTCGTGTCCGACTCTTAGCGACCCCATGAACTGTAGCCTACCAGGCTCCTCCGTCCATGGGATTTTCCAGGCAAGAGTACTGGAGTAGGGTGCCATTGCCTTCTCCGGGTAGCCTGTATTAGAGAAGAGTGAATTCATGTTTTCCTGATTGGAAATGGCAAAGGAAGTAGTGCAAACGAATTACATTTCAAGCAGGACCTTCTTTGCAGATAAATGGGGAGAGGGGAGTGTTGTAATGAATATTCTGATATGCAGGCTATAATGACCAACATGAAAAGTGAAGGTCGCTCAGTCGTGTCCGACTCTTTGCGACCCCATGAACTGTAACCCACAAGGCTCCTCTGTCCATGGAATTCTGCAGGCCCGAATCATGGAGTGGGTAGCCTTTCCCTTCACGTCAATCATTAATTCTTATTCTTTCTCAGTTCAGTTCAGTCGCTCAGTCATGTCCGACTCTTTGTGACCCCATGAATCGCAGCACGCCAGGCCTCCCTGTCCATCACTAACTCCTGGAGTCTACCCAAACCTATGCCCATCGAGTCAGTGATGCCATCCAGCCATCTCATCCTCTGTCGTCCCCTTCTCCTCCTGCCCCCAATCTTTCCCAGCATCAGGGTCTTTTCAAGTGAGTCAGTTCTTCGCATCAGGTGGCCAAAGTATTGGAGTTTCAGCTTCAACATCAGTCCTTCCAGTGAACATTCAGGACTGATCTCCTTTAGGATGGACTGGTTGGATCTCCTTGCAGTCCAAGGGACTCTCAAGAGTCTTCTCCAACACCACAGTTCAAAAGCATCAATTCTGCGGCGCTCAGCTTTCTTTACCGTCCAACTCTCACATCCATACATGACTACTGGAAAAACCATAGCCTTGACTAGACGGACCTTTGTTGGCAAAGTAATGTCTCTGCTTTTAAATATGCTATCTAGGTTGGTCATAACTTTCCTTCCAAGGAGTAAGCGTCTTTTGATTTCATGGCTGCAAGTACCATCTGCAGCGATTTTGGAGCCCCCCAAAATAAAGTCTGACACTGTTTCCACTGTTTCCCCATTTATTTCCCATGAAGTGATGGGACCAGATGCCATGATCTTAGTGAAAACATTTCAATCACTAATTTTCAAATTTCTAGAATAAGCACTTTACAGCCTCAGATTTACCCAGTCCAGAGGAGTGGTGCCCCCTCCAGCTGACAGACACCTCTGCCTAGAGACACCGAGAGAACATTTAGCCTTAAGACAGCATGGGCTCTAGTGCTGGACAGTGGACTTGGCCTGCTTAGAACCCCTCCTGTCCATTGCCACCCTGTTCTCCGAGGCCACGCACGAAAAGCATGTCTCAGCAGTCCCCAACCTTTTAGGCACCAGGGACCGATTTCATGGAAGACAATTTTTCCATGAACCAGGGTTATGGGGGAGGGGATGGTTTCAGGATGGTTCAAGTGCTCTACATTTATTGTGCACTTTATTTCTAATCTAACGTGGCTGCTGATCTGGCTCCTATGGTACCAGTCTGTGGCCCGGAGGTTGGGGACCTCTGGTCTATATCATGATCACCACCATCATATTATAACACATGGCTGTTTTGGTTTCTTACTGTGGCTCAAACAAATTACCACAAATTTAGTGGCTTAACCCAAATTTATTATCTTACCATTTTAGAAGTCAGAAGTCCAAAATGGGTATCACTGGGCTACAATCAACACGTTGGTAAGGCTGTCAACCTTCTGGGGGCTTCAGGAATTGTTTCCTTGCCTTTTCCAACTTCTAGAGAGAGGTACCTATACTCCTTGAGGCCCCTTCTGCCATCTTCAAACCTCTCTTTAACTCCCACACTCGCTAGTAAGCTTTCTCCCACCCCTTATAAAGACCCGTGTGATTAGATTAGGCTCACCTGGATAATCCAGGCTGTCTCAAGTCAGTCAGCTGATTAGCAACATTAATTTCACCTGCAACTTTAATTCCCACTTCCAGTGTAACATCACAGAGTCACAGGTTCCTGAGATTAGGATGTGGACAACTTTGGGGAGTGGGGGAGGGTATTATTCTGCCTTCTGCAATGATTGACATTTGAGCACTTACTTTGTGCCTGGTACAGTTCTAAGCTTGTTACTACTTGTAAAAATGCATTTAAGCCTCACCTCAACTCTGTGAGGTAGGTACCCACTTTACAGAGGAGGAAAGTGAGGCCCAGAGAAGGAAAGTAACTTGCCTAAGGTCACACAGATAGTAAAGGCAGGGCTGAACTACACACAGATCCAGGGGCCTGAGCTCAGTGCCCATTCTCTTAGCCATAACCACTTTTCAGTAATTGGAGGTACAATAGACTTCTGCCTAGTTTAATCCTCCTTTGATGATCCAGAAACCCCTTCAGGCTGTGACACTGCCTCAGGTCCATCAATCCTGACTGCCATTTGCACCAGTGAGACATCTTTGAATGGGCTGAGCAGTGAATTTCTAGGGGCTGGGATGCCTGATGAGACTGCTTCCTTCTCCAGTGGGCTTCTCACAATGGGCAATAGTGATTCTAAACTCCACTATGTGGTATCTGACCTCAGCTACTTCTCTTTTCCTCTGCTCTAGCCCTGCTGGCTTCACAGACATTTCTCCAAAAAAGTCAAGTCAATGCCTACCACAAGGCCTTTGCACTTACTGTCACCCACAGCTTGAATCTCTCTCCATTTCACACAAAACCATCGCATCCAACAGGTCTCTGCCCAAGGATCTCCTCTAATTTAAAAAGGAGCCAGACATCAGGCCTAGCTTGATGGGAGATGTCTCCCTCTCCCCTCTCCAATATTTTGGTGGACAGAGGCATTAATGTTCCCTTCATCTCCCTGCTTTCTCCCCCCTCATGGTGATAAATAAAAGGGGCAAATTAAGGGAGGAATTTTTTTCTGTTTAAATTTGCTTTAAAAAACAAAGCAACTCTGAATTATAAAAAAAATTAAAATGCATTTATCTTCCATTAAGATCAATTAATCTCATCACCAATCAATTAATTTCAGCATTTGTGGATAGAGAGCTGTCTTCACCTTGAAGCTCTTCTTGACTCTTGGTGTGCACACAGGACTCAGTGTGAAAATCAGGGGAAAGGCAGGGGCTAGTTCCTTAGCTACCCCATCTTTCAAGAGGAAGAGACGTAAAACCTCGACTTGTGGAGTGCCTACTGAGTGTTCAACCTTCACATCCCTGCACAAGAGGTACTAGAAAAGAAACCTGAAGATCTTGGACATTAAGATAACATATGGACTGAGTAGGATGGGAATACAAGTCATCCTGAATAACACAGCCAAGTTCACCAGTTGCCACCAATGTTTAGGCAGAGAGGAGGTGACCTGTGGTGGAGTGGGACAGCATTGAAGCCACTGACCAACCATGAAAAACATTTTTTTTTCCTAAATGAGTAATTATTCTATTTAGAAAGTCACATGGAGACAATAGGAGGCAGAAGTAAAGACTCATGTTTCCATCCCCAGGGGATATTTGCATGAGGATATACAATTTTTCTAGCACCAACTGTTGAAAAGATTGTCCTTTTTTCACTGGGTTGCCTTGGCACCTTTGTCAAAAATCAATTGAACATGACCAAACCTATGGCTGATTCACGTTGATGTTTGGTAGAAACCAATGCAATACTGTAAAGCAATTATCCTTCAATTAAAAATAAATTTTTAAAAATGTTACAACTACTTAAAAAAAATCAATCGACCATTTATACTTGGGTCCATTTCTGGACTCTATTTTGTTCCATGGATCTATTTGTCTATCGATGCCAATACTAAATGTTTTAAATACTTTGACTTTGTAATAGAGTTTAAAGTTGAGATTTGGGTTCTCTAAGTTTCCTCCTTGTTGTTTTGGCTATTCTAGATCCTCTGTGTTTTCACATGAATTTTAGAATCAGATTGTGAATTTCTGCAAAAAAAAAAAAAAAAAAGCTTGCTGTTCTCTTGTGTTGAATCTACGGGTCAATTTGGAGAGAACTGACATCTTAACAACATTGTGTGTTTAGGCCCATGAATATGATATATCTCTCTGATTAAGTGTGAGTGACAGTTGCTCACTCGTGTCTGACTCCTTGTGACCCCATGAACTGTAGCCTACCAGGTTCCCCTCATTATGTAGGTCTTATTTCATTTTTCTCACTAGTGTTTCATAGTTTTTATTGAACAGGTTTTGTACCCATTTTGTCAGATTTCTCCCTAAGTAGTTTTTTATGCTAATGTAAGTAGTATTTTAAATTTTAATTTCCAGTTACTCATTGCTGGTGTATAGAAATACACTCAATTTTTGTATATTGATCTTAGATCATGCAACCATGCTGAACTCACAGGTCAGCTCTAGTAGATCTTTTGGGTAGATTTCATAGGATTTTTCTACATAAATGATGTCATCTGTGAATAGTTTTCTGTGGGGCTACGTTTAAGGAGGCTGTGTCCTAATAAACTCCATCCTTAACTGTTGGGGAGACACGGAGGGACAATCCAAGGTGAGGATGGTCAAGACTTGAACTTGATCATCAGGGTGGCAGATCCATAGAGCAAATGGTCTGACAGGCTAATGTTAAAATGGATCAATCCTCCATTAAGATCAATTAATCTCAGCACAGATCACTTGATTATCTATACTCTCCATGGTTAAGAGCCCAGATATGGGCTGAGTAAAGGCAAAAATATTCAGCCCCAGGTTCAAAGTGTCCAAAACCCTTTTCCACAATGCACCACCATCTCTCACTCTGATCTCTGTGTAGCCCTCTTCCTGGTCTCTGGGCCTTCCATCTTGCCCCCCCCAATTCCATCTCCATTGAGCCATTTACAAAAATGTAAATACTACTATCCTAGGCCCTGCTCTTAAAATAAAAGCCCAAACTCCTCACCCAGGTCTGAGAAGCCCTCCTTGCACTATTTCCTCCTCCCCTATGCCTCCAGTCAAGCTCATCTTAAACCTTCTCTGCCGGAAGCACCCTCTCCATGCACCTCACCTGCTCCTTGTCACTTCTTCAGATGCCTCTCCTGACCCTTCCAGCAGACGCTCGCTATGTTTTTCCTGCCTTGCACTCACCACATTTGTCCTTTAATTTCATATTAAAGCAGTGCAGAGGGGCTGGGACACTGCTATTTTGTTTACCCAGCCTCTTAACAATGCCTGATAAGTCCTAGGCACTCAGTCAGTGTTTTGAATGATTCCTGGAGTTCTCTTGAGCTACATACACACTCATTCATTCACTCCCAGTCTTTGTGAAAAACTTTGCAATATATTGGGGGTGTTTCTTTCCCTGAGTCGGGAAGATCCCCTGGAGAAGGGAATGGCAAACCACTTCAGTATTCTTGTCTGGGGAATCCCATGGACAGAGGAGCCTGGTGGGCTACAGTCCATGGGGTCACAAAGAGTCGGACATGACTGAGTGACTAACACTTTCTCTTCTCTTAGAAAGGTGGTTTAAAACCATGGCTGTGTGTTAAAATCTCCTCCAGGTGATTCTAAAAAATTCTAATGCCTGAACCTCACCCCAGACCATTCAAATCCAAGTCTGTGGCAGGTAGGATGCAGGTATTTGTAACTTTTTAGAGCTCTGCTGGTGACTCTGATGTGCATCCAGAGTTAGAACCACTAATGTAGAAGAGAAAAGCTGCTTTCATTCAACCCACTGATAAAAATCATGAATGGGTTCATCCCAGAAGGGCCAGCATGTGAGATACATAAGGACTCTCACATGGGGCGGCTATGCTGAACTCAGCCTCCTGCGAGAGTAGCTGCTATGCTTTGTCGGTTCCAGTGGAGCAGCAAGAGAAAAAGAAACCAGACCAGAGTGGAAAGCATTTTCAAACTTTATTTACAACTGTCACAGTGACAAAAAGTAGTTTGAAAAAAAAAATGCTAGTTTCTCCCTGAGCCTCAAAAAAGAACAGATAGAAGTTACAGGAGGTTCATCTTACAACAGGCATTTTTACTGAAATACTAGGGTGGTTTTTTTTTTCCCCCCAATAGGATCAGTTAGAAATACACACAAGTTACTTAAAAAAAAAAAAAAAATAGAGGAGGCCAGACAGGAACTCAGCCACTTGTTCAAGAGCAGCTGGGTCCCCACAGCAGGCTCACCACTGAGGGTCCTGACTTAAGGTGTCAGCCCCTGGTCTGCTCAGACTCCACGTGGTCATACAAAGGGATCTAGCGACCAGCAAAAAAATAATAAACCATCCCCATAAACACACATATACACAAAGCAGATTTGTTATGCAGTTTACAAGCACGTTAGCATCACACGGCAAGACGGGGACAGATGATACAGGGGAGCATGAGACGGGGACACAGAAACACGGGATTTTCAAAGGCAAGACCCCATCCACAGAGGGAGGCATGGGATGAGAACTGCAGCTGTGAGGGGTGAGAGGAATGGGGAAAGGCTCCCTGTGGCCGAAACAGGAGGAGAGGGAGAGCGAGAGAGAGAGAGAGAGAGAGAGAGAGCGAGCGAGAGAGCGAGAGCGAGAGCCAGAAGCTCCCTCTCGGGGCCGGCTGCAGGCCTCTCCCATTTGCCCGAGGAGCTGGAAGAAGTTATTGCCATCGGTGTATGCAACACGAACAGACAACACAGAGGGTGGGGGCGGAGGAGCGAGAGGATGAGTGTCGGCTGCCCAGAACTAAGTCCTGCTGATACAAGTTAGCCACGGTGGTCCTCCCGCCCCAACGTTCCCCAGAGCCACACAAACCTTGAGGTATTAAGTACAAATCTACACGCATGTCCCAACCAAAGGGGCTCAACCTGGATGGCCTGGGGCCCTGAGGGGACGAGGTGGGTGCCTCAATTGGCTGCGTTCAGCCCCAGGGAGGGACTTGAGCTCACTTCTTGGCTGCACAGTCCTGCTCTGAGATAGAGATGTGTGAAGGGTTTTGTCCTGCAATCTCTGCAGCTCCAGATGGTTCTTAACTATGATAAGAAGCTCTAAGTCCAGGTTAGCTTTCTCTGCAACTATAGCCCTCGCAGGGGTCAAGTGGGAAGGGATGCGGCTCCCTCCCCACACCACCCACCCTCTGCATCCAGGAATACCAGGGAAGAAGCCCAGGATCTCATGACACCCTTGAGTTTCAAATTCCATCCCCGGGCTGTCTGTCACCACCATCCACAACTCCCGGGCTCTGCCAGCTCTCAGGACCTGCCTTAACTGAGAAACAGAGAAAGTCTCCCCTGCTGGCCGCTCAGCCCCCGCTGGAAAAAGCAGCCAAAATCCCACATGGGAGTGGGTACTGTGGCTGGTCAGGCTGGCTCGAACCCACGGCTGGGCTAGCAGCCACCCAAACAGCTGTGCTGGGGCTGGGAGGGTGGGGGTCAGGAGGAGGAAGGGCCAGCCCTGGGGGGAGGGCCTGCCACGCTGTGCCTCCACCCAGAGGGAGAGCGAGTCTGGGGGAAGCAGCGGGGGACGGACCTCGGTGTCCAAGCATCTATCTTGGCCCTCCAACAAGGGCGGGAGAGGCTCTCGCTATTTCCAAAAGGGCTAGGGTGGGGGGCAAAGAGGATAAATCATGGGAACGCTCAAAAGTGCAGCCTCTCAAAAAACCTCCAGATCACAGCGGGCAGGTGCACCTGCCAGGGTCTGAGGGGAGGGTCTGGAGAAGGAACCAGGAGACCTTTCTCTTTCCTGGCATCACCTCCGGCTGGCTCTGCAGGAAGCCAGGCTCCACGGCTCTCCTTCACCTGCCTCCCATTACAGACCAACACACCCGAAATAAAAACAAAAGCGGGCAGTGGGCAAAACTAGAGAGAAAGATGAAGACTTTGTGGGGTGATGTCTCAGTAGCCAGAGCGCATGCTGCTGGGTCTGTCCTTCCTGGCTGCACTTCTCTGCTCAATGTTTTCTTTCAAATGTGTATTTTCTCTTTCATCTCCTGTTTGTTTTTCTTGCCCCAGACGCCCTCCCCCGGAGCCCACTGGTGTCCCAGGGCTGCCCCCAGCCCGCCTGAGTTCAGATAATGATCTCCAAGACACCCGCCTCCCCACACCCCACCCCTGCTCTAAGAAGCTTCCTTTCTCAAAGGCCTGGCGCGTAGTTGCAGAGGGCTCCGCTGCCCGACATCTCAAAAAAGGAAAAGAAAAGAAAAGAAAACCAACTCAATGATTTGCAGGTGCAGAACGGAAGCCATCATCTGACGTGTGCAGAACTGCAGTGGCTCACACACGCTCTCCTTCCATGGTAGAGGGAAAGAACACAGTTCAGGTACAGAGGCTGTCTGGTGTGACCCCAAGGGAGCCGGCGTGGACTCTACTGCTCCTTGTTTTCACTCGCTGTCTCTTCACAGTTGTCCTGCGCGTCCTCCTGGACCAAGAACTCCTCGGGGGGCCACCGGAGCTCCCCACTCTCCACCTCCCCCTCTGTGGGCTCCACCACGATGGATGGCAGACGGTCCTTCAGTTTGCAGCAGCGGTCAAAGTCTGACGGGTCAGGGAAGATCTGAAATAAAAGCAGAGAACCCAGTCATGTTCACGTGCAGGACTGAGCCCCCACTGTACACCAGGGACCATGCTATGCCCTGGGAACACTGGGGAGCATCAGGCAGGGGCCAGGGAGCAAACTCCAAAGCAACAGAGGAAATCAGCCCTCAGCCGACTAATCCTGAAGCTGAAGGCTTTCATGGCAGCGCTATCAAATTGGTGTTTGTCCTTTTTGGTTTAAAAGAACTCGAGATCATGTCCTCCACAGTAAGTCACATCTCCAACTGCGGCAAGCATTTTAACTACAAGTACAATGCATACAACAGGTGCCACAACAGCAAATTCCTCCCAGGATAATTATCAGCACTTGATGTGAGCCAGATACCAGGTGTTTTATGTAGGTCATTTGCACCCAACACAGTCATGTTGAAACATAGGTGCTGCTAATGCCACTTAGGAGATACCTGGAGAAGGAGGGTGCCCAAATCATTCAGCCTGGAAATGCACAGTGGTAGTCTTGGATTCAAACCCAAGTCTGTTTGACTCCCAACTCCATGCCCAATACCACCTGCCTCTTAAGGAGACGGGTTCTAATCTCACTGCAGCTGTGAAGTTGAAGTCAAATCAGAGTTGAATGCGTGGCTCCAGACACGGGCACGTGGGAACACAATCCCAGGCTCCTTTTCCACCTGTGAACAACCCCTGGCTCCTTGACAGCAAGGAGATCAAACCAGTCAGTCCTAAAGGAAATCAACCCTGAATATGCATTGGAAGGAATGACACTGAAGCTGAAGCTCCGATACTTTGGCCACCTGATGCGAAGAACTGACTCACTGGAAAAGACCCTGATGCTGGAAAAGATTGAAAGCAGGAGGAGGAGGGGGTGACAGTGGATGAGATGGTTGGATGGCATCACCGACTCAATGGACTTGAGTTTGAGCAAACTCCAGGAGATAGTGAAGGACAGGGAAGCCTGGCATGCTGCAGTCTGTGGGGTTCCAAAGAGTCAGACAAGGCTGAGCGACTGAACAACACCCACCTTGACAATTCTATACCTGAAAGAGTCTACTTCTCTTTCCAAAGTCCTGTTCACAAGCTTCCTTTTTCTAAACCTACTGTGTGTCTTGCCCAGAGCCAGGGGAAACCCCAAACTAGGCTATAAAATCCAGGCTCTGTGGCTTCCCTTTGCGCATGCTGCCCTGTGACTACAGATGACCCAATTCTTTGCCCAGCAGCTTAAGTGTTTAATCCCATGGGCTGCTGGTTCCCTGCCACACACAGCCCTCGGGGACACACCCGAGAGCTGGAGAGAAGAGATTGGGCTGCTGGGGCTTACAGAATCACACAGCACCTATAAGGTCATCTCTTCCCAACCTGTCCCTTTAATAGATATGGAAACTGAGGCCCAGAAGGGTCAGGAGACTTGCTCAGGGTCACACAGCTTGTTCATGGCAAAAGAAAGGAAAGTGAAACAAGGAGGGAGGTGAAGACATTTGAAGAGAACCTGGGGGTTCCCTGTGCCTTTCTCTGTTCCTTGGAGGTACTAAAAGGGCTCTCCTAGAACCTCAGGTCTTCCCAACTTCTGGGGTGTGATGAGGGTGCCCAGTCTTACTGCACCTGACCCCATGAAGTGTGGTCCCCATCAAGTCCCTGACCACGTCAGAGGCCACGTGGGTCTTCTGGGAATCATGGGCCCCAACACAACCTCCCCAATCCCTGCAGACGAGTGATTATTAACCATTTATCCAATAAAGCCCTATTGCTGGGGATTAAGTCTTAAGCCAGCTGCACAACTAGGCATCATTAAAGATTTAACGAGGCTTATAAAAAGTATTGTAATGGCAGCCAGGAGGAAAACAAGGTGGGGAGGGGCTCGGCTGAGGGGGGTAGTGAAGGGAGGCGTGGGGAAAGATGACCCCCACCACAGGCTTCCTCTTCCCAAGGAAGCCAGCCCTGCAGGTCTGCCCCTGGACTGGGCTGTGCACTAGACCCCAGTGCCGAGCAGGGAAAAGGTCACGGGGCTTACTTGGACCCCTCCTCACTTCTCTCATGTGCAGCTGGAGCCCCTCCCTGCAGGGGGGAACCAGATGCCCTTCCGAGCACAAGCCTTGGGAATAAGTGAGGGGAACCCCACGAGTGGAAAGTATGCTACGGTTTACAAAGCTCTTTCAGACATCACCTGCCTTAGGCCTTACTGCCACCACACCACACACCGCACCCCCCCAACCAGGAGCAGAGAGACCCTGGGACTCTGAGGGCCACAAGGAAGAGCCAGGATTCAAACTAGATCTGCTGTTTTCAGCACCTGCATCTTCTGAACAATGAATGGATGCCACTGGGCCAACATGCCCATTTCCTGAAAAGCTGACCAAGGATGGTGGGTAAGACCCTGGGCTTTAACGGCCCATCTGGCAGTTCAGGCCCCAAGATGACCATCTGGGCAGAGAGGTCCAGAAGATGAACTGTCAAGTCTGGACAGCTGTTCTACATCTTCAAGGACACAGCTGCGAAATATCAGGGGGGGATGGACACCAGGCCCAGGACAGCCCTGGACCCCTGCCTCTACTCTCTGACCTCAAGCCTGGGCCTGTACCTATGCTGTGACTCCCCAGCTGAGAGAGGTGGTGACCAGCTTCTAATTACGGTCGCCCATGCTGAGGAAGAGCCGAAGGGACACGCAGCAGCAAGGCTAGCAGAAGGAAGAGGGGGACAACAAGGAAAGGGCATGTGGTAGAGAGCATGTGATTTTGTTCTGAGCTGGGAGGAGGTCTCTCATTAAAAGTAGGGAAAATGTGAAGACAAGGATGATGCTGATGATGATGGAAGATACAGCAGGCACATTTGCTGAGCAGAATCGCAGATCACAATAATCCTCTGAAGTATGCAGTGGTGTGATCACTGTTTATAGAAGAGAAAACTGAAGCACACGAGGGCAACTGACTCACTCAAGGCCACAGAGCTAGGAAGTGGCTGAACGGGGACCCAAACTCAGACCCACAGGACTGCAAAAGAGGCGCCCATTTGATAACACAAAGGGTCAAGCCACAGACCCCAGGTTCTCACCATGTCCTTGACATCATTTGTCCAACCCTACCTAATCAAGACCTCAAACTGCCTGGGCCTGAGTTTCTCCATTTAAGAAGTGAAGTGGCCTCTGGTCTCACTAGATAAGATACAAATCCTGGGCAAATACAAAGATGACAAAATGCTTTGAGGACATATGTTAAATTCAAATTGGAATGTCCTCTCTGGAGCAGTTTCAACAGGACTATGGTAAGTATTCAACCTCCAAGCAAGAGGCAGCAATACTAACACAATAATTAAAATAACTCCAAACAATTTCATACCAGGAGCCGCACAATTAAGTCTTTTAAGTCCTTGGGGGAAGTCTGAGCATTGAACTTCTGATACTGCTTAGTTGCCAGAGAACTTTGCTCCCTGAATTGCTCAGAGCAGGCGCCATGGGGAAAAAAAAAAATTAACAAAGCTTGTTAATTACTTTTTAAAAAAATCACTATAATAATCTAACCTTCCCATCAGAGATTATATTTTATTATCAGATAATACCAATTTATGTCTCTGAAAATTGTGGCTCTCTCCAAAGACAAACAGAACGCACCCAGAACCAAACAGCTTCTCATTTCCTCACATCCAGACAGAAAGCCTTGCAAAGCATAGCTGAGTATTTTGCCAGTACAATCTTATCTCTGACAGCTGCCTAAGAGGCTGACCCCAAGGAGGTCAAGATTTTTCCACTAAGTCATGCTTTTTAATCATCTAGGCAGCAGAAAAATGAGAGGTTGCAACGGCAATTTGATGGGGTGGGGAAGGCAGTGGAAAAAAGGACTCAAGTCAGACTTGCCAAGCACATGACAGGTAGGGCTGGGGCGGCAGGCCAGGCCAGCATGCTGTTTGCCTGCAGGAACTGGCAAGGGATAAACCAATTGCCCCTGTTCCAGAAAGAAAAGGCTTCTGGCTAAACCTCTTACCCCAAAAGTGCCCCTTCTCCCTGGACTGGGGAAGGGGGAAAACTTTTCTCTTCTCTCTGCAGCAAAGGCTGCCCTCTAAGAAGTCCGGAAAGGACTATGAGGAGGCTCTGAGAGGTACTTCCCACCCTCACCCTCCAGCCAGGACAGGTCAAGATGCATTCCTCACAGCTGGAATTCTCTCAGCCCTGCCCTTTGCTCTGTCTACCGAGACTGCACTCTACAACCAGCTGTCCCCTTGGCTGCCAAGGCCGATGGCTTGGATGAAACTAAAAGACACCAAGTTCCCTTCTTTGCACACAAAGTCTTGGCAATCACATGCATCAAGAACATCCCAGGCCCCACCTGTTTCACTGTGGAGGAACAGCAGGCATTCCAAACTTGATAATAGTGAATTTCATAAGGGACATTTCTTCAAAGGCATCCTTTGCCAGATGGCCTCCAATCCCAACAGGCTCTGACATTTTGGGAACTCAAATGAATTCACTTGAAAGGTCAGAGAAGCCTTAGGACCTTCAAGGAACAAATGATCTGTGAGCTCTAGTTTGGATGCTGGAATTTCTGCCTGTGTATATTGGAGCTGTCCAATAGAACAGTATATTGGAATATGTTTCCCACAATCATGGAAATGTTTTCTACTTGCACTGTCCGAAGGTACCAGCCACATGTGGCTCTTAAGCACTTGAATCAAGGCTAAGTTTTTTAATTTCCTTTAATTTTTATTAATGTAAACATATGAAATATGTAAAGTCAAGTAAATATAAATTGCTACACAAGTAAATGGTTAAATATGAGGACAATGGAAGTAGGACTGTCTGGGAAAGCTCAGGATGTTTGGCTGATGGGCTGACATAGGCTGCCTCGGAGCAGGGAAATCTGAGGTTGAAGGTGAGCTCCTGGAGATGAGGAATTAGTCAGCAGGCTTTTGTTGAAAGTATAAAAGTCGCCGGTCAGTTGGCTCCCATTTCACCCACGCAAGGGAACTGAAAGGTAATACTTGAGCTCCAAAGGCCCGAAATTTGGGGGCCTAGCTATCAACTGTCTGCCTCTAAGCCAGGTAACCTAAACCTGGCTGCCTCTGGGGTGGGAGAGGAGAGAGATGCCTGGCACCTAGGATGGAAAATGTGAGTGATTCTGGTTGGAGCAGCTCCCCCTCCCCTCTGCCACCCCGCCATGTACACTCATCCCTCAGCCATCACCCCGACAAACAACCACAACCCGAGCTGGCCACAAACAGGGTGGAGGGCTTGGCAAAGAGTTGAAAGATGCTAATAAGGGAAAGCAGACACCAGAAGGTAGAGGAGATGAAAGGTGGTTAACTAGACACAAAGGGCTGATTACCAGTTCTGCAAGCTGAGATCCAGGGAGCTTGGCCCTCCGGTTCCTCTTTGCTGGAGAGGAATAGAGGAAAGAGGCATGTTGGGGTGGGAGGGGGAGGGGAGGTGGGAAAGAGCCTGAGATGAATAACCAGGTGGCTCTCCAAGGCCCTGAGAGGGATCTGCCTGAGCATCCAAAACCATACAGTGAGCCTCTTCCCTCCCTGAAGGGGGAAAAAAAAAAAATCAACCTCAAACCTGAGATGGAAAATCTCCACTCCCGCAGGCAGACCAGGAGTCTGAAAGATCCGGCTTTTCCCTAGTCCCTGAATCTTATTATCTCCATGACTGGGGTCAAGTCATTTTAATTTCCCCGAGCTTTAATTTCCCTGAGCCTCCCAAGTAAAATGAGGAAGGAGTTCCCACTCTTACAGTATTGTTGGAAGGATTACATGATGCTTCAGATTGAGTGCCAGCATGGTACCCAATAGGCTCAAAGATGTGGAGGCCCACCCCACTCCTTTCCTCATTTATAAATTTGGATTAATGTTCATTCCCATCTTACAGGGCTTTGGAAAGAACTAAATACAGCTATGTGCGAACATGTTCTGTAAATTTTAAATTTCTAATGATAGTTCTTATTAGGTAAAGCTGGGGTCCCCAGGGCACATTTAGATTGAGGGACTGGAAAGTCTGTGGCTGTGGCTTGGGACAGGAGGAAATCAGCAGCACTCCTGGGCTTGTGCTCACCAAGTCTAGGCCAGGTTCTTTGGAGAAATGGTTGTGATTTCATCACTTCCTCCCCAGTGCCTCTCTTTTCTCAGGGCATGAGTTAGGCCAGCTGGAATGAAAGCCACTGCCTGGTCCAGATCCTGGCCTTTCAGTGGAAGCCCCTGAAGCTAGAAGTCTCCTGATTATGCATCCTTCCCTCCCTCCCCCAGCCTACTCCCAGGTTTCTTACTTTTCCTGGAGAACAACAATGGATTGGCCTTGTGTGTTTATTCCTCCCTAGGAGGGGCTAGTTTATAACAATGGGCAGATCTCTACCAGCATCCTGCTCTGCCAAAGGCTGAGTGAATGAGAGGCAGCTAATTTAAAAAAAAAGTACACGCTGCTTCATCATCACTTGCATTTTACTGACTTTTCAAAGTGAATTGTGGCCGGTAAGAATAGAAAGAATTAGAGCTTAGGGGCACAGTGGCCACTGATGGATGCAGGGGACAAGGAAGAACAACCTCCCATCTCCACTGGGATGCTAGTGACCTCATTCTCCATGCTTGAGATTCACCTCGCTCGAATCTCCCCTGGATGGGGTTATGGAATATCCACCTCACCCTCTCCTACCCTTCCCTGGTGTCTCTAATCCTAAAGGAGACTTGAGTCAAGATTTGGGGCTTCATAACAACTGTTGGATCTCCTTCCTTTGGATTAAAGATGCTTGAGTCTCTAGCCTTGAAACTTAAAAGAAAAGGAAATCCTCTGGATAAACACCATCTTTCATAAACATCTCTCCAACACACACCCATCCTGCAAGTCAAGAGTTCCAAATTCCAATTAATTAGCACTAATTGCTGCTGATAATTCTGGGTCCAGTGAGCTGATAGGGCTTTTGGAATATTAAAGAATGTCTCTCAAAGTTCTCCAGGGTGGTAAGAAAACACTGCAGCTATCTGGCATAGGATAATTTCACATACCCACATCCTATTGTGTATATCGTTATCGCCCTTTGAAAAGAAGACAAGCTTCTCAGTCATCTTAGGGTTTGGGGAATGGCCTCTCTGTCTCTCCCATTTGTTCTACCCAAGTGTCCCACAGCCACACGCCCCCTTTCTCAGAAAGCCCAGACTGACAGGGCTGCTGTTTCTAACCATTTCCTCATTCTTTGTTTTAGAGACAAAAATCCTGAATATTTGGCCTGGTCCCATAGCCTTCCCATTCTTGTCTGGGGCTCCGCTACTACATGGCTTCCAAACTCATCACTGGATGGAAACAACTTTTAGGTCTCTAAGGACTTGCTTACAGCCCAGCTCCAGGGCCTCTGCTTGGCCTTCAGTCATCACCACCTTTGCAGCACACTACGAGGTCAGCCTGCTTCAGGACTTACACTCTCTCCTGATTCTCATGACTTTGCTCGGGTTTGCCTGACCTGTCTAACCTCACTTTCCCTGTGCCCTCTCTGGACTCAGTGTTCCCCTAGGTTTTTCTCTGGACTCAAGGCAGCTTTCTGACTTCAACTGTCCATTTTAGACTGAGGATTCCCCAATCCACGGCTATCCATTCCTTTCTACCATCTGTGAAAAGTCTCCACTTGGATGGCATCCATCACCTCCCACTCACCTTTTCCCAAAGTGAGGTCATCAGCTAATGTATATCTTTAAAAGTTTTCTGCCCCCTCCCAAACAGGAAGCTTGATAGTAGGTCCAATAAAAGAGATCTGGAGATTTTAGTTGATCATAACTACAGTATTGATGCAAAAACACTGAAAGAAACAGGGCTATGTTCCTAGAGGTCTGCTCCTCTCATGGAGCTCATCTACATCATCTGCACTGAGATGCCCTGCTGCTGGCCTCTGATCAGATACTCTCTGTTCAGTCTAGAGCAGTGGTTCTCAAAGCTCAATTCCTCAGGTCCTTTCAGGGAGAGAGTGTCCATGTAGTTAAAATACTTTCTTCATAATACTAAGATGTTATTTGCCTTTTTTCTCACGTTGATACCTGCACTAATGGTATGAAAAACAACAGTGGCTGAAATTGCTCGTACGGGTGGCTCCAATGATAAAGAATCTGCCTGCAATGCAGAGACCCGGGTTTAATCCCTGGGTCAGGGAGATCCCTTGGAGAAGGAAATGGCTATCCACTCCAGTATTCTAAGCCTGTAGAATTCCTTGGACAGAGGAGCCTGGTGGGCTATAAGTCCACGGAGTTGCAAAGAGTTGGACACAACCGAGTGACTAATACTAATACGATGCAAGAATTAATGATGGCAGTAGCAACAAACTGGTAGTCAAAATATTTTTCACTGCCCACCACTCACAATGAAAACAAAATTCTCCATGTCCTTGATGAAGCAGTAAAGATTAATTTTTATTAAATATTGATTCTTTAAGTACATGTTTTTTAATACACTATGTGAAGAAATGCAAAGTTGGAATACAATATTTCTGGTGCGTGTCAGAGCACAACAGTTGTCTCACAGTAAAACACTTATGGGATTGAGTTGCAAGCTGAACTAGCTACTTTTTCCCATGAAACACCATTTCAGTTGAAAGAATTACTGACCAACAAACCATGGTTATTCAGACTTGGATATTTGGCAGACATAAGACTGGTATTTCAAAGAAAATGTCCGATGGTGTTTGTTACCAATGGTAAAAACAGGTCTCAAGCGAAAATAAGAATTTTGGAAAACTTGTATCAGCCATCATAAGCTTGATAGTTTCCTATCACTTGAAGAATTTCTGATGAGACCAGTGGATATATTAACTAATGTGATTTTTTTTTATATTATGTAACAAAATGTGTTAACATTTGGAAGATCTGCATAACTTGGTGAATCTATATTTTCCAAATGATCAGGACATCAGGTTGTGAAACCAAGCATGGGTAAAAGAGTCATTCAAAGTGCCAGATAGGCTAATGAATTTTATGTAAAAGTACACAACATTCACTGATAAGGTTTCAGATTCCACATTACCACTAACCGTCAATAAACTACCACTTATTCAATTTTGCCAAAATAACAAAGAAAAATATATGAAAAGGCTATTAAAATATTTCTTCCTTTTCTAAGTACATATCTGCATAGGCCAGATTTCTTTCACTGACTTCAATCAACACATATCAAATCACAATAAATTGAAGGCTCTAGCTGTTTTCTGTTAAGCCAGATATCAAACAGATTTGCAAAAAATGTGAACACTTTTCTTTGTTTTAGAAAATATATTTACTTTTATTAAAATCATTAGTTATATTAATTAATGGTTTTGTTATTTTAAAGGAGTTAATAAATAATAAAAACTTTAAACACTCTCTTAATGTCAAAAGATATAACCCACATAAACAAATGTATCTCCGGGGGTCCTAAATAATTTTTAGGAATGTAAAAGAGACTAGGATTAAAACGTTTGAAAGCCAATGGCCTAGAGAAAAAATTACCTTCATAAAGATGACTGTATAAGTCAAGGTTGAAGGATAATATGTTTTAAAACTGGAAAGACTTGAGGGAAACATAAAAGGTACCTTCAAATAATTGAAGGGCTGACATGAAGTCTAAGAGAGAGAAGATTTTTTTTTAACTCCAGGGCCAACAAAGATCAGGATGGAGGATTTCACCTCATTATATAACATTTTAACAAAAATGATAGAATCAACTCTCTCCATGACACATGGGGGAAGACAAGGCCCAAAGAGATGCTGGGAGTCACCTGAGATGACGTAGACAGTAGCAAAGCCAAGCTTAGAAACCAGTTGTCCAGATTCATGGTCTAAAACCCCGCTGTGCTGAGAGGTTCTGAGCTCCATATCACTAACAGTGTCCAAAGAACATGTAGGTGACCCAATGTCATGCTACTGGCATTTGGGTGCATCCCCACATCTGACAGAGACTGGTCCAAGTCTCAAAGGTGGTCCATTCTCCTTCCCCCTCAGAGATGCTACAGTATCACAGTTTCGATCCCAAGTGGAATATCTATATCCACGATCTCCAAATATGGTATATACTTTGAAAGAATTTTGAAAAATTGTCTCCTTTCACACCTTTTAAAAATGACACCTAAAACTTCTGCTATATTATAAACATCACCATTTTAAAATAAAACTTTAATGCTACTCTTTTAAATGTATACTCATTGGCTTATAAACACCATAGCAATTTGATAGCAACCATCACCTATTTTAAAAAACCTCATAAACAAGCTCTTAAGTCAAATCATATTCCTTTCTCTACTTGAAAATGTATGTCCATTCTACTGCTCCATAGATGTTTATCTTAATATATTTTCCTGTTTGAAAGTTTTTAGTCATTAGCTTTTTCATACTTCTCAGGAATAATAGGTCTTTACTGCATATAAAGTGACTTTTAATGTTTTTATGTCCTGTGACCTTAAGGGTTGTTATTAAAAAAAACAAAATTCTGGATTGTCTTATTGCAGCTATTAGTATATAAGTGGTCAATAAACATACCACAAATAATTATTAAAGACAAAGGCAATTTTTCCTTGGTTCTCTACAGACAAGTGGGACTTATGAAGCTTTTTAAACAGTAACATCTGTAAATGGTCCATTTGTTGGATGCCTCTAAAGTTTCTACATGCTGGGGAGGCACCTTAAAAGATTCAAGTTGGTGAGAAGCGGGTCCTCTTACAAAGAGGATGGAGGGCAATCTTGACCAGAAGGGTAGGAAACGAAAACTGGTGAGCTCTGTCTTCAGGAAACACAGTTTTAGAGAGCAACAGAGGGAAGCCAAAGATGTGGAAACTGATTTTTCCCCAAATGCTCTCTGCTGTCACATCCCTTGGAAAGTTTCTGTGAACCCCAGGGCCAGCTGTCCTCTGGTCTTAACACTTTGCTGAAACAAGATGTGGTATATACACAGAACATTTACTAAGAAGTAATTTGGCATTAAAACCTCCAATATTAGGGTGCCAAGGAAAACAGCCAAAAATATTTCTGATATGGCTTTAACTGCTGTATCCTAGAGACCAAATGAAAAAAAACCATACACACAGAAATCATAATTTAGTATTAACTGATCTTTAAGAATGCTTCCATCTAAGAGTATATCTTCAACTCTGGAAGAAAACAATTCCTTCATGGTGACAACAGTGACACCAGCCACAGGAAGTCACGCACCACCATTGTCCACACACACTGTGGCTCAATTATATTTTCTTCTTTACTTGCTTGTCTAAAACATAGTAAAAAAAAAAAAAGTTCCATCACTACACAAATGGAAAACTAGTATTACTTATCATAGATGGAAACCATAAAATTTTCCCTTTCATGCACTGGAGAAGGAAATGGCAACCCACTCCAGTTTTCTTGCCTGGAGAGTCCCAGGGATGGTGGAGCCTAGTGGGCTGCCATCTATGGGGTCGCACAGACTTGGACACGACTGAGGTGACTTAGCAGCAGCAGCAGCAGCAACCGTAAAATACACTAACACTTTCAAAGTTTGTCTGTATAATACTTACATTAACTTTGTAAACCACCAGGCATATGGGGGCCCTACTGGAATGTTGGCCTAGGCTATTTACCTGTTGCAAAGAAACAGGAGTCTTGCAGTGTTGTTGGATGCAAGGCCCTTGAACACTGGCCCAAGACTTCTATTATGTTCAGATCGACTTCTAAGAGCCCAGTGTATCCTTGATTTCAGGGAAGCTATATTTCTTTTTTGACATTTATATTGAAATATAGCTGATTAACAATGTTGTGACAGTTTCAGGTAGGCAGCAAATGGACTCAGCCACACATATACATGTATCCATTCTCCCCCAAATTCCTCTCCCATCCACGCTGCCACATAATCTTGAGCAGAGTAGGGGAAGCAATATTTCTAAACCATGACCATTCCATGAGCAAGACCTGAAACCCCAGGAAAACCCAGAGGGTTCAGGGGACTAAACGTGGATCTGTTCAGCCTTCGCTGGTCTCCAAGCCAAGGCAACTTCCCCAATCTTCCTCAAGGTCACACAGTGCTCCAACATCCTTAACAAAGGAGACAAATAGGGGAATCGCCAACTCACATACATTCATAATCCATAAAGCATGTCAATATATCCACTATAGGACAAGAATGTCGCTGGCTATTTTAGAATGCGGGCTAAATGGTGTCTAAACATCATTAACTGCTATCATCTCTGCTCAAAATAAGCAATTAATAAACTAGAGGAAGATGTACAGCATCTCTCAAACACTTTAAATTAATCAAACACCTTTCTGACTCTCTCCACAAAGCCCCTCCAATCATCCTACCTGTATAGATTTCATACTCCCAGAGATTCTATTTGCTAAAGCTTTCAATGCTGGGAGCTGGGATATTATGATAAACTCTTTTGTTTTCTGTTTTTAAGGTAATATATAATCAAGAAACTTAATGATGTTGAATCTCTTTGAGTCAGTAATTCTATTTCCAGGAATTTCTGGAAACGAATCAGACCTGTGCAGAGATTTGTGTAAAATGATGTTCAAAGCAGTGTTCTCTGTAAGAACGAAATATGCCACAATCTAAACATTCAGTAATAAGTGGCACATAACACAATGAAATGCCATTTTACAAAGAAAAGCAAGCGACAGGAACATAGTCACAATATCATACGAGATGGAAAGAGACCAGATTCACTCTAGCACACACAGTATTTCCTCAATTTTATTTTTTAATAAAAATGAATTTAAAACTAGTAAATATAACAAAATGTTTCAGTGATAGGAATGTGGGCATTTAAAATTTCCTTTGTACTTCTCTATATTTCTCTAAATTTCTAGAAGGAATTAGTATCACCTTTATAAATTATAACACACACACAGACACTGTTATTACACCTTTTGACTCAGAAATTCTACTTCTAAGACCCTATTCTAAGAAAATCATATAAACTACAAACATAGATTTAGATCTAAAATTTTATATAGGTTATCATGTTATTTACAAAATAACAATGCACACGATCTAAGAAAACAGAACAATTGGAGAATGGTAGAAAAAAATCATGTTGTAACCTTGTGATAAAATATTGTACAGTTGTTAAAATGCTGGCTTAGAGGCATTTTTAAGATAAGTTATGATAACGTGATCCTGATGGCTTACATACCATTAAGTGAAAAAGCAGAACACTACTCAGTATCTTGGGCACATAAAAACACAAGTGCCATGGAAAAGAAAGTAAAAGATGCTAAAATGCCAACAGTTGCGATTTATGCACGGTCAGATTATGGTGACTTGGAAAAAAAACTTTGAAGAAGAAAATAAAAATTCCACAATGGGCATGTGTTACTTTAAAAATTTGAAAAGTAAGCATAAGAATAATGAATTACATACGTCACCAGTGAAAATGTGGAATTACTCAAAAAGGGAGGAAGGAAAAGAAAGTTTTTCTATAGTTATAGAATTCTGATCTAAAATAACTGTTATTAACATTCTGCCATCTGCCATTTTGGTCATAAGTGAGTGTGTAAGTGTGCTCACGTGTGTGAGAGTTCATGTAAGTGGATGCGAATGTGTGTGTGTGTGTGCGCGTGTGCGTGTACACTCGTGTAGGCATCTCAGGCTCAGTCCCCGGGAATCAGCGGCTAAGCCTGGTGCTGCCCACACACACTCGCCTGCTGAAAAATTAGAGCTGACACATAGGGCTGTGTCTGGAGAAAATGTTTAGAAATTTGGGAAAACCAAGGATTCCTCTCAAATCCAGAGATGTCTCAAGCTCTACAAAGTAACGACAGAAGATGAATTCAAGGCGCAAGGCACACTAATTAATTCTGCCTGGGAACCACCTTCAGGTTCAAGTTAGGAGAAAGTCAGACCTAGAGACCCCCCCCCCCCACACACACACACACACTGGACTGAGGTTTGTGACTGCTCTCCTCACTCAGGGCAGGAGTGAGGTGATGGTGAGAGATCTGGAACCTTCCTTCCTATTGGCTCCAATACAATCCCTTGCTGAGTTATAGACAGTGTCACTTCAGCTAAATGTTTGAGTGTTTCTTCTATACAGTTTATATAAAAGGAGCTTCTCACAGTGCAAGGCAATTAATTCTAGCAGAGAGGGTGCTGAGGGAGCTCCCAAACTTCCCTTGAGGTCAAAACAGTCTGGAGCAACTTTTGGCTAATTTTAATTCTTTTTCTAAGACAGGTCTGTGCAACAAAGGGCTCACCTTCAGTCAAGGAGTGAGGAGTAGACACAGGATTTGATTGACTGACAAAGATCCTCCTGAACTGGGCTCAGGGACAAGGGAAGGCAGGTGGTGAGATGAGAGGTGGCCAAGGGGACCCCATGGCTATGAGACAGCAAAGGAGCGAAGCCCAGGCAGCTCCGATCCCCGTGTGAATGAGGGCCTGTCTTCATCCTGAGAGGATTATTTCAGGACTTGGGCCTGAGAGATCATTTCAGGACATTCACTAGACACCCAGGAATAGCTCTTGGCTCCAGTCACAAGATTCGCACCCAAACTCATCCCTTTTCCTCATGGTACAATCCTCCTCTCTATCCAACCTGGGAGACTAGGTCAACGTAGAGAAAAATGCTGATCCTATGAGAACCCACGCCATGGGGTGGCCAAGGTGGAGAGAGAATTCTCAGCTCAGGAAAGGGAGAGAAGAAGGGGCCAATCAATCACACAACATCCAGTAAACAACTATTTGCCGGACTCTGCTCTCGGCACTGTGGGAACAAAGAGCCATCTAAGACACAGACCCTGAGCCTGGAGAGTGATGAACACACCACCGCTTGAGAGGCCTCAGGCCTAACACAGGCCCTTTGAGAGAAGGCCGGGTTGTATGGCTCCAGTGTGTGTCACGTTGGCTGGGGAAGTGAAGCAAGCTTGTTCTCTCCCTGGCGGTGCTACAGACTCACTGTTGTGACCACGGTGTGTGCGTTGGGGGGGGAGCCCCTGTGGGAATAAGTCCAGCCCTCTGCAGGCTCTCACCCAGGGGCATTCCAAAACAGTGAATGCCGTGTGTGTGTGTGTGTGTGTGTGTGTGTGTGTGTGTGTCAAGGCCTTGGGCATGGAAGGAAGGTGCTGGATCCCCCACACAAAGTAGACGTGACCTGAACACTGACGTGACCTGGGCGCTGGCTCAGAAAGAGGCAGCACGTGCAGACGCAGGCCCGGTGCTGCTCAAAGAAACAGACTCCCTCGCTTCTGAACCTTGTGGCTCTAGCTGCCTTGTTCTGCCTCATGTTCTTATGAATTGTACCAAGCAGGGAGTGGAGTGGACGGGGTAGGGACAGGAGAGAGAAAACATGCTGGGATTTCAGGAATATGTCATGTTCATGGCTGGACGTCCCTTGCCAAGTGCTTTGGAATTTTAGCTTTATGTCCCTCCAGGGACAACTGAGGCTTTTTAAGTCTGATGTGAAAGATGATTTCCTGGTGACCAGGGGACTTCTGTGTGCCTGCTCAGCCAAGGCTCCCAAACTCCTAAGAACCACGCGGGGGTACCGTAGCTAGGGGTAACCAATGAGACAGGGGCACCAGGAGGAGGAGACAAAGGGGGCTGATGACATGCCTGGAGTGGCTTTGTGAGCAGGGGCTTGAGGGAAACAGAGCAGAGACACACGCAGGAACCCCAGTCCATCACGGATTTCCACATCTGCACTTATACAGGAGGGAACAGGAGAGCCAGGCTCGGGGGTCTCATCAGGAAAGGCTCAGTGGACCGGTGAGTGTAGAGCAAGCATTCCTGAGCTGCTGTCTGATTGTAGAGGTTCAGCTGAGCCTGCTCTTTGAGACAGGAGTTGCTGCTTCTGATGAAGAGTGAGGAGGGGGAGAAAAGGGAGTCGGCTAATGCTGGCCTTGGAGATGGAAGAGACAGAAGAGAGTCTGTCCCAGGAGGGGCCAGGTGCTTCAGCCAGCCCGGTGCTTCAGACCTGTCCTAATGCAGAGCTGAAAGAGAGGCTCAGACTGCAAGAAGCAAATGACAGGACTGAGGCAGGAAAAGGTCACCCACCACTGTCCCTCCTCCCTGTCCTACAAAAGCCAGGACATCCCTCCCTCTCGTCTCGGGAAATGCAGGGGAAGATGCAGGAAAGCTCTCAGCACTGAGGATCAAAGGGAAAGCCCAGAACATGAGGCACTGTGGTGCATACAGAATTAGTGCTCTAGTTCACGGCGCATCCTCCCTGGCTTCCCTGAGCAGGAGAGGAGTCGCTGCTCCTCTGAATGGTGGGTGGACATCAAATGGTGGGAGCATGAGACCAAGAACAGCAGGAAGAATACGGGTGGCCAGGGAAGGACGGTGTGCTAATCAGAGAGGAATTTCAAGAGCCTAGGAAGGATAAAAGTTATCAGATCTTGGTCCAGTTGCTTGAGAGAGGACAGATTTAAATGAAGACCGAAGAGCCAAATCTCTGTCTAGAACTCAGCAAGGGGGGTTAAAAACTACAGAAGCCTCAGCAAGCTGTGCTGGGGAAGCCGGGCAGCCAGGCCAAAATGTACAGCCTTTGGGTTGCAGAAACATCCATGACCAGAGGCAAACACCCAGGACCCTGCCCTATTCAGGGCCCAGACCAACTCAGGCACAGCACAGAAGAAGACCCGGTCAGAAAGGCATTCCAAAATGTCACAATCTACTGGAGTTGAAGGGGGCCTGCAAGGCAGCCACTGACCTGCTTCCCTGAATTAGAGAAAGTAGGAAGGCATTAGGCAAACATCCCTATCCATCGGGCCAGAGAACAAGAAGCTGAAAGATGCAGTGTGGGGAGGGAGCTGCAGCCCAGCAGGGACAGAACCCCATGCTCCTTCTGAGGACCCTCCCACTCAGCCCCCTGTGTGCTGGCCACCACTCACATCCCTGCCCAAAATGTACTCTACTTTCTATTAACCATTTATTCACCCACCTGGGAGGGTGTCATAATTCACGCCAAGTGAGACAGCAGATGCAGACTGCACATATTGGATTGACTCTCTAAGTAAATGTTAAGATAAAACAGGGTACTGGCTCTGTCAATTTTTATACATGCTCATAAAACAGCACTAACTCCCTAAGCACAAGAGATAGGGCTTCCCCAAATCTCTCAGGGGATAAAAAGACATCTATCTGAGCCTGTGTAGGGGACGCATGTTTGATCCCTGGATGGGGAAGTTCCCCTGGAGGAGGAAACAGCAAACCACTCTAGCATTCTTGCCTGGAGAATCTTCATGGACAGAGGAGCCTGGTGGGCTACAGTCCATGGAGTCACAAAGAGTCAGACATGACTGAACAGAGAGAGATTTGAGGCTGAAGAGACCCTTTAAAAATTCTAAAGCAGAACTGCAGGTGAGCAGCGTTAGAATCAAGAGACTCAATTTTACTGAAACTACCACCATTCACTTAGCACCTGCTCTGTCAAGGCCCCAAGCCAGCAGGCACCTCAGGTTGGGGAGGGCTACTGGAAGGGTGGTGTCTGATAGGCACAAAGAGGGAATAAGGCATCCTCTGCCCTTGGAGAACTGGGCAGGGAGAAGGTCAGGCAGGACCATGGCAGCATCATTTAAGCTCAAATGCCACAGGCGCTGGAGAAGAAAGACGTCACATCTGGGGCAGAGAAATCAGCAAAGCTTCGTTCTGGGGAGGTCTGGAAGGTGGGGGGAACAACTGACAAATTCCAGTGTGCCTATTTATTTTATGACCTTATTTCAAGGTCAAACCACAAGTCTGAGATTCTGTTTCAACTGCTAAGTCGGGGTTGATGTCTCCATCCCACTTTTAGTTCCTGGGAAAAGCAGGTCTCAGTAAAAGCCATGTACTATTATTACCCTCATAAGGAATGCCAAGAACAGAGCTCAAAGCTTTGCTGCCCCCAGATTCAAGCCCAGCCTGAGCATGTACAATGGACAGACCCCGGTCAGTCCCCAGAGCTCTGGTTGGAATGTGTTTAACTGGATGGCAGTGGCTTTGAGCAGGCCCAGAGAATACCAGTTATATGACAATTGTCAGACCAACTTGCTGCAGAGCCCTGAGCCTGGCCCAAACAAGGGCAAGCCAAAGGTGCTACAAAATTAGAGATGGAAGTGTCCTCTCAAAGTCCTAATTTTCTTTCAAGGCCCCAGTCCGACTTTCTCATCCCAAGCCTTCCCATTGCCACACATCCCCAGATTGACCATAGCTTTCCAATTGCTCCACCAGATGGCCTATATTCCAGTTATGTGCATCTTGGTCTCCCCCATAAGCCCTGGACCCTCCTCACAATGCCCAGCATAGCATGTTACATACAGCAAGTGTCCAATAAATGCTTATTGGTTGAAGATAACCACCGCTCCCCTTTCTCTTCACCAGGAAGACCTTTCTGAAATCTTGTGATGGACTGCACTGGAGTTCAAGGTAAGATATTTTGGAACTGGGCAGTAGTCTGCTTGAAGGTAGCAGGAACAGATCTCCTGAGACGCTGTAAAAACTGGGCCCTCAGTCTAGCACCACAAGGGAAGATCTGAGGGCTCTTTGCTTAGGCAGCATCGAGTTATCTCAGGAGCCCAGAGGCAATTTTATTTTCCTCCGGCCCGCGGCAGCCCCAGTTGAGCTGTCCTCACCCAGCACCACAGCACCTTCCTCTGTCATCACCTGCTCTATCCCTCAAATTCAACAGAGTAACCTGAAGGTCAAGAAAACGGCCCTGTAGGACCTGGCCCTTTATCCTGGGATGTGTTCAAAAGGAGAATATAGAAGGCACATATAAAACATACCGACAACTGTGTCTGGAAAGGTTCTGTGATGGAAATCTGAAACCCAGAATGAAACAAAAAAAAACCAAAAAAACTCCTCACCTGTAACCACAAAGAGGTTCAGTCTGATTCAGTGACTTGGAAACTGGTATCCAAAAACACCCCAGCTAGTGAGTCAGGAAACTTCTGCCCTCCCACAGGCTGTGGGGCCTTCAGTTGTCTCTCTCAGACCCACTCTGAGGGTGGAAGGTAGAAAACCAACCAGGAAAGGGTATTTCCCCCCTCCCTCTGAACCCCCTCAAGCCACCTGAAGACTTCTTTCCAGCCAACAGAAGAGGCTTGGCCATATCGACACACAACAAAAGGGCCTTCTTGAACCTCCCAAGTGTGTCTGAGGTGACTCTTGCTGTCACCTGCCAAATTACCTTAGCCAACCTCAGCTTTCATCTCAGCTCTCTTTGATCACCCTCCCTCCATCACACCTACCCAGCTTTCTGTTTTCTCTTTCTTCACAAAAACAAACCTAGAATGGTTCTAAGGAGTGACTAGCCAGAGCAAAGTCTCAATTCTAGCCAAGAACCAACCCTAAGGCACAGACACATGATGCACCAGAAGGGCAAGGCTTTGGAATTCGAGACCCAAGTCGTCCACTCAGTCTGAGCCTGTTTCCTCATCTGTGAAACAGAACAATAATTCCCACCTCAGAGCTATGGTCAAGACTGAACAAGTACTGTTTATAAAGTGCATGGCCTACAGCGGCGTTCAGTTAGTATCTGCTGAATGAGCCCACCGCACCCCATTCATTTTCCCCGTTCAGCCATGCTACACAGTTTCCAAGATCTTCCCTTAAACACAAACTCCTTCCTTCCCCATATGTAATGACCTAGACACTCTCCTCAGAAATCTGAAAACAGTTCACTGCCCTGAAGGTATCTGAAGGTCTCTGTAGTGGGCCAGGCACAGTGGAAAGCATATGGTAGGCCAGAAAGAGCACAGGGCTGAGAATCTGAAAGCATTACTCAGACCACTTTTTTGGTCCTTATATATTCTGGATCCACCACACAGGATAATCTCTGTGCTGGATCCTGGCAATCACATCCTTGAGAGAGCTACCCTTTGGGGAAAGGTCTCTTCAACTCTAAGTAGTTTAAACACTAACCCTGTTGGAATCGGTTGGTCAACCATCAACCAGAGGAAGAGAGCAGCATTTGACACAGCAATTCCTCCACCAGACCTCCCTTCTTCATAAGATGCCCCTTCCAGCAATGTTACTACTGCCCAAGGCTTGCCTGAGGAGGGAAGTTCTGCTCTGAACTGACTGCACAAATCACCTACCCCTTTGCCACCATAATGGGAAGAGTTCACAGCAGCCAGGATGACTAATTAAGAACTGGCTCACACTTTCTAAACGCTTACTGTGTCCCAGGCACCGTGACTGCCTCACCCATGTTATTTCATCATGTTGAATCTTCACAATTCTATGAGGTAAGAATGACTGTTGTCCCATTTTACAGATGAAGAAACTGAGGCTTATTGGCATTCCAGGACTTTGTCAAGGGCACATAGATCTTACAAACAGCACTGGGATATAGAACCAAGTCTACCACCAGCCCCAGCAAAAGCCACTAGGCTCTAAGAAGCCAGAAGGGAGACTGTACTGAACTCACCTGGTAGGAAAGGCCATCCTTTCGGGGGTTGAGGCCAATTTCTTCCATGGATGGGGTGTTCATCATCACTTCAGTCATCTCGGCCGATCTCAGATAATCAGAGCTGCCAAAAAACCCAGAACAAAAGTCAACAAACATACACACTTTCACATTCCTACTCTCATGCCTTCTGCTGTTAAATCAGGAAACTGTCTGGAAGGAGGATGAGAGGTGTTCAAAACAGAACTCACAGAAAAACAAGCTCATACCCCGAGGAAGCGCCTTACGAGCCCAGAGCATCATGGCTCTCAAAAAAGCCCATTGTCTGAAAACCACTCTGGCAAACCTCCTCTTTTCTCCTCTCCTGTACTAATCCACACTGGCACAAAATGACTCTGAATTTTCTTTTAAGTGACAGAACTAGAAAAAACCCCAAAACAGTAAGTAGCTGATGCCGTGTGTCTATATTAAAACCAATTCAACCCGTCTCTAGGGAAAATGAATATTGCTATTACATAATGATAACAGGCCAACCTCAGGGAAACCAAGTCCAGTACTGCTGCCTTCCTAAATTTCTATGTCTCTCTGGTGTTCCTTTTTGCAAAATGTCCCACATAGAGCCCCAAGGGGTCAGCGTTCCCCAAGCTTCACATCTGCCATCCAAGCCCCTTCTCTAGCCCTTGCCACAGCAGCTGAAAGCTCACAGCTTGAAAAACATCCCCTGGATTAAAAGCCTTAAGGATCCCCGGACTCTGATTGCAAAGGAAATTTCCAGAGGGGCCAAGTTGGCCCACCAATGGCTAACATGTGAAAGTGGTTTGTACTCTGTAAGCAGGATACAAGTGTTCCATTATCCTCACACAAGGCATGGGCATGTACAGGGTCCCGAATGTGTAATGCCAAATAGCACATACCAAAGTCAACGTACTCGCTACACAGCACTCAACATTTTCACCATCATGCCTTTATACATGGTTAAAAATAAAAAGTAGGGTAGGCTTTAGAAAGACCACAGCTAAGGAAACAGGGGTACCAAACTCATCTTCATTTTACAGTTTCTACAGAGTGTAGAAATGGACTGGATTTGGAAACAAAAGCAATAGGTTCTGGTCCAAGCTAAGCCACTCAAGTGCTGTGTGATTTTGAACAAGTCATACAACCTCTCTGAGCCACAGGTGCCCTGTTAGTTCCATGATACTAATAATGCAGAGCTCACAGTTTCACAGTTATGCTCACAATGCTCCACAGGGTGGTGGTGGAGGGGGGGGGGTGGAGCACTACAAACTATGAAATGCTAATCAACTGGAAAGTGAGACCCAAACTTAATCTCTCAGGGGACAATAACCTTGATGGGCCTTGACACACATCTTGGTGAGTTTTGAGTGGTCAGGGGCACACAGCCTCCAATGACCTTGCAAGTCTCACCCATATGGTACCTGGAGGTAGGAGGGAAGGGGCCCTCTGAAGGAGAGGGGCACAGCAAGCCTCAGGGGTGAGGGAATTTTTACTCTGTTTTGAGAATGCCGTCTCTTTTCTAAATAGGCAGGCTGGGTTGGGGGAGGGGAGACTAAGAGAGGATGCTAGGCTTCCGGGCAAGTTTGAGGTCAGGGACCAGGACTCCAAAGTCAGTTTCCTCCTGGGTTCGGGAAAGGCTATTGCCCACCCTCAAAGAAACGAGACAGAAGGGCGCCCACCCGACTCTCGCCGGGCTCTCAGTCTGATGTCCCGGCGTTCACTCATCTCGCGGCGCGGGGTCGAAAAGTTAAAGCAAGAAGCATGAACTTTCCGGTTTCTGAGCTGAGCAGGACTGTGCGGAGCTGGAGCCTGCGGCGCCGGGCTCTCTGCGCCCGCACCTGAGAGCGCGCTTGGGGCCGCCAGCGCTCGCCCCCTGACAGCTCTTCCTCTCCTCAGCGCAGGAAGGAAGCAGCAGCCGGCACGCAAGTCCCAGCGGCCAGGGGCTCGCTCTTCAACCAGCCGGGCGCCCAGGACGCATCCCTCCCAGCCCAGGGGGTCGGGTGCAAATCTCCGCCTCCCGCTGCCCGACCCGGGCTCCTCCAGGCGAGCCCGAGGGGAGGGCGGCTCCTCCCCAGCCTCGGCCCCCAGAAAGGCGCGTCGGGTTTAGGGGCTGTGGAGAGGAAAGGGATCGAGAGATGTAGCGAGTGATTGTGCGGCTGCTTGTGGCTTCAGTCGAGTTCCGTGTGGGGAAGGCGTTTTCCCCACCCCTCGGAGCTCTGCAAACGCGGCCGCTGCACCAGCTCAGCCTGGCGGCCGCGGGCCTCGACGCCAAGACTTGCATGCAAACAACAAGGAAAAGGGGAGGGGCCGGGGAGAGCTGGAGCCCCCCGCGCCAGGCTGGGCGCGCGCCTTCTGCAGCCCTCCGCAGAGAGGGGGGGTTTATTAGCCGGGTTCAGCCCTGACCTCTGGTTCTTCTTCCAATCCACCACGACCGTACACACACCCTCCCAGCCGTCACTTAAATGAAGGCTGCGAGTTCACTTCCTTTGTCTGGATGCTCTCAGCACCACCACCCCCCATCCCCACCTAGGCAACCTTGACGTTGACTCCTGCACGGGCTTGGGCGGCTGGTTAGTACCCGGTGCCCGCGCGTCGCCTGCTGCCCTCGCAACCCAACCGATACAAGCAGGCGCCCCAGGGCCCAGCAGTCACGGCCGCGAGACGGATGCCCGCCGAGAGCGCAGAAGATACTCACCAGTGAATGGGGAAATAAACAGACATGAAGTCCTAGGGGAGCCTGACCCACGCCCTTGTGATTTAAACACGGTCACTGCGTCCCGGGTAAGGATGTCAGGGGCGCAGAGAGGGGCGGCAGGCTGCCGGGTGCGGGCACTGGGCGTTCGCTTGTCCACCTCCAGGAGACAGCCCCACTAACAGCGAGGTCGGCAGGGAAGACGAGCTCGCGGCCCCACAAAGAGCCGGGGAAGCGGTATTTATGGGGTGGGGGCGGGGCTCGGCTCCTGGAGGCCACGCCCTCCCTCGCCCACTCCTGGAATAACGTCACCAAAATCATGAATGGCTTCAGCGCTCGCAGCTCCGGCTGGCGGCGGCTGGGGGGCGCGCTCGGTTCCGCTCCCCGAGGGCCGTGGTTTGCTGCAGCTTTCTAGCCCGGCCCCCACCCCACCACTCACACACGCAAACACGCGCGTGGACATGGGCGCGCGCGCACCCGCACTCACGCACTAGGACCTGAGTTCAATGTCAGCGCTGCTACCCGCTTACAATCCCGCCAGTGTCCGCGCCCTTCTCTCTGCACACACCCCGGGGACTTCTGGGCTGAGGACTGTGGCGTGAGAAGGGCGCCGGGGCCCGCTCTGGACACGACCGCTCGGCGGCCTCCCTGCGCTGGGGGAGGGCGCCATCCCTCAACCAGCGCCCTCTTTTGCACCCACGCGCCGTCCGCAGCCCACACCTGAGGTTCACCCCCGCTCCCCCAAATTAGGCCTTTCCCTGGCATCCTCGCCCGCAGCACCTGGATAGCTGCGCCCGAGGCGAGGCGCGTCTCTTCTGTCCCCCCGGAAGCTGCGTGGAAATGAGAGCACAACTCGGAAAGAGGCGGTGGGAAGGTGGGAGGGGACGCGGAGCTGGGGCGACCGAGTGCCAGCGGGGGGTCGCGTTAGCTTGCAAGGGGCTGGTCTGCAGCGCTGGGAGCCGTGGAGGGTTTGGTCTGGGTGAGAAAAGATGTGGCGGCGTCGTAGGGTTTTTTTTTCCATTGGACACATACACACTCGGCCGGCGGCGGGGGGCCGGTTGTGCTGGGGGACGCGCCGCGCAAGCACACACCACCCACCAGCCTGAGCTCGCAGATCTGCTCCAAGGAGAAGAAACAAAAGAGCTTCAGCCGAACCCTCTCACCCTGCCCAGGAATTGAGGTGCCGCCGCCGGGAGTCTCTGGGGCGCTCAGGCTGCCAAGCAGCCCCCATAGCAGGGGTGGAGTCTGCCCCTCTGTGGCTGGAGTGCGTTGCTTCACACCTCTGCCTCAAAGACTCCTGTAAAATAGCTTCATAACCCTGACTTAAGTGTGCAGAGGATGTCTGTGGGGCGGTAGGGGGAGGTGGGGGAGGGAGATATCCCAAACTAGGCAAAATGAAGTGTGCGTTGAACTCAGCTCTTTGAAAGATAGTGAATGTATTGGGTCCATATGTTTGCGCTTGAAAGTAGAAACATCAGGTTTATCTCGAGTAAAGGAGGATAGGATTAATGGTGAGGTTTTAACAGTGGCAGAGTCATGAGGGGGCCCTCATAATTTGATCAACCCTCTCAAGCCAACCCAAATAAAAATCATCGATAAGAATGTACAAGAATAATTACATGAAAACCAATTTTGCTCTTTTTAGTCATTCATATATATAATCTGAATAAAAACAAAGGACTTCCTGTGAAAATGTGCCTCCAGGCCAGATCCCTAGTTGCTCCTTCCAACCAGAGCAATTCAGGAGCTTCTCACCAACTTGTCCTCCACTCCTACCCCACAAGATCCATCAGAAATTGATTTCAGCTGCTAAGTACCACCTTCATTCTGCTCCTTTGACGGTAGTATCTTGCTGAGGGAGATGATGCTTCGGTGGACAAGAGTCATGGGGGTAGGTGGGGGTCGGATTCCAAATGTGCGTTTACTGCCGACAGGGGGCGCTGTTTGTGTCTTGTCTGCAGGGTAGGGAAGCTTCTCAAAGGATGCCTGTGAGTGTGACATGTCATCTACTCCACCCAAATAGAAACCAGGGCTTGGAGACCTGGTTTCTAGCCTGGGCTTTCTGGGCACCTAGACGAGAGCTCCTGAGCCAGGGCCTGGGTGCTCTCTGCCATCTCTCCCCAGTAACAATCCGTGGCAAGGCCTGGCATGAAGGGCTGTCTTACCACTTATACAACCAACAGCCCTGTGTTGCATCTTTGTGATTATTGCTTTGTGAAACTCTCAAAACTCAGAAAGATACAAGTATAACAGCTACGCGTGCATGCATGTGCATGCTAAGTCGCTTCAGTCAGTGTCTGACTCTTTGCAACCTTACAGACCGTAGCCTGTCAGGCTCCTCTGTCCATAGGATTTTCCAGGCAAGAATACTGCAGTGGGTTGCCATGTCCGCCTGCAAGGGATCTTCCCAACCCAGGGATCCAACCGGCATCTCTAATGTCTCCTGCATTGGCAGGTGAGTTCTTTACCAGTAGCGCCAACTGGGAAGCCCATAACAGCTATACCTTTTCTCAATTAGAATACTCTGTATAGTATCTCGGAGAAGGCAATGGCACCCTACTCCAGTACTCTTGCCTGGGAAACCCCATGGACGGAGTAGCCTGGTGGGCTGCCGTCTATGGGGTCACACAGAGTTGGACACAACTAACCCGACTTAGCAGCAGCAGCAGCACATAGTACCTTGCAGGTTTTCAAAGCATTTCCATGATCTCAACTCTCAAAAGAACATATCAATAGAAAGATTACCATAGCACAACTTTACAAATATTCCAACTGAATCTGAAACAAATGAAGGGGCTTTCCAAGTATTACACAGCCACTCAGCTACACTGCCGTGGGTAGAGACATAGGTTATTTTAACCTGCAGGCTGACCATTTCTTCCCAATACCCCATGTGATAGGTTTCTATCCCTACCGCCTTTGAATAAATGAAGAAACAGGAACACAAATGCATGAAGTTGCGTAGAGGCCCAAAACTTTAAAGCTGAAAGAGACTTTCCAAATTACCGAGTCCAGTCTCCTCATTTTACAGTTAAGAAATCGAAGATTAAGTGGCATGTCCTAGGTCGCCAGGCTGTTAAGGGGGTATAGATGGAAACTGAATGCAGGCCTTCAGACTGCTGGTCAAATGTTCTTTCCACTACAACCCCACACCTTGCATTGCACTTGCCAGGAAGTCAGCAGCAGAAATCAAACACATGACCTGGTCTCTCAAAACCCTCTCAGTCTACCACCAACATTTACCAAGCATTTACTATGTGCAGAACAGGGAACTAAATGCTCCTCCGTATTCCCTTCTCCTGTCTTTATCCCCAGGAACTAGAGAGGTGAATTGCAATTATGCTTTGATAAAGCATAATCAGAACTGCCTTGCTTTCCAACATTACATAAATCCAGTTTCCCAGCTCTTTCTCACTCTCACCTAAAATAAGAATTAAAAAAAAAGAATAAAAATACTGAGCTTTATTTCTCATTAGAGCTATCTCAGGCAGCACTGTGCCATGTATGCAGGACACGTAGCTGATTATTCATTGAGGAGAAAAAGTCTCCATCCACATTCATTTAGCAATATATTTCCACACATTATCTCCCTCTGGCTTTGCCAAAAGGCGGTATTGCTTGTCATTTGCTAGCAATGGTGGAGCTGGTCCTTAGTGGTGGAGTTAGAAGGGACTTCACAATGTAAGCATGCTGAGGTACACTCATATCTGTTAAAACCCTTATGCCTCACAAACAACTTGAAGACAGTGGCACTATTGCTTCATTTTATAGCTAAAAAAGAGAGGGTCTGAGAGGTTAAGTAACATGACTCTCAAATGGCTCAACTAAAATTTGACTTTGGGGCTTGTTGGTTCTAAAGCCTATGTTTTCCCCACAATACGACGTTCATTGTGGCCTCTGTGGTTTTATTTGTTTTAACTACTAATCTATAAACTGAATACAAAAGTGTTGATTCCAATAGCAAAGATCAGGACTACTTTGTGTCCATCCAGTGGGGTACAGCTGGCACAATAAACAAATTTCCTACCCTGGGGATCCAGGAACTTCTCAAGGTGTCGGTCAAAGGCTTGGGGCTTAAAAAAAAAAGTGAGTGGGAGATGGGGAGTTTCTAGCCTTTTTCAGTGAAACTCATTTGAGTGTATAAGAAATCTGAAAGGCAAGAATGTGTGTGGGTTGATGTGAGGATGAAATGAGATAATGTTATGAAAACACTTGGTAAGTTGGAAAGCACTGAGCAGATGCACAGCTTGTTTTTAAGGTGTGGGGTGGGGGGAGGAAAGGGGTGTTCAGCAGACATGATTGCATATGCTTCAGTTTCTCACTTAGTTCAACCACAGACTGCCCCATTTTCCCCTGGAGCCCCTTGACTGAAATTTCCAGCTTTGGGGGTGGTGGGGGAGGGCAGACATCAGAGGCAAGCGGAGAAGCTCTGCCTGGTGGGCATTGCTGTGGCCCTAGCAGCACAGCAGCTTGCCTCACATCCCCTGGAGTTTTTGGTGCCTCCCAACAAGCATTCAGCTGGGTTCTGGGCACACGATGAATGAGCAGGCCTGAGAGTGTGGGCATATTTTCCCACCTCAGCCATTAGGGACTTAGCAGCCCACCATGCAGAGCAACCCTAACCCACCAGACAGAACCCTCTAGCCTTCCTCTGACTTTGCTATAAGTCCTCAGCACGTTGTGTGAACTCTCGGTCTCAGGCTCTTAAAGCCATAAAGCAGGCAATAGCGTCTCTTTTTGGTTCTCAGGGTGCTAATAAGGCTGAGAGAAATTGCTTCTATAAATGCTCAAGAGGGAAGTGCTTTGTTTGCATCCTCTCATCAGAGCTCTGCAGCCCAGTATAAAGCCTGTGGATGCTCTTGCTGTGTGCCATCATGCGAGGAGCCTTCATTGTTCTGCCCAGATTGCTCTCACCACGCCCCCACCCCCCACCCCCACCGAGAAGCCTGGGATCTGGCAGCCGGTGAACTCTTACCTTCCTAAATATCAAAGACATTCAACCCTGGCTTATTCTTTACTTCTATCAAGGGGCCTTTGAACCAAAGGGATTTTTCAGAGAAAGAAAACTCTATGGAATCTTTAGGGTCCAGGCTCTTAAAAGAAAACACTGAAACTGGAACCAGTTCAAGGTTCTTATGTCCAATTAAGGAAATAGTCACATTCCTGTCCCGGCTCTGGCCCTAGCTTGCTTTCTCTCTTCCCCCATCTACACAGGAATGCACTTCAACAGCCAGAAAAGAGGTTACTATCACCAGGATGCAGAGCACAGATCGTATAGCTGAGGGCTCCTCGGGGTAGGCTCCAGTAGGCTGATACCTTCCTCAAATCAGACAAAGAGCACGGACCACAGAACAACCCAAATTCCCTTCATACCACCTTACACTCCACCCCCCACCCCTCACTGTTTCAGCCATAACTCTGGACCCCAGAAACTCCGTGCCACCTGAGGAGTTAGGAAAAAAAGAGGAAAACACTTACAATGGTTTCTTGTGAAGAAAAGCGCTTTCAGTTTTCTTTTCGAATATACAGGATGTCAACTAGCTTCCTCCAGGGGCAGCGGCGTCCCTGTTGATTTCACACCCACTGCTCCTCCTTGGAGGAACAAGCGGTGAATTATGCACGAGGAGCAGCTCCTTCGGAAGGCCGCTGCCAACTCAGTAACCCGAGCTAACGCCAGAACGCTGGAGTCCCTGGTGTGCTTCACACCCACATGGTGCCCAGTCTCAGTATCAGATAGCTGGGTCCATATTACACCTTCCCGATCTTTCAACAACAATTCTACCAACAGGTAGAATTAGGAGGTATTAAGCACTTACTATGTGCCAGATGGTAGAGTTCTAAGGAATTACTTTCATAGATCTTCAGTTCTCTCCCACCTCCATCACCCTTGAAAACCATCCCAAATAGACACGCAAACTACATGATAACAAGGGATCTGACAGACCAGCACAGCTCTAAGACAAATGACTAAATTGCTTTCAGTTCAGTTCAGTCACTCAGTCGTGTCTGACTCTTTGCGACCCCATGGACTGCAGCACACCAGGCTTCCCTGTCCATCACCAACTCCTGGAGCTTGCTCAAACTCATGTCCATTGAGTCAGTGATGCCATCCAACCATCTCATCCTCTGTCACCTCCTTCTCCTCCTGCCTTCAATCTTTCCCAGCATCAGGGTCTTTTCCAATGAGTCAGTTCTTTGCATCAGGTGGGCAAAGTATTGAAGCTTCAGATTCAGCATCAGTCTTTCCAATGAATATTCAGGATTGGTTTCCTTGCAGTCCAAGGGACTCTCAAGAGTCTTCTCCAACACATTTCAAAAGCATCAATTCTAAATTGCTTTAGGGATCCTCTAAACAATGATAAAATTGAATAAAAACAGCACACAAGCTACGTAAGTACAGTTTGCATATAAGACCCCTAGCCTCTACCCTTCCTACCAAATTTTCTGTCCCTGAGTTGCTTATATTAAGAAATCAGGGGCTGCCTCTGGTGCTCGGCATGGTGTCTGTCCCTGGGGAGATGGGGCGAGGCCAACCCCCTCTAGAACCATCTGATAGAGTGATAGATGTGAGCATGGGGGTTGCTGTGATTGCTCTTGTCTTGGGGAGATGGATGCTGACCACCAGAAGACAAGCTCTATAAGGGTAAGAATTGAGTCTGTTTCATTTCCTGCTGTACCTTCACCACCTGGAAAGGTATCTGGCACATAGTAGGCACTCAAGAAATAGTGGTTGAATGATCGACTGAATGTTATCTGGAGAAACTAAAGGGAAAGGATGCTACTGAGTCAGACACGGCTGAGCGACTGAACTGAACTGAGCTGGGGATGGGAAAAAGTCAGAGAAGGGAAATCCTAGCAAAAGAATGGCATAAGCAAAGACTAGGGGTGAGAAAGTGGCAGCGTGTGCCGGGAACCAGGAATGAGCCAAATAATCGAGATCTTGGGAAGGGGCATTGGAGGCCCCTGGGACCCCAAGTCTGCATGTTAATCGGATGCTTATTTGTTAGGAAAGGGCCGTGTGCTCTGCAGAGTGGACTGTGCACGGAATTTCTGATAGGAAAAAAGTCTGTCACTTCTATTACCCAAACCAGTCCAGTTTTCCTCGCCTCTCTGTTATTTGAGTTAATATCAGCATTTCTCCTCCAGTTGGGTGGGGCCTAAGCAGAAGTGTTAAGTAGGTCAGATTGAGTTTATGTGAAATTGTGTCTTCTGAGACTTCCCCTTTCCATCTCTTGTTTCTCACCTTTTTATGACCTGCCTTGGGCACCCACTGATCTTAACAAATCCATGCTCCCTCCTTCATAACAGCCTCCAAACTCCAAAACCATCTTTTTCTTTTCCATTGAAATGTCTGCCCTTCACCTCCCTAATCTCAGGCAGCTGCCAGGCAAGCAAACTTGATCTGCCAAATAAATTCACACTATTGTGACAATGACATGCTCAAAGTACCTCCAGGGTCTTCGTCTAATAGTGTCATCTCAGGCGGGCTGAGTGAGGGAGAAGGAAGATCTCTGTGGGCTCGAACACTGACTGATGGTTGCTGGTTGAAGGCTGGGGACAGAGAAGGAAGTGCACCCCGCAGAAAGTCTGGGCGGGTGCAACCACACGCACATATGGAAAATGATTTCCATAGTCGGTCACAGCCCTTCTGGAAGGATCTGATGGGAATTCTAGTCCCCAGCTCTAACCTGCCAACAGCATTGTAGCAGATAAACACCAACGAGGAGGGGTCAACAAAATGTCTGGGCAGATCATTTTCCTCCTTCCTTTTTACTAAGAATGGATGGAACTTCAGACCAAAGGGAATTTCTCCAAGTAGACCCCAGGCACCCAGTGCCTCTGCTCAGGCCCAGGCCAGGCCAAGCAGCTCAGGTGTGCACCAAGATAGAAGTGGCCCTGACGTCACTGCTGAAATCCTGCACCAGCCTGAGCAAAGCCAGTGACTGATTGTGATGGTGAGAAAGACAAGTGCCCTTTCACCTGCTTGCTGAGGCCCTGGGGGGGGGGGGCGGGGGCAGAGGCTTCTGTGAAGGTTTCTAAGCCTAGCCAGCGGACAGTGTAGCACGTGAGCTCAGGCAAAGCAGGGAACAGTGCTGCTCACCAGCTACTGAGTGGGGCAGCTGGCCTCCATGACCCCAGTCCTGACATGTGAAGTCTGAACTCCTGCAGGAGTCTTGCCTTGCATCTCCACTTGCCGTCTGAGTAAGCACCTGGCCGTCTTGTTCCTTGTTACCCTGGCCTTCTCTGAGGAAAGGAAAATCGGCAAGAGGGAAAGAGATCCTTCAGAGGCTGTTTTCTAAATTTAATGCCCCTGATGTTACTACTGAGGACAGCTGGAGCATGAGGTGTATTTGAGTCCTTCTGGAGGCTGGGGGAGGGCGTGGGAGTGGGGTTCCCTACCTGTAGCCATGCGCTCTTTTTTATTTAGGAGTAGGTGGAGAGCCCAGCAGTGAAAGCCCTGCTCCACTTCACGTCCCTTTCCTCATTAGAGGGGTCCCCCTCACACCCACTCCCCAGGGTTATTCTCACATTATTGCCTCCATCTGTGGGACCCTAATCTTCCACAGTACTTACTAATTTCCTCATTTAAAAAGAAGAAAATACAAAGACTGATGAATTACACTCCAGATATGATGTTGTCTGACATTCTTAACAAGAGAACAAATAGCTTTCTTCACTAGTCTGGCCTCAGTTTGCCTCTCTGTAAAATAGGCCTGATATTCCCCATTATCAGCTCCTCACAGGTAAGGGTACGGTAGTGGCAGACATGGGCTTCCCTGATGGCTCAGTGATAAAGAATCCCACACAGAGACATGAGTTCAATCCCTGGGTCTGGAAGATCCCCTGGAAGAGGGCATGGCAACCCACTCCAGTGTTCTTGCCTGGAGAATCCAATGGATAGAGGAGCCTGACAGGTCCATGGGGTTGCAAAGCATCAGACACAACTAAAGCGATTGAGTATGCATGCAGGGGCTGACACTCAGCTTCCTTGGCTGTGTGGTGGTAAATTATCCTCTACTGGACCTGCTTCAAGAAGAACAGGAAAAAGAAGGGAAAGTAAAACCCACATCAATTATTTCATTCTGTTGCTTGTTAACAGGAAAACATAGTAAAGGCAGCAACCCTTTCTTATTTCCTGAGACAGAGAGGCCAAGCCAGTTGTCTTAGAAGAGAATGATGCCAAATATAATTGTTGATAACCCATCTCTCCTTCTTCCCAGAACATTTCATGGAATATTGGCACTGGTCTCACACTTGCCAGTGCCTTAGCTAGAAGCACATGGTATATGAACCGCTGCATTTCCATCAAAGCCCAGGGAGGTTCCACTGGCCTTCATTGGCAGGCAAATGGCCTCCCACCTTCACAGCCAGCCTGCCCTTCGGCACACAGGGACATGGGCAGATGAAAGCTCTTTATTCAACAAAGAACATTAAGAAATACCCTGGTATCAAATGCCAGCAAGTCACCCAGCTCTTCTTTTGTTCTTGGGACTTCCACATGTCCCCACAGGCACATACACTTACGTGCCAGGGGCACCTCGGCCGTTGAACAAGTGCTCTGTTTTCTGGGTCTAAGGCAGGGAAATAATGCTGACCTCAGTCCAAATAGAAACTTCTTATCCAATTCATGTTGTTTAACCGCCTTTGTTTGTGTCTGAGTCTTTTTCACAAGCAGCAACAAATACCTCCCAGTGACTTCAGGGGAAACAGGTGTGAAGGACCGGTGTGACTCCGCTCTCTCGAACGTTCTCTCCCCTCTGTGGAGCGATGATGGGGAGCAGCCGGGGCTGGCTTCTTGATAGGAGCCCGCATGGGGATAACCATTCAACAGTAAGAATGGAGGGGCAAGTTGGAGAAAGGGAGGTCAGAAGGGAATCCGCTGTGATGGCCCAAGAGGGAGGTTGTGTCCATGGCAGATGCAGATGACAAGGTGAGAGGCCATGCCAAGATGGAGGCTTTAGAACTAACTCAGTGATTGTTTGGACGTGGGAGCAGAAGGCAGAGGGAATTTGAAGAGTCTTGGAGTCCTTGAGCTTGCATGACTGGAAAACTGTCACCATCTGCTGGAAAAGCAAAGCCCAGAAGGGGCTGGTCTGGGGAGAAGAGGGTCATGTTGGTTCTTAGATGGGTGGGGCATCCATGTGTTGACTGCCCGTTGAGATGCAGCTGTGGCTGCGAGTGCTGTCATACCATCAATGCTAGCTATTTCTCTCCCTCTGGTCCTTGGTGACTAACGCTTCTGTTCTGAAGGTTAAGTGCCTGGCAAGTCTCTATGCCATGAGTGCTTTGAACGTGTTTCTGATTAGGTTCTTCAGAGACAGCTGTGGAGAGAGGGCTTGGGACCAACACTGATGAAAGGAAGGGGAAGAAGCCGACTTGGGCTGAGAAAGAAGTCTAACACTGATGCAGGCTCAACAAATCTCAGCCAAGCCTATGGGGAGCTTTGGGGCAAATATTACCTGTTAGAGTATCCTGTGCTATGCTGCGCTTAGTCACTTCAGTCCTGTCCGACTCTCTGTGACCTCATGGACTGCAGTCTTCCAGGCTCCTCTGTCCATGGGATTCTCCAGACAAGAATACTGGAGTGGGTTGCCATGCCCTCCTCCAGAGGATCTTCTTGACCCAGGGATCGAACCAGCATCTCTTACTTCTTGTGCATTACAGGCAAATTCTTTACCTGCTGAGACATCAGGGAAGCCCTTAGAGTGTCCTGCGTTGGGACAAAACTGCGGGAGGAAAGAGGAGGAAAGCCTCCTGCATCTGCAGTGTGAGTTGTCCTGAGGAGCACCTGATCTTCGGAGAGGAGGCTTGGGGCTGACCTTGAAGGAGTCAGCAGCTGGCGGGAGTCTGCTCACCCCACTTACAGCAGCTGGCAGCAGGTCCTTTCCTGAAGGCGATCCAGGTGGCACATTTCCATTTTCACCACAGACCCCAAAGCTGGCAGCCCTGCTTTCTGACCGCTCTTCGATCTGCCATGCATCACATAGAACAGCAGCTGGGGGAATCCTCCGGGAAGGGACAGATTAGATGCCAGCCCACCTTCTCCGTTTTGCAGGCAGCAGAGCTAAGGGCCAGAGAGAGGAGCTGACTTTCCTCAGTTCTGACAGTCAGCGTGAACTCAGGACCAGGCCTGGCCCTCGGCTCCTTGGCCTGCACTTGCCCAGGAAAAGAGACTGCTCTGTGCCCAGCAAGCCATGATGAGCAGACCACTCCCAGTTCAGGGAAGGGCTACATCGCCTTCATTGTCTGCAGATTTGCTGGGAGTGCTAAGGACTCACACACCAAACCACTGAGTGAGGTGGGCACAAGACCTGGAGAGCAGACAGAATTCATTTTCCCAGAGAGTCAGGCCCGGAGAGTGCTTAGAAATCGCACTGTCAGATTTCCAGAGCAGTTCTTTGCCTCTGATTTTTATCCTGGGACTAAGCCAGCTCTGAAGGGGTCACTCTGGAATCTTTCACAGTTGCTCTCAGTGGACTAGGCACTGACACAGCCATCAACCCACAGTGGCAGCAGTAGAGGAAACGTCCCCAGGATACAGCCTGTGGGATTCCCCATAGAGCTGGTGTTGAGGACACTGTCGATGACATTCTGCTGTGTCTTGATTCTCCATCCTGAAGCCCCATGGGGGAGCCTCAACACCAGGAGCAGCCACTGCTTCATTTTTACAGCGTAGGTATAGTAAATACTGTCCATGTTTTTCTTTTTTGCTTTATAGGTTAGGATGTCCAGCTGGATTTAAGATACCTTAGTCCTGTGCGTGGGACCTTAAAACATCTGTTAAGTTCTTGACCACACTAGACTTAATCCTCTTTTACCTTTTATTTTCCCTTCTTCTCATAGTTCCACTGCTTTTTTTTTTCTTCAGATTTTGCTCTATTTTATATGCTTTCTGAAAGCTCCTTCAAATATCAATTCTTTCTGGGATGATGTAATATGTAAATAGCCAAGTTAAGTATGAATTTTTCAGTTCAGTCTCTCAGTCGTGTCTGACTCCTTGCGACCCCACGGACTGTGCAGCATGCCAGCTTCCCCGTCCATCACCAGCTCCCAGAGCTTGCTCAAACTCATGTCCATCAAGTCCGTGATGCCATCTAACCATCTCATCCTCTGTCGTCCCCTTCTCCTCCTGCCTTCAATCTTTCCCTGCATCAGGGTCTTTTCCAGTGAGTCAGTTCTTTGCATCAGGGGGCCAAAGTATTGGAGCTTCAGCTTCAGCATCAGTCCTTCCAACTAATATTCAGGACTGATTTCCTTTATGATGGACTGGTTTGATCTCCTTGTAGTCCAAGGGACTCTTAAGGGTCTTCTCCAACACCACAGTTCAAAAGCATCAATTCTTTGACACTCAGCTTTTTTTATAGTCCAACTCTCACATCCATACATGACTACTGGACCTTTGTGCATGACTAGATGGACCTTTGTCAGCAAAGTAATGTCTCTGCTTTTTAATATGCTGTCTAGGTTGGTCATAACTTCTTCCAAGGAGCAAGCATCTTTTAATTTCATGGCTGCAGTCACCATCTGCAGTGATTTTGGAACCCAAAAAGATTACGTTTCTCACTGTTTCCATTGTTTCCCATCTATTTGCCATGAAGAGATGGTACCAGATGCCATGATCTTAGTTTTTTCAATGTTGAGTTTTAAGCCAACTTTTTCACTCTCCTCTTTCACTTTTATCAAGAGGCTCTTTAGTTCTTCTTCGCTTTCTGCCATAAGGGTGGTGTCATCTGGATATCTGAGGTTATTGATATTCCTCCTGGCAATCTTGATTTCAGCTTGTGCTTTACCCACCCCGGCATTTCATATGATGTACTCTGCATATAAGGTAAATAAGCATGGTGACAATATACAGCCTTGACATATTCCTTTCCCAATTTGAAACCAGTCTGTTGTTCCATGTCCAGTTCTAACTGTTGCTTCTCAACCTGCATATAGATTTCTCAGGAGGCAGGTCAGGTGGTCTGGTATTCCCATCTTTTTCAGAATTTTCCACAGTTTGTTGTGATCCACACAGTCAAAGGCTTTGGCATAGTCAATAAAGCAGAAGTAGATGTTTTTCTGGAACTCTCTTGCTTTTTTGATAATCCAACGAATGTTGGCAATTTGATCTCTGGTTCCTCTGCCTTTTCTAAATCCAGCTTGAACATCTGGAAGTTCACGGTTCATGTATTGTTGAAGCCTGGCTTAGAGAATTTTGAGAATTACTTTGCTAGCGTGTGAGATGAGTGCAATTGTGTGGTAGTTTGAACATTCTTTGACATTGCCTTTCTTTGGGATTGGAATGAAAAGTGACCTTTTCCAGTCCTGTGGCCACTGCTGAGTTTTCCAAATTTGCTGGCATAAGGAGTGCAGCACTTTCACAACATCATCTTATAGGATTTGAAATAGCTCAACTGAAATTCCATCACCTCCACTAGCTTTGTTCATAGTTTGGAGGGCTTCAATTTGTCTTGGGACTTGTTTCTCTGGGTATTTCCTTCTGTGTAACAGTGATGGAGTTATAATAGCCTCCCAGAGGGCCTGACTGGCCTTCCCCACCCTGCAGTACAAATCACGGTTGCCTCTTAGAACCACTGTGGGTGAGGTTCAGATACTAATGGAGTCCTACAGCAGTCTGGTTTCCTGAATGGTCACCACAATACAGGTCTTCCAAGGGTCTGGGAGAGAGTTTCGTGTTTTCCTACTTTGCCTCTGTGTGGTGGGGACGAGTCAGACTGCCTTGCTTCTTGAGATGCAGACGTGATGCAAGTGCCTACCAGGAAGCTGTCTAGGTTTTGCAAGGGCCCATCATGGTTCTTCGAGGTATTTAAATATCTCCAGGTGGGTCAGTCAGTTATAATTGCCTTCACTCTGGTGTTTCCACAAGCTGGGGCATTTTTTTCCCCCTCCTGCAGTCCTGAATGGCCCTTAAGAGGCATTCTTTCCAAGCTGACACATCAAAGCGTCTCCTCCTGGTATTAAGAATCTCAAACCGCATGTCCTAGGGGCGAACACATCAGTACCAGAGGGATCTGAAATCCAGACATGTCCACCTTTGTGAGTGACTGTCTCTACTGAGACCAGGGATTATGGGCCAGACATTCATTCCAGGATTCCTAAATTCCCGTACTTGGCCCTGTTGACTCTGAACAAAAGGTATTACTCATTCTCTGGTTGTCAAGAGGGCCGATCACCACAAGCAGACAACGCCCGGCCCTACCATGGGGTGTTTGTTATCCTTTGTCTTTGGGTTATTTCAGATGGCTGCGAAGGGGAGGGAAGGCAGCAATGAATGCTCTTGGAAATGACACTTACATAGCAGGAATTAACCTCTCTTAGACCTCAACTTCCTTGCCTACCAAGGAAGGGGTAGGGATAACAACGCCCACCTTGCAGAACTGGTAAAAAGATTAAAAGAGCCTGAGGACAGAAAACACCTAGCATAGCACCTGTCACAGAGTCAGACGGAGTTCCTTAAATGGTAACTATTTCAACTGTAAAATGTACACAGTCATTGAAACATTCAGGCTTTGCTAGCTCACCCTGTGGTCCACGGCCCAGCACCATCAGCATCACCTGGCAGCTTGTTAGACATGCAATTTCTCAGCTCTGCCCTTACCTGCTGCATCAGAAGCTGCATTTTAACGAGATCCCTGGGGGGCTATATACACATTACAGGTGGAAAAACATCAAATTAAAGGACATAAGTTTTACCTTTGAATCTGGTGGAGTTGATGGCATTTCTCTTGGCAACCAACTGACAGTCAGTAAATGAGTCTGTCAGTCAAATCTAGGCAATATTTACCTAACATGGCCTGCTCGGGGCCAAGCTGACTGCATTGACTCCAACCAGCCCATGGCTCACCTTGCTCACCTGCCTGCCACAGTCACTTGCCCAGTGGCCAAGGCTCTGGGGAGCTGGAAGGCTCCTTGTTTACAGGGCAAGCACAGATAAGGTTTCTCACAGCCCCACCTGAGCTCCTGTGCCAAGGTAAACTTGCTCTCCAGAATCGCTCCCTGACTGGAAAATGTGTCAGTCTATTTATTTCTCACTCCCACTGGAAAAAAGGTGGGGTGGGAGGAGTGGTTGGTCATGATGTCATTCTTTCCACAGAACTTCTCAAAGGCATCTCATTTCACGGTGACTTCCAGGCACCACTTCGGTTTCGCTGCACGGTACAGGACAGAATTGTCCAGAAGCACAAGTTTCTCTTCCTTCTGCCAGCATTCTGTCCCCTCCCCCCACCTCTGCCTGGGGTTTTCACTCCCTGAGAGTTTTGGAGGCAGCCTTGAAAAGCAACCTGGGAGCCACAAAGTGTGGGAAAGTTCTCTTAGCCTTTCTTGCAGAGATGACCTGCATCTGGGGAAACAGTTGCTGATTGGTGGGGATGGAGGGCAGGTGTTGGGCTCTCAGGGGGTAGGGGAAGGACTCCCTGGGGGCAAGGTTAGCGTTTTCTGACACATCAGAGGATTAGGAACAAAGGGTGAAATGATTTTTCTAAAACCAGACAAAGAGTCAGCAACAGTTTGGACCATTGCATTCATCATAATTCTTGTTTACATTTCTCTGGAGAAGAGCTGGGACTTTCTGATTGAATTTCTGACTCCCACAAGCTGATGAGAGATGCTCTAGGCTACCAGACAGAACTGTAGGAAATCTGGACTCAGGCTAGGAATGCAAGCCCATCATTCATCCCCCTATCAAGGGATCTAGATCTGCTGTCATTCAACGTTGCTTCCATCCAAAGTCTGAGATACTAAGAAAACAAGCACTGATAGAATAGGAGAGGAGACCTATGCAGAAACTGAGAAATGTGATTCATCCAGTCCAATTTTAATATTTCAACATGTAGATAAAATCAGAGACTAATACAGTGAACCCCTGTGGACATACTTCCCAGCTATATCAGTCAGGACAGAGTTTGTTGTGCTGTGATAGGAAACATCCCCAAATCTCAGTGACTAAAAGGAACAAAGGTTCATTTCTCACTCATCCACCTGTTCTTCACAGATTACCTGGAGATATCACGCCTGCCTAGGGCCTGAGGCTTTGCCCCTAGGCTACCATGTTGGGCAATGCTTCTGTGCGCGGGCTCATGAGACCAGAAATGGAAGTCACTTCCACTCCAGTTCATTGGCCAAAGGCTCCAGGCCACCCCTAACTTCAAAGTGAATGGAAAATGCAATCCAACCATGGGCCTGGAAGGCAGAGAGCCAGAAATATTTGGTAGACAGCATTAATGATGGCCACATCAGCTTTAGCAAATATTAGCATATTGTCTTTGCTTCAGGTCTTTTTACTTCAAAGAAAGTAAATATTAGAGACACAAATGAATTTCCCTCCATACTCCTCCCCACCCCATTCTCCTCCCACATTTCCCAGGCTGAAGCACCATTTTGAATTCAGTGTTAAGTCATCTTCCTGCATGTTTTTATATTTTTTACTATTTTTATTGCATTTTTATGTATCCATAAACATTATAAGCTATTATTATGCTGAGCCAGCTTTTAATATATGTGTGTGTGTACATATACATTATCATAATCTTATGCAATGTATACATCTCCTCTAGCATTGCAATTATGAGATTTTTATCTATGCTGACACACACTGTATTGTATTCCATTGTATAACTATAATACACTTTAGTCATCCATTCTCTTGATGGGCATGCTGCAGCAAACATCTTAATACATGTCTCCTTGTGCACATATACAAGACAATACGCCTAGGAGTGGAATTTCTGGATGTGACCACCTACAACTTTACTAGTAACTGCCAAATTGCTCTCCAAAGTACTTGTATCAATTTACAATCCCACTGGCAGTGAATGAGGCTCCATGACTTAACACCTTTGCCAGCACTTGGCATTGGCTAACATAAATTTTTGCTGATCTGGTGGGTGTATATGGTATTACATTATTATTTTAATTGGTATTTCTTTGATTAATAGTGAGAGCAAGCATCTTTCTGTATTTTTATTGACCTTTCAGAGTTCTTCTCTGCAAATCGATAGTTTATATTCTTTGCCCATTTCCCTCCATGTGTTGTTTATCTTTTTCTAATTAATCTTAGAGATTTCTCTACATGTTATAGATACTGTGAATATCTTCTCCCAGACTATGGTTTGTTTTTCCCTTTGTTATAGTGGCCTTTTGTTGTATAGAAGTTAATTTTAATGTAGCAGCCAAGATTATTCATTTTTTTTTAATGGTTTCTATTTGTATGTGTGTGTTTCTGAAAGAAATCTTTATCTTAAAGTCATGAAGAATTTTTCTATACTTTCATCTTGTATTTTAAACTTATGCTTTTTGTTTTTAGTTCCTTAATCTACCTGGAGTTGATCTAGGGTAGAAATCTAATTTTGTATTTTCCATATGGGTAACAGTTGCTGCTTAGACTCATTGATTAAATAGATGCACACTGATTTGTGACATTTCTGCCTTGTATTGTCTCCAAGTATGGGTGAGCCAGTGGTGGGGCTCTTTATTCTGCTCCCTTGGTGTATCTTTTTGCCCAAACAATAGCGTCTTCATTACTAAATATTTTGATAATAAGTCTTGATATCTGGTAGGGCAAGTTTTACCCCGTACATTTTCAAAATTGCTTCTCCATTATTCTTGGCTCTTTCCTCTTCCAAATCACTTTTGGGATCAGATTGTCTAGTTCCAAATGAAACAAAACACCCTGTTGGACTTTGATTAAAATTCCACAGATGAATTTGACATCCTTAAAATTTTGAATGTTTCTATTTATTCATTTCATTTTGTATGACATGTGATTATGATTCCAGACTCTCCATAAGACCCCTCATTTCCTCCTTCGCTCCCCTCTCTAACCTTTCTCAAACATTGCTTACTTCCTATTTCTTATTGCAGCTTCAGTATTTTCACTTGTAGTTCTTACCTCCTTTGAAGGTCTCCTAATTCTTAAGAATTAGGTCTCCTAATTTCCTGTTCTGCAAAAGGTAAAACCCATACACAAAATGACAACAGGCAAAGAAAAAGGTTCCAATAGTCTCGTATGAGGAAATATAAGAGCATAATTATATACAGGGGGGTGCACAATAATCTCTTCTGAGCTTCAGGAGGTAGTATGCATAGTGGGAAAGAAGCCATTCTGCTGAGCTGAGTTTGAATACCAAGTCTATCATTTACCAACTCCAATTTTGGGCAAATGACTTAACCTTACTTGGCCTGTTTTCCCTTCTGTCATGTAGGGATGAAAGTATTAATTATCTCATAGCATTATTACTAGAAATAAATAAGTTAATGAATGTAAGGTACTTGGGACAGTGCCTGGTTTATTGTGTGTTATCTATGGTTGTCTGTACTAAGACAGAATTTCCATGGCACACTGGGAAAGTAGTCAGTTTGAATATTCAAGCTAGATAATGTCAGAGAAACTCAATAATCTTAACACCAGATAAATGGCTTACTGGTTAGGCTTGTTTCTTCTCCTTAAGTAGATGGTTACCATCCACATTGCTGTAGGTTTAATCACTAGTGGTCCTCAGCAGTGCTGGTTTAGTGTTAACCATGTTGCAAATTTCATAGAATCATTGAATTCAGGGTTGGATGGTGCCCAAGAAAATCAAATCCAATTTCTTACCTCATGCTTGAAACCTCTTAAAATAAAGCTATAAAAAAGGAAGACATTTATGAAAGAAGATTAGAAAAGCAGGAATACTAAAAGGGCATCATATCTACTTAAAAACTAAAACTGAAGAGAACTTTCCTGGTGGTCCAATGGTTAAGAATCCTCCTGCCAATGCAGGCGACATGGATTCTATCCCTGGTTGGAAAGATCCTACATGCCTTGGAGCAACTGAATCCATGCACCACAACTACTGAAGTCCACACCTACGGCCAGTGCTCTGCAACAAGAGAAGCCTCTGCAATGAGAAGCTTAAATTTCAGAACTACAGAAAACCTGCATGCAGCAGTGAAGACCCAGTGTAGCCAAAAAAAAAGGAAAAAGTTTTCTGAGGTTGGCTACTAAGAGAAGTTGAAAGTAAGGGCATGCTTCTAGAGAGCTGATAGCCTGGGTCCCAGAGAAAGAATCTCATTCAGGAAAATGTCTGTGCCTTGAAAACCAAGGGCACATTCTCAAGCTGCTGCTGCTGCTGCTGCTAAGTCGCTTCAGTCGTGTCCGACTCTGTGCGACCCCATAGACAGCAGCCCACCAGGCTCCCCCGTCCCTGGGATTCTCCAGGCAGGAACATTACAGTGGGTTGCCATTTCCTTCTCCAATGCCTGAAAGTGAAAAGTGAAAGTGAAGTCACTCAGTCATGTCCGACTCTTCGAGACCCCACGGACTGCAGCCTACCAGGCTCCTCTGCCCATGGGATTTTCCAGGCAAGAGTACTGGAGTGGGGTGCCATTGCCTTCTCCGATATTCTCAAGTCCACATTATTGCCTAACTGGGTTATTTGATGGGCTTGGAACAACCCACTCCTCTCTTCCTGCTACCAGGCTGCCAAGTGACCTGGTATTTCTACCTTTGTGTTAAGACTTTGGGTCTCCTATCGAAATAAAATGTATATAATTTATGAGGAGTAAACCCATATCATTCAAGGTACTCTTAGATTGAATTCCTCAGCTTAGGCCTACCTGAGAGCAGGTTATAAGGCATATACATAGCAAACGCAGTCCTTCTGGGCAGAGGGGAAAGAAAATGCTCAGAATGTGGGACCCTCTTACAAGCAGAGAAGGCCATAATAGAAACTCAATGGTGGAACCAGAGCAGGAGATGGTGAGGGGATGGAGTTAGGGTTAAGGGTATGAGTGAAGGCATGGAAGGGGAGGGTGAAGAGTGATTGGAATTATCGACCTGGAGTTGGCTCTAGCTCTCAGAAGTTTCAAATGACCTGAAAAGCCACAAACCTATGGGGAGTCTTGCTCCCCTCCAAGAAAGCAGGGTTATATCAAGAACTATGTAGCACCATGTGGGCGCTCCCTTCAGAACGCAGGCTCCAGGGTCAGAGATTTTTACGTACACTATACTATGTCCTTGAGGACAGCAGCACCCTGTTTATAGACACTTAAGCATCTCTTTTGCTGTTCCTTACTCCCCTGGAAGCTGGATAGGATAGTGACATTATCCCCAAATTATGAAAAAGCAAACTGAGGATCAGAGAGGAGGGCAGTTTGCCCTATGTCCCACAGCTGGACAGGAAGGACTCAGACCAGCAACCCATCGGGATTCCCATGGCTGTCAGAAAGGAGCTTTGGGTCAAGTGGACAGCTGCTTGAAGATATGGCAGATCCTTATCCCAGGTCATTATCGTAGAGCATGACTGGGCTGTGCTGGCTGGTCCAGGTGTTTCTTCCCATAGGGAGGGGTCTGCTAAAGGGGCTGCCACCCTGTAGAGGTGATACAGCTGGGTGTGGGCACACAGTGTCACGAAGCTTGGTTGCTGCCCTGGCCCCACAGCAGCTCCTACTCCAGTCCTGTGGCCCCTGCCACTCCTCTATTTTCTAAATTCATTCATTCAACACTCAGTGAGCACAGATGCAATAAGAATGCTGAAGCAAAACAGGCCCCTACCACTGCCTTTCACGGTATCGGGGAGGGAAGCAGTGCCTAAACAGACAAGGGCAACAAAATGTTGACTTAATTTTCAGAGAGGGAGGATATTGTAGTGGTTAGTATCACAGGCTTTGGAGCCAGAATGGGAAAATGAATTAAGGAGAGAGGATAAATTTGAAAGTATAATAACAGAATTTTGTATAAATAAAAAGCTTCTGTTGAAAGGATTCAGTGTGTCTAAACAAGATAGATGAAAAAGGAAGTCACATCTACAAATACTGTAATGAAATTTAAGAATATTAACAACAAGAAAAATTCTCAAGGTATTTATAAACAGAAAATAGATGAAATAAAAGGCAAAAGAATCAGAATAACATGAAGCCACAGTAATGAAAATGGATATAAGAAAGCAATGAAGTAATATTTTAAATGTTGATGGAAAAAAACTTCAAACCTAGAACTTTATATCCAATGAAGCTATCATTTAAATGCAAGTTTAAAAGATGCAATTAAATAAAAATAGTATCAAGTATATAATTATTAAGATAGTTTATATCCAAACCCTTTTTGAAACATTCTTAGAGCTAATTTTTCAATGCAGGAAACTAGAAAAAAGCTCCAAAATAAACCTAGGAGAAGAAGGAGGAGGAGAGGAAAGGAAAACATACATATAATGTCAGAAATATGATAAACAAAGAGAGCAGAAACAACAAGACATAAAACAAGCTGGTTTCTTTAAAAGGTTATAAAATATACAAATAATACGTAACAAAATTAGCAAAGGAAAGAAAGAGAAGATGTAAATATGCAGTTAATACTGAAAGAAGCATGAACATGAAAAATTTTTGATTAACAATGTCATGAAGAATTATAATTTGGAGACATTAAAATTGATACAATTTTGGAAAAATATGAAATTCTAAAATTACAACAATAATAAATAGCAAACTGAATTGTCAAGGGTTAATTAGGAATTACAATATAATCAAAGGCCTCCCCTATTCCTGAAAAGCCCTAGGCTCCAGTGGTTTTGTAGATAAGCTCTATCCACTTGTAAGAATGAGATAATACTGACATATACAAATTGTTCCAGAAAATAGAAATCAGTTTCTCCTTTGTTATAACATAGGTCTAACCTTCATAGCAAAGTCAGATAAAGATGATAAAAACAAACAAAAAACTATACAACTATATCATGTTGGAATATAGATATGAAATTCTAAATAAAATATTAGCTAACTTTATCCAACAGTATATTTATAAAGTTATGTGCAAAGTAAGGTTTATTTTTAGAATATGGGAAAGTACGGTGTGAGAAAAAACTATTAATGTAATTTTTACCATTAATGTGCTGAAGAATAAAATTCCCAAGATTATCTCAATAAATGTTTTTTAAAATATTTGAACTTTTAATTTAGAAAGCATTTATATCAAATAAACACTTTTGAATTTTTTAAAATCTCTCACAAAGTTAGAATAAATGTATATTTTCTCAACTTGATGAAGTATATATATTAAGTATCTGGGGCTTCCCTGGTGGCTCAGATGGTAAAGAATCTACCTGCAATGCAGGAGACCCAGGTTATAGATGTTACATGAAGAAAGTTAGATTCATCCACACAACCAAGGGTGGCTATTAAAACTATTATGGTTGAGCTGAGTACTAGAGACTTAGCCAAAGTATTTATCAGGGGAATAAGTAAGAGCTATAAGAAGGAAAGAGAGAGAATGATGACCAATCACATTGAAAATTTCACCATATTATTAGAACTAATAAGACAGCTGAGCAAGTTTTCTCAATAAAGCTATCACAAATATCTTTCTTCTACATCACCAAAAATTATATTAAAATAGAAAATATATGAGAAGCATACTGTTTTCTTCAGAATAGCAAAAACAAATGATGGAGTATTTGAGTATCATTCTTACAAAGAAGCATCACACCTTTAAAGAGAAAAAAAATTAAACAAAAAAATTTAAACCTACAGAACAGGAGAAAATATTTGCAAATCATATATTTGATAAGGGGCTAGAATCCCAAAGTGTAAAGAGTTCATACAACTCAATGGCAAAAACAAACAAAAAAGCCACTCTTTTTTTTCTTTAAAAAAAAAAAAAGACATCTTTCTAGAGAAGACACATAAATGGCCAACAGGTGAAAAGGCATTCAACATCACTAATCATCAAGGAAAGGTGGTGGTTTAGACACTAAGTCGTGTCCGACTCTTGCGACCCCATGGACTGTAGCCTGCCAGGCTCCTCTGTCCATGGGATTTCCCCAAGTAAGACTACTGGAGTGGTTTGCCATTTCCTTCTCCAGGGGATCTTCCCAACCCAGGGATCGAACCTGGGAATCCTGCATTGCCGGCAGACTCTTTACTGACTGAGCTATGAGGGAGGCCCCAGTCATCGAGGAAATTCATATCAAAACAACAATAAGATATTACCTCACTCTTGTTAGAATGATTATCTTCCAAAAGGCAAAAGATAGCAAGCACTGGCAAAGGGGTAAGGAAAAAGATATCATTTTGTACTATTGGTAAGCTTGTTAATTGGTGCAGCCACTATGGAAATTCCTCAAAAAAATTAAAAATTGAACTACCATATGGTCCAACAACCCCACTTCTAGGTATATATCCAAAGGAAATGAAAACAGGTTTTCAAAAAGAAATCTGCATTCTCATGTTCCTTTCAGTATTTTATTTGAAATAGCCAAAATTGAAAACCATCTAAGTGTCTATCAATAGAGAAGATGTGATACAGATACAATCTCACATCTTCTCCATCCATTTGTATGTGAAATACATCTATGAATGCTACTTGGCCGTGAGAAAGAGGGACGTCCTGTCATTTGTGACAATATGGATAGGACTTGGGGGCATTACGCTAAGTGACTAACAAGTCAGACAGAGAAAGACAAATACTGTATATCATTTATATGTGGAATCTAAAAAGCTGAACTCATGGAAATAGACTACAGCGGTGGTTACCAGGGCTGGGGGTGGGGGAAATGGGGAAACGTTGCTTGAAGAGTACAAACTTCTGGTAATAATATGAAACAGTTCTGCGAATCTAATATACAGTGTGGTGACTATGGTTAAGAATACTGTATTATATGCTTGAAAGCTGCCAAGAGGGTAGAACTTGAATGTTCTCACCACAAAAAGGAGATGGTAATTATGTGACATGATGCAGGTGTTAGCACTATGGTGGTCATTCTCAATATACAAGTATATCAAATCAACACCATTGTATACCTTAAAAACTTAGACAATTATATGTCAATTATATCTCAATAGTTCTGGAGGAAGGGCAGAAAATTGCATGTGCATAGAAATCATATGGTGAATCTTGTTAAAATGCAGAGCTAATTCAGCAGACCTCGGTATGCCTGAGATTCTGCATTTCTAACAAGCTCCCAGCTTCCAGATGGCAATGCTTCTGGTCTGGGGACCACATTTTGAGTAGTAATGTGATAGGTCTGTGTCTTCCACTAGGTAGTCACATGAGGCTATTTAAATTTTAATTCAAATTAATTAAAATTAACTTTTAGCTCCTCAATCACAGAAGTCGCATTGCAGCTGCTTAAATAGCCACACATTGCTAGTGGCTACCATATTGGATAGCACAACAGTCTAAAACATTTCCATTATCGTGGAAAGATCTACTGGACACTGCTGTTCCAGCATTCAACTATTAAGTGGTACGTGAAACTTATAAAAGGATCAGGATCAAAGCAAGAGTTCAGTGATTTACCGTCAGCCTTGTAAGGAGTTCACTCGGACTTTAGGTGATAGTGAGGACTGACTAACGTGGTTGACTGTGGACATCACTGTCACCAATGTGGATGCAGGACTCATAAGCATATATAGCAAATAAGCAAATAATATAAAACAAGCAGGGAAATACCTCCGAGGTGATAAAGTTGAGAATAATATAAAACAAATCAGAAGACAGCAAAAATAAAGCAAATTAAGTAGGCACAAGTATCAGGTAATACAATTAGGGATGGCAGAAGCAGGGAATGAGTAAAGCATATACGTAGAAATGGGAAATGACTAGGAACGTACAAAAAAAAAAATACCCATAGTTAGAGTCCATGAGTTGTGACCAACACTAACAAAAAATGCTTGTTTTAATAACATCATAAACACAGTATTAAAAATGTTTCTAACTCAAGCCTACAAATGAATGAATGAATGAATCATTGAAAGAACCAATCAACCAAATTGGATGTGGTGCCCATTTAGAGGGTAAGAAGAGGTGTTGAATGGAAACACAAATTGGGGATGATGAGAAAATTAAATAAAATTAAATCAAACAAAACAAGAGAAGGTCTTTGCCTAGCTTGACAATGATAATGTACACAAGTTGAGAATGATGATCTTTTATGTCTATGTTGTTTTTGTTGTTCAGTCACTAAGTTGTGTCAGACTCCTTTGCAACTCCATGGACTGTAGCCTTCCAGGCTCCTCTGTTCATGGGATTTCCCAGGCAAAAATACTGGAGTGGGTTGCCAGTTTCCTTTTCTAGAGGATACTCCCAACCCAGGGATTGCACTGTGTCTCCCGCATTGGCAGGCTGATTCTTTACCATTGAGCCATCTGGGAATACCAGCAGTTTACAAAGAGGGAGAGCAGATGGAGAGAGATGGAAGATCTCTGTTGTTAGAATCATTGGCACAAGGTGGTATCTTTAGGGCCATAAGACCAGATTCTGAGTTTGGGATTTTTTGGTTTTTGTTTAACCACCGCATTACTTCAGGCAAATCGTTAAACTGGCTGAGAATCTCTTTATCTTAAAAAATGGGAATTAAACCGTATCTGTCCTATTGTCTTCTCAGGACTGTTGGCCTGATGAACAAAATCATGAATGAGACTGGAGGTTGTGCTCCTGGGAAGAACTGTAAAGTGCTGTTCCTGTGACAAGTGCCGGGATGGGGGTGAGCAGCTATGGGGCCCTTGGTCTCCTGTACTCAGCCTTACCAGCAGCATTTCAGTTCTGAGCTGTCTGGCTGGGAGGGGACTCTGCCCAGCACCCCTAGGTCTGAGGGAGTTGGGCCACGTCATTGAACCTCAGCCTCTCAGCTGCTGCCTGGGAGGTTCAGGGCTCTCCTCTGAGGACACAGGACCCCAGGGGACAGGCAGCCCACGCGAAGCATGCCAACTAGAGAGCAGTGTCCTGAGGTCAGAGTGATGCGGACCAGAGAATGGGGGCAGCGACATCCCCTCCTCTGCCTACCACCTCATGCCAGCCCTGCGTCCCTCACCCACCTCCCACCACAGGTGTCAACCTGGCCTCCTTGTCAACAGCTCACGTGCTAGTGAGAGACTAGAGGGAGCAACCTCCCTTCAAACCCACCTCCACTAACCTGCCAGCATATTTTACAGTTTCCTTAACGCTTTAGCTTTTTGTCCTAGTACTCCTACGAGGCAGTTGTCATCTTCTTTTCATGGATGCATAGGCAGGCATCCAGAAGGAAAGTGACACTAGCTAGACACAGACCCAAATCTTGGATTGTTCGCATTAGAATCCTACTCATGTTCCAATGACTTTTGCTGCTGCAGGCCTCTTGCCTTCTGGGTGCAGGGGACCAGAGTGGGGAGGGATTTTCTTTCAGTGCCCCTGGCTCCCAGATGCCATCTGAAATTACAGCAGTCCACACTGGTGCTTTCCTGTCCTTCCTTTGGGTGCCCTATCAGTGAAAAATTCTTACTACACTCATTCCCAGGCCCGGTGGGCTTTCATGGGTGTAAGCATCAAGAATGGCAGGCTTCTGCCCTCTGCTGGCGACTCATGACATTGCCTTGAGCTAACCACCGTTCCATTCCACCAAATCCGTTTCTTTGAGATCATTTTCTTTCTTGAATAAATACTCTAGGATTTTTCCAGCTCTTATTGTGTCTGAATAGAATAGAGATCATGATATCATACTATTAACATCAGACTAAAAGTTAGGAAACGTGGGCTTGAACTTCTTGTCTTTTGTGGGATATTGGGCAAATCTTTCAGTTTTTTTGAGCCTCGGTTTCCTTATTTGTAAACTCTGGTGCTGCAGAAGACTCTTGAGAGTCCCTTGGACAGCAAGGAGATCAAACAAGTCCATCCTAAAGGAAACCAGTCCTGAATATTCATTGGAAGGACTGATGCTGAAGCTGAAACTTCAATAGTTTGGCCACCTGATGCAAAGAGCTGACTCATTGGAAAAGACCCTGATGGTGGGGAAGATTGAGAGCAGGAGGAGAAGGGGATGACAGAGGATGAGATGGTTGGATGGCATCATCTACTCGATGGACGTGTTTGAGCAAACTCTGGGAGATGGTGAAGGACAGGGAAGCCTGGCGTGCTGCAGTCCATTGGGTGGCAAAGAGTTGGACATTACTTAGCGACTGAACAAGAACAACAAAAAACAGGTATAACATTTGCCCCCTGGAGAGACTGTGAGGGCTGAGGTATAGGAAATACTTGAGGGTCACATACTGAGATTCAGGGAAAGTTCCCAGTTCATATTTGTTCATGCTCATTGCCGTGCAAGATTGTCCCTGCTCCTCTGCTTGCACAGAGCTGGAAGGAAGCTAAACACAGGTCACGAAGTAGTTTTTAGAGGCTCCCTGAAAGGCACATTAAAAGTAGCCAACACCCTATTCATTGTTCAAATAGTCCTGCCCCCAAACCTCACCGTATATCCTCACAAAAGTTTTCCAATGCGGAAACTCAGCGTCTTAAGAAGCAGCCCATTTCCTCTCTGGCCAACTCTGCCTGGAAGCAAACTCTCTCTCGCTTGTGGGAGAGGACAGCACGAGACGATACTGATCATACTTGCGAAGGCCCAGAAGTGAAGTCAAGGGGAATGCTTGGGGCATATGCTACTTTCTGCCAAAATGCATTTGCTTTACTCTTCAGTGGATTAATTTAAGCTAGGGGTTGCCTGGTTTTGCACTTATTAAAATATCCCATTCTTGAATTCCTCTACATTGGAGTGACTTTTGGAAGAATAGACTCCCTATTTTACAACACAAGAGTTTTTGAGTGGGTTTTTGGCCATTCATAGCACCATACAGAAGCCAGCCCAGCTCATTAACACCTGCAGCATAGGAGTCAGAACCACCACTGGTGAAAGGTTATTTGGGGACAGGTAAGCCTGGATGGGGTGAGGAACATAGAGCAGTGAGGGGATCGGGGGAAGCCATCTGGGAAGAAGGGCACTCAAACCTGGAGGTTGGGCACTACTCAGAAAAAGAGGTAGAGAAAGCAACTTGAATTTCTTGACAGTTTCTGCTGATACGCATCTCACACTCTTTGCCACTTGTGGGCAAGTGTTGCATTCCTGCATTAAGAAATCATCCAGTTTGGACGACTACACACCTCAGCCTCCCAGAGCCCTGCTCACTCACCCCAGAACTCAGATATGATTGCCAAGCGTCTGCCCTGTAGCTCATTGTGCTCCTACTTAATCCATCTTCTATTCCTTCTGGGGGGAAGGGAGAGGCAGAGTAACGACGATGGAAGAGAAACATACAGGTTTGCTTGTTTCTTCTTCGTCCTTTATTTGTATATTATAGACAATATTTCCCTATTTCACTGTTTGTGGGGCCTCCAAATAAAACTAATTCTGTATGCTTTATCTTCCTTGCTAGACTGTGGGTGCCTTGAAGGTAGGAACTAGGACTGGTTTACTCATACATCTGAAGCCTCACACAGTGCCTGGAACTCGGCTGCTGTACAAAAATGTGTGCTGAATTCAAATGATCGGCAAGTCACCTGAAGAGTTTAAAGGTGGAAGCTTGACATCGTTTAGGCTAGTAGCTCTCAAACCTGGATGTGCATTACAATCACTCTTTGAGCTTTAAAAATAATTAGGACCCTACTTCCTCCTTAGACCAATTAAACTAGAATCTCTGAGAGCAAGATTTTCACAGTTAAATGACCAGAAAAGAGCTTATCACCTGATGGCATGCTGTAGTGATTCTTTCTATGAAACCAAGATCACTTTCTAATGCACAATGAATATCCATTGTATTATGTTTGTTTTACCATATAATGCATTTTCTTAAAGTTGAGCCTATGTGCTCTAAATACATAGAACATGAATTTTTATATAAGCAACTAGCAAATACAGAAGGAGAAAGGTAATTTTCACTGGGTATTCAGAGACATGCCCATTCGTGGAATAGCAAAAGGTTCAGCATAATATCATAATGGTTGAGCCGAATTTTGTTTTTCAAAAGGTAAATAACCCAAAGGATAGAAAGGAGTGAGAGAAGGAAGACCCCCTCCCCCGTAAGAGTCTTTGTGTGACCTATGGGGACAAATTCTAGTCCAAAGACACCTTTTTTGGAAATGTGTATATCTGAATACCCTGTTCATACAGAGCAGAACTGATAAGAATCTAGGGTGGGTTTTAACTACATTAAAGAGTCTGCTGAGAGGAGCTTGCTTGGTCAGCACTTGCCCATACAGCTTCAGCTGCATGAAGATGGCAAGGAGGTTTTTATAGGTCACATAACTTCAAGAGTGAAGCAAGGTAAGAGACAGGCAGAACATCAATGTCTTTCTCTGAGCATGGTCCTGGAACCAGCAGTATGGACTTCCCTCATCCAGGGGCTCGTTGCTGCTGCTGCTGCTGCTGCTGCTGCTAAGTCGCTTCATTCGTGCCCGACTCTGTGCAACCTCATAGATGGCGGCCCACCAGACTCCCCCGTCCCTGGGATTCTCCAGGCAAGAATACTGGAGTGGGTTGCCATTTCCTTCTCCAATGCATGAAAGTGAAAAGTGAAAGTGAAGTCGCTCAGTCTTGTCCAACTCTTCGCAACCTCATGGACTGCAGCCTACCAGGCTCCTCCGTCCATGGGATTTTCCAGGCAAGAATACTGGAGTGGGGTGCTCGTTAGACCTACTGAATCTGAATCTACATCATAACAAGATTCCTGGATGGTGTACAAATATACAGAAAGTTAAAAACACTGCCTTTAAGGGTGCTCCCCTCAGCCCTCATCTGATGTTTTCTGTTTTAGTCGCTCAGTAATGTCCAAGTCTTTTGCGACCCCATGGACTGTAGCCCACCAGGCTCCTCTGTCCATGGGATTCTCTAGGCAAGAATACTGGAGTGGGTTGCCATGCCCTCCTGCAGGGGATCTTTCCGACCCAGGGATCGAACCCATGCCATGTCTCCTGCGGCTCCTGCATTACAGGAGGACTCTTTACTGCTGAGTCACCGGGGAACCCCCCTCTATCTGAGGACTAAGTCTATCTGGAAAGCAGGAAAGGGATGTAGGATTTTGAGCTTTCTTTCTAGCATTCTGTTCAAGTTGTTTCTCTGAGAGAAAAGCCAGAACATTGTAATCAAGCAGCCAGCGTGCACGGCGGGGGTGAAACATGATGCAGGGTGGGAGGTGGCCAGGGAGTGAGGGGATTTGCTCTCGATTTAAGTTTCCCAGAAATCCCTGTGATCCATACCTGGATGGCTTCCCCATCAGGGTCCCCAGGAGAGATGACAGAGGCAAACCTGATGAATGTTACAACTGTCTTTAGTGAGCTGCCCTGTGAGCCAAGCATGATACCAGGTCCTTTGCAAGCATTATCCCTGTTGCTCTGAACAGGAACTCTACAAGCAGGCAGTCCCCCTGTGGTACAGACGAGGAAAGCTGAAGCTCAGAGTGCAGGAGTACCGTCCTTATGTTCAAAGAATTAACACACAGCAGGGCTTGATGAGACCCCAGGGTCTCTAGTTTTCTCCCTAATGTACCTGCCTCTGTATCCAGTTCTAGTCCCAGTCCTTTAATAATTAGCCCTGTAACCTTAAGCAAGGCCTTCTGTTTCTCTTGGCCTTGGTGTGCTCATTTGTAAAAATGGGGATTAATAGGCCTCCCTTGTAAAGTGCCTGGCAAACAGCAAATCCCCAGTGGATACTAGTTTCCTTCCTTTTAAAATGAAGGGATGGCTTTAGCACTGAGCCATAAGTCATGGAGGTTTAAGACTGACCACCCACAGGCAGGGCCACTATCTCAGATGGAAAGGCTCCTCCGGCTGGGTTCCCACGTGAACCAGCATCTCTGTTCCCCTTCACCACCACACCTAGCGTGATGCTCGGCTTGCTCTTATTGTCCGCAGTAGTCCTGGGACCTCCAACCAGATAGGCTCACCTTGACCCAGAGGCAGTTCCCTTTACCCTATTTTCAGTTCTGGCCAAGAGAAAACCTCAGATACAATTGGCCTTGGGATCATCGATTCCTCAGCCTCTGCTGGCACTCCCAGCCTGGAGGGTTGCAGTGAGGAGGGTGCAGAACGGTTCCTGTGCTCTGCATCTCCTCTCCACCCTGCATCCCGTCTCCACCATCAGGAGAACACATATCAGTCCAGCAATTCAGTACCGAGGGACCCCGAGCCAGAGTCCCCTGGCATGCTGAACGGGGTGCTCTCTTTTGCCTGGGATCGTGCCTTAATTACTCAAGAATCAGAGATGGGTATCACTGAGCCACTCTTCATTCCTTACCAAAAAGTCCCAGGCAAACAATGTAACTAGGAAGCATTCCTGACTTGGGGGTTGAAAGTAGGAAGAAACTCCTTGGGATATTTTTTCTAAATATTTGGGTTATCGTTTCTTTGGGGGATAAATGTTGGTGCTCTTTAACCAGTAATTCCAGGTTCCTGAAGACATATTCCGGGATAGGAACTAAGATGTATATAGATGTTCAAGACATTTCACTATCACTAAAGATAGTGAAAAACTGAAAACAGCATAAATGTTCAACAATAGGGAAAAGGTTAAAAAAATTATGCTACAGCTTTATGATGGACACAGATACCTATTAAAAGTGATGTTTTCCAAGAATTTTATAGAAGAAACATGTTAAGAGAAAAACAACTGGGATTCAGAACTGTATAAACAAGTTAATTATAATTATGAAATTAAAAATATAGATGTGTGTGTGTATAATACGTAACAGAAAAACATATAAAAGACAAAATCCTAAATGTTAACAGTACATTCTGTGGATTATTTAATTATGGCTTTATTTGGAAGAAACACAAGCTGGAATCAAGATTGCCAGGAGAAATATCAATAATCTCAGATATGCAGATGACACCACCCTTATGGCAGAAAGTGAAGAAGAACTAAAGAGCCTCTTGATGAAAGTGAAAGAGGAGAGTGAAAAAGTTGGCTTATAGCTCAATGTTCAGAAAACTAAGATCATGTCATCTGGTCCCATCACTTCATGGGAAATAGATGGGGAAACAGTGGAAACAGTGTCAGACTTTATTTTTTTGGGCTCCAAAATCACTGCAGATGGTGACTGCAGCCATGAAATTAAAAGACACTTACTCCTTGGAAGGAAGGTTATGGCCAACCTAGATAGCATATTTAAAAGCAGAGACATTACTTGTCCAACAAAAGTCCGTCTAGTCAAGGCTATGGTTTTTCCAGTGGTCATGTATGGATGTGAGAGTTGGATGGTGAAGAAAGCTGAGCGCCGAACAATTGATGCTTTTGAACTGTGGTGTTGGAGAAGACTCTTGAGAGTCCCTTGAACTGCAAGGAGATCCAATCAATCCATCCTAAAGGAGATCAATCCTGGGTGTTCATTGGAAGGACTGATGTTGAAGCTGAAACTCCAATACTTTGGCCACCTCATGTGAAGAGTTGACTCATTGGAAAAGACCCTAATGCTGGGTAGGATTGAGGGCAGGAGGAGAAGGGGACGACAGAGGATGAGATGGTTGGATGGCATCACCGACTCGATGGACATGGGTTTGGGTGGACTCCGGGAGTTGGTGATGGACAGAGAGGCCTGGCGTGCTGCAATTCATGGGGTCGCAAAGAGTCGGACAGGACTGAGTGACTGAACTAAACTGAACTTGGGCTTCCCTGGTGGCTCAGATGGTAAAGACTCTGCCTGCAATGCAGGAAACCCTGATTCTATCACTGAGCTGGGAAGATCCTCTGGAGAAGGAAATGGCAATCCACTCCAGTATTCTTGCCAAAAATCCTGTGGACAGAGGAGCCTGGTGGGCTACAGCCCATGGAGTCGCAAAGAGTCAGACAGGGCTGAGCAACTAACACTTTCACTTTCTTATTTGTTTATTTCCTTCTCCAGTTGACTCCCTGCCTGAGAACTGAGTGGAGAAACACTTAGCTCCTGCCGCCCTGGATGGCTTTTCCCTGTTGCACGTTACCTTCTGTGTCCTTTACCCAAATGCTCATGGGTCAGGGCAGTTTGGTTATGGTGTATCCCCTGCTCTGAGGTCTCTGACTCCTGTTGCTCCAGGGGCTCCAAGAAGAGAAGGCTGAGCAAGCTGCTGCTGGCTGCACGAGTGGGGCCTAGTGTCCAGGATTCTCTGTGATCTACGAAGAGCCGCAGTTTTCCCTTCACCCATTCCAAGAGCAGCTGCTGAGAATCTTGATGTACAAATCCATCTTGGTGTGGGTTTAAATGCAGAAAGGCCTAGGTTTCTGCAGACCAAGAGTCTGAATTCTATACCTGCTGTGCTTAAAGCCATGGCAGCAAGGTGGGTGCCCTGTGCCAGAACTATGAGCAGCTTTTCTCAGAGTCCAAGCAAGTGAAAGGCTCCATTCTACCCCCTCACCCCACCATTTACAAATATTTATTGAATGTAAGGGTTGGAAGAGACCTTAGAAAAATAGTAACTCTCCATCTCACAGACATGGAAGCAAACCTAGAGAGGTGTGGTGACCTGCACACGTGGGTGGGAATTTGTCATTTTAGCCAGCTGCCAACTGAATACTTCCCTAAGTGGAGAATTCCTGAGATAGCTTGGAGGCAGGGCCCCCCTGCACCTTGGAAATGGAAACTTCAGGAGGCCAGATAATCCCTATCTCAGCCCTGGCAGGTGGGGGACGGACTCATCACCCATGGAGATTACTCCAGTGTTGCTGCCTTGTGGCTGAGAGGTGTGAGATGAGGCTGGACCAGGCGGCAGCAGCACAGTCCTCAGGCCATGGGGCCCACCGAGTTAGTGGTGAGTGTCCATCAGGGATGGTGTCCTGAGCAGGCTGCTCCTGGAGCAGGTGTCACCTGTACCCCGCCCACCTGGGCCAGATTCTCTAGCTCCCCATTGGTTCTCTGGGTTGCCTTCTTCCTGCTGTAGAAGTCTCTTAACTCTGCTGTAACCAATCACCACCTTAGTGACTTAAAACCACATAAACTTGTTATAATTCTGGAGGTCAGAAGTCTGAAACAGGTCTATGTGTATGTATGTGTGTTCAGTCATGTCCGACTCTTTGCAACCAGATGGACTGTAGTCCACCAGGCTTCTCTATCCATGGGATTTCCCAGGCAGGAATACTGGAGTGGGTTGCCATTTCCTACTCCAGGGATATCTTCCTGACGCAGGGATAGAACCTGTGACTCCTGAGTCTCCTGCATTGCAGGCCGATTCTTTACCACTTGAGCCAACAGGTCTATTGGGAATAAAATCAAGGTGTTGGCAAGGCTGATTCTTTCTGCATTAGGCTTTTGTTTGTTTGTTTGTTTTACTTTTTGGCCACCTTGCATGGCATGTGGGATCCGTTTCCCTACCAGGCCTTGAACCCTTGCCCCCCGCTTTGGAAGCACAGAGTCTTAACTGCTGGACCACAAGCAGGGAAGTCCCGGGCTGGTTCCTTCCGAGACTCTCAGGGAAAATCCATTTCCCTGCCTTTTCCTGCTTCTAGATGATGTCTTTTCCTGTTTCTGGACAATGCCTTTTCCTGCATACCTTGATTCATGTCCTCCCTCTATCCATCTTCAAAGCCAGCAGAGGAGTATCCTCAAATCTCTCTCTGACTTTCCCTTCCAATGTCACATCTGTTCCTCTGATTCTGACTTTCCTGCTTCTCTCCTGTAAGGACTCGTGCAATTGCATCAGCCTACCCAAATAATTGAGGGGTATGCTCCCATCTCAAGATCCTTGATTTACTCACATCTGCAAAGTTCCTTCTACCAGGTAAGACAACATATTCACAGGACCAAGAGATTAGGACATGAAAATCTCTGAGTGCCATTATTCTGCTGACCACACTCTCCAATAATTCTCTCTCTGTTACAGAAAACCAAGAACAGTTTCAATTGTTTACAACCGAAACCTCTGATTGGCACAGTCACAAAACTTGCAAGTGGTTTAGCTTGGTAGAGCTGGAATATACTTTCTTTGAAGAAAACAGGACCTACAGAGATTCAGCTCAACAGTAAAGAGAGTCTTTCCCATCCAATATCTTGCAGACCTGTTTGGCTCCCAAAATCTTGAGTTATTCCAGCTGGAAAGGGAATTTTCTTGCCCAGTATATAACCACAGAGCAGGCATGAGATCAGGGTTTCTGGTAAAGAAGCATCCTCAGGGATCTTCCCTGGTGGTCTGGTGGTTAAGAATCTGCCATTCAACACAGAAGACACAGGTTTGATCCGTGGTCGAGGAACTAAGATCCCACATGCCAAAGAGCAACTAAGCTGTAATTAGAGAGCCTGCATGCTGCAACTAAGACTCGAAGCAACTAAATAAATACATATTTTAAAAAGAAAAAGAAGAAGAAACACCCTCAGATTCAATGACCCCACTTCCAGGAAACTATCCTGAGGAATGAGAGAATAGGGGTGCATGGTTACACGCTGTCATTGACGTCATCAGGGTCCAAGGCAATGGAGGCTGCAGAAGGCAGGATTTCTCTACCATGTCCAGGCAGGCAGTTACAAATGCAGATTCCAGGGCCCACCCCAGACCTACCGAGTCAGACTCTCTCATGTGTGAGGTTGGAAATCTGAATTTTATACTCTGCCCAAATGTTTCCTCTTCACTCTAAAGCTTAAGAAGCCCAACAGAGAAGAGTTGGCCTTCCTTTCCCCTCACTACTTGTTCAAATCTGTTCTGTATCTCTGACATCAATGCCCTTTGGAGGAGGTGCTTATCTCTTGCTTTTTCCCATCACCTAGGCTCCTTCCCCTGGAATGGGTTGACATCTGAAGGTTGGACTTCCAGGTCAGTTGCCTGCCTTCAAGAGATCATCCCCCTTAGCCTCTGGCCAGGCTGCTGCCACTTGGCTGCCAGGGGCAAAGGGTAACTGACTCTCAGGATGGGGAGAAAGGTCAGGGGTGCACCCTGCTTGAATAGACGCCTGCCAGAGTATCAGGGAAGCTCACACAGGGCGCCCACATCGGAACAGCAGTGGACTCCACTGAACACAGCCAGGAAAGGTCATCTCTAGGCTGACCCAGGCTTTGCACTCTGATGCCCTCAGACCACTGGGAACAGCTGGATGGACACAAGATGGATCTGAGAGGCTGAAGCCACAATGAGTCACACACCTAAAGAGATCCCTTTACAGGAGAGTCTGAAAGGGCTGTTGTGCCTTTGTTCAAAATTGAGCCTTTTACAGACTCTCAATCCACAGTTCAGTTCACATTTGTCAGGTGTTGGTGATGTGCTGAGCACAGAGGCAGGAACTAAGGCACAGAGAACAGAAAGTCGAGGTCTCATCCTGCAAGCTGCTACACTTTTGCTGGGAGTCGAGACCCACACGTGTGAATCACAGACTGGAAGGCAGAGCTGGAAGGGGCCTCATCACCTCTTTCCCCCATTATAAAGAGGAAACTGAGGCCCAAAGAGGTCAAGAGTACAAGGGCAACAGCCAGAGTTGGTGGCACAGGCTGTATCGAGTGCTGTAGGCAGAGATAGGAGGAGATGCCAGTGAAGGCTGGTGATGGGGGTGGTGGTGCCAAGATGACATCAAAATTGAGCTCTGAATGAACAGGAGGAAGCAGGCAAGGACAATGGGGAGAGGGAAGCCAGGAGGCAAGGAAAGAATGAAATAAAACCTGAGACCCTGGGGTCCTCTTATGTACTGGAAGAGAGACCCTTGAGGAAGAGTTGGCAGCATAATTTGGGGACCCCATGCAAAATAAAAATGCAGGGCCCCTGCTGGCTTATGAAGGTCATTCTCTCCTTTCCGCAGCTCGCTGTCTACAACTCCAAGCCACAGGGGCCAGGTAACCTCAAGGGATTGCCATCTCCACACTGGGACACACTTGTGCCTCCATCAAGTGTTGAGATTCTGGGCAGGCTGCCCATGCCAGCCCTGACAGAGGACAGCTGGTAGCAGCTGCACCCTGAGATGTTCTGGGGCAGGAGGGGAGTATGTGTCTGACCATGACCCTCCCCATACCTGTAATCAGGTCCACAGGACTGTTCCTGCAATGAGACCCCCTGGGCAGAAGATGGCAGTGGTTGCTGGACAGGGGTGGGGAGGGGCAGGCAGGCAAGGCCTGGGGCCCCAGGGGGCAGAGAAGAGCATCCTTGGGAGGCAACAAGGGGAAGGACCATGAATGAAACCAGAATCCACTGTCCCATCACATTTCACTCAAAAATGCAAATTCAGAGAGAGAATTATTAAGAATTTCATGACAGCAACTGCAGAGCACTAAACAAAGAGTGGGGAAGTTGCCTTGTAAGTGTGGAACCCTGTATGGCTGCACAGGCCACATGCCCATTACGCTGGCTCTGCCCAGGGGACCTTGCCTATAGCCCTCACTTCCATCCTAGAGAGCTGCATCCCTACCAATTAGTATTTAACAACAGTCAATGCCCAGTGAAGAGCGGAGAGAAGACATGAAGCCAGAAATCAGTGTAGACGCACATAGAGGAGGTAAAGCTGAGGGAAGTCAATGCAGACAGGGAGAGAGGGAGGCAGAGAGACAAGACTACATGTGACAGCCACCAGGGGAAAAAAGAGGTGTATTTTTTTACTGAATATCTTCCACACAGGCTAAATGATGTCCTGTTGTTGTTGTTTTAACAAAAGCTCTATTTTGATTTTCTGTCCCAGCAGACTGTCATTTGACATTCAAAACTACATCAGGACCATAAAAATTAATCTGTGGATGCTTGTTAGTAAACAGTTTGGGGGAGCTGTAAAATATTTTCCACTGGTGAACATTTTTTTGTAATCTTAGTCTAAATAAAGCTATCCACAAGAGTACAACATTTATGATGTTCTCTTGGTTTTAAACATCAAGTTAAAAAATAGTTCTCTTTTTTTTAAGCTGCCCATATTTACAAAGCACTGTTTTCCTTGTGTTGTTTACAAATGCCTTGTTATGTGATTCTTGTGTCAGCCCTGTGAGTTAAGGGTCAGGGCACTAACGGCTCCAAGTGCCTGCTGTACTGTGGATGCTTATCCTATAAAGTACACTCCAGCTTGGCTTTAGGTTCAAGTTTTGGGACCTAACCTATCTGCCCTCGGTGTCTTAATCTGTGAAATGGGAACAGCTTAATCTCACATATGCTATCATTGGGCACTATGCTAGATGGGTGTGTGTTGGAGCCCTGGTGTAATGGCTGTTCAAATGGCAGCTCTCCGTTAAGTTCTTTAAATTCTCCCCTAAATCCTATGCAGGAGGTATGATTATCTCTGTGAGCACAAGGAGAGGAAGGGATCTGGTAAGCAGAACATCAAGAGCTGCCCTACTCAAAGCCTGAGTTGTCTCCACTACTCCACACCCTCAGTAACCCCAGCAGGTGCTAATGTCCCCACTTCAGATGTGGGAACTGAGCTTCAGAGAGTGTAAGTGATGGGCTCAGGGGCCCTATCACTTATACATGCAGGGAAAGGGGTCATCCTTAGACTCTGCCAGAGACTAAGACATGCATGTGAAGCAGACATTGAGAACAGACTTGTGGTTGCCAAGGGAGAGGGAGAGGGAGAAGGATGGATTGGGAGTTTAGGATTAGCAGATACAAACTATTATATATAGAATGATAAACAAGGTCCTATTGTAGAGCACAGAAAACTATATTTAATATCCTGTCATAAACCACAATGGAGAAGAATATGAAAAAGAATGGTATACCTATATATATACATATATATATGCTATATATACATACACACATGTATTCACTATATAAATAACTGAATTAGTTTGCTGTACAATAGAAATTAACATAACATTGTAGATTAACTAAAAGAAAGTAGCAGACACACACACACAAAAAATGCATGTGAAATGCTTAGCACAGCTCCAGAATGATAAGGAGGAGGCAGGAAAGGTGGGCGGAGGGGAGTAGGCAACACCCCTCTGTCACAGCTGCCTCCCTCCCTCTGGTTTCACCACCTTTAAGACACAGGGTATCATTGGTGGGGAGGGACACTGTGACATTTCCCCTCCCTCAACTCTGGGTCATGCTTTGTCTTCCAGTCCCATGGCCACAGCCCTGGAATGACTGACCCCTTAACCCCCAGCAGGATGTTCTGCCACTATCCAGACACTTTCATTTCAGGGTAAAGGTGACACACAGCTCTGCTAAAAATAAGATCATGCTCCTATTTCAGTGGGAACAGTTCAGTGGTGTGTGCTCCTGCTAAAGGGTGCCCCCCTGCTGGCCCCTCGTCAAACAACACAAAGAGAAAGCACATTTCCTGTTCTTTCTTTCTTAAAATATTTGTTTATTTGATTGTGCCAGTACTTAGCAAGTGAGATCTTTAATTGAGGCATGCTAACTCTTTGATACGGCATGTGGGATCTAGTTCCCTGACAAAGGGATCAAGCCCCAGCCCCCTGCATTGGGAGTGTGGAGTCTTAGCCACTGGACCACCAGGGAAGTCCCTCACCTTTGTGTTTTCAAGCTAACAAGGGAGGAAGGCAACCAGCATGTTTCTTTTCCTATACCTGGACTCAGTGTTATCCCACCCACTGGCCACTGCTAACAGGAAACACTTTAGTGACTAGAGACAGGAGAACTGGGAGAGGCATTTTTCAATTTGTCAAGAGATGAGCACTGGCTTCTCCCTCTCTCTCTCTTTTTTTCAAACAGACTATATGTTTTAGGGCAGTTTTAGGTTCGTGGCAAAATTGAGTGAAAAGTATAGTGAGTTCCCATATCCCCTATGGCCCCCATATGCTCGAACTTCCCCCACATCAGCCTACCTGCCCCCACCCCCAGTGTGATATGTTTGTTACAATCAATGAACCTACACTGACACCTCATGTTCACTCAGAGTCCATAGTTTGCATTAGGGATCATTCTTGGTTCTGTACACTCTGTAGGTTTGTAAAATATATAATGACATGTAACCATCATTATGATATCACACTGCATTTTCACGGCTTAAAAGTCCTCTGTACTCAGATTATTCAGCCTTCCCTCCCCTCTAACCCCTGGCAACCACTGATCTTTTTACTGTCTTCATCATTTTGCCTTTTCCAGAATGTCATACAATATGTAGACTTTCAAGATTGACTTCTTTTACTCAGTAATGGTAACAGATATCATTTATGTCTTCTCCCTCTACTTATAAGGATACCAATCACTTTGGACTAGGGACCACCCTAATCCTATATGACCTCATTTTAACTTGATTACATCTGCAAAGATTCTGTTTCCCAATAAGGTCACATTCACAGGTTTCAGAGATTAAGACTTGAACATATATTTTGAGGGGACAGAATTCAACCTATAGCACCATGTTGTCCCCACTGTATCAGCTGCCTCATCTGAAATGTGACTAAAATGTCAAATGCTTCACTCAGGTGTTATTTGTTCTCAGTTCTGCTTGAAGACTTCATACTGTGGCAGAAAGAAGTGAGAGTGGTATAGGCGTACTGTAATTTATTCAGCCATTCCTTGGCAAATGGGCTGTATTTGATTTATTGATCACTTGTTCTTGAGGAAAAGTAGCTGAGAATTCGCTGACCTTACTGACAAATTATGCTGTCCTCATTTCCCACCCTCCCCGTCTCTGCCCCTCAGGTGTCCACACGAACCTGCTGGTACATGGAGTTCTCACTTCTCCTATTGAATCGGAATCCACGTGGTTCTCAATATTTCATCTTAACGGGATCCAAGGCTTTTAAACATGGAATCCAGACTTTCTGGGTTGTTTCCAGAGGAGATGACTTTTTACTCAATGACATCAACCTCACTAATCCTGTCTGAAATCTAATCAATACATCAGACAAGGGAAGAAAATGCTGTTCCGTGAATGAAATAGAACAAATTTTCCACAGTGAGATGTGTCTCTTCTTGATCAGGAGCCCTGAAATGTGGGAGGAGCAATCTCCAGGGGCCTTAATGAGCTGAGACGAAGGTGAAGGAGGTGGTCCTTGCCGGGAGGGGCAGGAGAGCCTGACCTGGGAGCTGGCCCTCCCTCTGAGCTGATGTCACTCTGCCTGGGGATGGTCCCTCCCAGTGCCTCTAAGTCTTTAGCTGCATCAAGAGAGCAGCTTCTGAGTTGACTGTTAAAAACTTTTTTTTTTTTAAATATCCAACAAATTAAAGCTGGTTTTTCTTCTATTTGCAAGGAAAGTAGTCTAAAGAAAGGGTTGCAAACTACAAAAACATCATCTGTTTTTGTAAATTTTTTTTTTTTTTTTGGAACACAGGTATATCCATTGTTTACTTCTTTTTATTTATTTATTTATGACTGTGCTGGGTCTTCGTAGCTTCACACAGGCTTTCTCTAGTTGGGGCAAGTGGTGGCTCCTCTTCACCACAGTGTGTGGGTAACTTATTCACAAAAACAAACACCTAACTAAGTAGATCCAGAAAGTGATATATGCCCTTATTAAAGAAAAAATTATGGAACCAAAGAGTACAAAATAACAGCCTCTCCTTCAGCCCAAAGGAAACTACTGTTCTTAGTGGCTTGTGTTTCTTCCAGAAGTTTTATATGCAAAAGCATACACAAATGGAATCGAGCTATACCAACAGTTCTGAGCCTTAGTTTTAGTTAAAAATATGTAACACACACTAAACTGTTTACACATGGCCCAGATTCTGAGCAGTGTCCTGATCAAAAAAATATCCCCAATAACCAAAAGTTAATTAAAAATGAACTCCAGTTCGTAATTGTATTTTTTGAACCACGTGAAGGGTTTGTCTTAGAAAATCCTGCTTTTTTTTCCTCTTCTCCTATATCTTGGTTCACACTCCTGAACTATCCTGAATTTCATTCCTCAAAATTGCATGAAAAACTTCTCCCTCAGCATGAGTCCTGGTTCCTATTCTCTTTTTCATGGTCCTTCTTTCCTCTTACAAAGGAAAAGCACATAGGAACCCCCTGGCCAGACAAGACCCCTGAGAGCTTCAGAAAGAGGAAGAAACTGAGTCTTCTTTAGAGGTGGGAGGGGTCAGCCTGGTGAGAGGATAGCAACAGCCACCAGTGAGGTGTCAGGCACGGTGGGTTACCTGCATTTAAATCTCCCACAGGCCCTATGAGGTGGGTGATGCCCTCATTCACATTTTACTGCTGAGGAAACCAAAGCTCCTAAAAGCAAAGCAGCTAGGTTAAGGCACTTGTAAGGCCAGGGTCAAACCCGTGATACTAGAAAGATTCCTGCTCACATGCTAAGAGGTTTTGTCCAGTTCCCCTTCCCTTCTGTTGATTCTTTGTGGACTTTCCCAAGAGGATGTCCCATGTCTAGTGATGCCTCCTATTAATGCCCCCTGTTTACAGGCTAGAACCTCCCTTTCTTACATCATAACCTTCTTAGGACCATATTTAATTCTTCTCTGGAGATTCTTTGGGTACTGCTGGCTGGAGCTGAGATCTATCTCACCTCCTCCTCACATACTAGGCTGGAGATGGAATGGCACCATCTCCATAGCAAAAGTCTTAATGATACCTTTCAATTCCTACTCCCTACAAGCTTCAACACCTTAGTTACGGAGAGGAAAAGGAGCTGTGGGGAGCAAGCTGCCTTTCAATCCCTATTTGTCCTAATTCATGTAACTGTGGTTGGTTTTTAAATAGATCCACAAATTCCTTGACCCGCCTCTTGTCAGAAGATGGAATCTAATCCTCCCTTTAAATACAGGTTAGACTTAGTGACTTAATTCTGACAACAACAAAAATGTGGCAGAAGTGATACTATGTGACTTCCAAGGTTAGGACATAAAGAGGATATGGTGTCTGCCTGGGTTTCTTGGGGCCCTTGTTCTTGGATCCCAGATGCCATATTCTGAGGAAGCCCAAGGCACGCGAAGAGGCTTCATGTCGGTTTTCTGGGCAATAGCCCAGTAGAGACATCAGCCTCTAGTCAGCCTCAAGAGTCAGCTGTGTGAGTGGATGAGCCTTTTTGTCATCCTAGTCCCAGCTGTGGCTCCTTCCAGCTAAGGCGCCAGGAACAATGGAGCTGAGGCAAGCCCTCCCCGCAGTACTTAGTTTGAATTTCTGACCCATGGAACCCATGAGAGATAATAAATCATTACTGTCTTAAGCTACTAAGTATTGGGTCACAGTGTTACACAGCGATAGACAAATAGTTACAAAGCCACTTCTAAGCTCACGGTGAAATATCTGAAGGTGAATGACAGGAGTACAGTGTTCCCACTTCTTATTCTGCCATATGGAAAGCAAATTCTCAAATACTTATACTCAGTATTTGAGAGCGTTGGGCAGGGGAACCTGCTTGTCCACATGCCTTGGGACCTGGAATGTCAGGGATTGTCCTTAAAGGATGGAGTCATACCAGATTGGCTCTGATGGAGGCCTGCCTGAACATCTCAGTCCTCCTTCTTGCTGGCTGCTAGAGTGGCTTCTCTTTCTTCCTCAGCTCATGGGCACTCACATTTAATGGCACCTCAGAATAACAACGAGGGCCAAAACACTGTGGTTTACTCATTTTTTGGCTGCATATCATTGCCCTAGGAACTCAGGGAGGGCATGCGTGAACCCCCACGCCTTGCTCCTTGGGTCCTAGGCAGAAAGCATGTTACAATTGTCTGGGGATATGTCAACGTTCCCTGAGCCCTGGCTGTTAAGTTTTGAATTTGAAGTATCCATCCCAGTTGCTATCTGTCCTGCCATATGGCCATTTCCGAGAAGCAAGGGTGACCCGCCTGCCCAGAAAGGCCCTCCTGCCAACACTTCTCTGGCTGGGGCCTTGGAAATGTTCCCACGGGTGGGCAGTGGCGTCTCCCTGCTCTAGTGTCTGTTTATCCTTGTCCTCTTTCTGTAGCATGTTCTAACCCCTTCTCAAACCTTTTCTTTGCTCCCCAGCACTGGGCTCCCTGTGCATCTTCCCAGTGGGAAGAAGTTAGACTGTGTGCTTCCCAGATGTTCAGTCCCCGAGGTAGTGGCTGGTGGGCGAGCAGGTTGCTGGCCTTGAACCAGCCTGACCAGCTGATGCTGATTCCACAAGGGAGTCTCAGAGACTTCCTCCATTTAGTGACTCACATAATCATTCTCCCCTTGGAACTGCCAGTTCTGAACTATGCTGTCTCCCAGAAATTGTAATTCCAGTCTCAGGCTCATCTTTACAATGTCCCTTTGGCTTTCCAATGGTGTTCCAGGAAACTTGTTCATGCCGGGTCCTGTCTTGCTCCCTTTTTGAGAAGCCAGGATGCAAATGCAATTTCGGCTCACATCCAGGGGTCTGATTTTAATTCAAGATGCAGCTGGACTACTTCTAAATTCCAAAATTCTTAACAACAACCCCCACCCACAAGTTGCAACACTCACAAAACCACCCACATGGTACAGTTTTAGAGCCGTGTAACCATTAATGAAATACAGTGTATTGTTCTACTCCATTTAATTTAATGGCTGCATCATGTACCATGGATGTACCATAATTTGTTTAACTAATTCCTTATTGAAGAACATTAAGGTAATTATTATTGTTATTAGACGAGCAGCTGAACCTTGGAAACACACTCTTAAACGCTTTTCCTCTGAGGAAAATGAAGAAGCTGACTGTTTCTTATCAACCCAACCAAGCCCTTGGAGATTATTATACCCAAGCCTGAGATTCACTGGCAGCCTCAGAGGCTGTTGCTGACAGGAGTGGGCCACTCGGGGTGTTGGGGCTGAAAAAGGTTGACAGCCAGCACAGCCTCTGAAGACTAAAATCAAGGAGAGTGAAGGACAAAGTTCTAAAAGATCCACCGATGAAAAAGTCACTAAACTTCCTTGTATTTTCCTCTGATTAGAATCCTCAACACCTTCTTTTACACAGTTATGCAATATGTCTTCTTGGATATGCTTACGGCTGATGTCACTTCCTGTTAGATGTTCGGAAAGGACTGCTTGCTGTCAAGGAGAGAAGCAGAGAGATTCATGGTGTGTGCGCAGCCACAGCCCTCCTCAGGGCTAAAGATGGGCCCCTCACTTGCAGTTGCCCTTTTGTGTCCTATAACAGTGCTTTGCAGCCAAGAGCAGCCACATTGAGGCAGACGAGAGGGAAGACTTGTGAGAGCGCTCCATTCAGGAGAAACACTGCCCTGGACTGTGACAGAGAGACCCAATCAGAGCCCAGGCTTGGCAGGGAGACCACAGATAGATGGTGTCAACTACAGGCACTTGCCAAGGGCATCTGCCATCTGCCTCTTCAGGGATTGAATCCTGTGCTGCTGCAGCTGTTAACCTTCGACCCGCCCTGAAAGGAGTTCTGGGTGGAGAATGAGGCACTTGGTGTGCCAGGAAAACTGGTGAAACAGGTCTTTAGATAGCTGGGTATTTTCAGGAACTGATTTCATGATCCCAATCCTTGCATCTTCTCGTATTTAGAAAAGCACTAAAACCCTTCATAGTGACATCAGCTCCTCATGACTAGCAGAAAAACTTTTGTGAAAATAAGCATTTGATTGGGTTGAATTCTCTCTTCACCAAAATCACATATATTGATCTTCCCTCACTACCTCTTTGGAGCAGACTCTCAGAGCTATCTGATGTGCTGTCTCCCAGGCTGCAGTCATCGTCATTTTGCCCCAAATAAAACTTAACTCACAACCTTCTATCGGGCAACTTTCTTAAGTTGACAATGGTATAGAAGCAGGACGGCTATCACAAGGAATTATGGGCTAGATACTCTTCTAAACACTTGACACGTTCCAACAATTGAAATGTCATACCAGCCCTATGAGGTAGGCACTGTGATCCCCATTCTGCAGTTAAAGAGACCCAAAGCCTAGAAATGTTACCTAGTCAGCTCAACGGAAGTCCCCAGTGGCAGAGATCTGGGCCCCTGTCTGACTTGTGTTCCTGTCGTGACATGCACTGCTTTTTATTGTAGTCGAAGCAGAAGTGGCCGCAGTGGCAAGCCATCAAGAGTAGATAATAAAACACACAGAGAGAACTTTGTGACTGTTGGCAGGAAGTGGGGGGACTAGACTCAGGAACTAAGGGCACCCATGTCTGAGGGGAAAACAGGGTGACCAGGCCACCAGGGCAGACATGGGTCCCAAAGGATGAGAAACCCTTGCTCCTGTGCTCCAGGGGTGGGTGGCACACAGCTCTGCAGTTTCTCAAACTCCCTCTCAAATCCAAGTAAGCCTCAAGAAACAGGAGCCTGTCATTGTTCCTTAGTGCTTGAAAGAGCCTGGCTGACTTGCTTTATTATGTTAATTGTGCAGATAACCATTATGAGCTAAATGGTTGGAGAGAGGAAAAAAAAAAAAAGACTAGGGTAAATAAACCAAGAGCTCCAGGGCCCAGCTGAGCAGCAGATCAAAAGACAAAAGAACACACATGGGTCTTGGGACCTTAAAATCAGACAAAGCTCCCTCTGTAACTGCAGGAGTCTGTGCATCCACACTCCTGCCAATTTACTCTGTTGTTTCATAGGCTCAATAGTTTTTCATGTCCTCTGTTTATTTCATTGTCACATCAACCCTATGAGGCATGCCAGATAGGTGCAACTACAGATGAAGAAGCGGAGGCCAGGGAGGGTGGGAATTGCCCAGGGGCTTTCCTGGTGGCTCAGATGGTAAAGAATCTGCCTGCAATGCAGGAGACATAAGAGATGTGGTTTCAATCCCTGGGTTGGGAAGATCCCCTGGAGAAGAAAATGGCTACCCACTCCAGTAGTCTTGCCTGGAGAATTCCATGGACAGAGAAGCATGGTGGGCTTCAGTCTATGGGGTTGCAAAGAGTTGGACATGACTGAGCAACTAAAAGTCCGTCTAGTCAAGGCTATGGTTTTTCCAGTGGTCATGTATGGATGTGAGAGTTGGACGGTGAAGAAAGCTGAGCACCGCAGAATTGATGCTTTTGAACTGTGGTGTTGGAGAAGACTCTTGACAGTCCCTTGGACTGCAAGGAGATCCAATCAATCCATCCTAAAGGAGATCAGTCCTGGGTGTTTATTGGAAGGACTGATGTTGAAGCTGAAACTCCAATACTTTGGCCACCTCGTGCGAAGAGTTGACTCATTGGAAAAGACCCTAATGCTGGCTAGGATTGGGGGCAGGAGGAGAAGGGGACGACAGAGGATGAGATGGTTGGATGGCATCATTGACTCGATGGACATGGGTTTAGGTAGACTCCGGGAGTTGGTGATGGACAGAGAGGCCTGGCGTGCTGCAATTCATGGGGTCGCAAAGAGTCGGACACGACTGAGTGACTGAACTGAACTGAACTGAGCAACTAACACACACATGCAATTTGATTGCTGCAGGGCCAGAACTGGAACCCTGTTTCCCAGTGGGCCTGGAACTGGGTCACATCAGTTCTTGAGAGATGAGTGTATCATCTTTTCCCAACTCCATGTTCAGCAACATCATATTAGTAGCTTGAGATCAGTCATGGTGGGAGTATTTATGCCATGGAAATCAGGAAGCACTGCAGATCAGGGCCCCCTGACTCCCCCAGCCACCCAGAGCTGGTTAGTAAATGTTTACCAGCATACTACTGAGCTATCCCACTAATTTATCAAGTTATTGCTGAAGAAATGTTTATGACCCTTAAGACCACAGTGCGGTAGGAAAGGCCTATATTCCCCAAACCTTCAAGTTCTCCCTCTGTGGCAACAGAAATCATAAAAACTAACATTTACTTCTGGGCTTGCTAAGTGCCAGGCTCTGTGCTTTATGCACTATCTAATTTATTCCTCATTACAATCCTTTTCTATAGATGAAGACATTTGAGAACTCAAGTAAATTGTTCAAGGTCATACAGCTAGAAAGTATTCAAATCTAGGTTTGTTGGAACTTCTTAATCATGGTACCACTATCTCAGTTCCTATTATTTCATAAGTAGAACAGATTTTTCTTAGTTCTACAGCACCCCTCCTTCTCCCATGCTGTAAACATATAATGGAATTATAACTAAAATCAATCAAGACAACTAATTTCTAACACACAGTGAATATTTTAAGGGCTGTTTCAAATTTCAATAAAACTCCATAACCTATTAGACCATTCTAGCCATTTATAACCATGGCCTATAGAGACTGTCAGAATTAATATTCTGCTCTCTTATTATTTCAACCATCAGAGATATTTCACATGATAATTGGCTCTTAGCAGCCATAATCTAATTTATTTATGAATACCTTATATTTATATTTCATGGATATTGTTTTAATTATTAAATCACTACATCTTAGAAAGAAATGTAATTTTGTTATAGAGCAAATGTTCTTCCTGTCGACATCTGTAATGCCATTTTAAAAGTGTATGAGGATAAAAAGACTGCCTAGGCTTCAAAGACAAAATGTGTCACACTGTGCTGGAAAACATTTTGTTAGAAAATAAACACTATATGTGCAGAACTAATAAGAGTTCTAAAGTAATTATCTTGATGATTAAGGGGGAAACCCACCTGATGAAGCACTTTAACCTGTAGGGTCCAGAATTAATATCTTAATTCAGAGAGATGGGTCGACTTGAATTAGACAACCAAGTCCAAGGGGCAGCATCACTGAATCAACAGAGGATTGATTTGGTGTGGGTAGCAGGGACCTGACTTCAAATCCCTGCTCTTCCATTTCCCATCTGACCTTGGGTGAGTTACTGAGCCCACTCTGAACATTTGTTTCCCTGAGATCAATAATGCCTACCAAACTGAGTTATGGTTATATAATTTGCAGGGTCCTGTGCTAAGGGAAAATCCCTGTTCAAAAGTTATTAAGATTCTCGTGATGGCAACAACAGCAGAGCAATAAACCAAGTGCAGAGGCCCTCCTAAGAGTGGGGCCCTGTGGACCACGTGGGTCATATGCCCATGAAGAGGGCCGAGGGTAAGGATTGCATTAAATGCCACATGTAAGCTGCATCCCACTTGGGTGCCTGAAGATGTCAGCTATTTATCTTTTGGCTCAGTTTGTCGCTTTATTTTTATATACCATGGAAAAGAAATCTAGTAGTCACTCTATTTTTTGAAAGACAGGTACCAGTCAAGCTTCATAGAATAGGCTTGTAGCTATCCAGCTCTGAAAAGGTTCAAAGGTTCGGGGTGTAGTGGGGCATAGCACCCAGGAGAGCCATGCCTCACCCCAGGCTGTTTCCCCTACCTCCCCAGTCCACCTACCCCTACCCAACCCTCCATCCCCTGACTCCACCTACCCCTACTCCACCTCCCCCCACCCCTGCCACCTTTTGGGCAATTTTTGGAAGAGGAATAGAGAATGTAGGATTCTGTTTCCAAGCAGAGGTCTTGAAACCAAAAAGTTAATCTCATTGGGCTTTGTACTACATTGAATTAAACTCCTAATTCTAATGTCACCAAATAGGGTTACTGGGAGACCAGGAAGTAAAGTACAATAACTGAGTTCCACTGTCCAGAGGGAGTCAAAAGAGAACAGAAAATCAATTTCCTGACTGCACCGAAGTTCACGAAGCTATTCCGATCTGTTGGGAGGAGCTTGTTTCTTTGTAAGGAGGCATGCATTTCTGATAGACTGTTCACATAGAGGGGACCCATATGGTTTTCTAAGCATTTTTCTTTGGGGATCCCCTTCAGCACAGGTTGATGGAGCCTCTGCTGATTGTCTTTGCTCTTAACCTATTGCCGGTAAGAGTAGGGATTGGAAAGGTGAGTGTCCCTGGAGTCAAGGCAGTCATTGACCTGATGTAGATAACCTCAGGAGTTCCTTTTTGGATCATTTTCCTAAAAACATGTGTTCAGCTTCTCCTCAAAGCCTACCACTCTGATTCTCACAGCTCCCCACTTTTTCCCTTGGGCCAGAAGGTGCCACCTCAACTTCTCCATGGTTTCAGGATACTATCCATTTTGCACACTACTGTGCATTTCTACTTGAATAACAACCTAGAATTATATTGAGCTTCAGTTTCTATAGACCTCTTCTAGCTGGTTGGCCCAGGTCTCCACTTCATTCTGTGTGCCTTGAAAGTGGAGATGAAACCCAGTACTTTATGTACGTAACTGAGCGGGCTATCTGTTGTTTATTTATTCTAGGATCTTCCACTGCACTTGGCACAGTGCTTTACATGTAACAGCTGTTTAATCATTTATTGAATGAATATATTCTTATGGCACCATTTCTTTTTATCTATTTAGTTTATCGTGCCATCATGTCCATAAGCTCTTTGAAGCATTCATTTATAAAATTATTCACATGAAAAGATGCTCAACGTCACTAATTATTAGAGAAATGCAAATAAAAATTATGATGTATTATTACCTCACATCAGTCAGAATGGCCATTATCAAAAAGTCTACAAACAATAAATGCTAGAGAAGGTGTGGAGAAAAGGGAGCCCTCCTACACTATTGGTGGGAATGTAAACTGGTGCAGCCACTATGGAGAATAGTGTGGAGATTCCTTAAAAAGCTAAAAATAGAACTACCATACGATCCAACAACCCCACTCCTGGGCATATATCTAGAGAAAACCGTAATTCAAAAGAGATACATGCACCCCTATTCTCATTGCAGCAGTATGTACAAAGGCCAAGACATGAGAGCAACCTAAATGTCCACTGACTGATGGATGGATAAAGATGTGGTACATATAAACAATGGAATATGGCTTAGCCATAAAAAGAATGAAATAATGTCATTTGCAGCAACATGGATGGACCTAGGGATTATTGTACTAAGTGAAGTAAGTTAGAGAAAGACAAATATCATATGGTATCACTTATATGTGGAATGTGAAAAATCATACAAATTAACTTTTTACAAAACAGACTCACAGACTTAGAAAACAAATTCATGGCTACCAAAGGAGAAAGTTGTGGTGGAGGGATAAATCAGGAGGTTGGGATTAACATCATGTAAAAGAGATAATGAACAAGGGCCTATTGTATAGCACAGGGAACTCTACTCAATACTCTGTAATAACCTATATGGGACAAGAATCTGAAAGAGAATAGATATAAGTATATGTATAATTGAATTACTTTTTTGTACACCTGAAACTAACACATCGTAAATCAACTATATTCCAGTATAAAGTAAACATTTTAAAAAAATTTACTGAGTGCCAGCTACGTGACAGGAAAATTCTGAATAACAAAAGGAATGAACATGATTAACTCTATTAAATATTAAAACATATGCTCTTGCACAATAACATGGCATACCTGGAGAGGGACAGTGACTCACTGGGCAGAGAGTGGGTTCAGTCATCTAATCACAGATCTTTCCAGGGACTGGAGCTTCTCTCACTGCTGGGACTGAGATCTAGGAAGGGTGAGGGTCCCAGTGCAACATACAGGATGGAGATCAGGTTTGGGACACTTTGTGACAATAACTACAGAATGTCGGACTTCTTGTCAACTGTGGGCTTCCCCAAACAAGTTGGAACTTGGTGTCTTAGTCCATTTGGGCTGCTATAACAAGAATATCATAGAGTTGGTAGCTTAAACAATAAAAATTTATTTCTGAGTTCTGGAAGCTGGAAAGTCCAAAGTCAAGGAGCCAGCAGATTTGGTGTCTAAGAGAGAGCCTGCCTCTGGCTCATAGGTAGCTGTCTTCTTGCTGTGTCTTCACAAGGCGGAAGGGGCAAGGGGCAAGGGAGCTCTCTGGGGTCTCCATTATAGGACACTAATCCCATTCGTGTGGGCTCCTCTCTCATGACCTGTGTTCATCCCAAAGGCCTCACCTCCTAATACCATCATTTTGGGGATTAGGTTTCACATATGAATCTTGTAGGGGTGCAAACATGCAGCCTATAGCACCTGTTAAGTGCAACTTTGCTCTTAGAAGCACCAGGGCATGCTGTGAAAAACATGGCCTTCAGATCAAGCAGGATGATCTCTTCCATTATTTACTATCTGAGCTTTCTGGGGCAAGTCATTTTACCTCTCTGACCTGCAGAATGAAGGCACCTAAACCTATGTGTTTTTTAGTCACTTAGTTGTATCCGACACTTTGTGACCCCATGGACTGTAGCCTGCCAGGCTCCTGTCCATGGGATTCTCCAGGCAAGAATACTGGAGTGGGTTGCCATTTCCTCCTCCAGGGGATCTTCCTGACCCAGGGATCAAACCTGGGTTTTCTGCATTTCAGGCAGATTTTTAACCATCTGAGCCACTAAGGAAGCCCCTCCATACATGTTGTTAGTGTTTAGTTGATAAGTCATGTCCGACTCTCTTGTGACACCATGGATTATAGCCCGCCAGGCTCCTCTGTCTACGGGATTGTCCAAGCAAGAATACTGAAGTGGGTTGCCATTTCCTCTCCAGGGGTTCTTCCTGACCCAGGGATCAAACCTACGACTCCTGCTTGGCAGGCGGATTCTTCACCACTGAGCCACCAGGGAAGCCCTCCTAAACCTAGTAGACACCTAATAAGGAATAGCAATCACAATGTCTTGACAATGGGGTTGATACAAGGATATGCTCAAAATGTGGCTAAAGGTAAAGTACTATCTCTAACTTTTCTTTCTTTTAACATTTAAGTATCCACTTGCATTTTCTGCTCTCCCCCTTTTATGACTTTGTTGTTGTTTTATTTTTATTTATTTATTAGGCTGCGCCATGCTGGATCTTAGTTCCCAGACCAGGGATGGAATCTGTGGTCCCTTCATTGGGAGCATGGAGTCTTAACTACTGGGCCTCCAGGGAAGTCCCCTATCTCTAATTTTTCTAATCAGAGTTTCATAAGGCTAAATGATAGCATCGTTTTGGAGCCTAAGAAATGAGTGCCTATTATAGAACTGAACTGTCATGGGACGAGCTAAGGCAATAATCGATCCCTTTACAGTAATGCTTCTCTACACAATCATACTCATTTATAATAACTATTTTAATGCTTTGTATTAGTCAAGGTTCTCCAGAGAAACAGAACCAATAGGATATATATAGATATACAAGAGGAGATTTATTATGGGAACTGGCTCATGTGATTATGGAGGCTGATCTGGAGAGCCAGAGCAGCTGGTGGGATAACTCAGTCCAGGTCTGAAGGCCTGAGAGCCGGGAGCACTGATGTCTGGGGACAGGAGAAGATGGATGTCCCAGCTCAAGGAGAGAGAGGAAATTGCCCTTCCTTCACTTTTTTTGTTCTATTCAAGCCCACAAGGGATTGCACGGTGCCTGTCCACACTGGTAAGGGTATACCTTCTTTGCTCGCTCAGTCTACTGATTCAAATGCTAATCTCTTCCAGAAACACCCTGACAGACACAACCAGAAACCAGCTAACTACCAGCTATCCTAGGCATCCCTTAGCCCTGTCAAGCTGACACATAAACGATTATGTGCCTCTTTACAGTGCTGAAACTCGTAATTATTAAAACCTATCTATGTGCATAAATTCAAAGGATTCAAAATAATACTCTGTAATAAAAAGGAGAAATAAAAAGCAACATGTAATATTACTTATATGTATGTGGTTCAATGTGTAGATGCTTAAGCACACTACATCAGAGGAAAAATATGCTTTCCCTATATTTTCATAAGCCCCCAGGAGTGTGGTTCTGCCTCCTAGCCAGTTCTAAGGGCAAGTGAAGTAGGTATCAGGGATCAATCTTCACCCTCTCACCACCCTCCTCAGATAAATAACATCCCATCCCCAGCCCCTACCTTGACCCCATCACTAACAAAGAATGAGGTGAAGCATCCAGGATATGTTCTAGCCCTTTCTATCCTCCCCCACAAAGCTCTGCCTCTCCAGGGCTGGGAAGATGTAGCAGAAGATGTGGGAAGTCCTTTGATACCCTGGGTTTCAGCCTCAGAGGAGAACAGGGCCAGCAGGGCTCTCTGCTCTTTCTTGAGGACAGAAGAGAGCAGGGAGGTGGGCTTAGCTGTCTCACCCACCTCTCACTTCCCAGAAGGAACTAGGGATCTGCATTCTGACCCCAGCTGTCTCCAGCGTGCTGGGTGGCTCTCTCTTGGGTTAGCTGGCTATGTGGTCCTTGGCTTCCCAGCTCTTCTATGGCTGGGGCAGACCCAGTTGACAGTTCCTTACTCCCTGAGGCTGGGCCTGGGTCTGCAAGTATGTGATGTGGTGGTTTAGTTGCTAATATGTACTGAGAGGTCCCAAAGCCTGTGGCACAAGGACAGTGTCGACTGCCTTCCTGCAGCAGGACTCTCACTGGCTGACCATGAGGCCACCACAAGGGTGCTCACTGGCAGGGTAGGGGGCTGGGGCGCACCAGCACAGTAGAGGGAGCAAGGCCTATCACTTAGAGCAGGCTTTCTTTGGTCCTTTCTTCTCAGGGCCAAATGAGTCACTTGGATAAGATTACAAACATTTCCCCAAAAGAGGCCTCATGGTCAGAGCAACCCTGATCAGGGTCTTTGCTCAAGTCCAAGAGCCGGAGCTTCTCTGGCCACTGGGGAGCTGTATTAAAGCCTGACCAGGACTTGTTTTAAAGCTAGGGAGCAGGATTCTGAGCTCTTCTCTGGGCTTCCTAGTTACAGGGGCTGAGGGCCTGCTCTGAGCTGATTCTTGGGGCTGGCTGTTCCCCAGGGACCATCATCAGCTCCATCCCACAAGGAGCAGGGGCCTGAGATGGCTGGCATGCTTCCTGGGAAGTCTGGCATTTCCTCTGGCCCAACTTTGGTGTGCCCACTGCTTGAGGGGGAAGAAAAAAAAAAAAAAATGCCCACATAGCCAGATAAGAAGATGGTCTAATGGTGCCCCCTGCTGGTCTTATGGTAGACTGCATGGATTTGCAGCCAGAAACACCAAAGTGTTTTTCACTTGGGAGAGGAGACTGTATTAGGTAATTATTGGGCAGAACTAATGAGTAGTTTAAAACAACAATGCTATTTCTATGAGTCAGGAATTTTGTTTGGCTGGGCACTTCTAGCTCTAGGTCTCCCAAGACGCTGTCATGAGATGTCAGCAAGCAACTCAGGGACTCACTTCTGAGGTAGTACATTCACATGCCTGGCAAGTTAGTGCTGGTTGTTGGCAGGGGGCCTCCGCACCTCTCCATGGGGACCTCTCCACAGCTGCTTGCTTAATCTCACAACAAGGAGACTGACTTACCCCCAAGTGAGTGATTCAAGAAGCTGAAGTGGAAACTCAGATGGCTTTTATGACTTGGCCCTGGAAGTCAAACACTGTCACTTGGACAATATTCACGTGGACTTGCTGTGATTCAGTGTGGGAGTAAACCACATGAGGGTATGAATTCCAGAAGTGAGGACCCCTGGTGCCATCTTGGAGGCTGGCTACAACAAACACCCACCATGTGCTAGGGTGTATGCAAATAATACATAACAACCAGAGCATATGCATTGCAATTACTGCCTGCATCTTTTAATTTCTTTTAATTTCATGGCTGCAGTCACCATCTGCAGTGATTTTGGAGGCCCCCCCAAATCTCTCACTGTTTCCATCGTTTCTCCATCTATTTGCCAGAAAGTGATGGGACCAGATGCCATGATCTTAGTTTTTTCAATGTTGAGTTTTAAGCCAACTTTTTCACTCCCCTATTTCACTTTTATCAAGAGGTTCTTAAGTTCTTCACTTTCTGCCATAAGGGTGGTGCCATCTGCATATCTGAGATTATTGATATTTCTCCTGGCAATCTTGATTTCAGCTTGTGCTTCATCTGGCCTGGCATTTCACATGATGTACTCTGCATAGAAGTTAAATAAGCAGGGTGACAATATACAGCCTTGACATACTCCTTTCCCAATTTGGAACCAGTCTGTTGTTCCATGTCAGGTTCTAACTGTTGCTTCTTGACCTGCATACAGATTTCTCAAGAGGCAGGTCAGGTGGTCTGCTATTCCCATCTCTTTAAGAATTTTCCAGTTTGTTGTAATCCACACAGTCAAAGGCTTTGGCCTTTGAAGTAGATGTTTTTCTGGAACTCTCTTGCTTTTTCTATGATCCAGCGGATGTTGGCAGTTTGATCCCTGGTTCCTCTGCCTTGTCTAAATCCAGCTTGAACATATGGAAGTTCACGGTTCACGTACTGTTGAAGCCTGGCTTGGAGAATTTTGAGCATTATTTTGCTAGCGTGTGAGATAAGTGCAATTATGCAGTAGTTTGAATATTCTTTGTCATCGCCTTTCTTTGGGATTGGAATGAACACTGACCTTTTCCAGTTCTGTGGCCACTGCTGAGTTTTCCAAATTTGCTGGCATATTGAGTGCAGCACTTTCATAGCATCATCTTTTAGGATTTGAAATAGCTCAACTGGAATTCCATCATGTCCCCTAGCTTTGTTCATAGTGAGCCTTCCTAAGGCCCACTTGACTTAACATTCCAGGATATCTGGCTCTAGGTGAGTGATCACATCATCGTGGTTATCTGGGTCATGAAGATCTTTTCTGTATAGTTCTGTGTGTTCTTGCCACCTCTTCTTAATATTTTCTGCTTCTGTTAGGTCCATGCCATTTTTGTCCTTTATTGTGCCTATCTTTCCATGAAATGTTCCCTTGGTTTCTCTAATTTTCTTGAAGAGATCTCTAGTCTTTCCCATTCTATTGTTTTCCTCTATTTCTTTGCACTGATCATTGAGGAAGACTTTCTTATCTCTCCTTGCTGTTCTTTGGAACTCTGCATTCAGATGGTTATGTCTTTCCTTTTCTCCTTTGCCTTTAGCTTCTCTTCTTTTCTCAGCTATTCATAAGGCCTCCTTGGACAACCATTTTGCATTTTTGCATTTCTTTTTCTTGGGGGATGGTCTTGATCCCTGCATCCTGTACAATATCACGAACCTCCATCCATAGTTCTTCAGGCACTCTATCAGATCTAATTCCTTGAATCTATTTATCACTTCCACTGTATAATTGTAAGGGATTTGATTTAGATCATACCTGAATGGTCTAGTGGTTTTCCCTGATGCTGCTGCTGAAGTTGCTGCTTCAGTCATGTCCGACTCTGTGCAACCCCACAGACGGCAGCCCACCAGGCTCCTCCATCCCTGGGATTCTCCAGGCAAGAACACTGGAGTGGGTTGCCATTTCCTTCTCCAATGCATGAGAGTGAAAAGTGAAAGTTAAGTCACTGAGTCATGTCAGACTCTTCGCGACCCCATGGACTGTAGCCTACCAGGCTCCTCCGTCCATGGGATTTTCCAGGCAAGAGTACTGGAGTGGGTTGCCATTTCCTTCTCCAAGTGGTTTTCCCTACTTTCTTCAGTTTAAGTCTGAATTTGGCCATAAGGAGTTCATGATCTGAGCCACAGTCAGCTCCGGGTCTTGTTTTTGCTGACTGTATAGAGCTTCTCTATCTTTGGCTGCAAAGAATATAATCAATCTGATTTCGGTATTGACCATCTGGTGATGTCCATGTGTAGAGTCTTCTCTTGTGTTGTTGGAAGAGGGTGTTTGCTATGACCAGTGCATTCTCTTGGCAAAACTCTGCCTTTGCCCTGCTTCATTTTGTACTCCAAGGCCAAACTTGCCTATTATTTCAGGTAGCTCTCGACTTCCTACTTTGCCATTCCAGTCCCCTATATGAAAAGGACATCTTTTTTGGACGTTAGTTCTAGAAGGTCTTGTAGATCTTCATAGAACCATTTAACTTCAGCTTCTTCAGCATTACTGGGAACTTTTTAGAAATGCAAATTCTTGGGCCCCATCCCAGACCTCCTGACTCGGAAACTCTGTGCACGACGTCAGAGCTCTGTGTCTTCACACACCTTACAGTTAGTTCTAATATTAACATGTGCTGAAGTCTGAGAAACACTGATGTATGTTAACTGCATCATCCCTGTTTTTGCTTTTCTGGAAGCCTACGTTACTCCTGAAAATAGAACAATCCAACTAGCCACTGAACTCTGGCCTCTGCTCTGGCCCCACCTTTTGCTCTCCTTCTCCTTGGTCATTGCAGATGTGAGGCTCAGGAGGTCAGGTTCTGAAATCAGTATGCCTGAGAGGGAGATCCATGCCAGCTTCGTGTGTGTGCGTGTATGTGTGTGTATGCCCATTTGTGTGTATGCAGATTTTTGACCTCTAGTAAAGCTGTGTGACCTCGACCTGTTAGCAGGTGTTTCCTCACCTGCAAATGGAGGTGATGATACTTAATCACCTCCATACAAATGGAGGTGATGATACACCAGTGACAGGTGTAAGCGCTTTCCACATATTACCTCACTTTATCCTCAGCACAGCCCTACGGAATCAGTACCATTATTATCCCCCTTTTAGAAACAAAGAAGCCAATGCACAGAAAGGTTAAGAAACTTGCTCAGGGCACACAGTTCTTAAGTGTTAGAACTGGGATTCTAGCACAGGCCCTCTGGCCACGGAGTCCTGGCTCTTAGGCAGTCTGCCTCCCAAGGCTCCTCCTATGAATAATACACCGACCTCTAGCTCATTCTGTGGTGCTCTGTTGTGCTGACATGCCTCACCTTAAACATAACCTCTCTGCTACTTACAATGAGAATGTGCCTTAGTCACTTCACCTCTCCTGGCCCTAGTTTCCAAATGTTTAAAATGAGAGGATGGACTAGGTGAGGGATGTAGGCAGAAGCTCTGAAGGTACAAAGGATAAGCTGTGTTTGGCCAGCTACTCTGTCTAAGGTGACTTAAACCAAATGTCTGTCTGTAATTGGGGTATGCGCCCGCTCTTCACTCCCTTCAGTAGTACCACCCACTTCAATAGTCTTATACCCAGCCCACTTTCCTAATTTTAATGAGCTATCTGGGATCCAGAGGCATCTGAGTTTGAGATCATTAATCAGATAACACCTAAATCAGATTTCCTATGAGTTTACAATTCTTTCACCTTCACCTTTCTTCTCCCTCAATCCCATTTAAAGAGCAGTTTAAGTTTACCTGCGATGTTTCTTGCGCAAAGGCTCTGAGCCTTGATCCTGCCTTTCACTGTGATGGAAGTCCTCTACTTGGCGTGGTTGTCAGAGGTAAGCTGGTGTTCCTTCTTTTCTCCATGTGCCCTGAAAATGCTGATTTACATTTTGTTCTGGAAGGGAGACAGATGAAGCTTTAGAATGTAAGGTTAATCCAATTTCAGAATCCATTGCACATAGAAGGATGATTTCTGTCATTCACAGAAAGGTTTCCTCTTTTCAAACTTAGAACTTAATCAATTGGAAGAACTAAGGCCTTTTATTCTGCTTTATGAGCTGGTGTGTCCCTATGTTGAATGCCTTCATTTCCTGCAGCAGAACACATCTCGTACTGATAGAGTGGCTTTGAGGCTTTTTACTGGGCTTTGCAAACATCCTTCATAAGGCTTCTGGCAAGTGGGTGCCAGGTGTTGCTGACTAACAACTAGCATACTGCCTGACACATGTAACAGGCAAATATTGCTGAATATGGATAAATGAATGAGCAAATACTTTCTAGCAACTGGAGCCTACACTAGTTAAATAACCCATTGAACCTCACTCGGTTTATAGAAATATATTTTATTTTTAGAATACTGTATGGCTTACAGTTTTCACACATGTTCTCTGGAAATTAGTTTCCATATTTTAAAGTTGAGGAAATGAAGCTGCAAGAAGTTAACTAACTTCAAAGTCACACTGTGATGTTCCTATGACCTCAGGTTGTCAACACCAAAATAAAAGCCAGTATAAAGACAGTTGTTGGAAAAAAATTTGAAGTTGTGTAAGCTAAAACTTTAGATACTGAAAGAAACACGGCAGAAAAAAAATCACTTATCAACACAGAAACAGGAAACAATATTATTGTTTGTATAGTAACTCAGTTTCTAGGGTATTTTCTCACATATAATTTTAATTTCATTTGACACCCCACCCCCTACCCCCCACAATAATTCAGCTCCACCAGAGTAAAATCTCTTCTTGCTTCAGTTCAGCTGATTATTAACAACAGTAACAGACTGCCTCCTGTTCCTCTTCTCCAAGGCAGGTCAGACTGGCATGTAAGTATGTACTGAATATCCTGTGTACTCCTGCCACCTACTGGTGCTTTTCTGGTAGCATGGATTTCAGCTGATTTTATATTAACGTTTTTTATTCAGTGGGACCACTGGACTATTTTACACCTTATTACTCTAGTCCTTAAATATACCCCACCCCCCATCTTTGAAACTCATTTTCTAAGGAGCATACTCTGAAACAGGACCTAAGACTTTCTTAGGAAAGGGATGGAAATACTTGTGACTCCTTTTGGCAAAATGCCTCTGAGCCCCTTCCAGTTGGCTTGGAAGCTGGGGGAAGGGAGGGGGTTTAGTTAGGGACAGAGAATACTCATGGATTTTCATACTTTCATAGTGTTGCCTTCACTTGTCCGGCATTTTCTGGGACGGCTACAGGTAGTCAGCAGATTAGCTAAGAAGGTGGTGTGCCAGTTGTTGACAGCTTACTCCATGGTGCCTCAAAAGTTAAATGGAAGAGGAATGAAATTCTGGGGACAGCTGAAGCCAACTTCCTGACTCACGGGTACACCAGTGGCGTTTCTCAAACTGCACCAGTCCCTAAAAACCTCTCGTCAAAAGCCAGGCTTTGCTCTGGATACAAGTTTTTAAAATTAGACAAAATTTGTCTTTGTATTTTGCTAGAAATCTGGGGATGAGAGACGACTTGTTCATCTTTAGGGCATACTGCCAGAGTAGGATTGAAACGAGATGATTTGGTATATAAACAGTTTCTCACAATCTTATTATAGCAATAGTGAGAGACAGGCTGAGGCAAACACTGGAGAAAGAAAGTTGGATTTGAAAAGTAGTGGAATTTTAGTGAATATTCTTGTAGGACTCTTTTCAAAAAGTAATGTTGTCTGACAGGGGTCGGGGGTGGAAGTGGGAAATGAAGGTTTTAAAATTTTTATCCCTGAGGTTGTATTTAATGAACTTTTTACCTTTTCTTTCTTCTGTTCCAAGGTAGGAGAAAAATAGCTTTGACGATTTTTGAAAGTAAAGTGTCTATTGTAGCAGATTATCTTACGGTGAAAGGTCAAGACAGTAACATTTGATAAATACCAGATTTCATGCCCTAATTTGCTTCAAGGTTTAGCAGTACATATCAAGACCAGGAAGGAGTTATAAAGCTTTGAAAGCATTCCAGTCATTCTTTAATTTAGGGTAAAGGTTGTGAAGTGTTGGTCAGGATTATTGAAAACAAATAGCAGTTATTCCAAACATTTGCATGATACTTTACAGGCTTTTAGGCCATGCATTTCACTATTTCTAACCAGAATCACTTAAGATGGGGCTTGTTTTCATAATCCATACTTGAGAAAACTAAGGTTCAGAGGTTAAGTCACATACTTCCCAAAGTCACACAACCGATAAATCACAGCACTGATGACTGGTCCTTAAAAGTCCAGTGATCTTTCTAGAAACTCTTTCCCAGAAACTTTTCCTCTCCTTATACATCAGTTTATCTATCGTACTTAACTGTTTTAAAAAGCCACTGTTTTCAAAAAGCAGGTGGAAACTGTAATAATCTGTTTTTTCTTAGTCATACTTCTAAGTCTGTGGGCCCCCTGTGATAAACACCTACTTTTACCAGGTGGTCACACAACTATACACTATTTTGTTTGGATAACCCTTTGAGATTAGTGATTCTCATGTAATAGGAGGTACGTTATCTTTGTGGTTTTGTAAAATATCTGATTTTTTGGCTCCAGCTCAGAGACCAATCCAGTTTCATGGGAGGGAATTAAGACATAATTCACTGTTAATAAGCCCCCAAGAGGTCAAAATGCAGATGATTTTAAAAAACAAATACGTAAAGCGATGCCCAGGATCACAGAACCCTTAATAGTGCTTTGAAATGTATGTATTTTTTGCCTTAATATGGAAGTTTCAATTTGGGAAATACCAATATTTTAAAATAAAGAAGCCATACAATTCGTATCCAATTTACAGTAAGTATCCATGCTAACTTCTCTTAGTTCTGCTTCACTTCTATAATAGATACCTTCATATAATTGTAATGTGCTATCCAACCAGTCCATCCTAAAGGAGATCAGTCCTGGGTGTTCAGTGGAAGGACTGATGTTGAAGCTGAAACTCCAATACTTTGGCCACCTCATGCGAAGAGCTGACTCATTGGAAAAGACCCTAATGCTGGGAAGGATTGGGGGCAGGAGGAGAAGGCGACGACAGAGGATGAGATGGTTGGATGGCATCACTGATTCAATGGACATGGGTTTGGGTAAGCTCCGAGAGTCGGACACGACTCAGTGACTGAACTGAACTGATCCTAACAGGAGTCTTTCAGTTTAATCTTGCTCTATTCTTAATTCACACCTTTCCAAGATTAGAAGAGTTTTGGTTCTATATGGCTCCTGGAAAGCCAGTGCTCAAAACAGACATGCAATTAATTACTAGATCTGTTTCAACTGTGAGATGTTTTTAACTGTTGTAAAAATGAACCCCATAATGTCTCTGAATACTTTACAATTGGTAGTTTTCATATCCTGCCTGATCAAAAATTACCTGTGAACTGATATAGGCTTGGGCTAGGGCCCAGACTCTGCATTTAAACACCCCATATGACCTTTATGAATATGTAAATTTAGAAAAGTTACGGTATAGCTATTTTCTCTTCCAGTATCAAAGTAGCCACTCACAATTGTAACCTAAATCATTACATAATTACTAAAAATTTTAAACCTGGAATACTCACTTTAGGATGGTCTCTGTACACACTTCAGTAAGCCACTCATATAGTATACTCACCTGTATCTGGTTAACCTTCCCCCTTTCCACAACAAAATCATTCCCACTAGCGGTTTCCCATCTCAAGTCAACAGTGTGCTTACTTTTCTGTAAACAATCTAATCTGACTGGATCCTCCACATTGCTATTTGTTTCTGCTTTTTTTTTTCGCCAAAGGAAGTTTTTAAAAGGAAGGGCAGAGAGAAACATCCTACGGTACCTGGTGCAGTCACCTGAAAGTTAACCTGATGCTACGACATTTTTATTTGTTCACACACACTAAAACTACAGTTATTAGTGTCTGAGGCAAAAATCATCTCAGAGAAGTTAATATTGGTAAATTCAATATTTCCAGTTGTAAATTAGGTAGAATTAACTAAGCCATAATGTCACCTTATCACTGCCTACTGAAAAAAGCAATAGCTACTCAAAGGTATGATGTACGTGCTCACAGATTAAAAATTAAGATGATCACTAGACAAGGGTCAGTAGAAAATAAGTAGCAGTTTTGCACCAATGCAAGACAAAATATACTTTATTGTGACAGCAAATGCACATAGTGCTATAGGTAAGGCATGCTACTAGCAGTCTGCATATAATCAAAGGCCAGTATGGAAATGAATGGGAATCAATGCTGTTTCTTAATGCTTGAAGATTTAGTTCATGGTGAAGGAAAGATAAGAATTTGTGTCCACATATCTCAAATGCAGTATTATACACCTACCAAATCAAGAGACATATGCCTCTAACCAAGAGCCCAAAGGCAAATAAGAGAAAATCCTAACTGTACTCAGAAGTCACTTCTAATATCAATGAAAGGATGATTTTGCCAATTAATTTAGGACAAATTTCATCTCCAGACAAAGACTATATTTTTAATCATAACATTTACTGCTATAGAACCTAGAAATTGAGCAAACAGCCATTTATTCATTCATTGAAGTATTTAGTCAATTTTCATGCCATTTATTCCACCAGAAACAAATACTAAAATACCTAGAAATGGTTTGGATAAAGAAACATTTACACTTTAATACTTCTTAATGCTGTAAATTTTGGGCTCAAATAACCCCGAGTCAAATTTGATCCCTATCAACTCGAAGGGACCAAGTACAGTTTCGATTTCAACACCTAAACTTCTGAGGGAAGATCTGAGAAGATACTGCTAGGAGATATAAGTCCTTTGATGTAACTATCAGGCTCTACAGACTTGTGAAAATCAATGCAAAACTGAAGAGGATACGCTGCGATGCTTTGCAAAGCAGTATTTTTAGATAGGCTGCTTCACTTCCCTCTGTTTAAAACACATGCAGAAGAAATGCTTTCTGCATGAATGCACACGGACATTCTGTTCAGTTGTTTTCTTAATGCAATACTATGGATTTAAACAGTATGCTTTAATTTAAACAAGTATCTTATATACAGTCAATTTAAGAGATGAAAAGAAACACTACTATGAAACTTATCAAATACTCTGCTCTTTTGAAAGGTGATTTTAAAAGCAACACAGGACCAAAAACATCCAACTATTATTTTATTTATATTACTATACTTAAGTTACATGGAAAAGACAACCAAGCAGTTCTGCCCCATATCAGGAAAAGTTTCCAATCAACACCAATTATGTGGTGACAAATAACTAGGAATGGTGACATCTTGGGTCAAGACTGATAAGGAAGAATGGGCTCTGATGCTACGGTTCATCTCCAACAAGAATATGGCACAATGGCCAGCACAAGCAATACTAACACTGAACCTTTAGCGCTGGTCACAAATTCGGATCTCTTCTCTGAAGCTAGCAAATCAAGTGAAATAACTAGGTTTAAAAAAAAAGTCTTAAAATGAAGCCCAAATAAATTTAAAAACCATGCTCTTGACACATTTTCCTTTCAGAATTTACATAAAATACTTTTTCACTCTTAATAGCCCAGATTTTTTTCCTCACATAGCCCACCATGTAGCTGCAGATAGACTATTCTGCCTCAAGATGTAAACACAGGGGGGGAAAAAAAACGGCATCTGCATAATATGCTCTCTACACACTGCTGTTGGATGGAAAATAGAAAATTTAAAAAAAAAAAGGAAAGAAAGGAAGGTTCCATCATAGATTCTCACAACCTCTTGTTCCGCAGTTCATGAATCCGACTCTGATGCTAAGGTGACAGTGTATGTAAGTAGATTTTTGTTTTCAGTGAAGGAGACCTGGGAAAAGATGGATTTCTCTCTTTTTCTTCAAGAGTTATCAGATGGTACATGCTCCTCAAAGCCCTCACTTTCTCGAACTAGAGCGCGTTCCAGGATCACACGACCTTCCTTATAACGCTGGCTGTCTTCAGTGGCAAACTCATAGATCCATCCCAGTTTGCTATTGCAGTTTTTGCAGCTCACATCTCGAACCATGTGGCGGCCAGTGAGCATGACCCGATCTTGAACTTCACTATACTGTAGGTTAACTACCTAAGAAACACATGAAAACAAAATTGCAAAGGCATGTAAGTTATCTGCCAAAAATGGTACAGAATATTTTTGGTGGTGAAAGACAGCAACTTCAGAAAAGCAGATAGCAATTGTTTGTCAAACCTGCAACACACTTTCCAAGAGCTATTTTGACAAACTGCTGGGACAGGTAAACACTTGTACTGAACTGGATATGTAATGCAATCATGTATTGTATTATTCTAAGTCACCCTATTTATACACATTAGTTATGCTTCTGTGTTATAGTGAAGAGTCCTTAACTTGGAGTCATAAAATGTAGGTCTGGGTCCAACTGTTATAATTAACCATTCAATGATGAGAGTAGACAAGACTACCAATACAGAAGAACCTAGTATACAGCAGGTATTCCATAAACAGAAGTTTGTAAAATTTGTTTCTGAAACAATTTTATCTACTAACAGACTGGTGGTAGGTTGTAATATATGGTTTTCAAGTAGGTTCAAAGAATCTATGGGAGAATTTCCAGTGACTCTGAACACCCAATAATCCTCCATGCTTAATTTTTCTGTAAAGAGCCAGATATTTTTGGCTTTGAAAAGGGCTATCTGGTTTTTGTTATAGCTATTAAGCTCTGCTGTGGTAGCACAAAAGCAGCCATAGGTAATACGCAGATGAATAAACATGGCTATGGTTCATTAAATTTTACTTACAAAAACAGGCAGTTAGCCTGCCATGGTGTGCCAACCCCTGCTCTATACCTAAATAAAGACCAAGATGTATATACACTATCAATTCTTTCAGGGAAAATACTTGTTTCTAAATGGTTGAGAGGGGTGTCCCCTGGGGAAGTTTAAGTTGAATATCTAAGAACAGTACCTTGGACTAGTTCTGTAGTTCAAGGATATTTGGAATATCTAGAAATTCAACTTTGCTAGTACCCATTAGACTCCAGGAGGCCAAATCACATCAACCAATTTGAAAGCAAGCCAGAAATGAGAGAAGGAGGCAGACTGTACATTAATCTGTAAGTCAGGAAACACTTCGGTTAGCAAATCTACTAGCCAAATCATAATCAGAAAGATGACTGGTAAATTAGAGCAGGAAGTTGGTTAGATGATCCTTATTCACTTGCACTGACAAACTGCAACAGCTTAATGCAGCTATCTCCCTGTAAGGGTGAATTAATGCTATGGGGGTGTTTCAGACCCTTCAATAGTCTGTGAAGTCACTACCACATTCTTACCCTGAATGTCTCCTGAAGCGATGGAGACCACCCATATCATAACATAATTCTTAAAACTCTCAAGCCTAAAAATCACAGTCTAGTAATGCTTTCCTGAAGTCCCAGAGACAAACTAGCAGGCAATTTCTATGGAGTGCAGCTCTCATTCTGAATCTTCTTGGCATCTCCATGCTCTGATGGGTATTCTGGTATTGCTATCAAATATATCCACTGAACCCACTGAGGAAATGAAACCAGTTTCCCCTACAAACCTTGTTAAAAAGAAATGCTCTGCCAGTGGCGCCTGTGAATCGAGTGGAGATGAGTTCTGAACGGTTGGTCAGGATTGTATCGCAGTTTGCACAGGAAAACAGACGGGTACCACCGATATGATCAAGGAAAATCCTGCCCATTTTTATAGCTGAAGCTTTAAAAACCTGGGAACAGATGAAAAAGGACAAGAAATGCATTATGATTTTTTAACTTGTTAGGATCTACTTGGTGGTGTCACAGAGAACCATTTATATACACGTATATGATCTCTTCATAGTACTTAATACATGAAATAGCTGACTCTGAATGAAAGGATCCAAAGTTCACACATGGACCAAATAGGCAAACTCAAGCTAAGAACACTTCAGAAGCAATGAGTCAAGGAAGTAAATATCCCTTCTCTTTTGATTGGTATGAAAAAGGCAAGGAGACAGTGTGCAATATCAAACCAAATGATGAGAAACACCAGCAGAGAGGTGAGAAAAAAGGTTTAGCACAGGGTTAAGTATACATTCCGGAGAAGGAAATGGCAACCCACTCCAGTATTCTTGCCTGGAGAATCCCATGGACAGAGAATCCTGGTGGGCTATAGTCCATGGGATCGTGAAGAATTGGACACAACTGAGCAACTAACAAGTATATATTCTGAGTATCTGTAATTTGAGAAAAGACTTATGGGACAAGAGTGTGTAACCTGGTTTGAGAGCATGGGGCGCCTGGTTTCTCAGGTCATCAGGTGCATCAACAACCATGTAGGGTGATGGCACTAAATTAGTAAGTTTGAGTCTGTGGAGCACTATACTAGGTGCTTTGTTGTTGCTGTTTAGTTGCTAAGTCATGTCCGACTCTTTTGTAACCCCATGGGCTGTAGGCCACCAGACTCCTCTGTCCATGTGATTTCCCAGGCAAGAATACTGGAGTGGGTTGTCATTTCCTTCTCCAGAGGATCTTCCTGATCCAGGAATTGAACCTGCATCTCCTGCATTGGCAGGTGGATTCTTTATCACCAAGCCACCAGAGAAGCTTTACTTATTTCAAAATCATCACAACAACTCTGTGAGGCTGTCACCTCCAGTTCATAGATTATTCAAGGTTACTAACTGGTCAAAGGTCACACAGCTTTCAAGTACAGAAGAAAATCATGACCAGAATGTGGCTCACTTAAGTCAAAGCAAAAATTTTTCCATTACTCTAACACTGACTCCTCTAAGAAGAGGACATACAAGATGGTCTAGGCTGGCATAAGGCTAGGAAAATAAGAACAGAGAAGAGAAAGATGAGCTGTTATTATATAACTTACTATATTTAAGAAAGTCTTTTGATTCAGTAAATCACAGAAGTGCTGAAACATTGGGAAAAAAAGCTCTGAATCCAACTTCTGAAACAAGGATAATCATACTCCAATATTTTAAAAGTTAATACCTGCAACTTCTTAAATTAACTGCAATTAATCTCCCAAAACAGTATGTTTTTAGAGATCTAGGTATAATCAAGAATACATTGTAACTTTTCATTTTAAAAAGAATTTATTCCTTCGTGTAGTGATCAGCTCCTGTGTTTCAAATATCTGTCTTTAAAATGCCAGGCAGAGCTGATACAGCTACTGCTACGGAAAAGAAAAATGTAGAATCCTTGTGTAATCCAGTGTCATCTTAAACTTGGGGAACTTCCATTACAAATTAAAAAGAAAATTCCATTCCTTCTAACATCTGTCAACTTCAGCCATGAGGCAGTTTTAATGTCATCAGAAATGTGACATTTCTGTCACCAAGATAATTATGACTCCCACTAAATACTATGATATGAAAGTTTAATAAGTAATGAAAAACAAATAGTAAATATACTACAATTTATAGCTAGTAAACAAGAGTGTCAACAAATAAATCCTGGGTAAAAACATAAGACTTAAAAAATAACATTTAGCTTTCTTGATTATATTTCTGCAAAACGACAATAAAAGACTGGCTGCCTATTGTTTCAGCCTTTAGGATACCATAACTTTTTCCAGATGCCTAAGAACACAGTATTTGTTACACAAAGCTCAAAGGGTGCAAATCTGAGGCCTGCTGGCTGAATTCATTTGATGGCATAGGAACACAGCAGTGAACAAAACAACCCTTCCCACACCAAAACATTAGTGTTCAATTTGGCCCAGAGTTTTTAATTTTTAATAAAAAACAGTTGAGAATCATTTAAAATTTGAGAGATTTCATTAACAGCCTGTTTTGAGCCTTTCTTTTTAAACAATGGGGAGAGCTGGCAACACAGGACATATATTCTCATATGGCAACAACTGGCTAGAGTTGAGAGGTGCTTTCAACTCTCCCCGCAAGGCCATTTTCATTTGCTTTTTATCTATTTTGTGCCACGTAATTACTTCGCCTGTAAGACATCTGAGTTTTTGACTCCTGATACAAATTAAGCATTCAATGACCCTGTGAGTAGTTGATTTTGGTCATGTTTCTTACTACCAGTCATTTACAGAAAGGAATCAGCAGCAGGGTTTTATGGTAACACCTCTGAAGACGTACTCCTCAGTCTTCATTTCTCTGAAAACTAGTATTTGTGCGGTCATTTATCCTCCAGCTTGGGCTTCTGGGAACTGTTATTTTCAAGCCAATGTTTCTTCAAACTTTTAAATACAATATTCATCTAAGTTACTTCAACAATAATTCAGGAATAACCAGATATTTTTGACTTGACTGATAGCAGATGTACTACTACTGAGGAAAATATTCTGAACTTCAAAACAAACTCTCCCTATACCTTCTGCCTATACCATTCTATCTTTGGTTCAGTATTAATAGCTGTGACCATTTGCTCACTACTGGATACAGGAAAACTATTTCTAAATGGGGTAAGTAGATTTAACATCATGCTCTCTCTTTCTTGCTTCAAATTCAGACTATTTTTAACTTTTACCCAACTATTTTTACTGAATTCAGTTACATGATTCATTACAAGGCCAAAAATATCTATATAGACTCACTATTCCTAATTGTGGTTGCCATGTATAGAGTTCTATATATGTATATAGAACTGTAAAATGTAGTTCTCATTTGCCAAAAGAGATAAGCTACAATGCCAGAGAATATATCAGAAGTGAGCAAAACACCGCTTGCTCTCAAAGGTCTCTGGAACACAGAAAAACCTTCGCAGGCCATTGAATTTCATGTGTTAGGCCTTCACTTCGCCAGGCTAGGAGTGCAACCTAGTGTCATTTCCCCCATGCATACTCAGGAGCCTAATGGCAAGCGCACTGGCACTTCACCACAGAAAGTGAAAGAAAGTGAAGTCGCTCAGTCATGTCCAACTCTTTGCGACCCCATGGACTGTAGCCTAGCAGGTTCCTCTGTCCATGGGATTTTCCAGACAAGAACACTAGAGTGGGTTGCCATTGCCTTCTCCAGGAGATCTTCCAGACCCAGGGATTGAACCCGGGTCTCCCACATTGTAGGCAGACACTTTACTGTCTGAGTCACCACAGAAGGGGAAGGTCATTTAAAAGCTATGGCAAAACACCTGAATTAGGTTTCTCTGGACCTAGGCAATATATTGAACTCTGCCTTAGACTTGATATTTAGTATCAACATCATATGGGACACTATTCAGTACTTCACCTATCACATTTAACCTTAACAATTTCTTAGTAGGTATGTATTATCCTACTTTTGTAGAGGAAGACATAAAGGCTGTAACTTTATGAAACTGGCCAAACTGGGATCTGAACTAAATTCTGCTCCAGTTCTTTTAACCCCACTTACTCTCTAGTGACCAGAAGGGACAGCCAAATTTAGTCTTTCTCCCTCAGATTTCTCACACACCCCTCCTGCCTCCATGCTGAGCCGCCTACATTCCCTAACTTTGTTGGTGGCAACTCTAATTCCTCTCCTAAACTAGAAACCCTGGCAACTTCTTTAAGAAACTGAAAAATTGAGAAGACCTCCTAAATCACTTTTCAAGGTCTTTCTTCCCCATTCTTCATCAATAACTTAGTTCACTTTCTCATCACTTCTAGAGCTACAAAAGTACAGTTCTTCAGCCTTACGTACTTATAAAGGCATGTTCTTCAGATACCCCTTTCTAAGAGCTTATACAGAGCTTATCCTGTCAGAAACTTTTTACCTGATAGGATAGTATATAGCTTACTCTTTAAAAACAATTTTCTTAAAGGAATAATTGATATAAAATTTGGCCACTGTTAAGTGTACAAATGAATGATTTTTAGTAAATTTACAAAATTGTGCTACCATCACCACAAACCAGCTTTTTACAATATTTTCATCATCTCCCCAAATCCCCACAAACCCTTCCACAATCAATCTCCTTCCAACTGATTTTACATCCAAATTATTTCCCAGGAGGTCATGTACACACTGTTATGTTTAAAATGGATAACAAAGACTTGTTATATAGCACATGGAACTCTGCTCAGTGTTATGTGCCAGCCTGAATCAAAGGTGGGTTGGGGGGAGAATAGATACATGTATATGTATGGCTGAGTCCCTTTGCTGTACACCTGAAACGATCACAGCATTGTTAATTGGCTATACCCCAATACAAAATGTTTAAAAATAAATTAATTAATTAAAAAAAAACTAAATTACTTCCCAGGTATGCTAATCACCTTGCTTGGACTTAAAAGAGTAACAGTATTTTCAGTCACACATTTGTAAAATATCTTAAGTGTGACCTGCTTTCACAGACGACTAATGTTCTCTGTGTTGATTCTGACGGCACTTACTGCGTCCTTAAGTAATGTGTGTTTTGGAATCAGTGTTGAAGTACAAGTTTATAACCAAAATTCTGCCAAACCTTTGGTCCTCTATTAAAGACCAGTTGACCATATTTATGTGGGCCTGTTTCTGGGCTCTCTATTCTGTTCCATTGATCTATTTGTCTATTCCTTCACCAACACCATACTGTCTTGATTACTGTAGATATATACTAAGTCTTGAAGTTGGGTCCCTTGTGGCTTAGCTGGTAAAGAACCCGCCTGCAAAGCGGCAGACCTTGGTTTGATCCCTGGCTTGGGAAGATCCCCTGGAGAAGGGAAAGGCTCCCACTCCAGTACTGTGGCCTGGAAAATTCCATGGACTGTATAATCCATGGGATCGCAAAGAGTAACTGAGTGACTTTCACTTTCTTTCTATACTAAGTCTATACTAAGTTGGGTAGTGTCAGTCTTCTGACTTAATTCTTCTCCTTCAATATTGTGTTGCCTCTCCTGGGTCTTCTGCTCTCTATAGAAACTTTAGAATCAATTTGTTGAGATATTCACAAAGTAACTTGCTTGAATTTTGACTGAGATTGCACCAAATCTACAGAACAAGTTGAGAAGAAATGACATCTTGACAACATTGAGTCTTCCTATCCATGAACACACAAATTCTTCCATTTATTTAGTTGTTCTTGATTTCATTCATTAGTTTTATATTCTTCCTCACATAGATCTTGTACACATTGTTAGACTTATACCTAAATAATTTATCTTGGGGGGGAATGCTAAATGTAAATGGTATTGCATTAATTTCAAATTTCACTTATTCACCACAGGTGCTGATTTACACATCACACACACATATACACACTAACAAATATGATACCTTGTTTATTAGTCTGGCTTATTGCTGAATATTTTCTTTAAAAGCAAGGGTCAGAAAACTAAGGCCTACAGGCCAGCTCACCACCTGTTTTTGTATGGCTTGCAACATAAGAATGTTTTTTATACCTTAAGATGGTTGGGGAAGAAACACCAAAAGAATATTTTTGTGACACATGAAAATTACATGAAATCCACATTTCAGTGACCGTACATAAAATTTTACTGGGACACAGCCAGACCCATTTGTTGATACTTGGCTGCTCTTTCAGTATAATGGCAGAGTTTCAGTAGTTGCTACTGAAACCTTACGGCCCACAAAGTTCACAATATTCACCATCTGGCCCTTGAAAGAAAGTGCGCTGACCCTTGCTGAAAAACTTGTTCAGATAGCAAAAGAGCTCTTCATTTAGAAAGCAGGCAATCTTTCTCAGAAAAAAAGGAAACTTAGTTGGCATTCAGGTTTAAGGATCAATAGGAAAATTTGACACAGTCAATTTAATCCCACTCCCATTTTCTTCATGGGGTTTCTAACTAAAGTCTTCAACTTTCTGTAGCAAGTTTAGCATGTTGAAGATCAACAATACATAGATTATAAAAATAGATAGTATAACCAGCTGCTGCCTCCTTCTCTCTCCAACCCCAGGATTTAAACAATGTATTCCAAATACTGGAACTCTGGGTTCAAATCCTGGCTCTGCCGCTTAAAAGTTGTGTAAACTTTGGGTAAGGTATCCTCACCTCAGTTTCTTCATCAATAAAACGGTAGTATCAGTATTGATCTCTGAGTTGCGAAAATTAAATGGCACTACACTGAGCACAGTGCCTGGCACACAATAAATGCTAAATAAAGGTAAATCTAGTAAAACTAGATTATCTTCTTCAACATTTTCCACCCTAACCTCCCTCCATTACAGATGAAGAAAGCAAAGTTCAGAAAGAAAATAAAATCAACAACAATTTAATTAGCTTCATTTCTTGTTAACCATGGCAAAGCTAAATGACCAAGTGACAGAAATGACATGCAGGAGGGAAGCTAGAAACTTTTGAAGCATCTCAAATTCTTAGTATCATAATTCTAGGTCTTAAAATAGGCACTTGCCCTCCCTGTAACTAATAATCCAGTTCAGATTCAATCCTGGCAAGCAAAATTCACAGAAGGAGGAATCACACTTCCCAGCCCTAAAAATACCAGGGAGGTATCTCTAAGAACCCTCTGGTAGGAAAACACCCAGTTCACAGACTTTGTGTTGTGTTTTTTTTTTTTTTAATTATTTCCTCCGGGCATGGCCACAGACAACAGAACACACACTCCACCCAACTCTATCACTGGACAGGTAAGAGGGGCTTTTCCACTACCCTAGAAATTGGTGGGCAAATGCAAGATGCAAAGCCTCTCTCCTGTAGGGACCTGAGTGTGCAGGAGCCTAGTGCAGAAAGGGTTAAAGGAATCTGCCCTTCCAGGAGAGGCTGTGTGTTGCAAAGGTCTGGCTAAAATGCAAACATTTGAAAACAAGCTTGTATATCTAGTTTTCAGTCTCTTCACTCTCCAAAACAAAAGGAACAAAACCCAAAGACAGCCCTTGGCTGATTACTATAATTAACACTTAATCTCTACTGTAATCTCATTAACTATTTCATACTGATTTATGATAAATTTTATTGAAAACCTACAAGAGAAAATAATAAATTGAGTTTGATCCATAAAACCAATTCTCCAATTTTTGTACAAAATATTCACCAAGCCAAGGTTTTGGTGAAACAAGTTGTGCTTTCCTCTAGTTCTCTTATAAAACGTAACCAGTTTACTTTGCTGCTTCAAATGATGTTCTAGTTGTGGCATCAGGTCTTCATTTGACAGTAACTTATATTTTTCTTTTTGCTCTCCAAATAATGTCTTGTTGTTAAACGTTTTCCAAGTTTATTATGTTTCTTCTATAATTCTGTTTAGTCATCACTTGAAAATAAGACTAGTCATATAACTCGGTGCGTCAGCTAAACAATCTGAGTTGGTAATCTCCCCAAAACAGTTTTTGACAAGACAAACTCAAGATCTCTACTTTGTTGTGATGCAATACCATGAGTCAAAAAAGCCTCTAATTGGATGGACTGGAGTATAATTCAACTGTCTGGTTTCCTGATTCACGTGTCAAGTAGCAAGTTTCATGTCACAGTTAACATTCAGTACCTACACCACCATTACTACACAGGATTGCCAGAGAAATTGATACTGGTTTATATAACCATTTAGGCACTATGAAACCTAAAATGATACTCTCAGCAGGATTATACTTAGTAGGACTATCTTCACATCTCAATATTTAGGACTAGCTTCAAGTCTCATGGACTGTTTTTTGGAGGGTAGTAGCTAGTTTAATCTCACATTTAGACTTAATTTTGCCCTTATTTCCCTTCCTTTTTTATTTTCTAAACCTTTTTTTATCTTCTCCTACCACTTAAATAAAGCAAAGGCAACTAAACCTAGGCAAAGGTCCTCAAGGAGCCAACCAGATATTTCAGATGTAGCAACATGTATTTTGTATGTTGTTAAAATCCAATTTAGGCTCCTGGACAGAGTTAAATAACTTACTTAAGCACATTTCATCAACATGCTCTCCTATAGATAAGATGGCTGCCAGATAAAAACTTAAAACAAAACACGCCCCCCCCAAAGCAGCAGGCCTGATTGGGCCTTGAGCTGGGCAAGAATGTGCTAAAGGAAGACACTGGTCACTTCCAAAGAGCATGACATTTGCCTGGTATTCTAGTACAAAAGTGAAAGTTGCTTAGTTGTGTCCCACTCTTTGTGACCCCATGGACTATACAATCCATGAAATTCTCCAGGCCAGAACACTGGAGTGGGTAGCCTTTCCCTTCTCCAGAGGGCTTCCCTGATAGCTCAGTTGGTAAGGAAGCCGCCTACAATGCAGGAGACCCCAGTTTGGTTTCTGGGTTGGGAACATCCCCTAGAGAAGGGATGGGCTACCCACTCCAGTATTCTCAGGATTCCCTTGTAGCTCTGCTGGTTAAGAATCTGCCGGCAATAAGGGAGACCTGGGTTCTACTCCTGAGATGGGAAGATCCCCTGGAGAAGGCAAAGGCTACCCGCTCCAGTATTCTGGCCTGGAGAATTCCAAATACAGTCCATGGGGTCGCAAAGAGCCAGACACTTCTGAGCAACTTTTCCTTTCTAGTACAGAGTACCAAATTCCTTTAGCTCCACCTCCTATTTGTAAAGCCTGCAGGCCTTTTTTTCTCTCCTAAGCCTCTGTTTGCCCAGTAGCAATCCAAAGTCTCTTCATTTTCTAGGTCTAATCAATACCAATCCACTTTATAGAACGCTTCCTATTTCATTCTTACTCATTTCTCATTGTCCCATTTTTGAACTCTCATAACACTCATTTCATAAATTACTAATGTTTAACTGTTACCCTTCATTTCCCTATGGCTTTTTACTAAAAATCATTAGTTTCTAGAGAAAAGTTGGCCATTTCTTTGCAATTTCCTTCTCATCTAACACACAGTACAAATATGCAATAAACTTTTAGGAAAAGATTACACCAAGACACTTCGCATCTGGCACAAATATGTACCCTGGATACATTGCATACATTTTGGATCATCTTTGTTGGAACACAGCAGCTACACTGTATGTGCGACTGCGCAAAGTTAGCTAATACCCTGTTATCCTCATTTATTTCACCAGCAAGTCTAACTTTCGGAAAACACAAGGTAAGGCTGAGATTACTTTGTTTTCCATCTGTCAAGGAGATATGCAATAAAAATCCTCAGACTACCAACAGGGCTCTGTAAACAGAAAAAATTTAAAAATAAATGAGCTGTCCACCTTCCCAGACCCTCCCTGAAAAAGACTAATAGATGTCGGGATAAAACAGATCTTTGTAGTATTTCAGTTTTCCAGCTTCCGCTGTCCTCAACACTAATTGTCCTACCTACAAGTGCAGAATAAACGAGTGGCCAGAGCGTGCCTACCGCCCTACCAACGAGGAGAGAAAGGATGCAGCTCGCCGTGGGGACCGCAGGCGACCCCCGCGCCGGGTGTGAACAGCCGCAGCCGGCCAGGCCCCGCAGCCCCGGCTGGCCCCAGCTGATTGCGGGCACGTGATGCCGCGGGCCAATCGGGAGGGGACGGGGCCAGAGCGCGGCGCGGCCCAGCCTCCTCCGGCACAACAAACAGGGGCCGGAAACAGCTGAGCGGGCCGCCCCGCGGCCCAGGTCGCCCAACAGTCGCGCCACGCCCCTCCAATCAAGCGGGCGGGGACCCCTCCCTCGGCCCAGGGTCTCCTGGGGCGCAGGAGGGCAGGGTGGCGGGCATCCAGCCTTTGTGGGACAGCAAACAAAAGCCACCACAGCCACTCCCCCGGTGACAAGTGCCAGCCGACTGAGGATGTGGCCCTTCTGAAGGACGGGCCACGCCGTGGCGTTATTACGGTCGCATCTTTCAGAGTCGAGTTTAGACTTCACTTCATGGCCCCCGGGGCGACCTCCGCGGCGCAGCGCCTGGGGCGCGCCCCCGACGCTGCGGCGGGGACGCGGCCCGTGGGGGCGGGGCAACCGAGGCTGTGGGGTCGCCGGCCAAACTGCCCGCGGACCGGGTGCCTGAGGCCCCGGCCGCGACGTTCAGGGCCTCCGAGTCTGCGCCGGGGCTGGAGGGCGCGGGCGCCGAGCTGGGGGTCGCGGCTGTTGCGATCGCGCCAGTCGACCGGGTTGCGCGGCGGGGGCGGGCCGACGGCGGCCGCCGCGCCTGGGCCTCACAAAGAGGAAACAGGCCAGCTCGTCAGTCTGCAGCCCCGGAACCAGGGCCCGCCCTGAGGGGCGAGGGTCGGCCGCGCTAGGACCCCCGAGGGAGAGCGGCGAGGAAGAGGCACTTCCTGCCTGGGCCCCCCGCCCTGGGCCGATCCCAGAGTGTTTCGAAGCCTCCGATCCGGAGGGGTGCCTCAGCCCCTACCCGGCCCTGAACCCAGTCCCCGCCCGCCGCACTCACCCCGAGTGGCTGAGAAGTCGGCGGCCGCCTCCGGCTCTTCGCTTCTCAGCTAGGATGAAGCCCCTTAGCTACCCGAGTCTTCAGGTTTAGTCAGGCCCTGGCCTTGGCCCCGCCTCTCCCTGGTTGGGCCTCAACGTCAATCACCCGGTGTAGCTCCGCCCCTCGAGCAGTCGGCTCTCCCGGTTGGCCCAGAGCTTCCTTTATTTCTAGGCCACGCCCTCTCCCGGCTATCCTGCCCCTTCCGCTAGGCCCCGCCCCTTCTCCGGCACACCCTCCCCCCACTCCCGCTCCAGTCTGCGTCGAGGCCCACCCCTCCCAGAAGCCGCAAGACCCGGGGCAATCTCCCTGCAGCTCGCCCCGCCCCTGATCCAACACCCAGGACCTGGACAGCCAATCAAAGAGGCTAACTCTGCCCCTCTCCTGCTGCAGCCAATGTGGAGAGACCTAAGATCCACCCGCTTCCCAGCTGAGAGCACACAACATAGCGTCCACGTGAGTCAGCTTCTTAAGGGAAACTGCCCAGCCTTTCTAACTGAGGCAGCTGTGCGACATCCAGCGTCATCAGCGTCACCTGGTGGTGACTAGGGCCTATTTTCCTGAGGCCTAGTGTTGACAAATGAAAACAGACTGTTTTTCTAGGCAAAGCAGGTACCTAGAAACCTTAAATGCACCATGTAATTAATTTTTTTGAGATCGTTTACTCTTTCTTGCCCTTATAGTAGGTCACGTTTTACTTATAAACCCCAAACCTTTAAGTGTGGGCATACAGGAACTCCTGAAGAAAGGATTTTTCCAAGTGTGGCTGAACTTTATTTACAACTACCTGAGTTCTTTCTTGGTGGTGGAAGCGATTATGCAAAAGATGAGAAAATTCAGACTCTTCTACTTGAGTTTCTGCTTCACAGAGTTTGGAGATTTGTTTGTTGAAAAGGTGTGAATTCCCTTAATCCTCATCAATGCTTAAGATGGAAAGTTTTGTCTCTCATTAAATTAGAATTTCCCAGGTAATTACTTTAATGGTCTTTGGATGGCCTTCAAGATAAAGCAGAAATGTTTGACAATGCCTCTTTCTTAGGTAACAAACAGTAACATCTGAGACTATCTCCGAGGTGCTTAAAGCTATCTATAGTGGGACAGAGGTTTTAGCAAATCCTAGCATTTGATTCCTCACCAATCCCCAAAACTCACCAGTATTTTCCTTCAGTTCAGATAAAAACCTGAAAATTAAAGGCAAAAGGACTGTCTTTTGATAGTGAGCTTTTCATGATGTTATAGCTACGCGTTTTGGGAAACAAACTCACTCAGAAGGACAATGCATGTAATGGAGTGCAGTTTATTACACCGGCGGGACCAAGACAGAGTCTCCTCTTAGCCAAGGACTCCGACCAGCATTTGTGAAAATCTTTTATACCCCATGTGTACGTGTCCGAACTCACCACCCCAAATTCCTTGAGACTTACATAAACAAAGGAAGGGTAAATATAATCACAATAATCTCATCATTTAGGTGTTATGTATTCAAATAGTTGAACAATTGGCCAATAATCAATAAGCCCGAGGTTACACTCCGATAGGTACAGAAAAATTTATGGCCTGTCCAGAGACAGGGGTGATTAGTGTATGTTTTCTCTTAGGCGATGAGTAACCTGGATATGATCTTCAAGGTTCCCCTGTCCGGAGGGGATCTTATCCTTCTATTGTTGTTTCCACAGGCACTAAGCACAGAGTTCAGAGTCCATTAGAGAGGTGGCCGAACATGATCAGCATGAACAGGCCTAAGATGGAGTCCAGGCCCTATGAATTCCTTCTTCATTCCCCCCTCTTGTGTTATAGCCACGTGTTCCGGGAAACAAGCTCACTCAGAAGGACGATGCAGATAGTGAAGTGCAGTTTATTACACCGGTGGGCCCAAGGCAGAATCTCCTCTTAGCTAAGGACCCCGACCAGCATTTGTGAAAATCTTTTATACCCCATGTGTACGTGTCTGAACCCACCACCCCAATTTCTTTGTGACTTACATAAACAAAGGAAAGGTAAATACAATCACAATAACCCCATCATTCATGTGTTATGTGTTCAAACAATCAATTATCAATAAGCCCGAGGTGACAGAAAAAATTTATGACCTGTCCGGAGGTAGGGGGATTAGGGATTAGTGTATGTTTTTTCTTAGGTGAAGAGTAACCTGGATACAATCTTCAAGGTTCCCCTGTCCGGAGGGGGTCTTATCCTTCTATTGTCGTTTCCACAGGCACTAAGCACAGAGTTCAGAGTCCATTAGAGAGGTGGCCGAACATGACCAACAGGCCTAAGGTGGAGTCCAGGCCCCATGAATTCCTTCTTCATTACCCCCTCTTCATGCTCCTAGTTTTTGTAATGAGCATCATTCATTGAGATATATTGTACTTTAGCCCTCTGGCCACCCACATGAGAGAATGCTATCAACCTCTGGGTTAACAAAGTTCACAAGACATTGTAAGAAGCAGGGCCCACAAAGCAGTATGATTAGAACTATTACAAAGTAACAATAGTTTTCCACAAATCTCCCTTTACCCAGGACAGGACCGAAGTCCAAAAGGGAATATTTTCATCAGACATGGCTTTCACTTGATTTTGCATATCTTCCAAGGCAGTAGATACATTTTTAGACAGGTCAGGGATATATACACAACATTCGACTTTAATTATGGCGCAAGTTCCTCCCTGGGCTGCTGTGAGTATGTCTAATGCCATCTTATTTTCAATTACTGCCTTCCTCATCTGAATTTGTTCTTCGTTCAAGGCTTGAATGGCTTTTGTACTGTCTAAGAGGGCCTGTTTAGTGAAATTAGTTAAGGCCTCCACCTTAATCATGATATCTGTTGTCCCTACTGAGGGTACAAACAAGGCAGCAAGATAGTCATACCATTGGAACACAGATCTTGTCCATCTTGCATGCAGATAGGGCAGGTTTACTGGAGGTTGGTGTAGGCTAGGCTTAATACTGCCACGGGCGAAAGCAAATCCCAGTGTGCAGCGCCCTACCCAGCCAACTGGTAACCACGGCCATAAGTTAAGCCCACAGAGCCACTGGGTCCCGTTGGGGGCTACCCAACAGATTCCAGGATTATATTTCCAGTCAGAACCGCGCCACTGAACCGACTGATTGGGGTGATAGATAACTTCTATGATTTGTTTACATTGTTCAGGAGACAAATAACCCATATATTTTAATTCTTTTGGGTCTAGGTGGCGGTCTCCAAATCCAACTTTGTGTTCTTTTTGTTCCCAGCAAATAGCGGGAGCAATCAACTGTCCTTTCTCAGGAGTCATCCAGAAATATTCATCCCAGACCTGGTAGTATTGCTCAAGGTACCGGGAGGCCTGTCCCCCTTTTGTAAGGGAGCCCTTCTCTTTTTTTTTATTTTTTATATATGAGGTAAAAGCTCTTGCTACTTCCGTAAGACTAGTGTTCATATTAAATGTAACCCCATGTCCCTGACCCATTGATGGCTTTTTCTTACACCAGGAGAACAAAGAAAGGTTATGATTGGTGAGAGAAAGGAAAGTTCCCTTCTGTTGTTCCAAGAAGGAACACAGTGGTATAAAGTCTCCATAACGAAGTGGCGACACCCACCGGGGGAGTCCGTCCATAAATGACAGGGGCATAGCCCCACATACCCAACAGTCGGAGGAGTTGTGGAAGTCCGTGTAGGAATGTGCCCATGAGATGAAGACGTTGTCCTGTGCAGGAACAGTGGTCAGGTTCAGAACTGCATTGGTGAGGCCGAGTAGCAGGAGTCGTTTACCCAGCTCCATCCTAGAGAGGGCTCGTCTGGGACCTCGTTTTCTTCTTCCTCTTCAGAATGATCTTGGTTTCCCGTGGGTCGGTGGGGTCTTTTTGGGTGGTCCACTCGGCGTCTTCCGGGTCAGCGTGGTATGCCTTTTTTGCTCTGTTGTGATGGATCCAAGGGGCAATACCTGTAACTCTAACTGCAGTAGGGGTAGTTAGAATAATATAAAGGCCCTTCTACCAAGGGGCTAGTAAATCATGTTTCCAATCTTTGACCCATACTTGATCACCAAGCATAAGCTTATGAATTTGTTCCCCAAAGGGGAACGGCACCCTTTTTTGTACAAATTTAGTTACTTGATTTATTACTTTACCTAGTTCTATCTGCTGTGAAATCCCATCTCCCCTTACCTGAGGCAAATTTGTTGACACTTGTTTTATTATGGGAGGGGGCCTCCTATACACAATTTCGTATGGAGAGTAGCCTTGGTGGGCTTGATCAGGTGCAGAAGAAAACACAGATATTTAACATGGGTTAAATATCCCATGTCCCAGGCCGTCTCTGGAAAAGCCAATTCATATTTACTTATGTATCCCTCTCCTTCTAGCCTGACAATTCCGAAGGGGTCAAGAATTTCACAGCAGACGGGACACCTCCTGGGGGAGGGCAAAATACGGACATACAAGGACCAGTTTTTTATCCTAAAAATCCCCTGGCGATTGCTTGGTAATAATTTCCCCTGAGACGGCATGGACACACCTCCTAAATGACCATCACAAATTCCCTTCTTAAGCCCTAACACGCTTGTCAACCTGTGTACCAAGCAATCGCTGCCTATTCCAGGCTCCTGTGGGTCCTTGCTCCTTCTAATCCCTCCCAGGGGGGTGATCAGGCCCCCTCTTCCACCCTGCCGGGTGGGTTCCTGAGCGCTCAGTTCCCCTGCTGCCGTCCACTACCTGCTAACGTGAAAGGTCCGGGCGTTGAGAAGCAGAATCCTTCTAGAAGGGCGAAGCGCCTTCCCCCCTCTAGAAGATTCAAGCCACAAAGCCTCGAAGTAGTCCCAAATGAGACTTGTCTCCTCAAAGTGAGGAGTTTCCCGGCCAATGCACCAAATGTCATAGTCACACGTTTTGGGAAACAAACTCACTCAGAAGGACAATGCAGGTAATGGAGTGCAGTTTATTACACCGGCGGGCCCAAGGCAGAGTCTCCTCTTAGCCAAGGACTCCGACCAGCATTTGTGAAAATCTTTTATACCCCATGTGTACGTGTCCGAACTCACCACCCCAAATTCCTTGAGACTTACATAAATAAAGGAAGGGTAAATATAATCACAATAATCTCATCATTTAGGTATTATGTGTTCAAACCGTTAAACAGTTGGCCAATAATCAATAAGCCCGAGGTTACACTCCGATAGGTACAGAAAAATTTATGGCCTGTCCAGAGACAGGGGTGATTAGTGTATGTTTTCTCTTAGGCGATGAGTAACCTGGATATGATCTTCAAGGTTCCCCTGTCCGGAGGGGGTCTTATCCTTCTATTGTCGTTTCCACAGGCACTAAGCACAGAGTTCAGAGTCCATTAGAGAGGTGGCCGAACATGATCAGCACGAACAGGCCTAAGATGGAGTCCAGGCCTTATGAATTCCTTCTTCAATGAGATGAGGAAATTTTAAACTTCTGAAGTTTTTTCTCGCATTAATTTGTTTTTACTTAGTTTTAATTACAAAATCAACACATGTTCATTGTAAGAAGGTCACACTAGTTCATTTCATAACAGAAACTTCTGTCCTCTGCTTAAAGCTTCATATGTAGCTACATATTCTTCCTGAAAAGAATGTACAGGAAAGTACATTGCATCTCTTGTTCCTTAACTTGCCTTTTTCACTCAATGTTATGGCCATCCTTCCATGTCAAATGTATCTTTCATCTACAAATTTGTCTCCATAGTTTTTCATAGTAGGACTTCATCTTTTATTAAACATTACTTTTTCTACTTATAGACAAGTATGTTCCCTTCAATCTTTTGCTATTAAAAATATTTTTTAGAATCTGAATTCATTGATAAAATATTGCTCAAATATTTCTGAATAGAATCACTTGAAAAGGACATACATACAATGTCTAAACCCCAAGGAATGAGTTTTTCTCAAAGTGAGCAATGTAAGTACCAGGTAAAACAATGGGAAAAAATTATTAATTTAACAAATACATACAAAGCACTTCCTATTCCAAGTACTTTAAAATTAGCTCACTTTTCATAACAACCCAAAAAGGTAGGTACTGCTGTCATCCCCATTTTACAGCTAAATAAACTGAGGCATGTTAACCAACTTATCCAAGGTCCCCAAATAGACATAGTGGATACAATATTTATAAAATTGTGAAAGAATGATTAAAACCAATTTTAGAAAGATTAGGTGTTGATGTTGTGCAGAGTTAGAATCCAAATATGAGAAAAGGAGGGCAAATAGGAATATAACTGAAGGAGCAAGTTTTAACTTTAGCAAGAATGGCTACACAGAACGAAATGATTGTATGTAGGCATTCTAAGGAGAGTATTTTCAAAGATAAACCAGAAGTTTTATTCTAGGTGATTGGTAGGGTGATGATTTTCTATTGCTAGGTATAGGGTGGTTGAGAAGATTTAATATTTATTTATTTGATTGCGTATGGTCTTAGTTATGGCACACAGGATCTTTGTTGCATCATCAGGATTTTTGTTGCAGTGTGCAGACCCTTCTAGTTGTGGTACACAGGCTCTAGAGTATGCATGGGCTCAGTTGCCCTGTGGCGTGTGGGATCTTAGTTTCCCGACTAGGGATTGAAATTGCATCCCCTGCATTGCAAGGCAGATTCTTAACCACTAGTCCACCAGGGAAATCCAAGGTTTAGAAAGTTGATTTAGGGTAAAACCTGATGGGTCTGAGCTGATGGTGGCCTGCTCTTTAGAAATAAAGAATTTACCATGGAAGATAATATAACAAATATGGAAGAGAAATAAAAAGAAAATTTGAGAGATTTGATATCTCCTCATTTGATTTGTGTTATATCTGTTAACTTGAATACATTGGCAGTTTATAATATTGAAACTTTCCCACCAAGAACATGGTATGTCTCCCCATTTATTCAAGTGTTCTTTTATGTCTTCCAATGAAGCATCATGATACAGTTGTCTTCCTTTAGGTTGTTCTTATCTTCTTAGACTTAAATTTAGATATTGTATATATTTCTGGGGATATTATGGACTGAATTATGCTCCCCTGATTCTTATATTGTAGTCCTAATCCCTAGTATCTCAGAATATGACTGGATATTGAGATAAAGCCTTGGCCTTTAAAGAGTTGATTAAATTCAAATGAGGTTGTTAGGTTGGGCCCGAGAACAGTCTGACTGGTATCCATGTACAAAAAGAGATTGGGATATACATAGAGACACCAGGGTGTATGGGCACAAAGAGAAGATGGCCACTTGCAAACAGAGGTTTCCACTAGAAACCGAACCTGCTGGCTCCTTGATCTTGGACTTCTGGTCCCCAGAACCATGAGAAATCTATTTCTGTTATTTAAGCCACCCAATCTGTGGTATTTTGTTGTGGCAGCTCTAGCAAACTAATACAGGGGGTTACTGTGAATAGAAACTTCTTTTAGCTATTATAACTCTAATGGGTCATTTGTTATTTTTATAGTAAAGATAATGATTTTGTAGTTTATTTTCCTGAATTTTTTTGTATAGAAATTTGAATATTTCTGTCAAATTCCTAGAAGTTATTGCTATTTTGTAAAGTTTCTTATTTTAAATAAAGAATGGGTATGTAATTTTATCAAATACCTTTTTAGTGTATTTTGGGATAAACATTTCCCCCTTTATTATATTTCTTTATATGATATATTAAAATTACCCATCTCCAGCATTACACCAGATGTACATTTCTTGAAGAGAATTCACCACTTGACATATACTAACTCTGACATTCTTCGAGTTCAGAAAACAAGAAACAGGAATATTCCAACATACACCAACATACCATGGTGCTTTATTCTGGTTGCTGATTATACTTTCTGGCCTAAACTGTCTAATATTCCCCCAAATGGGTGAGTCAATAGAACTGCAAACCCTGGGTCAGGCTTTCAGAATGCCCTTCTGTTGCTGTTTCCTTGGACCTCTCCTTTGCCCTGAGGTGCCTTCCCTTGCTGTGACTTCCCTGAGTATCACACTGGAGCTGCTGCTTCATAGGTATGACCACCTTTCAAGTGTGAGCTTCATGCACAGTCTCCTATTGCCTCCTCACACTTCCCCTGGCCTAGTAAACCTCCTTGCTCCGCAAGCCTGAAACGTGTGGGCCTCCACCCACCTGTCTTATTCTCTGCAGATAGTTATGCTTCATAATAAGTCAGATGAAGACTTGGAAGTGAACTACTTCAAAGTTTCTCCACTCAGTGTTTCTTCCTACATCACCTATTTTCTTGGTACTTTCTCCTGTGTTGGATGAAAACAGTTTTTCTTCTTTTCCAAAGTCTGATGGACATCTATACCTGGATAAAAGTCTGAAGCTTGAAATCTCAGCTTGTCCTAAATAGAATCCATATTTCCTCTCTCAAGAGCAGAGACAAAAAACATTTTGCTTAGGACTAGGATGGTCACTCCCTTCTCATGTCTGTTAATGGACCACAGTCCACAACAACCCCCTACATGCACAACTTCTTTAATTGCTCTAAGTATTCATTGGACTCATACACATACATACAAGTGCCTTGTCCTCACATCTCACACTATAGTTTAGAAATACGTAGCTTCTTATAATAAGCTCTTTATCTTTTCCGTTGCTTTATTTTGATATCTGAGAGCCGAAGAATTGATGCTTTTGAACTGTGGTATTGGAGAAGACTCTTGAGAGTCCCTTGGACTGCAAGGAGATCCAATCTGTCAATCCTAAAGGAAATCAGTCCTGAATATTCATTGGAAGGACTGATGCTGAAGCTGAAACTCCAATACTTTGGCCACTTAATGCGAAGAACCGACTCATTTGAAAAGACCCTGATGCGGGGAAAGATTGAAAGCAGGAAGAGAAGGGGACGACGGAGGATGAGATGGTTGGATGGCATCACCGATACGATGGACATGAGTTTGAGTAGGCTCCAGAAGTTGATGATAGACAGGAAGTCCTGGCGTGCTACAGTCCATGGGGTTGCAAAGAGTTGGACGTGATTGAGTGACTGAACTGAAGTGAACTGATACTGACATCACATTCATTTCCCCCCATCCATCCTGCTTCCCACAAAGTGGATGTTGCCTAGACCACAAGGACCAGGACTCCATCATAGGGAAGTGAACTCAGATCCTGAATGCTGCATAGAGTAGGGCTGCCAGACTAGCCTGGGATTACAGAGTTTTTACTTTAACCTAAACTTATGAGAACTCGGGGTAATTTAAACAAAATAGCTCCTTTGGGAATAAACAGATATATGTAAATATAATTTCAGATTAGTAGTTAACATAAAAATATTAATAACTTATTCTGAGTTACAATCCTGCCACTTTACTAAAAGCTGTCTCAAAGGTCACTGATCATAAAATTCTTCTTTTTTTGTACATGAAATCATCAGCCAAACATCCTTCTTCAGACTTCTTATTCTCTTGGCTTTGGCAGTAGAATGATGACACCTTCTGCCCCACAAAGTTGTCTATGTTCTAATCTCTGGGATCTGTGTATGTTACCTTACATAGCAAATGGGATTTTGCAGGTGGGATTATGTTAAGGATCTTAAAATGGGGAGATTATTCTGGATTATCCTGGTGAGCCCAATATAATGACAAGGGTCTTTATAAAAGGGAGGTAGGATGACCAACAAGCATATGAAAAGATGCTCAACATCACTAAGCATTAGAGAAATATAAATCAAAACAACAATGAGATGTCACTTCACACCCATCAGGATTGCTATTCCTAAAAATAAAAAATAAAACAGAAAACAAAAAGTGTTGCCAAGAATGTGAAGAAATTGGAAGCCTTGTACTTTGTTTTGGGGAATGCAAAATGGTACAGCTGCTATGGAGAAAAGTATGGGGTTTCCTCAAAAAATAAAAAAATAGAAGTACCATATGGTCCAACAATTCCACTTCTGGGTATATTCCCCAAGGAATTGAAAGCAAAGTCTTGAAGAGATGTTTGTATACCTGTGTTCATAGCAGCATTATTCACAATAGCCAAAAGATATAAGTAACCTGAGTGTCCAACAACTGAATGTTTAAACAAAATGTGACCTATCCATACAGTGGAATATTATTAAGTTTTAACAAGGAAAGACATTCTGACATATGCTATGACATGAGTGAATCTTCAAGACATTATGCTAAGTGAAATAAAGCAGACACAGAAGGACAAACATTGTATGAGTCCATTTATATGCAGTATCTAGAGTAGTCAAATTCATAGAAACACAAAGTAGCATTGTGGTTGCCAAGGTTACAGGGAGGGGATATGAGGAATTGTTGAAGTGGAGTAGAGTTTCAGTTTTGCAAGATAAAAAAGTTCTGGAAATTGGGTGCACAACAATGTGAATGTATTTAATAATACTGAACTGTACCTTTAAAAATGGTTAAGATGATAAATTTTATGTTGTGTGCTTTTCACCATCATTAAAAAAATAAAGTTTTCTAACAAAGAGGAGGTAGGAGAGTCAGAGTTAGAGAAGGGGATGCGAGGATGGAAGCAAAGATTGGAGTGAAGATGGACCACAAATTATGAATGCAGGCAGCCTCTAGAAACAAGAAAAGGCAAAGGAAATATTCTCCCTTAGAGCCTCCCAAAGGAACACAACTCTGCCGACACCTTGATTTTAGCCGCGTCAGACCTGTTGTGGATTTGTGTTTGTCAAAACATGAGATAACTGGACTTCCTTGGTGGTCCAGTGGTTAAAAATCTGCCTGCCAATGCAGAAGACAAGGGTTTGATCCCTGGTCTGGGAAGCCCCTTTAAGCCACTAGGAATGTGATAATTGGTTACAGTAGCCATAGGAAACTAATACTTCATCTGATTTTCCTAAAGTCGTATTTTATATTGATTTCCTTATGAATTACTTGGTGCTGTTCATAATTAGTTTTAATTTTCTGACTTAGCAAAGGTTGAAGTGGTCAGGGAACAGAACCTCAACCAATAAACCTCCAACCCTTGTTTGCATCAGGTTGTGTCAACCGAGAGGATATTGTAATATCCTCCTCTAAATTTATCTTAAAACCAGCATAAAAGCGTTAGTAAAATTTCCACAAAGTTTCCTAACAATAAAAATGTTTACATTTCAAAATCTGAGCTTTGAGGTAACAATAGGTAAATGTCTCAGGTCAGGTGGTGCTGGAAAGCAAATTGGAGAGCAGAATAACTGATGATGAGGAACACAGGCTTCAGGGTTATTTAGGTCAAGGTCAAATACCTGCGCTGACACTTCCGATCTGTCCGACTATAGGCAAGAGCTTCAAATTAATTACTGAAAATAGTGATAATTTTCGGAGAAGGCAATAGCAACCCACTTCAGTACTCTTCCCTGGAAAATCCCATGGACGGAGGAGCCTGGTAGGCTGCAGTCCATGGGGTCGCGAAGAGTCGGACACGACTGAGCGACTTCACTTTCACTTTTCATTTTCATGCATTGGAGAAGGAAATGGCAACCCACTCCAGTGTTCTTGCCTGGAGAATCCCAGGGACGGGGGAGCCTGGCAGGCTGCCATCTATGGGGTCGCACAGAGTCAGATACGACTGAAGCGACTTAGCAGCAGCAGCAGCAGCAGTGATAATTTTAGAGTTACTGTGAGTATTAGATAATGCATCTGATGTCAAGTGCTTAGCCAGTGTCGCTGGTACCTATTAAGTACTTGATAAAAGTTGCTGTTGTGTTAGTTGTTATTATTTTCATAACTCCTGATTATGAATGTGAGTCCAGAGTGAGCAGGTTTTGTTGTTTTCCCTGTACTGTTCACATTATAAGATCACCTTGCAAATTGCCAGGCAAATGACTTATAGCTTTGTCCCATGATTCAACCCTGAATCAAAAGAGTACTTGAAATACTGCCAACAGCCTGGCATGGAAATGAGAAATCAACCGTTCTACTTCTTGCAAAACCTGTCTGCACACAAAAAGTCAGTTGCAGTGGTCTCTTGGCTCTAAGCTAGAATTCCATCAGTGAAATAGCACATACCCTTAGTGACCACCATTACCAATGATAGTCATTTAGGAGGACACATTTCAAACGCAAACATTTAAAATACCACCAAAAAGATCTATGTAAACTAATATACCATGATATCCAAAATACATTATTAAGTGGAAGACATAAGCTATAGGATTTACGTAAAATCTGATCTAATTCTTGGGAAGACAATTATTATATGTATTTATATACATACAGACAAAAATCTGAAATAGTCACTTTGTACACTGTCTAGTTTTCATAAACTTATTTTATAATATGTATGTTTAGCAACCAGAAAACTGATAAAGATAAATTTTATTGCCACAAGCACTTTTAAGTTTAGTGTGCTCTCAACTTTTACTGAGGATTGATTTTTGTATCATGTGAAGAATTTAAATGATCATGTGAAGAATTTTCATCTTCTGCAAAACTGTCAGTACCAGGTCACACCAGTAATCCAGGAATCCAACCTGATATAACTTAAGCATACAAACGGAATGGCCGCATCACCAGGTCACACCAGTAATCCAGGAATCCAACCTGATGTAACTTAAGCATACAAAGGGAATGGCCGCATCACCAGAGAACAGGAAGGGTGGTCTGATCCGGCCTGAGAGGACTTAGATGTGACCAAGAATGATTAATTCTGTCTCTACTTCCATTTCTCCTTTCCCTTCCCTGACATGGCCTCATGGCGCTCCATGCTTACATTATTATGTCTTCCTGACAGGAGAGGAACGTGTTTTCCTTGCAATCTCCATTTAGGAAAGTTCTAGAGAGGATTCTGATTAGCCTGCCTGGATTGGGGACCAGTCACTGTAGCCAAATGTGTGAGGTCTTATGATGGGCAACTCCTATACCTCCCTAGTTTCATGGGGTTGTAGTTGGGGAAATGGTTGTTTTAGTACATAACAAAGTCCCGTAGACTAGATGGCTTATAAACAACAGAAAGTTGTTCCTCACAGTCCTGGAGGTTGGAAGTCTCGTATTAGGGTGCTGGCACATGGTCAGGTTCTGGTGACAGCACTCTTCCAGGTTGCATACTGCCAACATCTTGTATCCTCACATGATGGAAAGACAGTGAGCTAGCTCTCTGGCCTCTTTTATTAAGGGCATGAATCTCATTCATAAGGACCCACCCTCATGACCTAATTACCACCCAAAAGTCTCATATCCAAATATCATCACACTGGGATTAGGGCTTCAACATATGAATTTTAGTAGGAGGACACAAACATTCAGTCCGTAACAATGGCATTTCCCCAAAGAAGAGTGGTCCTGTTCTGGGCAGATGGAGCCACATATTTTTATTGCTGAAGACATTGCCAGGTTGCATTCCAGCATCTGTTGTAAAAGTTCCTTGGTGATCAATTTGCCCTTAAACTATGGCTCAGAGACAGGAAGTGTCAGTATACTTGGGGAAAATGGAAGACTGAGGGACTCAGTTTTACAGAATAGCATCTGTAATGAGCAGTAGCCAAATATAAGGTTGAAGACCTAACCTGACAATAGATAGTAAACAGACCATAAGGACCAGCCTAAAAAATTTGGCTGGACCAATACATTTATTTTAGAGTATAATTATAGGTACGTTTGTTTTTAATCCCAAGGTCTTTAAGGTCTTGAGGTCCTCAATTTCAAAATTTTCAAAACCTAGGTTTTTAGGAACAGAAGCCACACTATTTGAAAGGGAATGTGTGTGTGTGCTAAGTCACTTCAGTTGTGTCCGACTCTTTGTGACCCCATGGACTGTAGCCCACCAGGCTCCTCTGTCCATGGTATTCTTCAGGCAAGAATACTAGAGTGGGTTGCCATGCCCTCCTCCAGGGGATCTTCCCAACCCAGGGATCGAACCCAGGTCTCTTACGTCTCCTACATTGGCAGACGGGTTCTTTACCAATAGTGCCACCTGGGAAGTCCATTGGAAAGGGAATAGTATATGCAAATTTGAAAATGAGTAAATATGTATTGGTGACAGGACTATTCTATCAAGGAGTTCTATTAAGAAGTCTGCATTAGTCCAGAGAATCAGAACCAATAGAGTGTAGGTGGATAGATAGACAGATGGGTAGATAAATTTATCATAAGGTATTAGCTCGTGCAATTATGGAGGCTGAGAAGTACCACATTTGCAATCTGCAAGTGGATATCTAAGAATGTGGTGTAGTTCAAAGGTCTGAAAGCCAGATTACTGATGATATAGATTGCAGTCTGAGTCTGAAGGCCTGAGATCCAGAAATGCCAAGAGCAGAAGATTGATATCCCAGCACAAATGTTAAATCCAGTCTTCTTCTGCCTTTTTATTCTATTCAGGTGCTCGGTGAACTGGATGAGGCTCAGCCACTCTGGGAAGGACAATCTGCTTTACTCAGTCTACAGATTCAAATGCTAATCTCTTCCAGAAACACCTCAGACACATCCAGAAATGATGTATAGCCAGATATCTGGACATCCCATGATCTAGTCAAGTGGACACATAAATTAACGATCACGATATGTTTACATTCTTACTAAAATTCTGAACTTTAACCTGTGCCAGCTGAATAAGCTTTAATTGGAAAATATTTCACCTACAGAGCTCATAGAAGTTCTTTTGTTTTGACAAAGGTTGTAATTTTATCAGTAATCTTGGAGTGGTGTATGGCTAGCACACTTTTGACCTCTGCAGACATGTTCCCTGGCTCCAAAATGGACTTTGGAGAATGGGCAAACTTATCACTTCTTGGAAAAACAAAAGAAGAGGAAAGAAAAGAGAGGCATGAGCTGGAGAGAAAGAGGATTTCAAAGATAAAAAGATAATGACCACATAGTAGATAGAAACATAAATCAGTGCTTGTTTATCAGATTATAAATAGTCTTGTCTTTCCCCAGTGCCATGGCCATTGTGTTCCTGGGAAGTCTCATGTCATTTAACATGTTCCAGGCAAATGGGGTTAACTGTACCTACTGTGATGGCTCTGTTTCACTACTGCAGCTGAGCTCAGTGGGAATTCTGCAGAAAGACTTCAGGCAGGGCTGAGCTTTGTCTTTCATGGATGTGCCATCTGTATTTCAAGAAGAACACACCATGAATAATAATCAGTGCCTTTTGGTGATGGTAGATGGCAATACAATACACTGGCAGATTTTTTAAAAAAAATTTCTCAGAGCAGCACTATGTCATTGTGGTTTTTTCCCCTATAAATCATTGAGAAGTATTAGCGTTTTCCTTTTTTAAACCCAGTTTTTGAGTTAAATATGTAGAATGTAGGTCATATGTAGTATTCTATATGGCACATGAACAAGTTGAAAAGGACAACAAATTTAATAAAGGGTGAGAAAGCTCAAGTAAGGGGAAGGAGATGGTGAGAGAGATTTTCATAATTTAAGAAGATGTGAGGACTTCTTTTAAACCAAAAGAAGTATAAAGAAGTATTTGGTTAGCTCTGCTCTTCATGAAGTAATGCTTTGTATGGTCTCCAATAAATCACAGTAATAATAAGAATGATAGTATTTAAATTGTTCTTACTATGTGTTATTCAATATTCTAAATATTTTACCCATATTTTAATTTACTTAATATTCATAACAACTCTGTGGGATGGCTACTATTGTTATCCCCATCTTATAAAAATGTGACAATACTGAGGCATAGCAAGGTTAAGCTATCTTCCCAGGGCATACAGTAAACAGTGGAGCTTACATGAGCACTCAGGCAGTATGGCTCCAGATCCTGTGCTCTTAACTATGCCGTGTGCTGTACTGTGCTTAGTCACTCAGTCGTGTCTGACTCTTTGCGACCCCATGAACTGTAGCCTGCCAGGCTCCTTTGTCTATTGGGATTCTTCAGGCAAGAATACTGGAGTGGGTTGCTATGCTCTTTTCTAGGGAATGTTCCCAACCCAGATCTCCCACATTGCAGGTGGATTCTTTACCATCTGGGCCTCCAGAGAAGCCCAAGAATACTGGAGTGGGTAGTTTACCCTTCCCTAGGGGACTTCCCGACCCAGGAATCGAAACGGGGTCTCCTGCATTGCAGGCGGATTCTTTACCAGCTGAGCTACCAGGGAAACCCTGTTATGCCATACAACCTGATGAATAATTTTTCCATTTGTACAGAATTTTGTATTCTAGAAGATATTTACACTCTCATTATCTCTTATGTATAAACCCTGAACGTCACAGAGTGCTAAGCACATGGCAAAGGCTGGATTCAAATACAGACCTTCTGAAATGAAGTTTACGCTCATTCTCCCAGCCCATAATTCTTTCTTTAAAGTTTGACTTTAGCTAAGACTCTAAACCAACAATTCCACTTTTGGAAATTAGTCTGTGAAAACACTTATCCAAGGGTGTAAGAATATATGTAAAAGAGAGTTCTTTCAAGCACTGTTTGTAATACCAAACAAAGAAAAAGAAAAAAACCACCCAGGAAAGGATCTAAATGTCTATTAGTAGGGAAATGGTTCAATAAATTACGGTACAAATATAATATGCTATCTTGTGTTAGGATGTAGGTTTATAATTTAAAATTTCACACTGTTGATTTCAGCATGTAGTCTGGTAATATGTTTAACTCCCTTTGTCAATCTCCATTTTTAAGTGGATGTATTTAGATCATTTGCATTTAGTGTAATCATTGGTATGTTAGGACTTAAGTCTGTGTTTTACCTTTTGTTCCCTCTGTATTTGTTTTTTGTGTATTTTCCCCCCTTCATTCCTGTGGGTTGCATGAATGTTTCTTTTAGAATTCCTTTTCTTCTATAGCACTTTTGAGTATTTGTCTTGGTCAGCTTTTTAAGTGGTTCTCTAAGTAGTACATTATATATACCTAACTCATTATAATCTATTATTGTCAACATTTTACCCTTTCAAATGAAATACAGAAATTTAAATTCTTTGCTCTCCCCACTTGTAATACAAATGTCTTAAACATTTCCTCTACATAAAGAGCCATATCAGATGGTGTTATAATTTTTGCTTTAGTAATCAAACAATTTAAAAAACTCAAGAGAGGGAAAAACTATTATATTTATCCATATTTTTGCTTATGTGCTCTTGTTTTCTTTCCTAATGTTCCAAGATTCCTTTAAAAAACATTAGCCATTCTTTTAATGTAGTTCTGCCTATGAGCAAAAAATTCTCTTAGTTTTCTTTCATCTGAGAATATCTGAGTAATCAAATAACTTGATTTCTCCTTCATTGTTGAAAGACATTTTCTCTGGGAGGACAAGTCTTTTCTTTTAGCACTTGAACAATGTCGTGTTAGTTTCCTTTTGGATTCCGTGTATTATCTTCTGAAATCTGCTGTCATTTCAAATTGTTTTCTCCTATGAGGGGATGTCATTTCATGTTAGGATTTTCTCTTTGTCTTTAGTTTTCAGAAGTTTGATCATGACATGCCTTAGTGTGAATTTCTTTTTAAGTGTTTGGGGTTTGCTCACCTTTTTGAATCTGTAGGTTTATGTCTTTTACTAACTTGGGGCAACTTTTCAGTCAATATATATTAGGAGACTCTTTTAATCCAGTCCTCTTTCTCCTTTTCTTCCAGAACACTAATGTTAGATATTTTGTTTTTGTCCCATAAATCCCTAATACTCTGCTTATTTTTATTTTTCAATATATTATCTCTCTGTTGTTCAGGTTGAGTAATTTCTATTGACCTATCTTCAGGTTCACTGATTTTTTTTTTTTTGTCTCCTATATTCTGCTGTAATCCCATCATTAGGATTTATTTCAATTTAGTTACTATGATTTTCAGTTCTAAAATTTCCATTGTTTCCTCTTTACAGCTTCTATTTCTTCGCTTTTCTCAGGCCTTAATACCTTTATATCATCAGTCACAGGATGAGACTCATTCCAAAAAGATTTCACAAGACAGTTTTCTTCATTGAGGTTACCCCTGGAGAGTGCTGAAAGCTAAGGGTGATCTGCTAACAGCACTCCAGCAGCTGGGAAACTAGTCCTGTATCCCAAAGGGAACTCTGGGTGACACATGGAAGCTGTTGCTACATGTTCTTTTCTGCATTGGGCCAGTGATAGAGAGTTCTGATCACTATCCTCAAGTTTGTGGCTGGACATAGGATTTGTTGGCTCCCGTTGATTTTCTATTTTTTAGATCAACTTATTCAAGGGTAAGATTGAATATGGGAAGTCTTCTCTGGACACACAAGGCTAGATTCCAACAAGAAGCACAGAGTTCTCACCCTGTTCTGTCCCATTGTGTCTGGCTCCAGCCAACTTGCTCAATTTAAACTCTCTTGCTTTAAGACTGAGCTGCCACCAGTAAAGACATTATTGCTGATAGTACTAATGATATGGCTATAATTTATTGAGCATCACCACTTTTTTGTTATTTTACATAGTTTATTTTATTGAATGCTCACAACCACTCAATGTGGTAAGAATTATTATATTGCTAAATAACTTGCCCCAAATCTACATGCTACCAGAAAGCAAAGTCAGAATCGAACTCTTGTGCTTTTTCCACCATTCTGTGCCATCTGCCTCCTGTTCACTAGGGTCTCATTCAGCTCAACAGAGCCATTATTATGTAGCACATTCACTCTATATGCTCTGTACAAAATGAGACTGTCAAGTGCAATTTCAATTTTAAAAAAGAATTTGGAGGAAAACATTTAGAAATATTTAATTTAGTCATCTCCAGAACGTTAGGGGTATAAGTGATTTTGTTTTCTTCTATACTTTTCAGCATTTTCTAAAAAATTTTGCAAAAACATACAGGCATAAATAAGAGAAAACCTTTTAAAAAGAGAAAATAAACAGGGGAAAAAGATTGTTCAAAAATGAAGGCAACTGTCAGTGGGCAAAGTGTTAAAGAAAAACAACAGGGTCCAGGAATAGACACAATTTATATCCTCTACCCTCTTTTGTGGAAATGATTTCACTTATGTACTAAAAGAGTTTCTGAAATGTTGATTCTAAATCAGTGTTTTCCAGTTGAAGCCTATTTTAAGTGGTTTAGGGAAAGTACTTATGTAAGTAAATATTGTAGTAATTCCTTTTGTAAAGTGTGGATGAAAAGTGGTATCTGCCAAATCAGTAACAGAGGGTGTTGCAGTCATCAGGCCATCAGCCACTGGTGCCCCACTCCCATCTGCAAATGTGTATCCTGGGGGGATTCAGGACTCAGAAAAGCAGGATACTGGCCCTAGATAGTTAAGGTGCTTATCAAAGGGATGATTTCTGAGTCCAGACTCTTGCATCTTCCAATACATAGAAAAGCACTAAATTCATTAACTTGAGATGTCTGGTTTTTCTTTAATTAACAGTAATCTTTCTTTTTGGAAGATTTTTTTGATGTGAACCATTTTTAAAGTCTTTATTGAATTTGTTACAATATTGCTTCTGTTTTATGTTTTGGTTTTCTGGCAGCAAGACGTGTGGGATCTTAGTGCCCCAACCCGGTCTCAAACCCATGCCCTCTGCAATGGAAGTCTGGTGTCTTAACCACTGAAGTGCCACAGAAGGCCCAAGAAGTGATCTATTAGAATAGGATGTTTGTGAAGTTTACAAGCAGGTGGGCAAGAGGATGCCACCCCAAGAACTTAGTGGGCTATATTTATAATCAAAGGAAGAGTGGAGAAGGGGAGAAGACCACTTTCTTCCTCATTCTTGAGTAGACGTCAAGCTTCTATCGTCAGTTCCTCTTCCATGTCAAGCGGGGTAGTTTTCTTGTTCCTACTTGGTCAAACTAGGATTGTCATGACAAAATGGAAATGAGTAAAAAGGTGGTAACATATACTGAGGAATGATAAATCATCTCAGGTTTCAGTATAATGTCACCTTTTCTTTATATATGTATATATTTTTTAGTGTGCACAGAGTAGCATGTCCTAGGAATCATTAACTTACTGACCCCACTGGGCAGGATGTGGGTCTCATTCCACTGTTGCTTGGGGGCTGTCCCACGTTTCTGTGGCACAGTTTTGTTGCTAAGCAAGCCTGCCTGGTTTTGTGGTTAAGCAAACCTGTTTTCTTGGGTGACCATTAACTTTAAGGAATCTCCCGTAAGTTTTCTTTACTTATGATCCCTTAGTGGGATTAACTGTTTAATCACATACTTTGTCCTTATCATTATCACTGTGCTACTCTCCTACTGAATTCACCCCACTCTGCCCCAAAACAAGATTGTAAGTTCTGTGAAGACTGAAAAGAGGCCTCTCTCTCTCTCTTTTTTTTATATACATCTTCTCTATACTCCCAACCCATCCATCCACCCACATTCAAAAGCACTGAGGCTATTTTTGTTAAATCATGACAGATAACTGATACAGAAGGTAGGGGTTTCAGAAACACATAGGGGTTAGAATAAGATGGGTTTGTCAACTAACTGTAAAAACTAGCAGTAAGATTAGCTATAAAAAGAAAAAGGAGGCATGTGTAGGCCCTGCAGCTGGCTCACTGATACCTCCCCACCAGCCTTACCGTCTGGGGCCTGGGGGCAGAGCTTCACATTGATGCTCTTGCTCACTTGCGTGAGTTGCTGGGAAGAAATGTGCAACCTTGCCTGATAGGCTCTATGAGAGTCTGGTTTTCTAGTCTGGAAGTCTTCTGGGATGGGATTTATTTGTCTGAATGGCCTGTATTTCTTACCAATGGCCCCACCCTAACTATACGTCTCTGAAAAATTTAGTGAACAGAAGGGGTAGATGATGTTTGCTCAGTTTTATTCTTAGGAATAAAAGCAAATGTCCCAAATTAAAAGCTCATCATTTATTTCCAGCTCTTCTGGGGCTCCGCATCAGCCTCAGAAGGAAGTCCAATGTCCTTTCTAAGATCCTGTGTCTTCTAGCTCCTACCTCTTCCCTCTGCAGTGTCACCCCACACCATCCTATTCTGTCTTCTCTCCTTCTCTGGGTCCTGGTATCCACCATCCTGACTTCTCTCTCGAGGCTGGGAATTCTTTTCACCTTTCCCACTGCCCCTGTCTCATTCTTATCCTCATCTTTCATGTGTCAGTTTGAGTATGACTGCCATAGGAGATCCTAGCTAGGATACAGGTTCTTGTGCTCCAAGTTCTCTCCAAGTCCCCCTGTCTCTTGCATCACAATGTAATTTGCCTTTAATGCCCAGCCTTCCTGAAGGCAGGGGCTGTGTTTATCCTGTGGTCTTCCTGCCTCCCCCATTGTCTGGCACAGGGGACACAAATCTTTGCTGAATGAAATGGATGAACAGGTGAACCATGAAGGCTTTTGAAGCTGAAACTTAGGGGATCTCTTGAACTTTGTTTTCTTTATTTCTGGCAATTGCTGAAATGAACAGGGCCTATGGCTGGGAAGGGGAAAGGCCAGATGCAGTAACAATGACAGGAGTATTTTTAAGCTCTTAACCTCAGGCTCTGCTCTAGGCTCTTTCTAAGAATTATCTCATTTAATCCCCACAATTGCTGTTATTATCTCCACTCTGCAGCCAGTCATGGGCGGGAGCAGGGGGTGATAGATACTATTTGGGAAGGAAATCAAAATGTAAAGAAGGTGCTGAAAACTTCAAATAGAAAGAAATGCAGGCTTAATCTGAGGTTCGCTGGAAAAAAGGGAAAAAACCTCAGACTCGGGCTTCAGGTCTGGGAAGTGACTCTGGGATGCCTGGTTGACAATAGGGTTTACTCAGTGCTGACCAAATGCTGGCTGAGTGCTATATGTGTATGCTTCATCCAATCTGCACAACAGCCCATTGAGGAGAGGAGCTTCAGAACAGTTATGTCATCTGCTCAGTGTCATACTGCTGGTTAATGGCAGAACCATAGTTGGAGCCCAGATTGACTTCTGTCTCGGTCACTTCTGGCTGGTATAACAAAATACCATAGGTTGGGTGGCTTAAACAACACACATTTTTTTCTCACAGTTCTGGCAGCTGGAAAATTTGAGGTCAGGATGCTAGCTAGTATGGTCAGGTTCTGGTGACAGTCCTTTTTCCTGGCTTGCAGACAACTGCCTTCTTGTGTTCTTGCTGTGTCCTCACATGGCCTGGGGGGTGGGGTGGATAGAGAGAGCTCTTCATTTGGGGTGGAAAAGAATCTCTTTTCTTTAAGGACACTAATCCCATCAAGGGGGCTCTATTTTCATAATCTCATTGAAACAATCATCTTCTAAAGGCCTCACCTCCAAATACCATCCCATTGAGAATGAATCCATATATGAATCTTGGGAGGACGCAAACATTTGGTCCATGACTATCCTGAAGTCCACATGCTTACTGGGGGATTCCCAAATGGTCAATAAAGCACCAGTTCTGGTTTACTTCTTGAATTAGTTGAATGCATTTACTTGATGCATTAAAGCTATATTAAGAGTTTATGGGCTTCCGAGTGGCACAGTGGTAAAGAATCTGCCTGCCAATGCAGGAGACGTGGGAGATGCAGGTTTGATCCCTGGATCAGGAAGATCCCCTGGAAGAGGAAATGGCAACCCACTCCAGTATTCTGGCCTGGAAAATTCCCTAAACAGAGGAGCCTGGTGGGCTACAGTCCATGGGGTCACAAAGAGTCAGACACAACTGAGCATACACACACACACACACACACACACACACACCACATATAAGGGTTTATACAAACAATATACAGCTCAGATCAGCAAGTCCAAATGTGTAAGGGCAATATAGGACCCACCTTTGTCCAGGTTTCCCTTGTAGCTCAGTCGGTAAAGAATCTACCTGCAATGAAGGAGATCCAGGTTCGATTCCTGGGTTGGGAAGATCCCCTGGAGGAGGAAATGGCAACCCACTCCAGTATTCTTGCTTGGAGAATCCCATGGACAGAGGAATCTGGCAGGCTACAGTTCATGGGGTTGCAAGGGTAGGACACGACCTAGTGACTAAACCACCTCCATCTGTCCAGGTTGGAGACTGATGATTTTAACTGAGATTCTTCAGTCTGGAGGACCCCAGAGGATCCCCTGAGTTCAGTCTAGTCTCCTGATCCCAGATATTTCTCGCTGGTGCTTCAGGTAGTTTTTCTGCTCCCTGGTTGAACCTCTCCCCTGTGACATCCACGAAGTCTCTTCTATAAAAGCAAAAATTATCTTTCTCAAGCTGAGTCTTCTCTCCTCCATCAAACGCCCAAGGTCTCTTCTTTTTTCCAGTTTCTGACTCCAGAGCCATTTCATCTCTCCAGATAGGGTGACCAGATTGTCCATTTGCCCAGGACTTTCCAGATTTTAGCATGAAAAGTCCTGTGTCTTAGGTCTCTGAGTAAACTGGGATGTTTGGTAACTCTATAACAGGAGAGGGCAGAAGAATGTTTTTTTTTTTGAATACATATAATTTCTTTAGCTCTTAATGAATACAGCCTGTCTCTGTGACAAACTTATCCTTGTTCCCAGAAATTGGCAGAGCAATGTACTTTTGCGAAAGAAGTTGGCTAACTTCTTTCACGTCCGCATGTCCCCTTTTGGACACTAGATGGCAGCCTCTCCTTCTTGTCTAAAGAAAGACTGTAACTATCACTTAATAGGCCTTTGGGAAGTGTGGGGGAAAACCATGCAGGAAAACTAAGGGCCAGAGGATTAAGAGAGAGACAGAAGTGAAATATATTTGTTTGCAAGACAAACTGGAATAAACAGATCAGTGTGAAATGGCAAGTGATTATAAAGCAAAAATAATCAGATTCAGCTCAAAATCCTTCAAGCATTTAGAATTCAGGATGGGAAGAAAAGCTTGCTGTTCTACTGCAGAGTGAGTCTACTTTCACCATCTCATCTGAATAACATGCCCATTGTGAATAGACTGTATAAAAAGGAGGACAAAAGCTAACTGGAGTTAGAGAAAATAAATGCAGGGAATAGAACATCTTCTGGGTCAATTCAACTACAGTTACTGGTTCTCTGGGTGAGAGCGACACATGATACAGGAATCATCCCTTCCGGTATGTGTAAGTTGGCCCTGGTGACTGGCTGAAGACAGGCTGGCAAGCTGGGGGAGAGGCCCCTCTGGAGGCTGGATGACTCATCCTACCTGCAGAGATCACACTTGCCATGAGCCTTGCTCATCCTCCTCCAAGCTCAATTTGTATTCTGAGGAAAGAATCACAGTAGTGCTGAAGCTGGCAGGGGGGAGCAGGGGAAGGGATGGGAGGGGAGAATGGCATCATCTAGGGGTGTGTTACAACTGAATTTAAGTGGATTTACAATGTAAGGGTGAGAAATGGAATCTTCCCTGCCAATCCTTCCTGTAACACGGGTGTCACAGTTATCAGTGATTGCAGCCCTCCAGTATGAGCTGGTGAGCCCTAAGGGCACTCAGGAAGGAGAAGAATAACTGTGATCTAGCAGCCATCAGACTGCAGCCACTCCCTATGGTGAGCTCCAAGGTAGCCCATGATGAGAAAAACACCGAATACTGACTCCACATAACTGAGATGCATATGAAAGGAATGATTTCAGTGAGCCCAGACTCTTGCATCTTCTCATACATACAAAAGCACTAAATTCCTTAACTTGAGATGTCTAGTTTTCTTTAATTAACAGTAATTTTTTGATGTTCAGATTACCTGCCCTTTGTTGCAAACTTCTATATAAACTGGCTACTCGTCCCTCCACCCCTTCCTTGGAGCATTTCTCACAGGGTTATTTGAGATGCTGTCTCCTGGGCTTGAAGTCCTAAAAATTCCCACCAAACAAAACATAACTCTCAACTTTTAGGTTGTGAATATTTTTTTTTTTAAGTCAACAAGGGTTTTGTGAGTCCAAGGAATTTTTTTTTTTCATGGAGAAAGTAGTATATGAGCAACTCTGGTTTTCTCTTTAAGCATCTGTCCCCTCCCCTTAAATCTCAGTAAATATTAATAATGAATGCATGAGGCCCATAAATTATGCTACTGACACTGCCCATCCCCCTTGCCTTCATAACCTTATTTGAGTTAAGCATTAACACACTGCTCTTCACAAGTCATACTCATTTACCCAGAGGATGGTGGAGCTGGACAAGTGCCCAGTGGCCAGTGATCCAGGGGCTTTTCAAACTGTTGGAGAGCCCTAGCTCTCCAGTTTCCTTAAAAAGTGATACATTTGGTTCTGCACATGGAATAATTTTAAACATTCTAAAGAAACTGTTACCACTTTTATCTCTTTTATTATGTGGGCTCTGGAAAAATTTGGCTTGGAAAAAAAAATCCTATTATACAATTTTGAGGAGTATGGATCAATTTTTCAGACCCAGAGTAATGAAGTCAAACAGCAGCCTTTCCCTTGAGCTGATCATGCAGGGGGATTAAACCCAAGTGGACAGGTTTGTTCCTGGCAGAGCCCAATCAGAAGACACTCCTTCCCTGTACTGGATCCCAAGTCCTTTGAACTCAGGGGACCAAGTCAAAAGAAGTCTCAAGAGTGTGAGCCTGGAGTGGGGTTAGAGGAGTTGGAGATGAGACAGTTGTGAGGAGAAAGCTCTGGAGAGGCATCAGGGAAGGTGCCTCAGCTCAGATGCCAGAGCTGCTCTCTGTCCTATAGAGACTGGGAATTTGATGCCTGAAGAAGTTGTACCTGCTTTTTCTTAGACTCCTTGTAGCTGGAGGAAGGTCTTTGCTCTTGTGCTTTGGAGGTGGGAGCCTGGAAGGGCATGAGCTGGGAACAGCCCAGAATTGTAGGGCTGAAGAATTGATGCTTTAGAACTGTGGTGTTGGAGAAGACTCTTGAGAGTCCCTCGGACAGCAAGGAGATCCAACCAGTCACCCCTCAAGGAAACCAGTCCTGAATATTCCTTGGAAGGACTGATTCTGAAGCTGAAACTCCAATACTTTGGCCACCTGATGCAAAGAACTGACTCACTGGAAAAGCCCCTGATGCTGGGAAAGATTGAAGGCAGGAGGAGAAGGGGATGACAGAGGATGAGATGGACATGAGTTTGAGCAAGCTCCGGAAGTTAGTGATGGACAGGGAAGCCTGGCATGCTGCAGTCCATGGGGTCGCAAAGGGTTGGATATGACTGAGCAACTGAACTGAACTGAACTCAGATTATTCCAGACTGGATGGAGTGTGACATAAGTGAGGGAGTAGCAGAGTGGAAAGAGGGATGAACAGGAGGAGACACCTGGGTTCCTTCACACCCCTAAGCCTCAGTTTCTTCACCTGTAACATTAAGGATAATAATGGGGGCTCTATACCCCAAAGGTTGTTTTGAGAAACAAACAAATCAAATGATATATATGACCAGGTGTTTTAAAACATAATATTGAATACTGAAAGTAGCTGATAGTTTTTGAGCACTTACTATATTAAACACTTGACACAGCCAGTTCTCATAGAAGGGCTTGTAAGAAGCAATGCCACTTTGATACAATGAATGTAGATGTCCTACACTATATCATACTAGCTGAGAGCAGGGATTTTGGTAGCACACCAAGGCCTGGGTTTGTTTCGGCCTCTAACAATTCCCACATATATGTGAGGCTGAATTTCAGTTTCCTCAAGGTAATACTCAGTTTATAGGATTGTGGTTATATGGATCAAATGAGATAATGCGTATAAAACATTTAGCAAAATGTTTATCAAGTACCTACAAATACTGGCTTAAAAATGCTACTTTCATGTGCGCTTCTGTTGAGCTTCTGTCCTAGTCACCAGGGGTATGTTAACATTAATAGAGCATTGTGCCTGCATCTGCCTCGAAGTGTTTACAACCTAATTTGGAAGTAAGACATAAACATGAGCAGATCACTAAGATGAAAGGCAACTGGTAGAATACAACAAACAAGTGATCCAAACTTTATATATTTAGAGGAATGTAGAGTAAGGGAATAGTAACTTTAAGGAGTCAGGGTACGAAGACTTTTTGCAAAGCCAATTATATGTCCATATATTTGACTTCTTGTCACCCTCAAAGCAACCATATAAGGTAAGTCATAGGTAACCCAAAACATCTTGTCCTTGTTTAATCAGGTTTCCTGCAGGTCTATCGTGTTGTGGATACAGTTGACACGGGTGGACCCAGGCTATTTGGAGTAAACAGTGGGTATAAGATGAAGTAGAGCAGAGCCTTTTCATACTGTTCATGGGGTTCTCAAGGCAAGAATACTGAAGTGGTTTGCCATTCCCTTCTCCAATGAACCACGTTTTGTCAGAACTCTCCACCATGACCTGTCCATCTTGGGTGGCCCCACACAGCATGGGTCATAGTTTCATTGAGCTAGACAAGGCTGTGGTCCATGTGATCAGTTTGGTTAGTTTTCTGTGATCGTGGTTTTCTTCTGTCTGCCCTCTGATGGATAAGGATAAGAGGCTTATGGAAGCTTCCTGATGGAATAGACTGGCTGAGGGGGAAACTTGGTCTTGTTCTGATGGGCAGGGCCATGTTCAGTAAATCTTTAATCCAATTTTCTGTTGATGGGTGGGACTGTGTTCCCTCCCTGTTGCTTGACCTGAGGTCAAACTATGGTGGAGGTGATGAAGATAATGGTGACCTCCTTCAAGAGGTCCCATGCATGAACTGCTGTACTCATTGCCTCTGACCCTAAAACAGGCCACTGCTGACCCACACCTCTGTCGGAGACTCCTGGACACTCACAGGCATGTCTGGGTCAGTTTCTTGTGGGGTCACTGCTCCTTTCTCCTGGGTCCTGCTGTGCACAAGGTTTTATTTGTGCCCTCCAAGAATCTGTTTCCTCAGTCCTGTGTAAGTTCTGGTGGTTCTATGGTGGGGTTAATGGCGACCTCCTCCAAGAGGGCTTATGCCATACCCAGGTCTGCTGCACCCAGAGCCCCTGCAGCAGGCTGCTGCTGACCCGTACCTCCACGGGAGACACTCAGACATAGTTCTGGCTCAGTCTCTGTGGGTTGGATGTGCATTTTGTGCCCTTCCCAGGTCAGAGCGACTCAGGCAACCAAGTGCTTGGCGAGCGCACTGTCCCAGGTGGGCCGTGCATCTGAATCACCTCCCTGGTCCCTGCCACTGTTTCCCAGGTGTGCCATGAGAGCACCATCTCAGGTGTGCCTTATGTCTCCTCTGGAGAGCTGATCTCAGGCTGCAACCCTCCTGGCAGATGTCAACCATCCAGGATCTCAGGAAGATGTGTTAGCAACTGGGAGCCTGCTCACAATTTGGTGGAAGATACTGTCTGTGGGCTAAGATTGTAGCAGTCCCTTGCTTTCTGGCTCTGGCTGTCCCAAGCCTGCCTCTCTGCCTCTGGGAAGGGAGGTGCCAGTGCACAGCTAGTTAGCCAGTAAGCAGCCAGCTAGCTCTCCATTGGTATTCACTCAGTCCTTTGTTCTGTGAGCAGGCCAGGTTGCACATTAGGTTGTTAGGTTAGAGGCTTTTGCGGGAAAGTTCTCTTTTCCACAGTTGTGGTTCGGCGTGTATTCTATGGGTATTTTTTTCTCCCAGTTATTTTGCCTTCTGAGATTCCAAAACTCCTCACAGACCTACTTGTGAGAGGGTTTCCTACTGTGTGGAAAATCCTCCTCCTTCACGACTCCCTCCCCAGGACAGGTCTCCGTCCCTAACTCTTTTGTCTCCCTTTTTGTCTTTTATATTTTGTCCTTCCTCCTTTCAAAGAGAATGGGCTGCCTTTCTGGGTGCCTGGTGTCCTCCACCAGTGTTTGGAAGTTGTTTTGTGGAAGATGCTTAGCATTCAAATGATCTTTTGATGAATTTGTGGGGGAGAAAGTGATCTCCCTGTTCTATTCCTCCACCATCTTGAAGCCTCCAGAAAGAAAGAAGAGATGGAGCCAAAGCAAAAACACCCCCCAGTTGGGGATGGGACTGCTGATGGAAGTAAAAGTCTGATGCTGTAAGAGCAATATTGCTTAAGAACCTGGAATGTTAGGTCCACGAATCAAGGCAAATTGGAAGTGGTCAAACAGAAGATGGTAAGAGTGAACATTGACATTTTAGGAATCAGAGAACTAAAATGAACTGGAATGGGTGAATTTAACTCAGATGACCATTATATCTACTACTGTGGGCAAGAATCCCTTAGAAGAAATGGAGTAGCCATCATAGTCAACAAAAGAGTCTGAAATGCAGTACTTGGATGCAATCTCAAAAATGACAGAATGATCTCTGTTCGTTTCCAAGGCAAACCATTCAATATCACAGTAATCCAAGTCTATGCCCTGACCAGTAATGCTGAAGAAGCTGAAGTTGAACAGTTCTATGAAGACCTACAAGCCCTTCTAGAACCAACACCCAAAAAAGATGTCCTCTTCATTATAGGGAACTGGAATGCAAAAGTAGGAAGTCAAGAGATACCTGGAGTAACATGCAAATTTCATCTTGTAGTACAAAATGAAGCAGGTCAAAGGCTAACAGAGTTTTGCCCAGAGAACACACTGATCATGAAAGGTTGTTGCTGAACCATGAAAGATGCCAGGAATCTTGGCCTCTGGAGGAGAAGAATTCAATCTGGGGCCAGAAACGAGGCTTGATTGCTCAGAGATTTTGTGTAATATAGTTTTATTAAAGTATAAAAGAGATAGAGAAAGCTTCTGACATAGACATCAGAAAGGGGCAGAAAGAGTGCCACCTCACTAGTGTTAGCAATGGAGTTACGTACTTTTTAATTAGTTATTACAGTGAATCAAAAGAATTTCTGGAGGTTGTAAAGATCTTTCTAGACCCACTCCCATAATTTATATTTTAAGATTACAGGATTAGCCAGAAGGTTTTTTCCAGAAACTGTCCTCAAGCAGGATACATTATTGTTATATAATTCTAAGGAATGTAGAAAAAAAGAAGTTTGTTCTTTCCTCATCCTTGAGAACCCCAGACCCCTCTCTCTTGGGGACCCCCAGACTTCTTATTAACCTGCCTAGGAATTGACTCTCTCAGTCATAGCAAACACCCTCTTCCAACAATACAAGAGAAGACTCTACACATGGACATCACCAGATGGTCAATACTGAAATCAGATTGATTATATTCTTTGCAGCCAAAGATGAAGAAGCTCTATACAGTCAGCAAAAACAAGACCAGGAGCTGACTGTGGCTCAGATCATCAACTCCTTATTGCAAATTCAGACTTAAATTGAAGAAAGTAGGGAAAACCACTAGACCATTCAGGTATGACCTAAATCAAATCTCTTACAATTAAACAGTGCAAGTGACATGTAGATTCAAAGGATTAGGTCTGATAAGCAGAATACCTGAAGAACTATGGACAGAGGTTAGTGACATTGTATAGAAGACAGGGATCAAGACCATCCCCAAGAAAAATAAATGCAAAAAGGCAACATGGTTGTCTGAGGAGGCCTTACAAATAGCTGTGAAAAGAAGAGAAGCTAAAGGCAAAGGAGAAAAGGAAAGATATATCCATTTGAATGCAGAGTTCCAAAGAATAGCAAGGAGAGATAAGAAAAACTTCCTCAATGATCAGTGCAAAGAAACAGAGGAAACAATAGAATGGGAAAGACTATTGATCTCTTCAAGAAAATTAGAAACACCAAGGGAACATTTCATGCAAAGATGGGCTCAATAAAGGACAGAAATGGTATGGACCTAACAGAAGCAGAAGATATTAAGAAGAGGTGGCAAGAATACACAGAAGAACTATACAAAAAAGATCTTCATGACCCAGATAACCACGATGGTGTGCTCACTCACCTAGAGCCAGACATCCTGGAATGTGAAGTCAAGTGGGCCTTAGGAAGGCTCACTATGAACAAAGCTAGTGGAGGTGATGGAATTCCAGTTGAGCTATTTCAAATCCTCAAAGATGATGCTGTGGAAGTGCTGCACTCAATATGCCAGCAAATTTGGAAAACTCAGCAGTGGCCACAGGACTGGAAAAGGTCAGTTTTCATTCCAGTTCCAAAGAAAGGCAATGCCAAAGAATGTTCAAACTACCGCACAATTGCACTCATCTCACATGCTAGTAAAGTAATGCTCAAAATTCTCCAAGCCAGGCTTCAGCAATATGTGAACTGTGAACTTCCAGATGTTCAAGCTGGCTTTAGAAAAGGCAGAGGAACCAGAGATCAAATTGCCAACATCTGCTGGATCATCGTAAAATAAGAGAGTTCCAGAAAAACATCTATTTTTGCTTTATTGACTATGCCAAAGCCTTTGACTGTGTGCATCACAACAAACTAGAAAATTCATAAAGAGATGGGAATACCATACCACCTTATCTGCCTCCTGAGAAATCTATATGCAAGTCAAGAAGCAACAGTTAGAAATCAACATGGAACAACAGACTGGTTCCAAATCAGGAAGGGAATACGTCAAGGCTGTATGTTGTCACCCAGCTTATTTAACTTATATGCAGAGTACATCATGAGAAATGCCAGGCTGGATGAAGCACAAGCTGGAATCAAGATTGCTGGGAGAAATATCAATAACCTCAGATATGCAGATGACACCACCCTTATGGCAGAAAATGAAGAAGAACTAAAAGAGCCTCTTGATGAAAGTGAAAGAGGAGAGTGAAAAAAATTGGCTTAAATTTCAACATTCAGAAAATGAAGATCATGGCATCTGGTCCTATTACTTCATGGCCAATAGATGGGGAAACAATGGAAACAGTGTCAGACTTTATTTTTTTGGGCTCCAAAATCACTGCAGATGGTGACTGCAGCCATGAAATTAAAAGATGCTTGCTCCTTGGAAGAAAAGCTATGACCAACCTAGATAGCATATTAAAAAGCAGAGACATTACTTTGCCAACAAAGGTCTGTCTAGTCAAAGCTATGGTTTTTCCAGTGGTCATGTATGGATGTGAGAGTTGGACTATAAAGAAAGCTGAGCACTGAAGAATTGATGCTTTTGAACTGTGGTGTTGAAGAAGACTCTTGAGAGTCCCTTGGACTACAAGGAGATCCAACCTGTCAATTCTAAAGGAAATCAGTCCTGAGTATTCAGTGGAAGGACTGATGCTGAAGCTGAAACTCCAATACTTTGGCTCCCTGATGCAAAGAACTGACTCATTGGAAAAGACTCTGATGCTGGGAAAGATTGAAGGCAGAAGGAGAAGGGGATGTCAGAAGATGAGATGGTTGGATGGCATCACTGACTCGATGGACATGAATTTGAGTAAGCTCCAGGAGTTGGTGATGGGCAGAGAAGACTGGCCTGCTGAAGCCCATGGGGTTGCAGAGAGTTGGACATGACTGAGGGACTGAACTGAACTGAGAGTAGAGCCGCTCAGACTTGAGTGTGCTCAAGACCAGCTGGGAGGTTGTTGAAAAGCCCAAAGACTTCACTCCAAGAGAGGTCTGAGGTGGGGCCCATGGGTTAGCATGTGGGTCTGGGGACCACACACTGTGGGCAGTGCTGGAATGAGAGCAGTCAAGGGCTGACCTAGGACCAGAGTATGCTCACCCAGGTCTCCTGATTACTGGTGTGACTTCCATTTGTTCCTGGAACTTTGACTTGTCTCTGTTCAAACAACCCTGCTGCTTACCTCTTGGATGAACTTGGGAGAATTTCTCAGTCTCTCAGAACATCCATCTCCTCATTTGAAAATAGAAATCATATCTGTATCACAGGGTTGCTATGAGAATTAATGAGGTAATATAAGCAGAAGTATGTTGGGCTGTGCCCACTTGTCACGGGCCTCGCTTTTCCCACCACAGAACCCACCAACCTTCCTTTGCTGGCTTCTCTGGACTCTGCATCTCGCCTGCCATCCCTAAGTGTGTGTCTGCCCTGTTCATCTTGGCTGACCCTTTCTGGTCCTGTAGCCTCTTCCAGGACTTGGTCTGACATACCTGACTTACAGGTCTGTCAGAACTCTCCTCACTGACTCAACACCTAGTCATAGTTCCTCCTTCACTGGTCTTTCTTGTTGTGATTATTCAGTCAGTTCAGTGAACCCTTCTTGATTAGTATAGCTAAGACTCTGGTGTCCAGAATGACCAAAACATGGGAAGTTCAGTTTTATAGTGAACACTTGTCATTTGGCTGTTTCCCTAACCAGGTGCAGAATGAGAATTGAGCAGGCTAGGCTCTTCATTGCACTTCATCCTCCTGGCCCAAATAATTGGTCAATGGAGTGAGCACTGACCGAAGCCAGGTCAGTCAAAGTTCTTCCCTGGGATTTTTCATACAATAATTGAGAAAATCTGATATCTCAGGGGATGAACTGTGGTAGACTGTATTTTTCAAAATGCTCACAACAATGTCTCCCAGACTTTAGCTCTTTTTACAGTGTGATTTTTCATTCCTCCTATTGAGAAATGGGGTTTATGTTTCTTCTTGAATCTGGGTAAACTCAGGACTATGGTAGAAATAATTTTTTTTTTTGATGTCTGAGGATATGTAATAAAAGATAACGTGCTTTCCCTCTGATTCTTTTGGAACACTTACTCTGGGAACCCAGTCACCATGCTATGAGGAAGCCTGCAGCCACATGGAGAGGCCATGAATAGGTGTTCTGGCTGATAGCCTCAATGAGGTCTCAGTCAGCAGCTAACATCAATCACCAGACAAGTGGGTGAGGAATCCCTTAGATGGTTCCAGATCTCAGCTATCAAGTCACCCCTAGTCTGATCACCCCAGCTGATACCACAAAGACTAAATATGAGAACCCTGCCCAAATAGTACGTGATAGTAATAATTATTACAGGCTTCCCTGGTGGCTCAGTGGTAAAGAATCTGCTTGCCAATGCAGGAGACACGGGTTCGATCCCTTGGTTGGGAAAAACCCCAGGAGAAGGAAATTGCAACCTGCTTCAGTATTCTTGCCTAGAAAACAGAGGAGCCTGGCAGGCTGCAGTCCATGGGGTCACAAAGAGCTGGATGCACTTAGTGACTAAAGCAACAACAATAATTATTTTGGATTCATGAGCAAAATAAATTATTGTTGTATTAGGATGGCTTGTAATATAGCAATAAATAACTGAAACATGGATCCCTGAGGTCATCAGAGTTTCACTCACTTCTGCAACTTCTCCACTCGCACTGTGAATTACCTATTCCAATTTCTTTCCAACAAATCCATTTCCTTACTTAAGATGGCCTGACTTGGATTTCTACCACCACTTTTGCAAAAAGGTCTTAGTAATAACATTTGTTTCCTTCAGCATGCATTCTACATCATTTCTCCTCAAGGCGTGGTGCAAAGATCAGCAGCACTAGCCTCAATTGAGAGACCATGAGGAAAGCAAATTTCCAGGCACCATCTCAATACTGAATCTGTGGAGATGGGGTCTGGGAATCATATTTTAATGAGCTCCTCAGGGGATTCTTACACATATTAAAGTTTCAGAAACTCACTCTACATTTTAGCAGTGTCTTATTTTGTTATTACTTTTTACGTTCCCTAAAGTATGGACTAGATCTGATGACAGAGTGCCTGATGAACTATGGATGGAGGTTTGTGACATTGTACAGGAGACAGGGATCAAGACAATCCCCAAGAAAAATAAATGCCAAAAAGCAAAATGGTTCTCTGAGGAGGCCTTACAAATAGCTGTGAAAAGAAGAGAAGCAAAAAACAAGGGAGAAAAGGAAAGATATATCCATTTGAATGCAGAGTTCCAAAGAATAGCAAGGAGAGATAAGAAAACCTTCCTCAATGATCAGTGCAAAGAAACAGAGGAAACAATAGAATGGGAAAGACTATCAATCTCTTCAAGAAAATTAGAAACACCAAGGGAACATTTCATGCAAAGATGGGCTCAATAAAGGACAGAAATGGTATGGACCTAACAGAAGCAGAAGATATTAAGAAGAGGTGACAAGAATACACAGAAGAACTGTACAAAAAAGATCTTCATGACCCAGATAACCACGATGGTGTGCTCACTCACCTAGAGCCAGACATCCTGGAATGTGAAGTCAAGTGGGCCTTAGGAAGGCTCACTATGAACAAAGCTAGTGGAGGTGATGGAATTCCAGTTGAGCTATTTCAAATCCTCAAAGATGATGCTGTGAAAGTGCCGCACTCAATATGCCAGCAAATCTGGAAAACTCAGCAGTGGCCACAGGACTGGAAAAGGTCAGTTTTCATTCCAGTCCCAAAGAAAGGCAATGCCAAAGAATGTTCAAACTACCACACAATTGCACTCATCTCACACGCTAGTAAAGTAATGCTCAAAATTCTCCAAGCCAGGCTTCAGCAATACATGAACCGTGAACTTCCAGAGGTTCAAGCTAGTTTTAGAAAAGGCAGAGGAACCAGAGATCAAATTGCCAACATCTGCTGGATCATTGAGAAAGCAGGAGAGTTCCAGAAGAACATCTACTTTTTCTTTATTGACTATGCCTAAGCCTTTGACTGTGTGGATCACAATAAACTGTGGAAAATTCTGAAAGAGATGGGAATACCAGACCACCTGACCTGCCTCTTGAGAAATCTGTATGCAGGTCAAGATGCAACAGTTAGAACTGGACATGGAACAATAGGCTGGTTCCAAATAGGAAAAGGAATACGTCAAGGCTGTATATTGTCACCCTGCTTATTTAACTTATATGCAGAGTACATCATGAGAAATGCTGGGCTGGAGGAAGAACAAGCTGGAATCAAGATTGCTGGGAGAAATATCAATAACCTCAGATATGCAGATGATACCACCCTTATGGCAGAAAGTGAAGAACTAAAGAACCTCTTGATGAAAGTGAAAGAGGAGAGTGAAAAAGTTGGCTTAAAGCTCAATGTTCAGAAAGCTAAGATCATGGCATCCGGTCCTATCACTTCATGGCAGATAGATAGGGAAACAGGGGAAACAGTGGCAGACTTTATTTTTTGGGGTTCCAAAATCACTGCGGATGGTGACTGCAGCCAAGAAATTAAAAGACGCTTACTCCTTGGAAGGAAAGTTATGACCAACCTAGATAGCATATTAAAAAGCAGAGACATTACTTTGTCAACAAGATTCCGTCTAGTCAAAGCTATGGTTCTTCCAGTAGTCATGTATGGATGTGAGAGTTGGACTATAAAGAAAGCTGAGTGCTGGAGAATTGACGCTTTTGAACTGTGGTGTTGGAGAAGACTTTTGAAAATCACCTGGACTGTAAGGAGATCCAAGCAGTCCATCCTAAAGGAGATCAGTCCTAAGTGTTCATTGGAAGGACCGATGTTGACGCTGAAACTCCAATACTTTGGCCACCTGATGCGAAGAACTGACTCATTGGAAGAGACCCTGATGCTGGGAAAGATTGAAGGTGGGAGCAGAAGGGGACGACAGAGGATGAGATGGTTGGATGGCATCACTGACTCAATGGACACGAGTTTGGGTAAACTCCAGGAGTTGGTGATGGACAGGGAGGCCTGGCGTGCTGCAGCCCATGGGGTCGCAGAGTCGGACAGGACTGAGCGACTGAACTGAACTGAACTGAACTGAACTGAACTGTAAGTATGGGTTATCAGATGGTGCAAATGACAGGATATTATTTATTTATTATTTCTTATTGTTTTTGCCCATGCTGAGTGGTTTGTGGAGTCTTAGTTCTCTGACCAGGGATTGAATCCATGCCTGCTGCAATGGAAACATGGAGTCCTAACCACTGGACCACCAGGTAATCCCCATAAATTACACAGGATTTTGAAGGTCAATTCCTCACTCTACTTCTCCTCTGTATCACTCATATGAACTGTATCCCAGGTGTGAGGTGTTGTTCACAAAAGAATGGATAAGTATGTGTGGATGATGGTGATAATATATGGGAATTATTTTCCCACAGAGATTATGCATTTGGAGTTATTTATTCATAACCAGTTTTTGCTCTATAGCTCTAGCTAGGTGTTGAGAGTAAATCTAGGTATTGATATAGTTCCTCTTCCCAATGAAATTAAAGCTTAGTTTGGGAAAAATAATATGGATAAAAGCATTTAATAATGCACTGTATGTAGCTCATGCCAAAAGCTGAAGGACAGATACAGCCATGCATCCTGAATGCTCTATCCTATCACCATTTCAAATATTCTGTTTTCTGGCCCCATTAACTATCAAAACGTTCTCCAGAGTCCAATTTTTGAGCATTCAAGCAACATTTCCCAGACCGTCTTTCACATCTGTCAATAGTACAAAATTCCACATCAACATGTCCCCATTTTGGGTTCAGAAATATAGTCTCTATTGATAGGTTTTTAATGAAAGGAAAGATAATTTATCATCTAGTGGTGAAGCCAAGAATGGATTTGCAGAGGATGTGAAATTAAGTTGGCTCTAAAAGGATGGGCAGCTTGAATTCTCTAGTAGAAAGGGGAAGGACAGCCATGGAGTGGAAAGGAACCGTGTAACCTCGGGATTGCTGAGGACGTGCTGGGGAAAGCCAGTGGGCCTGTTAGACTGGATAGTAGAGGAGAACAGTTGGAGACAGGCAAGGCAGGTATTTTACTCGTCCACATAAGACATGTAGGACCACAGGAAATGGGAGAGCTCATGGTGAAAGTGATCTCTGGGAAAAATGATTCAGACAGCAGTACATAGGATGGGTTAGAAGAGACTGTGAAAGGACTCCTCTTAAGGATTTGCTGTGTTTCATGTCATTTCTGTCCCATTCTTTGGGGGGATGGCACTTTGCTTTTTAGGCCTTTAATCTGGTATAAAAATAGTTCCACGTTTGTTTTAACAGCAGTCCTGATCAGTCACTTTCCCAGGAGATTTATTCTTTTTACCATGTCCTTCAAAATTCTGACAACTCCTTCTAATCGATGCACATTTTATCCTGCATTTAATCTCCGACCACCTCCTCCCCTTGCACTCCCATCCCATATGTGGCATTCTTTACCTGGATCAGTGTTAATTGATATACAATGGACTGTGCCTATTTAAAGTATATAATTTGATGTTTTGACATAGATACATATAGAATCAAGATAATGAACATATACATGATTCCTGGAAGTTTCCTCATGCCAATTAGGGAAAATTTTTAGCTGCTTTTTGCAGGAAGAGTATCTTACTGATGGGGGAACGATGATCAAAATTGAAAATGGATTCCCTCTGGGTAGAAATGTGGACTCCATGCCATTTCATGGGCAATTCCATCTACTATTCTCTTATGCCCCATAGCCCCTGCAGATTTTATAGAATGGTTCTGAATAACCATTTCATTGCAATATTAGGTTGGCAGCAGTGGAAATCATATGTTGAAACAAAATGCACAGTGCCTCCCCAATGGCTTTTATTATTCCTTCTTTTTTTCTCCACTAAAAATAAAAAGAGTCATAATTTTTGATTGCCTACCAATGCAAGGTACTGGGCTAAAGGTTCACATACCATTTTCCATTCAATTCACTTTTCTGAGGGGTATATTTTTTTCTCAATATACTCTTTCCAGTAGATAAGTTAATGACTTACCTAGAATCCTATAGTAGGTAAGTAGAAGCATTGGCATTTGAACTTTGCGTTAGTGACCACAAACAGGGCCCCTGCACAGGTTGGGCACTGCAAAACTCCAGGGGATCTTATTCACATGGACTGCAAGGGCCTGCTCCACAGCCCTTTCTCTTTGTTGTTTTCTCCTTCTGCATGAGCTAGGCAAGATAGAAGATGTTGGTGCAGAAGAATATTTCCTGAGTGAGTCTGGCTGACCATTAGGAAACCTCTTGCCGTTGTATGTACTGTGATGAATTCACCAAAGTCCAGAATCTGTATCTGCATTTTGTAGGTTCAGCCAAAAGTTTTCAGTCTCGAGCATTCTGACCCACACTGATTATGTCATAATATTTAATGTGCACCAAGTATACTAAATTTTTGTGCTGGCCAGACCAGTGCATTTCCTTAAAGACCATTGGAAGCAAGAATACTAGAAGGTGGCTTGGGGGCCAACGACTCTAGGCACAAAGAAATAGTTGTCTCCTTTGAATACTTAATGATATTAGGCTGAGATAACCCAACCCATCCATTCCCCTACTACTAGGAGCTGAATTGTGCCCCCCACCAGTCAAATGTCAAAGACCTAATCCCTAATATGACTGTATGTGGAGATAGTCATTAGGAGACAATTAAGGTTAAGTGAGGCCATAAGGGTGGGGCCCTAAACCAATAGGACTGTAGTCTTATAAAAGAGGAAGGGGACTTTCCTGGTTGTCCAGCAGCTAAGGCTTCACACTCCTAATGCAGGGGGTCCGGGTTTTCTCCCTGGTCAAGGAACTAGATCCCACATGCCACAACTAAGAGTTTGCATGCCACAACTAAAAGTTTGCACGCTGCAACTAAAGATCCCACATGCTACAACTAAAGATCCTGCATGCTGCAACCAAAAAGATTCAGCATGCTGAAATGAAGATCAAAGATCTTGTGTACTGCCAGCACAGCCAAGTAAATAAATAATATTTTTTTAAAAAAGAAGATCTATTTCTCTCTCTGTCATGTGAAGACACAGCAAGGAGGTGGCTGTCTGCAGGCTAAGAAGAGAGTTCTCACCAGAACCAGACCATGCTGGTGCCCTGATCTTGGACTTCCAGCCTTAAAAACTGTGAGAAATAAATGTCTATTGTAGAAAGTAGGAAAAAAAAAGAAAAAAAAAACAAAAAAGAAAATATCACAAACTGGATTTTGTAAAAAAGAAAACTTAGAAAACTCACCATTATGTAGCTCCTTGTGTCATGAGGTCTCTAGTCTGCTTGTCTTTTCTGAGTCTAGGGTTTTTATTTGTACTTAGCAGAAAACATAGGGAAAAATATGCCTACTCCTCCTTCTGGAAGTAGTAGCCCTAGGTCAGTTTTAACTCTAGCAATCTATGGGTCTTTGACCCTGGAGCCCTATGGAGTTTGCTTGGATTCAGTGCCCTACTGGTGCCTCATGGCTGAAAGTTGCTGCTACTGCTAAGTCGCTTCAGTCGTGTCCGACTCTGTGCGACCCCACAGACGGCAGCCCACCAGGCTCCGCCGTCCCTGGGATTCTCCAGGCAAGAATACTGGAGTGGGTTGCCATTTCCTTCTCCAGTGCATGAAAGGGAAAAGTGAAAGTGAAGTCGCTCAGTCGTGTCTGACTCTTAGCGACCCCGTGGACTGTAGCCTACCAGGCTCCTCCGTCCATGGGATTTTCCAGGCAAGAGTACTGGAGTGGGGTGCCATTGCCTTCTCCGAAAGTTAGCTTTGCACAAATGGCTGAAAGTTAGCTTTGCACAAATGGTGATTCTGCCCTGACTGCTGTATAACTCTGCCTAAGTGATCATCTCTCTCGAATTTCCTACATGTACTGACCTGGGTTGCTAGAAATGTAAGGTCCTCACTATCAAAACATTCTTCTCTTTCCTTCTTGCTTTCCTTGACTATTAACCGTGGCCATGTTCCTTTATTGTTTGCCAGCCTCTTTTGTCTTTGCCCTTCTTTCTTTTCCTTCTTATCTCATTTCCTTCCCTCCTTCTTTCCTCCCTCTATCCCTCTCTCCCTTCCTTCATTTCTTTTTTTCTGCCTTGACTTGTAAAGTAGGAACCAAGCAGCAGGTCAGCCCCTGAAAGCACACTTTTTGTCTTCACGGGGTAGGGGAGTTGAAGGACACTTTTCTGTTGTGATATTCATCTTTTTTCTCCCCAGCATATTCCAGGGTATTTATCAGTGAGGGGCTTTCTCTTACAGAGGCTTGATAAAGATGACAGGTTGATACCTTCAAGGATCCCTGGTAAATACGTTGCTTTACCACTTTGGAAAACAGTCTAGTAGTTTCTCAAATGATTAAACATGGAGTTAGCATATGATCCAGCAATTCCACTCCTAGGTATACTCCCAAGAGAAATGAAAATATGTGTCCACCCATAAACTTGTACACAAATGTTCATAAGAACCAAAAAAGTAGAAACATCTCATATGTCCATCAACTTACAAATGGATAAATGTGTTATATTCATACCAAGGAATATTACTCAGCAATATAAAATGAATAGTGTAGTGATGGGGCTACAGCATACAGGAACCTTGAAAATATGATGCTAAATCAAAGAAACCAATCAAAAAGGACCACATATTGTATATTTCCACTTATATGAAATGTGTAGAACTGGCAGGTCTGTAGAGACAGAAAGAAAATGAGTCCAGCCTAGGGCTGGAATTGGGTGGGTGAGGGCACAGGCAAACTGGGGATTGCATAGGTTTTTGGGAGGAGGTAATAAAGATATTTTAAAGATGATTGTGGTGATGTTTGTACAGATTTGTGAATATAATAAGAGGCATCACATTGTGCACTTCAAATGTACCCATTTAAATTGTATATTTTGAATTATATATCAATAAAACGATTTCTTTTCTTAAAGAAAGAAACAAACAAAAAAATACGTTGCTTTACACCTAACTTTGTTGAATACTGCCACCTTGTGGAGTGAGTGGAAAATTCAGATGAGAAGGATACTCAAGGACAGCCGGATATTGGAAAATATGAAAAAGAGGTCCCTTGAGTAAACTACCCTTCCTGGATGATGTTTCTTTCCTTGATGTTGTATAATCATTTAAACCAGTTTGTGATTCTGATTCATATGCATCCTTTTGAAGGGAAGAGCTGTAGGAAGCATTAAAGTAGACTCAAGTTCCAGGGAAGCAGGGTTGAATCTCAGCTAAGCCTTGCAGGAGCTATGTGACCTTGAGAAAGTCACCTGACATTTCTGAGCCTCTGTGAAAGAGAGAGTCATCCCAGGGTGATTCTGAGATGGGCCAGGTAAGAGGAGAGTGCTAGGAAATGTTACTTTCCTTCCTGCAGTGATGAAGGAAGAAGGGTCCACAAGTAAAGCATTATGGAAAAGGTTTCTGGGTCTGGGTTGTGGCTGCAATTGGATGTCTTGAGTCAGGGAGGACAGAAACTGACACTGACTAAGGTATAAAGTGCCAGGTGCTGTGTTAGGTACTTAAATGATTTCTGTTATCCATCCAACAATCCTGTGCAAAAGATACTATAATCTTTACTTTTTAGGTGGTAAATGGAAACTTGGAGACATTAAGCATCATATCACTTGGCTAATAAGTGGTCTAAGGGGTGGCATCAGCTTTTGAAACTTTTTTTTCCCCTTTGTCACATTCACCTGAGAAGTGTTGGCAAGGATAGTATTCTATTGAATTTGTCCTAGATTACTCTAAGGTCACCCATGACATTGCTTTTAGAGTTGCTAAAAAGTAAAAGTGAAGGGGCTAATAATTTGGTTGCTGCCACTAGGTTCCACTTCTTCCTCTACTAGCTGCCAGGATGGTTGTCTAAAGAGACTGGAGTCCTGGGCTGAAATGGGGATAAAAGGGGGCTGAGGAGCTAGGCTGAGATGGAGAAGGTGAGGTCTTGAGTGAAATTTGTTTGACTAGGGAGGGCTCTTGGTGGACCAAGTCTATTAGATATCCCTGAAGGTTTGCAGAGGGAAGGGTTCTGTGCAAGGGGTGGCCCTGGGAGACTGGTATGTTCAAGGTGTTGGGAGCACTGTGGCTTAGGTGACCTTGGAGAGCTCAGCTGTGCTGGGGCATGTTGTTCTTGATTATTGGTTGGCTGATTGGATATTTGGGGATATCACATTGGCCAGGGAGGCCTGGGGAAAACTTTTAGGTTGAAGCATGGGCCTATGACAGGGGGCCTGTTTGGAGCAATACCAGTGTGGGCAAAGAAGAATGTTAAGTCAGAAAATGAATGCAGATTCTTTAACATTTGTGTCATATTTGTTAGTTTAAAAATGTACTTTCACATTCATCATTTGCTCTATCATTTAACCATCAATGTTGGTTGAGTTTACTATGAGCCCAGCACTGTCCAAGATACAAGGGTTCGAATAAGTAATGAGATAGACATACCCTCTGCTCTCCCAAAAGATTGTCGTTATAATTCTGTTAGGTGGGCAGATCAAGAATGATCCCATTTTCCAGATGTGGAAACAGTGGCTCAGCAAGGTTAGGAGACTTGCCTGTTAGGGTACAGTACACCGAAACCTGAGCTTAGGTTTACTTGTTCAGGGGACGAGTGCTCATTCTAGTGTTCTATGTAGACTCTGTCAACGTTTGTGTAAGTTGTGACTTTTCGTTGTGGAAATATACTTTAGTTCAGGCCACCACAAAGTGGTTCAAACCACCAGAGACCTCCTGCAGTGTGTACTAACACACAAATCCATCCTCTTACAGCTTGAGGATGAGCAGTGGAGAGTGGCAGAGAAAAAGGTGGATATGGATGAGTCCATCCTGTTTCTTTGCTGAATTCCCTTCAAATATGTTTGAATGGCCTTTCTGGAATGTCCCAGAGTCCTACAAATAAACCACCCATTCTCTCTTTTTCATGTGTCTTGGCATGAACTAAGAGCTTATTAAGCTGACAGTTTGGTACAGAAAAAGATTGAAATATATACACTTGGTGTATATATACATGCATATATATATACACATACATATACATACTGAGATTATAATTACAAAATTATCTATATATGTGTGTATATATACACACATGTATATATACTTGAACACAAACACAGTCAAGTCCTTCTCCAAACTTGAAGGCCAACCAGCATCCTTCCTATGTTGGATGCACTCTCAAATATCTTGCCCCCCTTCTGCTCTGAAGTATTCTCAGAGAAAAACTTTAACCTTGGTTAAATGTAACTCTGTCTTTATGCCTATACTCATGCAGCTGAAGATGGCTGGAAAAATACACAAAATCATGCTGATTGGCCTTACTCTAAGTTCATACTACAAACTTCAGTGGAGCCTTTGCACCTGTTCAGCAGTCCTACCATAGTCTCATAGTCCATTTGCTATCTCCCCCTTTCACAGCTGATATTTTGCTCATATTTTCCATTATAATTATGAAAGAATATTCACAGCAGCTTTATTGTAATAGCCCAAAATGGAAACCATCAGAATAGTCATCAATAAGTAAAAAAATAAATGGTGGTGCATTCGTATAAGAAATATTACACACCAATAAAAGGAATGAACTGCTGATACATGCAAGGACATGAAAGAGTCTAAAATCATTATGCAGAATGCCGGAAACCAGACAAAAATAATAAATAATATAGGATTCTATTTATAGAAAATTCTAGAAAATACAAGCTAATCTTTAGTGTCAGAAAGTAAATCAGTCACCTGACTGGTAGGGGGAAGCCAAAAAGGGCAGAATGGAGGTGTTACAAAGGCACACAACAAAAGTTTTAGAAGGGCTGGATATACTCACTCTTTCCATTGTAGGGATAGTTTCACAGGTGTACGTGATTACATGTCAATTATACCTCAACTAAACACTTTTTAAAGTCTTTATTGAATTTGTTACAATATTGCTTCTGTTTTTTTTGTGCTTTGGTTTTTTGGCTACGAGGCATGTCTGATCTCAGCTCCCTGACCAGGGACAGAACCGGCATTCCCTGCACTGAAAGGCGAAGTCTTAACCACTAGACCACCAGGGAAGTCCGTAAACTCTTAAATTTTAAAAACTATAAATCAAATTAAAAAAAAATCTAACCAAGGTAAAGCCTGCTTTATACTGACTCTGTTTTCCTTTTGCATCTGAACAAGGAGCTACAAAACTTGACTTACTGTGTACGTATCAAAACACACTTAAGTCTTGGATCTGAGGTCCTCTGGAATTTCCCACAACTTAAACTAGGTACACTAGAAAGGAAACTTCATATGATTTCGATAAAAGACACTGGAAATTGTTTCAAAAGGAAAGGGTAAATGGAGGACATTATGAAAATCATGGTATCTTGGGACCTGCGTGACAAAAACCATGTGACTACTGGTGTACCCATTTCACCACTGAGCAAGGAGTGTGCAAGGGACTGCTGTGGGGTGGGTGGGGAGGGGTGGGGTGGGGTGGGGTGGGTGTGCAGTCACACGAAGACCTCCTCAATCAGCCCTACTGAGTCCACATAAACAAATTTCCTAAGGTCTCTCATTTTCCTGCTATATTGTAGTTCCAAAGTCCTCGTGCATCCAAGTTAAATTTGCAGGTTTCCTCCCCGCTCCTCTCCTTGCTCCCCATTTGACCAATTCCCCATCTATTTCTGATCAGTTCTCCACAGGAGGGTCAGTGAAATAACTTCCACTGCCCACGCTGCCCTCGCTTGTTCGCACTGAAGGGTTCTGGGGATGCCTGGCCCAGGCTGGATCAAGCGCGGACACTGGAGTGAGGTTCACTGTACCTAAAAGAGGAAGGACCTCTTGCTATTTCCAGAGGAGACAGAAGCCTGGGTTTTCAGGATGTCCTGCTGCCCACCCAGGATGGCCCTTCAGTGAAACTAGGCGGAAGTTACATCCCAGAGGGGGGAGGGGTGGGCGCCGGTCTCGCTGGTCTCAGCGGTCTCGCGAGTGTTGGGGGCTCATGGGTGTTTGAGGGGGAGAGGGGTGTCTCATGGCTCATGACGGGTGGCGGTCAGCTGAGGGCAGGACCCCGGGGAGGAGATGTGGCCCCCAGTGACAGATGGATCCCCGACAACGTTGCAACAGCCCAGGGACTGAGTGGAGGTGAGTTTCCCTGCTTGCCTCACAGAGAACCCTTATCTTCTGAGGCGTGCAGGCTGCTTGAGAGGAACGTTCTAGAACACAAAGCTGTTGCGCGGGCCTGCGTAGCTTCTCTGTATCTGGCCAGAGGGCCCAGGTATCTTCCTCTGTGCCTGGCCGGGCGTGTCTGAGGGGAGGCAGTCCGCGGGGCGTTGGGCCCGGTGGGCCTCTGCAGTTTGCCGGGGCAACCCTGGTTTGTGGGGGCTCCGGAACTCTCTTTTGCTTCTGTGAACCAGTGTTCCCCTTGAATAAGGGGTGTCAGCCATGCAAGCAGCTTCCCAAAGCTTCAGCTCCCGCTCCGCAAGGCCTGGCAGTGGCCCTAGCCTTGGCTATTTGGCGCTCCCCTCTGACCTGTGAGCCTTGAGAGCTCCTGGCCTATTTCTCTGAGACAGTGGAAGCCACCAGGAGAGAACCTGCAACCCCACCCACCCCTGCCTCCGCCCTTCCACCTATCTGTCCCCTTCTGCTCCCTCCACTTTCCCGTTAGTCTCAATTTAATCCTCAGGCTCCTAAATTTGGCCACCTCGTGTCTACTGGGGGGCATTGCTTCTGCAGTCGCCTTCATTTTCAATCCAGTTCCTGCATCATCATTTTCCTCTTCACTTGGTTTTCCACTTCTCATTAGCATTACCAGCCTGCTCTTTCCCACCCCACCCTCCTTATTGCTTTTTAAAAACCTTCTTTTGATCGCAGTTCTCACGTCTGATACTGCCCCATTTCTCTGATTCCCTTAACAGCAAAATTCCTTGAAAGAATTTTTCTATACTTTCTCCATTTCTCTTTCCATTCTCTCCTCAACCAATTACCAAGAGAACAGTATAAGCTATTTTCTGAATCTTAGGATCAGTTTTCCTCATCTTACCTCATCTACTATCAGAATCCCCCTTGGAATGATTTTTCCCCCCACTTGGTTTCCAGAACCTCACACTCTAATTTGCCTTCAGCCTCACTGCCTGTTCTTCAGTGTTTTCTCTCATCAGTCTCAGTGTTGGTACACCTGACAGCTCAGTCCTCTTTCCATACTCAATCTTCACTGTTTTCCAGTCCCATGTATTAAAATCTATTTGCTGGTGATTTACAAGTTTTAATCTACAACCTAGAACTGTCCCTTTAATTACATAGTTATATATCCAGGTGCTGTCAGAAATATCCCTACTTTGATGTCTAGCAGACATTTTAAGTTTAACATGCCCCAAACAATTCTCCTGTCCTAAAACTGCTTTATTTTTGGACTTCTGCATCATAGTTAATGACAACTTCAGTCTTTCAGTTCCCAGATCAAAGTCCTTGGGGGAAATCACCTTTGATTGTGTCTCTCACATTGCATATTAATTGTCAGGAAGTTATATTGGTTCTACTTTCAAAATAAATTCAGAATTTTACCATTCTTACCATCTGTACTACAACCACTCTGATCTAAATCTCCTTCATCTGTCTTCTAGATTATTGTAGCAGCCTCTGAGCAGGTTTCTCTTTGGGTAACCTTGTGTTCTTACAGTCTATTCTCAGCAGAGCAGCCTAAGTGGTCCTTTAAAACATGGGTCAGATGATGTCATTCCTTTATTTAGAATTCTCTAGAGGCCCCCCCCAGTGTCTTTCACTGTAGAGGCCAGTGTCCATACAGTGGCCAATAAGACTCAATACCATTTGGGCCAATTTTACCCTCCTTACTTTGTCACCTACAGCTTTCCTTCTTCTCTGAGCTCATCCACACTGGCTTCTTTGCTTTCCCTGAAATGTGCCAGGAAAGTTCCTATGACTAAGCCCTTGCAGTGGCTGTTCCCTCTGCCTAATATGCTTTTCCCCAGATATCCCTGTGGTTCACTTTCTTTCCTCATTTAAATCTTTGCTCTAATGTCACCTTCTTAGTAGACTTGAGCACTCTATTTAAAATTACTACTCCTTCCTCAGCCCTGACTTCTGCTACCCCTGTCTTCATTGTCTACTTTATTCTTGTTTATATCACTTACATCTTCTTTAATACTAAACACTTTCCGTATTTTGTTCTTTTTCTGTCTCTATTACAGTATAAGCTCCAGTAGGACAGAATTTTTGTTTTGTTCACTGTTATACCCAAGACTGTCACTTATGGCATATGGTCTGTGCATTGGAAAACTCTTAGGTAGCCATTCTGATAGATCACCAAGCATTGGAGTGGTTCTGTATGGAATTCCTGGCTGTATTTCTGTTAGATCATGATGTGAATGGTTGCCTGAAAACTTGTGCCATGTAGCTAGCGCCGTGGCTGTATTCCCAGGGCTAGAAAAATGCACATGTTAGATGCTCAACAAATATTTCATGAATGAAAGAATGATTAAATGAATTAATTTATAGAGGTTTCTTTTATGGCCTAATACAAAATCTGTTTTTGTAAATGTTGCATGTATGCTAAAAAATATTATATTTTCTGTTGTTGAGTGTAAGGTTCTAAATACATCAACTAGCCAGCATGATCTATAATTTGTTGTCCAGACTATGACACATTGGAGAGAGATACTGTTAATAATTATCCAGGGTAATAGGCATTAACCCAGTACTGTCTGGGGACAAATTAGGGCATAGAGTCATTCTATTGATAGTCCAGGTTTATTAATTGTGTTGTCCAAATCTTCAGTATCTTTGCTTATTTTTGTCTGGCTTGATTTATGAGCTTCTGAGAGGCGTATATTAAAATCTCTAATAGCAAATGTTGATTTATCTATTTCTCCTTATTTTGATTTTCTTATGTATCACTACCATGTTTGCTGCTCCTTGAACCCTTTCAAACTTGTTCATTTTCTTTTCATTATAGGAAATTTATTTTCGCTTTTTTCTTCAAATATTTTATCATTTTTTTTTTCTTCTGGAGTCCCTACTTTCTTGATGTTTGGCTTCTACCACTATTTGTTAGATAATTTATTCATTTATTTTGGGCTCTGCCACCAGGCTTGCAGGATCTTAGTTCTCTGACCAGGGATCAAAATCTTGGTCCCCTGCAGTGGACACAGAGTCCTAACTACTGGATCACCAGACAATTCCCGTGGTAGATATATATATTTTAAAGTCTTCTATATATTTAATTTTTTTGTGCTTGATTTTGGGACAGTTTATCAATCTAATTTTCAAATTCACCAATTCATTTTTTTAGTTGAATCCATCCTTCTATTTTTTCCTTTATTGTGATTTTTTAATTTCAACAATTATAGTCACCAAATCTAATAGTTCTACTTTGTTTTCTAAAAATAGTTTCTGTTTTGCACTATTAATATTTTGTTTATTAGTTATACTTTTAATGCTTATTAAAAAAAAAAAAAAAACCTTGGTTCATCTGCTCTGCTTTATTTCAGATGGGTATGTTTCTTCAGTTTGTTGATTTTCTTCTGAGGCTGTTGTAACTCTCAGGTGCCTAGTTATTTTTGCCTGTAAGTGAGTACCACTGGAGATATCAAATACTCTATTTGATAATGTGCATTTTTAATGTACAAATAAAAGTGTTTTGTTCATTTTTGGTGTTTCTGAATTAATTGCATTGTGATCAGAAAATGTGAACTATTTCGTATATATTCCTTGAACTTTATAGAGACATGCTTTATGGTCTCCCTACTGTCGACTTCCCTGGTGGCTCAGATGGTAAAACGTCTGCCTACAATGCGGGATACCTGGGTTCAATCCTTGGGTTGGGAAGATCCTCTGGAGAAGGAAATGGCAACCCACTCCAGTACTCTTGCCTGGAAAATCCCATGGATGGAGGAGTGGGGTAGGCTACAGTCCATGAGGTTGCAAAGAGTTGGACATGACTGAGCCCTTCACTCACTGTCAATTCATGGTCAGTTTTTTGTAATAGTTCAACAAGAGATTGAGAAAAATGCATATTCTTTAATTGTTGGGGGAAGGGTTCTACAACGGTCCATTAGGTCAAGCTTAATGTATTGTTCAAAATCTTCTATAGCTTTATTAATATCTGAGTTTTTGATCTTTTCAGTAACTGAGAAAAATACATTAAAAGATTTTTATTGTGATGTTGAATTTATTAATTCAGTCAATTTTTGCTTGATATATTTTGTAAATAGGTTATTAGTTGCATAAAAGTGTAGCATAGTTATGTCTTCTTGAGAATTGAAGCTTTTACCATTAGATAGTGGCCTTCTTTATCTTTAACAATGTTTTCTGTCCAATTATATTTTGTCTGATATTACTAGAGAGCCATCAGTTCTATCAGTTAATGTGTGCATGGTATAGCTTTCTCAGTCTTTTACTTTCAAATACTGTGTGTCATCTTTTAGGTATATTTCTTACAAGTGGCAGATAGTTGGATTTTGTTTGTTATCCAGAATGACAGTCTTTTTATTTTAAGTTCTGAGTGTAATCAGTTTTTCTTTTTTATAGTCACTATTTTTTTTATACTATATTTATATATAACTTTTGGGATTGCTGTTTGTCCATGTTTTCAGTGCATTTCTTAGCAATCTAGGATTTATTTACTTTTTGTTAGATTCAATTTTGTCTGTACTGTTTTGGAAGCTATACATTTTTATTTTTGTTTTTACTCATTTAGTTTTTTTGTTTCTCTTCACATTTTAATATATATTTATTGTAATTAACATACATTAAGTATGTTAATGATTTTCCTGAAATATGCAAAGATATATTATTTCACCTCAACCCCAATTACCTTTTCCTATGTTAGATGTTTTACATAGTATTTTTAAAAATCATTTTAAAACTCCACAAACTAGATATTACTGTTTTTTAGCACAGATATTGCATATTTTTATAGATTTACACACATTTATCAATTTCTTTTCTCACTTGTTCTTTTTGCAATGGTTTCTTCTTCCTGAAATATTCTTAGAGATTCTTCTAGTGGAAATAGTTGATGATAAAAATTCTTAGTGTTTATTTTTCTGAAATTGTATATAGTGCCAGATATGGGTTGGACTTTTTGGTATTACTTTTTAATATGGTTGTCTAGTTGCTCCAGCACCATTTGTTGAAAACATTGTCTTTTCTCTGTTGAACTGCATTGATAATTTGTTGAAAATCAATTAATCATATATGTGTGGGTCTGTTACCTGTTCTGTTCCACTCATCTGTATGTCTTTTCTTTCTCTAATACCAAACTATTTGATCACTATAGCTTTATATTGTTTTGAAAACAGGTAGTGTGGGCTCTCCAATTTTGTTCTTCCTTTTCAAAATTGCTTTGGTTAATTTGATTCCTTGTGGCTTTCTATATAAATTTTAGGATCAGCTTGCTAGGAAAAAAACCTACTAGGATTTTGGTCTAGATTGTATTGAACCTGTAGATGAGTTTGGGGAGACCTGACATCTTAAAAATAATGCATCTTTCAATCCTTACTTCATTTTAAAAGTACCATTTGATATAGCACTCCAAAATGAAATATGTGGTCTAGGTCTATCAAATTATGTACAAAGTTGCATTCCTTCAATTATAAAACAGTGAAGAGAAAGTCAGAGAAGACCTAATTGATTGGAGAGATATACCAGTTATTTTAACATGGAGAATTATAACTGGAGAATTGTTAATCAGGTATAAATTTGTTGCCTAGCTTTCTGAAAAGAAACCCAAAATGAGGACTGTCAAGTGTTAGAGAGGTAGCAAGTGCAGATACCATCCCTAAAGCTGGGGGAGCAAAGGTAAGAAGCTAAAATTACTAAAATTTGCACACTTGGAGGAAGGGTCTCCTGAAGCTAAAGTGTAGGCCATTGGAGAGAGGGTACTGCTCATCTCCTCCTAGTGGACTAGAGAGGTAGGCCCTCATGAGTTTGGGAATCTAGACCTCTGAGGAGGGGGCTCAGCTGGCTGATGCTGGTGTCTTTGACGGTATCCAGTGAGTCTTGTTCTGCTGCAGCTGAGAACCTGCAAACCTAATGCAGCTGCTGCTGTGAGAAAGAACTCCTGCTACCTGAATGAAGATGTGTTGCTAAGGTGATGCTCACAGGAACAGGAAACAGACAAGAAGCCAACAGGAGAAAGTCCCTTCTTCCTCCTGAATCCTTGTACTCTGCTTCTGGCACCTCCTATTGGTAGAGCTGAACAGGAAGCCAGCTGGTAAGGTAGAAGTGTGATTTACAGAGTCGCAGCTGCAGCATCAAAGAGCAAAATATAGAAGGCTTATATTAATAACTGGAATAATCAGCAAAGGAAACCAGGTACTAGAGTGTTTATAGTATAAAAATACATGATTTTGTAGCAGTTGAGATACTGACATCAATATTAAATAAAAGCAAGTTTTATGTAGCAACTTAAAAAAACTCAAGGGAGGAAAGTATGCATGAGAAAATTGAGGACAGTTCAGCAAATTTAGAAATGTATACAAATCACAAAAACTGGAGACATGTCATGTACAAGCCTTTGGCTAAGTTAATAGTAGTTGTAGATAGTAAAATTAGATTTTGCAAACATTTCCTAGGCAAGTTTCTACCTGAATATCCATTTTTAAGAAAGATATAATTTGTCGATATGTACAAGAGTATGAAACTCTTGGTTTGTGTGCATACTTTTTTTAAAATAAGTACTCTGTTTTGGTAGTGAATTCTTAAACCTTTTACACAATTTTGATCTTGAATATGGTGGCTCAGTGCTAAAGAATCCTCCTGCCACTGCAGGAAATGCAGGTTGATCCCTGGGTCAGGAAGATCCCCTGGAGAAGGAAATGGCAACCCACTCCAGTATTCTTGCTTGGGAAGTCCCATGGACAGAGAAGCCTGGTGGGTTACATACAGTCCATGGGGTCACAAAGAGTCAGACACAGCTTAGCGACTAAATAATAACAATTTGGTTCAATTAGCAATTTCTGTATTCCTAATATGATATGTTTAGTTGTGACTGCTAGACTATAATCCTACCTCCCTCTAAGATAAGCAGACACTTTATTCCTGAAGGAGAGCATTGTGTGAAATAATGATTGTACAAATTTATCTTATGGTAGTGAGAATGGATGGAGAAGGCAATGGCACCCCACTCCAGTACTCTTGCCTGGATAATCCCAGGGATGGGGGAGCCTGGTGGGCTGCCATCTGCGGGGTTGCACAGAGTTGGACATGACTGAAGTGACTTAGCAGCAGCAGCAGTGAGAATGGAAAAATTATCTCTGAGAAATGTAGTTGGAACAAGTCTCTTTTCAGTGGAATGTCTTTCTTTCCCCTCTTTCCTGGAATGGTACTCTCCCAGTCCATGGAGCTGATCCAGTCATCTGGAATTTTTGGAGATACTACCACAAAACCAAATGAGGGGTCAAATTTTTCTCTCCTGAGAAAAGTTTTCTCTCCTGAAAAACATCTCCATCTTATGAGATTATTCCTGTTATACTTGGAGTCCCCCTTTCTACTTTTGAATTATAAGTTTCCTAACCTTATTGAGCATAGTGAAGGTGCTTGAGGAACCCAAGTAGGCATTGAAGTGGTAGCCAACTGTCTTGGATGCCCTCTGTGACCTTTGCCAAGTTTTTCGAAGAATGAGAGACATTGTATTTGAAAAATTGTGAAAATAATTTGAGGCTGTGGATAGTATCTTCCTCCAAAGGCGATTTCCTTTTGCTTCAGTCAGGTGATTGTGCTAGGTGAAGATTTAATCCATTTTGAAATTCACTTGATCTTTGTGAAGGCTATTGCTCTTACTCTGAGGATATACCTCTGCTAGGTGCCCTCCTGGGAATACTTTACAGAGTCCCTGTCTCCACTATTGATTTCACTAACTCTCAAGACTACCAGAAGCTTTGCTTAGTTTCTCAGCTTCTTGTCACTTCCAGTAAGTAGTGTGAGAGGAAAAAGCATCTGTTTTTCTGATTCCCATCTCTACACTTCTTTTCTCTCTGAGGTCTAGGTTCAAGTTCTGAGTGTTTTGGTAGCTCTTTGATGTTTAGAAACATCTTTTTAAATAAAAGATGTGTTCTCCTGCTTTTTGAATATTCCTGATAGAACACTTGGTTTGATATAAGCCACAGCTTTAAGCAGAACCTGTGCAGTTTTTGAGTTCAGTGATTATATATTTTTTTCTTTTTAATTCATCTGTATTTGTTACAACTTTTTAAAGCAGAATGTGACTTGAGCACTACATTTCCATTCACAAAACTTGCTCCAAGTTACTTTTCCAGCGGCTTTACAACATGCCTGGGCAGGCTTATAATTTTGCTACTCTAAACAATATTTTTCTTTGCAAAACAAGCCCTATGTATGGACAGTGACTCCAATCAAGTTGGTTCAGCTTAACACACTAACTTCTAGAAGCCTGGCACATGCAGTTGTAACTACAGGGGATGGAAGTTTTAAAAAGTATATCCCAGAAGATGAAAACTTGCTTTAACAAGTATTTCTTTTAAACATCAAGGTATATACTTCAGAACACTTCAGTGACAGAAAATTTTGGTCTACTAAAGAATCCGCTTGATAGCTAAACACTTCAGACCACAAAGTTAACACAGGTTACATATACACCTTACAACAAACATAACTACTTCCACCTGTTAAAATAAGCCAACATGAAACTAGGAAAAAACAACTAGCTTTGCTTTAGTGCTATAAGTATCACAGTATCACACTTAGTAGAAAGAAATCTTATCTTCCCCTTATGCAGTTGTCATGCCATACAAATTCTTAAATGTTAACAAAAATAAAGAAATACTTGAAAACATATTAGAGGGAGTGGAGACAGAGTGCTGAACACATAGCCGAGCGATCCTCAGGCAGCGCTTAGTCTACTTCTTCCATGCGGGGCGTGTCATCATCTCCTTCCAGGGGTGGCATTTCCTCAGTGACCGCAGCACTGCTGTCATCAGCAGTGGGGTCATCCTCGTCAATTCCGAGACCAAGTTTGATCATCCTGTAGATCCTGTTGGCATGTGTCTGGGGATCCTCCAGACTGAAGCCAGAAGAAAGGAGAGCTGTTTCGTACAGCAAGATGACCAGATCCTCCACAGACTTGTCATTCTTGTCAGCCTCTGCCTTTTTCCTCAAGGTCTCGATGATGGAATGGTCAGGGTTGATCTCCAGGTGCTTCTTGGCTGCCATGTAACCCATCATTGAGTTGTCTCTCAGGGCTTGAGCCTTCATGATCCGTTCCATGTTTGCTGTCCAGCCATATGTGCTTGTGACAATGCAGCAGGGGGATGTCACCAACCGGTTTGACACAACTACCTTTTCAACTTTCTTCTCCAAAATGTCCTTCATGATTTTGCAGAGGTTTTCAAACTTTGTCTTTTTCTCTTCCTCATCTTCTGGAAGTTCCAGGCCTTCTTTGGTGACTGACACTAAGGTCTTCCCCTCAAACTCCTTCAGCTGTTGCACACAGTACTCATCAATAGGCTCGATCATGTAGATCACTTCCAAGCCTTGCTTCCGGAGACGCTCCACAAAGACAGAGTTGGCTACCTGGTCCTTTGTCTCACCTGTGATGTAATAGATGTGTTTCTGGTTTTCCTTCATTCTTGTGCAATAGTCCTTGAGAGAAACCATCTCATCACCAGAAGCAGAATTATAGTACCTCAACAGCTCTGAAAGCTTCTTCCGATTTTGAGAATCTTCATGTATTCTAAGCTTAATATTTTTAGAGAACTTCTCGTAAAACTTCTTGTTGTTCTCTTTATCTTCTGCCAGTTCAGTGAAGAGTTCCAAGCACTTTTTGACCAAATTCTTCCTGATAACTTTCAAAATTTTGCTTTGTTGCAACATCTCATGGGAAATGTTCAGAGGGAGATCCTCAGAGTCCACCATACCTCTAATGAAATTCAGGTATTTAGGGATTAGCTCCTCACAGTTATCCATGATGAAAACTCTGCGAACATACAACTTAATGTTCTTCTTCTTCTTCTTTCTGTTTTCAAACAGGTCAAAGGGAGCTCGTCTTGGGACAAAAAGAAGGGCTCTGAATTCCAACTGTCCTTCAACTGAAAAATGCTTGACCGCCAAGTGGTCCTCCCAATCGTTGGTCAGGCTCTTGTAGAACTCTCCATACTCCTCGTTAATGATGTCATCAGGGTTTCTGGTCCAGATAGGCTTTGTCTTGTTCAGCTCTTCTTGATCAATGTACTTCTCCTTGATCTTCTTCTTCTTCCTTCTTGTCCCCATCCTTCTTCTCTTCCTCTTCTTCATCTGAGCCAACGTCTTCTATCTCAGGCTTGTCATCAGATTGCTTTTCTTCTTTCTCCTTCTCTTCCTCTTTGTCTTCCTTCTCCTCTGCCTCATCATCACTAACTTCTTTATCACGTTCCTTCTCCACAAAAAGAGTGATGGGATAGCCAATGAACTGAGAATGCTTCTTCACAATCTCCTTTATTCTCCGTTCCTCCAGGTACTCAGTCTGGTCTTCTTTCAGATGCAGAATAACCTTTGTTCCACGCCCCATAGGTTCTCCTGTGTCAGTCCTCACTGTGAAGGACCCTCCTGCGGAAGACTCCCAGGTGTACTGCTCGTCATCGTTATGCTTGGTGATAACGGTCACTTTCTCAGCCACCAAATGGGCTGAATAAAACCCGACACCAAACTGGCCAATCAAAGAGATATCAGTGCCAACCTGCAAAGCCTCCATGAACGCTTTGGTCCCGGACTTGGTGATGGTGCCCAGGTTATTAATCAAATCGGCCTTGGTCATCCCAATGCTGGTGTCCACGATGGTGAGGGTTCGATCTTGCTTGTTTGGTATGAGATTAATGTGCAGCTCTTTCCCAGAGTCTAACTTACTGGGATCGGTCAAGCTCTCAAACCTGATCTTGTCCAGGGCATCGGATGAGTTTGAAATCAGCTCCCTCAGGAAAATCTTATTCGAGTAGAAAGTGTTGATGATCAATGACATCAACTGGGCAATTTCCACCTGGAAGGCGAACGTCTCCACCTCCTCCTCCTCCATTGGCTGGTCTTGGGCCTGGGTCTCCTCGGGCATCTTGGCTGAAGGACTAGTACGGGTTCTGCAATGACGCAGCACCGGGACACAGTGGCAACTCAGTGATTATATTTTTATTTCTAATTTCTTTCTGGATCTTTAAAAAAATATTCTACATCAGTTTTAATAGACTGGAACACGATTCCCATTTCCCTTTTCATTAAATGTATATTTTATCACAATATAATTAATATACAATAAAATGCATAAATCTTAACAGTACAATTTAGTGAATTTTTATAATTGTATATCCTAACCTCTCTCCTACTCTGTCCTAATCAACATATAGAATATTGTCAACATGTACAATATTGTCATAGTTTCAGAAAGTTCCCTTGTGTATCTTTCCAGTTAATTTTCCTCTTCTCCCCCAGATCTTCTGATTTTTATCACCCATAGATTAGTTTTGCCCTTTTTTGAACTTTATATAAGTAGAATCATATAGTATCTACGTGTGGCTTTTATATCTGCCTTCTTTTTCCCAGCATAACTTTTTGAGATTTATCCATGTTGTAGTTAATTCCTTTAATTCATTTCCTTGTTATTGTTGAGTAGTACTTCATTGGATGAGTACACCACAGTTTGTTTATCCATTCTCCTATGGATGAACATTTGGGTTGTTTCCAGGTTTGGCCATTGTTAATAAAACTGCCATGAACATCACTAAGTAAGTGTTTTTGTTAACATATGTCATCTTCCGTTTTCACTTATTTTATATTTTCTTTCTGATAATTTAAATATTTGAGTCACTTGGGATCTAAATCTTTGCTTTTTTTGTTCATCTTTTCCTGGTGGTTTGTTTTTGTGTTTTTGGTAATTTTGATTTGATCATATTTTGCTGACTGCGGGAATCCTGAGAGATTTGAGCAATTTTGTATTTGCATCTGTCAGGGACCCACCCAGGGTGATTTTTTACGAAGAAGCGCTTGAAATTTAATTTTCCCTTTGGGGTTCCCTGCATATAGACAGTATATTTTCAAGTCCCTCCTTTGGGAGGGAAGACTTCTGCTTATAAATTCCCAGGGAAACTTCTCCTTTTTTACCAACTCTGTGCTATGGCCTGAGACAAACAGGTTTCCCTTTCAGCTGCCACATTAACATTTCTCCCTAGCTTACCCCTTTGCAAGGGTGTAGCTCTTCAGAGATCCTGGATGCATACTGAAATCTCACTTCCAGCCTCCATCTTGGGTTTCTCAGTGCCTGGTCAATGGCTGCTGGTTTGGTCTTTTGTGATGTTTGCAGATTTCACCAGAATTGTGTACCACGCAAGGGCATTCTCTTTCTCCTCCCTTGACTTGGCTCAGATGACAGTTACTCCCCTCCACTAGGCTTTGGGATTTTGGCTCTTTCCTAATTTTGTTGAAGGCAAATTTTCTTCATTTTCCATTCTTTTTGGGAAGAGGTGGTTTGATGCACCAGAGAGAGCCCTTGTTAAGCTGCTGGTGGCTAAGGCCTCCTGTGTGTCTGGAACAGATGTTCACCCTTCCAGTCCTTAGTCCTGCTTGGAAAGCTCTGCTCTTGCAGTACCCTGAGCCCCATCCCATTTCATCCCTTCCCATTGTGCTTGTCTGCTTCTTTGGCTAGATTAAAAATGTCTTCAGGACAGAACTGTCTTTTGTTTTTGTACATATAGTGCCTGGCACATAGTGTGTGCACCAGAAGTATTTGTTTACTAATGACTTTGGTATCACTCAGAGGCTATGTCTTAGCATTTAGAGCTCCAGATGTGGGACTGTAGATAGCCACCCCCACATCTAAGGAGTTTCCCTGGCCAAGTCCTGATGATGTGATGATAAGGAATGACCACCTACCTTAGGACCAGGAAACCTGGGTTTGTACATAAATATGTTAATTTCTCTGTGGCTTAGTCTTCCCTTAAAATGGGGCTGTGATGGCTTGCTCTGCCTGCCTTATGAGTTTGTAATAAGGATCAAATGTGGTCACAAATGTGAAAGTGCTTTAGAGATTGTGAAGCTCTCTCTTTTCAGTTCTTATCATGGCAGAGGATCTGTGTGTTTCAGAGTTTAGGTAATTTATCCACTGTCACCTAATTCTAACCACCCGTCAGCCTGATACGCACGTCACCTGGGAAACTGGAGGGCAGCCCTGGCTTGATGTCTGGGAGTAAGCTCTTGTGCCCCAAACAAAAGGGAATGTCGAGAGCCTGGAGTGATTGCCATGGCCACTGGGTGTCACTCTTGGCCTTAAAATAATGTATTATTCCGCACCCTACAAATTTTCCTCTTCCTGTCAGCTTCTGTTCTGGGTATTGAGCATGACGGGTCTTACATATCCCATATATTTTGAGTATGTGTTCTTACGGTTTTAAATATTCCTAGCAGCAGCACTTGGAGCCATCATCCAGCACGTGTTTCGGGCTTTACTTTTAGGTGGCTCAGACGGTGAAGCATCTGCCTACAATGCGGGAGACCCAAGTTCAATCCCTGGGCTGGGAAGATCTCCTGGAGAAGGAAATGGCAACCCACTCCAGTATTCTTGCCTGGAAAATTCCATGGATGGAGGAGCCTGGTAGACTACAGTCCATGGGGTCGCAAAGAGTCAGACACGACTGAGCAACTTCACTTTCAGTTTTCAGGGGATATCAGTGCAATTCTGATTGACTTGTTGTTCAGTCGCTCAGTGTCTGACCTTTTGTGACCTCATGGCTGCAGCACTCCAGGCTTCCCTGTCCTTTACCACCTCCTGGAGCTTTCTCAAACTCATATCCATTGAGTTGGTGATGCCATTCAACCATCTTATCCTCTGTCGTCCCCTTCTCCTCCTGCCTTCAGTCTTTCCCAGCATCAGGGTCTTTTCTAATGAGTTGGATCTTCGCATCAGGTGGCCAAAGTATTGGAGTTTCAGCTTCACATCAGTCCTTCCAATGAATATTCAGGATTGATTTCCTTTAGGATTGACTGGTTGGATCTCCTTGCAGTCCAAGGGACTCTCAAGAGTCGTCTCCAACACCTCAGTTCAAAAGCATCAATTCTTCAGCACTCAGCCTTCTTTGTGGTCCAACTCTCACATCCATACATGACCCTGGAAAAACCATAGCTTTGACTAGACGGACCTTTGCTGATAAAGTAATGTCTCTTGTTTTTAGTATACTGTCTAGGTTGGTCATAGCTTTTCTTCCAAGGAGCAAGCGTTTCTTAATTTCATGGCTGCAGTCACCATCTGCAGTGATTTTGGAGCCCAAGAAAATAACGTCTGTCACTGTTTCCCCATCTATTTGCCATGAAGTGATGGAACTGGATGCCACGATTTTAGTTTTTTGAATGTTGAGTTTTAAGCCAGCTTTTTCACTCTGCTATTTCACCTTCATCAAGAGGCTCTTTAGTTTCTCTTCACTTTCTGCCATAAGGGTAGTGTTATCTGCATATCTGAGGTTATTGATATTTCTCCCAGCAGTCTTGATTCCAGCTTGTGCTTCATCTAGCCCAGCATTTCGCATGATGTACTCTGCATAGAAGTTAAATAAGCAGCATGACAATATACAGCCTTGATGTACTCCTTTCCCAATTTTGAACCAGTCCATTGTTCCATGTCTGGTTCTTGACCTACAAACAGGTTTCTCAGGAGGCAGGTAAGGCAGGCTAGTATTCCCATTTCTTTAACAATATTCCACCGTTTGTTGTGATCCACACAGTCAAAGGCTTTGGTGTAGTCAGTGAAGCTGAAGTAGATGTGTTTCTGGAATTCTCTTGCTTTTTCTGTGGTCCAACATGTTGGCAATTTGATTTCTTGTTCCTCTGCCTTTTCTAAATCCAGCTTGAATATCTAGAAGTTTTCGGTTTCTGTATTGTTGAAGCCTAACTTGGAGAATTTTGAGCATTACTTTGCTAGTGTGTGAAATGAGTGCAGTTGTGTGGTAGTTTGAACATTCTTTGGCATTGCCTTTCTTTGGGATTGGAATGAACACTGATCTTTTCCACAGTCCTGTGGCCACTGCTGAGTTTTCCAAATTTGCTGGCAGATTGAGTGCAACACTTTCATAGCATCATCTTTTAGGATTTGAAATCACTCAGCTGGAATTCTGTCACGTCCATTAATTTTGTTCATAATGATGCTTCTTAAGGCCCACTTGACTTTGCACTCAAAGATGTCTGGCTCTAGGTGAGTGATCACACCATCATCTTGTCTATAGTGAGGCTAAGAGAGACACCCAGAGGTAGGACCTACTAAAGAGGAAATAAATGATTCTCAAAACAGAAAAGGAATAGTTATAAAAGGAAGCATTTTTCTTGCCCCTCTTTAATAGATGTTCTTGTGTTGCTGTGCTGTGCTTAGTTGCTCAGTCGTGTCTGACTCTTTGTGATCCCATGGACTGTAGCCCACCAGGCTTCTCTATCCCTGGGGGATTCTCCAGGCAAGAATACTAGAGTGGTTTGCCATACCCTCCTCCAGGGGTCTTCCCAGCCCAGGGATCGAACCTAGTTCTTCTCCACTGCAGGTAAATTCTTTACCGTCTGAACCACCAGTTGGTAAAGAGTCTGCCTGCAATGGGGGAGACCCGGGTTCAATACCTGGGTTGGGAAGATCCCCTGGAGAAGGAAATGGCAACCCATGTGAGCATTCTTGCTGGAGAATCCCCATGGACAGAGAAGGCTGGTGGGCTACAGTCCATGGAGTCACAAAGAGTCGCACACAACTGAGTGACTAACACTTTCACTTTTCTTGTGTTAAATAATATTGAATCTCAATACTATATATCAGTCTTATCATAACATGAAAGTTTTGCTTTGAGTGAAAGATTAGCATTTTTCTTAGTCTATATAGTGATAGAAAGATTGAGAGCACAGACTCTGGCCTCAGACTGCTTGGGTTTGAATCTTGGCTGTACCACTTACTAGCTGTAAGATCTTGGGCAATATGCTTTGTCCTTCTTATCCTATCTGTTCCTACCTCATAGGCTTATTTAAGTGTAAACTGATGTCAGTAGAAAACACTTAACATTCTTGAACTTTTTAAAAGCCCTTTTATTTCATCTTATAAAAACCCTATGAAATAGGCAGGATGGGGATTGTTGTTGCTTTTTTGACAGAGGAGGAAATTGCAGTCCAAAGAGGTTAGGTGATTTGTGAAACTCCATAGTACTAATAAAGGACAAGTCTCCTGGATGCCAACTCAAGCTGCTTCTCTTTAGTCCTTTATTTTTATTTTTATTTTTATTTTTTTAGTCCATTTTTTATAAAGATGATGGAATTGGAAATTACTGCTGGGAAGTGAAAAAGTGGGCATGGTAGGGATTTTAGTCCTTCTCTCCTATTCTTCCTGGTTTGGAGTTTGTCTTCACTGGGCTCTAGATTTTGAGAAAGGGCCTGAACATCAACTGATGCTCTACAGATTAGATTGTTATGTATCAAACTCTATTTACTGGTTTTATGTATGAAGCCTTTGTTATTTTTATTGATTTATTCTTCAAAGTGTTTTGTATACATTTTATTCTCAAGTTTTAACTGATTAGAGCTGGAGTTTATTCTGGTATTTCAATAAATATTTGTTGAATATCTACCGTGTACCAGGATATGGGCTAAAGGATGTCACATTGGTTTCTCATTTAATTCTCAGAACAACACTATACATTATGGTAAGTTGTCTCCATTTTACAAAGCTATTAAGTTCCATTGCAAGAAAGGAAAATTATAGGTAAATCACTCTTGGATAATGATACAAAAATTCTGACAAAATATTAGCAAACTGGCTCAACAACATAAAGAAAAGATAATACATCATGACCAAGTTGGATTTATGTAGGAAATCAGAGTTGGTTTGATATTAAAAAATTAGTCAATGCAGTTTTACCAAACTAACACAATAATGGAGAAAAGTCATACGATGAGTTCAGTAGATGAAGTACATTTGATAAAATTCAACATTCATTCATGATAAAAAATCCTCCAAAACTCTTAGCTAATGAGGAGTGAAGGGAAACTTCCTTATTAAGATAAGAATTTGCCAAAAAATAGTAAAAGCTATAGTAAACATAATGTGAAATTTTGAAAATTTTCCTGAAAGATCAGGCAGGAGACAGTGATGTCCCCAATACCACTTCTGTCTTACATTGTACTGGAAGTACTAGCCAGGGAAATAAGTTAAGGAGAAAAGCAAAATGAATGGAAAGGAAGAAATAAAACTCTCATTATTTGTAGATGATATGATTGTGTACACAAAGTTCAGAAGATTGCACAGATGTGGTATTTGAATTATTAGATGAAATTGGTAAGATCACTGGATACAAGGTCAGTGGTGAATAGCAACAAGTGACTAGAAAATGGAAATTAAAAAAATACTGCTTTAAGTACACCCTGTATTAGGAATAAGTTTAAAGAAAGATACGTAAAACTTCTATGTTGGGTCTCCCTCCTCTGTATATATAATTTCACTTAATGCTACTGTTTTCACTGAGGTACCTAATCTTTATTTTCTGATAAGTCTTATGTGCTCAAGAGAGAACTGGCAAAACCTCCAGTCTTCTACCAAAGTAGAGAATTGTAATCACTTGGGTACTTGAGAGTGGGCCTCTCTGCTGCTTTTAATCTTCTTGTTTTCAGCCCCATCCCTTACCCCAGTCATTTGAGTTTTCTGTTTCCTGCAAATTCAGAGCTTTTGTGTGGTTCTAAGGTACAGATTGGTTTGCTTCTTAATGACTTCATTTTCTTCATGCTTAATTCTCAGCTTTGCTTCATTTCAGCTTTCTCTGTATTATTAAGTCAGCTATCACTTCCATTTTCCAAAGCCTTGCTGATATCTTTTGACTGCCATCATCCTGTTTTCCCTCTTTGTCCTTACAGATTCACACTTAAATTCTTTCATTGTCATGTTACTAGTGTTGGAGGAGGAAGTAGAGATAAACGCATGGTTTCAATGTGCTATGTTTAACCATAAGTTCTACACAAAGTTATAAAAAACAAAATCACTTTGCAGTGTTTGTTGTGCATGATTCCTGTACAGGCTACTTCACACCTGCTGTCCCATACCCTGCCTGCTTCCACAGTTCTCTTAGCTGCTCTCCTTCACAGGTCTTTGAGTTTGTTGCTGCTGGATCAGGTGATCTCTGGGGCCCAATTCAGCCTTGAAAGCCTGTCTTCACATTGCATCCCCAGCAGTGTTTCACACCATGAGGATCTGGGGTTGACTGACAGGAAGGATTGCAATCCTTGAGTCCTCAATCCCCTGGTTCATGAAGTTGTCTTTTGGGGCTTGAAAGAACACAGATCAGCTTGAACAATGTCATTAATTAAAGCATATTCTAATTGATTGGATAATCCCAAGGTAGCTTAAATTTAAGGGAACGAAGGGATAGAGGAAATAGGAATAGATGCAGAAATTTAGAGAGAAACCTCTCTTTCTTCTCTTAGGCTCATTCTAGTTACAAGTACCTGATAAAAAAGGTCTCCTTATCCTATTATTTGCTGAGTGAATGGCTTTCCTTTCTACCCTCTCTTTGCCGTTCCTCTGCCCCCAAACATCTATAGTGTCTCCTAACTGTGAGGCTGTAAGAGTACAGTGACTAGGTGTGGGCATGTCAGCAATTCTAGTTATGCTTCCACTGCTTACCAGCTCTGTGGCTTTGGGCAAGTCACTTTACCTCCTTGTGCCTCAGTTTCTTCACCTTCAAACTGGATCAATAATAATGCTCACCTCATATAGTTTTTGTGAGAATTAAATATATTAATATGTAAAAGTACTTAGAATTATGCCAGCCATGTATTTAAGCACTTGGTGCACAGCTGTTTATTATTATTATGTGCTTTTCTCTATACTCAAGGGATCATGGTCTACATGAATAGGCAAGACAGATTAGTATTTGCATGCAGAGAATTCTATGAGGGCAAAGAAGGATAGTAACAACTCAGTGGGGATTGCTGACTGGTTGTCTTGGAAAGTTAATGTATAGAGAACATTTGGGAAAGAATCTTAGAGCTAGTGGTGATACTTGAATTGAGCCACAGAGGGGAGAGTAGGAGTAAGCCATCATCAGAATGTGAGCTTCATGAGGGCAGCAACTTATCCTTGGTACCTGCCCCATAGTAGGTACTCAGTAAATATTTGTTGAATGAATGGATGAGAGATAAGCTGAAAGAGTGGGCCAGGGGAATAAAGAATTCCATACAGGAGAAGCAGTATATGGGAAAGCACAGGGTTCAGAGAATGCATGACACACAATTGAGGGGAGTGGAAGGGCACAATAGAGCATGAGCTCAAGGTCTGTGTCAGAGGGAGGAAGCCAGAGAGGAGGCAGGCCTAGGACCAGTGAGAATGTGGAAGTGCTTTTCATAGGACACAAAACCAATGAACTCATTTAGTGGCATGTGGGCCCCAGACCCTCATTTTCTTAGACAGTGTCTCACACAGTTGTAATAACAATTCCAAATAATATCAACCAAGTATTTTTTTTTTAAGTCGCTCAGTCATGTCCAACTCTTTGTGACCCATGGACTATACAATTCATAGAATTCTCTAGGCCAGAATACTGGAGTGGGTAGCCTTTCCCTTCTCCAGGGGATCTTCTCAACCCAGGGATCGAACTCAGGTCTCCTGCATTGCAGGTGGATTCTTTACCAGCTGAGTCACAGGTAAGCCCAAGAATACTGGATTGGGTAGCCTATCCTTTCTCCAGCGGATCTTCCCAACCCAGGAATCGAACTGGGGTCTCCTTCGTTGCAGGTGGATTCTTTACCAACTGAGCTTCAAGTTTACACTTTTATAATGCTTTCCACTCTACAATGAACAAAGCATTTTCACATATATTATCTCAAGAATCATTGTACCTTGTGATATCTACATTTTACATATAGGAAAACTGAGGCTTAGAGAGGTTATGGGATTTGCCAAGGTTATCCCACTCCAGTATTCTTGGGCTTCCCTTGTGTCTCAGCTGGTAAAGAATCCACCTGCAGTGTGGGAGACCTGGGTTTGATCTCTTGGTTGGGAAGATCCCCTGGAGAAAGGAAAGGCTACCCACTCCAGTATTCTGGCCTGGAGAATTCCGTGGACTATACAGTCTCTGGGGTCGAAAAGAGTCGGACACGATGGAGCGACTTTCACTTTTGACTTTCACTTTCAGGGTTACTCAACTGATAAGTTGCTAACCTGAATTCAAATTAGGGCTTTGGACTATAGGCCTAGTACTCTTTCTGTCCTGTAACAATGGTTGCATTGATTTGCATTTCTTTGGAGAGCATAGTGCTTCACTTGTTGTTGCAGAAATGAAAATTTATAGTATACTGAATAGTATAAAACACCCATGTGTCATCTAGCAATAGAAACATTACCCACCATCCCAGAAGTTTTTTATGTCCTCCACTCTGGTCTCAGCCCCCTTCCTTCCTCCCTCTAGAGGTAATCACTCTCCTGACTGGTACAGTAATAACTTTGTTGCTTTTCTTTCTAGTTATAGCATCTATCAATGCTAGACTGTTTTTAGATCAGTCAAATAAGCATTTATAATCTGGGCATGTTTTTATTAGCCTGTAATAGAGGGACCACTTCTGTGGCTTAATGCATAATTATTCTTTTGTTAAATGTTTAGTGAGCATCTCCTAAGAGCCCAGAAGTTGGGTTCTGAAATAAAAGTAGGCCCTGTCTTCAGGTTGGAACAACTTTACTGTCACTGCTTTAATAATTGTTTTTTTTTTTTTAATGGAAATATTTTGTTTGTTATTTATTTTCATTATGGTATTCATTATTTCAAAAAAATATTACAACTTTATACATAAGAAAAATCTTAGATCAACCATTTTTTGGCTTGCATTTTACAAAAGGTCATAAATGTCATTTAATTAAGAAAAATTGCAGTTGCATTTACTGTCTTTATTATTATTTTATTTTTTTTGCTTTTTATTTTTATTTATTTATTTGTTTGTTTTTTTAAAATTTATTTATTTTAGTTGGGGGCTAATTACTTTACAATATTGTAGTGGTTTTTGCCATACATTGACATGAATCAGCCATGGGTTTACATGTGTTCCCCATCCTGAACCCCCCTCCCACCTCCCTCCCCATCCCATCCCTCTGGGTCATCCCATTGCCCCAGCCCTGAGCATTTGTCTCATGCTTCAAACATGGAATGGTGTTCTGTTTCACATATGATAATATACATGTTTCAATGCTATTCTCCCAGAACGTCCCACCCTCACCTTCTCCCCCAGAGTCCATAAGACTGTTCTATGCATCTGTGTCGCTTATTCTGTCTTGCATATAGGGTTATCGTTACCATCTTTCAAATTCCATATATATGCATTAGTATACTGTATTGGTGTTTTTCTTTCTGGCTTACTTCACTCTGTATAATGGGCTCCAGTTTTATCCATCTCAATAGAACCGATTCAAATATATATATTTTTTAAATGGCTGAGTAATATTCCACTGTGTATATGTACCACAGCTTCCTTATCCATTCGTCTGCTGATGGACATCTAGGTTGCTTCCATGTCCTGGCTATTGTAAACAGTGCTGTGATGAACATTGGGGTACATGCGTCTCTTTCAATTCTGGTTTCCTCAGTGTGTATGCCCAGCAGTGGGATTGCTGGGTCATATGGCAGTTCTATTCCCAGTTTTTTTAAGGAATCTCCACACTGTTCTCCATAGTGGCTGTACTAGTTTGCATTCCCACCAACAGTGTAAGAGGGTTCCCTTTTCTCCACACCCTCTCCAGCATTTATTGCTTGTAGACTTTTGGATAACAGCCATTCTGACTGGTGTGAAATGGTACCTCATTGTGGTTTTGATTTGCATTTCTCTAATAATGAGTGATGTTGAGCATAATAATTGGCTTTTAATTAGAGATAAACAATAACAGGAACAGTAACCCACAACTCTGGGATATGAACACTTGATGTCACTTGACTTTTCACAGGTGTGCCTTCACCCCACCTGGCTAGGTTATCCTTCTCTGTTCTGTGATTGATGGCAGGGCAGGCAGAACACCAGCTCCTCATTTTGACCACTTGCTATCATGTTGGCAGTTGGAATCTTTAGAGATAAATTTATTTCACAGTGTTTCTCAAATATGAAAATTCATAGCCTCTTGAGAGTACATCTGCATGTTTCCAGTTTGAGAGATCTTTCACTAAAAGTTAAGCACTTGTAGTTCTGGGTAATCACGCGGTGTCAGTATGTCAACACCCAGTTATGATGCTAACGTTGAAATCTCATGACAGTATTCAGCTATCAGTGGCCATCCATGAGATACAGAATAAACTTAGATTGATATGTAAAGGTTATCATAAAAAATGGAAATAGAAAAAAAATTCTTAGAGCTTTGAATTCCTGAGGCTGTCTCTACAAGCCCCAGTTTGAGAAACTCTGTTATACTTTGTTAATGAAAAGCCATGAACTTCCATGTTGATTGGAACTATAGATAAACCCATGACCAGTCTGCTTTTGCACCTTGATATCTTAAAAGTAGATCTACTATCTGGTTGTGTTTAAGTTTTGTTCTTGTAACCCTTTTTTAAAAAAAAATTATTGGCATATAGTTGATTTACAATGTTGTGTTAGTTTCACGTGCATAGCAAAGTGATTCAGTTATACATATATTCATTCTTTTTCAGGTTCTTTACCCATATAGATTATTACAGAATAGTGAGTAGAATTCCTTGTGCTATACAATAACATGTTGACTCCAGGGGAAACTGCTCAGTGCAGAGGGTGGATGACTCAGGGTTGCAGATTGTTCCTGGATAATCTATGAGTAATCAGTAGCAAACTAAGTCAAGAGACCTGTCATTGGATCCCCAGCAGATTTTATTTTAAATTTCCATTGAAGAACTGGGAGATGATCTATTTTTCCAGTCTGGTTACTTGTTAAAGTAGATGTTTCAGGTTTTGCTCTGTTATTTCTCTGACCATCAGCCCCAATGGATTAAACAATTCACTGTGCCAGTTTGACCTATGTTTGTTCTAACATATGGAACAGAGTTAATGAGTTTGTTATGATTACCAGCAGGATCCAACCCAGAGGGTAATGGAATTTCTGAACAGAACAGAAAAGAACCAGCATTGATTAACTGGATTGTTGCAGCAGCCTCCTATCTTGTTTCCCTGTCATCACCCTTCATCTGCTCCAATCCATTTTCCTCACAGCTTAACTATGTGTCAGGTTCCCTAGAAGCAGAGCCTCAGCTGGGGTTTGGGGATGCTAGTGTATGAGCTTCATTGAGAGAATGCTCTCTTGAGAAGGAGAATAAGGAAATCAGGACATAGGAGGAGGGAAAAATGTAAGGATGTGGTCTCAGCTAGAGCTCTGCTTCAGATTGATCCTGTGGGATGTTCTGGAGCAGAAATGGCACCACAAAGGTTGTCCCATCTTGAGGCAAAGGGGCCAGTCCTTTGCACCCCATGTCAACCATTCTGTGGCTAGTGGAGATGGGCCAAGGACAGTTCTTCAAAGAGGAGGGGCAGCCGTGAGCATTAGCAGCCAGTACTCACAACAGTGGGACATGGGTGATGTGCTAGAAAAGATGATCTGGCTAGGCAGGAGCTGGGCACATGACACTAGGTAATCTTAAAATGCAGATTTGATGCTGATAGCTGGTAAATTGACTTGCTTAGGAGCACACATCTAGTGCTTTTCAGATACACCCTGCATTCCTTAAAGTTTAACTTAGCTTCTGTGGTATTTAGTGATTTTCCCAAGGCCATGTAGCTTGTAGTTAAAATGCTTCATTTGAGATTGTTTCTTGGGGTGGAGCTATAGCAACAACAGCAGCAACCCGCCCACCCTCCAAACATTTCTTATAATTAGGACAGGCTTGGTGGTGAGGCACTCTGGGACTGGACTGGCCCTACTGGAACTGACTAGTTACAGCATAGTCTAGGGAGGAGAGTAGCCTGTAACATCCAAAAGACTCTAATCCAGTGAGTTGGACACAGCATTAGGGTCTCTATAAAATGGCATTCTTATAGTCAGGTGAGTAACAGAGAAATTCTGAAATGGGACACAAAGGGCCCAAGCATCCCCCCAAACCTGTGTCAACATAACTTATCCTGTCCCCTGAAGGTGATGCCCTTGTCTTTGTCAGGGTTAGCTTGGGGACTGTGTGGGGCTGATCCTCGAAGACTTTGTTGAACAGGGCTTGGTAAGGCAGGGGCTAACAAGAACTATACTTTCATTTAAATCTTTAGTAAAATAAAGAATTCTTAAATTTCCAGTTTAAGAAGCTCAAATGAGGAGCTGGGTCCCAGAAGGAACTGTATTATTTTGTTACAAACTAGTTGTTGCTTCTTTTTGATGAGAATTAAGCTTTTCCCTGAAGTCACTGGATGGCTTGATGATATTCATCCCAATTAAAGATGCAGTTTGGAAGCTGGTGCCATATGAAAGGAGCCTTCCCTGTGTTCTGTATCCCTGTGTGCTCTATTGACTGGCAAATATGACACAGAGAATTTCAAGCATAATGATTGCTTATCCAACTAGATCAGATCATATTTCTAAAAGCTGTTTTTTTTTTTGAGCTAATACGTTTGTTCCTGACTCATTCTGATTAGTGGGGCATTGAATTGTAAGGAACAGATTGGAAATTATCTTATTGATTTTTTATCTTTTTCATTTACCAAAGATGAGAGTGAATTTCTCTTGCCTCAGTGTTATTCAGCTGTGAGTAAAGTAGAGGATGTTAGGAGGTTTGGGTACAGTCAATTTGGAACCATTACAGCCTGACTTAGCTGCCCTGGCACATAAACACTCAGGGAAGTGCATTGTGGAGCAAAAGAGAACTTCACTCTGCTGTCTAAAGGGCAAAGTCAACTTTTCTTAATGGCCCTGGCTGCAGTAGCCATTGGGAGAACTCAATGGCCTGTGTAAGCAGTGCTCAGCAGAGGTCTCAGAGCTTTGCCAAGCCTTCGAGATCATAACGTGGGACAGCAAAGGCCATTCTTTTGGCTCAGATTCTTTGGGAATTGTCTGACTCAGGTTCTTCCGTTCTGCCCTGGCCTCCAGTCTTTAATCAGGAGGGAGAATGAGAAGAGTTTATTTCTGTTGGATCCAGGAGAAAGAGTTTTTTTCACTATTTACAAGAAGGAGGCGTTGGATAAAGAACAGGAAAACATTATTTTCTTTCAATTTTTTCTTTCTCAAGGACTCTTCACATTTCCACTTCTAAATTGTTTAAATAATTAACAATAAAAAATCATGTTTAGGATGGCTTTAAAATGTCCTCTGTTTTTTGTTCTCCGAAATGATTTCTAAAGTTATGCAAAGTGAAAAATTTTTATGTGTACTATTAGCAAACAGTAATGACTTACTTACATCAGTTCAGGTTAGTTTAGTTGCTCAGTTGTGTCCAACTCTTTGTTACCCCATGGACTGCAGCACGCCAGGGTTCCTTGTCCATCACCAACCCCAGAACCTGCTCAAACTCATGTCCATTGAGTCGGTGATGCCATCCAAACGTCTCATCCTCTGTCATCCCCTTCTCCTCCTGCCTTCAATCTTGCCCAGAATCAGGGTCTTCCAATGAGTCAGTACTTCCCATCAGGTGGCCAAAGTTTTGGACTTTCAGTTTCAGCATCAGTCCTTCCAGTGAATATTCAGGACTGATTTCATTTAGGATGGACTGGTTGAATCTCCTTGCAGTCCAAGAGACTCTCAAGAGTCTTCTCCAACACTACAGTTCAAAAGTATCAGTTCTTAAGCACTCAGCTTTCCTTATGGTCCAGCTCTCACATCCATACATGACTACTGGAAAAACCATAGCTTTGACTAGATGGACCTCTGTTGGCAAAGTCTGCTTTTTAATATGCTGTCTAGGTTGGTCATAGCTTCTCTTCCAAGGAGCAGGAGTCTTTTGATTTCATGGCTGCAGTCACCATCCACAGCAATTATGGAGCCCAAGAAAATAAAGTTTGTTACTGATTCCGTTGTTTCCCCATCTGTTTGCCATGAAGTGATGGGACCGGATGCCATGATCTTAGTTTTTTGAATGTTGAGTTTTAAGCCAACTTTTTCACTCCCCTCTTTCACTTTCATCAAAAGGCTCCTCAGTTCCTTTTCTCTTTCTGCCATAAGGGTGGTGTCATCTGCATATCTGAGGTTATTGATATTTCTCAAGGCAGTGTTGATTCCAGCTTGTGCTTCATCCAGCCCAGCATTTCACATTATGTACTCTGCATATAAGTTAAATAAGCAGGGTGATAATATAAGTCTTGACATACTTACTTACATAGCACTGTGCTACGTAGATGATGCTGTGAAAGTGCTGCACTCAATATGCCAGCAAATTTGGAAAACTCAGCAGTGGCCAAAGGACTGGAAAAGGTCAGTTTCCATTCTAGTCCCTAAGAAAGGCAATGCCAAAGAATGTTCAAACTACCGCACAATTGCACTCATCTCACACGCTAGTAAAGTAATGCTCAAAATTCTTCAAGCCAGGCTTAAACAATATGTGAACTGTGAACTTCCAGATATTCAAGCTGGTTTTAGAAAAGGCAGAGGAACCAGAGATCAAATTGCCAACATCCGCTAGATCATTGAAAAAGCAACAGAGTTCCATAAAAACATCTATTTCTGCTTTATTGACTATGCCAAAGCCTTTGGCTGTGTGGATCACAATAAACTGTGGAAAATTCTGAAAGAGGTGGGAATACCAGACCACATGACCTGCCTGTTGAGAAATCTGTATGCAGGTCAGGAAGCAACAGTTAGAACTGGGCATGGAACAACAGACTGGTTCCAAATTAGAAAAGGTGTACGTCAAGCCTGTATATTGTCACCCTGCTTATTTAACTTATATGCAGAGTACATCATGAGAAATACTGGGCTGGATGAAGCATAAGCTGGAATCAAGATTGCCGGGAGAAATATCAATAACCTCAGATATGCAGATGATACCACCCTTATGGCAGAGAGTGAAGAAGAACTAAAGAGCCTCTTGATGAAAGAGGAGAGTGAAAAAGTTGGCTTAAAGGTCAACATTCAGAAACCTAAGATCATGGCATCTGGTCCCATCACTTCATGGCAAACAGATGGGGAAACAGCGGAAACAGTGGCAGACTGCAGATGGTGACTGCAGCCAAGAAATTAAAAGATGCTTGCTCCTTGGAAGAAAAGCTATGACAAACCTAGACAGCATATTAAAAAGCAGAGACATCACTTTACCAACAAAGGTCTGTCTAGTTAAGGCTATGGTTTTTCCAGTAGTCATGTATGGATGTGAGAGTTGGACTATAAAGAAAGCTGAGTGCTGAAGAATTGATGCTTTTGAACTGTGGTGTTGGAGAAGACTCTTGAGAGTCCCTTGGACTGCAAGGAGATCCATCCAGTCCATCCTAAAGGAGATCAGTCCTGGGTGTTCATTGGAAGGACTGATGTTGAAGCTGAAACTCCAATACTTTGGCCACCTCATGCGAAGAGCTGACTCCTTTGAAAAGACCCTGATGCTGGGAAAGATTGAAGGCGGGAGGAGAAGGGGATGACGGAGGATGAGATGGTTGGATGGCATCACCGACTCAATGGACATGAGTTTGGGTAAACTCCAGGAGTTGGTGATGGACAGGGAGGCCTGGCGTGCTGCAGTCCATGGGGTTGCAAAGAGTCGGACATGACTGAGTGACTGAACTGAACTGAACTGAAGTAGCTTTACATGCATTACTTCATTTAATCCTCTAAGGAACTCTATGAATTAGGTTACTATAACTTCCTCCAGTTTACATAACCAGAAAGTGTTGAAGCTGGAATTCTGACAGAGGCATATTACTTGAGACTTCAGGGCCTATGCTCCTTACCATAAAATGGTACCACATTCCATTTCACTGAAAGTGAAGACATAGCCAATCAGTGAGCCTACTCTGGGGGCCTGGCTTCATGGTGTAGTGACACCTCTCCATTCCAGCCAAGGTCTTATTGTGGGGCTACCACAGTGATCAGAGCCGGGCAACCCCACAGAGGTGCTGCGAGTTCATTTCTGACTATTTATACTACCCCATATGACATGCCCCATTCATTGAGAACAGGTAGTAAAGGACAATTCTTAAATATTCATTGGAAGGACTGATGCTGAAACTGAAACTCCAATACTTTGGCCACCTCATGTGACGAGTTGACTCATTTGAAAAGACCCTGATGCTGGGAAGGATTGGGGGCCAGAGGAGAAGGGGACGACAGAGGATGAGATGGTTGGATGGCATCACCGACTCAATGGACATGGGTTTGGGTAGACTCCGGGAGTTGGTGATGGACAGGCCTGGCGTGCTGCAATTCATGGGGTTGCAAAGAGTCGGACATGACTGAGCGACTGAACTGAACTAAATGTATATTGGCCTGCAAAGAGCACTTCATCATCATGATAGAAAGAAGACAATTCATTACATTATTGAATTCATGGGTTACCTCTGCTTCATGTTGACCCAAACTATGTGAATAGATTTTTAATTGTAGCTGCTAAGACCTCAGAGTTCTGGGAGTGGTAGACTGTGGAACTAGTGTTGAAAGACATACCCAGCTTTGCATCCCCTGGGCACTTAGACCCAGTGCTGAGCACCATAAGAGCAGTTCTTCAATGCAATGAACATATTAAGATGTTACCGACATACTCCGTTAAGATGAATCAGTATCCTATTAACTTGTGTTTGATGTGGCCTGTTAAGTTGATAAGTGCCACCCATGCCTCTCATATAGCTAGAGACATAAAGGTAATAAAGCAGTAGTTCTCAACCCTGGATGCATATTAGAGTCACTTGTAAAGCATAGCCATAGCCATGTATGGCCCATAGCCATACATGGGCCCTACCTGAGACCAATTAAAGCCTCTCTGGGCATGAGGTCCAAGCATCAATATGTTTTCAAAGCTCTCCAAGTGATTCTAATGTATCCAAGGCTGAGAACCACTAGAGGAAAGTCAACTGTGAAACTGTGTTAATAAACCACGTCCTGAGTAAACTATGATATATGAAGGAATCTGAGCATTAGTGTGCAATCAGTTGACTAGCCAGGAAAAGGTCTCGGTGATGGCAGTGGAGTTGCCCACAATGATAGCTTTGTGGAAGTGAGGTAAGGGAAGAGTAGTGTGTGAGGGATAAAATGATTGTCTGGCAAACAGTGCTACAGCAGCTTTGATCTCTGGTGGAGTAACTGGCTAAGACTATGCAGAAGATGGTTCAGCTAGCTGTAGTTCTAGCCAGGTGGTGCCATTAGTGGTATTATTGAGTAAAGATTTGGGGTGTAAGGGTGCAGGTACATAAGGGTGTAGCAGCTGTTGGAATTATGGCAGCCTTATTGAACAAGATTTCAGGCCTTGGAGCCATATAGGGCAGTGGCAGCAGCCTCAGACCAGAAACAGTGGGCATGGATCTAGGAAGGATCAGGAAGCCCAGGCCTCACAGGTTTCCGAGCTGGTCAGACAGCTTCAAAGATCTCTGTCCTACTGGAATCCCTGTTGGATGCTGCCTTTTGACATTTAATGATATGGCTTACTTTAGAAAAGCATCTCTTTGGAACATTTTAAATTGTGCATGTACAAGTTTATACAGTGTTAGTGAAGTGAGGACATTGTAGAGAATGTTATATTAAAATTGTTTGCTTACTCTTCATGATTTATGTGCAACTCTGTGTTTGACCCTCTTACCTCCCCATCCTCAACACGAATAACATTACATTGTAATTAACCCAGAATTTAAGCCTACAAGGTGGCAAAGGTTTGGAGACTCCTAGAGGGAAAATAGGAGGAAAAAAAGCCTCCATCCCAGAACCTAGACCTGTGTCTTATGAAAGTGAAATGAAGTAGCTTAGTCGTGTTCGACTCTGCGACCCTGTGGACTGTAGCCTGCCATGCTCCTCCATCTGCGGGATTTTCCAGGCAAGAATACTGGAGTGGGTTGCCATTTCCTTCTCCATGGGATCTTCCCAACTGAGGGATCAAACCTGGGTCTGCTGCATTGCAGGCAAACTCTTTACTGTCTGAGCTGACAGGGGATCAAAAAAAAATTCTGATCTGAGCAGGAAGAGGAAGACTCCTGTGAGTGCAGACATTGGAAGAAAGAAGGTCTTCCCTGACAGGGAATTGAACCCAGGCTGCAACAGTGAAATCCTAGCCACTAGACTGCCAGGGAGCTGTACACAAGAAGAAAAGGTCGACCCGCTGTGTTGGCTGCTACGTGTGTCTTGTGGAATCCTGTTTATTCAAGCAGTTGCAAAGGAGCTGGAACTGAGTGCAGAGATATGGCTCAGCCCATTCTGCTTTCTGCACATGAATGGAGACTGGTCATTCAAGTACTTGCTGTGCTTGGAATCTTCCAGATCTGAGGCCCAAAGAAGCTAAGGCGGGACCCATTTTCATTTCATGTGGTGTCATCTTCCATCACCATATCATCATTGCTCAATGGATGCCCCTCAATGGATTCTAGATCCTCCCTTCAAGGAGCCCACAATCAGGTTAAGTGGACAGATAATGCACACAGCTATCTATAGGACAATGCAAGTTTAAACAGCTGGGTAATACATCTGCCTGCATCCTCATGGTGTTATGAGAATCCATTAGCTAACATAAGTATAATGCACAATAACAGTTAAGGTATTAGTATTATCAAAATTCAGAAGATTAAGGTATATTTCAGCTGTATTGCCATATTTTTAATGTCAGAACCTGATGTTTAGTGCAGAATCACTTACACTTTAGAAATGAGGTGATGGCTGCAGAAACAGGAAGTTCTTGAGCATTATGCCAAGAGGATGGCATTGCAATATTTATATATGCTCTGGTTTAAACTATCTCTGTAACTACAGGCTTCTTCCCTGCCGCCTTCCTCCAACCAAAATGATGAGACCAACTTTGACATATGGAAGAATTTCTGCAGTACAAATTATTCTGGAGGAGAAAAACAAAACCTGACTTGCAAATGCTGTCAAGGAAATGTTTCTTTCCGAATACTACAAGCAGAACAAAGAGTGTATTGGTGTGTGAAGAGTTGTCTTGTGGCTATGAATGAGAGGACCGTGGTGATGAGTGTGCCTGGAATTTCACCCATGTTCTCCACCTAGATGTTTTTCTATAGTGCTTTTATGATACCAGTATTGTCACCTTGAAATCCTGAATAAATCAAATATTCCAGGGAGTGAAATTCCTACACTTCTGTCATCATTGTACGTAGGATGATTTACCTTGGTCATGCAGTTCCAAGAATTCTCTATTCTTGAATGCTACACTGAATAGCCTTAAAAGCATCCTTAGAAGGAATGTTTAAATTATGAAGACTGTCTCATTTTTGCTGAAGGCTCTTTTTGAGTGAATGTCTTAGTCTTACTGAGTGGGAAATGGCATTGGAGCAAAGAAGAAACAGTGATGCTTTTTATCTTAGAACACTTATGCATCTAGATGGACGATATGTGGGGAAAGGAATTATTGCTTTGCTGACAATACCCCACCTAGTCTGGTGCAAAAGCACTGAAACAGGAAACATATGCAGCAGAACAATTTTTCTGTGAAACAGAAGCAGAATAATGTAGTGGATAGCACCATAAGTTTTGAAGTCTGACGAAACTGACCTCCTCATTAACTAGCTGGATGATTTTGGATGCAGTATTTAACCTCTTAAGGCCTGAGTTTCCTTGGCTGTAAAATGGAAGATAACAGCATCTGCCTCATAGAATTGTTGTTAGGATTAAGTATAATAATGCATAGGAAAAGGCTTTAGCTCAGGGTGTGGTGCATGGTGAGCACTTGACACAGGTGAATCAGGTCCTACTGAAGATCTGAAAATAGTGAGCCTAGAGAATTTGCTTTATGAACCAATAAAATAAGTACCATTATGTCTATAGCTGGATGGGAGGTTATAATAGATAAATATTTTTGTGTGACTGCAACACGGTATTCATCTTATTTAAATATTTCTTTATGAAATGAAGTTGGGAATTCTCCAAGTGATATATAGGTGCACAAAGAGTGATACAAATATGTAAAACTACTAGTTAACCACTTGAAGCTCTCTTCCTAAAGTAAGAGCAAAAACATTGGGTAAAATAGAAATTAAAAGGTCTTTTAAACAAACAGATAACTTAGTGGCTTCTTAGAAACATAATTTTAATTTTTGTCAAATTAATACATATATATAATTTTAAAAAATCAACTAATACTGCAAAGTTTATGTTGAAAAACTGTAGTTCTTTGTTTACCCCACTCACCTTAGAGTTCTCACTGTTGGTAAAAACTTCCAATTCTTTAATTTGATTGTCTTCTCTTTCTCTTCTGTTTCTATTAACATACAATTTATGGCTCTTAGTGTGTTTTCAGTTTTATATGTTATCTATTGACCTTCATTTCCTCAAGTGACTGGAGATTTTTGGCCAATCATTTATGTTAAATGAGGTCCTAGAAAGCAAATTTGATATACCTCTCAATTAGGGAAACTAGACAAAACTGATATCCAGTTTAGGATTTAAAGACACTGGTCGACTTGCTTTTCATCTTCAGAGAGCTTTGTTGATATTGTTTTCTTTGTCTTTGTGGGCCAGAGTCCTTTTTATTCCTTTAGTCCAGTGTCCTTTTATTCATTTTAGTGAGGTTTGAGATGAAATCAGAAATAAATACTAGGACTCCATCTACCTGGAAAAATCATGCTCAAAATTCTCCAAGTGAGGCTTCAACAGTACGTGAACTGAGAACTTCCAAATGTTCAAACTGGATTTAAAAAAAGGCAGAGGAACAATATATCAAATTGCCAACATCCTTTGAATCATAGAAAAAGCAAGA